>CM042024.1:93818879-95168879 GCA_023525975.1 Smallanthus sonchifolius | reverse complement strand
ATTTATTTGACCCGTTTCTTTTAGAGCTAGCTTCTTTTTATTTGGCCAATTAGAGAAATGCATAACCCAAATTCACCCATTTGAAATTGCCACCTCTATGTTTAGTCAGCAATAAGACAAAATACCTTTGAAGCAATGCTTGACATTGAAATGTTGATAAAATTAGCATGTGCCTCAGTTGCAATAGCTTTTGCAAGCATTGTCTTACCCGTACCAGGTGGCCCAAAGAGCAAAATTCCTTTGCAGGGCTGAAAAGAAACATATTAATTTTTGAACTGACTAAACTTTTCTATATTAAAAAAAAAAGTTATGATATCATATAGTTTGGTTTTCACCACTGTCCTTTACAAAACAACTCAGGCCTCTAAAGAGGTAGCATAACCAATTCTTTTAAAGTATCCTTTACTGATTCTGAAGCTCCAATATCATTAAAAGTGACACCAATTTTATTCGGTTGAATTACTTCAGCTAGAATTCTCTTCTCAAATTCATTTCAGTAACCACATCCTGCAATGTCATCACAAGTAGACTATTATGTCGAATTTCATAGAGAAAATAGTGATTGAGATTTTTGGGAAACATTCTTGAAACCATCTTGCATTTAATAAACAACAGATTTAAGCAAATATAAGTTGAATAAATACCTCATCTTTCTGACCAGCAAGAGCCTTAGCCAAACCCAGTCTGATACTGAAATGGAATTGCAATCCCAAACCGAACTCCAAACACAAACTGAAGCCAAAACCATAACGGAAGCCTAAACCGAAACTGAACCACCCAGACCACAAACCCAAACTGAAGCAGTAACCAGATCTTTACTGCAGTAATCTGTTGGTTTTCATTAATCTTACATTCTTATAAAAATGACAACATTTTCATTTTCATTTTCTGAAATCTTGCAAAAAATGATTAATGGAATTATGCTCACTTTCTGTGAACAAATAAGATATCAGAGATCATCAAAACCCTAATTAAAAGTTAAAACCCTATACACCAAATTCAATTTTTGATTCCGAATTAACACGACCACAACTGCTCAAATCTGTATTGAAAATACAATGCCTACCATGTGCTCGGTAAAATTCCGCAAAGAGTAATTTATCGAATAAACCTAATTCCGCAAAGAGATCAACATAAACCTAATTAAAACCCTATACAACATTCAATTTTTGATTCCCAATTAACATGAACACAATTGCTCAAATCTGTATTGAGGAAACAATGCCTACCATGTGCTCGATGAAATTCCGCAAAGAGTAATTTATCGAATTTGATACACCTTTTATGTATTGGCAATTTGTATACTATGTAAAAAAAAGTTGTATTAAGTTTTTTAATTTTTTTGTTAAATTATAAAAATATCCATTCAATATGTATTATATAGTAGCAGAGAGAGAGAGAGATATATATATATATATATATGTATATATAAAGTGTAAATTATCTTTTTGAAATCGATCCGACCGGTCCGATCAATGGACTAGTAAGTCTCCCAGTTCGATGACCTACTCGGAAAAAAAAAAGTCATTCCACTATACCTTCCGAGCTCGATACTTTGGGTGTTACCCCGAACCCGTTTACTATCTTCATTTACTAAAGTATTATATAAATTAAGTATTGAGTTCTTACTTCCACTACTGCTTGATGTCGAGCACATTGATTCATGTGTATTTGATGTTAAACCATATTTTAAAAGTTAAAAGTCAAACATATTTTGAAAATATTGGTTAAAATTATTATTTTTGTTTGTTGCAAAATACATGTCTTCTTCTTGCAAATCCAAATCGAAAGTCACACTCTCAATTAAAATTTTAACCCGTTAACATTCAGGCATGAGTTCAATGTGGTGGTACAAGTAATAGCAGGACACATTTCTTTAAAAATATTTTATAAATTTCGCCTTCATCGGTCTTATCACTTGTGTAAACATGTTGCTTTTAAATTCATACTCGGATAATTTGTTACACAATAAAAACAATTGGTGGAGTACTAATGAACTCGTAGGATAATAAATTCCCGTTGAAAAAGTAGTTACAGTTTTGAAAACTCCGAGCATATCAGTTATTTGTTCAATAATTTCCCAACTCTCAGTCAGCTTTAGCGCAACTCGATAACGCCAGATAAGGTTATCATGAAACATTTCTAAAGTCGCTCTTTGTCGTAAAACGCTTTCAAACATTTTAAAATTCGAATTCAATCAAATAGGTACGTCGCAATTTGGACCTAAGAAAATGTTATCCGTATCGCGACACAACTTCATATAGTTATGATATCATTTTATACTAGTACTAAAAACATCATCTAACATTTACTTAAAAGATTAATTTATATCTTTAATTTGTTCATGTTCATTTTGCATCACCAAATTAATGATGTTGTAACATCCCAAAATGTCGAGAAATAAAGTTAACGAGTTCAAGCGGGCCGAAGTCGGGCCGGGTCAGTCGCGAACCGGGCTTGGGGAGGTCTCCCCTATAAATAGCCAAGGTCACCACATGTTTCTCTCATTTGCAATTCTAGAGAGAGAAAAACCGTAGAGAGAGAAAGTGTCGGAATCGCACAAGATTGCACCCGCTCGTGTCTCTTGCACTCGTGAGAAGAACCTCCGGATCAGAAGCTCGATTCAGGTAACGATCCGACCTAAATCTGAGTTTTTGTTGGGTTTTTCGGGTTTTGGGTGAAAATGTAAGGTTTGAACGGATGAAACTGAAAGATAATCATGGATTTGAGTTCCTTAATGGAAAACGAACGTTTTGAATGCAACAAGTTCGGGATCTTTACACGATCAGACCCGAATGCGAAAGTTAGGGTTTTCGCGAAGAACAGGTCGTGCGCACTTGCTAAGTGCGTACGGAGCAGGTCCTGCGCACTTGCTAAGTGCGCAGGAAGAGGAGTCTGCGCACTTACTAAGTGCGCAGGAGGAAGGACCTGCGCACTTGCTAAGTGTGCAGGAAGCATGGTCTGCGCACTTGCTAAGTGCGCAGGAAGCAGAGTCTGCGCACTTGCTAAGTGCGCAGGAAGCAGAGTCTGCGCACTTGCTAAGTGCGCAGACATCAGAACTGATTAAGTGAAGTCAGTATGTTAGAATGGTTAAACCGTTAGAGTCGGGATTGGTCTGATGTGTATTTAACTAATCAATTCAGATCTGAAGTGACGTTGTTGGACCTTCGTTTAGGACAACCCATATTAGCGTATCAGGTGAGTTCTAGAAGCCCTCTTTTAAATGTTTTTATATAATGTTTTCGGGCTGGTGTGTACACGTATGAAATGTTGTTTTATAAAATGATGTTTATGAAACTACGTTTACGAAAGGAAATGATTTGGAACGAAGGGTTTATGGAAAGAAAGTTTATGAACGGAATGTTTACGAACGAATGTTATAAAGAAATGGTTTAATGAAAAGGTAAAGGGTTTTGAAAGTGAAGGAAAGGTTTTATGAAAAGAAAACAAAAAGGGGTAAAGGTTTTAAAGAAGTCATTACAAATCTAATCTGTCGAATGAATGGAATTGACGAATGAAGTCTGGGAACGAGATTCCCAGCCTTGTGGTAAATTATGGACAGCGAGCCATAGTTGCCATAAGAACAACAGGGGTAGTGTCTTAGTGGCCTGCCAATGGTTTTGATGTTGTACAACTGGTAAGGGAGTAACGACGGTTACTCGGGTGATGACGATCATCCTAAGGGAAAGGGTAATGGGAAATCAATGACGGCGATACGTAACGGTTGATTCCCAAAAGAAAGATGTGTGTTGGGCAATGACGGCGATACGTAACGGTTGACCCCACGTAATGAATGGTTGTGGCAATGACGGCGATACGTAGCGGTTGCCCACAACATTAAAGGTTCCTACGGGAACATAGAGACGCGTAACGATACAGATTTTAGATAGTAATGTATGACTTAAATGAATGTTAATGTTTTAAACAAATGATCCGTTCAATGTGTTTAAATGTGCGAAGGTTTACGAATGAAAGGCCCAGTTTTCTTATACGAATGTTAAACCCTAATGAATGTTTGAATGATGAACCATTTCTTAAATCGAACGAAAACTAGAACTCACCAGCGTAGCTGACGTTTTTAAGTGTACACATTCAGGTTAAGGCAGGTTATGAGGATGGACGGTGATGCTTGGCTAGAGATGAAGAGTTACCCGACTGCTTTGAAGACTGGCATCCCGTTATGTTTAATTATGATGTAAATATGTTTTAATCAATGTTTACGCTTCCGCATGTATGAACAACGATTAAGTTATATTTAAATGAAATTTTCCGCTGCGTTATTTGATATTCATGTTTAAGAACTGTTTGTGAATGAGTAAATCCAACAAGTGAGGCCTCCCGGGTTTGGGGCCTTACAGATGTATGCAACACATCCTGTAACATCTCGAAAATTCTTATAGAATATAAGGGCTAAAGATGTCAGGAATTGAAGTCCATGGGTTGAATTGCAAATATAACAAAGATCAAGGGTTAAAAATGAAGAATTTTGGAATTTGATCGATGTCGGACCGACATCTCAGACCGTGTCGGTCCGATGTGTAAAGAGGAAGGAAATCAGGAGAGTCAGACGCGTGTCTGATGACTCAGCCCCAAGTCAAACCGATATGCTTTTACATGTCGGTCCGATATGTGGATGTCGGACCGATATGATTTTCATGTCGGTCCGATATGTGGAAGTCTGACCGATATGCTTTTCATGTCGGTCCGACATGTGTGCACTACGCCAAATAAGCCGCCACAAGCGATGTAGTACCGAGATGCTCCTATATGTCGGTCTGACATGAGTCCAAAGTTGCCCTATAAATAGATTTCGATGGCAGACAAGTTTTAGACATCTTCACACACACTTTTCACACTCAACCTAGGAAGTCGTGCCAAGGTGCCGGTACGCGTTCGGAAGTCCGGTTTCTAGCTTTTCATCTATAGATAGCTGTAGATAGTTCCGAGGTAAGGTTTTGACTAGTTTACTACGACTTGGTACTCATCATTAAGCTAGATACATTTATTTAAGCATTGTTATTATGATTTAGGATATTGTACAAGGTATTGATTGCAGTTATACAAATTGAGATATTGTCAAGGTGAGTTCATCTAACTGGGAAATATTTTATAAATGGTTTTGATTATGAAATGAGATTGGTTTTATAAAGATGTTTTTCATGAAATGTTAGGATGCCCAATTTTTAATACTTTTAAAATATATTTTGGGCAAAGAAAGATATCAAATGATTTTATGTGAAACCAGATTTGAATACGAATTATGGAAACGATATTTTGAGACCAAGTACCTTGAATTATTATCAATGCGTCAGATAAAAGCTTTTATGTGGTAGGGTGTATCATGATTGTAATTCCTGTGTCGACCAAACCTTCAGTTTCGGGGCGGTCTACTGTTCAGTTTCGGCAGTAGACTATTGTGCAGTTTGGACAGTATGGTCAGGTTGCCATCTGTTTCAGTTATTGTAACATCCCAAAAATAAAACGACAGTTATAATAACGGAATAAACGAACGAGGCATGGCGGGTCGGGTCGGATGGGTCAGCTGGCTATAAATAGCCTATGCCACCTCTTTTCTCTCATTTCCAACTTTTAGAGAGAGAAACCGTAGAGAGAGAAAGTTGGCGGATCGACCCGAGACTTCAGCAAAGTGTTACTCCATAACTCGTGAGAAGAACCTCCGGATCAGAAACTCGATTCAGGTAACGATCCGACCTAAATCTGAGTTTTAGTTCGTTTTTGGGTTTTTCGGGTTTTGGGTGAAAAGGTAAGGTTTGAACGGATGAAACTGAAAGATAATCATGGATTTGAGTTCCTTAATGGAAAACGAACGTTTTGAATGCAACAGGTTCGGGATCTTGACATGATCAGACCCGAATGCGAAAGTTAGGGTTTTTCGCGAAGAACAGGTCGTGCGCAGGAGGAGGGACCTGCGCACTTGCTAAGTGCGCAGGCAGCAGGGTCTGCGCACTTGCTAAGTGCGCAGACATCAGAACTGATTAAGTGAAGTCAGTATGTTATAATGGTTAAACCGTTAGAGTCGGGATTGGTCTGATGTGTATTTAACTAATCAATTCAGATCGGAAGTGACGTTGTTGGACCTTCATTTAGTACAACCCATATTAGCGTATCAGGTGAGTTCTAGAGCCCTCTTTTAAATGTTTTGTTAAATGTTTTGGGCTGGTGTGCATACTTACGAAATGATGTTTTAACGAAATGATGTTTTAACGAAACGATGTTTACGAAAGGAAAGGTTATGAAGTGTTTTTGCCAAAAAGGTTTAGGAATGTTTATGAACGGTCTAAATGAGGAAATGTTTAATGAAAAGGGAAAAAGGTAAAGGTTTAAAGAAGTCATTACAAATCTAATCTGTCGAATGAATGGAATTGACGAATGAAGTCTGGGAATGTGATTCCCAGCCTTGTGGTAGATTATGGACAGCGAGCCATAGTTACCATAAGAACAACAGGGCAGTGTCTTGGTGGCCTGTCTATGGTTTTGATGTTGTACAACTGGTAAGGGAGTAACGACGGTTACTCGGGTGATGACGATCATCCTAAGTGAATAAGGTATGGGAAATCAATGACGGCGATACGTAACGGTTGATTCCCAAAGGAAAGATGCGTGTTGGGAAATGACGGCGATACGTAACGGTTGACCCCACGTAGTGAATGGTTGGGCAATGACGGCGATACGTAACGGTTGACCCACGTAGTGTATGGTTGTGGCAATGACGGGGATACGTAACGGTTGCCCACAACACCAAAGGTTCCTTCGGGGACACTGTGACGCGTAAAGTAAGATACAGAATTAGATAACAATAATGTATGACTTAAATGAATGTTAAAAGTTTTAATGAACGATCCGTTTAACGGTGTTTATGATTATGATGTTGATGATGATATGGGTACGAAACCTTTTTAAAGATGTTAGATTACTACATGCTTTTGTGAAAGGTTTTACTAAATGAATGATACGTTTTTTGGCAAATGTTGATGTTAAAGTTTTTATGAAATGCTAGAACTCACCAGCGTAGCTGACTTTTTAGTGTGCACATTCAGGTTAAGGCAGGTATGGACGATGGACAGTGATGCTTGGCAAGCGAGAAGAGTTACCCGGTCGATCATGAAGACTGGCATCCCGTTATGAGTTGTTTATGTTAAGTTTATGTTTTTGACAATGTACGCTTCCGCATGTATGAACAAGTTTTTAGTTATGTTGAATGAATGATTCCGCTGCATTATTTGATATTCATGTTTAAGAACTGTTTGTGAATGAGTAAATCCAACGAGTGAGGCCTCCCGGGTCTGGGGCCTTACAAGTTGGTATCAGAGCAATAGTTTGAGAGATTCGGACACTCCCAGTGTCTGAACTTAAACTTTGAATGGGACCGAAAGCGGATGCCAGTACGGGTAACTCGAGCCAAAGCATCAGGTATGAAAAGTAGAGTATGTGTATGTAGTATGCCTTAGAAAGGGTTAGGTAAGGACTTGTGTTCTGATGGAATCACAAAGGTGGTCAAATAGAAATCGAAAGGTAGTGTAATGGTTAATTGCAGATGGCGAGTGTATATTAACATCTTACAGTACTTATTGAATTTTATTTGTTAACTAGCGTGATGACATTGGATTTCTTGTCTTATAGAACGAAATGGCGAGGAGAGGGAACGGAAGGCGTGGTGGCCGTACCGGCGGTCAAAATGGTGGGCGTGGCAGGATTCCTGCGCGCCAAGAGCACAGTGAAGAAGGAAGTGTTCACACTGAACCGGAGGTTAGTGTGCATGGAACTGAGCAGATACAAGTTGCAGAACAACCTTTCACTTTTGAACCAGAAGTGAGAGCAGCCATAGCTCGAGAGTTCTCCGAGTTAATGAAGAATTCTCTACCAAGTCTGTTGGCTGAAGCATTAAAGAAAGTTAGTGGGGAAGGCGGATCTAGTGCGGCAACTGGTGCTCAGAACAACGAGACCGACAACGCACCGCCTGCTCGCGGGTGCGACTATAAGTCATTTAAGGCATGTGATCCGTCGGTCCTGACTGGGAAGAAGGATACGGTGGCTACTTTTGATTGGGTAATACGTATGGAAGCCGCCATCCATCTGAGCGAGTGTCGAGCTAATCAAGTAGTGAAGTTTGCTGCTAACTCCTTAAGGGAGGAAGCATCCCACTGGTGGGAAGGTGTACGTCAGGTTAAGGGGGATGAGGTTGTTGACTCAATGATGTGGGCTGATTTGAAAACTTTGGTGATCAAGAATTTCTGCCCGAGGAACGAGATTGAGAAGGTAGAGAGGGAATTTCTGGGTTTGAAGGCCGGGAGCATGACGCACCGGCAGTACACAACCCGATTCAATGAACTGGCACGTCTGGTGCCACATCTTGTTACGACGGAGGAAAGAAAGATTGCCTGTTATATTCAAGGGTTGTCGGACCAGGTCCGCACCTATGTTAAGGCAAACGCCCCTACTACCTATGATTCGGCAGTAGAGTTAAGTGGCGTGGTATTTGACGATCTGGCACTGAATGTTGTTGCCGTTGAAGAGCAAAAGAAGAGACCGAGCTTCTCAAACAAGCGGGGAAGGATGTTTGGGGCTCGTGATAAGAGAGCTCGGGTGAACGAGCCGACTGTTTGTAAGAAGTGTGAAAGAGAGCATGTAGGTGAATGCAGACTGGGATCTAACTTGTGTTTCAAATGTGGCAAGACCGGGCACTACGCCCATGAGTGCACACAACACTACAAGTGCTACAACTGTGGGGATGTCGGTCATCTGAGTAGGGACAACCCGAAGCCCAGGATGGGGGAAACCGGGAAGGGAAAGGGCCCAGAAAAGAAGGGAGAGGGATCTCGTGCGAAGACGCGAGCGTACGCACTGACGCATGATCAGGCTAGGAAGGATCCTGATGTGGCGTCAGGTACGTTCATCCTTGACAACACTTTTGTTTCTGTGTTATTTGATTCGGGTGCCAGTAAGAGTTTTATATCTGCGACTTTCTGTAAACGAGTGAAGTACACTGTCAGTAAGCTAGAAAGGGCCTTTAGCGTAGAAACCGTTGAGGGTAGGACTGCGAAAGTGACCGATGTAGTTGAAAACTCCACGATAAAGATAGAAGGTCATAGATTCCCTGTCAGATTGTTTGTTATGGTTTTGGGTGGGTTTGATGTCGTGTTAGGTATGGATTGGCTAACTGCCAATGAAGCACAAATCATATGTAAACGAAAGATAATCCGACTCAAGGCTCCGGACGGTAGCAAAGTCGAGGTTCTTGGAGATCGTGACGCCCCGATGCCAAACGTCATCTCGATGATTAAGGCAGCAGATTACTTGAGGCGCGGATGCGAGGCTTATCTGGTGTACGTAATTGACAAGTGTAAGGAAGTGAAGGAACTAGACGATGTACCCGTGGTACGCGAGTACCCGGAGGTGTTTCCCGAGGACTTGCCTGGGATACCACCCGACAGAGAAATTGAGTTCCGAATTGACTTAGTACCAGATGCCCAGCCCGTGGCTAAGGCTTCATATCGACTAGCACCAGTGGAAATGAAAGAACTTACAGTACAACTAGACGAGTTACTTGAGAAAGAATTTATCCAACCAAGCATCTCACCTTGGGGTGCTCCGGTGTTGTTCGTAAAGAAGAAAGACGGTTCGATGAGAATGTGTATTGATTATCGCGAGTTGAACAAACTTACCGTGAAGAACAAGTACCCGTTACCAAGGATCGACGACCTGTTCGATCAATTACAAGGCGCAAGTTGGTTCTCAAAGATCGACCTTCGATCCGGGTACCATCAGTTGAAGGTGAGGGAAGAAGACATACCGAAAACGGCATTTCGCACACGTTATGGACACTTTGAGTTCCGCGTAATGTCTTTTGGATTGACGAACGCCCCTGCAGCGTTCATGGATTTGATGAATAGAGTTTGTCGACCAATGCTGGATCGGTCGGTAATCGTGTTTATCGATGATATCCTCATCTATTCCAAGAATGAGGGTGATCACGCATGTCACTTAAAGGAGGTGTTGGAGGCTCTGAAGAAAGAAAAGTTGTATGCTAAGTTCTCCAAATGCGCGTTCTGGCTTAGGGAAGTCCAATTCCTAGGTCACGTCATTAACCCGAACGACATTATGGTTGACCCAGCAAAGATAGTAACGGTAAGGGAATGGAATGTTCCTAAGACGCCAACTGAAATCCGTAGTTTCTTGGGATTGGCGGGCTACTATTGGAGATTCATCCAGGATTTCTCGAAAATAGCTTCGCCGTTGACGAAGTTGACTCGGAAGGAGGTAAAGTACGAATGGGGTTCGACCCAGGATGAGGCGTTTAAGGAATTGAAGGAAAAGCTAACTCAAGCTCCAGTCTTGGCCCTTCCCGAGGGCAATGAAGACTTAGTGGTATACTCTGACGCTTCGGGTCAGGGATTGGGATGCGTATTGATGCAACGCGGGAGAGTGATCGCGTACGCGTCACGGCAGTTGAAGATTCATGAAGCTAATTATCCGACTCATGATTTGGAGCTTGCTGCCGTCGTGTTCGCATTAAAAATCTGGAGGCACTACCTTTACGGGGTGAAGTTTACTATTTACTCAGACCACAAAAGTTTGAAGTACTTCTTCGAACAAAGAGAGCTTAATATGAGGCAGAGACGATGGTTAGAACTCCTAAAAGATTATGACTGTGAAATCATATACCATCCTGGAAAGGCAAACGTGGTGGCTGACGCTCCAAGCCGAAAGGATGTGCCTACTCCTATTAGAGTGAAAGCTTGCCAGTTGGTGGTAACATCGGACGTGATGAGAGAAATTGAAAAGGCTCAAGATGAGGCACTTAAGGAGGAAAACATAAAGAAGGAAAGGATGGTTGGCCAACAGGACAAGTTGGAATATAACACCCTTGGGGTTAGGACACGTTTTGGACGGGTATGGATACCTATGGGTGGCGAGCTTAGAACCAAGATCTTGGATGAGGCTCATAAGTCTCGTTACTCTATCCATCCTGGTACCAATAAGATGTACCAAGATCTAAGGAAGGAATACTGGTGGCCTGGAATGAAGCATGAAGTTACAAAGTATGTAAGCAAGTGCTTGACTTGCTCACAAGTAAAGGCCGAGCACCAGAAACCGTATGGAAAGATTCAACCACTTGATATACCGGAATGGAAGTGGGAACACATTACCATGGACTTCATAACCAAGCTACCTCGCACAGCTAAAGGTCATGACACCATTTGGGTAATTGTGGACCGTTTAACGAAGAGTGCTCATTTCCTACCTATTCGCGATACGTTCTCGTCGGAAAGGTTAGCGGAAGTATTTATTAACGAAGTAGTAGCACGGCATGGGATGCCTTTGACGATTGTATCTGACCGGGACACACGATTCACATCGAGGTTCTGGAAAAGATTTCACGAGGCGATGGGCACGAAGCTTAACATCAGCACAGCATACCACCCGCAAACGGATGGTCAGTCCGAAAGGACCATTCAGACATTGGAGGATATGCTCCGTGCTTGTATTATCGACTTCGATGGCAGTTGGGACAGCCATCTGCCGTTAGCTGAATTCTCCTACAACAATAGTCATCACACGACGATAGGCATGCCGCCTTACGAAATGTTGTATGGGAGAAGATGTAGGACCCCGGTTTGTTGGGGTGAGATTGGACAGAAGGAATTAGGAAGTCTCGAAGTCGTAAGAGAGACGTCGGAAAGGATTGATCAGATCAAAGCGCGAATGAAGGCCGCACAAGATCGTCAGAAATCCTATGCGTATAAACGACGAAGGCCTATTGAGTTTGATATTGGTGACAGAGTAATGTTGAAAGTGTCACCATGGAAGGGAATCATACGATTCAGAAAGAGAGGAAAGTTAAGTCCGAGGTTTGTCGGACCATTCAAGATAATGGCACGGGTTGGGGAAGTCTCTTATCGGTTGGAGTTGCCTGATGAGTTAAGTGGGATTCATCCTACTTTCCATGTATCACACTTGCGAAAGTGTTTGGCGGATGAATCGGCTCACGTACCACTTACTGACATCGAGGTTGACAACAGCCTTAATTACATCGAAGAACCCGTGGCCATCCTTGATCGGAAGGAGAAACGTTTACGTAATAAAGTTATCCAATTGGTTAAAGTCCAATGGAAGCATCGAAAGGGATCGGAAGCCACTTGGGAAACGGAGAAGGAAATGAGGGAGTCGTACCCTCATCTATTTGACTTACGATAGGTTTCGGGGACGAAACCTATTGTAAGGGGGGTAGACTTGTAACATCCCAAAAATAAAACGACAGTTATAATAACGGAATAAACGAACGAGGCATGGCGGGTCGGGTCGGATGGGTCAGCTGGCTATAAATAGCCTATGCCACCCCTTTTCTCTCATTTGCAACTTTTAGAGAGAAAAACCGTAGAGAGAGAAAGTTGGCGGATCGACCCGAGACTTCAGCAAAGTGTTACTCCATAACTCGTGAGAAGAACCTCTGGATCAGAAACTCGATTCAGGTAACGATCCGACCTAAATCTGAGTTTTAGTTCGTTTTTGGGTTTTTCGGGTTTTGGGTGAAAAGGTAAGGTTTGAACGGATGAAACTGAAAGATAATCATGGATTTGAGTTCCTTAATGGAAAACAAACATTTTGAATGCAACAGGTTCGAGATCTTGACATGATCAGACCCGAATGCGAAAGTTAGGGTTTTTCGCGAAGAACAGGTCGTGCGCACTTGCTAAGTGCGCAGGAGGAGGGACCTGCGCACTTGCTAAGTGCGCAGGAGGAGGGGTCTGCGTATTTGCTAAGTGCGCAGGCAGCAGGGTCTGCGCACTTGCTAAGTGCGCAGGCAGCAGGGTCTGCGCACTTGCTAAGTGCGCAGACATTAGAACTGATTAAGTGAAGTCAGTATGTTAGAATGGTTAAACCGTTAGAGTCGGGATTGGTCTGATGTGTATTTAACTAATCAATTCAGATCGGAAGTGACGTTGTTGGACCTTCGTTTAGGATAACCCATATTAGCGTATCAGGTGAGTTCTAGAGCCCTCTTTTAAATGTTTTGTTAAATGTTTTGGGCTGGTGTGCATACTTACGAAATGATGTTTTAACGAAATGATGTTTTAACGAAATGATGTTTTAACGAAACGATGTTTACGAAAGGAAAGGTTATGAAGTGTTTTTGCCAAAAAGGTTTAGGAATGTTTATGAACGGTCTAAATGAGGAAATGTTTAATGAAAAGGGAAAGAGGTAAAGGTTTAAAGAAGTCATTACAAATCTAATCTGTCGAATGAATGGAATTGACGAACGAAGTCTGGGAATGTGATTCCCAGCCTTGTGGTAGATTATGGACATCGAGCCATAGTTACCATAAGAACAACAGGGCAGTGTCTTGGTGGCCTGTCTATGGTTTTGATGTTGTACAACTGGTAAGGGAGTAACGACGGTTACTCGGGTGATGACGATCATCCTAAGTGAATAAGGTATGGGAAATCAATGACGGCGATACGTAATGGTTGATTCCCAAAGGAAAGATGCGTATTAGGAAATAACGGCGATACGTAACGGTTGACCCCACGTAGTGAATGGTTGGGCAATGACGGCGATACGTAACGGTTGACCCACGTAGTGTATGGTTGTGGCAATGACGGCGATACGTAACGGTTGGCCACAACACCAAAGGTTCCTTCGGGGACACTGTGACGCGTAAAGTAAGATACAGAATTAAATAACGATAATGTATGACTTAAATGAATGTTAAAAGTTTTAATGAACGATCCGTTTAACGGTGTTTATGATTATGATGTTGATGATGATATGGGTACGAAACCTTTTTAAAGATGTTAGATTACTACATGCTTTTGTGAAAGGTTTTACTAAATGAATGATACGTTTTTTTGGCAAATGTTGATGTTAAAGTTTTTATGAAATGCTAGAACTCACCAGCGTAGCTGACTTTTTAGTGTGCACATTCAGGTTAAGGCAGGTATGGACGATGGACGGTGATGCTTGGCAAGCGAGAAGAGTTACCCGGTCGATCATGAAGACTGGCATCCCGTTATGAGTTGTTTATGTTAAGTTTATGTATTTGACAATGTACGCTTCTACATGTATGAACAAGTTTTTAGTTATGTTGAATGAATGATTCCGCTGCGTTGTTTGATATTCATGTTTAAGAACTGTTTGTGAATGAGTAAATCCAACGAGTGAGGCCTCCCGGGTTTGGGGCCTTACAGTTATAGGGTAGATGATGGAAATGCTTGTTATCTAGCTGTGATACAGATTAATTCAAAGATGATTGTAAACCCTGGAATGTTTATGAAATTCAATAGTTGTCGCTATTGGAAGAAGGTTGTTAGTTGTTGCTAACAGATATCATTTTGAACCCTGATTTCGAAACCAAATGATTTTAAAAGTGAACTTACCAACTTATGTTGACCCAGTTATTTGCTAATCTTTTAGACAGGTTAGCAGATGGAATTCCAGATAGATTATAGCTATGGATGGTTGTTAATAAAATACTCTGATAAATGAAGGCATGCTTGGAAGAGCTATAAGTCTTGCCGGATGGTTAAGTTTGTAATAGAAGTATGGTTCATGATGTAAAACATTTTAGTTGTTAATGAAAGAGGTTTATGGCTTAGCTTCCGATGTGTGTTTTTTGTATCAACGTCACAGTAACTAGAAGGCGACCTTCTGACCAGTATGTAGTTATCTAGCAAGCGGAATGTTCTGTCTAAGGAAAGAGCAGTGTATAAATCTCTTCTAGACCCGTCGTTCTTTCTTGGGAACATCTCTGTTGGAGGTACTACTCTGGTTAGATGACTGTCCTGTGTTACGGGTGTGACACATCCACTATTAAAAAAACACACCGTTATAAATTGGTTGAAATTTTAATTTGAGTTTGGGAACCGCATTTTTATTTTTCAAGGCATTATCAAACGATATAGAAAAAAAGTTTATTTTTTTTAATTTAAAACTTGTTATTACTTTATCTAAAATTTGATATAAGTTATCTCTAGTATGTGGATACCCAAAAAATTCAAACATAATTGTACGTTTTATCTTTTGCCACGTTTTATGTTTTACCCAATGGACAGTAACACAAAAGTACAAATTCAGTGAACCGTGTGGAGCAAACAAACATCGCAAATTAAATTCACACTGATTTCTAAGTTTACAAATCCTAAAATCAATTCATTTTTAGCTTTTTTCCACATTTTAAAACAATCACATCTAAGGGTGGTGTGAGTTACTTGAGTATAACGTGATTGGAGCGTTTGTTAAATAAGCGATGTCAAACGTTGGTTGTCGAAGTGGTAGAACAACAAACTCTCTTAAATATCATGAACTTTACCATTCTACACTGAATTGTATTTACGTAGAAATTCTGAATATTTTCATCATTTTACATTTTTGCTTGACCTCGAGCCGGAGTGCCTTTCACCACCTTACACCACGGTTCCATATGTTTTTTCAAAGTTGTGTTTGATTCAGGCTTCAAAACGAACCACATTTATTGCATCAAGCATTGTTTGGACCGCTTGACATTTCACATAAATCATAAATAGACCAAATAGTTAGGTTCCTCTTTAGGTATAACTCCAACAACGGTTACTTCACTTGATGAAGATCCTACACAGTTTTGAAAGCCATTTGAAAGCGTTTCGAGATTTCAGAGAATAGAGATCGTTTTTAGTGTTGTGATTCAATCAAATCAAATATCTATTTATACTAACGCGTGGGGGTTAAAAATCGAAAAAGCAGTTATATAGCCGTTATCAACTGTCAAAAATGGCTAAATTATTTCCAACGGCCAAAACCGGTTCCAGCATTGAAAACCTCAAATCGATTAGAAACTGATGGGTTGCATTGGTTTTAGTCCAAACTAGTTTCACTATACAAACTGGTTCCGGTTCCAAACCGATTGAAGCAACTTTTTCCCCCTCTAGCGTATATGATGACGTTGCAAGGCCCCAAACCTGGGAGGCCTCACGTGTTGAATTTACTCATTCATAAATAGTTCTTAAACTTCAAATAACATTCAAACAGTGGAAATAACGTCATTACATTGTCTCAAAAAAGCTACAAATTAAAACATTGCCTTAAAACATTCGACATTCATAAGGGATGCCAGTTCTTTATCGTCGGGTAAGTCTTTATTAGCTAAGCAACATCCATTCATCATTCTTCTAGCCTTAACCTGACATGCATACTAAAAGTCAGCTAACGCTGGTGAGTTCAAGTCTTTCATTCATTTTAGGAAAATGGTTTATCGTTCGTTCATTCATTAGGGTTCAAACATTTATAAGTAAAACAGGGCTTCACATTCATTATCTGTTAATTCAAACATTCAAACATACGTTCATTCAATCATTAAACATTCATTTAAGTCATACATATATTTATCTAAATCTGTATTATCGTTCATTCCATTCATTATATTTCCAATTCTTTCATCGCCCTTAAGACTCGTAGGCCTGCAAGGTAATTCCATCGCCCTTAAGACTTGCAGGTCATTAAGGTGATACCATCGCCCTTAGGACTCATCGGTCCATAAGGTCATACCATTCACCATTCATGGGTCACGTTAACCCCGGGAGACTGTCGTCACTACCTTCGCTAGTTGTACAACCGTAATACCCATTGATAGGCCACATAGGCACTATCCCTGTTATACTTATGGCTGGGAAGTACTTCCCAGACTTCATTCGTCAATTCCTTCGTTCGATAGATTAGATTTGTAATGAATTCTCTAAAACATTTGCCCTTTTTCTTTTCATAGAACATTTAATTCATTGGTAAAACCCTTTTTCTTTCATTTTAAAACTATTCCTTTAAATCATTCCGTTTCATAAACATTCCTTTCATAAACCTTTCATTTCATAAACGTTTCTTGTTTCAAACATCGTTTCTTTCGTAAACCATTCATTTCAAATCATTTCATTTCATTCGTTCAACATTCATAAACAATTGTTAGTATGCACATCACCCTAGAAACAAGTAAATGGGGATTTTTAACTCACCTGTTACGCTATCTAATTCGTCTTACCACTTGGTCCGAAAGCGTCACCCTCAATCTAAATTAAAGATTAATAATACATTAATTCCATACTTTCTAAGTACCAAGCGAAACTAAATCAATTTCGCTTTTTGGGTCCTAAGCGAAACTAGGCAGTTTCTCTTCTTTTGACTAGGCGAAACTAGGTCGGTTTCGCTTCCTTTGGCTGGGCGAAACTAGACAGTTTCGCTTGGTCGTCTTCTACAGCAGAAACCCTAGTTTCTTTATAGAGATGGCAGCTCAAGCACTCATCGACCAAGTCCTCGACTTTTTACGTTCAAAACGTTCATTTTACACTTGTGAGACTAGATCTATGGTTTGTTTCATGTTTAACATGTAAAATCCCGTCTTTTTGATGTTAAACCCGAAAACCCAACTTTAACGAAAACTCAGATCTAGTAGCGATGCTTACCTCAAAACGACCCAATTCTTCAGAAAATCCTCACACAAACAATGGAGAAGGATGAAGGATCGATCTTTTGCTCAAACCGGGACTTTCTCTCTCTAAGGTTTCTCTCTCTAGAATTCTTGGGTGGAGCTTGTTTGTGAGATGAGGCTGAACCTTGGCATGGGTCTAGGGTTTATGCCTTTCCCCCTCCCCTTTACTCGGCCCAACGAGCCTCCACCCGTTTTTATTACTTTAATTTCGTTCGAATCCGACACGTAATCCGTTGTTATTTTTGGGATGTTACAAACAATTAAGATAATTAAACTTCCATCATATTCATGTACCATATAACAATTTATTTATTTGTTGCAGTTTAAATTTGACAGGGATTATTGTATATTTTTTTAAGATGTATTAAGTGATGTGCAAATTAATTTTAAATTCGATAATCACAGTAATATGTGAAAAATACAGTGTCATCACTAATGGGCTGTATTTTTTTCACAGAAAATGTACTTTTATATAAATAAATGGGAACATTGAGGCCCATCGGTAACCCAGCCCACTAATGCTTTCTTTAAGGGATTTTGGGTAATCCGAGTTTGGCTTTCTTAATCCTCATTTCCTTGTGTTATTGTTTTTTATCCGGGAATGTATGCTTTTAGACTCCACCACAAACGCGTGCTAGCAAACATATATTTGTTACATACAATAAGTTACCCGTTAGCCCTCACTCTTTCAAAATTATGAATATATTAACCTCCAGTTTTACTTTCTTTTGGAAACCATTAGGGGACAAGTTTTAGACTAATTCCGACAAACAAATACTCGAGAAGAATCATTGACATTCAAACTTAACACTTGACATATAGCGGTTTCCAAATTATGACTTTAATTTGATTTTTGATCAAACAAAATTGCCTTGTCTATCACATGAACCTGTTTCATACAAAAACAACCTTAATCAGTTGATATTTCCTTAAAACATTCAAACAGATCACATTTTTATATTATGGTCTTTTTAACTGTCTCTTGTATGGTTATGAAGTGTATCTCACCTGGTTACGGGTCGGGTTACAACCCTCTGATTTTGCAGAATGCGTAGATACATGATCCGAGAAACCCAAGAGATTGGCCCGCCACATTCAACTAATTATATTCAACACAAAAAAAATGTATAAAAGAGTGCTTTAACATCACATTCAAATCTTGCGAATGACGAAACTTGAATGTGGTGGTTATATACCAGATCAAATGGGAGACCACCGAAGAGAATCCAGCCAATTCCGATCGTGAAAAGATCCTACAATTTTGTTATATATGTCATAACTAGCTTTGCATAGAACAGCATATTACCTCTATTCCAAAAAGTCAAATGTTTGACTTTCTGAAGTCAAACTAGGAGGAGTTTACTTTTGGGGAATTAAAAGAATCCTAACCATGAAGTTGACTCCCTTACTGCCCAAAAAGTCAAACTGTTGACTTTAAAGGTCAACAATTTGTAAGTTTGTAGATAAAGATGTCATTGATTAGCATTGTGTATTATCATTATACTTTCTTTCATCCCAAAAAGTCAAAGTTTTGATTTCTGAAAGTCAAACCATAAAGGTTGAATCATAATCTATATCAAATAACAACATAACATGAAATGAGAGCTTTGCAAACCTTTAAGTTCCCACAAATTGTTTGTGTGAGGGCCGAGTTTAGAGTTGTGTTCAAGAAAACCGCATAGTTCAAAAAGAAAGCCATAACACATGATAGAAGCATCACAACCTGCATAAAAACAATCAAGATTACGTTATAATACCTGAACGCGTATCACTCTAGTGGCTTTACATAAACCATTTATATAATATTACAAATTCACACCTGAAATCCAACTGATGACAAGTGAGAGAAGTTAGCTGTAACTTGAAGATCACCACATACCCATGTCCATAGTAACAAGATTGGGGTACATATCAAACCTACAAAATGATTCGGGTTCGATACAGAAGAAAGATAAGAGATAATAGGAACATTTTGACTTTTGAAGTCAAAAGTCAAAATTCAAAAGTCAAAACACATCTGTTTTTTTTCCTTTGGATAGAGGGGTTCTTACCATTGCACCACATAAGACCAAAGCTATTCAGGCCACTAGATTTTCCTGAGGAAATAACTTGTAGGTCACAGATGTATCTTGAAACGAGAGAGTCAAAAATGAAAATATATCACTACCTATTCGAGAAATCGAAGCTAGATATATTGCGGTACAAATGTTTGCTGAGAAAACTATCGCGTAGGCATATGCATCAAACGATAAATCCCGAGCTCCAGCAATGAAAGCACCAAATATGATTATCCATACACTGAAACCATGTTGTTTGATCAACTTATGACATAAAATTATCTGGTTTGCATATTCATGCAGTTTTATGCTTTTAAAAGGTAGATTTGACATAATAAAGTTCTGAAGTCCATACAAATATATGTCACATGTTCCATGCACATGTTATGTTTTATAAAAGAAAATTAACAGAATAAATTAACAAAGTATCTTGTCTTTAATGTTATGAAATGGATAATGTACCTGCCAACGATGTAACGTGAATACTTTTGTCGCGCCAAAACATACTCTACTAGCATTGTAAATGCTACGGTTGTCCGTCTAAGTGTTGTGTACATGGGCACACTCACCCCACGAACCGATTCCATTGAAACCAACTTTTACAGACAAAACAAGACATGCCAAATAAATATGAAAGAAACATAATATATATAGAGAATCGTTCAATACAGAACCAGTTTTTAAGCAGAGAACTGTGAGAACTACATGAGCATTAAGCATTTGTACTTGATGCATATTAGATTTAGTGGGAGAGATAAAGTGGGGCAGTTGTATCACAATTAAACAATATGTACGGGTGCTTATGCTGTTCTCACTGTTTTCTACTTAAACTATCTTTTGTAATGAACGGTCTTCTATCTATATACGTTAAAGGTGTGTACGCCTTTGTCCTTCAAATAAATATTGATTAGCAATATATATTGTACCATGTAAAGCAGATAGGATATGGCTAGAGGAAGAGTTGTAAGCAATGTATTTAATGGTACAAAAATTCCCGGGATGTTATTCGTGATTTGGATTTCATTATTGACTCTGAAAGAGATGATTTTTCGACATCGCAATGCATAAAGAAGAACTGAAGAACAAACCATCTACAAGAAACATAAAGAAAAGGTAAATTTTGACTTATTTTTAAAGTCAAATATATCGATTTATATTTTTAAATTGATAATAGTTTTCCTCGTTATATACGTAAATTCGATAACTATATTGATCTAGAGAAGGATATCTATAACATGAATTGTTTTGAAATAAGAAAACATAAACCATAAATGTGATTTTCTACTATGAAAATTATCAAGATTGACCTATTGAAAGTCAAAATTGAAAACAGTTGATGGGGAGAACCTGGAAAAGAGTAATGACATTGGCACATGGAAATTTGTATGAAGAAAGAGCAGCTTTGTTGAACATTATCAAGAGAACTGCAAAATTAACATATAAAATATGGGAAAAATAGTCAACACATATCAAGAATCTTAAATTGAACAAAACTAATATGACTAAATTTAAAATTATTTACATTCTCTTTCCAAAATTAATCATTTATTTTGATTAAACTAAACAAATGATGTATTTAATATGACTACAGACAAACCAAACCAAACCAAACCAAACGTACCCAGTATAATCCCACACATAGCTAACGCTATTAGTAGGGTCTGGGGTAGAGAGGCTGCTCCTGTTTAGACCCCCGGCTCCATGGGAAAGAAAAAGATAAAAATATAAATAAAATTAATGAGTAATAAAGTAAAATAAATCTAACAGTAATCTAACAATTAGCAGTGTATGACTAGAGTATATTAGTCACAAGAAATACAACACACCTACAAGAAACAAGACATACGCAAAATCTTTGCTAAACAACTCTACTCTCCCACACAACGGGTCACTCATCCTAAAACCCTAATACGACGTCTCCATGAAATCCTATCATTGATCATGTCCTCTGAGAGGTGTAAATCTAACAAATCAAGCCTAATCCTCTCATCCCACGTTAATTTCGGTCTCCCCCTGCTCCTTTTCCCCTCTACAACGAGAGTTTCCACCGTTCTCACTGGATCTGTGCTCTGTCTCCTCTTGACATGTCCAAACCATCTCAATCTTCCTTCTCTTATCTTATCTAAGATACATGTGACTCCCAATCTCTTCCGAACAACTTCATTTCTTATTCGGTCCTTTCTTGTGTGTCCACACATCCACCTCAACATCCTCATCTCAGCTACATCCATTTTTCGAGCTTGTGTCTTCTTGATGGCCCAACACTCGGTTCCATATAGCATCGCTGGGCGAACTGTTACCCTATAAAATTGACCCTTTAACCCTATTGGGAACCTCTTGTCGCACAAAACACCTGAGGCCGCTCTCCATTTACACCAACCAGCCTGCACCCGATGGACTACATCATTGTCGATGTCCCCGTTACTCTGGATGACAGATCCTAGATACTTGAACTTCAGTGTCTTAGGGACAACCCCACCTTCAATAGAAATCTGGGTCTCCTCGTCGACGTTTGCACCACTAAAGTTGCAGTGAAGGTACTCGGTTTTAGATCGGCTTATCTTCAAACCTTTGTGCTCTAAGACTGTTCTCCATTCCTCTAGTCTGTTGTTCAATGTCTCTTTACTTTCTGCAATCAACACGATATCATCAGCAAAAAGCATGCACCATGGAATTGCATCTTGAATCGACTTTGACAACTACATCTTGAATCGACTTTGACAGATCCAAAATATGACTACAGACAGTGTTGTAAAAATCGTTAGGTGCTAGTCGGGCGGCGGGGTACAAATCTAGCGATTAATCAGATTGGAATTTTTATATGTAATTTTTCAAACTTATATATATACATATTTTTATATGAGAAATTAGTTTAATCTCGCCGGAATTTCTAGAGTCCTGCCGGAAACGCGCCGATTGGGACCGATTTTCACCGATTAGCTCCGGCTAGGACCGTCTTTAACCGATTTCCGATTAATTGTCCGATTTGCTCAAAATTACAAGGTAGATTACTGATTAGCGATTAATCGCAATTTTTACGACACTGACTACAAAAATATACACATGATAAGAACTCAAGTTGAACTAAACTCTTTGTAAGTTTAAACTTGTATTTGTACTCGAACTTCAGTTTATATATGTAATATAATAAGGGAAAACTCCACCCAATAGTAACCAAGTTTTCAAAGTCTTCTACTTAAGTCACTCAAAGTTTTTTTGTCCCTCTAAAGTCACTCAACTTTCACTAAGTGTTTCAATCCTATGTAATTTTTTTATAAATGTTTAAATTTTTTAAAATTGAATGAGGCAAATGAAATATATGTGAATATTAGTTACCAATAAGTGAATTTTTTATTCCAATTAACTTAAAATAGGAGGTAATAGTGAAGAAAAAAATTCATCAAATGATAAACAAGTTTCAAAATTATTATATTTAACTCGAATTGGAATAAAATAATTGCTAAATAGTAAACAAGATTTATATTTGTTTCATTTATTTCATTCAATTTTAAAAAATTTGAACATTTACAAAAATATTACATAGGATTGGAACACTTAATGAAAGTTGAGTGACTTTAGAGGGACAAAAAAACTTTGAGTGACTTAAATGAAACAATTGGGAAACTTGGTTACTATTGTATAAAGTTATCCCGTATAAAAATCCAAACTTTGACTTATTGGTCGATAATAATCCGACATTTGACAAATGTAACTCTTAACTTTCACTTTTGGTCTCAAGGGCAATCTCACTTGCATAATTATCATAGATTTACACTCGATTTCGCTTACAAGGAATGTACGTTTCTCCATTTCACTCATAATCATCCTTTTGAGCGAAATCGAGTGGAAGTGAGCGAAATGGAATGGAAATCAAGCGTAAATCTATTATGATATGCGAGTTGGATTGCCCTTGGCAACGAAAGTGAAAGTTAGGAATGTCATTGGTCAAATTGCCGGTATAGATTATTATCGCCCAGTGGATCACAGTTTAGAATATTAAAATCCAATTTACCATTTATATAAAGTAATTTCTCTTGGATTAATCAATCAAAGTATGATTCGATAGGGAAAATCACTTATATTGCCCCGTCTACCTTAAAAAAGTACTAAAATGGCCTTATGACCGAAAAAATAACTTTTTGAAACTCAAAACATATGAATAGAGCGATTCTAAAGTCTAAACCAATAAGAATCTCACGACTTTGCTCCTACTATCGCGAAAACCTCACGAGGGCCTTTCTTTGTCGGATGTTGCTCTTCGAAAGGTTTTACATGCGTTAAATGTGTATTAAGTATCGTATTTTTTGTATTAAATATGCATTAAATCTCACATTAAGTATTATATACTTTGCTTTGTTAATTATACATTTAGACTGTGTGTAATACCCCCACGCCCCACCTCCTTCTCATTGGGCCACCTCACCAGCTGCAGCCCCTCCCCCCTCACGCCCGTAACCACACTCACGCCCCCTCACAATTGCCCTCCACGCCCCCTCTCACGCCCGGGCGGCGCGGTGTTCCACGCCCCTCACCCCTTCCACGCCAGCCTGGTCACGCCCCTCACCCCACCCATTACACACAACCTTATGGAATTTGGTAGTTTGTGACAAAAAAAGGGTTCAGATTGGGCCAGGGGGTTTTCTCACCTATGGTGAGTTTCCTTCTGAGAAAGGTGAAGATGATCGGGTGGGTTATTGGTCCGTCAGTGATCCAAATTACCGTTAAAAAAAAAAGTGTCGTGAAATTTTCCAAGAGTTACTAAGAAAATCTCGTGAAAAAAGTAATTCATATTGTGTGATTTCCACATCATTTACATCTAAAATTGCCCAACTTAGGTTTTCATGCTTTTTTAAACAAGAAATATTTATCCAATTACTATTTAGCAAATTTGTAAAAATCATCCGATAATCTAAATTGCTTTTGACTAAGCATATTTTTTGAGATTTTATTGGTCAATAACTTTTTCTGACCCCATATATTAATGCCAAAAATGATATTTTGAAAGTACATGCACCAGAATGATTGTACCAAAACCACCTAGTACACCCTTGTATCATGGTCACAAACAAACTTAAGACAAGAATAATTGTTTTTCTCTTCAATCCGACTTTCTAGCCCCCTTCCAACCACAAGATCAAGGATTCTAACTAAAACCTTTCACCCAATTAAAAAATATATTATTATTATTATTATTATTATTATTATTAATTTGAACATTAAATCTCCAACTATTTAGGAACTAAATAAAAACATATAAACAGGAAGAAAACATTTCAAATTAAAATATTGAAAATAAAAAAAAAATATTTTTATAAAAAGTAAGCAAGTAATTTAATACTTCTTTTATTAAAATATAGATGAAATCATAGAGTTCGGCAGCACTATGAACGGTTCTTGAAGAACCACACCATAAACACTGTTAACACTCTACTCCGGTGGGTCCTCCGATGAAGATCCACTGTCACGTTCATATCATAATAGAATGTTTTCACAAATAATAAATCATTTAAATCAAATAATTTGAATAATTAATTACCAAAATATAGATTAATATATATATATATATATATATATAGAGAGAGAGAGAGAGAGAGAGAACCTGCACATGTCATGTAAGAAATGGCGGCATAGACGCCTTTTCTTGTCATCGGAGAGGAGGCACGCCGGCGGTCATCGTCATCACTGGATTTCGGCTCTAGCAAGGTTTTCTGATCCTTAAAATCCATTGTTTCCGATGATATATGCAAAATTTAAGGAATCTCTCACTCCGAGTGGCCGGAAAAAGAAACTAGAGAGATGGGAAGAGAGAGGAGACTAAAAAGTGAGGTCCGCAAAGATTCTATAATGCACCAAACTTTTTCAAATTTTTATGTTTGGTACTTCTACTTTAAAACAAGTTGCATTTAGGGTCTTTATCTTTGGAAATGTTGAAAACATGATGATGAACTTAGACGTGTTTGAATGTTGTTGTGTTTAATAATCTAAACTATAGACTATTAGCCGATAATAATCCATACTATCAATTTGGTTGGTGATAGTTATAACTTTAACTTTTGATATTAATAGCAGTCTTAATAACATAATCATCATAAATTTATGCTCCATTTACATTTGTTTTGGCTTAAAATGATGATTTTATGCGAATGGAGAAATGTACAAGTGATACCGAGTGGAATTCAAGTGCAAATGGAGCGTAAATTTATGATGATTATGTTACTGGAACTGCTGTTGACCATAAAAGTGAAAGTTAGAACTATAATCGGCCAAATTGATAGTATGAATTATTATCAGCCAATATGTCATAGTTTGGATTATTATAATCTAATTTGTCTAAAATAAATAAGTTGTGTGTAGATTGGTTTGTTTAATTAAGCAAATTGATCCATAAATGCTTAGAATTAGAATAAAAAAATATTTATTTTATAACTTCAAATGTTATAATCCGTTTAACCTATTTACTATAACTTGTTTGCAAGTTGTTTCCAACCCGTTTATAGATTACCAACATGTCTAACTCGTTTAGATAAATATATGGGTCGTGTCTTTGGGTTAGGGTTCATGTCTTTGGGTTAGGGTTCATGTCTTTGACACGAATTGATATATGGGTTGTGTTTAGGTTCAATAATTTAACACATCAAACCGCTAACATAAAACCTGTCAACCTAACACGATTGTTACGTTAATGAAGTTATTGTTTTACCTTTTTTTAAGCTTACATTGTTTTCTTTCTTTTATCTTATTATATCAAATAAGAATGATGTATTTTTGCTTATAAGCATTGAGTTAATTTATTATTAATTCATATTATGTAGTTTTTTTTGTCTTAATGTATTAACTTACATAATTGTTTCATTACTTATCCAAACAATACACAAATACACTAACCATTTGATCTATTTCTATTTTATTGTTTTTTTAGGGAATTGATTTGTCATAAAGAAAATTTATGTAAAAGGAATTTATGAAGCAAAGTTATTATAAAAAGCATTTTTCATGTGAATCCAAAAGTTTATAATAAAAATAAAAACTGAAATCTAGTTAGTATGAAATGTAACGTCAATGTGATACTAGTCCATTTGGTAGAGTCTCTTGTCTCTTAGATGAGAGGTCCTGAGTTCAAACCCAAACATAAGGTGATTTATTTGGTGTAATTTAGAAGTAGGAGTATGGTAGATTTACAGTAAAAAAAGTATGAAACGTAACAGATAGAATCTTTTATGATAATTACATTAAAATATAATCAATAAAATATTAAACTTGAACTAAATACAAAACGGATAAATCTAAGATTAATCATCAAATCTTATTATTCATTGTTGTATTCATTTTTCTAAACACATATACTAAAGAATCATCATCGATCACCATGTACCATCCCTGTTCTTTTATATATAGTAATATAATTAGGAGTGTTATTATTTTATAAAACGGATGAAATTTCCTTTTGTTTATGCAGGAGTATTTTATAAACTTTTATGTTGACAAGTAATAAAAAGTTAAACAAAATTAACATTATGATACTAACGATGACTCAAAATTGGTGTTTATGAATTAAAAATGAAAACTTGAGGGGTTAAACTTGTCATTGCGTCAAAAGTTGAATCTCTAGAATATGTGAGGTGGGTATATTGGTAGCCACTTCCATTCTCCATAAAGCGAGTGTGTAAGTGAGTCCAAGTTCAAAAAAAAAATAACAATAATAATTAAAAAAAATAAAAATGAAAATGAGGTTTACTGTGTCGGGATATCTCTGGGAACAGCCTCTCTATGTCTTGGGATTTATGTATGATTTTTATTATCTTATCCTTTCCAAACCCTACCGCTAGATTAAGATTTTTGCTAAGTATGGTTGTTTGTTACGAAGTTATACATTTTTTGTTGAATCAATTCAAATGATATTTATTTTATCAAATTGTAAATTGTTATAAACTAGAAATTAAGCCCGCGCAATGCGGCGAGCAGCGGGTTTGTGAACCTCGCTACGAACGTTGCGATGGTGACAATAATGTGACTAAGTATATAAAAGAAACGTATGAAGTTGTCACGACTTGGTACTGAAGATCGAAAAATAGATAAATTGCGGCGCGAATAGAAGTTAACATGGAAACAACAAATTCGTTAAAAAGTTAGTAACAAAGTAAAAACAAAATAAAAATACGAAAAAGTAATTTTTATAAACGAATATAAAAAGAAGTAAAAGAAAAAACAAAAGAAATTTTAGGGGTAAAACTGAGAGTTTAGAAATTTAAAGGGTAGAGTTGAGAATTTTGTTTAAGAGTAAATTTATAACTTTTAATATTCAAAGGGTATATTTGAAAATGTAGAAAGTGAAAAGCTATTATTTAAAAGTGGAGATATTTAGTGGGGTGTTTATGAAACTTTATTCGGTGGCGGTGTCGGATTGGACGCCGACACTACCAAATGTGTTTAAGTAAATTTTTGTTGAGTCAATTGAAATGATATTTTATTATCAACTTTTAATTTGTTATAAATGTTTTAAAATATCTTACCATGATGGTTTTAGAAAGTGAGCGTTTAGTATCATAGCCATGGTTTTAAGAGATGAAGGAGATCAAGAATTAGGATGCCTACTCTCAATTAGTTAATTTGTTTGGTTCTTGTGTGTTAATTGTGTATGGTGGTTCTTTAAAGCTAAAAGATGAATAACGGCAAAGTATGGATGTATGATCCCTAGTTGTGTTGTCTATTGCGGGGGTTTACAATGCTTTGAAATATGTTATGTTGCGTGTTTATGTGTAACTTGAACCAGGGTTTGAAATACATGTTGTGATAACAGCAAGAACATACGCGTATAGTGTATACGCAATCATTCTTTATCAAGATTTTTATGAATACATGGTATGGTACTAATATGGACTTAAAAGTGATCTCATTGCCTAAAAGGGGCAAATAATGGATAACTATGGTAGTGCTTAATTGCTTAAGCTATGAAGATATATTCAACATGCCTAATATTGTCCACATATATGGTATGTAATATGTTTGACAAGTTAGATGTTATTTCTTTAACTTTTTAGGTATTACACTAAATCAATTTGTCTACCTTTAGTAAGTAAATCATTGTAAATACCCGAAGAAGAAAAGTTGTTATGGTAAAGGGTGAGGTTAGCCACCAAAATGGTCTTGAATTGGGCAATGCCCAAAATCGAAAGTTAACCATCGAAGTGTTTTTCATTATAACTGAAACAACGAAACAATCCAATTATGGAAATCTAAAAACTAGAGGCGCCAATCATGTTGAGATGGCAGGTTGAAGGATTTCTTGGAGAGTTGACGGGTTGAGTAGGTGAACCTGAACATGACCCATATATTTATTCATATAAAAAACCTAACCAGGACACACTTATAATCGTGTTCGTGTCGTGTTTCAGGTCGACGACCGACGACTATTTAATGTTCATTTGCGAATAGAAGAAATACATGGGGACTTAGTAATAATTTAAAATAACTTAATCTCAAATAAAACCTTTTTAATTAGTGTCTTTTTAATTGTTTTTATTCTATATCTCACGTTTCATTTTCGTTATTCTCTTATAGAAAATTGAGGAACACATGTCACAATTGTGGATGTAGGTATATTGCCAAACCATATTGATACATGGTTTTTAATGCATCGTTTTCCATGATTAACATTAATGTATTCTTAATTAGTGATCCTAAGTCCTTTTTTCAACGACAAATCTACTCTACTACTAAATTATACCAAATAATTTACCCCATGCTTGAGTTTGAACCCAGAACTTTCCATCTAAGAGCCAATAGTCTCTACCAAGTGGCTAGTCCCACAAAGGGCAGTGATCCTAAGTCCTAACAAAGAATGTATAGGATTGTTCTGATGAGGAGTTTCAAAGTTATTATTGTTGTTTTAAAGAATCATAATCAGACAATTAGTTGATTAGATTTAGGGAAAATCACAAATCTAGACATGTTGAACTTCAAAATCACCAAAATAAACATTTGACTTTTCAATTCTTCGGTTAAGCCGACGCTTTCTAGCCGGCGGTTAAAAAGTGGGATTTCTAGCCGGTGGTTAAAAAGTGTGGATTTCTAGCCGGCGGACACGTGCATTGATTTGTTTCGCTGTTTTCGTGGACCCGTTGTACTTTTTACGGTTTTTTGTGTCGGTTAGGATTTAGCCGACTTAGCTGACGGTTTGAAAGTCAGATGTCTAGTTTGGTGATTTTGATGGTCTAATATGTCTAGATTGGTGATTTTCCATAAAATTTAACCAGGGTTGCCCTTGGCGTTGCTCTCCCT
The DNA here is from genome assembly GCA_023525975.1 of Smallanthus sonchifolius. Lineage (NCBI taxonomy): Eukaryota > Viridiplantae > Streptophyta > Magnoliopsida > Asterales > Asteraceae > Smallanthus > Smallanthus sonchifolius. Next base: position 95,139,073 of record CM042024.1, on the reverse strand, counting down.
CACTTGTTGCTGGAAACCTTGTCACTTAGTTAAGCATTTATACAAATACACGATCACTAATTCCTTTAATATTAATGCAAATCAACTAATCAAACCCCCAACCAGCATTACTGAATCATTCAGAAAGCTTTATTACCTAGCCTCGCATTTACGAGTAACGGCAACAAGCAAACAAGTCCAAGACCGAAGCCAACAGAAACGAGTCCATGTGTTGGTTGTGGGAGGGAGGGATCATTACTCAAATAGTATTTAAAAGAAAAATATAAATATAATTATTATCATGAGTTTTAGTTAGTTTTTATAAAAGTAGATAGATTTAACACTTTTATTACAAATAATGAAAATTATTGTTATCTTTATAGAAAAGTCACACCCCAACCGACGACGGAAACGTCGGGGCGGGACATGTAGACTGTTCATGAGCACATGGTTGACTAAAATTTAATATATTAAAACGTTATATTTCCATTCATAACTCCAGATTCAACAATACAATAATTTTGAAATACATAATATGTTCATCTGATTTATTTAACTAGGTCCACAACCTAAGTGAAGCAAACTTGATCAACTCAAACTGTTGTACCTGAAACATGATTAAAACGAGGTCAACTACAAAGTTGGTGAGCATACATAGGTTTTGACTCTAAATAGCATCAAAGTGTTGTGTGTAAACAAATCCATACAAGTCATGATTAGTAAGGCAATTATGGAGAGTTACTATTGTGTAACCAAGTTGTACAATCAAACTTTTGTAACTATGTCACACCCCACCAAGGCGGAAGTACGAGATGTAACCGGTATATCGCATTGAACACAAGTATAAGAGAAACTAAAAGGAAAGTTGTGCATTAAATTGAACCATACTACATGCTTCTAACGAATGTACGAATACATGAAAATCCTGAATCAATACAAAGTGTCTAAAATGCATGACTACAACCAAAGGTACACAATAATAATTCTTCCCAAAAGCAAGCCGTTTAAAGCTCGTGATCCCCATAACTGTTTACCTGAAAAGCATGTTTCGAAAACGGGTCAACTATAAAAATAGTTGGTGAGTACGCAGGTTTTGCGACTCTATAAAAAGTAAGTAAATAAATTTCAAAATGTAATAGTAACCATCCGCAGATGATCAAGTACACGTGTTAAGATATAATTACCCTGAGCCACAATCAAAACCGTCAGACTAGTTGTTGCCCCTGTATCCAGGTGTCGAATGTGAACACCTACTATGGCTAATTATGCGCCCAAATGACCCTACAAGTCTGGTTGGAGCGACCAACCCTGGGCGGGGGTGTCAACCCAAATAGTACTATTCATAATTCCCACTGGCTATCCAAGCTAATTGATTGCGTTAAAGTGGGGACTTAATACATCCATAAGTAAACCCAGGTAACCCTAATCCCAAGTAACAACGTGTAGAGTGAAACAGCTTTTCCCCCGTAAAACAGTAAAAATTAAAAAGTGGGGCCGCGAAACTCACCTGAACAACGTCGGTGATAAGTGTGACATAGTCAACAAAAACCACAAAGTATGGTTAACATCCAAATTCTATCAAAGACCAGCAGCCAAATGCAAGCAAAGTGTGGCTAGCAACTCAGTGCTACCAAGGTACGACTAAATCCGCAAGAACCGCAAAACACAGGTGTCCTAACCGAGTCCTACTAACCAAGTAGACACGAAAAAAATAGCATTTAGGACGCCTAAAATATAAAACTGAGTCTACTACTCAAAAGTGTCTATGCAGTCGGTTGCATACCCAAAACCCGTGCACACACGTACGAACCGCTCAAAAGTTGTAAAACCAGCTTTTATATAAATTCGTGACTTTGAAACCTTAATTTTTAGATTTTATTAATGAATATCACTAGTTATAATGTCATATATGATAAAATCTCAAGTCATAGTTTCGTTTGACCAAAAACACGATTATGCGCGTAAAGTAAGGTTTACGGTTTAAAAATCTGATTCATCCGAAATTAAGGTTTTAGTGTGATTTTAGCACCCAATTTAAAAGTCCAAATTTTATATTTTTAATATGATAATACTTCTGTCCAAACTCCCATTAAGACTTTTATAAAAATATTTTTATACAAAAATTTCCAAAAATAGTAACTTTTTATAAAGTTTTAATGGACAATAATTCTAAAACCATATTTAGACATAAAATTAATGCTTGAAACTTTCCCTAATTTTTCATATACATAAATAAAAATTTCTGACCAATTTTCATAATTTTTCAATATCCAGATTATTTATTATGAATATAATATTGTTAAAATTTAACAAATTCGGGAAAAATAGTTAGAATTTTCCAAACTTCACCTAATTTTTACCAAATTAGTTTTAGCTCCATATGATATTCTATTATAAGTTTCAAGTCCTAATGTTATCCAGAAGTACATGATCCCAAATTCAATCGTTAATACTTTATAAATACCAAACACCTACTTAGACAATTCCAATTTTTATGAATTTTGGACATGAGTCGTGTTTTATCATATAATAATTACTGACCAAATTCCAGATTTTTCTAATACTCAGAGTTATTTTTCCAAATTTTCATGTATTAAACTTGTAGAAATTTTAATAAATAATCTATAAATAGTTTAGTTACCAAAATTTCTAGATCTCGCTTTTTATATAAATATTACTTTTTAAAAATAAATTTGGAAGCTAAATCAAAATTTTATAAAAATCTATAAAAAACAATTGTTGTATAAAAATAAATATATTAGTTTCACGTGAACCGGGGTCGGGTTTATAACCTAATAACCACTCAAAATATCAAATATATCAATACTAAATATTTTCGGGTTCAATTCTTAACCAATGACTCATAAAACTATTCTAACATAAAATTAAATCTTAACGGGTAAAGTTTATACCTTTCGTATAAATGGTTCCCGTACGTGGAACCTCCCATATTTCACATGCAATACGAACCAAAAACACCATTAGGATCGTTTTTATCTCCCGAGCATTTCCACATGCTCAAAATTGACATGCAATGCCGTTTGGATGGCCATGCAACTCGATCAATTTCCTGTTTTGGTCCTATAAACTGTTACAATATGTTCGTCTTTAAAAATATAGTTCCCAACATCTGATCAGAATTTACTACGTTGAATACATTCATATTTGTTCTAAGAAACTACTGTCCAAAAATCGTCACGATCCAACAGTCGGATCTCTTGGGATCGACGATTCTTTGAGACCCAGTTTTTCAAATCCGAAAATCCGATCAGTCGCATTCGAGGGTACAAAAAGCATACCTAGAGAGTTCTGATCAAAACTTCCTTCGGTAAGGTTGTGCGTCTATGTGTTGACAACATCATATCCAAAATTCATGCATTTCAAAAGGTCGGATTTCCAGGGATCGTCCGATATTTAATACTGCGCATGCATAAAACTTTCTGGATAGAACTTAAAAACTCTTTTTAACGAATTTAAGCAAGGATTTAGACAAATCTGAGCTTACTATTGCGTTCGTAGCGTCGAGAAATGATTCTAGGCGAAAAAAACGCAACTCCGGCCGCCAAATAAACCCGAACTTGATCAAAATTTTGACATTATAATCACCCAAATAAATCTTGCTATTATTTATCGTTCTCCAACGAGTTCCTTTCGTTTAAAAGTATATTTCACATAATAATAATACTATTATTATTATACGAACTCGTCGAACACGGTGTTGACCGTAAAAGTCACGGTTGTCACAAACTAGCATGCAAAAACAAAGTGTGTTGTCGGTAACAATCACCCTAACTGGGTGGGTTTGTTAGACTCAATAGATCTATCATTGTTAACCGTCGGCATGATTAGTTAATGATTGTACATGTAACTGCACGCAAGCAGTTAACACACCTAGCACTCAAACATAAAGCTCAAATTGCACACAAATTGTAAAGTAGATTTGTATTGTGTAGTTTGTGTAAATCATTGTAATGTTTCACCCCAAAAATGTAAAATAGTAAAAAGGGGCTATGTAAAACTCACTTGTATCAAGGATGCAAATAGCACAAGAGAATAGGTAGTAGTGTGATCCTTGTAACTCGCAACGTTAACCTAGTGTGTAATTTATATGAATCTAGATTAATAACATGCACAATAGTCTAAGGCTAAATCTTGGGTTTCAATGGGAGTGTGTATAGGGACTTGTACAAAGAGTTTGTGTTTGTATTATGTAAAAGGGTTGTGTAGGTTATTATGGTTTGTATTTGAATACATGTTTTATAAAATGAAAAGTTAAAATGAATAGTTTTAAAATAAATGATTTAGGGTTTGAGTTTGAATAACTAATTAAATAATTGTTATTTATTTATTTAATCAGAAAAATAGTGTGTGAGTTACATTTATTTAAATATAATTTAAACAAATATCTTTACTTTATTTATTTACTTATAAAGATGTGTAACTAATACTGGTACATAAAAATTAATGTTAAATACACATTTGAATTCTAAGTGAGTTGTAAATGTAAATTATATAAATAATAAATAAATTTATTTATTTATTTATCATTTAAAATAGGTATGTTAGAATAAATAAATTTAATTAAAAGAAAAAAATAGACATGTTCTTTTAAAAAAAAGAATGAAAAACTATATATATATATTTAGATATAGTTTTATTCGTTTTAAACATATAACTTAAATTTTATAAAACCTTGTAAAAAGTATTTACAAAACTTTGTCACAAATTTATAAAATTAGGTAATTAAATTACTCAAAAAAATATATAATTTAAATTGAGTTCTTTAACAATTAATTTTGCTTACTTTTGTATAAATTAGTTCTAAATGATAATGGGTTTCATGAAATATGGTTTTATATATTAATTAAGCTGTAAAAATGATTCTTAAAAATAAAAGTGGTTCACCCGGGTCAAACCCGGGTGGGTTCTGGAAGGACTTTGTGTGTAAACAACTAGAACAGTGGAGCCTACTTTGTCTAATGTAGGTTTCGTTGGTTGTTAAACAAGAACCAGAGGGGAGCCGGGTATGGGGTAAGCTGACGCGAAAAAAGGGGACTGGTTGTGGGTTTAGAACCCGCGACCACCCGTGTATGGGTCTTGTGTCTTAACCAGTTAGACTAGATCATTATGTTTATAAAGAACAGAAACATATCAGATTTATCAAATGACGCTGAGAACCCTTCTTCCCCATTTCAAGCCCTAGAATTACCCCCGATTTCGAACTCAAAATTCGATCGCTATGCTTACTGATTGGAATAAAAAACTTAGGGCTTTTAATCAGTAAGTCAAAACAAGTAGGGAGTTGCGAGAATTACCTGAAATAGTTGAGGGATGATCGGGAACGACCGGTGGACAGTTCCGATGCTCTTTACCCGCAAATCGTGTTCCAGAGGTGACTTGAGTTGGTTTTGCGCGTTTAGGGAGTGTAAGGGGGGGGTATTGTGAGCGTGTCTAGGTCGATGGTAAAGCTCAATTTCAATTAATAACGTATAATTGATTCCAGATTAGAGGGAATCCGGTTATAGAATGATTATGGGTTTAATACCCTTGATTTCCATTAAATTGGGTTATGATTTGAGCTGGAACGCGTTCGGGTAATGTGAATGCGTGATTGTAGGTCATTACCTTGTTTAGAATTTGTGAATTGGAACTGAATTCGAATTAGTTTGACCTAGGATAGTCAAAATTGACGGGTATTGTTCGAATTTGGATTTAGGCTTCGCCTTCAGTTGAATTTGTTCCTCATACACATTGAAGTTTGGTCATGTAACTGTCCTGCATGAATTGTAGGCATTTACGTCCTTAAATTGGTCGGATTTGAGATGCACTTGGGGAGGTTTGTTGACTCCGAAATTCAACTAACGGGGATGGGGATCAAAGTCATGAATGAGTTCAAATTTGAAATGTAAGGGTTCTAGTTACATAAGTGGGGTTCAAAGCAAATCTTGATTTTGATTTAAAACTCAATTCAAACCATATATATTTATATTAGTTTTTATAAACTTTGAAAAAAAAAACTACCTATATGAGGTTTAATCCAAATAAAATTTAAGTGTTTTATTTAGAGTGTTCATTATAAAAGATCTTTGTTTGAAATAAATATTATCTTATAGTTTTTAAAATATATATGTATATGTATGTATAAGTAGGTCTATACACTTTTGTTTACAAATGGTAACTTTTACATCTTTATGTATGCATCTATGAATATATTTATAGGTTACATCTTGAACAAATAGGTCTAATAAGATATGTATATGTACCTATGTGCGTGTTTATTGCAACTCTAAAATATGTAATTGTGTGAATGAAATTGGAAATTGAGACACTTGTGAGCGTGTTTTAAGGGGCACTTTGTGTTGCACTAGAAATGAATTTGAAGTGTTATTATTGTACCGAAACAAAGTATAGAAAATCCTAGATGTTACAGTATCTCTTAGTTGAGGGAATTTCGTCCCGAAATTCAACTAATGGAGGCTACTGAATCAGCAAAGAAATGAGTTTGGGTTTTGATTGTCGGTTTGAGGAGTATGATAGATAACAAGGTTCAGGAGTAAAGCTCAAGAAAAGTATGAAAGATATTAGTGGATCTTAGTTTAAGATATTTAGGGCGGAAATTATCGTGGAATGTTTTAGACTTCTAAGATGGAAAGCTTTATTTGAAATAGGACGATGAGATTTTTGATAATCAAAACTTGTTTACGTTGAGATCTAATATGCTCGGGGTACGTTATTGGGTAACAGATTTCACAAACAATGGTCAAGGTCAAAACTTCATGCGACACGAATTACACTACTTCCGATAATATGACTGAGCACTTATATATAGGAAGTACCATCGGCGTATCCACCATGCCCTTGTCATATCACATTAGTTTTGTTGCTTTATATCACGATAGGTTTTAGGTCTCAACACACGATATAATTCACTATGTATTCCATGCGCTGATTTTTATAATTACGTGTGCACTATTAATTACTCGAATCATTGTATGGTCCGTATAGATCCTTCCATTGTGTGCAGGGCAGGGGGTGGTACAAATTCACTTAGTTCATGTCTATTGTTCACACACATGAGTTGCTAATAAGTAACTATGTCCCTAAATAGGCAGGTCAGTTAGCAACTAAAGAGAAATAAGGTAGTATAACTTAAAGTCCCATAGTTTACTCGTGTTTGAACAAGAATACGTCAAACACCGAGTTGTTTTAAAGTTTTACAGCTTTCTCGTGTTTGAACAAGAACACGTCAAACACCGAGTAGCTTCAATGTGTTATGTTTTTCAACTTTGGTGAACAAAAGTGTATGACCATGCCTTGCGTAGAATGAAATGAATCAAATGTAACAATTGTAGGCAATTTAGTTTCGTGTAAAATGTAGCACACAAGTCTCATGTATAATCTAGTGTCATGTAAGTTGTAATCGAATTGGTTTCATGTGTAACGTGAACAACTTAGCATCATGTATTTTGTAAATCAATAACCTTTCATGTGCATTGTAAACAATGCAGTATCATGTGTATTGCTAGAAATGAATTTCACGTATGATGTTACCAACTTGGTGTCATGTATTTTGTAACCGAATAAGTCTCATGTTCAATGTGGTCAATCTAGTATTATGTACCAAACAAATGATTGTTATGCGATCATTTTAGCATATGTATATTACAAACAACTAGGGCTGGCAAAACAGGTAATTCGTGTCTAAACAGGTCATAGGCGACGCGGATAACACAAGTATCAAATATGAATACAACTCGTTTAACTTATTTATATCTAATGTCTATAAGACAGTTGTATCTTTTATGTACCAAGAAAGAGAAATGATGGAGTCTAGCCTCTTAATTTTACTTATTTTTTAAAATGTATAAAATTACATAGTGTACTTTTTCTTAAACAGGTTTAATCGTGTCTTAAACAGGTAGGAATTGCCAGCCCTACAAACAACTATGTTTCATGTATTACATAATCAATCCAGTGTATTGCAAATAATCCAATTTCATGTATCATGTAATCAGTGTAGCTTTGGGTATATTGAATATAACTAAGTTTCATATATTATGTGATCGTGTTGTGTATCTGGTGAACGGGCATACGTAAGTTATTGAATTTCGTGTGTGACATATACTAACGAGTTTTGTATGTGATCAAGTGTTGCGGAGAAGCGTATTGTTTGGCGTTCATGTAAAATATGTTAGTTAAGTTCTAGCTCCTTAAATCTCATTGAGGTTTGTGGGGAAGGTTAATGTCTACGCGAAATGAGTCGTCTATTGAAGCGGCAAGTGAAAGGTAACGAGGGGGGTTTTGAAAACACTCATGGAAATGTGTTTACGAATAACTAATCTTTGTTTAAAAAAAATAGGAAATTGTAAATCGTTCTTGGTTGTAGATATATAAAGTAGTGAAACTATTGAGTTAAATAATCTAAATAAATGGACAATTTATAGTAAAAACCTTTTTATTAAATTTTCAATTATTACAAAGGGAATATTTTTAAGAGAAATTATTGGCTAAACAAGTAGTTGTATATTAATTTTGCCAGGGTTTAGAAATAATTAATTTAACGAGAAAAGTCATAATTATTTACCAATTTGAAATAATGCTTTTATAAAACAGGTTATATTAAGTTTTCTCACAAGATGAAAATGTTTATAGAAAATTTATATTTCTGATACTATCTAAAGGTTTGATAAACGTTTTGTTTGAACAAAATAACGAGATTGTTTAAATCAAATAATAGGATGATTTGTTTACGAAGGGGATTGCCGACAGTGTACTAAGTTATGGTGAGTGAAGAAGATAAGACTTGAGAAAGTTTTTTTTGTTTTGAATATGACGGGTGTAGTAAGCCAAAAATTAATAACATTAGAGTGGTAATATAAAACTCATTATTCATTGCTGAAATGTTGAACATTATTCAAAACATAGGGAAATGGTTCTTAAAATGGAAATTTAAAGACAATAAATAGAAATTTCTGCTACGTCTCTGGTAGCTTTCCACTAGAAAGAAGATAATCACCAAGACGAGCACCGCTATGGTCACTTGGGTAGCCGATCTGGCTTCAGCTCTAGCTGTTTTCGTGCGATTCTCAAGCATTTCTTTTTCGAGGATGGAAATTAACTACTTTTGGTACCCTAATTGGTTTGCTATGCTATCCATTCTTTGTCTTTGCAAGTCATGCCTTATCTCGTGCTCCATCCTTTGCCTCTTAACCTCTGAGGTCCTCACATATTGGTGAACGTCATCGATTGGAATTCCCATAACACTAGTGGATGTCATGGTACGCCTTACCTAAGGGTTAGAATGATACGGGTCGGGCACCAGATATGGGTCTCTTAGTGGGGGTGGTAACTGAGTGTGTAGATGGGGTGTCTGATACTAGTTTCTGGGTGGGGGTGATCCAGGTGTTCGAAGTCTCGGGCCAGTGTTCCTAATCCAGTCTGCCCTTACATTAAACCTTGGTCTAGCAGCTGCAGGTGTTGCTGACTGATACACAGGTGACCCAATGTCCTCTTCCCAATCAGATTCTGCTCCGGGACGGTATACCGGGGAGGGAGGAGAGTAGGAGTCCATATCTAGCAGAGAAACAATGAAAAGGTTGTAAGCAACAATGAAATACCGAGTGTTAAATATAGGAGTTCTCATAGGTTTAGAGTTTGACTAGTCATAACACTGAGTCTTCACAATATTATTTTAGAAATACACTTGACCTATAAGCAATGCATCACTGAGGAGAATTCTCAGGAAAGAAGGGTGGGTCACTAGGACACACTTAAGTACCCTGTCTTTCCTTAGCCAGAATCCCTCATGGGCCTACACACTCTTCCATCCATCATGTATTAATAACACTATTGTTGGGCTCATGGCCATGATGAGAATTGTTGTGGACTGGGCTTTAAGGCCCGAAAATGAGGTTTATTTATTGCAACAAGCTTCTTCTCCTTGGAGGGTAAGTGGGCTTCATAGTTTATTATTAGGCCCAATAGTTTAAGTTTTTTTTTTGTTCACAAGAGGTGATGGTATCATTTATGTGAGTTCAAAGGTATATGAAGAATTTGGTGTGTATGTGTGTGTGTTAAACTTAGGATAGTACTTAATGAAACACATAGGTAGCATGTAGGTAGTAATGAATGTAAGCACAAGAGTTACCAAGTAGTGTGACACATAAGTCATTACATATTGTATCATGTAGTGTAATTACTTATGATAGCATATAGAAATATTCACACAAGAAGTAATCATGTAGCATGGCATTATATGGGTGTCATAAGGTTATAGTCTAGGTCAAAAGTGTCTAATAACCTAATTCCCTATAACTAAGGCTCTGATACCAATATGTCACACCCCAACCGACGGCGGAAACGTCAGGGCGGGACATGTATACTGTTTATGAGCACATGGTTGACTAAAATTTAATATATTAAAACGTTACATTTCCATTCATAACTCCAAATTCAATAATACAAGAATTTTGAAATACATAATATGTTCATCTGATTTATTTAACTAGGTCCACAACCTAAGTGAAGCAAACTTGATTAACTCAAACTGTTGTACCTGAAACATGATTAAAACGAGGTCAACTAAAACGTTGGTGAGCATACATAGGTTTTGACTCTAAATAGCATCAAAGTGTTGTGTATAAACAAATCCATACAAGTCATGATTAGTAAGGCAATTATGGAGAGTTACTATTGTGTAACCAAGTTGTACAATCAAACCTTTGTAACTAGCATGCAAAAACAAAGTGTGTTTGTCGGTAACAATCACCCTAAATGGGTGGGTTTGTCAGACTCAATAGATCTATCATTGTTAACCGTCGGCTTGATTAGTTAATGATTGTACATGTAATTGCACACAAGTAGTTAACACACCTAACACTTAAACATAAAGCTCAAATTGCACACAAAGTGTAAAGTGGATTTGTATTGTGTCGTTTGTGTAAATCAGTGTAATGTTGTGTTCATGTTCCACCCCAAAAATGTAAAATAGTAAAAAAGGGTTATGTAAAACTCACTTGTGTCAAGGATGCAGATAGCACAAGAGAATAGGTTGTAGTGTGATCCTTGTAACTCGCAACGCTAACCTAGAGGGTAATGTATATGAATCTAGATTAATAACATGCAAAATAGTCTAAGACCAAATCTAGGGTTTCAATGGGAGTGTGTATAGGGACTTGTACAAAGAGTTTGTGTTTGTATTATGTAAAAGGGTTGTGTAGATGATTGTGGTTTGTATTTGAATAAGTGTTTTATAAAATGAAAAGTTGAAATGAATAGTTTTAAAATAAATGATTTAGGGTTTGAGTTTGAATAACTAATTAAATAATTGTTATTTATTTATTTAATCAGAAAAATAGTGTGTGAGTTACATTTATTTAAATATAATTTAAATAAATATCTTTAGTTTATTTATTTACTTATAAAGATGTGTAACTAATACTGGTACATATAAATTAATGTTAAATACACATTTGAATTCTAAGTGAGTTGTAAATGTAAATTATATAAATAATAAATAAATTTATTTATTTATTTATCATTTAAAATAGGTATGTTAGAATAAATAAATTTAATTAAAAGAAAAAAATGGACATGTTCTTTTTAAAAAAAGAATGAAAAACTATATATATATATATATGTATATTTAGATATAGTTTTATTCGTTTTAAACATATAACTTAAATTTTATAAAACCTTGTAAAAAGTATTTATAAAACTTTGTCACGAATTTATAAAATTAGGTAATTAAATTACTCAAAAAAATATATAATTTAAATTGAGTTCTTTAACAATTAATTTTGCTTACTTTTGTATAAATTAGTTTTAAATGATACTGGGTTTCATGAAATATGTTTTTATATATTAATTAAGCTGTAAAAATGATTTTTAAAAATAAAAGTGGTTGGGTGGGTTCTGGAAGGACTCTGTGTGTAAACCACTAGAACAGTGGAGCCTACTTTGTCTAATGTAGGTTTCGCTGGTTGTTAAACAAGAATCAGAGGGGAGCCGGATAAGGGGTAAGCAGACGCGAAAAAAGGGGACTGGTTGTGGGTTTAGAACCCGCGACCACCCGTGTATGGGTCTTGTGTCTTAACCAGTTAGACTAGATCGTTATGTTTATAAAGAACAGAAACATATCAGATTTATCAAATGACGCTAAGAACCCTTCTTACCCATTTCAAGCCCTAGAATTACCCCCGATTTTGAACTCAAAATTCGATCGCTATGCTTACTATTTGGAATCGAAAATTATGGCTTTTAATCAGTAAGTCAAAACGAGTAGGGAGTTGCGAGAATTACCTGAAATGGTTGAGGGATGACCTGAAACGACCGGTGGACAAGTCCGATGCTCTTTGCCCGCAAATCGTGTTCCAGAGGTGACTTAAGTTGGTTTTGCGCGTTTAGGGAGTGTAAGAGGGGGGGGGGGGTATTGTGAGCGTGTCTAGGTCGATGATAAAGCTCAATTTCAATTAATAACGTATAATTGATTCCGGATTTGAGGGAATACGGTTACAGAATGATTATGGGTTCAATACCCTTGATTTCCATTAAATTGGGTTATGATTTGGGCTGGAACGCGTTCGGGTAATGTGAATGCGTGATTGTAGGTCATTACCATGTTTAGAATTTGTGAATTGGAACTGAATTCGAATCAGTTTGACCTAGGATAGTCAAAATTGACGGGTATGGTTCGAATTTGGATTTAGGCTTCGCATTCAGTTGAATTTGTTCCTCATACGCATTGAAGTTTGGTCATGTAACTGTCCCGCATGAATTGTAGGCATTTACATCCTTAAATTGGTCGGATTTGAGATGCACTTGGGGAGGTTTGTTGACTCCGAAAGTCAACTGACGGGGATGGGGGTCAAAGTCATGAATGAGTTCAAATTTGAAATGTAAGGGTTCTAGTTACATAAGTGGGGTTCAAAGCAAATCTTGATTTTGATTTAAAACTCAATTCAAACCATATATATTTAGATTAGTTTTTATAAACTTTGAAAAAAAAAACTACCTATATGAGGTTTAATCTAAATAAAATTTAAGTGTTTTATTTAGAGTGTTCATTATAAAAGATCTTTGTTTGAAATAAATATTATCTTATAGTTTTTAAAATATATATGTATATGTATGTATAAGTAGGTCTATACACTTATGTTTACAAATGGTAACTTTTACATCTTTATGTATGCATCTATGAATATATTTATAGGTTACATCTTGAACAAATAGGTCTAATAAGATATGTATATGTACCTATGTGTGTGTTTATTGCAACTCTAAAATATGTAATTGTGTGAATGAAATTAGAAATTGAGACACTTGTGAGCGTGTTTTAAGGGGCATTTTGTGTTGCACTAGAAATGAATTTGAAGTGTTATTATTGTACCGAAACAAAGTATGGAAAATCCTGGATGTTACAAAAAGGCCTTTAAATAAATGAACTAAAATTGGATATTTATAGTTTAACAAATTTCAAGACTTGAAAAACCACTTGATAAGTTAATTTATAAGATAGCTTAATTTAATTTGTAAAATAGCACAAAACAATATTGAAGAGGTATAACCCGGATCCAAAGGGCAAACTCGGCCCAGCTCCAGAAAAGTCATTATCAAAACAGTTAAGACACGTAGCAATCAGATAGACCCCCAATAGGGTGTCCACCAATAGGAATGAGGAAAGGAAAAAGGCGTGACGTACTGGCACCCTAGAAAGGGACCCACAGTAACATAAAAGGGTATATATGGTGGAAGAAAAGGTAAACCTAGACTCTCTGACTCTCTCATCTCTTTCTCTCTCCTTCATACTAATTCCACATTCAGATTACTTACTCTCACGTCGAAGGGTTAATACAAGGATTATCCCCCGTTGATTGTGCAGAATACTCAAGTGTAAGACGGAAGAAATCGCATAAGAGGAATCAAGGTCTATCCTTACAGCCGGTCGAAGAAACAAACATTGACGTTAGAATCCGAATCCTTGACCCGCTCGAGTTTACGTCAACAAAAGGTTTAAAACCTTTTTTTATCTTGGCTCACTTGATATTTTATTAGCTAATGGTCTCGAAAGAAGCCCACCTATACGCTTTACATGAAACGCAAAACTCACTGGTATCGCTTGACCTCGTCCCCAAATACCTACCTCCACCCCCGCGGGGCACAATGCACGAGCTTAACGTACACGTCGCATTGCTCTATGTACAACCGAATAATATTTATGTATAACCAAAAAGTTGCATCTCTCTCGTCTCTTTTACATACGAGCCTCCTGTTGGAAAATCAGGACCCAAACACACGAATTTTGATCTCAAAGATCGATTTTTTATTGATAAAACTCAACTCACACTTTATAATTAATCCCTAACCAACTATTTAAAATAAATCATAACCCAACTCAAACTTAATTAAATTATTATTATAATAAATGAATAACTTTTTCTGTCACGTGTCGACTTCTGGTGAAGTCTAAATTTTTGTTTTCTCGCCTCTCTCTTCTATTAAATAACTCTCTCCTATTAAACAATTAGTTTAGATCCCGTGTACTACACACGAGGTGAGAAATATTGACACATAAAGTTTTTAAATATTTATGTATATATTTTACAGATGTAAAAATTTATTACATATGCTAAGAATAAAAAAAAAAATTTTAAATATGTAAAAATTAATATATAATTGGGTTTTAAAAATAAATTAATTACTATTTAATTTAATTTGACTTTTATTTATTATTTGATTGAAAATAAAAGTTACATAATTAGATTTTTAAGTTTCTTATAATAAAGAAAAATTTAAAATAAATGTGTTTTTATTAGTATAATTGTATACTTAGTATTTTCTTTAAAAATATATTATTATTAAAATATAGAAGTATATTTATTAAGAGAGAGAGACGGTAAAAAAATGATAAGAATGAATATGGAGACGATACGTGACATGAAAAACCTTTATTTATTATATAGTATAGATAATGATTTTAAATAATTAAATATCTAAAATTTATTTTAATATTTTATTAAAACTTATTAAATCATAAGAATATTTCAATTATATCTTATCTTAAAATATAATGTATAGTTCTTAAATCTTCATTTTTTGTTATTTATAATTCTTAAATCTTTATTATTTTTTATTTTACCAATGACTGATGAGATCTAACAAACTAACTCCTAATCTAATACGAACTCAACCAAACAATTAATAAATTAATATTAATAATTATCAAGATTAAATCTTCACCTTCATCACGTAAACCATTGATAATCTCTCATCCTTTTGATAGTTTAGATATCAGCCAAAAAGGTCGCTATTTTCTAAATGTCTAAAGCTACAATTTTAATTTTGACTAACATGTGCATGAAGCACCGCCTCAAGACCCTAAGGTACTTGTTGCACAGTGACATCCGTCGCCTCACACCCAAAGCACGCGTTTTAAAACCAACGTCCACACGCTTGAAATTGGAGTCGAAAAGCACAAAGTGCCTCTAAAATATCTATTTCCATTGGAATTGTAAAAGCATTAACCCGGACAAATCATCCTCATTAGATCTCTTGATCCACATAGGCACCCACTCAATTTACCAAAACACCAAAAAATATCAGATTTTATGTTTCCGAGAGAGGTAAAAGATTCATGGGACGTTTGGTTTGTGTAATTCGTTGGAATTTGAATTGGAATTTAAAAGATTCATTTGAAATCCATAATGTGTTTGGTTCGCATATTTGTTAATGTAATTGTAATGTATAAATACCTAAAAGACAAATTACTCCTTAAAATGATGAGTGATTCTAAATTCCATTAAAATGAGGATGGATTTTGAATTCCATTAGTTGAGCGATTTGGTTGGAATTAATTCCAATTCCAATTCCTATTCCTTCTCTTACCCAACCAAACAAGTCAATGAATAGAATTTAAATTCCAATTCCAATTCCACTGAAATCATATGAATTTCTGTCAACCAAACAAACATTCGGTGTTTTCTTGAGTAAAGGAACTACACAAAATGTATAAATTACACACAACCTCTGCTAGAAATATCCAATACATACTTGAAAAACATTTTTAGTAACTACACAAAAAACGAGCATAATAAAGACATAATAATGGATTTGTTTGGCAACGGAAGCTTTACACATTCATATATAATTGATAAAGTTTGATTATAAATACTTTTATTTGACATACCGTTTAAAACTTATAACATGCATCACTAAACATTATATATATATTTTTTGAACGGCGAATATTGAATGTTGTGACGTCGCACCCTCCCGTCACATGGGAGAGTCTCGTCCAACTCCGGCCAATATGTTGTCTTAACCGGGCCCACTTGGCGTCAGAGTTGGAGAGCATACAAGGAAAAATCCCACCCAATACGGCCCCTTCCGGGCTTGAGGGAGAGCCGAGGCTCGAACCCTAGATCGGCGTGGGTAAAATCCTGGTGCATCAGCCAAAGAACTAGGCATCATTTGCATGCCTCAGAAATTAATAGTGGTGGTAGCGATTGAACCCGGGCCCCTAGGATAAATAATACCACCATCACAAACCACTTGTACTTGTTATATGTATTTTTTTTTAATTTCTTTGCTTTATTATTATTATTATAATTATCAAGATTTTTTTTTTCTTTTTTGCTTTTCTTTCCTTAAAATGTCTTTAGTTTTATTTTTGCTTTTTTTTTCTTGATTTTTTTAATAATTTTAGTTTTTATTTGTACTTATTTTTATTCCAAACTTTTTTTTTATTAAAATTTATTATATTATTAAGTTTTTTTTTCTTTTTTTTCCTTTCCTTTCCTTGAATTTTATTTTATTTTTTGCTTTTTTTCTTTTCTTGAGTTTTTTTTAAAATAATTTTTGTTTTTATTTGCACTAATTTTTATGCCTGAGTTCTTTTAAAAATTTTTTTTTACTCTTTTTATATATATATATATATATATATAAATTCTTAAACGTTAAATATGATGTGTTTTTACCTCTTTCTTTTTTTTAATCCACTTTCGCGATGTGACTTATCGTACATAACTATCGTTTCATTTAAAAATATTCATATATTTTTTTTATATTATCTTTGATTACTTACAGTATTTATAGAATTATGTAAAAATGTTGAAAGGTTGGGCCGTGCTATTCGAAAATATTATAAATAATTATTTATTTTGATTAGTTGATCAACACGTCTATTATGGTATTCCCGTCTAGAGACGGACATACAAACCGGTTCGAGAACCCTAACCGGGTTAGAACCCGACCCGAACCGCAAATAGAATCAATTTGGGTGAAACCGATGATTAAACGTTATTTTTTAAAGTGCATTTTATGTTAAAGTTTTACGTAGATGAGTATTTTATGTAAAAAGTTAAAAGATAATTAGATGTTAGCTTTTGTAATTTAAGCATAACTATTTTATAAACATTTATGTTTTAGAGTGTAAATTTGTAACATTAGAGTAGTAATATATAAATAGAAACTTTTAAAATTTTCGTTTCAAGGATCATGCCAGTGTCAACATGTGAACACGCAAGTCATGTTTGGGTTCACGTATATAATACGTTCCTCGAATTTTTGCTGTAAATTTTTGGGTTTATGTCAGATTCGATACCTAAGTGTAAACAAATTCCATTTAACACCCTAGATGATACTAATTGGATATGTCCTCATGAGGTTCTACTTCTACTAGCTCTCATAGATGAATGTAAGCCCACCCAAGATGCCTCTTAAGCCTGATTTCCATCTCCCTAGAGCTTCATGTGCTAGGAAACATAAATCTAAGGCCCATTAAAGTTTCCAATCGTATGTTATTTCAGAAGAATGTATCGAGCAATATAGACAAAGGAGAGAATAATAAAAGAGAAAAGGTATAGTCTTCTAAAGTTATAATTTCATATAAATTGAACTACAAAATTATTGTAAATGCTAAATATGATTATAAAAACCAAGTTACAGCGGGTCATGCATAGTAATGTTATGACCCCAAGATCTGTAGATGTAGTTTTTAAAAGACTTGGTTTTGCTATTCAAAAAGGGTTGGCGGCGCAGCTTGTTGCTCGTTTGCCTTCTATCTCTATGTAATTTCCCTTTGGGAGTTGTGTTTTAATTAATTAATAAACGGTTCTAGTTACAGATCAATTGCAATTTACTTTGTCACGTATTTCTAATCATGCTCTAGATGGAATCCCAATATCTACCGCTTCGAGTCATTCATCTCGACCGAGGGATCACACAGAACACTCGCATGACCGGCTTATAGGGTGCACAACATGGGCAATTGCACAGGGCCATGTTGCAGAGGCCCCCCCAAAAAATTTTATGCACAATTAGTAGTAACTAGTAATTGTATACAATATTGACGACGGTGAATTTAACCGTCGTCCAAATCAATCATGACCGTCAGATCTAGCCACGATTAAATAATTTTTTTTGTCAAATCAGCATATTCAAAGTTGCCAAACACACCTAATTTTGTCAAATCTATTTTTAAGTGGAGTTTAGGTGCGTTAATTCCAAATCAATCTCGCTTAGATTCCAATTTTAAAGTTAGGGTTATGCATATCCATGTTTCTGATTGTTATTCAATGGTGTGTTTAGATGTGCATTATGAAAATGATATAATTACTTTATGTATTGTGTTATTGACTGAGAATAGAATCAATGCTCAGGGAGAACCAATCGACGACGTCTCATAAGCAGTTCGAATAGTTTCATGATGCAGGCTTGTAGCTATAAATCAATTTAGCCATAAGAACAACTAATGATCTTGGGTATCTACTTAGCCATTTCTAGTGTGTTTTGGTTATTGAAACTTCATAAAATGTGTACGGGTCATTTTGACCCATTTCAAGTGTGTTTTGGTTATTGAAACTTTATTAAATGTGTTCAGGTCATTTTTACCCATTTCAAGTGTGTTTTTGGTTATTTTTACCCATTTCATAAAGTTTAATTTGTTAAAATAATAAACATGTCAAACGGGTCATATCCACTAAAAAATAGAAAAAAACAATGAATGGGCCAAACGGGTCATAAGGCACCCAAAATGTATTTTATTGCAAAATATGTGTGCGGGTTTGCGTCAGTGTCTCGATATTAATCTTTTTCACGGTTTAACGCCCCCGTCGCAACGCACGATTTACATTTACTAGTTTTATCTAAATTGTACTAAATTTAGCATATGGTTGTATAACTTAATTTATCCGATATATGTGGCTTTTTCGCCATAAATTTAAATTCGATGGCACGTTAGAGCGGTTTAAGGCTAGCCTAGTAGTGAATGGCAAGTCCCAAACAGTGGGCATTGATCGTGTTGATACTTTCAGCCGGTTGTAAAACAAGCAACCTTATGCACACCTCTTGTAGTATCTCGGTCATGGGACATTCATCAACTGTACGTGAAAAATGCCTTCTTATATGGTGACCTACAGGAGGCAGTGTCCATGCATCAATCGGTTGGGTTTATCGACCATAATGCCCCTCATCATGTGTGTCGATTGTGTAAATCCTTGTATGCTTTAAAACACGCGATATAATCGTTTTTCGTTCATATCGCAGGTTTTCACAACAATATTTGTGAGACGTCACTTTTTATTTATCATCAGGGACCCCATATAACATATTTGGTGTTGTATGTAGATGATATTCTAACCGCTTCTGATTCAGGCTTTCTCAAAACTATAATTATTACTTTGTCCAAGGAATTTGCAATGACATATCTCGGGCCCCTATATAGTTTTTTGGGGATTACTGCTAAAAGAGATAAATACGTGTTATTTCTGTCTCAATCGCAATATGCAAAATAGATTTTCATTTGGACATCAATGTCTAATTGCAGGTCATATCACACATTGGTGGATACATTGTCAAAACTGAGCGTCATGGACGACACACTCCTCTCTAACGACTCATTATATCATAGCCTAGTCGGTGCTCTACAATACCTAACATTTACTCACGCGGATATATCTTATGCGGTTGAGCAGGTGTGCCTCTTCATGCATGCTCCACGTGAGCCAAACTTCTTGTTTATGAAGAGGATTTTGCGCTATATTCAAGGTACATTGACTTTGGTCTTTGCCTCTCGGCTTCTTCGACTCACTCCCTCACAGCCTTTTCAGACGCCGACTGGGGGGGGGGGGTGTTTTCTTAGGAGATAACCTAATCTCCTTGTCATCTAAATGAGAAAAACAATCTCTCAGTCCAGCGCAAAAGCAGAATATATGAGGGTGGCTAACGTTGTGGCCGAAGCAAGTTGGCTACGAAAGTTACTTCTCGAGCTCCATGTTCCTATTCATAAAGCTACTGTTGTTTATTGTGAGAATGTTTTCGCCGTCTATCTCAGCGAAAATCTTGTCCAACATCAACGAACGAAACATGTGGAGATTGATATTCATTTCGTCAGAGAGAAATTTCAAATTGGTCACGTTCGAGTTCTTCGCGTACCATCTTCATCCAAGTATGATGATATCTTCATCAAAAGCCTCCCTTGACCACTATTTCAGACTTTTAGGTCCGATTTGAGAAACTGCCCTACTACCGCTCGAACTGAGGGGATGTATTAGCATATGTATATTTTATATAAATTGTATCTTAGGCTAAATATTGTTAGCCCTTATTTTTAGGCTTATTGGTTGTAACCTATCACTATAAATATAATGTTCTCTTGTTAATAAAAACATGGAGATTACTGACACCATAAACACTTTTAGACACAAGACGTAAAAAAGTGTACGCGAGAAAGAAAAAAAACAATAGTTAAAAAAAATGTAAAAAGTTTGGAAATTGATATAGTTCCACGAATATAATAATAAGAGTTTTTTTACATATTTCCCCCTTTTAACATTTTTAATAACATATATCCCCAACCATAAAAATCAATTACATATTTATCTAATCCTTACACAATTACCTATTTACCCTTTTATGTTTTATAACCTAATGACATACGTAAGAATCCAAATCGTCGACGCAGGGTTTTCAAACGAAGGGGACGCAGGCTGGAGGGAACGAAGAACGAAGGCAGGAGGGACGCAGGGTTTTCAAACGAAGGCAGGAGGACGAAAGCATGAGGACGAAGGCAGGTTTGGATTCGGCACGCAGGGTTTCAAACGAAGGCAGGAGGGACGCACGCAGGGTTTCAATCGACAAAAGGAGGTATGTAATTTGTATCGACAAAAGGAGGTTCGAAATTAGGGTTTCAATCAGGTTCGAAATTCCCTGTGTTGCCCAAATCACAAAGCTTCATGACGCCCTCCACCTGTTCGACCAAATGCTTAAGAGAAAACCTCCACCTTCTATCCTCGAATTTAATCGTCAGATTAGTGTTATTGTAAGGATGGGACATTATTCAACTGCCCTTTCTCTTTTCAAGAAAGTAAACTTGATGGGTATTTCAAGTGATGTTTATGCAATCAATATTAACTGCCATGAGTTTATCTTCTGCATTAACCTGTGAGTTGATGTATATAGTGTGTTTTTAAGAATTAAGATGGCCGTAAACTTAAAATATTATTCATAAAGAGTATTTGTAGCATATGAAAATCATCTTAATGTAAACAGGAATTCTTGCTTGCTATCTACGTAATATCTTGTTATGTTCATCCCTCTTGTTATCTTTGGTATGCTTATTTCTGATGATTATATATAGTTGGTATAGAAAGTATTTGAAATAGTTTAGCTATTTCTGTTTAGATAAATGTAATGGGTTTATTAACCCAATTGTCACAAAGGTAATGGGTAATAGATAAATGTAATGGGTAATAGTTTAGCAAAAAAAACGGCTCTGTTCTGATTTCAATTTGATGATATTGTACATGATTTGAAATCTTTAATGGGTTTTTTGTTTGATTTAATTTTAGTGTTTTGAAATAGGTTTTTTCCTCCTGCAAGATGGGTTGTTATTGAGTTTGCAGCTTTATCCTCGAATTTGAGTATGGACACTGTCAAAAGACATGCAAAAATGCAGTATCTCAAGATCAAGCCTTATCAAGTAGCGTGATTTTTAGCAATTAATTCATTAATCTTGTGTTAATGATTAAAAAATTCGTCTCCAATTGAATTTATTAGCGTTCGATATGTTCGTGTTAACATCGACTTGGTTTTGGTTAAAATTGGGGATATATGTAAATTGATATATTTAGGAAGGGGATATATGTAAATAATATTTTAATTAGTTTATTAAGGGTAAAATAATAATTCAATAAGTTATTTTAAATAAATTGGGTAAATACGTAATATATAGGCTTTAGGAAGGGAAAACATGTAATTAAAATTAGAGGTTGGGTAAATATGTAATAAATGAATTTAGGAAGGGGATATATGTAAATGACCCTAATAATAAAAACATAATACAAATAGCAAATAAAATCGTATTCTTCTTAATCTCTACAAAAATTAATAAGTTACTAAGAACTAACACATTTAATCTCTGAATATCAAAATCTTATCTTTTAAAGTCTTGATCCAAAGCAGTAATTTTTTGGCAGTAGAATTTATGAACAGGGTTATGCGGGTCGTGCACAGTAATTTTTCGGCCCATAAGACCCAAAGCTTAATTTTTAGTAAAATCGGTTTTCCTATCCAAAAGGAGGTTGCAGCGTAACTTGTTACCCGTTACCTGCCACTTTAAAAAAAAATAAGGAGGTTGATCTTAAAAAAAAAAGTCTTGATTCTATGCACTCAAAAAGTCAAAAGCCGTAAAACTCTAAAAAAATAAAATAAAAGTCTAGACATAGTGAAGTGTGATGTTAACATTACCCACAAGGAAAAGGAAAAGACTCACCGAGTAAAAAAGAAGGAAAAGACACTGAATAATAAACTTATGGTATAAACTGCTATCATTACAACCACTAGTTTAGTCTAGTGACAAATAACAAAGGTGTATACCCAAGATTTCACTAAAATACAGAGATCTTGGGTTCAAGTCCCACTTATAATAAAAAAGGAGTCCAGGTTGGCCCAGGAGATTTTCTCACCTATGGTGAGTTTCTTCATAAGAGAGGTGGAGATGATCGGGTGGGTTAGTGGCCGTCAGTGATCAAAATTGCCGTTCAAAAAAAATATTAAACTGCTATGATTAAAGACACGTTTATCCACTCAATAATAAGAAAATTGACATAGATAAAAGGGTCTATACGTAATCTATGCGGTGTAAGAAAATCAACACATATAAGAGTTTGAAGAACCCTATTTTTTCTACGAACTATGAGGTCCTTGAAAATAAGTCTTGAAGAACCCCATGTAAGAGTCGAGGATAAGAGAGAAGATGTGCCGCTGCGTAGAGAAGAGAAGAAAGAAGTAGAGATGGCGACCATGAAATTGCGAAGAGATGAAAGGAATAAATTATCAGATGACATGATTGAAGCGCTCACCTCGTAGTGCGTGCACCTAGATCAAGGCGCGCGCTTGATCGTTCTATTTCAACCGCTCGCCTTGTGTCACTTCCATCGCCCAAGGGCGTATGAATCTATTTATATCCTTTTGTATTTTTAGTGTAACTCACATAAAAATATAAAACCATTTGTGGTGTAACAGCCTAAAAGGGTCAATTCTCATTTTCTCTCTAGTTCCCTTCCCTCTTACCTTTTTAGTGGCACTCTCCCTTGCCACCCCTATTAACATATTCTCATAGTTTCGATATTATTTTTAAATTTATACTTCTTTGAGGATACTGAGTAAAAAAATGATGCATGGGTGGGGATTCGGAGATGGCGAATGAAGCATATTCTGAAGTCTATTAATGATTTGGATCGTTTGGTTGCTTGTGACCTAGCTCAGAAAGCGAAAGTTAAATGGAGCATTGAAGCAGATGAAAATACTAAGTTCTATTATAGGATTTTAAACAAGAAACAGAGACAATTATCTATTCATGTGGTTAAAATGGAAGGGGAGTCTACATATATTGGATGGTCCTCTTGTTATGAATGAAGTGGTGGACTAGTATAAGAAGCGAAATAAGAAGTTGATGATCTTTAAAATCTATTTTGGAAAAGGCATGTGACTCTCTTAGTTGGAATTATTTGGTTTTGATTATGTTGTTCACGGGGTTTGGTAGTAAATGGATCAATTGGATTCAGGCGTGTTTGGGTTCACTTGTTCATTTCTGGTAAATGGGAGCCTCACTTTGGAATTCCAGCTTGAACGTGGCCTTCGTCAGGGAGATCCTCTTTCTCCTTTTTTATTTAATCTAGCTATGGAGGGTCTCCATATTGCTTTGGAAGATATAGTTGATGCAGGTCTCTTTCGAGGTGCTTAGATTGGAAAAGAAAATGTTGGTATCTCCCACTTATTTTATGCGGACGATGTTACTCTTTTGGGAGAGTGGTCTTCTTTTAACATTACTGTTGGATCTATTATCCCAAGTGTCGACATAATATAATAATGCTATTAAAGTTGATTCTATAGAGTTACACAACGGGCAACACCATTTGTTGTTAATGTGTTAGACGTATTAAACGCGAAAGATTAATAGTTGTAAGGCCCCTTTCCCGGGTAACCTCACTTGTTGGATTTACTCATAAAAATAGTCATCATTACTGAACTATTAATTAAAAACATTCAAACACAGCGGAAGCATTCATCATTCGAGTATATAAACAGCGGAAGTCTTAATTTTTAAACATAAGATAACATTGTCTTAACATAAATCAAAGTGGGATGTCAGTCATACGCCGGGTAGTCATCACGCCTTCGCACGACCCTTCTTTCTCTTACCTGAAATGTATACTAAAGTCAGCTAACGCTGGTGAGTTCTAGTTTAATGCGTTTAGATATAAACATTCTTTTCTTTACTTCATAAGTAAACATTATTATAAAGTCATTCATATAAATACGTATTCATAACTTTTGCTTTTCTTTCATCTTTCTTTTCTTTAATAATGTGATTACATATATATATATATGCGTTCACCCTTTTTCTTTCACTTTTCTTACCATTCTTTCTTTATCTTTCTTACGTGATTACATATATATGCATTCACCTTTACTTTCTTTACCATTTATTGGTCATACACATAAGGGTGATCAACCCATCTTACGGTACGTATATCACAAAGACATACGCCCTCGAGCTACCGTCGTAGCCCTTTTACTTAACCGTCCGGCACTAGAAACCGTCCGTCATATCTTTACCGTCCTACCGAAGTAGTCCGTCATATCTTTACCGTCCTACCGAAGTAGTCCGTCATATCTTTACCGTCCTACCGTCGTAGTCCGTCATATTCGCCCGTCTGCCCTAAGGCATCCGTTTCCCACTTGAGCTAATTATGCAGCCGCATATTGTTTTAGCGACTTACTCCACCGTAGTGGCCTTTAATTAGTCTAACTTTCTAGACTTCCTTCTCTAGCTGCATAATAGTCAAGTGGTCGTCCGTCTACCGTAGTAGCCGTTATCATCGAAGCGTCCATAACGTTTACTTATACTTGGCAAGCAATATATACATGGATATAAAGCAAGATTTCATTCTTACACGTTATGTCATTCTTTTCATACTTGGCAAGCAATATATACATAGATATAAAGCAAGATTTCGTTCTTACACTTTGTGTCATTCTTTTCA
This sequence comes from Smallanthus sonchifolius, assembly GCA_023525975.1. Lineage (NCBI taxonomy): Eukaryota > Viridiplantae > Streptophyta > Magnoliopsida > Asterales > Asteraceae > Smallanthus > Smallanthus sonchifolius. The sequence goes on along the minus strand of CM042024.1, from coordinate 95,113,550 downwards.
TACTTGGCAAGCAATATATACATAGATATAAAGCAAGATTTCGTTCTTACTCTTTGTGTCATTCTTTTCATACTTGGCAAGCAATATATACATAGATATAAAGCAAGATTTCGTTCTTACTCTTTGTGTCATTCTTTTCATACTTGGCAAGCAATATATACATAGATATAAAGCAAGATTTCGTTCTTACACTTTGTGTCATTCTTTTCATACTTGGCAAGCAATATATACTTAGATATAAAGCAAGATTTCGTTCTTACACTTTGTGTCATTCTTTTCATACTTGGCAAGCAATATATACTTAGATATAAAGCAAGATTTCGTTCTTACTCTTTGTGTCATTCTTTTCATACTTGGCAAGCAATATATACATAGATATAAAGCAAGATTTCATTCTTATGTACTATGCCATGCTTTCATTTCTTTATTTAAAAACATACTTGTCATACCTATATTCAGCATGAATTGTCACATAGCACATAACATAACATTCATTCATATCATGTATACATTCCAGCCCCAAAACATTTAAAATCATTTGCACGTAGCACATAGGGGGCACATAGAACTCACCTGATGAGCGGGTCCTGAGTTTCTATCACTGGTCAGTAAGCGTCTCTATTTGTCACACATAATCTGTATAAACCATTTGTTAAAGTTAAGGTAACTAACTTAATCGACACTTCATTTCTATCCTTAGGGTTATATCGAAACTTGGTAGTTTCGATCAGTGGATTATATCGAAACTTTAGTAGTTTCGATAGGTTGCTTATATCGAACTTAGTAGTTTCGATAGGTGGGTTATGTCGAAACTTGGTAGTTTCGATACATCAGTCTTATTTCCCGAACTTGTAAGGAGGACGTCTAAGTTGTAAAAATACACTTCTTTAATCTAACGAAGATCGGACAGAGTCCCGCTTGTTTTTATCTAAAACCCGACAATCATAGTTGTCCATTTCCTTTACCAAATCAATAAATTATAATCCATAACGAATCGTGTTTCAACTTCTAGCTTCGATGTCTTTCTATACTTAACTTATAAAAATAATAAATCTTTTTGTCGGTTATCGTTTTATCAAATAAATTATCTCCACGTGTTCTCCTTAAATACGATATTCGGAATACGAACTAAAAATGACAATTAGTATTCTACGAGTTTAAGGATATACCTTCCCGAACACGATCCCGGATTTTAACCGAGGCCCGACCCGAACCTTATCCATTATTATCATCATCGAAACTACTAAATCATCATCATCGAAACTACTGTTTCATCATCGAAACTAATAACATAATCATCATCATCGAAACTAATATCTTGAATCATAACCATCGAAACTACTATCTAGGCATTTATCATCACCATTACCATCGAAACTATTATCACAGGATCACCATCATCGAAACTACTATCATCCTCATATCGAAACTTCAGCTGCTAAACCAATACCCGAATCTACTGCCGTGAACAAGAACTCACTGCTGCTGCCAAAATCTCGTCGCCATCACCATACCCGAAACCACTGCTGTGAGCCACCACTCGGACCATCACCATGAACCCGTCACCACCATAGTAGCCACCATTCGGACCATCACCATCCACCCGAAACTACTATTCTGAACTCTATCATCGAAACTACTATTCTGAACTCCATCATCGAAACTACTATCGGGAAGCTGCCGTACATCACCACCATAACCTGCTAGTCGCTATGCCACCATGAATCGGTCACCTTACACGAGCCCTCAGCTACTGCCGGAGCCATCGTAGCAGCTCGCACGCCCAATGTCGACACGGTGAAGCTTACCATCAGTCACCACCGTAATGCTCACCTCCCTGAGCTGCCGTTACCATCATCTGAGCTCACCACTGTCGTCGCGAAGCTTCCTGTAAAACCCACCATCATACCCATCGCTCCCTTCCGTCTTGCGTGACTCTGACCCGAATAGATCTCCCCCATGAGCTTCTCCATTGATATCGAGCAAGATGTGCGGCTAAATGGTTGGAATAGGGTTAACCGGTTGTGAGGGTGCTTCGGTTTTGATTTACAGGTGCAAAGGAAAGAGAATTCATGTGAAATGGCAATGGCGGCTGGAATACGTGAAATAGGTTTTAGGTTTAATGAGGTTTTCATTTCTGGCCCTTATCTTTTAAAAGAACTTACACTTTCTCCCCTTTTTGTTTTAATTTGTTGTTGAACCATTGTAACACACTTTAGCTCTTTGGCACCCATAATCCTAATAGAAATTGCGTGTTTTATGTTGTAGAGAATTTGGGATGTTACAAGTCTACCCTCCTTATAAGAATTTCGTCCTCGAAATTCGGTGTTTCTCGTAACAAAATTTACTCTTTGCATCACATGACTGAGTAACCACTTAGGTTCTTGTAAATTGGCATGTCTCGTGTTATGGTGATCATTCAATGCCATTCCTAGACTGCATGTAATTAGGGCTTTCATGTCCCTACTACCTCTTCTTCTCTGTAACTAACATCTCGAATGTTAGGGTGAATAGTTTAACCTACTTTACTCTTGAGCGTGTCTCATGGATGGACTTAACTCGGATCCACCAAGCACTTGCGTGAATCTGACATGTTAAGCAAGTCATGGATTCCTCTCAACACTTGGAAGTGTCTCTTTGGTAGCCTGGGATCTAGTTTAAATCGTCTACTTTGTGCCCTAGACAGTTGTTATCATTCTATTTCTAAGTTGCTTTGGTTATTACGTGTACCTCATAAATTATCCTTGGTGCATTCGCCCATGAAGGGCTATACCATGTTGTTCTCGAATGAATCCCATCATCTTGTTCCCGAAGGAACCATTAGAAGCATTACTCTATCATACTCAAATTTCTGAGAAGGTATTCATTCAGACGGAATACTTGGTATGCAATCCTTACATTCATACCCCTGTACACGTAACTCCCTTCTTGCCTTTCTTTAAAACATAATCGTCATGGTTTCACATTTCTCATAATTAGTCTATTATGCACTATCCGTTCTTTATACCATTGAATAGTCTTAGGGATTGGCATCCCTTATGACCAAAATATACATTTTCTACTTTTCGTGATCGTTAAAATTTTCTGTATGTGATTCCTTTAGAATTACGTTCCTAGGTTTCATTACAACTAGATGACACGTGCGGTGATACTCGATCATTCCTTTCATTTCTAGTCTCATTGTGTTCCTTATTGGCTTTTCAATTTGAGTAGTCACTTTCTATTGTCTGGTCTTAATCACTGTAGAGTGCTTTCTGACTCTTGAGTCCTTGCTAGTACTCATTTCTTTCTTCACATATTTGTTCGGAACTTGAACTTCACATTTATTCTAAACATTCAAACCCTAGGTTGGATCTGTTTTCATTTGGTTTTGCCTGCACACCCTTATTAGCATCGTGGTTCCAGTCATTTGTTGTCGTTGATATATCTATTTTCTCATCTGAGTGAATACTCTTAGTAGTTTATCTAGGATTGTATTCTTCATGGAAAAATGTCATTTGTGCATTCTAGTACTCGTATTTTCTTTGAACATATACTTTTATGGTTATTTCCTTCACTTTTATGTACACTTGACCGTAGGTCCACGGTCATTCATCGTATCGCGTTTGCGTTAAGCATTGACAATTCATGTTCAGAAGTAGTTTCTAAACGTATGTTCATCTAACATATGTAGTACTCACATCTCGTGCTAACTTGTGATCCTTGACAGCTACTTTCTCGATTTGAATCAAACAAGTGTCGAGTTCTTCAAATTCTACTTAATCAGTCTCGTCGTTCGCGGTTTGTCATGCGAAGAAATTTTCTCACTGGGCTTGATAGACTCTCTTATCGTCCTCATACTAATTCTCTTTCGGTGCAATCTTTCCTGTTCCTTTTTCTTTGCTTGACTTATTACTTTGTTACTTGTTGCATCAGGTTCCGAACCAGGTTTCTTCAGATTTCTAAACTTGTTCCTTAGTGTTACTCAACTTCAGCAACTCCATTTAAGCCTCGTTCCTTCTCGTTCCACCTTTGTTATGCCGTTGTTGTCATCATTCGTCTTGCTAATCTGTTGCGATCTTCATTACTTAAGTGACTAATCTCATAGTCCTGCTTGGAGTGATTTAATTGTTTTTGGTGACATGTGTATTAATCCACATGATAAGGTTCATCAGTATGCACAAGCATATGTAAATTTACAATTACGTGGATCCTGACGTAATTGCCAACTTACCTTACTTGTGAATTCCTGACTCGTCTTATAATGATTCATAATTTAAATGTCTTCTATAAACAGTGCCTAGTCCATGTATCCTTCTTCCCTTTCTGAACTCCTAGTTAACAGGAGTCACTCATGACTGTTCGTTACTGGTCTACTTGGACCGTTGATAATCTGTCATCTTTCTTTCGTTTTAGTCTATCGAACTTCTGCTCGTTGTTTGTGATTCATTTCACATGGATCGCACCGTTCTTATCATTCGTGAGTCTTTCGTAGTACTATGCTAACACCTCTTTCACTCTCTGTGACTAATACATACGGCGGATGACAAATCGAGGCACACTTATACAGCAAAAGCTTAATAACAGTAGCTACGTGTTATTATACATTTACTGTACTTATGTGTTCAAATCGTCTACCATCGTATGTGCTATGTGTAACTATTCATATTAGTAGTGACATTGATATTAAAGGCATGTGTTCTATGTTAGGGCATCTACCCTAAGCTACAGGTATTAACCATGCTACTTACTTACTGTTTTGGCGTTGGCGTTGGCTACCCAGACTGACATCCTTACGTTGGTCCCATTATCAGCTTGAGTTCAGACATTTAGGGGTGTCTGAATCTCTCAAACTATTGCTCTGATACCAACTTGTAAGGCCCCTTTCCCGGGTAACCTCACTTGTTGGATTTACTCATAAAAATAGTCATCATTACTGAACTATTAATTAAAAACATTCAAACACAGCGGAAGCATTCATCATTCGAGTATATAAACAGCGGAAGTCTTAATTTTTAAACATAAGATAACATTGTCTTAACATAAATCAAAGTGGGATGTCAGTCATACGCCGGGTAGTCATCACGCCTTCGCACGACCCTTCTTTCTCTTACCTGAAATGTATACTAAAGTCAGCTAACGCTGGTGAGTTCTAGTTTAATGCGTTTAGATATAAACATTCTTTTCTTTACTTCATAAGTAAACATTATTATAAAGTCATTCATATAAATACGTATTCATAACTTTTGCTTTTCTTTCATCTTTCTTTTCTTTAATAATGTGATTACATATATATATATATGCGTTCACCCTTTTTCTTTCACTTTTCTTACCATTCTTTCTTTATCTTTCTTACGTGATTACATATATATGCATTCACCTTTACTTTCTTTACCATTTATTGGTCATACACATAAGGGTGATCAACCCATCTTACGGTACGTATATCACAAAGACATACGCCCTCGAGCTACCGTCGTAGCCCTTTTACTTAACCGTCCGGCACTAGAAACCGTCCGTCATATCTTTACCGTCCTACCGAAGTAGTCCGTCATATCTTTACCGTCCTACCGAAGTAGTCCGTCATATCTTTACCGTCCTACCGTCGTAGTCCGTCATATTCGCCCGTCTGCCCTAAGGCATCCGTTTCCCACTTGAGCTAATTATGCAGCCGCATATTGTTTTAGCGACTTACTCCACCGTAGTGGCCTTTAATTAGTCTAACTTTCTAGACTTCCTTCTCTAGCTGCATAATAGTCAAGTGGTCGTCCGTCTACCGTAGTAGCCGTTATCATCGAAGCGTCCATAACGTTTACTTATACTTGGCAAGCAATATATACATGGATATAAAGCAAGATTTCATTCTTACACGTTATGTCATTCTTTTCATACTTGGCAAGCAATATATACATAGATATAAAGCAAGATTTCGTTCTTACACTTTGTGTCATTCTTTTCATACTTGGCAAGCAATATATACATAGATATAAAGCAAGATTTCGTTCTTACTCTTTGTGTCATTCTTTTCATACTTGGCAAGCAATATATACATAGATATAAAGCAAGATTTCGTTCTTACTCTTTGTGTCATTCTTTTCATACTTGGCAAGCAATATATACATAGATATAAAGCAAGATTTCGTTCTTACACTTTGTGTCATTCTTTTCATACTTGGCAAGCAATATATACTTAGATATAAAGCAAGATTTCGTTCTTACACTTTGTGTCATTCTTTTCATACTTGGCAAGCAATATATACTTAGATATAAAGCAAGATTTCGTTCTTACTCTTTGTGTCATTCTTTTCATACTTGGCAAGCAATATATACATAGATATAAAGCAAGATTTCATTCTTATGTACTATGCCATGCTTTCATTTCTTTATTTAAAAACATACTTGTCATACCTATATTCAGCATGAATTGTCACATAGCACATAACATAACATTCATTCATATCATGTATACATTCCAGCCCCAAAACATTTAAAATCATTTGCACGTAGCACATAGGGGGCACATAGAACTCACCTGATGAGCGGGTCCTGAGTTTCTATCACTGGTCAGTAAGCGTCTCTATTTGTCACACATAATCTGTATAAACCATTTGTTAAAGTTAAGGTAACTAACTTAATCGACACTTCATTTCTATCCTTAGGGTTATATCGAAACTTGGTAGTTTCGATCAGTGGATTATATCGAAACTTTAGTAGTTTCGATAGGTTGCTTATATCGAACTTAGTAGTTTCGATAGGTGGGTTATGTCGAAACTTGGTAGTTTCGATACATCAGTCTTATTTCCCGAACTTGTAAGGAGGACGTCTAAGTTGTAAAAATACACTTCTTTAATCTAACGAAGATCGGACAGAGTCCCGCTTGTTTTTATCTAAAACCCGACAATCATAGTTGTCCATTTCCTTTACCAAATCAATAAATTATAATCCATAACGAATCGTGTTTCAACTTCTAGCTTCGATGTCTTTCTATACTTAACTTATAAAAATAATAAATCTTTTTGTCGGTTATCGTTTTATCAAATAAATTATCTCCACGTGTTCTCCTTAAATACGATATTCGGAATACGAACTAAAAATGACAATTAGTATTCTACGAGTTTAAGGATATACCTTCCCGAACACGATCCCGGATTTTAACCGAGGCCCGACCCGAACCTTATCCATTATTATCATCATCGAAACTACTAAATCATCATCATCGAAACTACTGTTTCATCATCGAAACTAATAACATAATCATCATCATCGAAACTAATATCTTGAATCATAACCATCGAAACTACTATCTAGGCATTTATCATCACCATTACCATCGAAACTATTATCACAGGATCACCATCATCGAAACTACTATCATCCTCATATCGAAACTTCAGCTGCTAAACCAATACCCGAATCTACTGCCGTGAACATGAACTCACTGCTGCTGCCAAAATCTCGTCGCCATCACCATACCCGAAACCACTGCTGTGAGCCACCACTCGGACCATCACCATGAACCCGTCACCACCACAGTAGCCACCATTCGGACCATCACCATCCACCCGAAACTACTATTCTGAACTCTATCATCGAAACTACTATTCTGAACTCCATCATCGAAACTACTATCGGGAAGCTACCGTACATCACCACCATAACCTGCTAGTCGCTATGCCACCATGAATCGGTCACCTTACACGAGCCCTCAGCTACTGCCGGAGCCATCGTAGCAGCTCGCACGCTCAATGTCGACACGGTGAAGCTTACCATCAGTCACCACCGTAATGCTCACCTCCCTGAGCTGCCGTTACCATCATCTGAGCTCACCACTGTCGTCGCGAAGCTTCCTGTAAAACCCACCATCATACCCATCGCTCCCTTCCGTCTTGCGTGACTCTGACCCGAATAGATCTCCCCCATGAGCTTCTCCATTGATATCGAGCAAGATGTGCGGCTAAATGGTTGGAATAGGGTTAACCGGTTGTGAGGGTGCTTCGGTTTTGATTTACAGGTGCAAAGGAAAGAGAATTCATGTGAAATGGCAATGGCGGCTGGAATACGTGAAATAGGTTTTAGGTTTAATGAGGTTTTCATTTCTGGCCCTTATCTTTTAAAAGAACTTACACTTTCTCCCCTTTTTGTTTTAATTTGTTGTTGAACCATTGTAACACACTTTAGCTCTTTGGCACCCATAATCCTAATAGAAATTGCGTGTTTTATGTTGTAGAGAATTTGGGATGTTACAATAGTGACATTAATTATTCGCGGAATAATTAATATTATTATTTATTATTTGGGAAATAATAAATAAATAGTAATAAAAGGGTTAAAGTGTAATTATTTATATTAGTGGAATATAAATAATGGATTTAAATATATATAATTTATAAAATCATTTATATATATATATATATATATACATTATTTTCAAAAATAATAAGATATATATACCATGTATATCTAAATAGAATATACCATATTCCATGAAATATGCCAATGAATATTCCATTTATAAGATTTATGTATATATGTTTAAATCTTGATTTAAAACATAGAGATTTTAGTAAATTGTCATACGCCCGGTATGGTGTTTTTTATATGACCCGTATGAGGCAATGTTTATCAAATCATATGCCCGTATGATACAATTGATTAACATTGAAATGATTGATGTGATGACGAAGAAAATCAGATGGCCGTATGAGCATTTTTCGCTAAACTACAAACTCGTATGACTCATACGACCCGTATGATACGACATGGGGTGTAAATTACAGTATTATGTGACGGTCGCTGCTGATGTACACTTTTGGGATTTATATTTTTCTTGTAGTTTTCTACTTTAAATGGTTTTGTATTAAACGTATCTGTTATACGTAAGTGAAAAGATAAATAGGAAGATATATTTTTTTTCTTTTTAATTTTACAGCCAATGTGGGTTGATAGAGGCTCTTGCATATTAGATTGAGGTATTAGTTCAAACCTAGACATAAAATGAATTATTTGATATAATTTAAGAATAAGGATAGGATATTAAAAAAAAATTACAACAAAAGATACGAACATAAATTTTATTGGAGTTATAAAAGCGACGTAATGTGTCGGGGGGACGTAGGTTGTTTTATCTACAGGCTTTAAAATCCTCTGCAATGACATTAATAGTTTAACGACAATTGACAGAAAATTGAAAAAGAAGTAAGAAAATGGTCCATCACTCTCATTGTGATGGGCAAAATAAAATACCCAGTCTGTTAAAATTTATCTGTTTCGAAAATGTAATTTATTATTTGATATGTGATTGGGTAAAAGCTCCTTAATTTTTAAATACTTATAAAAATAATGAGATAAACTAAAAAATAACTTTTGGATCAATAATACTACTTATATCTCTAGTTCTCCTTTATATCGAAAAACCTTTGAAATTGAACAATATTTTTTTTGTTTTGTTTTTTAAGGCTATAGCGGACGCCGTTACGTACCATTGAGGTACTGTGAGGAATTCGACGCCGCCGCAACGCGAGACGGGTAAAATTCCTAGTATAGTTGATTATAGAGTCACTCCATATTTTTTATACCTATTTATGCATTAAGTTCTACAATGAAATTATTTTACTTAAAAAATTATAAGTTATGTTCTACTTAACTGTTTTATTTTATTTTAGAAATTAAAAGAAGTATTTATAAAACGTAATATTTTATATGTGTTTATAATTTTATATACATGCATCTCAATACTTTAATCTGTTTAATTTATCTTTTTTTTTTTGTTTTTTAAACTATTTTTTATGTACAGTGTCACCCTAAACCATCCATGAGGGTGGTGTGATCATCTTTTACATCCCTAAACTTTATTTTTAAATAAAAATAAAAAATAAATGTAAACTTATAAAAATAGTTTTCATTATTAAAAAAAATACAAACTAAGAAGAAAATTACATTTCAATTTAAAATGAAAAAAACTAGCCCTCAAGATTGTGTATGTGGATTCTTGAGATGTGCTTGACTAGGTCCGCTCATAGATTATGGAAGGTTTCTTGGCAAGTTAGTTCTCTATGAGTGCCTTCGTTAACTTGTAGACGGGTGGAAGCTTGTTTTCATGAAATGACATAACGCTTGATCTTGGTTTTTTAAGATCATATTGTGTAAAATGATGCAAGCATACACTATTTTTCTAATTTTCTTAGGTTGCATTGCTTGTGTGGGGTCTCAGAGTATAACCGACTTTTGAGGACACCAAAAACTCATTCAACATCCTTTCGTGCTGCTTCTTGTGCTTTCTTGAATATTTTTCGTTTCTAAGTGTCTGAAAGTTAAATGTCTTCATAAAAGTATCCTTATTCAGTTATATCCCATCAACAAGATAGTATCCATACTTGTATTGTGATTCGTTAAATGAAATGGACAATTGGGTGTTGTTCCATTTAGTATATTGTTTAATAGCTATGATTGATTGAGGACGTTGATGGAACCAGCGAACACCGAAGAATGCATGTCAAATCCATAAATCTTGAGAACTTACCACTTCGAGCATAATTGTAGGGACAATTCCTCTCATGTATTGACCCTGCCATTCGATTAGACAATTCCTTTATACCCAATGTATACAATCAATGATGCCTAACTTTCTAGGGAATCCAGGTATGGATTTGTCACCCCCCCAAATTTCACTAACGGAGTTCTACCGTTAGGAGCGTGACAAACCAGGATCTCAGTCATTAGTTACATCAAACGACACTATATGAGACTTAAAAAGTCATAACATAAATGTTCAGAGTTAAATGCGGAAGCGTAAACGTTAGAATGAAATCAAAAGTAATTACACGCAACAAGCCTCAATTAATGTAAATAAGTAAAACTGTTTAAGATGTTTGAAATGAATGAAATGACAGTAGGACTCCATGCATGTCCTAAGTTGCAACCTGTGCCAAAGTGACCTTAGAAACATGTAAGAAAAAGTGTCAACACGAGGTTGGTGAGTTCACAGGTTTGTATGTAAATAAACTGTTTGAGTGTTGCTGGATCCACATACGTAAGTCACACCTATTGCTAACTAGACAATGTACAAGTTACTCTAAGCGTTCTCAACCGAAGCTGACTGTTTGTGTTTAGGTGCCTTCCGCCGTTGCTAACATAAACAAATGCAAGTGTTTAGGACAATTTACACCCGTTAGACCTCCAATCAAGTTAGCGCGACTAACCCGGGTGGGGTTTGTCAAACCCAGTAGTACTACTCAAATTTCCTCGCTATACTCCATATATTAACGGTCTGAGTGTGTAAGGACTTTGCATGTTATGTTTGCACTTAGGTACACAAGTGGTAATGAAATACTATGTGATCCATGTCCGTGTGTATGTCTCTCCCTGTCGGGAGACAAGTAACGGATGCCTGTTCGTATGCAACATCCGGCTATTTAGGGTTAACTCCATTATCAAGTTCAGTTAAATCCTAAGCTATCTAACCCAACCTCAACTCCAGGGACTATTTATGTCATTTCTCAAACCTTACTTCACACTAATTACATGGATTAGTTGTATAATTAGCCTAAACTCGATTCTATTTGACTTTGTAAAGTCAAAATCCAAGACTTAAGTCCTATTGACTTTTGATAGTCAAACTAACCTTGTAGATAACCACATTCAAACTACAAGGATCAATTCTGTCTCTTTTCAAACTCAAATGTATGAAACCAGAAGGACTAAACTTGTAATTAGCTTAATCTTGATTTCTGTTGACTTTCTAAAGTTAACCCGTATGATCTTGAGTCTAATTTGCATACCACAATCGATTTCAGTTGGAGTTGTAACCGAAATTACTCGAATATGGTCATTAACGGCCATCATTAATCCATAAACACGGTATTGATTCGTAATTAACTCCACTTATGAGTAGTTAAGTCCTAAACGTCGACCCTCGCGTCTAAGACCATAAATTCAATCAATCGGTTTGTTATTTCCCACAATCAGGCATCTGCGCACCTCTATTACACCCCTCAGAAGCAATCCCCCACACCAACTCGATCAGAATCAAAGCCAGAAACGTCGGAGACCAAACCTTGCGGAGCCGGAACCCCAATTTTTCGTTCCCTAACAATCTGAAATCGTTTCAGGTAAACAAATACACCCTTAGTTTCGTTTTCTGGTCTACAACTAAAGCCATAACCTAATTTGGACACACAACATCGAATTAAGCATAAACCCGTACCTAGGGTTCATCTGATTTCGGTTTAGTCGAACTCTAATCCGGACATAACCTCAATCTAATTAAACTACATTTTTAGATTCTCAATCCGTCGTAGATTTAAAGCCCTAAACATTTGAGAGCTTATAACATCGAATTAAACGTAACCTGAATCTAGGGTTCTTCGCGAACCCAGTTTAATCGAGCTTCACCCTAAACTCAATTTAAATCCAATTAAACCATATGGATAGATTCGTAACCCATCACTCATCAAAAGCCCTATCATTTCAACAGTTAATTTCATAAGATTTAATCAATTTGAATTCGTGTTCTTAAATTAGGGTTTCGGTTCTTAAACGAGTAATTAAACAATCCTAGACATGATGATTTTGAAATTAAACTCATGCTTAGACACGCAATACACCAGTTATCAAAACCCCTATAATTTTATGATCAATCTTGGTCGAAATCAAAGGGAATTGGAGCGGGGTTTGACCGGAATCGCGATTGGGGGGGGGGGGAGAACGTAGTGTTTGAATGTTAAAACCAATTCGATCGAAGCTTTGTTGCGATTGCCATAGCAGGCGGGTTGGTTAAGTCTTGGGGCTGTTGGGGAGGAGACCCGGGTTCGAGTCCCACAACCCCATTTGTTTTTCTAAGCAGTTTTTATTGTTATTTTGAATTATAAAATCACTCCCTATATATTATATTAGTATATTAACAAGTTTTGAAACCGGAAGCCACCCGTAGGTTCGGGTTTTGTTTTATAACTCATTTTTAATATTATTTCATACTTTTAAAATAATATATCTATATTATTTTCAAACCGCGACTCCGGATAAAATAATATTTATATTATTTTCGTCTCTATTACCCCTATTAAAAATAATATATTATTTATTATTTTCACCTCGTTTATAAACTTCGTAAAACGTTTCAAACTAAAAATATTATATGTATTTATATTATTATTCACGTGATTATGATCCTGATAAAAATGATAGTTTTATTAATTGTGTCACACATTTTAAATAATCATGTTATTCCTCTAAAAATAATATATTAGTTATATTATTTTTCTAACCATTAGTTTAATGGTGCAAACGCACGGATATATATTTATTACATATTATTATTGTAATTAGAATCATTCGACACGAAACGTGTTTATCTCAATAAGTATATTAAGGAACCTTTATTCCCGTAGACACGTTCGTCTACTACTTGATCATTAGAGCGTTTCTTTTTAGGACGTTCAATCTTTCGCAAATCCCATTGTATCCCTAATTGTTATGTGTATAATTCTAGGCCACACGTAAGCCGTTGCAGGCCAACACTTGTGGTTTCAATCTAATTCTTGTGTGAATCTTCCTACACAACTCAGGTAAGTTTCACGGCCCCTTTTTACTTGTTTTACTATTAGGGAAGAAACATGCTTACACACAAACATTATTTTACTTGTTTTCCTGTTGAGGAGAAACACGCATACACACAAACATTATTTTTTACTTGTTTTCTTGTTGGGGAGAAACATGCGTACAAATAATCATCATCTTACTTGTTTTCCCGTTGGGGAGAAACATGCATACGAACAGGCATCCGTTACTTGTCTCCCAGCCAGGGAGAGAAATACACACGGACATGGATCACATAGTATTTCATTACCACTTGTGTACCTAAGTGCAAACATAACACGCAAAGTCCTTACACACTCGGACCGTTAATATATGGAGTATAGCGAAGAAATTTGAGTAGTACTACTGGGTTTGACAAACCCCACCCGGGTTAGTCACGCCAACTTGATTGGAGGTCTAACGGGTGTAAATTTTCCTAAACACTTGCCATTTGTTGATGTTAGCAATGGCGGAAGGCACCCAAACACAAACAGTCAGCTTCGGTTACGAACGCTTAGAGTAACTTGTACATTGTCTAGCTAGCAATAGGTGTGACTTACGTATGTGGATCCAGCAACACTCAAACAGTTTATTTACATACATACCTGTGAACTCACCAACCTCGTGTTGACACTTTTTCTTACATGTTTCTCAGGTCGCTTTGGCACAGGTTGCACACTTAGGACATGCATGGAGTCCTACTATCATATCATTTATTTCAAACATCTTAAACAGTTTTATTTATTTACATTAATTGACGCTTGTTGCGTGTAATTACTTTTGATTTCATTCTAACGTTTACGCTTCCGCATTTAACTATGAACATTTATGTTATGACTTTTTAAGTCTCGTATAGTGTCGTTTGATGTAACTAATGACTGAGATCCTGGTTTGTCACGCTCCTAACGGTAGAACTCCGTTAGTGAAATTTGGGTGTGTGACAGATTGGTATCAGAGCCATTGGTTATAGAAACTAGGATTGCATACTAGACTATAACCGCACACATGCATTAGTTACACGACACATACACTCATACATGATACACATGGTATCCATACATACATTGCATTGCAGGCATGATGACAACATCCATATCACCATCTTATGACGAGGAACACGTCATTCTCATTATATCATCATTCCTGGTGGCGACACTCGGGAAGTCATCAGAACAACATCCAATCCCGTCCTTAGGCAGCGAGATGAAACCTTCGGAGGAGTCACTCACACCACCATCATCTGCACCTTTGTTACACCATCAGAGCCGAAGATGACACCGGCTAGAGCCGAAGATGACACCGGCTTGAGCCTATCAAGGACACAATCAGGGAATGGTGGGTCTTCTCAAGTTCGTGTTAGGGATGACACACAGAAGTAGCACATATCTCGTTGGGATCGTCGGAGGCGAGTCCCTACCGTACCCTCTAGCAACAATACGCCATGTGAAGGCAGACTGTTGCACTCATTATTGCAGGATCCAGTGACACATAGTTATCAACACTTTCCTGAGCCATGGGCTCACGTCATTGGTTGATATTCTGTGAAGATAGATTGACCACGAGGATGAGAACACCTTACTCATTGCATACTCAAACCCTATTCTGACTCAGTTGGAAGGACAGTTGTTAAGCTTCTTTCAGTAACTCATATTCATGAACTAGTTTCACTCCTCGAGGTTGCATCTCATGTGCATGTTTGACTCATGTGCATATTCCTGTTTACAACCCACTGGATTGAACTCTCGCATTATGTTCTAACTCGAGTGAATACTCGGATCAAACGATTCCCGATAACTCATCCCGATATGAATTCTAGTTGATCAACTTATGGTTGATAACTAAGCCTCCCGATGACTTATCATATCTAACAACACTCTGTACTCGACAATAAAAATTTCAGGGACATTTTGACACGGGACAGGGGGAAACTAGGGTGAACATGCAAAGCAAATTATCATTACGGGTGCACACGTAATAGTAATTTGAGGTGCATGTAAGTCCTGGTGAAACCTAGCGTGTGGATAAACGGTCCTAATCTGTGATCTACATACTTATATTTCCATTGATGGTAGAAATGCACGTAACCCGCTCAGCGACTAGTTGATATCGTTAAACCTGTTCAACAGTTGATAGACGCGACTATCAGGTTGAGAATGTTACAATGAACTATCATCATTAGGATCCATCATTTGATTTCACTCATGTAAGAGCCTTAGTGAACTTAAGACTCTCATCCAGACTTGATCAATGAAACCATCTCGGTTGAAACTCTAATAGAACCTCGTGGTAAACCCACCGACTCCAACTATGTAAGCGGAAATTGGGAATTCTTCCTAAACCAACACGCTATTCCTTACACTACAACAATATATTCCGTTTGACCTTGTTACCACATCCTGTGACTAATTCTTGGTCTAATTTGATTTATTCCCCAGCATATCCAGTTATTTCAGTGACCTTTTAAATTTCTTACCGGAGCGGTCGTACTCCAACCCTACTAGAAGCTAAGTACACCATAGAAATAGCCGATGGACAGATAATTAAAACAACTCACATTCTTAAGGGCTGTAAACGTGGATTGGCTGGTCATGAACTTGACATTGACCTTATGCCAGTCACACTAGGCAATTTTGACGTAATTGACGGTATGGATTGGTTATCTAAGAACCAAGCCAAAATTATTTGTTGTGAGCAAATTTGTTCGCCTTCCTCTCCCGAGTGGAGAAACCCTTTCTTTCTAAGGCAAAAGGAGTGGTGCAGTTATAGGCGTCATATCCTTCATGAAAGCGCATAAATGTCTACATGAAGGTTATACTGCCCTTCTGGATCTCGTCACTGAACAGTCATCTGAGGAGAAGAAGATTGAAGACATTCCCATCGCACGTGACTATTCGAAAGTATTTCCCGAAGACTTGTATGGTCTTCCGCCGCATCGTCAGGTCGAATTCCAATTTGATCTAGCACCCGGAGCAGCGCCTATTGCTCGAGCACCCTACAGACTTTCCAAGTGCGAATTCTGGATTCGTGAAGTGCAATTTTTAGGACATGTAGTCAACGAGACAGGGATGCATGTCGACCCATCTAAATTAGATGCAATTAAGAATTGGGCGGCACCGACAACACCAACTGAGGTGCGACAATTTTTGGGATTGGCTGGCTATTACCGTCGTTTCATCGAGGGATTCTCCAAGATTGCTCAACCCCTCACTACCCTAACTAAAAAGGGTAAACCCTATAACTGGGGTGACACACATGAATCAACATCCCAAATTCTCAACATAAACTTTGTAGTGCACCCATCCTATCTCTTCCAGAGGGAACGGATGATTTTGTGGTGTACTGTGATGCATCCATTCAAGGTCTTGGTTGTGTGCTGATGCAACGAGAGAAAGTGATTGCATACGCTTCTCGTCACGACTCATGACTTAGAGTTGGGAGTCATGGTGTTTGCACTAAAGATCTGGAGACACTACTTGTACGGTACCAAATTCACTATCTACACCGATCACAAGAGTCTTCAGCATATCTTTGAACAGAAAGAGTTGAACACGCGACATTGTCGTTGAATCGAACTCTTGAACAACTATGATTGTGCTATCAAGTATCACCCGGGCAAGACTAACGTAGTAGCCGATGCCCTAAGCCGAAAGAAACTAAACCTAGACGAGTTCGAGCATTACAGGTCACTATCCACCCTGGTCTACCTGATCAGATCCGTAGTGCTCAACTCGAAGCCCTGAAGGAGGAAATCCTACCATTGTAATCCACGCGGGGTATGGAAGAACAACTTAGGGTTAAATCAGACGGCATTCGCTACTTCGCAGAGCGAATATGGGTTCCAGTGTACGGGAACTTAAGGGCACTGGTTATGGATGAAGTTCATAAATCTCGATACTCTATTCATCCTGGTTCCGACAAGATGTACCATGACCTAAAAGGTGCTATATTGGTGGCTAAAGATGAAAGTTGATATAGCCACCTATGTGATCAAGTGCCTGACCTGCTCAAAGGTCAGGGTGGGATACCAAAATCCTTCTGGTCTACTTCAACAACCAGATATTCCTATGTGGAAATGGGAGCAAATCTCTATAGATTTTATCACCAAATTGCCCCGAACTCCTAGCGGATGCGACACCATCTGGGTGATCGTCGATCGTTTGACTAAATCCACTTACTTCTTAGCAATCAGAGAGACTGACAAAATGAAAAAAAAAACTTACTCGTATTTACTCAAAGGAAGTAGTCTCTCGGCATGGAGTGCTAATTCCTATCATTTCGGACCGAGACGATCGATTCACCTCACGTTTATGGTAATCTTTACAAAAAGCTCTAGGCACGCGTCTAAATACGAGCACGACATACCATCCTCAAACAGATGGCCAGACTGAACGCACTATTCAAACCCTAGAGGACATGCTACGAGCTTGTGTGATTGATTTCGGTAACAGTTGGGAAACCCACTTGCCTCTAGTGGAGTTCTCCTACAATAACTGTTATCACACTAGCATCAAGGCAGCGCCAATCGAGGCATTATACACTCGCGGTTCCACTTGAGGAACTACAAATCGATTAACAATTGCGTTTCGTTTAAGAACCGGTAGAAATCATGGATATGGAAGTCAAAATGCTTAAGCACAGTAAAATCCCTATTGTCAGAGTTCGTTGGAACTCGTTAAGCGGACCGAAATTCACATGGGAGCGCGAGGATCAGATGATGCGCAAGTATCCTCATTTGTTCAAGCAATCCACGTTAAACTCTTAAGGTACTATTCTAATTTTTGGGATGAAAATTCTTTCAACCATGGGATGATGTGGCACCCCAGAAATTTTTTTATTTTAATTTTTGGGACGAAAACTCTTTCAACTAGGGGATGATGTGACATCCGACTATTTAGGGTTAACTCCGTTATCAAATTCAGTTAAATCCTAACCTATCTAACCGAACCTCAACTCCAGGGACTATTTATGTCATTTCTCAAACCCTACTTCACACTAATTACATGGATTAGTTGTGTAATTAGCCTAAACTCGATTCTATTTGACTTTGTAAAGTCAAAATCCAAGACTTAAGTCCTATTCACTTTTGATAGTCAAACTAACCTTGTAGATAACCACATTCAAACTACAAGGATCAATTCTGCCTCTTTTCAAACTCAAATGCATGAAACCAGAAAGACTAAACTTGTAATTAGCTTAATCTTGATTTCTGTTGACTTTCTAAAGTCAACACGTATGATCTTGAGTCTAATTTGCATAGCACAATCGATTTCAGTTGGAGTTTTAACCGAAATTACTCGAATTTGGTCATTAACGACCATCATTAATCCATAAACACGGTATTGATTCGTAATTAACACCACTTAAGAGTAGTTAAGTCCAAAACGTCGACCCTCGTGTCTAAGACCATCAATTCGATCAATCGGTTTGTTATTTCCCACAATCAGGCATCTGCGCACCTCTATCACACCCCTCAGAAGCAATCCCCCACACCAACTCGATCAGAATCAAAGGCAGAAACGCCGTAGACCAAACCGTGCGGAGCCAGAACCCCAATTTGTCGTTCCCTAACAATCCGATATCGTTTCAGGTAATCAAATACACCCTTAGTTTCATTTTCTGGTCTACAACTAAAGCCCTAACCTAATTTGGACACACAACATCGAATTAAGCATAAACCCGTACCTAGGGTTCATCTGATTTCGGTTTAGTCGAACTCTAATCCGGACATCACCTCAATCTAATTAAACTACATGTTTAGATTCTCAATCCGTCGTAGATTGAAAGCCTAACCATTTGAGAGCTTATAACATCGAATTAAATGTAACCTGAATCTAGGGTTCTTCGCGAACCCAGTTTAATCGAGCTTCACCCTAAACTCAGTTTAAATCCAATTAAACCATATGGATAGATTTGTAACCCATCACTCAACAAAAGCCCTATCATGTCAACAGTTAATTTCATAAGATTTAATCAATTTGAATTCGTGTTCTTAAATTAGGGTTTCGGTTCTTAAACGAGTAATTAAACAATCCTAGACTTGATGATTTTGCAAATAAACTCATGCTTAGACTCGCAATACACCAGTTATCAAAACCCCTATACTTTTATGATCAATCTTGGTCGAAATCAAAGGGAATTGGAGCGGGGTTTGACCGGAATCACGATTGGGGGGGGGGAACGTAGTGTTTGAATGTTAAAACCAATTCGATCGAAGCTTTGTTGCGATTGCCATAGAAGGCGGGTTGGTTAAGTCTTGGGGCTGTTGGGGAGGAGACCCGGGTTCGAGTCCCACAACCCCATTTGTTTTTCTAAGTAGTTTTTATTGTTATTTTGAATTATAAAACCATTCCCTATATATTATATTAGTATATTAACAAGTTTTGAAACCGGAAGCCACCCGTATGCTCGGGTTTGGTTTTATAACTCATTTTTAATATTATTTCATACTTTTAAAACAATATATCTATATTATTTTCAAACCGCGACTCCGGATAAAATAATATTTAAATTATTTTCGTCCCTATTACTCCTATTAAAAATAATATATTATTTATTATTTTCACTTCGTTTATAAACTTCGTAAAACGTTTCAAACTAAAAATAATATATGTATTTATATTATTATTCACGTGATTATGATTCGGATAAAAATGATAGTTTTATTAATTGTGTCACCCATTTTAAATAATCATGTTATTCCTCTAAAAATAATATATTAGTTATATTATTTTCCTAACCATTAGTTTAATGGTGCAAACGCACAAATATATATTTATTACATATTATTATTGTAATTAGAATCATTCGACACGAAACGTGTTTATCTCAATAAGTATATTAAGGAACCTTTATTCCCGTGGACACGTTCGTCTACTACTTGATCATTAGAGCGTTTCTTTTTAAGACGTTCAATCTTCCGCAAATCCCATTGTATCCCTAATTGTTATGTGTATAATTCTAGGGCACCTGTAAGCCGTTGCAGGCTAACACTTGTGGTTTCAATCTCATTCTTGTGTGAATCTTCCTACACAACTCAGGTGAGTTCACGGCCCCTTTTACTTGTTTTACTATTGGGGGAGAAACATGCTTACACACAAACATTATTTTACTTGTTTTCCTGTTGAGGAGAGCACGCATACACACAAATATTATTTTAACTTGTTTTCCCGTTGGGGAGAAACATGCATACAAATGAATATCATTTTACTTGTTTTCTCGTTGGGGAGAAACATGCTTACAAATAATCATCATCTTACTTGTTTTCCCGTTGGGGAGAAACATGCATACGAACATGCATCCGTTACTTGTCTCTCAGCCAGGGAGAGACATACACACGGACATGGATCACATAGTATTTCATTACCACTTGTGTACCTAAGTGCAAACATAACATGCAAAGTCCTTACACCCTCGGACCGTTAATATATGGAGTATAGGGAGGAAATTTGAGTAGTACTACTGGGTTTGACAAACCCCACCCGGGTTAGTCGCGCTAACTTGATTGGAGGTCTAACGGGTGTAAATTGTCCTAAACACTTGCCATTTGTTGATGTTAGAAATGGCGGAAGGCACCTAAACACAAACAGTCAGCTTCGGTTGCGAACACTTAGAGTAACTTGTACATTGTCTAGCTAGCAATAGGTGTGACTTACGTATGTGGATCCAACAACACTCAAACAGTTTATTTACATACAAACCTGTGAACTCACCAACCTCGTGTTGACACTTTTTCTTACATGTTTCTCAGGTCGCTTTGGCACAGGTTGCACACATAGGACATGCATGGAGTCCTACTGTCATATCATTCATTTCAAACATCTTAAACAGTTTTACTTATTTACATTAATTGACGCTTGTTGCGTGTAAATACTTTTGATTTCATTCTAACGTTTACGCTTTTGTATTTAACTCTGAACATTTATGTTATGACTTTTTAAGTCTCATATAGTGTCGTTTGATGTAACTAATGACTGAGATCCTGGTTTGTCACGCACCTAACGGTAGAACTCCGTTAGTGAAATTTGGGGGTGTGACAGGATTATGTGCCACATACAAGACTTGAATATCGCTTTCAGTCGTTTGCACAAATATTCGTGGTTGTACATGTGAATAATACCGGTACAAAGGAGATCTAGACTTTCACGTGAAACTCTTGAAGACATCTTCAAATACTCATAACACGCATCTAGAAATATCTTGTATGCTAGTTAATGTATTGTTGTCACACCCCCGCTAGCGGCGGAAACACGGGAGTGCAACGAAATTGAATAAGAGAACACAAGGCAATAAAGACATTTACTATTAAAGTTTCATAGTATTAAAAAAAACTCAATTACATAAATCTCAATTTAAAACAAATACAATGTTCAAAAGACAAAACAACATAAAATGAAGTTTCTTCAATGGATATCTACGCAAATCCTATATGATCTTGACTTGACCTATCACGAGCTTAATCACCTGAAACATGTAAGAAAAACAAGTGTCAACGAAAATAGTTGGTAAGAAGTCACAGATTTAATAAAAGCATATGTTTGGAAAAGATAACAATTCACAATTCAAGATCATCATATAGTACGTAAAATAAAACAAATACATGATTAGCAAATCCAACCTAAAATGATGAATAACGAATAAGTGGCACAACTCGCAAGTTGCACTAATAACGAATAAGATGTCCAACCAAAGGTTGTCCATAAAGTATGATGCGGTTTCCATCCTATGGCCCATATCTGTACTACCGTTGGCTTGAAAGCTTCAAGTTAAGGATTTGCAAGTTTAACGTTTATCATGATGTGTTCATTTATTCACATACATATAAGAGTCACTTGTTTTAGAATTGTTTAAAAAACGTGTTTAAATGCGTGCCAACGCGTACATGTTTCCCCCAAAACGATTTGAACAAAGTGGAGTTATGAAGTCTCACATTGATAACTAGGAGCGGTAAGAGACTTGAGAAAATAGACGAGGTGAATCACAGACCAGACCATAAGCAAATGAATAAACTAGTTTTAGGGTAGGTTCGATAGTTACGAGTGTTAGATGGGCGGTTCGGGTCATATGGTTAAGAATTAGTTGTAAAAGTAGAGTTTTAGTTGTTTTACTGATTTGGACAGCGAAGTAGCTGAACAGAGACGGGCTTGTTAAAAATAGCAAACGACGTCCAAAAATTATGAAATTTTATAGGTGATTATTTTAAGTCGTTCTGAAAAAGTTTTGTTTAGAAATATTTTCCATTCGAGACTAGGATCATAGCCAAAAAAGTCCAACAAGACAGAAGATACTAAAAAAGGTTTCTGTCCCGATTTGGCTACTACAGAATCATACGTTTGAATTAGAAAAAGTGCCAATTATGGTTGGAAATAAAATTCGACGAACTACATCGTGGAATTTTAGTTTGCTAAGTTTCGTTTAATTATGGTCAAGTTATGCTTAGTTAAAGTAAGCACAGTTTCTATCCACAATCAACGGTTGCACTTAAGTGGACCGTTTACGGTTTTAAGGTTACCAAACGCGTAAATAAAAATTTAGACGAATGTTATTATAATACATAATATAATCAGATTACGTTAGCCAAAACGACCCGTGTCACCGGTCTAGCCATGATATTCACAGAAGCGTTTTGGAGAATCACAGAATGCAATCGGCATAGCCGACACGAACAAGCGGATTCTTTTTTAAATTAGTGTGTGAGTTCATATAAGTGATAATACAAAATTATTAAAATGTTTTAAGTTATCAAGAACATACTAAAGCATCGGCAGAGCCACTTTTGCAATAGTTGTCTTGAGGATTCATAGAATCCGACGACATAGCCGCCATTGCAAACGGGATCCTTTGTTTGATTGTTGGTGATGTTAGCTTGATTTCTTGGTTTAGTTAAGATTATTAGAGGGTTTTTAGGGTTGAGGTTTCACATGATCAAGTGATCATGTATACAAAATAGAAAAAGATTGAGGGGATGAAGAAAGAATGAACTAAAAGACGGTATTGAACTTCTGAGGGTTACTTACTTGTTTGATCTTCAACTCTTGGAATCCTCTAGGGATTTTCGAAATTATCAAAAGGGGAGGCAGGGATTTCACAAATTATAATGGCTTGGGAGTGTTTGAGGGAGAATTAGCAAAGAAAACAAGTTCCTAATCCTCCTATTTACACTAATGGGTGAAGGGGTGTAAAATGGAATGTCTTGGAAATGAATTTAGGGGTTTTAGGGTGTGTAAAGGGGGGTGGGCGAAATTTCTTGGCCTTATGGCCTTGTAGGCTGAAAATTTCTTCCATGGGTCATGGGTGGCCTTTGACCCATGGTTGATCCAACGGTTCGGTTTCGCGATTTTTGATCGTTTTTTGAATTTCAGGATTTATTTAAGGAAAGTTTTGCCAACAAACTTTGTTTTAATTAATGAAATGAATAGGTTAAACATTTAAAACATAAATTAATGTCATGTTAGACGAATTTTTCGGGTGTGGACGGTACGCTGCTAACGACGGTTTAAAAGGCGAACGATCGCACGAAAGTACTAACTAACGCACTAGGGCATCAATTTGAATTATGTGACAACTTGAATGAGTTAAATAACTATGTTAGGCACATATGGTTGATACATTTCTTTGAGTTAGTAGTGGGTGAGTTTTCGTGTCGGTAAGTGAGTTATTAAATGGTTTAACGGTCTAAGTTGCAATTTAAGGCAATTCCAAGCATTGCAATCAACATGTGACCATGTAATAAGTATAATGTGCATGAAATAGGTATGTTTAAAGTATGATGTGAACACAAGTTATGATGAGGGTTTCAATCTTCATTGATTCATGAATATGGTATGCGTTACAAGTATGCGAAAAGCAGAAATGTTACAGTCTCCCCTAGTTAAGGGGAATTTCGTCCCCGAAATTCAACTAGTAGAGACGGTGATAACTAGAAAAGGATAGGTTATGATATACGTTCACTAGGGCTAGTCCTTGATCCGACGCCTAGTCCCACTTCCAATGCACCATGAGTGTTTATATATAGGGTGTACCGCAGCTAACCCACCACACTTTTGGCGCCTTGGAAGCGTACTAGCCACCTATCAAGACTACCACTAACACGGATAATGTTGGGTGGCATGATTCGAGTTCAGGAATTGGTTATGGGTAGCTACATCGTAGAATTTCACTTCACACCAATGTACCTGTAAATTCACGATTACGTTCGCAACCGCAATCGTCAATTTATGTTACACGGGTGTGATATGTCCTTCTACTATGCACCTATAAAGTGATGATAGTAATGTAGACGGAGGTTACGAACATTATCGAAGGGCAGTGAAAACATGTTGTTTTGAGATTTAAGAATCATGATTAAATTGGTATCTTATGCATATTTAGTAGTAATGTATAAAGTGGGATATTCACATAGCAATCCACAAAATGAATCTTGAATAATAATACATCCAAACATAGTGCAAATTTATGAGAAAACATGATTCATTGATAAAAGAAATCAACCTAAGTCGCAAGATAGTGTCATCCAAACAAACATAGAATTCAAGTTTTGACGAACCAAGGTAACAAATTAAGAAATCAAATAAGTAACATAGTTATTATGTCTCCCCCATTTAAGGGGATTTCCTCCCAAAGCTTAACCAGTGGGGTTTGCGTTGTCTTGGGGAGGAGGGGGGCAGGGTCTTCACGAGCCTCAGTTGTTCCCATGACAAAGGTGCGAGCACGAGCACCTTGATTGTTGTTAAGCTTTCTCAACGGTGCTTGAAGTGATCGATTGCTCCACACTCAAAGCAAGAGCTACCATTGGTATTAAAAGGGACCATGGCGTTGTTGGTAGCAACATGAGTAGGCATGCGACAATAGGTGTCTAGATGCCCAATTCTTCCGCACTTGGTGCACTTACGACAAGGTTGTGTAGAAGGGTGTTGATACTGGCACTTTGTACACAGATGGTAAGGTCCACCGTATGGCTTCTTAGCAGAAACAGGGGCAATAGGAGTGGCAAGAGTTACTATAACAAAGCCATTGGATGTCTTTTGTTTCTTTTGATGGTACTCAGGCTCCATCATTACTTCTTCGTTGGTCCTCTTGTCACTTTTCCTAAACAAGATCCTAGGCTTAACTAGATCGTCCGTTAAGGATAGCAGCTTTAAGTGTTGTGGGGCTACTTCCCATGACGGTACCCTGAATTTGAGGCGGAAGGCTTCCAATGTAACGATCAATTTTTCGGGTCAAGGGTGTAACCAGATGAGGGACTAGGATGCAGAGTTCATGAAAGCGTGTGGTGTACGCCTCACTCTCCCCACTATCCAGGGTAAGATCCCACAGCTCAATCTCCAACTTCTTCATCTCATTGATGAGACAGAACTCCTCGATCATAATTTCCTTAAGCTTATCCCAAGTCATAGAAAGAGCTCCTTCCCTACCCCGAATCTTATTTTCAGCATTCCACCAAGTCAGTGCCCTTCTTTGGAATGCACTTGAAATATACTTTACCTTAAGTTCATCGGGGCAGTCACTCATCTCAAATGTGTTCTCCATGCCTTCAAACCATTGTAATAGCCCTGTTGCACCTTCAGATCCAAGGTACTTATGTGGGTTATAAGAGTTGAAGTGCTTGAAAGTACAAACACTCCCTCTAGATCCTCCGGTGGAGTTGTTGATTCGAGTGACAATAGTGGGTAAGACCACAACAAGTTGTTGAGTGAGAAGGGGGGCTATGGCGGAGGTTTCGTCAGAAGGGTTGGAGGCTTCACCGGTGTTGGCCACGGTGGTATCGCGATCACGACGAGGAGGCATTCTACGAAAGAGAAATCACAAGTTGAAAGTTATGATAGACATTCAAATAATAATAAAATCACTTATTCATTAATATCAAATGTCTTACAAGATAATAAAACATATATTAAAACATATTGAAATTAAAGATAAAATTGACTAATCAAAACTCAAGGTCTGGATGAATAATACTAGTGAGACGTGTTTTAGCCTATAGGTGGGCACTCACTCCAAGGGTCTCCAGGTAAGTGCGACTCATAACGAATGTGTCTCACTTTCCTTTGTGCCAAGACCCCTAGTGTACAGGCGCTCACCCTTCCAGATTAAACGTGTCCCTAGTACCATTATGCGGGTCTTTGATTTTGATGAGAGTGTCATGGGTTGGGCCTTGCCCAAGAATTGGATTCAGCTTCGTGCAAGCTTCTTCTTCCTTCTTGTTGTTGGGTTCCGATTTGCTAGGAATGTAGATGACTTCTTCCTCGGGTCGTGAGTAGTGCGGGTTAGTTGTATCCAATAGTAGTTCGAGGTCTTCCTTCGTGCGGCCTTCTTGATCGGGCTTGGGCTCTCCGACGTGTGATAGTGGATCCGAGTTATCATGAGTGTGTGTAACATGAGGGTTGTGGACGAGATACAGTGAAAGCATAGTAATTACATGTAAGCACATAATTCCTAATAATGTTGCACTTAGGTTATAGTCTAGGTTATTGCTAAAGGAACCTAATTCTCTATAACCAAGGCTCTGATATCAATCTGTCACACCCCGCTAGCGGCGGAAACACGGGAGTGCAACAAAATTGAATAAGAGAACACAAGGCAATAAAGACATTTACTATTAAAGTTCCATAGTATTAAAAAAAAACTCAATTACATAAGTCTCAATTTAAAACAAATAACATGTTCAAAAGACAAAACAACTTAAAATAAAGTTTCTTCAATTGATATCTAGGCAAATCCTATATGATCTTGACTTGACCTATCACGAGCTTAATCACCTGAAACATGTACGAAAAACAATTGTCAACGAAAATAGTTGGTGAGAAGTCACAGGTTTAATAAAAACATACGTTTGGCAAAGATAACAATTCACAATTCAAGATCATCATATAGTACGTAAATAAAACAATCACATGATTAGCAAATACAACCTAAAATGATGAATAACGAGTTAGTGGCACAACTCGTAAGTTGCAATAATAACGAATAAGATGTCCAACCAAAGGTTGTCCATAAAGTATGATGCGGTTTCCATCCTATGGCCCATATATGTACTACCGTTGGCTTGAAAGTTTCAAGTTAAGGATTTGCAAGTTTAACGTTTATCATGTTGTGTTCATTTATTCACATACATATAAGATTCACTTGTTTTAGAATTGTTTAAAAAAACGTGTTTTAATGCGTGCCAATGCGTACATGTTTCCCCCAAAACGATTTGAATAAAATGGGGCTATGAAGTCTCACCTTGATAACTAGGAGCGATAAGAGACTTGAGAAAATAGACGAGGTGAATCATGGACCAAACCCTAAACAAATGAATAAACTAGTTTTAGGGTAGGTTCGATGGTTACGAGTGTTAGATAGGCGGTTCGGGTCATAAGGTTAAGAATTAGTTGTAAAAGTAGAGTTTTAGTTGTTTTACTGATTTGGATAGCAAAGTAGCTTAACAGAAACGGGCTTGTTAAAAATATCAAACGAGGTCCAAAATCTATGAAATTTTGTAGGTGATTAGTTTAAGTCGTTTCGAACAAGTTTCGTTTAGAAAGTTCTTTCATTTGAGACTCAGATCATAGCCAAAACAGTCCAACAAGACAGAAGGTACTAAAAAGGTTTTTGTACCGTTTTGGCTACTACAGAGTCATACGTTTGAATTATAAAAAGTGATAATTATGGTTGGAAAGAAAATTCGACGAACTATGTCGTGGAATTTTAGTTTGCTTAGTTTCGTTTAATTATGGTCAAGTTATGCTTAGTTAAAGTCAGCACAGTTTCTGTCACAATCAACGGTTGCACTTAAGTGGAGCGTTATGGTTTTAAGGTTATCGAACGCGTAAATAAAAATTTAGAAGAATGTTATTATGTTATTATAATACATAATATAATCAAATTAGGTTAGCCAAAACATCCCGTGTCACCGGTCTAGCCATGATATTCACAGAAGCGTTTTGGAGAATCACAGAATGCAATCGGCATAGCCGACACGAGCAAGCGGATTCTATTTTAAATTAGCGTGTGAGTTCATATAAGTGATAATAAAAAATTATTAACATGTTTTAAGTTATCAAGAACATACTAAAGCATCGGCAGATCCACTTTTGCAATAGTTGTCTTGGGGATTCACATAATGCGACGGCATTGCCGCCATTACAAACGGTATCCTTTGTTTGATTGTTGGTGATGTTAGCTTGATTTCTTGGTTTAGTTAAGATTATTAGAGGGTTATTAGGGTTGAGGTTTCACATGATCAAGTGATCATGGATAGAAAATAGAAAAAGACTGAAGGGATGAGGAAAGAATGAACTAAAAGACGGTATTGAACTTCAGAGGGTTACTTACTTGTTTGATCTTCAACTCTTGGAATCTTCTAGATATTTTTGAAATATTTAAAAGGGGAGGCAGGGATTTCACAAACTATAAAGGCTTGGGAGTGTTTGAGGGAGAATTAGCAAAGAAAACAAGTTCCTAAGCCTCCTATTTATACTAATGGGTGAAGGGGTGTAAAAATGGAATGTCTTGGAAAGGAATTTAGGGGTTTTAGGGTGTGTAGAGGGGGGTGGACAAAATTTCTTGGCCTAGTGGCCTTGTGGGCTGCAAAATTATTCCATGGGTCATGGGTGGCCTTTGACCCATGGTTGATCCAACGGTTCGGTTTCACGGTTTTTGATCGTTTTTTTGAATTTCAGGATTTATTTAAGGAAAGTTTTGCAAACAAACTTTGTTTTAATTAATGAAATGAATAGGTTAAATATTTAAAACATAAATTAATGTCATGTTAGACTAATTTGTCGAGTGTGGACGCTACGCAGCTAACGACGGTTTAAAAGACGAACGATCGCACGAAAGTACTAACTAACGTACTAGGGCATCAATTTGAATTATGTGACAACTTGAATGAGTTAAATAACTATGTTAGGCACATATGGTTGATACATTGCCTTTGAGTTAGTAGTGGGTGAGTTTTCGTGTCGGTAAACGAGTTATTAAATGGTTTAACGGTCCAAGTTGTAATTTAAGGTAATTCCAAGCGTTGCAGTCAACATGTGACCATGTAATAAGTATAATGTGCATGAAATAGGTATGTTTCAAGTATGATGTGAACACGAGTTATGATGAGGGTTTCAAGCTTCATTGATTCATGAATATGGTAAGCGTTATAAGTATGCGAAAAACATAAATGTTACAATTGTTGACGTACATTTTTGTAACGAAGTGAATGACTACTTGCCTCTAGCATTCCATGAAACTCTAAAATATGGGCACTCTTTTTCCATGTCGGCAACGAATCGTAAAAATAATTCTCCCCGCATACGAAACCTTGGCCTGAAATTGGCGGTATTGTATAGGCAATCTTCGGTGAAATAATCATCCACGAGATGTTCATGAGTAGCCTTACGATCTCTATCTATGTATATTCTTATGCTTGGAGTTGTTGCATCATTAAAGGGATGAAAATTGGTTTGAGCCATTGTTGTTGTAGCTTGGGTGGTAACTTCAAATGGATTAGCTTTGTCTTCGTTTGGCGACGACCAAAAATCCATTTCTAAAGTTGTTGGGATTCAGTGGTGATCAGTTTGACTTTTTTTTTTTTTTTTTTATCAAAAAACGGGTTTTGACAGAGAAATTAATTAATATTGTTAATTAATAAATGCGCAGCGGAAAATAAAATCATAACCTATTTAACAGCACCGACAAACCAAATAGGATCTGGTTATGAACACGCAAACACAAACAAAAACGATTGATCTACTGATAAAATTAATTATACCTTAGTGGTTAATGATTAATCGGTTGAGACACCTAGGTACAACGAACCGATGCTAGATCACGAACCGAAACGCGAGAACGGGTGGCACCGGATATCTCCGGACAAGGCGGCGGACGGTGGCAGGGCTGTTTGCTGCCGGAACTTTTGAGGCAGGAGCAATCCTTTGTCGCTAGCTGCTTCGGAAATCGCCAAATAAATTAAAGGTTTTTTCTTGTTATTGCCTCTGGCGGCTAGTTGCTTTGAAAAGAAACCAAGAAGTCAATTGACTTCTTCTTTGCGGCTAGTCCACCCTTTTTGTAGTAGGGTTTAGAACTTTTTTTATATAATAGGATTATTATCCTTTAAATAAGAATTATAAACCCTATTAATACTTTTCAGTCCCAAAGTTTAATACGAGAAGTAAAAGCCTGTACCCATTTAATTGTTTTAATGAAAGATTAAAATAATATATATAATTATTATTTATAAACAAGTATAAATAATAATTCCCGTCTAACGAATATATATAAAATATATCATCTCGCTAACAGTTCGTAATTACCAGTTAAGCAGGTTAAGTGGATTTAATGTTCGTTGCCCTAGGTGTAACTCTTACGGGTCATAGCTCGGTCAGCCGCGTTGTCCATCGGGTCGGTCCATAAAATCCAACAATCTCCCACTTGGACGATCCACGGTAAATCAACGCAAACAGTCAGCGGCGCTCTAGCTGCACATGACTGTCCCTAACAAGGTATGACGCTTTAAAGTCATTATCAAATATCTCGGTGTTAGTAACAACTAACTAAAGCAAGACAACAGACTTATGACAATAGTTGTCATTCATCATTTCCGTGTAAAACATCAATTGAATCAATGAGACATGGATTTAGTTCATTCTCATATGGCGTTCAGTTATTATTGTTCTCGATCAAGAATCAAAGTGGTCAAATCAAATACACAGTAAGTTTGGGTAAAGCCTTACAGTTCACCAGTTTGAATCAACGAGGGTGCCACGATGCTTATCTGTTACTTATAATGCAAGAGTACAAAATCCCTTATTGACTACATACAACTCCCACTGAACTTCAGAACTATTCCTAATCAAAGCCTCTATGACTGGCAGTTACGCGACAGCGTTTGACAGTGATTAAAGAATGGTTTTTGGTAAACGGCAGTTCTAGTACGAATCTCAGGTCAGAGGATACTAATGAGTATACCAATAGCAAAACATCTTATGACAAAGATCCATGAAGATGATTTGATGCGAGTTACATCCAACGTCATTCAAAATGAGGCCTGTGAAGTTCGGAGTCAACTCCTTGAGCCGAAGTTCAGAAAAGTCTTAATTCAGAGACGTTCCCACGAGTCTGACCAACTATGGATAATTAAGAATACAAGATTTATGGATTAAACGTATTAAAATCGAACACAGTTATAAGAATTCAGAATTGCATTTAAATCAGTAAACCAAAAAGAATTCAAAAGTACAACTGTTTAAATGTTCGCACATTCAAAATACTAAATCAAAACATATCACTAGCAAATCTAAGACCAATAGCATCTCTGTGAAGATCATGCTTGTCCTGAGTCATGGGCTTAGTAAACGGGTCCGCTAGGTTTTGATCTGTGTCTACTTTGCTTATCATGATGTCACCACGTTCCACAATTTCTCGTATATAGTGGAAGCCTGCGTCAATGTAACATCTTACAGTGAGCTATTCTTCCACCCCTCCAAATATTAAGAACATGTCTTTAGTGCTTCTCAAGTTCTTCAAGATGCTCTTGACTGCAGTCCAATGGGCAATGCCAGGACTTTGCTGAAAACGACTAGTCATGCTTAAAGCATACGAGACGTCAGGTCTAGTGCACAACATAGCATACATGATAGAACCAATCGCCGAGGCATATGAAATTGCTTCCATTTCCTTAATTTCAATGTCCGTGGAAGGAGATTGCGATTTGTTCAACACTGTGCCTTTAGTCATCGAAACACCTCCTTTCTTGGAGTTTTGCATCCTAAAGCGTGTCATCATTTTGTCTATGTAAGTACTCTGACTGAGCCCTAGAAGTCGCTTAGATCTATCCCTGTAGATCTTGATTCCTAGAATGTAAGCAGCTTCTCCAAGATCCTTCATTGCAAAACAAGATCCTAACCATTGTTTGACTTTGTCAAACATAGGGATGTTGTTTTCAATGATCAGTATATCATCCACATATAAGATGAGAAATGATATAGTGCTCCCACTAGCCTTTCTGTAAACACAAGGCTCATCTTCATTCTTGACAAAACCAAATTCTTTGATTTTCTGATCAAATGAAGATTCCAGCTTCGAGATGCATGTTTAAGTCCATAAATGGACTTATTCAGTTTGCAGGCCCTACTAGGATACTTTGGATCAACAAAACCGTCAGGCTGAACCATATAGACATCTTCAGAGAGATGTCCATTAAGAAAAGCGGTTTTGACATCCATTTGCCATATCTCGTAATCATGGTACGCGGCTATGGCAAGCAGTATCCTGATCGATTTGATCATAGAAACGGGTGAGAAAGTTTGATCATAGTCAATACCTTGAGTTTGAGTGAAACCCTTTGCAACTAGCCGTGCTTTATAGGTTTGTACATTACCATGCATGTCGGTTTTTATTTTGAAAATCCATTTGCTCCCTATTGCCCGAGAACCGAGGGGTAGTTCAATCAATTCCCAGACCTGATTCTCACGCATAGATTGCATCTCGGCGTTCATGGCTTTAAGCCATTTCTCGGATTCAGGATCTGAGATAGCAGATTTGTAGTTTGTAGGTTCGTCATTTGACTCAGCTACTAACATGACTTTAGAAGCTTCAAGATGCCATAGGAATCTATTAGGTTCTTTACGAGACCTGCTACTTCTGTGAACGCTTGTGTTTATGTCGGATTCATCAGCAACAACTTCTTGTTGATCAGACGCTCCGACTTCTTCAGCGGTTGTTTGTGTTTCTCGAATTTCTTCAAGATCCATAATATTATTTCCGGATCCTCGATTTAGAAGATCTTCCTCGAGAAAGCGTCCTTTCCTTTTGATGGAAACAATGTTTGCATCAGGATGAATGAAATAATATCTGCTTTTGTTGTAGTAACCGACGAAAACAACTTTTTCGCCTCTGCGATCGAGCTTGTCATCAGAATCGCTGGTGACATATGCATCACATCCCCATACTCTAAGGTAAGACAAATTGGGTCTAGACCCATGCTATATCTCATATGGGGTTTTGTCCACCTTCTTAGTCGGTGCCAGATTTACAAGGCGGGCGGTGGTCATAAGAGCATAACTCTAGAAGGAGTGAGGCAAGTTAGTTCTACACATCATCGATCGAACCATATTAAGTAGGGTTCGATTTCTCCTCTCGCTCACGCCATTAAGTTGGGGTGTGCGAGGAGGAGTGGGCAGAGAAATAATTCCGTGCTCCTTCAGATGATTAAGAAATTCTAAGCTGAGATACTCGCCACCTCGATCTGATCGAAGTGTCTTTATAGTTTTATCGAGTTGTTTCTCTACTTCGTTTTGAAACTCTTTGAACTTTTCAAATGTTTCATGCTTGTGTTTCATAAGATAGACATAAGCATATCGACTATAATCGTCAATAAATGAAACGAAGTATCTTTCATGATTTCTAGACATGGTTCTGAAAGGGCCACACACATCAGTGTGTATAAGGCCTAGCAGATCCTTTGCTCGTTCACCAACATGGGTGAAGGGGTCCTTTATGAGTTTGCTAACTAAACAAGACTCAAAATTATCAAACGAGTCCTGTCCGGTAGGTTCAAGAATTCCCTCGGATTTGAGTCTTTTAATGCGTGTCTTGCTTATGTGGTCAAGTCGACAATGCCATAGAAAAGTATCATTAATGCCAGATTTGATACGTTTAGAAATATTATATATGTTATTGTCAGTTTGAACGTCAATCTCATAAATACCGTTTTGAGGTTTAGCCTCAAAATAAAAGATATCATTTAAGTAGGCAGAAATAGCAATACCATTAAAAACGTACTTAAATCCTTGTTCAAACAATAAAGAAATTGACATAATGTTTCTGGTTAAACCAGGTGCAAACAAACAATTGTTCAAAACAACCACAAGGCCAGAAGGACATGAGAGATGATATGTTCCAGTTGCAAGAACTGGTACTCTTTTCCCATCACCAACGATGAGCTCCATGTCGCCTTGTTTCAGCTTCCTCCAACTTTTAGGCTTCTGCAAGACATTAATGATGTGGTATCCACATCCAGTATCAAATACCCATGTGTTGCTAGAAACAGTAAAAATTTCAATAACATAAATGAGAATACCTGAAGAGGTACCCTCACCACTGGCCCTATGCAGCTTCAGCTTGGCTAGATATTCAGGACAGTTACGTTTCCAGTGTCCCATTTTGTTGCACTCAAAGCATTGGCGCTCCTCAGGAGGGGGTGCTTTTGAAGCTTTCTTGTTATTGTTGGTGGCAGGCTTGGCAGAAACATTAACCTTCTTCTTGCCTTTGCTATTATAACCTCTTTTCTTGGGGTTAGGTTTTTTAACACCAGCTGATCTGACCATCAGAACTTGATTTTTCTTTCCTTGGATATTCATCTCGACCGTTTTGAGCATACCATGTAGCTCGGCCAATGTCTTCTCCAAGCCATTCATGTTGAAATTCATTACGAATTGAGCATAGGAGCTTGGGAGAGAGTTAAAATGAAATCAGTAGCCATGTCATCCTTCATGGGATATCCAAGTTTGTTCATCTGGTCGATGTACCCTTTCATCTTAAGTACATGAGCACTAACAGGCGTGCCCTCTTGCATCGTGCAACGAATGAGCTGAGACATGGTTTCATAGCGTTCTTGTCGGGCTTGTTTTAGGAACATGCCCTTAAGTTGCTCAATCATGTCAAAGGCACTCAGGTCCTCCATGCTCTTTTGGAGCTCACGGGACATGCAGGCTAGCATAAGGCAGGCCACCTCAGTGACATCATCTCTTTGTTTTTCCCAGACCTTACGAGCGGCAGCCGTGTTACCATCGGGTGCCTCAGGGACTGGTGCATCGAGAACATAGAGCTTCTTGGCCATCTTGAGAACTATTCTCAGATTGCACTGCCACGAGAGAAAGTTGGTGTTATCCGGCTTTTCATTCTCAAGGATAGACTTGAGAACGAAGGAGTTATTATTATTTTCAGTAGACATCTGTCAAGATAAGCAAAGAAAATAAATTAGTATAAAGAAAGTGAACAATCCTTATTAATTTATGACCCAATTACAGAAATTAGAATAAAGAGTGAGAATCTATCTAAATCAGTCACTAATGGTAGCTGTGGCATACAACATTAGTAAGTGGGTAACTAGACTGACAATTAGTGTTAATTGTGGAAAGATGCACAACTCTCGAGTATGAGGCCGCTAAGACAAGACATGTCTATGCATTGATACGTTTAGCCTCATCTATGCCCACTTTTAATCTCTTGACAGCCGGGACATGTAACAAGAGAGAAAAGTAATAGTCGTCCTAAAACAGGTACTTGCGGAAGGGCCGGATGTGTCAACGAAACCCTTGCGCCTTGGGAGGATAAACTACGCATCCAGTGCGGTGCTGTGGCTCCAAACACCGATGTTTCGTTTTATGCTCCAAGTGTTCCTTATAATAGGATGGCATAGACCATTGGTTTTAAATATGGGTTCCAATTTTAGTGTTTACCGAATAGGGTCAAACACAACGAATAATTAAATCATACGTGTGTTGTAAAAGCCAGTTTTACTATTTAAAGTCATGAAAAATTTGATGAACCCTTTCATCTCTCAGGACACTTAATTTTAAATAACCTATTAAAACTAAGTTTATCGCGACTTGAATAACCAGTTAAAGTTAATAGTTGAAAACTATTAAGTTATAAGTTTTGAAATTAAATTTAGTTTAAATTGCAAAACTTTAGCGGTTATTTATTTTATAAAAACAAACCAGTTGTTACTTTTATAAAATTCTACAAGTTGTAAAATTAGAACTTGTGGTGACAGATTGTGACATTTTAAAACTCCTTTTAAAACGTTTGGTGTTTGGTTGGTTTATAATAAATTTAAGTTATAAAAAAATTAAAAGCAACCATAAAGCAAATAAATATGTAAATCTTTTAGGGCCAAGTTTGTTTGATCTTGCTAGAGCCAATTAGCAAGACCAAACGGGTCATGGGGTCCACAAAGTTAAAACAACCATAAGGATGGACTTCCGTGCATCTAGTCGTCTCGGATGACTCCAACTGAATTCATGATTCCTGTTGCGTCTTCAGATTTGTCTTCGGGTTTTTATTACATTACATAAAAAAAAACTTATTCTATTACAACTTTGTGCCATAAAAAATGGGTCAAAACCATAAAACCAAAAACTGAATAATAAACATAAACAACTCAATCACATGGGTCGGGCCAGATTTACATATTCAACACAATCACATACGGGCAATATATTTGGTCAAATAAAATAAAAAATCGGCCAAATTAATAAATAAAAAAATTCCCCAAAAAACAAATCAGATCAGAAACTTCAAGATAGTTAAAGTTTGTGATTAATCTAACCGGTGAAACCAGACCGGTTCCGATTTGCGTATTATAACCCAGGCTCTGATACCACTGTTGGGATTCAATGGTGATCAGTTTAACTTTTTATCAAAAAACGGGTTTTGACAGAGAAATTAGTTAATTCAGTTAATTAATAAATACGCAGCGAAAAATAAAATCATAACCTATTTAACAGCAATGACAAACCGAACAGGATCTTGTTATGAACACACAAACACAAACAAAAACGATTAATCTACTGATGAAATTAATTATACCTTAGTGCTTAATGATTAACCGGTTGAGACGCCTAGGTATAACGAACCGATGCTAGATCACGAACCGAAACGCGAGAACGGGTGGCACCGGATATCGGCGGACGGTGGCAGGGCTGTTCGCTGCCGAAACTTTCGAGGCAGGAGCAATCCTTTGTCGCTAGCTGCTTCGGAAATCGCCAAATAAAAAAAAAAGATTTTTCTTGTTATTGCCTCTGGCGGCTAATTGCTTTGAAAAGAAACCAAGATGTCAATTGACTTCTTCTTTGCGGCTAGTCCACCTTTTTTGTAGTAGGGTTTAGAACTTTTCTTATATAATAGGATTATTATCCTTTAAATAAGAATTATAAACCCTATTAATAGTTTTCAGACCTAAAGTTTAATACGAGATGTAAAAGCCTGTATCCATTTAATTGTTTTAATGAAAGATTAAAACAATATATATATATATATAATTATTATTTATAAACAAGTATAAATAATAATTCCCGTCTAACGAATATATATAAAATATATCGTCTCGCTAACAGTTCGTAATTATCAGTTAAGCAGGTTAAGTGGATTTAATGTTCGTTGTCCTAGGTGTAACTCTTACGGGTCATAGCTCGGTCAGCCGCGTTGTCCATCGGGTCGGTCAATAAAATCCATCAGTTGTTGATAATGATGATGATGAATGTATTTCTAAAATATGAAATTAGTGAATGAATATTGAGATAAAATGAAATTGAAATTGAGTAAACAATTGAGTAGTGGTTTTTGTATATAGATTTGAAAAGAAAAGCTTTTTTTTTTAATTTATAAACTAGATGTTGGAAAGGGCCCCACAAAAAATCGACCGTTTGACAATGGCTTGCTCGTTGTAAACAAACCGACCATACCCATCCCTTACTGATACGACAGGGATAGGGGTGGTGTTCCCCATCGGTAAAGCCTATGTGGCTTCAATCCTCTCCCAAAACCACAGCCACAGCCACAGCCCTTGTGGACTCATCTTACTCGATGAGGTTTGCCTCACCATCTCTATCGAAGATGTGAGATTTGTCTAAGGTATCCACCTGAACACCCCTGGGGACTTATCATCCTCGATGAGGTTTGCCCCCATCATCTCAAACATCACAATAGTGGCTCTGATACCATTTGTAACATATGACCTCATACCAACTATTATTGTTCACTTTACCATAGTGAAAACTTCCGAGACGGTCACCCATCCATGGATTGTTCAAACTCAAGCACGTTTAACTGTGGAATTCTCCTCTGATCAACAGTCAATACGCCCAAAACGCGTTGGTGATATTTTAGGTCCGGTAACAAGTTTTGTAGTTTTTATAAAACAGCCAAAGTTAGCATGTTATTGTTAACGAATATAAATTTTGTGAGATCATTGTAGCTTGAGTTTTACTTGAACCTTATGCTTTTTTGAGAAATAGAATTTGAACTAATACTATAAAAATGCAATATGCAAATAATAACCAAGTCGTCGAATGTTTGCGTATTTTGAAGTTACAGGGTTTTGCCATATTCTTATGTATAGTTTTAAAGTTGGTTAGATCTCTTAAGTTGCAAAATTTAACTCTTTAATTAGTTGGTAACATCATGCATGTAACATTTAAAGAAGTTTAGACATCTTCTTTCTCTGTGATTTCGTTGAGTATATATACAAGAAAGAATTTACAAGAGAAGAAACAAAAAGTTTAGCGTTGGCAGCTAAGTAGCTCTTATATTTCATTTTAGACTAAGATGCAAAATTTCATCCTATGAAAAATACATAAACAATACCGATGACGTAGGAGAGTACACCTCCAATACTCAGTCACTAATTAAGAAGGAGGAGACCCCTCCTTCAAGCAGACCAATAAAACGACAACACAATAACTGAAGAGCATCTTTAGAAGAACCAAGTCCTGAAGAGGTCAGCGAAGAAAGTGTTGACTCGGAAAGCGGGACAAAGGGAACGGTAGCTATCTGCAGGAAAAGAAGTCAATCCCTTACCTGAAAAAGGAATGGACAAGAACCTGAAAGAAGGAAAGGTTTCTTGAGAACTTCCTCTTCTAGAGAAATCACGAGACAAGAGAGGAGAATGGGCAATCCGTCAAGGGCACTATAAATACAAGCTCAAGCTCAAGGCTTCATTCAAAGGGATCATCGGGTTATAAGCACCAACATATTGCATAACCACATCCTCTCCTACTTACCTCTCCTAGTTCCACCTATTGTTTCCCCTCGTATCTCACATACTTTTCCTGTAATATCTTATAGTATTTTCTTGTACTAGTTATAAATATTGTACCACTTATCCTTGAATCTTACAAGGATAAGTGAGCTATTATATTAATAAAGAACATTTACCCCTATTGCATTACCGTTGTAGCAACAAGTAGCGCCCACCGTGGGGCACGCTTCTATCTAGTCACTTGGAGAGTGCTCCACTTTCTGCTCGTTGTTTTTGTTGTTCCTTAAGCGAAGGGAAATGTCCAGCAAGGACGAGCCAGTATCAAAAGGGGTGCCATGTACGAGCTCCCTGGAAGATGCTGTAAGATCAGAAGAGCTAGCTCACTCTACCGAAAATGCTTGAGATAAAAGAGAACAAGGAAGAAGTAAAGAAGACAAGGCAGCCGGGGAGAAAACAATATACATGATTAGGGGCTCGAGAACACGCTCCCGGAGAAAACCAAAGGATTGGTGGACTCGACAAAGAATTGGCTTCCCTCCCCTCTTGAGGGGGGAACATTCCTCCTCTCCCATGGTCATAAGAGCTCAAAGAGAGAAGCAGGAGGTCAGGAGAGTCTATATCGAGGGAGGCAGCGCCTCGAAAATCATCTATGAGCATTGTTTTCTGCAGATGAGAGAGGAGGTAAAAAAGAGGCTAAGGAGCTCAGACATCCCTCTGGTCGGCTTTTTCGGAGAAAAGGTTCTACCCATTGGAGAAATTGATCTGAAAGTAACTATAGGCAGGGGACGAGGAGCCCAAACCGAGGAGCTAACATTCCTGGTGGTAAGGTCCCACTCCATTTACAGCATCCTGATCGGACGGCCGAGCATCAGTGCTTTTGGGCGGTCGTTTCTACGGCACATTGCATGATGAAGTTTCCTACTACAGAAGGGATCACCACAATAACTTCGGATACCAAAGAGGGCATGGTTTACTCTGTAGAAGACCACGCCACGACAGCAGGAAAGATCTGTGTTAACGACAAGTATCTAGATTAGTTGATACAAATCGGCCCAACCTTATCGCCAAAAGGCAGGCACACGTAGGAAGCTCTACTCCGACGAAACAAGGATGTGTTTGCTTGGTGCCACGATGACATGACCGGAGTTCCCAGATATATTGTCGAACATTCACTTAACATCTCTAAGGAAACTCCCCCAGTCGCTCAAAAGAAGAAAGGTTTGGCCCCAGATAGGGCGAGGGCGGTGAAAGTAGAAGTAACGAGCCGACATCCTCAAAGAAGTCAGGTATCAAACATGGATTGCCAATCCTGTTATGGTCAAGAATTCATATGGATCCTAGAGGATGTGCATCGACTTCAAGGATCTCAACAAAGCGTGTCCAAAGGACAATTATCCTTTGCCAGAAATAGATTTGAAGGTAGACTCCTTGGCAGGTTACAGGTGGAAGTGCTTCCTAGATGCCTACAAAGGTTACCAACAGATTCAGATGAGCAGGGGAGACGAGGAGAAAACAGCTTTCAACACCAACGAAGGTATCTTCTGTTATAATAATATGCCCTTTGGTTTGAAAAACGCAGTAGATCAAGCTTTCAAGGATCAAATTGGTAAGAACTTGGAAGCTTACGTAGACGACCTGATAATAAAAAGCCCGGACGAGCGGTCACTCCTCCAAGATGTCGAAAAGACATTCAGAAATTTGAGGAAGATCAACATGAAGCTAAATCCTGTCAAATGCTTCTTCGGCGTGGAGGAAGGCAAGTTCTTAGGACATCTGGTGTCCAAGAATGTGATTAAAGCCAACCACGATAAAGTAAACACCATACGGGAGATGGCATCTCCAAAAAAGAGGTACAGAGCCTGAATGGAAGGGAAGTCTCAAGAAGTAAGAATTCAGGTAGACTGAAGATGAGGAAAGAGCCTTTCAAGAAATGAAATCATATATCGCGGCAATACTAGAGGTGACCGCTCCTATGACAGGTGAAAAGCTTCAGTTATACCTCGCAGCGGGGCGAGAAGCGATCTGCGCCGTGCTGATGATAGAACGCGATGGCAAGCAAATGCCTGTATATTTCGTCAGCCGGGCCTTGCGAGAAGTAGAAATTCGATATCCCCCACTGGAAAAGTCCACCCTTGCTTTGGTTCATGCCTCTAGAATACTTCGAAGGTATTTTCAAGGACCCCAAGTGAAAGTAATCACTGATCAGCCAATAAAGGAGGTGATGATGAAACCTGATAAATCAGGGCGGTTGGGAAAATGGGTAGTTGAATTGGGAGAACACAGCCTCCTCTACTCCCCTCGTACAACAATCAAAGGTCAGATATTGGCAGATTTCATGATAGAAAATCAGGAGGAAGTAAAGAAGGAGATTATGAGCGTGGAAGAAAAGGAACTGCCCCGCGGGGATGGAGGGACCGGTAGGCTCTATACACACGGGGCCTCTAGCACTGAAGGCTCTAGAGCGGGTCTTATCCTGATTGACTCCAAAGGGGTGGAACTCACCTATGCCTTAAGGCTTAACTTCTCCAGCATAAACAACGAGGCAGAGTACGAAGCCCTGATTGCAGGGCTACAAATGGCGGGAAAATTAAAGGTGCAGAGGCTGACGGCTCGCATAGATTCACTCCTGGTAGGCAACCAAGTAAATGGGAAATATGAGGCAAAAGAACTAACCATGAAGGAGTACCGAGATAAGGTAAGGCAACTTCTCCAACAATTCGAAGTATCCCAACTGATACAGGTTTGAAGAACACAGAACAAGAAGGCTGACGCCCTCTCCAAACTAGCCTCACTGACATTTGCACACTTGACTAAGAAGGTATTGGTGGAAGTATTAGAAAGAAAGTCAATCGAGGAAAAGGCTATATGTGATGTAGTACGGGAAGAAGGAGACACTTGGATGACGCCTATAGAAGATTACCTCTCCAGAGGAGAACTACCAGCCAACGAATCAGAAGCAACAAAGAAAAGGCTAAAGGCAAAGTAGTTTGTGATCAATGAAGGAGTACTGTACAGAAAACCCTACCTCTCTCCACTTCTTCGATGTGTTGATCCGCTCCAGAGCAATTATCTGAGCCGAGAAGTGCACACGGGGATCTGCGAAGGCCATATGGGCCCCCGATATGTGGTTGCAAAAATCATGAACATGGGTTATTATTGGCCCACCATGCAGGGAGATGTGGCAGAAGAAATCAGGAAATGCGAAGGATGCCAACTCCATGCACCCATACAACGAGCACCCAAGCAAGATTTGATCCCAATCCTGTTGGCATGGATTTTCCACAAGTGGGGTATGGATATTGTCGGTCCCTTCCCAGAAAGTAGAGGGAAGGTCAAATTCTTGCTAGTAGCAATTGATTACTTCAAAAAATGGCAGGAGGTCAAACCCCTTGCCACCATCACAGGGAATAAAGTCATCACATTCGTATGGGAGAACATTATATGTAGGTTTGGCCTCCCCGGGGTTATAATCACTGACAATGGCAAACAGTTTGTAGAAAACCCTTTCAAGAGCTGGTGAGAAGGCTTGAAGATCCGACAATGCTTCACTTCGGTGGCCCACCCACAAGCTAACGGGCAGGTGGAAATAATGAACATGAGCATCATCGAAGGGCTGAAAACAAGACTAAGACGATATGGAACAGATTGGGTGGAGGAACTCCCAGCGTACTATGGGCAATAAGAACCATGGAGAAGACAAGTCATACCTTCGGGTCTGAAGCGGTCATACCAGCCGAAATCGGCATCCCCTCCAGAAGGATCCTGAACATAGAAGAAGAAGCTAATGGGAAGGAGCTCTTCCTGAACCTGGAGCTGTTAGAGGAACGGCGATGCAACGCTGGGATCCAAGAAGCAAAATACAAATCCCAAATGGTGAAGTACTACAACTCCAAGGTAAGAAGGGATGTATTTCGACCTGGAGACCTAGTACTCAGAAAGAATGAAGCAACTCACAAGCAAAGCTTCGGCAAAATGGGACCAAAATGGGAAGGTCCCTAGACAGTCAAGGAGGCGCACGCGAAAGGAACTTACAAGTTGGAAACCATAAGCGGAAAGGCCGTTCCCAGACACTGGAACGCAATGAACCTTCACCGCTTCTACACCTAAGACACCAAGGGATGAATGCCACGTGTACATGCCAGAACAGGAAGGATGAGGTAAGTCTCGTTTATCTGCATTTTCTTTTATTTGTACAAGGGCTCAATGCCTAAAAAGTGTGCAAAATGTAATAGCCTTTTGAGAACTTCATAGTTAGTTCAAAAAGAAATGAAAGCACACTTTCAATTAAACTCCAAGTATGC
This sequence comes from Smallanthus sonchifolius, assembly GCA_023525975.1. Lineage (NCBI taxonomy): Eukaryota > Viridiplantae > Streptophyta > Magnoliopsida > Asterales > Asteraceae > Smallanthus > Smallanthus sonchifolius. The sequence continues at coordinate 95,069,966 of CM042024.1, read as the reverse complement.
TCAAATGGTAACCAGTAGCCCATCTAACGGTATTCAACAAATATGGGCACAAGGGAAAATAAAACCCTAAAAGGAAAAGTAAAAGCTTGTCTAAAATGGATGATTCGAACTATCAAGTTCCTCACACCAAGGACTGATCACCCTAACAGACGAAAAGCACATTCCACGAAAAGTAACACCACATGCCAAGCAATCATTCAAACTATGTCAAACGATAAGGATCACCAAAAATGCATACAAACATTGTCCAAAGCATTAGCAGGAAGTATTGTTCAAAAACAAATACACGTCCCATGAAGGGACCAACATAAACAAGTAAAATTGTTTAAAGTTACATCAAGTTAAAGGGGCATACCCCTCCCTTCAGACTCCTCCTTAAACATCACCATGAGCTCCTCCTCCTACCTCAGATAAAGCTTCCGGTGCAACACTTGGACCCTCTGTTTCATGCTCCTCCGCCACCAAAGCATGCTTAACATCATCAGGAGAGACAGACGGGAGCGACATCTTGAAGATCACAGAGAAAGGAGTCTCCACACTAACGCTGGCCTGGCTGTTTTGACAACTCCCACTCTTATAAATAGTAATCCAATGCAGAGCCTTCTCCTTGTTTAAGCCTTGCGGCTCCAGCTCACGAATCTCCATCACTGGCTTGTCGGCACAGGAGGCCAAGGGAAAAAAAAGGTAAGGATAGGAAGTCTTTTCATAAAAACGGATAACCTCAACCAAGTTCTGTTTAGTAAAGGGGTCATGACCCTTAACGGAAGCGAGGGGGACTTGCTTCAAGGCAGCCGCATGACCAAAAGACTCTCCCTCATGCATTCCTAAGGCCCTGAATGACTTCTTCACTGCAGATAAGCGGCCAATAAACTCAACACTACGAAGCATCTATCCAACAACATGTTCAAAGCCATCTTCAACAAGCCAACGCTTCTCCTTTAGAAGCCCGGCAACTTGCTCCTCTAGACCTTTCTTCTCCTCCTCCAGCAATTCTCTCTCAACATCTAAGGAGGCAACATCCCTCTCTAAATCCACAACCTTACCCTTCAAAAAACCAACCTCCTCAGCCTTCGCTTTATTCTATTCCACATAGCGAAGCCGCAACAAATCAAGATTCTTTAGGTCATCTAGATGACAGGCTTCCAGAAGATCGGCCTTCTCCTTCAGCGATTTGACCAAGGCAGCCTCGGTAGCATATCGACTTTTCCAAACAGACACACGGGAAGCATGCCTCTCGTGGCTACTCTTGCAAGCAGAAGCCATGTCACAAATAGTGGGTAAAGGAGAATTCACCTTAGCTTGATGTTGATAGGCCTCCCCAATAAGGGTGTCCAAAGAAACGCCCCTAAGGGCCAATCTCTCAGCAGGAGGAACCAAATGGCGAATCAACTGGCCGCACACAGAAGGATCCGACAGAGTATCTTTGTTGGTGATAGACCAACCCGGAATAAACTTCATCCCATCAAAGGAACCTCTAGCTCATTTCTCCTGACCAGCTGCAGAACCAAGATCGCTCCCATGAGGAGACTCCACCTCACCCTCCTTAGAGTCAAGAATTTTCAAATCAGAGTCAGGAAGTTTAGCCGCATTAGCCTGCTTGGTTGAAGAACGTGTCCTCTTGGAAGGACACACGGTGGACACTTGTTTCTTCCTCTTGCTAATCCTTTTAGTAGAACCGGAGGGGGGGAACCTTCACAGATGCAGGAACCTTCGAAACGGAACCACTTGGGGCCAAGGCATCCCAGCAGAAACAACCTTGGTAGCAGCATCAGTAGCAGGGCGACCAAGAAGGTCTTCTCCGTCCAGTCCGACGAGAATACTGGAAAACTCACCACCACTAAAAAGCAGAATCATAGGCATCCAAAGCAAGTTTCTCCCCAGCAGTCAAGGGACGAGAGGAATACACCACCCCATCCAAGCTTTTATCTGACAAGGTCTCGAGCAAACTCATATCTGCAAAAAATCAAAGGAAAGTAGAGTCAATACGACAAGCAAAGCAAACATGGGTAATGCGAAAGCTTCAGACGCTAACCTACACCTTCCCTTAAGATAACCGGCACCTCACCGGGAACAGACCAAAGGCGACTGAAGCCAGCTTTAACAAGAACATGTTCCTCGTAAGATCGGGCATAGGTGAGCGGGTTTTGAAGTTTGGTGAAAACAGTTTCATCATACGAGGACTCCAGAAGAGTAGGAAGTTCGAGAGGGCCTAACGGATCACGAGCAGGCATCTCGTACGGAACAACAAACTTTTTTACCCAAAAGAAATTTTCCTTCCAATGCTTTAGAGATGGTTTGGTGCGGTATATGTAGCGAGGACTCCCGTCCTTCAACATCTCAATGGGGAGCCAGTCGCCATTGCGTGCGAGGCGGAAAACCTTATGAAACAAAGGAACAGATGGAATAATGTCGAGGGCACAACACAACATCTCAAAATGAGTAATTTTGCTAAGGCCATACGGTGCAAGCTGAAAAATCTGGAGCCCCAAGGACTCGATTACCCGAAGGAAAAAGAGAGTAAAAGGCAATCACAGATTGGAGAATTTAAAGTAGGAAGTATACAAGCCAATGTATTTGGCTGGGGGGCTATTAAACACTTCGTCATCCGATGGAAGTCTCGGATCGAACTCGCTACCAACACTATAGCGAGAACAGTGCTCGGCCAAGGAACGACGGTTAAGCTTAGAATAATGCAGATGCATATCGTGTGTACCACCCATAGCGATAATAATCAAACACAAATGAAGCAAATCAGAAGAAGAAATGGGTTGAGATACTAACCTGGAATGGGAGCACAAGTCGGTTCAGAGAAGAATAAAATGAAGAAAGTGGTAAGAAGGGGCAAGAAATTCAAATTTAAAGGGGACTGCTCGATAAACGTGCGTGATGGGACGTCTGATAGACAACAGTGTAGGCGGCGGCAAAGCCTGACGACTCCCCATTAACTGCGGTAAGGACAAAAAATATAAAGGAGGATCGGCCCACTCCACCACAAAAGTATACATAAGGTCATAACAAAGAGTGCGGCCCATTAGCAAAGAATGTATTCGCTAAAAGCCCGCACTGGGGGCTGATGACGTAGGAGAGTACACCTCCAATACTCAGTCATTAATTAATAAGAAGGAGACCCCTCCTTCAAGCAGGCCAATAAAACGACAACACAATAACCGAAGAGCATCTTCACAATAACCGAAGAGCATCTTCACAAGAACCAAGTCCTGAAGCGGTCAGCGAAGAAAGTGTTGACTCGGTAAGAGGGACAAAGGGAAGGGTAGCTATCTGTAGGAAAAGAAGACAATCCGTTACCTGAAAAAGAAATGGACAAGAACCTGAAAGAAGGAAAGGTCTCCGGAGAACTTCCTCTTCTAGAGAAATCACGAGACAAGATAGGAGAATGGGCAATCCGTCAAGGGCACTATAAATACAAGCCCAAGGCTTCATTTAAAGGGATCATCGGGTTATAAGCACCAACATATTGCATAACCTCATCCTCTCCTACTTACTTCTCCTAGTTCCACCTATTGTTTCCCCTCATATCTCACTTACTTTTCCTGTAATCTCTTTAATTATTTTCTTGTACTCGTTATAAAGATTGTACCACTTATCCTTGAATCTTCCAAGGATAAGTGAACTATTATATTAGTAAAGAACATTTACCCCTATCGCATTACCGTTATGGCAACAAATACATAGTGATGAATGGACATCAATATCATAGAATAAGATGTAGACAAAACTATTTAGCAATCATTTTCACGCATCTAAGGTAATTTTAGTATAAATGTTAGCATTCATTGTTTTTGTGGCTCTTGATTGAGTTGATCACTAAAACTTGATACTTCGGTTGTATGAATCCTTGAATACTTTGTGATACTTATGACATTGCTTATGATCTCTCTTTTTAGGTTTAACTAGTATTTGTGCCCCGGCGCGTTACGGTCGGAACAAACTATATAGCAAACAACCAACTCATACATGCTTAAGAAGTTTAAAAACATAAAGTTACGTTAATTTTCAATTGTAAAACTTTTAATTTTATGAAAGAAAGAGTGATTTAAATTAAAAGGAGAGTAAAAAAATAATAACATAAAATAACTAATAATGTCTACATATACTTATTCTATTTTACGTTAATTCTCATAGTCCAAAGTGTTCACAAAATTTTTTAACATAGTAGGAAAAAAAAAGACTGAAAAAGTAGTAATCAATAGCAAATTAGGTTAATAATAATAAGAATATTAAATCTTAGAAAATAAAAATAAAAAGGTTAAAAATTTAATATAAAATAGTTATTATTTAAATGATTGAGTGGTTATATGGATTGGAATAACTTAAATCTTAATAAATGATAACATGCCATTAACAATGAACGTTTAATTTAATTTAATTTTTTTTCTTTAAAATTATGAACTCGTGTACATTTAGAGTTGTAAGAATAATAAAATATCTCAAGTTGATTGAAAAGAAAATAACATTGGATGAATTGTTAAAAAAAATACTACTCAGTATTATTTTTATTATATAATAACTATAGAAGTTATTAAAAGTATTAATACTAAAAAATATTAGTAAAGTTGGAACAAAATTTAGAAAGGTGAATATACGTTGTTCATTGTCCAAAAAATTAAGAGGGTATTTGGGATTTCTTTTAGAAACTCTTATGACTTTTGAAGAAATTATTTTTAAAAGTAAGAAGTTTCATACTTTTGAATTTTAACTTCTCATCTTATATTTTTTATCTAAATTTTAAATTAGCTAAACAAACTTAAACTTTTAACTTATTAACTTTAAAAAAAAAGTTAATAAGAAGGTTTCAAAAAATAATCCCTTAAACGAATTTTTTTTTTGAAAACAAATTAAGGGATTAACACTCTCTCTTTGTGGAAACCACCGTTGCGCCGTCACCCTCCGCCGGCCACGGCCATTACCACACCCCCGTCACCCCCACACCATCCACCATCAACCTCTATCTACTTTCTTTCTCTCTCTCTCTCAAGAATACCAACACCGCCACTACCAGATTCGTAGCCATCATCGAAGACCGCCACCACCGGCGTCTGTTGTTGCTACCTCTGGATCCGTACTGACGGCGGGTTTCATGTATGAAAATCCAACCCGATGGGAGATCAGCCACCTGTTTCAGATCCGGTTTCTGGTCACCGGTAATTGTTTCTGTTCGCTGGTATTCTTTTCCGTTCGAAACCCATATGGGTCGTTCATCTTCATCCCCTTGGTTGGAGGCATGCGAGAAAAAGATGATCATGGCAACCAAGAGCATGGGTATCAAAACAATCAGCGGGAGCGACGGTCGTTACATCGGTCAAATTCACCTTGTTTCACTTGTCCGCTGAAGTTTATATATAAATATGTAGATACGACGGTTGCACGGCGGTTTTAGTTTTTAGAGCGTTGCAACGGTTAATTAGTACTAACGAAATTGTTTTGCAACACCGTTTATTTCCGGTACAATAACCGTAAATGTGGCATTGCGACGCAGACGGTTGATGACGGAAAAGCCAAAAGACGTTGACGCTGAATATCGGTGGTTGCGTTCGTTTAGCTGGTGTTGATTGTGGTGGTGAACGCTGCGATCAGGAAGACGGTTGACTTGTGGTTAGACGAAGATGGCAACACGTGTTAAAAGCGGATAAGGCAACTACGCCTTTTAAGGGATAGTATAATGTCATAATGACTATTATATATTGTTTGCTTGTTAGTTTCAAAAATGTGATTACACGGTTAAATATTGTAAAATTCACTGATCCTTATTTTGATTATAAATATGTGTGTGAGAAATTATCATAAATACTCATATTTTAATATCATATATTTTTAAACATCAATAACAAATGTCGAGATAAGCAAACAATTAAAGAAAAGGGGATGATAAATGTGCCTTCGGACCATGGTTCGACCACGCATGATCTAGGCTAAAAACAAGACAAGATCTATACCAAAAGAACATTTGTTGAAGAAAAAGCAAGAATGGTGCATAGTACATGCACGATTGATGCATAACTTCAAATCTCCAACCCACAAATGGGTATATTATTGGACGTCCAAGACACATCAAATTTAAAGATAAATGATATGCATTTAAATTGAGCTTTTGATCATATAAAAATAAATACAATTTTATAAATCTTATATACACATTTTTTTATATATTAAGTCGAAGTTTTATAAAATAATTTTGTAACATCCCAAAAATAAATAATGACAATAATAATAAGCAGGTTTTGGTGCGCGAAAGACGGAACGAACGAGGCCCATGGGTCTGACCGGTGAACCTAAGGGGCGAACTTAAGTGGGAGGGGCTCCTTCCCTTAAATACCCCAAACAATTCCCTTTTCTCTCATTTTGCAAATCTAGAGAGAGAAACCATAGATATAGAAAATGTTGGATCGACTCAAGATTGCAAGGGAAGGATTCTCCATCACTCGTGAACATAACCTCCGAATCAGAGGCTCGAAACAGGTAATAACCCGAACCAAATCTAAGTTTTTATTCATTTTGAAGTTTTCGTTTATTTTCGCAAAAAAGTCGGGTTTGTATAAGACAAATGAGAAAAGGGTTATAAATATGTAATCAGGAAAGAAAACTACAAGTTTTGAACGTAAAAAGTTAGTATCTTGAACGTAATCAGATGGAGCCGCCATTGACATGCAAACTTAGGGTTTTACGGAAGATGACAGCCCCCGCAGTTCGCCTAGGGTATTTGAGCGAACTTGGCCAACGAACTTACTTTGGGCAGCCTATGGGTGGCAAACTTGATAACTTTGTTACGCAGATCTGGCGAACTTGTGATGGCGAATCTGATAAGTTCGTTGGGTAAGGATCAAACGAACATAGCCTAAGTTCACCTGTATGTTCGCTATAGTTATAAAGGGCGAACTTGACCCTAAGTTCGCCTAATTCAGAATAGGCAAACCGTTAGAGACGAGATTGGTCTGATGTGTGTTAAGTAATCAATTCAGATCTTGTGTGACGCTTGTTGGACCTTTGTTAGGACAACCCGAGACTAGCTTATCAGGTGACTTCTAGAGCCCTCTTTTAAATGTTTTAAATAATGTTTTTGGGCTGGTGTGCATATGTAATGATGTGACGTTTATGAAACGAGGTTTATGAATGGTGTTTTGAAAGTAAAGTTACGAAATGTGTTTACGAAATGTTTTGCCAAAGAAGTTTACGAATAAATGATTTTTAATAAAACGTACAAATTCTTTAACTAAAGTTTTGAAGTAAAAGAAATGAAGGTTTATGAAAGTCACAAATGAACGAATCTGCCATGATTCCTCCGGGAATCAAGGTTATAGGTATGGGATGTATGTTATGGGCATTACCATTATATGGGCCTTTGTGGCTGGCCAACTGTTGTACAACTAGGGTGATGACGGTCACCAAGGGGATTATCGTGATCCTTGAAGTTTGGTACGAATTACTCCACGGAGTATCGTGCTTGAAGTTTTGTACTAGCTATCATTTGGGATGTCGTACTTGAAGTTTGGTGTTGAATGGCCTTTTGGTATCGGGCCCTAGGTTTCTCTGCCAGCATGTAATGCATGGTGTTGAAGGGCCTAGTGGTGGTGAGCCTCAAGTTTCTCTGCCAGTATGGAAGTTATGGAATTGATGGTTACGAGAAGGTGCAGATTCAATATGTTTGTTGACTTATGTGTTATGTTATGTTATTTCATGTTTACGTACGCTTTTATTAATAATGAAGTTGAATGTTATGTATTGGCAAATATTTGAAGTTAATGTTTTATGTAAAGCTAGAAATCACAAGCGTAGCTGACTTTTAGTACGCACATTCAGGTTAAGGGCAGGTACAAATGTTGAACGGTGATGCTTCGCTAGTGGGGAAGAGTTACCCCGCTGATTTATGAAGACTCGCATCCCGTTACGTTTTATGTTTTGATAATGGTTATGTTAAGACAATGTTATGTTTTCGAATGTTGAACACGTTTAATGAAAGTTTCCGCTGCGTTATTTGATATTCAAGTTTAAGAACTGTATGTTTATGAGTAAATCAAACATGTGAGGCCTCCCGGGTTTGGGGCCTTATAAGTTGGTATCAAAGCAATAGTTTGAGAGATTTGGACATCTCCTGATGTCTGAACTTAAACTGTGAATAGGACTAAGAACGGATGCTAGTACGGGTAACTCGAGACACAACATCAGGTATGAAGGTAGTATATATATAGTATGCCTTAGAAAATATTAAGTTAGGACTTGTGTTCTGATGGACTCATAAAGGTGGTGAAATAGAAGTCAAAGGTAGTGTAATGGTGAATTGCAGATGGCCAATGTATATTAACATCTTACAATACTTGTTGAATTATATTTGTTAACTAGCGAGATGACATTAGTTTCCTTGTCTTATAAAAAGAAATGGCGAGAAGAGGAGACGAAAGTCGTGGTTGGGGTCGTACGGAACGACGCGGTAGGGAACCTATACACCAAGTGTACAGCGAAGAGGCAAGTGTCCATGCAGACCCAGAAGTTAGCATGCATGAGACCGTACTGACCCCAATGGAAGAGCCACAGTTCTCTTTCAAACCAGAAGTGAAGGAGGCCCTGACACGAGAATTCACTTAAATGATGATGGCTTCCTTTCCAGACTTATTAGATGAGGCTTTGAGGAAGGCTAACGGGGCAGGCGGGTCTAACCCGGAAACTGGTGCCCCGATCATTGAGGCAATCAAAGCACCGCTTGCTCGCGGTTACGACTATAAGTCCTTCGTGGCTTGTGACCCATCGATACTGACTGGGAAGAAAGACGCGATTGCTAATTTTGACTAGATAATTCGTATGGAGGCCGCCATCCGTCTCAGCGAATGCCGAGCGGATCAGGTTGTGAAGTTTGCTGTTAACTCCTTAAAAGAGGAGGCGTCTTATTAGTGGGAAGGTGCACGACACGCTAAGGGGGACGAGGCCGCTGACTCGATGATGTGGAAAGATTTGAAAAATCTGGTGATTAAGAACTTATGTCCGAGAAACGAGATTGAGTAAGTGGAGAGAGAATTTCTGAGGTTGAAAGTCGGAAGTAAGACACATCGGCAGTACACCACTCGGTTCAATGAGTTGGAGCGTCTGGTGCCACATCTTATCACAACCGAGGAGAGAAAGATTGCTTGCTACATTCAGGAGCTACCGGACAAGGTACACACATTTATCAAGGTAAACACTCCTAGTACGTTTGATTCGGTGGTGGAACTTAGCGGCGTGGTGTACGATGACCTGGCACTGAATGATGTCGCCATCGAAGAGACCTAGAAGAAACCGAGTTTTCCTGCCAAGCGAACTGGTGGGAGGTTATTTGGGTCTCGTGATAAACAGGCTAGAGTGGGCAAGCCAACTGCTTGTGGAAAGTGTGGGGGAAGACATACTGGTGAATGTAGACTTGGGACAAATCTGTGTTTCAAATGCGACAAGACTGGACACTACTCCCGTGAATGCCCACAAGGCTTCAAATGTTATAACTATGGAGAGAACGGTCACGTGAGTAGGGATTGCCCTAAGCCAAGGATGGGAGAAGCTGGGAAAGGGAAAGGCCCGGAAAAAAGGACAAAAGGCCCCAAGCAAGGACTCGAGCGTATGCACTGACGCAGGAACAAGTCAGGGGAGACCCCGATGTGGCGTCAGGTACGTTCATCCTTGACTACACTTTTGTTTCCATATTATTTGATTCGGGTGCCTGTAAAAGTTTTATATCTGCTTATTTCTGTAAACGGATAAAATGCAAGGTTTGTAAAATAGAAAGGGCCTTTAGTGTAGAAACCGATAAGGGTAAGACCACGAGGGTGACGGAAGTAGTTGACAATTCCACGATCAAAATAAAGGGCCATAGGTTCCCTGTTAGACTGTTTGTAATGATTTTGGGAGGATTTGATGTCGTGTTGGGTATGGATTGGCTAACTTCCAACCAAACACAAATTATATGTAGACGAAAGATAATTTGGCTCAAGGCTCCAGAAGTTAGCAAAGTTGATGTTTACGGGGATCGCGACGTCCCGATGCAGAACGTCATCTCGATGATAAAGGCGAAAGACTACCTGAGGCGTGGAAGCGAGGCCTACCTGGTATATGTGATTGACAAATGTAAGGAAGTGAAGGAACTAGACGACGTTCCCGTGGTGCGCGAGTATCCGAAGGTGTTCCTAGAAGACTTGCCTGGTGTGCCGCTCGACCGGGAGATTGAGTTTCGAATTAATTTGATACTAGATGCCCAGCCCATGGCCAAGGCTCCATATCGACTAGCACCAGTGGAGATGAAAGAATTAATGACCCAACTAGACGAGTTACTAGAGAAGGGATTTATCAGACCAAGCATCTTGCCTTGGGGTGCTACGATGCTGTTTGTTAAGAAGAAAGATGGTTCGCTGAGGATGTGTATTGACTATAGGGAGCTGAATAAGCGTACCGTGAAGAACAAGTACTCCCTGCCAAGGATAGACGACTTGTTCGACTGTTGCAAGGCGCAAGTTGGTTCTCTAAGATCGACCTTCGATATGGGTACCATCAGTTGAAGGTGAGAGAGGAAGACATACCAAAAACCACGTTTTATACGCGAAATGGACATTTCAAATTCGGCGTGATGTCCTTCGGATTGACAAACACTACCGCAACGTTCATGGATTTGATAAATAGGGTGTGTCGACCGATGTTGGACCGATCGGTAATAGTGTTCATCGACGATATCCTCATTTACTCTAAGAATGAGGGTGATCACGCATGTCACTTGAAGGAGGTGTTGGAAGCTCTGAAGAAGGAGAAGTTATATGTAAAGTTCACCAAATGTTCGTTCTGTCTTTGGGAAGTCCAATTCCTAGGTCACGTCATTAACCCGAATGACATTATGTGTAACATCCCAAAAATAATAAGACGAATAAATATAGCGAGACCGGTGATTTAGTCGAAATATTTAAACAAAAGGGAGCAGGCTTGGGCTCGGCTGTAATGGGCCGAGGGAAGCCCAGGTATATATATAAGGCAAGTCAGCCCTCTTCCCTGCTCATTCCACACTCACACAGCTTCTAGAGAGAGAAAGGAGAGCTCGGGTCTAGAGAGAGAAAGTCGACGGATCGTCACGAGATTGGAGGAGCACGTTACAGCTGAGCCCGTGAGTAAAACCTCCGAATCAGAATTACAATCCAGGTAACGATTCGATCACATTATGAGTTTTTGTTCGTTTTGGGAAGTTTCGGGTTTTGGCTAAAAAGATAACGATTTTTGCGGATGAAACTTGGAAATGAGCTTAGGTATAGTATCTAGAATGAAAACCGAACATTTTGATCTAAGAAAGTTGAGATATTGACTCGATCAGACGTGCATGCAAAAACTTCGGATTTTGGGGAAGACGATGTGCAGACCCATCGAAACTACTTAGTTAGTTTCGATATGTGCAGACTCATCGAAACTACATAGTTTCGATATGTGTAGTAGTTTTGATATGTGCAGACCCATCGAAACTACTTAGTTTCGATATGTGCAGTAGTTTCGATAAGTGCAGACCTATCGAAACTACCAAGTTTCAACAGAAGCAACCTATCGAAACTACCAAGTTTCGACAGAAGCAACCTATCGAAACTACCAAGTTTCGACAGAAGCAACCTATCGAAACTACCAAGTTTCGACAGAAACAACCTATCGAAACTACCAAGTTTCGATAAAGCAAATCCATCGAAACTACTAAGTTCAAGCATAGTAATGTCTAATGTCATCTAGGAGCACTACCTTACGAGTACGACTTTATTATACAGATCGTGAGTGACATTAGTGATGCTTAGTAACCAGCTTAGTGTATTTCAGAAACTACTCATCAGGTGAGTTCTATGTGCCCCCTTCTATGTTATGTGCAAATGATTTATAAATGTTTTGGGGCTGAAATGTATACACTAAATGAATAACAGTTATGAATGTCAATGTGATCATATGTGGTATACAAATATATATATATATATATATATATATATCCTTACATGAAATAGAATTATGAATAAAGAATGAAACGTATGATTTTTAAAGAATGAACGAAAGTATGACATAACGTGTAAAGAAGAAATCTTGCTTTATATCCATGTATATATTGCTTGCCAAGTATAAGAAAACGTTATGGACGCTTCGATGATAACGGCTACTTCGGTAGACGGACGACCACGTGACTATCGTACAACCGGGACAAGTGTGTTCCTTCATCAGCTAGGACGTACGAATGCCACAAGTGTGTTCCTTCATCAGCTAGGACGTACTAAAGTTATTAACGGACGGTCTAAGAAAAATTGGCATCTTATAGTAGAACGGTTGTATAAATAATAGTCGCATGGGAAACGGATACCTTCGGGTAGACGGGCGAATTACGACCTACGACGGTAGGACGGTTGTAAGTCATGACGGACGGACAAAGGTTGCCGGACGGTTGTAAGAATAAAATGACGGACGGCATTTGTTGCCGGACGGTTGTAAGTATAGGTGGGCCATGACGATGGACCGCGGCGATTGTCTTTGTGACCTTCGCAACCAAAAGACGGGTTGATCACCCTTAAGAGTATTACCCATGAATGTAAAGAAAAGAAAAGAAAAGGTGAATGCATATATATATGTAATCACAAAATAATGAATAAAGAGAAGCAAAAGTTATGAAAATAAATGAGACCAATGATGTGAATATATATCTATATGTATTTGCGAAGAATGATAAATGAGAAGCAATTCAAGTCAATGTGTACTTATATAAACGTATATATATAATTATGCATACTTATAAAGAAAAGAATGTTTATACCTAATTGCATTAAACTAGAACTCACCAGCGTTAGCTGACTTTTAGTATGCATTTCAGGTAAAGGAAGATGAGGTCGTGCGATGGCGTGGAGGTTACCCGGCACGAGACTGACATCCCTCTTTTGTTTTATATGTCTTCGAACAATGTTATGTTTTTAATTGTAAAGACTTCCGCTGTTATGATTATGTAATTGGATGACGAATGTTTTTAATATAAATTCAGTATTTTATGACTATGTTTATGAGTAAATCCAACAAGTGAGGTTACCCGGGAAAGGGGCCTTACAAGTTGGTATCAGAGCAATAGTTTGAGAGATTCAGACATCCCTAAATGTCTGGACTCAAACTGATTATGGGACCAACGCACGGATGTCAGTATGGGTAACCAACGCCAACGCCAGCACGGTAAGTAAGTAGTAAAGTTAATGCTCTTGCATAAGAATAGATACCATAACTTAGAACAAATAGATGTTAATGCCATGACTGATTTGAAGAGTTTTGAACCCGAAAAGCAATGTAAATTAGTAATCACAAACCGGTCACTGTAATTAAGAATTTGCCTTGCTCGTACTGTTCGAAACTACGATCTGAAGAAATGACATTGATGTATTCCCTTTTTAACTATCAGGAAATTAAGAGCTATGGCTGGTGGAGGAAGAACAGGACCTCGTGGCGGTCGCATTGGCCGACGAGGTAGACCTCCGTTGAACCAAAGAATTGAAGAAGAAGAGAGTGTGCACGCAGAGCACACCGAAAGTGTGCACGAAACAGAAGTGACCCCAATTAGGGACGACAGTCCAGGGCCTATACAGTTGGAACCTGAAGTCAGGGATGCTATTGCCCGTGAAGTTGTGCTCACTTTGAAAAAAGTATTGCCTGATCTACTATCCGAGGCAATAAAGAAAAGTAAAGAGGAGGATGAAGGAGACAATGAAGAGAAAGTATATGATAGTGATGGGGATGAAATAAAGATAGGATCGAGCAACCGTGGGTGTACTTACAAAGGCTTTAAGGACGGAGACCCACCCAAGTTCGATGGGAGCAAGGATTCAGTGGCAACGCTCGAATGGATTGAGAGGATGAACGCTGTAATTAACATCAGCGAGTGTCGACCGGAACAGGCGGTTAAATATGTTGCTCATTCTTTCACCAACAAAGCACTAGGTTGGTGGAGAAACATTCAGAGAACAAAGTCGCCAAACGCTATCGCCAGAATGACATGGGAAGACCTGAAGAAGCTTATAATTCAAAAGTTCTGTCCCCAGAATGAAATTGATCGAGTGGAAAATGAATTCTTAAACTTTAAGGCTGGCAGCAAGACACACCTCCAGTATACCTCTAGATTCAATGAGCTAGCTCAACCAGTACCCCACCTGGTAGAAACTGAAGACCGTTTGATCAAGTACTATGTTAAGGGATTGCCACAACGGGTCCGTGTTCACGTAAAAGCTAACCTACCCTCGACCTTCGAGTCGGTAGTGAATCTGAGCGGAATCGTCTACGACGACTATGCTAATGAGGACCCGACACCTGAGACACAAAAGAGAAAGTGGGAGAACCCGTCTAGAGGTACCGGAAGAGGGAACGTAACTACTGAAAATAAGAAACCAAGGTCGGATAAATATGAAACCTGCAAGAAATGTGGAAGGCAACATTTTGGCGAGTGCCGGGTCGGCTCCACCACATGCTACAGGTGTGGGAAGGCGGGGCACTATTCTCGTGACTGCTTAAGAGACACTAAATGCCAAGTATGTGGACTGTTTGGTCACCTGACTAGGGATTGCAGAAAAACCAGACAATCTGGTTCGGGAAAAGAAAAGGAACATGAACAACCAAAGACTAGGACTCGAGCTTACGCCCTGACTAAGGAGGAAGCAAGGGGAAATCCTGATGTTGTGTCAGGTACGTTCCTAGTTAATGATGAGCATGCGGCTATATTATTTGACTCGGGTGCTAGTAAAAGCTTTATATCAAATGCATTTAGTCGTAAACTGAATTGCACTATCAATACAGTAGTAAAGGCCTTTAGTGTACAAACTGCCGTTAGTAAAAATTCGGCAGTATTCCAAGTAACAGAGTATTGCATAATAGAAATAGAGGGTCATAAGTTTCCTTCTAGATTATTCCTTCTCACCTTAGGAGGATTCGATATAGTATTGGGTATGGTTTGGTTAGCTGCCAACGAAGCTCAAATCATATGTAAACGTAAGAGGATACACCTCAAAGATCCTAGCGGATGTCCAATTACGGTTCATGGGGATTGGAATTGCACAATGCCGAACATCATCTCGATGATCAAGGCCGAAAGTTACATGAGGCGCGGTTGCGAAGCTTATCTGGCATATGTTATTGACGATAGAATGAAAATGAAAGAACTTGAGAACGTACCCGTGGTGTGCAATTTTCCGGAAGTATTCCCTGAGGATCTACCTGGGTTGCCACCTGATCGGGAAATAGAATTTCAGATTGACTTACTGCCAGGAGCTGAGCCCGTTGCCAAAGCCCCTACCGATTGGCTCCGTCAGAAATGAAAGAATTGATGTCTCAACTACAAGAATTAACAGAAAAAGGATTTATTAGACCGAGCATTTCACCATGGGGCGCTCCAGTACTATTCGTAAAGAAGAAAGACGGTAGCATGCGCATGTGCATTGACTACTGTGAACTGAACAAGAGGACAGTAAAGAACAAATACCCACTGCCTAGAATAGATGACCTTTTTGATCAACTACAAGGTGCGAGTTGGTTCTCAAAGATCGATCTTAGGTCGGGTTACCATCAGTTGAAAGTAAGGGAAGAAGACGTACCAAAGACCGCGTTTCGCACGCGTTATGGGCATTATGAGTTTCTCGTGATGTCCTTCGGATTAACTAACGCACCAGCAGCGTTCATGGATTTAATGAATAGAGTGTGTCAACCAATGTTAGATCGATCAGTGATAGTTTTTATAGACGACATACTGGTATATTCGAAAAACGAGGGTGATCACCACTGTCACCTAAGAGAGGTTCTGGAGGTGTTAAAGCAGGAGAAGTTGTACGCGAAATTCTCCAAATGCGCGTTCTGGCTTAGGGAAGTTCAATTCCTAGGTCATGTGATAAACCCAAACGGCATCATGGTGGATCCTGTAAAGATCGAGACAGTAAAGGAATGGGACATCCCAAAGACACCAACAGAGATACGAAGTTTTCTAGGATTGGCAGGCTACTATCGAAGGTTCATTCAAGATTTCTCAAGAATAGCCTCGCCACTGACTAAACTGATACGGAAGGAAGTAAAGTATCAATGGGGTCAGACCCAAATCAACGCGTTTGAAGAACTTAAGACACGATTAACCCAAGCTCCAGTCTTGACTCTACCTGAGGGAAATGAAGACTTGGTAGTCTACTCTGTCGCTTCGGGGTAGGGTTTGGGTTGCGTACTTATGCAACGAGGAAAGGTAATTGCTTATGCCTCACGAAAACTAAAGATTCACGAGGTTAACTACCCAACGCACGATCTAGAGTTAGCAGCAGTGGTTTTCGCGTTGAAAATATGGAGGCACTACTTGTATGGAGTTAAATGCACCATCTACTCCGATCACAAAAGCTTGAAATATTTTTTCGAACAAAAGGAACTAAACATGAGGCAAAGAAGGTGGTTAGAGCTACTGAAAGACTATGACTGTGAAATATTGTACCATCCAGGCAAGGCAAACGTAGTGGCTGACGCTTTAAGTAGAAAGGAAGAATCGACACCTATCCGGATCAAAGCGTGTCAGCTGATTATAACACCAGATTTGATGGGTGAAATAGCAAAAGCACAAGATGAAGCACTGTTAGAAAGAAATGTGAAATGGGAAAGAATAGTAGGACAACAAGGGAACTTAGATGAAAATGCATACGGAGTACGAACAAGGTTCGGCCGGATGTGGATACCTAAGATTGGCGAGCTTAGAGCCAAAATACTCGATGAGGCCCATAAGTCTCGTTATTCTATCCACCCCGGGATGAACAAAATGTATCAAGACTTGAAGAAAGAGTATTGGTGGCCCGGCATGAAGAATGATGTGACCGAGTACGTTAGCAAGTGCCTAACGTGTTCACTAATTAAGGCTGAGCATCAGAAACCATGCGGTAAAATGCAACCTTTACCAATACCGGAATGGAAGTGGGAGGAGATCACAATGGACTTCATTACCAAGCTACCGCGAATAGCTAAAGGCAATGATACCATTTGGGTGATCGTCGACCGCTTGACAAAGAGTGCTCACTTCTTGCCAATACGTGAGACCTCTTCGTCAGAAAGACTAGCAGAAATTTTTATCAATGAAATTGTGAGCAGACATGGTATGCCGATGTCGATTGTGTCCGACAGGGATACTAGATTCACCTCAAGGTTTTGGAAGAAATTCAATGAAGCGATGGGCACTAGACTGAACATCAGCACCGCTTACCACCCTCAGACCGATGGTCAATCTGAAAGAACCATTCAGACCTTGGAGGACATGCTCCGGGCCTGTATCATTGACTTTGGTGGGAGTTGGGACAGCCATCTACCATTGGCAGAATTTTCATATAACAACAGCTATCACTCAACTATTGACATGCCGCCGTTTGAGATGTTGTATGGGAGGAGATGTAGAACCCCGGTTTGTTGGGGGGAAATTGGGCAGAAGGATTTTGCAAGTCTCAAAGTGGTCAAAGCTACTTCCGAGAAATTTGATCAAATCAAGGCTCGAATGAAAGCCGCAAAAGACAGACAGAAATCATACGCGGACAAGAGAAGAAGGGATTTAGAGTTTCAAGTGGGGGACATGGTACTGTTGAAAGTATCACCATGGAAAGGAACCATCCGATTCAGAAAGCGTGGCAAACTAAGTCCAAGGTTTGTCGGACCTTTCAAGATTTTAGCAAGAGTGGGTCAAGTTGGTTACAGACTTGACCTACCCGTTGAGCTTAGTGGAATACACCCTACGTTTCACGTGTCGCACTTACGCAAGTGCCTAGCTGACGACACAGCTCACATACCTTACGACGAGATCGAAGTGGATAACAGTCTAAATTATGTAGAGGAACCGATAGCCATTCTTGACCGAGCTGAGAAACGACTACGCAATAAGTCGATACCGTTAGTCAAGATACAATGGAAGCACAGAAAAGGGTCGGAAGCTACGTGGGAAAAAGAAGACGAGATGAGGGGACTATACCCTCAATTGTTTAGCGTATGAACAGTTTCGAGGACGAAACCTCTTTAAGGAGGGTAGACTTGTAACATCCCAAAAATAATAAGACGAATAAATATAGCGAGACCGGTGATTTAGTCAGAATATTTAAACAAAAGGGAGCGGGCTTGGGCTCGGCTGCAATGGGCCGAGGGAAGCCCAGGTATATATATAAGGCAAGGCAGCCCTCTTCCCTGCTCATTCCACACTCACGCAGCTTCTAGAGAGAGAAAGGAGGGCTTGGGTCTAGAGAGAGAAAGTCGACAGATCGTCACGAGATTGGAGGAGCACGTTACAGCTGAGCCCATGAGCAAAACCTCCAAATCAGAATTACAATCCAGGTAACGATTCGATCACATTATGAGTTTTTGTTCGTTTTGGGAAGTTTCGGGTTTTGGCTAAAAAGATAACGATTTTTGCGGATGAAACTTGGAAATGAGCTTAGGTATAGTATCTAGAATGAAAACCGAACATTTTGATCTAAGAAAGTTGAGATATTGACTCGATCAGACGTGCATGCAAAAACTTTGGATTTTGGGGAAGACGATGTGCAGACCCATCGAAACTACTTAGTTAGTTTCGATATGTGCAGACTCATCGAAACTACTTAGTTTCGATATGTGCAGTAGTTTCGATATGTGCAGACCCATCGAAACTACTTAGTTTCGATATGTGCAGTAGTTTCGATAAGTGGAGACTTATCGAAACTACCAAGTTTCGACAGAAGCAACCTATCGAAACTACCAAGTTTCGACAGAAGCAACCTATCGAAACTACCAAGTTTCGACAGAACCAACCTATCGAAACTACCAAGTTTCGATAAAGCAAATCCATCGAAACTACTAAGTTCAAGCATAGTAATGTCTAATGTCATCTAGGAGCACTACCTTACGAGTATGACTTTATTATACAGATCGTGAGTGACATTAGTGATGCTTAGTAACCAGCTTAGTGTATTTCAGAAACTACTCATCAGGTGAGTTCTATGTGCCCCCTTCTATGTTATGTGCAAATGATTTATAAATGTTTTGGGGCTGAAATGTATACACTAAATGAATAACAGTTATGAATGTCAATGTGATCATACGTGGTATACAAATATATATATATATATATCCTTACATGAAATAGAATTATGAATAAAGAATGAAACGTATGATTTTTAAAGAATGAACGAAAGTATGACATAACGTGTAAAGAAGAAATCTTGCTTTATATCCATGTATATATTGCTTGCCAAGTATAAGAAAACGTTATGGACGCTTCGATGATAACGGCTACTTCGGTAGACGGACGACCACGTGACTATCGTACAACCGGGACAAGTGCGTTCTTTCATCAGCTAGGACGTACGAATGCCACAAGTGCGTTCCTTCATCAGCTAGGACGTACTAAAGTTATTAACGGACGGTCTAAGAAAAATTGGCATCTTATAGTAGAACGGTTGTATAAATAATAGTCGCATGGGAAACGGATACCTTCTGGTAGACGGGCGAATTACGGCCTACGACGGTAGGACGGTTGTAAGTCATGACGGACGGACAAAGGTTGCCGGACGGTTGTAAGAATAAAATGACGGACGGCATTTGTTGCCGGACGGTTGTAAGTATAGGTGGGCCATGACGATGGACCGCGGCGATTGTCTTTGTGACCTTCGCAACCAAAAGACGGGTTGATCACCCTTAAGAGTATTACCCATGAATGTAAAGAAAAGAAAAGAAAAGGTGAATGCATATATATATGTAATCACAAAATAAAGAAGAAAGAGAAGCAAAAGTTATGAAAATAAATGAGACCAATGATGTGAATATATATCTATATGTATTTGCGAAGAATGATAAATGAGAAGCAATTCAAGTCAATGTGTACTTATATAAACATATATATATAATTATGCATACTTATAAAGAAAAGAATGTTTATACCTAATTGCATTAAACTAGAACTCACCAGCGTTAGCTGACTTTTAGTATACATTTCAGGTAAAGGAAGATGAGGTCGTGCGATGGCGTGGAGGTTACCCGGCACGAGACTGACATCCCTATTTTGTTTTATATGTCTTCGAACAATGTTATGTTTTTAATTGTAAAGACTTCCGCTGTTATGATTATGTAATTGGATGACGAATGTTTTTAATATAAATTCAGTATTTTATGACTATGTTTATGAGTAAATCCAACAAGTGAGGTTACCCGGGAAATGGGCCTTACATTATGGTTGACCCCGCTAAGATAATGACAGTGAGAGATTGAGATGTTCCTAAGACGCCAACTGAAGTCCGCAGTTTCTTGGGATTGGCGAGCTACTATCGGAGATTCATTCAGAATTTCTCGAAAATAGCTTCACCTTTAACAAAGCTAAAACGGAAGGAAGTGAAGTACGAATGGGGTCCAAACCAGGAAGAGGCTTTTATGGAACTAAAAGAAAAGCTAACCCAAGCTCCGGTCTTGGCCCTACCCGAGGGCAATGAAGACTTGGTAGTTTACTCTGACGCTTTGGGTCAGGGATTGGGGTGCGTACTGATGCAACGCGGGAGAGTGATCGCGTACGCATCACAACAGTTGAAAGTTCACGAATTCAATTATCTTACCCATAATTTGGAACTTGCTGCTGTCGTATTTGAATTAAAGATCTGTAGGCACTACCTCTATGGAGTAAAGTTTACCATATACTCCGACCATAAAAGCTTGAAGTACTTCTTCGAACAGAAGGAATTCAACATGAGGCAGAGGCGATGGTTAGAACTCTTAAAGGATTACAATTGTGAAATCATTTACCATCCTGGAAAGGCGAACGTGGTAGCCGACGCTCTAAGTCGAAAGGATGTGCCAGATCCTATTAGGATGAAGGCTTGCCAATTGGTGGTGACACTGGATGCTATGACTGAAATCGAGAAAGCTCAAACTGAAGCACTCAAGGATGAGAACATAAAGAAAGAAAGAATGGTAGGTCAACATGACAAATTGGAGTATAACTCCCTTGGTGTAAGAACACGTTTTGGACGGGTATGGATACCCATGGGTGGCGAACTTAGAATCAAAATCCTTGATGAGGCTCATGAGTCTAGCTACTCTATCCATCCCGGTACCAACAAAATGTACCAAGATCTGAAGAAGGAGTACCGGTGGCCTGTGATGAAACATGAAGTGACAAAGTATGTAAGCAAGTGCTTAACTTGCTCGAAAGTAAAGGCCGAGCACCAGAAACGTATAGAAAGATTCAACCTCTTGATATACCAGAATGGAAGTGGGAACACATTACCATGGACCTCATAACTAAGTTACCTCGTACAGCTAAAGGTCATGCCGCCATTTGGTAATTGTGGATCTGTTGACGAAGAGTGCTCATTTCCTACCTATTCACGAGATGTTCTCGTCGGAAAGGTTAGCGGAAGTATTTATCACCTAAGTTGTAGCGCGACATGGGATGCCTTTGTCGATTGTATCTGACCGGAACACGCGATTCACATCGAGGTTCTGGAAAAGATTTCATGAAGCAATAGGCCCGAGGCTAAATATCAGTACGACATACCACCCGCAAACGGATGGTTAGTCTGAAAGGACCATTCAAACGTTGGAGGACATGCTCCATGCTTGTATCATAGATTTCGGTGGTAGTTGGGACAGTCACCTGCCATTAGCCGAGTTCTCCTACAACAACAGTTACCACTCGATGATAGGAATGCCGCGTTATGAGATGTTGTATGGGAGAAGATGCAGGACCCCGATTTGTTGGGGTGAGTTTGGAAAGAAGGAATTGGGAAGTCTCGAGGTCGTTAAAGAGACATCGGAAAGGTTCGATTAGAATAAGGCATGAATGAAGGCCGCCCAAGATCGCCAGAAATCCTACGCGGATAAGCGGCGAAGGCCTATTGAATTCATTGTAGGGGACCGGGTAATGTTGAAAGTGTCGCCCTGGAAAGGAATGATACGATTCAGGAAAAGGGGAAAGTTAAGTTCGAGGTTTGTCGGACCATTTCGAATATTGGCACGGGTTGGTGAAGTCGCCTACCGGTTAGAGTTGCCTGATGAGTTAAGTGGGATTCATTCTACGTTCCATGTATCACACTTGCGAAAGTGTCTGGTAGATGAATCAGTTCACGTACCATTTACTGACATTGAGGTCGATAACAGCCTTAACTACATCGAAGAACTCATGGCCATCTTAGACCAGAAGGAAAAATGTTTACGTAATAAAGTCATCCAGTTGTTCAACGTACAGTGGAAACACCAAAAGGGATCCGAAGCCATTTGGGAGAAGGAGACGGATATGAGGGAGTCGTATCCTCAACTGTTTGACTTATGACAGGTTTTGAGGACGAAACCTAATGTAAGGAGGGTAGACTTGTAACATCCCAAAAATAAATAATGACAATAATTATAAACGGATTTTGTTGCGTGAAAGACGGAACGAACGAGACCCATTGGCAGGCCGAGGAGATGGGCCGGCGAACCTAAGGGGCGAACTTAAGGGGGATGGGCTCCTTCTCTTAAATACCCCAAACACTCCCCTTTTCTCTCATATTGCAAATCTAGAGAGAGAAACCATAGAAAGAGAAAGTGTTGGATCGGCTAGAGATTGCAAGGGAAGGATTCTCCATCACTCGTGAACATAACCTCCGAATCAGAGGTTCGAAACAGGTAACAACCCGAACCATATCTGAGTTTTTATTCATTTTGGGGTTTCGGGTATTTTTGTAAAAAGGTCGGGTTTTTATGAGCCAAATGAGAAAAGGGTTATAGATACGTAACCAGGAAAGAAAACTACAAGGTTTGAACGTAAAAAGTTAGTATCTTGAACGTAATCAGATCGAGCGGCCATTGATATGCAAAATTAGGGTTTTGGGGAAGATGACAGCCCCCACAGGCAAACTTGTTAAGTTCGCCCGGGGATATGAGCGAACTTAGCCAGCGAACTTGCTATGTTCACTGGCAGCCTATGGGTGGCGAACTTGATAACTTCGTTTGGCTGATTCGGTGAACTTGTGATAGGGAATCTGCTAAGTTCACAAGGTATGGATCAGGCGAACTTAGCCTAAGTTCGCATGTATGTTCGCTAGGGTTATAAAGGGCGAACCTGACCCTAGGTTCGCCTAAGTCAGAATAGGTAAACCGTTAGAGTCGGGATTGGTCTGATGTGTGTTAAATAATCAATTCAGATTGTGTGTGACACTTGTTGGAACTTTGTTAGGACAACCCAAGACTAGCTTATCAGGTGAGTTCTAGAGCCCTCTTTTAAATGTTTAAATAATGTTCTTGGGCTAGTGTGCATACGTAACGATATGACGTTTATTAAACGAGGTTTATGAATTATATTTTGAAAGTAAAGTTATGAAATGTGTTTACGAAATGTTTTGCCAAAAAAGTTTACGAAGTGTTTACAAATAAATGATTTTTAATAAAATGTACGAATGCTTTAACTGAAGTTTTGAAGTAAAATAAGAGAAGGTTTATGAAAGTCACAAATGAACGAATCCCATGATTCCTCCGGGAATCAAGGTTATGGGTATGTGATTATGTTATAGGCATTACCTTTATAGGGGCCTTTGTGGCTGGCCAACTGTTGTACATCTGGGGTGATGATGGCCACTAAGGGGATTATCGTGATCTTTGAAGTTTGGTATGAGTAATACTCCACGGAGTATCGTGCTTGAAGTTTGGTACGAGCTATCATTTGGGACGCCGTACTTGAAGTTAGGTGTTGAATGGTCTTGAGGTATCGGTCCCTAGGTTTCTCCGCCAACATGTAATGCATGGTGTTGAAGGGCCTAGTGGTGGTGAGCCTCAGGTTTCTCCGCCAGTATGGAAGTTATGGAATTGACGGTTACGAGAAGGCGAAAATTCGATATGTTTGTTGACTTATGTGTTATATTATGTTATGTTATTGCATGTTTACGTAGCCTTTTATTAATAATGAAGTTGAATGTTATGTATTGGCAAATGTTTGAAGTTAATGTTTTATGTAAAGCTAGAACTCACCAACGTAGCTGACTTTTAGTATGAACATTCAAGTTAAGGGCAGGTACGGATGTTGAACGGTGATGCTTGGCTAGCGAGGAAGAGTTACCCGACTGATTTACGAAGATTGGCATTCCGTTACGTTTTATGTTTTGATATGGTTATGTTAAGACAATGTTATGTTTTCAAATGTTGAACACGTTTACGTTACGTTTAATGAAAGTTTTCGCTGCGTTATTTGATATCCAAGTTTAAAAACTGTATATTTATAAGTAAATCAAACACGTGAGGCCTTACAAATTTAAGGTTTATAAGAGATTGTTTTTATCAAGAAATAGGTAGAAAAAAACTTTCATTTAAGGAGAAATCCTAACATGATATCACCTTGTTAACATGATTCACTTTCTTGACAACACTCATGACTTAAATGGATAAACCTTGACACATAAGAAAATATCTTGTTTTACATCCTGACTTACATTCCAAAATGTTTTTCAAAATAAACAAAACCTTTAATGTTACACATATGTTTCTAAATGACTTTTTAGCTGT
Organism: Smallanthus sonchifolius; assembly: GCA_023525975.1. NCBI lineage: Eukaryota > Viridiplantae > Streptophyta > Magnoliopsida > Asterales > Asteraceae > Smallanthus > Smallanthus sonchifolius. The sequence continues at coordinate 95,045,471 of CM042024.1, read as the reverse complement.
TTAAACATTTTCATATTAGAATTAACATCAAAGATTAGCAAGAGAAGAAGTGATATCCGAGCTAAGTTGTAATATTTATTCAAACACTTATTTGTATTTGTGAGATTAGTGATCCCTTTGAACATTAGTGAGCCGTTGTAAGGGTAATTTTATTGGTCCCCGGTAGATAAGTGGACAACTAATGATCCCAACAAATTAATGATGTAAGTTTGTACAGAATAAGAGATTAAAACTGTCACACAGAAGATAATGATGAATATGTGTTGCATTCAATTATCAAGTAGTTGCAGTGAAGAACTATTCACACTACAACATTCTCTAAGATAAGTTCACTCAAGGAATTTACAAATTGGTCTTTTTGAGAACTGAGTTGTGATGCACACCTTGTATTTCCTTTGAGCTTTGGCTTATATAGACGAATGCACTTGTGTAGTTAGCAAAGGCAACTGCTTTAACTGTGTGATTCTGTCAAGTTATCCATACATTTAATGACACTGTCGTCTGAATATTCTCTAATGCAACATCTTTTTAGCCAGTTGAATAATCCTTGTCGGGTCATAGATTCATTGGACATAAATTAGCCACTTCAACTTTGAAGAGATAGGAGCAAGGTCTTCGTTTCGGTTAAGAAGACTAAGTCTTGAATTTGAATTGTGGTCAAGTGTTGAACTCTAATGGTTGTCTTCAAGGGAGTCTAAAGCCAGTTCAGAGATTTTTAAACTTGGACTTTAGAGACATACCTGTCTTCTGTAGAACAATTGAGCTTTTTCTTCAATACGTCTAAACTATGCTATGAGTCTAGTTTAGTAATGTACAAAATGCTAACAAATCTTTAACATTCATATTCATCACAATAAGTTTCTGTCTTTGTAAGATGGATTAGCTAACATTCATATTCATCACAATAAGTTTCTATATTTGGCTGGTTATAGTTTTTTTACTCTAATATATTTACATGTTGTCATACACCCTATAAGTATTTTAAAATTAAAAGTAAAGTGTCATTTTTGTCCCTGTGGTTTGACCATTTTAGCAAATTTCATCCAAAATCTTTTTTTTAGCTTTTCCGTTCTTGACTTTTCAAAATCTAACCATTTTCATTAACTGACTAACTCCGTTAAAATTTTAACGTTAAATCAGGGGCAATTTCGTCTTTTCAAAAATCCTTTATTTTTAACCCTTTTTTTAATCCCTGTTAATCTGTTCCAAAAATGACGATTTTAGCATCTCTCACAAACCCTAATCTATTCTCCTCCCTCCCCTCACCAGCACCGCCACCACCTCCCACCACCATCGAACCCCCAATCCCAATCCCCAGATACCCACCACCAAACAAACCCCGCATTAAAAACCTTCCACCGCCACTCCAAATACTACAAACCTGTCAGACACGGTGACGTCTCCTCCGACCAGGGGCGGATGTATGTGGAGGGCAGGGGTACCTGTCGGTACCCCTCAACTTTCGACGCGTAGTGGGAATTTTCGACGCGCAGCGGGAATTTTTTTTTTTTTTTACCGTTTTATGTATCCAGATACCCCTGAACGAAATTTTAGATACCCCTAGATTTTTTTCCTAGATCCGCCACTGCCTCCGACGGCGACCGTTCCGTCGTCGTTGGCGAATCCGGCATATCCTACCAACTCCCATGCGCCCCCTTTGAATTCTAGTACAGTTATTCCTAGATCCCCCGAGCCAATCCGATTGCCATTCGTGAGCCGTGTTTCCTCCCCTTCGCGACAACCACGAACAGGAAGGTGCCAATCGGGACCCATATGGGGTTGGTGAGGATGATGATGGGTGCAAAGAAGATGAGGCCCACGACGGCCACGGTGATGGTGACGCCGGTGAGGAGGAGGATGGCGCCGGAGATGAGGAGGGTCATGATGCCCCTGAGTTGGGTGGAGTTGAGTGAGTGGGTACGGAGTCTTTGGATGAAAGGTCCGCCTTCGTCGGCGGTGGTGGGTCTTGGTGGCCGGTGAGTAGATTTGGTGTTGGCCCGCGACGTTCCATGGGTAATGATTTTTTTATTTTGGTATTGGTTGTAGAGATGAAAGAAACCAGAGTTTGATATGGAAAAGAGTTGTCTTTAAAGTTTGTTATGGAGAGGATTTTTGAAAAGACGAAATTGCCCATAATTTAACGTTAAAAGTTTAACGGAGTTAGTCAGCTGGATGAAAATGGTTAGATTTTGAAAAGTAAGGGACAAAAAAGTTTAAAAAAAAGTTTTTGGATGAAATTGGCTAAAATGACCAAACCATAGACGAAAATGACACCTTACTCTAAAATTAATAATTTAACAAATATTTTTCAAATACACAAACCGCAATTAATTTATTTACTGCCCTCTACATTCTTGAAAATGAATATGTTAAATGATAAAGTTACCTGGTGATTTAATGATTTATATATGTTTAGGAATGAATAATTAATTCATTTTAAAACAACAACAAAACCATCAAATTCACTGCATTTAAATGCAATTAAAATAATATGTTCCTACATGTCCACAATCCAACAAACAATTTACAGGCAATGAAGGCTCAACCTGCCCACGCAGGTTCGAGTCCGAGCCACCCTGGGTTTTAGTCCGGAGTGCGTTACGCTAGCGGGGTTTGGCCCGTGTAACGGCGCAACTGTTGTCAAGTGGCAGCAGGCTCCATGGTTTCCCGGTGATAGCCTATGCCCCTCGTACTGAACACGCAGGCCCAGTTCAGACAACGTAGTGGTCAGGTTGTGGGGTACGGGTCTTCGATTTGGAGATGTAACTGCCACGTAAAAAATGAAAGTTACCTATCAAAAAAAAATACTGCTTAGTTTACTAGGAAACATAAGTCCCAATGCAAGTTTGATTGATTAATGTTGGGGATTATTTAATAATTTATGCTCATAAAAGTGATGGATACTTGTATATTTTTTTTTAAAGACAAATTTCGTTATTTCTATAGCAGTGAGATTTGAACCCATGACCTTCTTAAACCATGGTATTCCTAAAGAAATTTTCTCTACCAATGAGCCACCAACACATTGTCGGATACTTGTATATTGTTTTAAAAATACAATAGAAGCTAGTCATGTTATGTTTCGTTAAGTCGAGTGCAGTTTCGATCTTTCCGATGAATACTCATCAAAATTTCTATACATTGCTTAAGAACAAAGAGGCATGTAATGTATATACATTGACTGATATAGGAACATCTACCTTTTCCAAAGCCAGATCTAAGACAAGAACGTGATAACATGTTTAATGTTTTGGTCGTCGCTTCTAAATAACTATGAGTACAATAAAGATTTGGAGCAAGATGATTGTTCGGGAAAAATAGACCATATATGATGTGATTTACGGGCTATAATTTCATTAAAGTACTATTAAAATATCCTTATTTATATAGGTTTAGTTGTGTGGTGCTTATGCCGAATTGTTTTCATAAACGGTGCTATTTGTGCACCTTCTTTCGTTTATGGTGTTAAATTTTTTTTTATTTTCATAAATGATGTTTCCCCACTTACCAACCACGGTTTGGTCTTAAACTCAGAAGCCTTGTTCTTCTCAACATCAAACCGTGGTTACCAACAGGGCCGTCGCCGAGAAATTAAGTATCCGGCTCGACATAAGAAAAATGCCCGTAAATTTTATAAATCTTTTCAGGCCCAAATTAAAACACTGAATTCTAAAAACTATTTTGGGCCCAAATTTTATAAATTTTTAGATTTTATAAGTTATTTAAAAAAAAAAATTTGCCCCTAAATTTTATAAAATTTTTCAGATTTTATAAGTTATTTAATTTTTTTTTCATATTATATATATAGTTTTTTTTTTAAATTATGCCCCACTCGCAAACATGACCGGGTGCAGCGGCCCACCCTGCACCTCTATGTGGGCCGGCCCTGGTTACCAACCATGATTTGTGTCAATATCATGTTCACAACCACGGTTTGACTCGAACCGCACTTACCAAGCACGATACTGAACTGGTGGCCAGAAATGGTGCTGGTGGAGAACAGAGACATGGGGACAGCTCTGCATGAGGCGTTTAGAGGAGAGGTGGAGGTGATGAAGGTGTTAATGGTGGCAGATGAAGGGGTGGTTGAAAAAGTGAACTTCATAGGTGAGAGTGTGTTGTTTGTGGTGTGTGAGAAAGGGAAGGTGTAAGTGGTAAAGCACCTGTGTAGCAAACCGTGGTTGTGAAGATGAGATTGACACAAACCGTGGTTGGTAACCACGGTTTGATGCTGAGAGAAACAAGGCTTTTGAGTTTAAGACCAAACCGTGGTTGGCAAGTGGGGAAACATCATTTATGAAAATGGAAAAATTTTAACACCATAAACGCAAGAAAGTGTTCAAATAACACCCCTGATGAAAAAAAATTGTATACTTATCCTCTATAAAAGTGATGTGAGTTCAAATAAATATATATATATATATGTATATATATAGGATTGAGATCTTATAATAACCCTCAATATATATAGGGTAAGGATCTTTTGTTAACCCATTGTTATTGTGTTAAACCAATTAACTTCGTCAAAATCAATTCAAATTATTTTTTTTAATAACATTATTTCACTAATACAACGTAATGTTTTTTTTTTTGAATTTTTGTAAATTCGCAACTGTAAGGTGAGTTTGCACCAGTGTAAAAACTTGCTGAAAACATAATATATATATATATATGTATATATATTATGTGTGTAATAATGTTATTCAAAAAATAATAATTTGGATTGATTTTGGCGAAGTTAATTGGTTTAACACAATAAGAGTGGGTTAACAAAAGATCCTTACCACACACACACACACAGATATATATATATATATGGGTGGTTATAATAAAAATCAACTTGAGTTGAAGAAACCTTGTAAACCCTGTTTACATATGTAAAAAAAAATATTTTATTTTTGGGATGAATTCTACATTCAATTTTATCATTTTTGGTGAAAAAATTATAAAAAACCGCCGAGGTTTTTTTTTTTAATTTTTTTTAAAATCTGACGTTTGTTACATATGTAAGTTCTAAGGTATGACGTTTATTACATATGTAAATGCTGACGTATTGAATACATAAGCCTAAAAAACGATGATTTTTTCTATTTTTGAAAAAATTTTATATCTTTTTTTATTCGGCGTTTTTTTTTTTTGCGACTAGGGATTTTTTATACAAATAATCAATCCCAAACTTTTAAAAAAAATTTCCCAAATATTTTTTTTTCAAAGGGTTTGTAAGGTTTTTTCAACTCAAGCGGGATTTTATTCTATCATTTCCCTATATATATATATATAATTACACGAGTGCAAACTCACCCTACACTTGCAAATTTACAAAAATAGAAAAAAGAACTGAAAGAACCCACTTCCGGCACCTCTCATAGTTGACAAACATAACACAAACAGAGTTCTTAAACATTGAATAAACATTAAAGATAATAGCGGAAGTCTTTACAAAATTATGAATTATTTAAAACTTTAAACTTTCATTGTCTAAAACATAAACAAATCATGGGGGGTGTCAATCTTGCCAGCATCAGCCATCCAGCCACCATCTCCTAAGCGCTCGCGGCCTCATATCTGTTTCTTTCCTTTACTACCTGATGTGTATACTAAAATAGTCAGCTAACGCTGGTGAGTTCAAGTTTACAACATTAGCATAAAAGCATTCTTTCTCTTGTTAATCATATAAACTCATGTTATGAAAACATGCGTTAAACATACTTTAAACGTTCTCTATACTACTAAGTGATATATATTACAATACAACATGTAAATTGATACTTAGTTATTATGTGCTTTGTTCTGTTAAGTCATACATTAATAGTCTACAATCTGTTTCTTTCTCATTCTCTTGTCCAACAAGGACTTCTCGTGTCCATAAAGGACTTCTTTCTTTCTCGGCGAGTATTGTTTCCTAAGGCTCATCGTCCAAAGGCCAATACTCACAACTTGTGTCCACTAGGGACTTCTCACACAACCGTCGTCACCGTAGCAACCATCGTTACTCTTCTTAACCAGTCGTACAACTTCCTCGTTACAGTGCCCTGCCTAGCACTGTCCTGATTTTTCTCATGGTACGTCATGGACGGAGACCGTTCTGATACCAACTTGAAAGGACCCACTTCGGGCACCTCTCATAGTTGGCAAACACAGCACAAACATAGTTTCTTAAACATTGAATAAACATTAAAGATAACAGCGAAAGTCTTTACAAAACTCTAAATTAATTAAAACTTTAAACTTTCATTGTCTAAGACATAAACAAATCATGGGGATGCAAGTCTTGCCAGCAACAGCCATCCAACCACCATCTCCTAAGCCCTCGCGGCTTCATATCTGCTTCTTTCCTTTGCTACCTGATGTGCACACTAAAATAGTCAGCTAACGCTGGTGAGTTCAAGTTTACAACATTAGCATAAAAGCATTCTTTATCTTGTTAATCATATAAACTCATGTTATGAAAACATGCGTTAAACATACTTTAAACGTTCTCTATACTACTAAGTGATATATATTACAATACAACATGTAAATTGATACTTAGTTATTATGTGCTTTGTTCTGTTAAGTCATACATTAATAGTCTACAATCTGTTTCTTTCTCATTCTCATGTCCAACAAGGACTTCTCGTGTCTATAAAGGACTTCTTTCTTTCTCGGCGAGTATTGTTCCCTAAGGCTCATCGTCCAAAGGCCGATACTCACAACCTGTGTCCACTTGGGACTTCTCAGGTAACCGTCGTCACCGGAGCAACCATCGTTGCTCTTCTTAACCAGTCGTACAACTTCCTCGTTACAGTGCCTTGCCGAGCACTGTCCCGATTTTTCTCATGGTACGTCATGGTCTCGGTCCATTACGCAACATCGGCTTCGGGTAGCAGTAGTCTCAAGGACTATACTACTACCTTAAGACTTACAACTATGCTTAGGGTAGCACTAGCCTCTGGGACTATGCTACTATCCAAGTCTTTTCTTATCAGGGTCTCATACTCTGACAGATTAGACAATGTATTTGACTTATTCTTCTTTGCTTTGTTTATAAAACATGTAGTTAAGTAAACCATCCTCTTCTCTTTGTTTATATAAAATGTAGTTAAATAAACCATTCTCTTCTCTTTGTTTATATAACATATAGTAAAATAAACCATTATCTTCTCTTTTCTTTCGTTTATAAAACATTTAGTTAAATAAACCGTTCTTTTCTTCTTATCTTTCGTTTATAAAACATTTAGTTAAATAAACAGTTCTTTTCTTCTTATCTTTCGTTGAAAATGTTTAAATAATAAAATACTTTTATTATAAATGTATAATTCTTGAGTATGCATAACACTCTAAAACTAAAAAAAGGGATTCTTGAACTCACCGGACTATCGATATTCAACCTGAAGTTGACGCCTTATCTATCGCTAATGGGTATACCGATCTGCACATAAATTAAAGTGCGGATTCTATCATTTGTACATGAGTCGGCCATAAATATTACTAGCGACACTCGAGAGTCGGTGAAGACAATCGCCAGCGACACTATAGTGTTGGCCGGGAGTTTCGGCAATCACACATGAGTGTCGGCTGAGAGAGTCGCCAGCCGCACTCATAAGTGTCGCCCGAACTTGCATTCAGGACTTTGCGTTATGCTAGGGAGCTGATTCTCAGCGTGTTCATCAGAGGGCCGACTCTCAGGAGTCGATGCTCTGAGGGCCGATTCTCTCCATGAGCGATTCTCCTCTTCTTCTTCCTCGCTGAGAGTCGGCACATTGCACGTGCCGACACTTAAGTGTCGACTCAAGAACACTCACCCTTTACAGGTCTGATTTCGATCCAAAACTTTAACTTTTTACATTCCAAACGTTTATCTAGCTTCCATGAAGCTAGATCTGAGCTTTAAATCGTTTTTCATACGTAAAAATTCAATCTTTAGGTTATAAAACCCCATAAACCCTAAAAACCCATTTACATAAAAAACGTAGATCTAAGGTCGATTCTTACCTTAAAAGGCTGCGGTTGCTTCTCGAGACCCATCATCTTTCGTTTTATTTCTTTCTTGTTATTTTCGGGATGTTACAAAAATATGGCGTTGTATTAGTGTAATAATATTTTTCAAAAAATAATAATGATTTGGATTGATTGTAGCGAAGTTGATAGGGTTAACACAATAATAACAGGTTATTATAAGATCCCAAACCTATATATATATATATATATAATTATAAATTAATGATCTTTAAGTTATTTTTAATTTACATATCCGTTATAAACTAGTTTGGGTCTAAGTTTAAAAAGTTACATGTTTGGGTTACGTGCTTTTCATTTTGTAATGAATTTGGTTTCAAACACTAACTTCCATTAAAATTTTTGTTAATTTTATGCAAAATGACTAAAATACCATTAACATTAAAAAACACGAAAGATCTGAAGTCCCAACACGATCATCTCTGTTCACCCACCGTTGTACCTTAGACCCATCACCACCATTTTCCTAGTGCTCAATTTGATCTGTAGTAATTCATGTAAGTAGGGTTTGTGACTGCAAAAAATTGGATCTGAGAAGATGACATCTCTGAGTTACGTAACAATAATTTTCATATACATAATTACATTATGCATTAATGATCAAAACAAACATTTACATATATGTATTTATGATTTTTATCATTTTTTATAAAATTAAATGACGTTTATTGTTGCAACATTAAAATCCGGGTCGGGCTTGATGTTGGAACGAATCGTGCCTAGCTATCCCAACTTTAGATCCGAGCTGCAATAACAAAAAAACTCGTTAGAGTGACCTGTAGACAGAGCTCTGGAAATATCCTCTGACGCTCAAGTCAATGATTTATACCAGATTAACAAGAAGATAACATGTTTATGGCATATAAGTAAATAAATAGGTAAGTATAAGAGATGTAATATCCCGAAAATGAAAACGTCTCATTAAAGTGGAGTTGGAAAATAAAAAGAATAAACAAGGAGGGGAGGAACTAAACATGTCAAAGGACGAAAGACGAAAGAAAGGGGAGGGGCTTAACCTAGCCTCCACCTCCACCCCCTCCTCATTCCATCAAATTTCCATCAAGTTTTAGAGAGAGAGAGAAAGAAGCTAGTGAGAGAAAGAAAGAAGCTAGAGAGAGAAAGTAGTGATTTGGGCCAACCGAGTACCAAGGATCGTCGGGAATCACCTCTAGATCATCTAATAGGAAAGAGTAAACGAAATCATGTAACAATCGATGTTAGATTTGAGTTTTTATTAAAAGTGGTTTTTTGGGGTTATTTCACAAAAAGGACGGATTTTTACATAAGAAATGGAAAACGGACATTGGATCTAGACTCACGAGATAGAAACCAACCTTTTGAATGTAAAAAGTTTGGGTCTTGGTCACATGAGAGCTTGCCCGCCATCTTCATGCAGAAACTAGGGTTTCTACTGAAGAAGGAGGCTGGGCAAAACTGGCCTAGTTCCTCTTAGTTAATAATTTCGCTTAGTCTTAGTTTCGCTGATACCAACAAAAGCAAAACTGGTTTAGTTTCGCTTAGACCTTGGAAGCGAAACTATCTTGTTTCGCTTAGAGTTGTGAAAGTATAGGATTAATGATTTATTAATTATCAATTCAGATAGTGTGCGACGTTTATTGGACCAGTTCCAAGTACACGGAGAATAGGTTTACAAGTGAGTTTCTATTGCCCTTTTTCTTATGTTTTTGGACTGGCATGCATACCGACAGAAAGGATTGAAAGATAAAGTATTATTTTATAAAAATTGTATTTTTATAAAAGGAAAAGAAAACATATAAAGAGTATAGAACTATCTTTGAAATAAACATTTTAAAGAAAGTAAAGAACAAAAGTAAAGAATGACAAAGAAGCAGTATCTCAGTACTGCTTGACAGTGACAGATGCCATGTTATATGCTTATGTGTTAATATGTGCTATTTATCTACAATAATGTGTTGCTTGAATTGATTGTGTGTTATAGTATAGTTGCATAGTAGTGTAAAGTAGAAAGGCTTGTAAGCACAGCTAAAGTAGAAGTCTTACCCGGATGTGTAAACAAGCTAAAGGAGTCTCACCTAGAGGTGTGAGCAAGTTAAAGGAGTCTTACCTTGATGTGTAAGAGAGAAAGAAAGTTCCACCCTGAGGTGTGGGTACACAGAAAAGTCTTACGATGAGGTGTAAGCAAGAAAGGAACCTTGTCTTCGGACAATGGTTCATATGTGATAGTATAATGTATGTGAAAGTCACATGTCTTGTATGAGTGAAGGAAAGTATGACAGAGTAAAGTATGACACTTTAATTGGTTTCCCTAAATCCAGTGTTTTAACAAAAGATAGTAACGAACATTTTTTTATAAATTGTTTCGTTGTAAAGTTTTAAAGTGAAAGAGAAAGTTTTGTTAACACGTAATGTAAAGAAAGCTTATCTTATTTTTATAAAATTAAGCTACCATAAAGAAAGGCAAAGTTTTCGGTCAAAAGTAAAGATAGAACTCACCAGCGTTAGCTGACCTTTTAGTATGCATGTCAGGTGGTAAAGGTAAAGAGAAAGTGTGAGTAGAGGAGCTGAGAGGGCTCGATAGCATGGACTGACATTTCCATATCCGACAGTTTATGTTGAACAATGTTTTAGTTAAAGTTTTAATTGGTTATGGATTTTATGAATGTTAAATCAAGACTTCCGCTGTAATAGATATTCTGATTTCAATTTAAGAACTATGCTTATTATGTTTTGTGCCAACTATGATATGTACCTGGTGTTGGGCGTTCCAAAAGATGAGGGGTGATGAATGGTGAAGAGGTTGTATAAGAGCCATTTGAGGAGATGTCAAAGACCAACAAGGATAAAGGGAGAAAATGAGTTAGTTCTCTAAGAGAGTGAGAGGTGAGAAGCTTGGGATTTATGTTGATGTATATATAGTGTTCAAGGTTGGTGGTGTATATATAGTGTTCAAGGTTGGTCTTTGAGAGATCTTGGTTGACTTTTCGCATTCCATATGGAGTGGATAGGAGTGAGGCAGCCTTGGCATGTCTGACTTGCCTTGGGGATTTGAAGGTTTCCTTTTAGGTGTAATATGTTGACTTACCTTGATTCTGAGTGAAGCAACTTGAGTAAGTGGTTTAGCATTGCTCCTCCTAGCCATAGGTGTTGACCTATCATATTATGATAAGAAAAGGAAGTAAGGGACTTCCTATGCAGTTCTAATATAAGGCCCCAAACCCGGTAGGCCTCACGTGTTGGAATTACTCTTAAACAAATAATTCTTAAACTTGAATATCAAATAACGTAGCGGAAAACTTCATTCAAATATAACGTAAGCATGTTCAACAATTTAAAAACGTAAACATTGTTATAAACATTTCCATAACAAAAACAAAACGGGATGCCAGTCTTCATAATTAGCTGGGTAACTCTTCTCGCTTGCCAAACATCCATGCCAATTTCAAACATACTCTTAACCTGAATGTGCATACTAAAAGTCAGCTACGCTGGTGAGTTCTGGCTTTTACATAAAACAATAACTTCAAATATTTTCCAAGAACATAACATTCAACTTCATTAATAAAAACGTACGTAAGCATGCAAGAACATAATGGGAAAACATAAGTCAACAAATACATCGAATCTGCGCCTTCTTGTAACCGTCAATTCCATACATACATAATGGTGGAGAAACCTAAGGCTCATTACCTCTAGGCCATTCAACACCTTGGTTTCCTAAGGCTCGCTACCTCTAGGAACACCAACACATAATAAACTTCAAGCACAATGTCCCAAAGGATAGCACATACCAAACTTCAAGGATCACATTAACCCTTATGGTGACCATCATCACCCCCAGTTGTACAACCGTTGGCTAGCCAAAACCCCAAAACGAATTAAAACTCATATTTAGAATGAATCGTTACCTGAAATGAGCTTCTGATTCGGAGGTACTTCTCACGAGCAGTAAAGGAACACGATGCTGCGATCTTGAGCCGAACCATCACTTTCTCTCTCTATGGTTTCTCTCTCTAAGATTGAGTGAAAGTGAGAGAAGTTGATGGACTAAGGTATTTATAGGGAAGGCTCCGTAACCCTTTTCGGCCCATCATATGCGGCCTAATACGGCCCACGACTTAGCCTCTTATTATTCTCCTTTTCTTTATTTCCTATGAGAGCCCGCTTACTTAACTGTCTTATTTTCGGGGTGTTACAAGTCTACCCTCCTTACAATAGGTTTCGTCCTCGAAACCTGTCATAAGTCAAACGATTGAGGGTACGACTCCCTCATATCTTTCTCTGTCTCCCAAGTGACTTCCGATCCGAAGAGTAAATGAGGATATCGCCAATGAATTGATTACCAAGAGCGATGTCGTAGCGTTTGTCAATCTGAATGACATCACACGATACTCGTAATGCCCATATCGCGTGAAACGTGGTTTTCAGTATGTCTTCCTCTCTCACCTTCAAATGATAGTACCCTGAAGGTCAACTTTTGAGAACCAACTTGCGCCTTGCAATTCGTAAAACAAATCGTCAATCCTTGGCAAGGGGTACTTGTGCTTCACAATGCGCTTATTCAATTCCTTGTAGTCAATACACATCCTCATAGAACCATCCTTCTTCTATACAAACAGCAACGGGGCACCCCACAGTGATATGCTCGGTCTGACAAAACCCTTATCAAGTAATTCTTCGAATTGTGTCATTAGCTCTTTCATCTCCAATGGTGCTAGTCGATATGGAGCCTTTGTAATATCCTTGATTTTCCGACCGTATTTTATATATATATATATATATATATATAATAACATTTCTATTTCATTTCTGGTTCATATCATTGTGACACATTAACCATGATTGCAAGGTGCATCATTTACACACAATTTCATGTTATAACTTTATTATAGATATATATTTCTTGTTAAACCAAGAATTAAATTTATGGACTTTAATCATGCAATCTCACTCCTTATTAAATATATATATACATATATATATATATATATAGACATATATAATATCATTTGGAAATATAAGTATGTAAACATATTTATATATTTGAAAAATTATAAAACTAACCATATTAAAAGACTTGTTTGGTTTTAAAGATATATATGTTTTATTTTTTTATATAAACCATTATGAATCTATTAGACCTAAATGTGTTTAATTTCTATAATTTTATAAAAATAAAAGTTAGTTTTACAATTAAAATGATTTCTTTTTTTAAACCAAATAAACTTGGGTTGAACCCTCACTTGATCCACTGAACCCCTTACACACTTTGAACCATCAATTTGGACCCTCCTTGATGTAAAACCCCATTTCCGTCGTCTTTGACTTCTAGAAGTTAACAAGCCCCATTTTAGTTTCAAATCATACAAATTTACTCTATGTGATTGTGCAAACACGTTGTGGGATCTGTTTCGTAAGCCTATTACATCACAACAATGATTCGAATTACAAGATTGTAACATCCCAAAAATAAAACGACAGTTAAAATAACAGAATAAACGAACGAGGCATGTCGGGGAGCCTTCCCTATAAATAGCTAAGGTCACCACCTATTTCTCTCAGTTGCAACTTCTAGAGAGAGAAACCGTAGAGAGAGAAAGTTGGCGGATCGACCCGAGATTTCAGCAAAGTATTGCTCCATAGCTCGTGAGAAGAACCTCCGGATCAGAAACTCGATTCAGGTAATGATCGGGCTAAATCTGAGTTTTTGTTCGTTTTTTGGTGAAAAGGTAACGTTTTCACGGATAAAACTGAAAGATAAACATAGATTTGAGTTCCTTAATGGAAAGCAAACGTTTTGAAGTAAACAAGTTCGGGATCTTGACGTGATCAGACCCGAAGGAGAAAGTTAGAGTTTTTGTGAAGAAGCAGTTCGTGCGTACTTATCAAGTACGCATGAAGATGATCATGCGTATTTACCAAGTACGCAAGAAGAGGATCCTGCGTACTTATCAAGTATGCATGAAGAGGGTCATGCATATTTATCAAGTACGCATGAAGCAGGTGCTGCGTATTTATCAAGTACGCATGAAGCAAAGTCTGCGCATTTATTAAGTACGCAAGAGCAAGGCCCTGCGCACTTGCTAAGTGCGCAGGCATCAGGCTGATTAAGTAAAGTCAGTATGTTTAGAAGGTTAAACCGTTAGAGTCGGGATTGGGTCTGATGTGTATTTAACTAATCAATTTAGATCGGAAGTGACGTTGTTGGGCCTTTGTTTAGGACAACCGAGACTAGCTTATAAGGTGAGTTCTAGAAGCCCTCTTTTAAATGTTTTATATAATGTTTTCGGGCTGGTGTGCATACATACGAAATGATGTTTATGATACTATGTTTACGAAATGAAATGATTTGGAATAAATGGTTTATGGAAAGAAAGTTTTATGAATTGAATGTTTACGAACGAAATTTTTATAAAGAAACGGTTTATAATGAAGGTAAAGGGTTTTGAAAATGAATGAAATGTTTTACGAAAAGAAAAGAAAATGGCAAAGGTTTTAAAGAAGTCATTACAAATTTAATATGTCGAATGAAGTCTGGGAATGTAATTCCCAGCCTTGTGGTAGATTATGGACAGCGAGCCATAGTTTGATGTTGTACAACAGGGGCAGTGTCTTTGTGGCATGTCAATGGTTTGATGTTGTACAACTGGTAGGGAGTAACGACGGTTACTCAGGGGTTAACGTGACCCTATGTAAGGTTAAATTATGATCCGATGGTGTTATGGCCGTGAGCCATAGCCGTCGATGGAAGTTGTCGGTTTATGGACATGAGAGCCATAGGGGCAACTGAATGGGTATTGTCGGTCCTCGTGCAGTTAAGCCTTGGGGGCAATACAAAAGGGAATTGACGGAATGTATGGTATTGTCGGTCTTCGTGTAGTTAAGCCTTAGGGGCAATACCATACTAAATGAAGGTACGAATGGTAACACAGATTTAAATAGTAATGTATGACTTAAATGAATGTTAAATGTTTTAAACAAATGATCCGTTCAATGTGTTTATGATGAGGATAAATGTTTGACTGTTTTTAATGATGAACGAAAGGCCCTGTTTTCTTATACATGATGTTAAACCCTAATGAATGATTGAATGATGAACCATTTCTTAAATCGAACGAAAACTAGAACTCACCAGCGTAGCTGACTTTTTAGTGTGCACATTCAGGTTAAGGCAGGTTATGATGATGGAAGGTGATGCTGGGCGGCTTGATGAGTTACCCGGATGACATGAAGACTGGCATCCCGTTATGATTAGTTTATGTTATGTTTATGTATTAGACTATGTTACGCTTCCGCATGTTGAACGATGTAATGACTATGTTTTAATGAAATTTTCCGCTGCGTTATTTTGATATTCAAGTTTAAGAACTGTTTGTAAATGAGTAAATCCAACAAGTGAGGCCTCCCGGGAATGGGGCCTTACAAAGATTAAACTCAATTTTGTTTCTATTCGCGGTGGTTGACTTCCCAGGTCAAACCCGCCATCAATTTGATTCGAACGATTAAAATTCAAAGTTGTTAATGTACAAACTCGTGCACAGACGTTACACAATCAAAACCAAGTGTCATTGATGAACCAATTTAAATGAATTTAAACGAATTAACTCAAACCCGTAATCGTTCTAAACAAATACGAATCGATTTGTGCGTTTCAAATGAAATTGAGGCATATAATTCAATCACACACCTTCGCGACACCACCGGAAAACTCCCTGAACGCACAATTTCTCTCCCAAACACCTCTGAATCACGATTTCATCCGAGGAACTTGAACATGCAATTTCTAGTCGACCCCACTCTTTGCTCAACCATTCCAGGTAAATCTTATGCCTATGGATTTGTTTTTACCCAAGGAATGAAAGCCCTATGCTTTCGGGATCAATCGCAGACCGATCGAATCTGATTGGGGGCTAGGGTTTACGAGTTTGCATTGGGGAAGAAGAAGAACTCGAGATTCCTTGTTAAATAATAAACAACCCCTTTCTCAGCATGGCTTCAAGCCTAGATCACCCGGCTAAACCCTATTGTCCCCTCCGCCTAGGTCGTGGGTTCGAGTCCCGCACCCCCTTTTTATTCCTGTTTTAATTCAATTGACTATTTTAATACATAATCTTTTGTTTTAAAATCTGATTTACTTTTAATAAATCTTATAAACATACTCAAAAACTTTTACAAAATCAGGAAATATCAAATAGTATTTATTCATTTTTACTTTATTAAAAACATATTAAAAATGTTTATTAAAAATGTTATAAATTCCTAAATAAACAAGATAAATGATTTATTTAAAATCTGATTATGTTGTTTTACCAATAAAATAGTAATGTTTATAAAACAAATTTTAACTATTTGTTTAAACATTATTAACTCCCATTTTAAATATATAAATAATTAATTTTGCAAAGAATAATCATTTAAAACATTTTAAATTTATAGAAACACTTAAATAATTACTTTACGTAAATGATTATACAAATACCATTAATTTCATTTAAAGATTGTATTTATTTAAAATCTCTTACTAATCATATAAGTAAAAGAAATTTAATAGATAATTTAAATAAATATTTTTTTAACAAATATTTAAATCTTTTTTCATCCCATAATTTATTTATTAAATTATTTTAGAATGATCACATAAATAAATTCAAACATATTATTTTTGTAAGGATTATTGGATTTTAATAATCTCATCTTTTACCAATTGGCTAATAACAATCCCAACTGAAAATATTTTTACCACCGGTCCCTACTTTCAAACTATTTTCTTACATTGGACCCTCCGTTAAAAAAACTTAACGCCGTTAGATTTTATATGTCGTGGACATCTGCAAACCGTCGAAAAGTCGAGTCAAGCTAGCAGTGGTCTCGTGGTGGGTTTTGAAATTGGCTCTGGTTGTATTTAAATGGTCTCGTTTTTTCGGCAAGTCCAAACAGAGACAACGATGGTGTTTAACAAGACCAGTTAAACACCACCAGAGCCAATTTCAAAACCCATCACGAGACCGCTGCTAGCTTGGCTCGACTTTCCGACGAGTTTCTAATTAATTCTAAGTAGTATTAACTTATCACTATAAACACGTATATTTTCCTATAAATACAATCCCATATCCAATCCCAAACCCTATGAAACCCTAAAATCTTAAGATTTTCTTATTTCCATTTAGACATACATTGAATTGAGAGTACAATTACCCATGTAGGTTTATTCAGAGAAATCCTCACAAGGCCTATCCATCTTTATCAATTCATACCATTACTAGCTTCATTACAGGTGAGTTTACATAACTCCTTTTTCTTTTTTATACTTTTGGGGTGAAACATGTCTACAACTATATTTCATACACAATTCAATACTTTGTTCCTATGCAACTGTCTTTATGCTTTATGTCTTAAACTGATTGGTGACCATTACGTGTGTTCATGTTAGTACAATCATTAATTTGTGTGGCAAGCCTAAGGTAGTACCTAACATGATCATTTATAGGGTAATCCGATTCATTACTTAACATAAACCTTGGCGGGTTTGTGTTTACATTTTGGTACTTCACGCAATCCGGGGGATTGTGCATACATATAAACATGGCTTGAATGTACGCTTTGGACCCTTGTATGTTTTCACATTTATGCTTTAGACACCATTTGAATATATTGAATTGTAAACTAAATTAACCTTGTTTGGTGTCAAAACCTATGTTTCTCACCAACTACTTGTAGTAGACTTTTACATACATGTTTTAGGTGCACCCGTTTGAGGAAATTGCTTGATCACATAGGACCTTAGACCTAGCATTAATAAGACTGAATTTAAATTATGTTTATGTTATGAACACATTGTTTTCTATTTCTCTTTGTAACAGATGCTTTTAATTTGATGAATAAATATTACAACACATTTAATAGATGATCATGTGCTTATGAACAACCGCGTCAGCCCCGACGTATAATCCGCCGCCGACCGGGGTGTGACAGATTGGTATCAGAGCTTGGTTATTGGGAATTAGGTTATTAGAAACCAATGACCTAGTCTATAACCTTAGGATACCCTTGCTGATTATCATACATATTATCTTCTATATCACATTGCATGATATGATACATGTTATCTTATGTACTGTGTTACTTGATAACTTACATGTTTACAAAAACTACTACTCGTATAATACCTTATTTGCTACATTATTTGATTAGTCCGCATATTACCTATTTGATATCACTACATGTGAACCTAAGTCTTGACATACGCTTATTTATATCTAAGACTTCCTACCCTTTCATCTTTACACATTGAGAACTATGTTATCACCATCACTTGTGGAAAAAATTCAAACCCTTAGGCCTAATGCCTAGTGAAATTTTAAAATCCCGTCAGAGTTTTGAGTTCTGAAAATTAATAAAGAACATGTGCAATCCGGAGGGGTGAATGCATGTACTTTGTGTAGGTCCAGAATATAACACGAATCTGTAGAAACCCAAAGCAAGAGGCAGAATCTCTTGATTTGGTGAAGAAAACACAAGAACAATAGATGAATAATAAAAAACCTTCTTGTATTAATTTTAATCAAAAGATATTACAATGAAAACCCTCAAATCTCTCTTGCTTTGTGTGCTCACAATGATGAAACAATAATCTGTGTGAAAACCCCTTATGTGTGCACACCCTAAACCCTAGAAAAAACTATTCTATTTATAGGTCTAGACTAGGTTTGAAAATATTAAAAAATGCCACTAAACTATTAAATCTTCATTTACCCGCAACAGCCACCGTTAATCGAACCAAGCACGTCAATCGAAACTATACTTGCGATTGAACCTTGAACTTTTGATCGATCTTTGATTTTTATTTGAACTTGATCTTTCGTCTGAATCTTGATTATTTTGGTAAGCGTCAGCCTTAATAATACCCTACAATCTCCCCCTAGGCTGATGCTACCAAAATCTTTCATTATCATTTCCATTATGATGAACAACTTCAATATCAACCCTCTCCCCCATTTATGGTTGCATCAGATGTTAAAGTTGTAAACAGACGAACGTTGCGGTTACTCGGAGTTTGAATTTGCATTTGTAGATTCTGGATAGACTTTCCATCTCTCTTTTGCTTGATGAATCAGAAGATCTAGGAGGAGGTTTCCTAGTATGTTATCTTCTGCACTACTGAGGAACATGCTCTTTTGATCGGGTAACTTTTCTCAACTGATGATCGGCCATCATTGCAGCAAATTCTTCAACTGAGGTGGTGAAGCTGTCGGCCAGCTTCTAGAATACCGCACCTCATGACTTTGTCAACAAAATCTATTCATAAACACAAACACAACTCCGAATTCCCTTTAGACAATTCAAATTACAAATAAAACCGTATTCATCTGCAATATCATATTGATTTCTCAAAATTAGTTCAATGTGGATGACGAAAAACAAATAACAAAATTGTATAGAACAAAGGAATTTTTTTTTCTTTTAACTTTGAAACTATCTAATATACCACAAAATGAACAACTTGCTTCTTTTGGGAGAAAAGATCCTACATGAGATCATACTAGGCTATCATCCTAAGTCACACTTCAATTTTGAACTCTGAACAAGTAGGTCAAAAGCGAATGCCAATATTCTGTGTCCACTTTAAACTTAAGCACAATTGTTTCCTTCAATGCTTTGTGATAGTTTATCATGTTTTGGTAATTTTTGTATGACGCTAGTGGTTCCCACACTCAAGAAGCCACAGCAAGAACCTATCCATCCTCAAGATGTTTTGAGTTTTCAGGTAATCACAACTTGACTTAGCCACTAACCATTGATAATAAAATACCATAAATCTTAAGATATATCTATTAGATCATAACTAGCACGGGTCTATGAACTGTTCAAGAAATCTCTAACATGTTTGATCAAGAACATAGCACTATGGACTTACATGTTCAAGAACAAGAAATGCTCAAGGTCATAGCATAATGGACTTACATACCCTGGTTTCACTTTACACTTCTCACCATTCTTGTTTGTGGAGGAATAAATGCATTTCTTTGCTAAGTTTCCCTCCTTTCCACAAGCAAAACATGCTCTGACATGAGAGAACTGTCTTTGATTATTCTGTTGAGAGAAATTATCACATCATGATTATGAAGACTAGGATGTTGAGGCCCTTGATGAAGATCGTGTAACTATAATATTTACTTCAATGTTAACCTGCTGAATACTCTGATTTTGACAAGCTTGTTGTTGTGATAGAGTCTGTTTCAAGGCAAAGAATTCTCTATTACTCAAGCTTTCATGAGGAACATCGGTGACAACAGTTCCTGCACTTCTGCAGTGGTAGTAACTGGATTGTGTGGACCATCAGTGATTGACTGCAAAAGGGTGTGGTCATGGAATTGAAAGAAAGTCTTCATTTTCTTGGTCCAATCATCAAAGTCTCTAGTGGACACCAAGACAGGTGGTTTGTTTCCTCCAGCATATTCACTGTTGCTTGAAGATGCCATAACTCAGAGAAGTTAAAAGAACAAACAGTAGCTAGTTTCGGGTCAATCAGGGATGATCAAAACAACTAGTTTCGATAGAGAAAAGGCTGATCGAAACTACTAGTTTCGACAGAACAAGGCTTGCCCGAAACTTCTAGTTTCGATTAAAGAAACAAAAACCAGAAACAACAAGTTTCGATGAAGAAGACTTGACAGAAAATCCAGCAAACTCAGAAGAAATTACAAGTTTCAATTGAAACTAGTTTCGATATTCCAATAGTTTCGGGTGAACAATCTGCAAAGATTAGTTTCGATATAACAGGAAAAAAAAGCTAGTTTCGATGACAACTTCTCAAGACAACAGTACAGACAAGAAGTTTCGATGATCAACTAAAAGCAGAAATTGTCTCCCGGTAGTTTCGATACCTCCTTCTTCAAGCTTTAGCAGACTCCATTGATGAAAAGCTTCAATAATCAATAATGAAGAAACAACAATCCAATCCCGCGAAAAGCTTCCAAATAATCTTCTGAATACACTCAGAAATCAAGAGCATAAAGCTTTGATACCAATTATAGGTCCATATTTCAATCGAAAATCACTCAACAGATCGATTACACACACACAGGTGGAATCTGTGTGTATGGTTGTGAAACAGAGGGTAGAAACAGAATTGGTGAAGATAAACAGGCAAACCACACAAGAATCAACACAATAATGATGTGAAATTGCAAGAACAACAGATGAAATAGCTTCAAATGTGTATTGATTCAACAAAAATGTGAAAGAGAGAAATTCAGGGTTACAGCCGCTATCCACACCCTAGAAATTCTCAAACTAGGCTATTTATAGTAAGTTGACAGGCATCGAAACTATGCTTACCGAAACTACTAGTTTCGGTGAAGCATTTACAAGTGTGAAAAGCCTATCGAAACTATACTATCTATCGAAACTACTAGTTTCGATTGAACAAAACTCAATCGAAACTAGATAGTTTCGATGGCCCAAACTTAAAGTAATAAAAGCAGTAAATTACATGAAACTGAAAATACAAGTAAATAAACTAACTAATCAAAGTTCAAAAAGAAATACATTGATGACAACAGCTTATAAAATAATTAGACTCTACAAGTATATGAAAAGAATAGAAAATGACAAAAAGATTTTATGTTTGTACAGTTTGAAAAAATGAAAATTGAGAAGATTAATTTGACTATATGAGAAATGATATGAACGAGACTGATACTTCTAGCACATGAATAGAGTAGAACAATAAAAGGTATACTCGATATGTGATATGTCAATAGGCTTAGCATCTAATTTGAAAACTTTGTTGAGTGATAAAACTTAAAGCCTTATGAATGAGTGGATTAGCCATCTAAGTTTTTACGGTTTAAGGCTGACTCTTATTCAACAGTAGATTGAGAGCTATATTCTTGTCATACACACCAGCTACCATCGATATATAATCTTTCCATTTATAGATCTATATACATTTATACAAAATAAAAGACATGCAATGACATGTAAAATCCCAAAGACATACAATGACATGCAATATATATAACAAAAAGAGAGCAAAAGGACATGCAATGTCATGAAATAGGATTAAAATGTAAAAGATACGCAATGTTAGCGCGTACATACTAGTATATTTATACATATTTTTCTCTTTTGGGACTATGTGACTGGTAAGGGATTTCTTGTCAGGGTATTTAATTCCGTTGGGCTATGACCTTGAGCGTTTCTTGTTATTGAACATGTAAGTCCGTAGTGCTATGTTCTTGATCAAACTTGTTAGAGATTTCCTGAACAGTTCATAGACCCGTGCTAGTTATGCTCTAATAGATATATCTTAAGATTTATGGTATTTTATTATCAATGGTTGGTGGCTAAGTCAAGTTGTGATGACTTGAAAACTCAAAACATCTTGAGGATGGATAGGTTCTTGATGTGGCTTCCTGAGTGTGGGAACCACTAGCTTTATACAAAAATTACCAAACATGATAAACTATCACAAATCATTTAAGGAAACAATTGTGCTTAAGTTTAAAGTGGACACAGAATATTGGCAGTTGCTTTTGACCTACTTCTTCGGAGTTCAAAATTAAAGTGTGACTTAGGATGTTAGCCTAGTATGATCTCATGTCAGATCTTTTCTCCCAAAAAGAAGCAAGTTGTTCATTTTTTGATATATTGGATAGTTTCAAAGTTAAAAGAATAAAAATAAATAAATTCCTTTGTTCTATACAGTTTTGTTATTTGTTTTTCGTCTTCCACATTGAACTGATTTTGAGAAACCAACATGATATTGACGATGAATACGGTTTTATCTGTAATTTGAACTGTCTAAAGGGAATTCGGAGTTGTGTTTGTGTTTATGAACATATTTTGTTGACAAAGTCATGAGGTGCGGTATTCTAGAAGCTGACCGGCAGCTTCACCACCTCAGTTGAAGAATTTACTGCATTGATGACCGATCATCAGTTGAGAAAAGTTACCCGATCAAAAGAACTTGTTCCTCAGTAGTGCAGAAGATAACATACTAGGAAACCTCCTCCTAGATCTTCTGATTCATCAAGCAAAAGAGAGATGGAAAGTCTATCCAGAATCTATAAATGTCAATTCAAACTCCAATCTCGTGAGGATCTGCTTCGCAGGGGGAGTAACCGCAACGTTCTTCTGTTTACAACTTTAACATCTGATGC
Source organism: Smallanthus sonchifolius (assembly GCA_023525975.1). Lineage (NCBI taxonomy): Eukaryota > Viridiplantae > Streptophyta > Magnoliopsida > Asterales > Asteraceae > Smallanthus > Smallanthus sonchifolius. The sequence continues at coordinate 95,022,330 of CM042024.1, read as the reverse complement.
AACCATAAATGGGGGAGAGGGTTGATATTGAAGTTGTTGATCATAATGGAAATGATAATGAAAGATTTTGGTAGCATCAGCCTAGGGGGAGATTGTAGGGTATTATTAAGGCTGACGCTTACCAAAATAATCAAGATTCAGACGAAAGATCAAGTTCAAGAAAAAATCAAAGATCGATCAAAAGTTCAAGGTTCAATCGCAAGTATAGTTTCAATTGACGTGCTTGGTTCGATTAACGGTGGCATTTGCGGGTAAATGAAGATTTAATAGTTTAGTGGCATTTTTGTAATATTGTCAAACCTAGTCTAGACCTATAAATAGAATAGTTTTTTCTAGGGTTTAGGGTGTACACACATAAGGGGTTTTCACAAAGATTATTGTTTCATCATTGTGAGCACACAAAGCAAGAGAGATTTGAGGGTTTTCATTGTAATATCTTTTGATTCAAATTAATACAAGAAGGTTTTTTTATTGTTCATATATTGTTCTTGTGTTTTCTTCACCAAATCATGAGATTCCGCCTCTTGATTTGGGTTTCTACAGATTTGTGTTATATTTTGGACCTATAATTAAAGATCTTTAGCAGTGGTATACTCAGCAAATATGTTAAAAACTTCCATAGGAAGAGCCATAGCAATAGATCCATAAGCCTTGTTATCTCTGGCAATTAAAAAAATATCCTTATCATCATATTCAGACACAAGCTTGGGACGTTGAACATCTGCAGTGGTAGTAACTTGCTTGTGTGGACCATCAGTGATTGACTGCAAAAGGGTGTGGTCATGGAATTGAAAAAAAGTCTTTATTTTCTTGGTCCAATCATCAAAGTCTCTAGTGGACACCAAGACAGGTGGTTTGTTTCCTCCAGCATATTCACTGTTGCCTGAAGATGCCATAACTCAGAGAAGTTAAAAGAACAAACAATAGCTAGTTTCGGGTCAATCAGGGATGATCGAAACAACTAGTTTCAATAAAGAAAAGGCTGATTGAAACTACTAGTTTCGATAGAACAAGGCTTGCCCGAAACTTCTAGTTTCGATTGAAGAAACAAAAACCAGAAACAACAAGTTTCGATGAAGAAGACTTGACAGAAAATCCAGCAAACTCAGAAGAAATTACAAGTTTCAATTGAAACTAGTTTCGATATTCCAGTAGTTTTGGGTGAACAATCTGCAAAGATTAGTTTCGATATAACAGGACAAAAAGCTAGTTTCGATGATACCTTCTCCAGACAACAGTACAGACAAGAAGTTTCGATGATCAACTAAAAGCAGAAATTGTCTCCCAGTAGTTTCAATACCTCCTTCTTCAAGCTTCAGCAGACTCCATTGATGAAAAGCTTCAATAATCAATAACTAAGAAACAACAATGTAATCCAGCGAAAAGCTTCCAAATAATCTTCTGAATATACTCAGAAATCAAGAGCATAAAGCTCTGATACCAATTGTAAGTCCAAAATATAACACGAATCTGTAGAAACCCAAATCAAGAGGCGGAATCTCACGATTTGGTGAAGAAAACCCAAGAACAATAGATGAACAATAAAAAAACCTTCTTGTATTAATTTGAATCAAAAGATATTACAATTAAAACCCTCAAATCTCTCTTGCTTTGTGTGCTCACAATGATGAAACAATAATCTGTGTGAAAACCCCTTATGTGGGCACACCCTAAACCCTAGAAAAAACTATTCTATTTATAGGTTTGACAATATTTCAAAAATGCTACTAAACTATTAAATCTTCATTTACCCGCAACTGCCAACGTTAATTGAACGAAGCACGTCAATTGAAACTATACTTGCGATTTAACCTTGAACTTTCGATCGATCTTTGATTTTTACTTGAACTTGATCTTTCGTCTGAATCTTGATTATTTTGGTAAGCGTCAGCCTTAATAATACCCTACACTTTGGGTCTTCTGTCTAGGAAAGCATTTCATATAAATCCAAATCAATCGAAGTATCCGTATGCTTTCCTGGGAATTCCCGAAGTGAGTGTTCATCTATAGGCTAAAGCATGTCTTCTTGAAAGTATCTGAACTTAAGTCACTTTGATTTCATTGGGTTATGTCCCAAATGAATACAATCTAAACATCATTCGTTTAATTATTACAATTTGGTACACATGTCTAAACCTCCCTATCTGATTCTTACACATAATCCTATTTAAGTTCTTATACCCCTTCATCCTTATGCCTTGAAAATCATATCATCCCTACCATCACTTGTAAGAAATCTAAACTCTTAGACCTTACCATTCAAGGAAAGGAAGCTGCTTGAATAGATGAATCACACCTTTGAGCCACAAGACACAATCCCTAACGATTCTCACCATAACCATGAGTTCAAATAATAATGTTAATGGTACATGATTGCTGGAAGAGTGGGTGTAAGTCCATGAAAGAATCTGACTAAGGAAAGACTGAGTACATAAGTGTGTCCTTTGTGACCCACCTCTCCTTCTTGGAATTCTCTTCGTGGGAACACTACTTATAGGTCAAGTGTTACTCCCAACATACTATTATGAGAATTCGGTGTTAAGATTGGTTAAATTTTAACTTACCATTGCATTATCACTTACGACCTTTTCCGTGCTAGACATGGCCTCTTACCCTCCTCACTCCCCTGAGTATCACCCCAAAACAAAGTCAGTACAGGAGGAAGACTCCGGATCCCTATCACCAGACGACCGGTCACTGACACAAGACTCCGGATCCCCATCACCAGACGACCGGTCACTGACACATCCAGCCGTCAAATCCATATTTGACCGGAGAGAAGATTGGCTTAGGACCACAGGCATGAGACTCCAAGCATCTGAACCACCTCCATCGAGAGACCCTTATCTAGCATCTAACCTATACCATCCAGGAGCAAGACAAGTCATGGAGACTACCAGTGCCTTAGGAGTTCCAGCTGATGCCACTTACCAATATGTGAGGGCCACAAGAGTTTCTGAGACAAGGAATGGAGCACGGGATAAGGCACTTAATTATTTATCTAATTATCTATTTCATTCAATTTATTATTTTCACTTAATTATTTACAAGCGAGAGGAAATTTCAAAGTACTTGTTTATTCACAAACAAAGAGCACAGATTAGTTATTAATTATTCTAAATAAATTGCAAACCTTTTCGTCGTCTTACACCCGCGGAAATGTATGAGTTACTGGCCAGTTTCCAGAAGACGAATCATTTCGCGTGGGCATTGACTACCCACATTATACATAAATACCGAGCAACACGCTTGTCCGCAGAGCTCGATCACCTACAAAATTTGATAGTTTATGTTACTCATGAGATTCAATTAATTACATATGAACGTTCACAATATACATGAAACTAAATTGTTTACGTTATACACGAAACTTGGTTGATCACATTATACACAAAACTTGGTTGATTGTAACATGCATGATACTAGATTGTTCACATTATACATGAAACTTGCTTGTTTACAATATATATGATATTAGAGTGTTTACATTATACATGAAACTTGAGTATTTACATATTACACGGAACTAAATTGTTTACATTTCACATGAAACTAGAATGTTTACATTGTTTGCAATTGATTGTCCACATGATTTATCCATAAAAGTTGATAGCCATAAACTTTGACGTTTTCTTGTTCAAACACGAGGAAGCTATAAACTTTATGGCTAAACTTGAGGATTATGCCATCTAACCAGGACAACCATGGGGTTATGCCACACTGTTATTCTTTGATTGACTACATTATCTATGGACATAGTTGTTTTGTTAGCATAACATATGTGAAAACAATAGTTATGAACTAAGTGACCTGCATCCTCTCTTGACTCACACACAGTGGAATAAACTATACGGACCATACGACGATTGAGTAATTACGGGTGCACACGTAATTATAAAAGTCAGCGCATGGAAACACATAGTGAATTTTGTCGTGTGTGATGACATAAAACCTATAGTGATATACAGTAACGAAACTAATGTGATATGATAAGGGCATTGTGGATACGCCGCTGGCACTTCCTATATATAAGTGTCCCAATTATATTGTCAGCAGCAGCGTTGTTCGTGTCACATAGGGTTTTCTTTTATATTGACCTTGACCAATGTCTGTGAAATCTTCACCCAGTGATACCCTTTAAACCTATTAGGCTATATCCTAAGCAAGTTTTGATCATTAAACTCTCATCGTTCTTATTTTAAATAATGCATTCCAACATTTGAGTCCAAAATGTTCCTTGGCTGTTTTCACCTTAATTATCTTCAAACTAAATTCACTATCATCATTCATACCTAACTTTGAGCGTCAGATCTAAATCTTGTTATTAATTGTACTCCTCAAACTGACGGTCAAAACCCCTTTGAAAAACTAAACCCTCATCTTTTTTCCAAATTCGGTAGCGCCCATCAGTTGAATTTCGGGACGAAATTCTCTCAACTTGGTGATACTGTAACATTCTTAATTTTCCGACCGTATTTTTTTTATATATATAATAACATTTCTATTTCATTTCTGGTTCATATCATTGTGACACATTAACCATGATTGCAAGGTGCATCATTTACACACAATTTCATGTTATAACTCTATTATATATATATATATATATATATATATATATATATATCAACATATATATTTCTTGTTAAACCAAGAATTAAATTTATAGACTTTAATCATGCAATCTCATTCCTTATTAAATATATATATATATATATGTATGTATATATATACATATATATATATATATATACATATATATATAGACACATATAATATCATTTGGAAATATAAGTATGTAAACATATTTATATATTTGAAAAATTATAAAACTAACCATATTAAAAGACTTGTTTGGTTTTAAAGATATATATGTTTTTTTTTATATAAACCACTATGAATCTATTAGACCTAAATGTGTTTAATTTCTATAATTTTAGAAAAATAAAAGTTAGTTTTACATTTAAAACGATTTCTTTTTTTAAACCAAATAAACTTAATGAACGCACAATTTCTCTCCCAAACACCTCTTAATCACGATTTCATCCGAGGAACTTAAACATGCAATTGCTTGTTGACCCCACTCTCTGCTCAACCATTCTAGGTAAATCTTATGCCTATGGATTCGTTTTTACCCAAGGAATGAAACCCCTATTCTTTCGGGATCAATTACAGACCGATCGAATCTGATTGGGGGCTAGGGTTTATGGGTTTGGATTGGGGAAGAAGAAGAACTCGAGATTCCTTGTTAAATAATAAGCAATCCCTTTCCCAGCATGGCTTCAAGCCCAGATCACCCGGTTAAACCCTATTGCCCCCTCCGCCTAGGTCGCGGGTTCGAGTCCCGCACCCCCTTTTTATTCCTGTTTTAATTCAATTGACTATTTTAATACATAACCTATTGTTTTAAAATCTGATTTACTTTTTATAAATCTTATAAACATACTCAGAAACTTTTACAAAATCAGGAAATATCAAATAGTATTTATTCATTTTTAATTTATTAAAAATGTTATAATTCCTAAATAAACAATATAAATGATTTATTTAAAATCTGATTTTGTTGTTTTACCAATAAAATAGTAATGTTTGTAAAAAAAATTTAACTATTTGTTTAAACATTATTAACTCTCATTTTAAACATATAAATAATTATTTTGACAAGGAATAATCATTTAAAACATTTTAAATTTATAGAAACAATTAAATAATTACTTTAGGTAAATGATTATACAAATACCATTAATTTCAATTAAAGATTGTATTTATTTAAAATCTCTTACTAATCATATAAGTAAAAGAAATTTAATAGATAATTTAAATAAATATTTTTTTAACAAATATTTAAATCTTTTCCGTCCCATAATTTATTTATTAAATTATTTTAGAATGGTCACATAAATAAATTCAAACATATTATTTTTTGTAAATACTATATAATTAAATTTGAGTTTCTAATTACTTCTAAGTAGTATTAACTTATCACTATAAACACGTATATTTTCCTATAATTACAATCGTATATCCAATCACAAACACTATGAAACCCTAAAATCTTAAGATTTCCTTATTTTCATTTAGACATACATTGAATTTAGAGTACAATTACCTATGTAGGTTTATTGTGAGAAATCCTTACGAGGCCTATCCATATTTATCAATTCATACCATTACTAGCTTCAATACATGTGAGTTTACATAGCCCCTTTTTCTTTTTTATACTTTTGGGGTGAAACATGTCTACAACTATATTTCATACACAATTCAATACATTTGTTCCTATGCAACTGTCTTTATGCTTTATGTCTTAAACTGCTTGGTGATCATTACGTGTGTACATGTTAGTACAATAATTAACTTGTGTGGCAAGCCTGAGGTAGTACCTAACATGATCATTTATAGGGGTATCCGATTCATTACTTAACATAAACCTTGGCGGGTTTGTGTTTATATTTTGGTACTTCAAGCAATCCAGGGGATTGTGCATACATATAAACATGACTTTATTGTACGCTTTGGAGCATTGTATGTTTTCACATTTATGCCTTAGACACGCTTTGAACATATTGAATTGTAAACTAAATTAACCTTGTTTGGTGTCAAAACATATGTTTCTCACCAACTACTTGTAGTTGACTTTTACTTACATGTTTCAGGTGCACCCGTTTAAGGACATTGCTTGATCACATAGGACCATGGTCCTTGCATTAATAAGACTGAATTTAAATTATGTTTATGTTATGAACACTTTGTTTTCTATTTCTCTTTGTAACGGATGCTTTTAATTTGATGAATAAATACTACAACACATTTAATAGATGATCATGTGCTTATGAACAACCGCGTCAGCCCCGGCGTATAATCCGTCGCCTGTCGGGGTGTGTCAACCTTGGCCATGGGCTGGGCACCTGGTATCAAATCAATCTGGAACTCAGTCTCTCGGTCGAGCAGCACTCCACTCAAGTCCTCTGGGAACACCTCCGGATACTTGTGCACCACAGGCACATTGTTTAGTTCCTTCACTTCCTTATAGTTGTCTATCACATATGCCATGTATCCCTCGCATCCGCGCCTCATGTAACTGTTCACCTTAATCATCGAGATGGTGTTCGTCATCGGGACGTCACGATCCCTGTAAATCTCGACTTCGCTACCATCTGGAGCCTTGAGCCAAATTATCTTTCGCTTACAAACAATTTGTGCTTTGTTGGCAGCTAGCCGATCCATAACCAATACCATGTTAAACCCTACCAAAACCATGACAAATAATCTAACAGGGAACCTATGGCTTTCTATATTTATTGTGGAATTGTCCATTACTTATGTTACTCTCGTGGTTTTGCCCTTAGCGGTTTCTACTCTAAAGGCCTCTTCTATTTTACTGACTGCGTACTTTAACAGTTTACAGAAAGTAGCTGATATAAAACTTCTACTGCCACCCGAATCAAATAATACAGAAACTAAAGTGTTGTCAAGGACGAACGTACCTGACGCCACATCGGGGTTTACTCTGGCTTGTTCTTGCGTCAGTGCATAAGCTCGAGTCCTGATTTGGGGCCTTTCATCCTTATTTTCCGTGCCCTTCCCTTTCTGATTTTCTCCCATCGTTGGCTTTCCGCATTCCCTATTCATGTGCCCCGTTTCCCCACAGTTATAACACTTAAAGCCTTGTGGGCATTCACGGGAGTTGTACCCGGTCTTGCACATTTGTAGCGCAAGTTTGACCCTTCCCTGCACTCACCACTGTGCCTCTTCCCACATTTCCTACACATGTTATCAGTGGCCACATTCACTCTCTTGTCTCTGTGTCCCGAGACATCTCCCCCAGTTCTCTTTCTAGACCATGCTGCTTTCTTCTTTGGCTTTGCAGGGGTTGGGACACTCATGTCCAAGTCATCCCATACAATTCCACTTAGATCAACCACCAAGTCATAGGTCTTAGGTTAATTAGCTTTGACATGCGTGCGCACTTTTGGGGGTAACCCGCGCACGTAACACTTGACCTTCCTTTCTTTAGGAGTGACTAGATGTGTCACACCCCAACTGACGGTGGAATACGTCGGGGCGGGACATGGAGACTGTTCAAAAGCTCATGATCAAACTAAATTTCATAATTTTATTAAATTGAATCACAGGTACAAATACATTTTGTTCAAACTTCAGAAGCTAACAATACATCAATTTTATTTGTCACTAGGTCCATAAGCTCCTATGCGATAAACTTGTACATCAACATATCCACCTGAAACATGTTTAAAATGAGAGGGTCAACTACAAATAGTTGCTAAGCATACATAGGTTTAGAAATCTCAAGTAGTTTTCAAGTGTTGTATACAATTCATATGACATATGGTAAATAAGGCATTTTATGGAGAATCTATAGTCGAAACTAGCTGTACAATCAAACCTTGTGACTGAAGGGCATAACCTGTAGGTTATCCTAATGTAGGGCATAACAACACATATTATCCTGATGTAGTGTCGGTAACAATCACCCTACCTGGGTGGGTTTGTCAGACACAATAGATCTATCAATGTTACCATTGGCTTGTACTGAGTTAATGATTGTACGAGTCTGTCATGTATATGTAGTTCAACTCATAGCATTCAAGCACAAAAACACAAATTACACAAATAGTCATAATGTAGAATTGTATATGTTGTAATTGCAAATAGTTTCAATGAAAGTCATGTTTCACGCCAAAGTATGTAAAAATAAAAAAGGGGCTATGTAAACTCACCTTAAATAATAGAGGGTTGATCGTGTATCTTGTAGTAATGAGAAATAAGGATGTCCTAGGTTTAATAAAATAGGTTATTATAACGTAGAAACGGTTAGGAGAAACCATAAAGGAATGATTTGGGATTTTAGTGTCTCTGAAATGGACGAGTGATCGAGATGCGAATAGAGTTTGTAATAATGTTTTATAAAGGTTATTTATAAAAGGACATAGGTTGATAATAAATATTATTTGAAAATGGACTGATATAATAAATATCTTAGTACAATATTTACATTTTTAAGACAATGTCAAAGGTGTTTAAAACTGGCATTAAAATGATCATCATTTCAAAATATAAGATGATAATTATAAGGGTATGATTTAAAATAAATAAATTAGATATGCAATTGAAATATTACTATTTATGAAATTTATACCATATTACTTGTGAAAGTAATAACGTGATAAATATACAAATAAACAATTATTAAAAATTAGTAACACTAATAAAATAATATGTCGTTTTAACGGTTTAGGTTTGCTAACATAACTATAACCCTTGGATTAATAAAACTTATAACGTTACAAAATGCGACCATGTTATAATTTTAAAGGTTATAAAATAATAAGGTTTATGACAATAAAATAATGTTTGTCAAGTCTTATGTAGTAGAACGAATAAGATAATAATGCTCTTATATTCAAAATGATTTTTGAAAATGATTAAACACAATTATATGTAAGCTTTTCATTTGATGGGGATGTTAGTTATATTACTTTTGAAAGTTAAAAAAAGAAAAAAAAATGGGTTTTATAACCACAACATAGTGATAATAGTTGACTTATAACATACATATATATACATTTATAAAATAAAGTATACTAAATATCCAAATTATATGCATGTGTTTGGTTATAATTAGCAATTTTAAACCCTTTTTCTCTTGAAATAATAATATATAAGTGTATATATATATATATATATTATATACGTATATGTATGTGTGTGGGGGAGTGAAATAGATGCCAAAAAAGAAAAAGAAATTAAAAAAATGCTAGAGAGTCGGGTCGAACCCGTGACCTCTGCTGTGTGAAGGAGGCGACTTAACCAGCTAGTCTACAGCTTCCTAATGGCTTATACCAGGATGATATATGTTTTAACAAGGAGGTCCAGTTCGCCCTTCTTCCCAAATCACCCCATTGAATAAACCCTAATTCCCAAATCCAGCCATGAACTCGATCGATTCCAAGGGGCTTTTAAGAACAGAGAAAAAAATGAGTAAAGGGGATCGATTTCTACATGGAATCGACTGGATTTCACGAACAACAAGGGTCCTTCCTTCCTTTCAGCCGATCGCGAACACAGGGAGAGAGGTAAAGGAGGATTTCGAATTTTGTGGGTGATTACGAGTTGTGAACGAGTAGGGTATATATTGGTTTGATTTGGACGCGTTTACAGCCGGAAATTGACGACATTTACTGGTTTTTGGGACTGATTTGGTGGGTTCTAAAACCCATGACCGTAACTTGCTAAAATGAGTCAAAATAACTGATTTTTTTTATCAATTTGATTGATTTCACATTCCAAATGATCACGAATGAGCAGGGAAATGATTTGGGAGAGTTTAAATTCCGTAATTTCAGAGATTGATTGGAGATTTGAACGTGTTTGACTTTTTGCAAGTCAAAATCGGGTTGTTTCTTGTTCCTGGAAATATGAGAAGGAGGGGTTCAAACACTCATGAGGGGGGGTTAAAAAAAGGTCCAAAGGTATTAGAGAAGGTTTAATTGGGTTTGAGATAGTACAAGGAAATAAAAGTGGGGTTTAAGATCAATTTGTTTTAAAGTTCATTTATTTACTTAAAAAAACTAATTTTTATTGATTATGAGTATTTTTATAAAAGAGCAACTTTTCCATTGACATAAAATTACAAATTGTAACATCGATTTTAAGATAAACAACTCTATATAAATACATGCATATATTTATAAGTAAACTATATATATATAACTTAAAATTTACTTGATTAAAACTTATAAGTTTAACCTTTTGATTTAATTAATATAATTAACACACACACACACATGTATATATATATACATATATATATATATATACATATATATATATATATATATATATCTTTCTATAAAAATAAATATATATTTATATATATTCATAAGGAATAAAATTGCACAATGTATAGAATTCTTTAAATTTGAATTAATTTAAATTTAAAATGTATGTATGTGTATGTGTAAAAATTAAGAGTTTCATGAAAACCCTAGAATTAAAGGCTTGCATGAATAATACAATTTATTCCGCTAGATTTGAGAATGAAACCTCGTTTATTGTACTAAAACAAATACATGAAAAATCAAGAATGTTACAAGATGAGGAACCAATCTAGACAACTCGTCGAACCTCGAAGTATATTGGCGGTGGGTCATGAGTCCCGCCTCCAGTGTCAGGAATTCCCTTTCAATCTTGTCAATTTCATTCTCAAGGAAGAATTCCTGAATCACTAGCCCCTTCATGTCATCCCAACTCATCAGTTTCATCCCTTGGTTACCCTTAGCTTGCTTCACGGATTCGCACAAGTGAAGGGTCTCGTCCCTGAATGAGTGTGCAGCAAATTTGACAATCTGGTCCTTACGGCACTCACACATGTTTATGGTGGCTTCCATCCTTGTTATCCACATGAATGTGGTAACAACATCCTTCTTACCATCCAAGATCGAAGGGTCACACTCGCGGAACCCTTTGTACGTGCATCCCTGATTGAGTCCCCTTCTGTACGCCTCATCGTCATCATTGTCATCAGTCACTCTAGCACCAGAGTTCCCAGCATTACCCTGGTTGGCTTTCTTTAGAGCTTCAGCTAGCATAGCCGGAAGAGAGCTTCAGCTCGAAGCTGAATTATTGTTCGACCATAGTGGTCCTTTCAGCCTTGCGCAAGCTAACCTACAGGCCTGCATGGACACTTTCCTCCTCGTTATGCCCCTGGTGAGCAAGTGCCCTACCACGTCATCCGGTACGACCCCCACCACGCCTTCCACCATTTCGTTCTATAAGGACAATGGATCCAATGTCATCACGCTAGTTAACAAATAGAATTCAACAAGTATTGTAAGATGTTAATATACATTGGTCATCTGCAATTAACCATTACACTACTTTTTGGCTTCTATTTGACCACGTTTATGATTACATCAGAACTCATGTCCTATACCATTACTTTCTAAGGCATAATTATACATACTAACTTCGTGACTGATGTTGTGGCTCGAGTTACCCATACTGCATCCACTCTTGGTCCCATTCACAGTTTAAGTTCAAACACCGGGAGTGTCCAAGTCTCTCAAACTATTGCTCTGATACCAACTTGTAAGGCCCCAAACCCGGGAGGCCTCACGTTTTGGAATTACTCATAAACAAAGAGTTCTTAAACTTGAATATCAAATAACGCAGCGGAAAACTTCATTCAAACATAACTTAAACATGTTTAACAATTTAAAAACATAAACATTGACATAACAAAAACATTACGGGATACCAGTCCTCATAACCAGCCGAGTAACTCTTCTAGCATGCCAAGCATCCATGCCAATTTCAAACATACTCTTAACCTGAATGTGCATAATAAAAGTCAGCTACCCTGGTGAGTTCAAGCTTTTACATAAAACAATAACTTCAAATATTTGCTAAAAACATAACATTCAACTTCATTAATAAAAGCGTACGTAAGCATGCAATAACATAATGGGAAAACATAAGTTAACAAATACATCGAATCTGTGCCTTCTCGTAACCATCAATTCCATTCATAGATACTGGTGGAGAAACCTAAGGCTCATTACCTCTAGGCCATTCAACACCTAGGTCTCCTAAGACTCGTTACCTCTAGGAAGACCAAAACATAACAAACTTCAAGCATGGTGTCCCAAAGGATATAACGTACCAAAGTTCAAGGGTCACGTTAACCCTTATGGTGACCATCATCACCCCCAGTTGTATACTAGTTGGCTAGCCACAAAGGCCCCTATAAAGGTATTGCCCATACATAACATACATAGCATACATAACTTTGATTTCCGGAGGAACCATGGCAGATTCGTTCATTTTGTGACTTTCATAAAACGTTTACTTCTTTTACATCAAACTTCAGTTAAAGCATTCTATTAAATAACATTTCATTCGTAAACACTTCATAACCTTCTTTGGCAAAACATTTCGTAAACACATTTCAAAACTTCACATTCAAAACATCTTTCATAAACATTCATTCATAAAAACATCGTTTCGTATGTATGCACATCAGCCCAAAACATTATTTAAAACATTCAAAGGGGGGCTCTAGAACTCACCTGATAAGCTAGCCTCAGATTGTCCTAACCAAGGTCCCACTGGCGTCAAACACGATCTGAATCGATAAGTCAATCAAAATCGGACCTAAACCGACATTAACGGTTCACAACTTCTGGCTAGGTGAACATAAGGCTAAGTTCACCTGAACCTGGCCCAGCAAACATAACAGGTTCGCTAGGTTCGCTACATCAGCTCTCATCGAACTTAACATGTTCACTACATCAGCCCTCAACGAACTTAACAAGTTCACTGCTTCTATGCCTGACGAACTTAGCAAGTTCGCCATACATGCACATGGCGAACTTGACAAGTTCGCCTGCGGGGCTGTCTTCTTCCCCAAGAACCCTAAGTTCTTGCATGTGAATCAAAACTCCTCAATTAAGATCCAAACTTTATACGTTCAAAACCTTTGCTTAACGTCCTAGAAGCTAGATCTATGATTATTTTGAAGTTTCATACGTAAAAATGACTTATTTTTACCTAAAACCGCAAAACGAACTAAAACTCAGATTTAGAACGAATCGTTAGCTGAAATGAGCTTCTGATTCTGTGGTTCTTCTCACGTGCAGTAGAGGAACACGATGTTGCGATCTTGAGCCGAACCGTCACTTTCTCTCTCTACGATTTCTCTCTCTAAGGTTGGGTGAAAGTGAGAAAAGTTGGTGGACTAAGGTATTTATAGGGAAGACTCCCTAACCCTTTTCGGCCCATCATATGCGGCCCAATACGGCTCACGAATTGGCCACTTATTATTCCCCTTTTATGTATTTCCTCTGAGAGCCCCTTTACTTAACCATCTTATTTTCAGGGTGTTACATCCAATCTTTTATTCTTTCCCTTTATGAGATGTCTCTTTCTTACTGGTTTGAGAAGAGAACCTTTGGCATTTGTCCTAGCTATGCTTTCCCTCGTTGTGAGACTTAGCCTTCTCATGAGGTTGTCCTTGCTCGAGACTTAGCCTTGTCATGAGGTTGGCCTTGCCATAAGGCCGACATTCTCATGAGATTTAAAGTTGGCCTTGTCATGAGACTTAGCCTTATCATAAGGTCTTGTCATGAGATTTGTCCTTGCGATAAGGCTGGCCTTTACAAGCAGTTGTGTAAACTTTGCCAAGTAGGAACCTATTTACCTCATCATTTTTGTTATTGTTAGTTGCACACTTGCACCACATAATCCTAAGTATAACATATTCTCAAGAACATAAATTAAAAATATTTATATCTATTAAAATTATTAAAAGACTAATATAACTAAATAAACATGATATATATATATATATATATAGGGTTGTGTTCATGAGAAAACTTATTTTCATGAGAAAACAAAAAAACTCTCCATTAAAGGTACTGCATATGTGAGAACTCGCGAGTTTTTTTTTTTGAACGAGTACGACATGGGAAACATGGTCTCCGAACCAGTTTTTGAGTTTTTCATTTTTATTTTGAGTTTTTGATTTTTATTTTGAGTTATGATTTTTTATTATTTTTTTTACCTTTAATAAGTAGTTTTTTTGTTTTCTCATGAACAATGAGTTTTCTTATGATCCTTCCCATATATATATATATATATATATATATATATATATATATAGGGTTAGGTTCAAATGAGAACTCATAAATATACTTGAGAACTTGCGAGAACTCGTCAAAAAACCAATTAAAACATTTTTTTTGTTTTCACTATCTTTATTATTAAAATATAACATAAAAAATAATTTATCTCTTCAATTAAATCATCTCTTCTCTCTAAATTATCCTTAAAAAAATTTATATACATGTGTAAATGGTAAACACTTACACATGTGTAAGTGGTAAACTTACACAAGTGCATATTTTTTTAATATATGAAAACATGTAAATTTACATATATAAATTCATTTTTTTATGTTGTATTCTAACAATAAAAATAGTAAAAATAAAAAAATGTTTTGATTGGATTTTTACACTTACACACATATATATATATATATATATAATATATATATATATATATAGGATATGTATCATTTGAAAACTCCTAAATATTTTGAGAACTCGCGAGAACTCGCCAAAAAATCAATCAAAACCATTTTTTTTTGTTTTTACTATTTTTATTGTTAGAATACAACATAAAAAAATGAATTTATATATACAATTTTACATGTATTCATATATTAAAAAAAATATACACTTATGTAAGTTTTTTACCACTTACACATGTGTAAGTGTTTACCATTTACACATGTGTATAAATTTTTTTAAGAATAATTTAGAGAGAAGAGATGTATTAATTGGAGAGATAAATCATGTTTTATGTTGTATTTTAATAATAAAGGAAATGAAAACAAAAAAATGGTTTTAATTGCTTTTTTGACGAGTTCTCAAAATAATTAGAGTTCTCATTTGAACCTAACCCTATATATATATATATATATATAGGTGAAGAGTAAAATGAAAACCCCATTGAGTTGAAAAAACCCACTAAACTCTTTGAAAAAAAATAGAATTTTTTTTTTAAATTTGGGGTTGATTATTTATATAAAAAAGGAAAAAAATTAAATAAAAAAGCCTAATAAAAAAAGAAATAAAAAACATGTAAAAAATAACAAAAATCAACGTTTTTTTTTTGTTTATGTATGCAATACGTCAGCATTTACATATGTAAAAAAACATCAAATCTTCGAGTTTACATATGTAATAAATGTCATATTTAAAAAAAAATTTAAAAAAACCGCTCGACGTTTTTTTTATAATTTTTTCACCAAAAGTGATAAAATTGAATGTAGAATCCATCCCAAAAATAAATTTTTTCTTTACATATGTAAACATGGTTTACAAGGTTTTTTAAACTCAAGTGAGTTTTTATTAGAACCACCCCCTATATATATATTATATTTATATATATATAGAGAGAGAGAG
The DNA here is from genome assembly GCA_023525975.1 of Smallanthus sonchifolius. Lineage (NCBI taxonomy): Eukaryota > Viridiplantae > Streptophyta > Magnoliopsida > Asterales > Asteraceae > Smallanthus > Smallanthus sonchifolius. The sequence goes on along the minus strand of CM042024.1, from coordinate 95,006,341 downwards.
AGGGAAGGATTCTAATAATAAACAGTTTTTATGTAATAAACACTCTCAAACAATCACAAAATTTATAAATTAGTTTTTCTTTTAATTGTTAAATACTCTTTGAACACATATCTTGAATATAAATACAGAAATTGGGAGTTTTACATATACGTATCACATAATGGTACATATAAGTGACACATAGTGTTACGTATATGTTACAGTAACAGGATGATAATTGTTACATATACATAACACTATGTTTGAGAATGGTTATCATGGTTATCGCATAAATATTGGTTATCATTTGAACCGCACCCTATATATATATAGGAGAGGGATCAAGAGAAAACCACAAATTTAAGTGAAAACCGAGAAAACTACTAAAACAATGTGTAATACTATGGGTTACGTATACGTAACCGCATTTTTTTTGAATTTTTTTGTTTTATGTTTACGTATACGTAACACTATGGGTTACGTATACGTAATCCAATATTTAAATGATTTTTTGATAAAAAATTGTAATATTACATTGATACTCTTATAAAAAAATAAAAAAAATAAAATAAAAAATAAATATTATTATATTATTGGTTAAAATTGATTTTTTAGTGGTTTTCTCGGTTTTCGCCTAGCAATTGGTTTTCTCTGGAATCCACCCCTATATATATATATTATTAAGTGTATAGTTTCTTACTTTATACAGTTTAGATTACATAATAAAAGGGGGATTCAAGTTCAATTCAAATATGATATTTTTATTTGTCCGATTCGTATATATGTAAGTCAAAAGTTATATTAGTTTGCTTTGTTTTATTTAAACTTTAATATATTTTAAGAATAACTTTGAATTATGAATTTTTATTTCTTAAAATTTTAAATTACTTACATAAAATATTATATTATACACACAATTTATATTATACATTAGTAAAGGGGCTTTCTTTTTGTGAAAAGTAATATATGTAGGAGGCAAAACTCGCAAGTAAATGGGTTGATGACTTATTGTCTAACAATATGGAGACACTTATTTGTTATATCCTCACGGGTGGAAACCGTGAGGGGCTTCACGGCTTAAGTGGGGTCACGAGCACCGCCCCATTATGGCGTGAGGGGGCATGAGGAGGCTCACGGAAGAAACGCTTGGGTGAGGGGAAGAGTGTGAGGTGTCAATGTGTGATTGGGAAGAGGGTGAGGTGGTAGTGGCGTGAGGGGGCTCACTTGAGACCACCGTGAGGGTATACCTCATACCTTTATATAATAAAATACTCTATTATATTGTAAGTTTTTAACTAATAGGATCATTGTCCCTTCATAGTATATAGCTTTGGTGATCAATATCTCACAATTATCAAAAACCTAGATAAACCTATCTTTACCATTAATATTATTAAAAGCTTATTTTAACGTTTATGCATAATTAAGAAAACATAAAACATAACATTTTTCTCTTTTCATGTCATATATATTCATTTAAAACGATTAACAATTTAGAACATATATTCTTTTAAAAAGACGAATGACAAGGGAGTGTTGGATGATGCCGAGATTAGGTTAGATTAGAACGTGTGTGCACTCTAAGGACGAATGTGATGAGAGGATACAATTGTTCTCTAGCAAGGATCTCAAAATTCAAATTTAACTTTCACTGGATTTCTATGTTACTCTCCATTGAAGGCCACCTACTCAATGTAAGTTATCTTTATCGATATGGTCTTATCAGTTACCATGATATTAGTGAGATCTTATAAGTTTTTCTTGTTGAATTCTCATGGTTAGTAAAAGAAATATTTAGATGAATGTTTAATCTTTTATGAGATTTTACAGGTTTAAAAATGCAGTAATATGAATAAAAAATCATTGGCGGTGTTTCGTCTGTATGATGAAACTTGAAACCCTTGTAATTGGGCTCACTGATTTCAACTATATATGTGTAACTTTAATGCCAATTTCCCGAAATTAAATTTTAGACACTATAATTCAGCATGTACGGGTCACGTGCCTCTTTCTCCCAAAGCAGTTATTTATTTATTGAGAAGAAATAAAAATAAATATTTGTTGGAAAGGAGAGTTGTCCAGGTCTAAATTTGCAGTCATGCAATGTAAACAATATATAAATAAATATTAAAATAATAAACTAGATGTTCCCCAACATAAGCCAAACAAAGGAGTCTAGCGACACATGTTTCCATGTAGAATATGCAACTCTAGTAGACATCAAGCAACCTTGATATATATTATAATACATATATATATATATATATATATATATATATACACACGTACGCATATACGTGTATATGGCAAGGATATAATAAAATATTTAAATTCCTAACGCACGAATTATCAGAAGGCTTCACTTTCTTATATTAGAAGGGTTCAAAGGCTAAACGTGAAACTTTAGACTCGCTGGTCATCTCTAACATTATGTGTAGAAGGTTTTAATCATATTCCGAACTAGGCTTGAAGGGTCCTGTTTATTATCTAAGAGGATAAGTATTTTTTTCGTACCCTTTGTAATTGTGACATGATAGTTTACACATTATGTAATATATTTAAAAAAGGATGTTGTATCTTTCAACTAGCTTTTCTAAAGGTAACATAATAATTGTAATATTTTTTGAAAATGTTTACAAATATACTCATATATCTTGGTACAAAGAAAATTAAAAGAAATAAGGAAAATACTGAATTTATAAATATAGGAACTGACTGATGGGTCCAATACGGAAATAATGAAAATGAATGACAACACAGTCGAAACATTGTCTCAAGGCTCCACTACACTACATTCATGTAGGATCCCCCACCTCTTTAATAGTTTGTCCCCATTTACATATAGATACATAGAAAGATGTTTTTATACCATTTATGATTAAACAATACAAAATGATTTGACTTTTAAATTAATTAAAGAGTTTTATTTCTGATTGTAAAACTTTTGTTAGAGCATACTTTATTTGTTGCTATATATTAAACATCACGTATATAGATAAGCAAACAATATTATCTCAAGTAAACTTTAAGTTAATTAATTAATTATATCTTGACTTTCTTTATATAAAGAATAATAAATTATAATATAATACTTGTTATTCAAATAAATAATAATTTGCTTAATAGTTATAACTATTTATTATTATTGTGTCCTTTATGCAAAGAGTAATAGAAAAAAATATTTTCTCCTCATGCACCTATATATATTAGGGTTGTAAATAATCGAGCTTTGAGAGAGCTCTCGTTTGAAACTCTATTTGTAAAGCTCGAGTTCAGCTCGTTAGTAATTTTTCAAGCTCGAGCTCTAATTTGGTCTCGGCTCATTTGTTATTTGTTAAATATTTAATTATTTCGTTTATATATTTTTATAATTATAATTTTTATTTACAACATAATATATATTAGTAATTTTTCAAACTCGAGCTCGGATGGTCTCGGCTCCTTTGTTATTTATTAATTATTTAATTATTTTATTTATATATTTTTATAATTATTACTTTTATTCATAACATTATATATCTAATACTAGTTATATAATTAAATGTATTTAAAAAAAATTATATAAATATGCTTGTTTAGGCCCGCAAGCCTGCTCAAACTCGTTTATTAAATGAGTCCCAATATAAGGCTCGAGTGCCCGCTCAAACTAAGACCAAATCGTATATTTCTAATCTCATTACTAAAATCTAGAAATTTATAATCAATATTTCTCCATTGAGATGAATCCGCCATATGTCTTAACTTTCAATCATCTTTATGCTCATCAGAATGCCAACACAATAATTTTGTTTCTTTATGTTAGCAAATAAAAATTTTAGTCTCGGTATAATAGGGAAATACCACAATAATTTAGCCGGTGATCCGTTTTTCATCACATCGTCATCAGTTTCGTTTTTCTTCTTATACCTCGATGCACCACAGCTAACACATTTATGACTTTTTTTCAAAATCATTTCTATACAACATACAATTATTCGCACATGCATGTATTCTTTTAGCTTTCAATCCCATTGGTATCATCATTTTTTAGCTTGGTATAAGGATTTGGGTAATTCATTGTCTTTGGCAAGCATGTCATGCAAAATCACTAATAGGCTTGTAAAACTTTTATCGCTTCATCCGTAGTTCGACTTTAAGTTAAACAATTTCAACACAACATTAAGTTTAGAAAAGTTCTCACAACCAGCATATAACGACTTTTCCGAATCGACAAATATATGTTGTAGTTTTTCTTGATCATTGTCACCAATATTAGTTTCTAAATCATTGAACATGTCATTTAAATTATCATTGTCCTCATTTAAATTGGCATTATCATCACTAATGTACAGATCATTGTTCACAACATTATCACCGACTAAATTAGTTGGCGTTGTGTTACAACTAGCAAGTGATTCCTCATGTTTTGACCAACAAATGTAATTATACATAAAACCATGTCTAAACAAATATACTGGATATTTTTTATTTCCTTAAATTCGTTGAAAATTTTGTGTTCCATACAAGGACACAGAATGGATTTGTTTCCTTTTATCACGCGATCATCTTCAGCAATCTTAAAAAAACTTTGGACGCCGATCGAATATGTTGGGTGAATACGTCCAATTTTGTACATCCAATTATTACGATCTATCTGAAATTCATAAATAAACAATAAAACTGATATAAATGCATATATACTGTGAATGACTAAACCGAAAGTAATTTAAGGTGATGGATCCTTACCCACTTTTTGATTGTTCTATCTCATATATATGTTTTAACGGATTGATTATATAAAAAAATCGACTGCATTTCCCTTTTACTCCTCAAGTATGCATATAAATAGCAAACTTGATGGAGTAAAGAGAAATTTGTCGATTTTTTTAAATAATCAACCCGTTAAAACGTATATATATCCTAATGAGATAGAATAATAAAAAACAGTCCCAAAAGAGAATAATCCAAAATTATCTCTAATAGATTAATTTTAAACCGGTGTAATCTAAATGGTTTCTAAATCTACATGATGCAAATATATAAGAAATAATTTAAAAAGTTATATAAGAAATAATTTAACAGTTAAAAAAGAGATAATATTTTGAAGGATTAATCTTGATTATAGATAATTATTAATATTAGTTTATTAATTGTTTGGTTGAGTTCCTATTAGACTACGAGTGAGTTTGTTCATTTATTTGATTATTTAATTGAGTTTGAGTTGGTTTAGTATTAGTATAGGGTTTATTATAAATAGATGGTTAGAGATTAATTGTAAAGTGTGAGTTGAGTTTTATTAATAAAAGGGTCGATCTTGGTTGAGATCAAAATTTGTGTTCGTGTTATTGGGACTGATTTCCGACAATTGGTATCAGAGCTTGGGGAAAAAGAAAGCCGGTTTGAGAGTCGTTTTCCGAGAAAGGGGAGCAGCCCCTGGGGCTGCAGGGCTACAAACGAAAGAAAGGAAAGGAGAAAAGACGATGATTGGAGTTCTTTGTGAAGCCGTTGGTGATCGGAAACTGCTTGAAACCGATCAGAAGCTCTGTGCGAGACGGAGACTAAAATCGTGAGATACGGTTTGTGGGTGGTTTGTGTGATGCAATCAAGACCAATGAGGGTTGTGCGAGACAACTGCGGAAAAAGATCTGAGAGATTCAGATTGAGTGAAAGATCAACCACCTGCGAAGGGTGTAGGGATCTGCAAAGTGTTTACCTATGCGATTTAGGGTGGTACGGTGTGATACCGGTGAAAGAGAATTAGAACCTGCGAGCGGTTCGAACGAAGTGAAGAATACATCCAATCTGTGAGAGATTGTTCAAAAAGGCTGTGAGTGCTACGTGGAAGATCTTTGATAGATCAAGAACGGTCTGTGTGATACGGATAAGTGTGGAAGATTCAGGGCAAAACCCGTGAAGGGTGAGTTCAAAAATTTGGGATGTACAAATCAAGATTAAGGGGGAGAATGAATGATTAATCTTGATTATAGATAATTATTAATATTAGTTTATTAATTGTTTGGTTGAGTTCTTATTAGAGTACGAGTGAGTTTGTTCATTTACTTGATTATTTAATTAAGTTTGAGTTAGTTTAGAATTAGTATAAGGTTTATTATAAATAGATGGTTATGAATTAATTGTAAAGCGTGAGTTGAGTTTGGGTTTAAAGTCTGTTAAAATAGCCCAAATACAGCGGTTTGAACCGCTGTAAATGGCCATGAACAAGTTGAAAAAATTAAGGCGGTTCTTCACGGTACCGTTGTAAAAGGTATAAATTAACATGTATTTAAATTAAAATATGTCATACATAGCAGTTACACTAAACCGTTGTAAATGATTCTGTAAATGATAATGAACCGCTGTAAAAGGAATAAAACCGCTGTAAAAGTGGAACGAGTTATAGCGGTTCTTTTGACCCGCTGTAAAATGGTATAATTTTAATGGTTTTCAGCTCCAAACAGCTGTAAATGAGAAAAGTTATATAATCGACTTATTTTTTGTGACGTTTGCTTTAAATTCAGAGAGTGTAGCGTCGTAAAAAAGCATTTTTTTTACTAGTGGACTTGTCAAATACAAATGGAAACCAAAGATCTTTCTCAGTGTAACAACCATCTACGAACAATCACCCTCCTGCGCAAATTTATCTTATGGCTCCTGTTAACAAACCATAATAAAGAAAAATTAACAATAGAATCAAAATACTGCAAAAATTAATAAAAAAATTTACAATAATTTTTTTTTTCAAAAGGCAAATTTTATAAACACAACCCAACCCTAATCCAAATTTAGGGCGGGGATATAAACCGCTAGAAGAGAGATATATCATAATTACAATAAATTAAAAGATATCCAATCCTTCCATTGAATGGATTTGAATTTTGATCTATTTTTTAACCATAAACCCCGAGAGCCTTGATGTCTTCAATGATTTTCTCCACCGTGATCATTTTGTTTGAGAAATGAGTTTCATTTCTTCCCCTCATGTAAACCCCAAATTTTAAAGAAATAAAAGATGAAGGACTAGAATAGTAATTGGACCAAAGTTCAGGGACTAAAAATGAAAATATCTGAAAGTTGGGTCGGTAGTGCACCGCTACCGGACCCATAATGGTCCGCTACGTGCGGAGGAAACTAGAGAGCAGACCGCTATCCAAGCCCTTAACGGTCTGCTATGTGGGCCCCAAGAGGCAGCGGCCGGAAGACGGTCGCGGTCCGCTACCTGCCTTGTTAGCGGTCTGCTACGGATTCCTGTTTCAGCCTATAAATAGAAGGCTTAAACCTTAATTTGAAACACAAACAAAACGCACAAACCCCACACACACCTCTGAGAAACGTATAAACAAGCCAAGTACGGTGAGCTGCGTGTCCGAGTTAGATCGAGCGAAGTGTTTAAACGAGGAAACGAGCATAGCAAAGCCTCGAGGTTATCGTAAGTATACTAAACCAATAATTAGCCTTATTTGTCTGTGTGATTATGTGTTTAGGGCATGCTAATGTACGGGTAATGTCTATACGTGATCATAATGTGAGTATATGGTTAGAAAGGATCTCAACACTAAAACTCGTGTAACAGAGTATTCACAAAATATCAAAGGAGTTGTGGGTACGCCGCTGGCACATCTTATATAAACTTCTTTAATAAATCAAGGAGAAATCTTCACAAGGGTTTAGGGTAAGGACTGGTTTTGAAAGCATGATAAACATGCATGATGAAGATGTTACATACATATGTGCTTGATAAATTGGGAATGCTATAGGTCTATGATACCTAATATCCCAATTAAATATAAACAAGGGGTCGAGCCTACATGCGGAAGGACATTGTGAGGACGAGAAACAGGAGGTCGAGTCTACGGGCAAAAGGACCTTGTGCATATAAGTATGAAACAAAGGGCCGAGCCTATAGACAGAAGGACTTTGTGAGAATAAATAAATGACGTGATATAGGTAACGTTCGAAATGTCACGGGGGAATGTGGTGCCTGGAAGATAAATAAATGACGTGACATAGGTAACGTTCGAAATGTCACGGGGGCCTGTGGTCCGTGGAAAATAAATAAATGACGTGACAATGATAACGTCCAAAACGTCACGGGGGTCTGTGGTGCCTGGGAAAAATGAGCTAAAGAGCCAGAAGGTTCTGTAAATAAAAGAAATGTTTTTGGAAACAGACAAAGCAGTTTACTTACTTAGCGTAAACTAACGTAAAAACGTTTTCAAAATATTTCAGGGAAAAGCACTCGGAATGAATGAATGAAGCTTCCAAGGACAAGGCCAGTCGGAGACGTGAATCCCTAAGATCCTTTGTATTATGTATTACATTCAGTTCTTGTAAGACAATATTTTATATAATAAAAGTGCCTTTGTCACCACGGTGGCAAGGTTTTTGAAAACTTAGACCAAAATTCCGCTGAACTTTGATATTTTAAAAGATAAAAGTAGTAGGGTGTAGCAGGGTGTTTCAGGTTGGTATCAGAGCACGGTTTGAGGGATTTGAGTATCAGGAAAGGGTACTTAAATTCAAAGCAGAAGTGCTCTTGATATAAAATGGATTCACTCCGAGGTCGTCCGAGGAAGTAGGTACGTTAAATGAGTGCTAGAAAAAGTATGTGCTATGTGTGCTGAACTTTGTATGGTGGAAACACCATATGGTAATTGGGAGTATCATTATGTGTATCATAGATTGCTTTCATACATGGCCAGTATGAAAGATAATGTATGCCATCATTATGATATCGCAAATATCATATGATATTTACATCAGCAAATAGTAAGCTGGAAAGTGAATATGCATGAACAGAAATGCATAAATATGCATAGATAGAAATGCATAACTGGCCTTACGTGAAACCCTAGAATGCTTGAATAGGGTAAAAATAACATGAGGCCTGTAATGTGAAACGATAGACCTACTATTATGGTAAACAAGTGAGAAACTGAACAAAATTCATATCTCAGCTGCCAAATGGCTGAGCACCAAAATCTAGAAATACATGACCAAAGGAGCAATGGGAGAGCTGCGTCTCCAACTCCCAATGAGAACAAAGTAGAACAAGTCCTAGAAGCTATCCGGCGGCAAATTGCGTTAGAAGTATGAAAGACATTCGACACCAATATTCCTATTATTCAAATCGAATTACAAAGAGAGCTGGTTTGAGAATCATAAGGAGGTAGAGAAACATCAAAATAAAAAAAATGATATTCCTAGGATTGATACTAAATCAACCCGGTGCACGTACAAAGATTTTATGTCGTGCAAACCTAAGGAATTTAATAGAGTAGTAGATCCCGTAGAAAACCAAAGATGGATTTCTTGTAACTTCCCGAGATTTGAAAAGATAAAGAATAATCGTTCACAAGGGTTAAACTAGGCAAAGGGAAGGAACGTGGCATGGGCTTGGGCTTGGGCTTGGGCCGAATTAGGGCCGAAAGTTGGGCTCCAAAAAGCCTCAACTTCATCCCTTCCACCCTCATTTTACACCATCTTCATTTCAAAAGTTCAAGAGAGAGAGAAGGTGCCGGTTTTGCTCTAAGATCGATCCACTTTTCTTCTCCAGTGATTTCACGAAGCTGTGCTGGAGAAATCGAGCAGATTAGAGATAAGAAACTTGCTCAGATCTGAGTTTTTGTTCAAAATGGGTTTTTTGGGTTTAATCACATAAAGATCAGATTTTTACGTATAAAAACACATGAAAAGTATAGAACTAGCTTCATGGAAGTTGGAGAAAATATTTGAACGTGAAAAGTTATGGTTTTAGATTGAAAACAAGTCTGATTTGGAATTAGGGTTCTTGATCCGACTCTTGAGTGTTGCTACCTGCAAGTAGCGACACTTAGCGAAGAAGAAGGCTAGAAAGAATTAGCCAGGGAGAATCGGCCAGAGAGAATCTGCCCGGAGAGAATCCGCCCCTAACATGACACAAGTCCAGACGACTCTTCAGAGTATCGGCCGACTATGTCAGCCCACTCTTGAGAGTGTTGGCCGACTATGTCAGCCGACTCTTGAGAGTGTCGGCCGACTATATCAGCCGACTCTTGAGATGGTCGGCCGACTCTATCAGTTGACTCTCCAGTGTATCAGCCGACACTAGCAAGTTTAACCAATTCTGTGTACTGTATTCGCACATATCACGTAGCACTAGTGTAGCCACGCTTTTAGTTGCCTCGGTAAACAGTATACCAGGTGAGTTCTAATCCCCTTTCTTGCTTACTTTTGGGGTGATGTGCATACTTAGTAAACAATGTGTTTATTACATATTTTATATTAATAAACGATGGCGAAGGTCATGAATTACGGAAAAGTTTAAAAGAGGCAAAAGAAACGTGATATGCAAGAATGGTGCTTGTGAAAGGTTTATGAACAGTAAAGATATTTTTAAAAGAACGAATGTGAAGTTTTAAAGAAAGTAATTAGCAAAGAAAGTAAACAGAAATGTTATTTCCTTCGGGAATGAATATCACTACGTATAGAGAGTCAGTCATGGGCTCAATGCGTGGGGGGGGGGGGGGCTCAGTGCCTAAGGTGGGCTCAGTGCCTAAGATGGGCTCCATGCCTGAGATGGGCTCCATGCCTGAGATGGGCTCGGTGCCTAAGTAGGGCTTAATGCCTAAGTGGGCTTTGTGTCTAATAAGTTATAAATAGAAATAATGGTTTGGTAGCAGCGTCTTGACACTAGTCAGGGCTGTTACAAATGTTACGGTGATGCATCGTGTTAACTCTCCCTATTTGTCAGCCTTTGGACTTGAGCCATTGGGACAATATGGAAAGTAATGAAAGCTAAAAGATACCATGTAAAGTTTTTCCATTCTGCCAGTAAAGATTACGTTCAAGTAAAACCTTCTTCTTATAATATATGTAAAGATGTTTTATGTAAGCGTTAGAACTCACTCAGCGATATCTGACTTTTAGTATGCATATCAGTTAAGTGTAGGTGGCAGTTTGGATGCTTGGCTTGCTTGAGGAGTTACCTCGAAGATCAGAGTTTGGCATCCCATTTATGTTTTGAAGTTTATTATGTTTTAAGACAAGTTTAAATTTAATATCAGTGAAGTATGTTAAAGACAAGTTATGTATTTACGCTGCTTATGTAATGTTTAAAAATCGTTTTCGCTGGGATTTTGAATGTATTATGTTTAAGAGCTATGTGTTGATGAGTAAATCCAATACGTGAGGCCTCCCGGGTTTGGGGTCTTACAAGTTGGTATCAGAGCCATTGTTTGAGAGATTTGGACATCCCCGATGTCCAAACTTAAACTAAGAATGGGACCATGTAGTAGATGCCATAAACGGCTTTAATGGAATCATAAAAGTGAATAATTAGAAAACGAGAAGTGATGTAATGGTTAATTGCAGATGGACAGTGTATATTAACATCTTACCTTACTTATTGTGTTCTACCTATTCCCTAGCATGATGAAATTAAATCCCTTGTTCGTTATCTTTCAGTTGAAAAAAGGCTAGACATAGTGGAACTAAAAGAGGAGGAGGAGGGAGACGTGTTGGTGGACGTACCAGTCGTCGTGGTAGGGCACCTGTACACCAGGAGCACGAGATTGAGGGGAGTGTTCATATGACTCATACCGATACGGCAGTCAGTCAGCCTAATGCTGAGCATGTGTCAGAAGCTAATCAGATATTTAAGTTCGAACCGGCAATGCACGCAGCTCTCGGCCGTGAATTCACCCGAATGATGAGGGACACCTTGCCGGTCGTGTTGACCGAAGCCTTGAGGAAAGCCAACGAGACCCCTAGTGCAATCCCAGTCACTGAAGGACCCGTAGTACTTCCAGCTATAGGAGGACCAAATCCGGTGGAGAATGTTGCTCCGCCTGCTCGCGGATGCGACTACAAAGAATTTCATGGTTGTGATTCACCCGTACTCACTGGGGAAAAGGAAGAAGCATATACCTTGGATTGGATCAACTGCAAGGAGTCCACCATCCACCTCAGTGAATGTCGACCGGATCAAGCGTGTTGGGAATCAGGGTACCAGTTTTAACTTTTAAAATAATAATTATTTAACCCTTTTAAATAAATAAATCAGATATATTTTAGTGAAAGCAATTTATGGTACAACAAACGGATCAGATCTGGATTTCTGACAGTGATCCGATTACACACGTATAAACAATATTAAGTAACCAACCATAGGGTGTTCAGATATTATACATTTGACGATAACCAGATCTGAAACACCTTAGTACAACGAACGTCACACTAGATGACTCGTACACGAAATCCTACAGCAAAATGTCACACGGTTGCTCAAGGGGAGAACGTCGATCGTGACGGTGGCGACGGTCCGACAAGGCGGCGGCGGAGATGGCCGGTTGTGGTGGTGGTGCGTCCGCCGAACACAAGGGAGAGAGAGGGAGGGTTTTCGAAAACCTCCTTGGTGGCTAAGAATCTTGATTAGGTTTTAGGGTTAAAGTTAATGTTATATTTATAAGCCTATAATTTACACATTGGCCCCTGGGATATTAACAGTTAATACCCAATAATAATTAACTGTTTAATTATTAACTTTTCTATTTTACTAATTACTAATAATCAGTAAAATCTAATCTTTAAATATTTAACAGGTTAAATATTTATTCCCCGTAAATAATTAATTAATCAGATAATTAATTATCTCAATCTCCGATAAATATTTCTCTAAATATTTATTTACCATTTATTGTACCCGTCTTTCGTGAACTATAATATTTAACAATTAAATATTATTACTTGCTCGTTGCCTAAGGTGTAACTCTTTGGATCGTACATTGTTAGTAACGTTGACTTAATTATATTTGGACATCATATATTCAACAATCTCCCACTTGGTCGAATCATTAATTAATCAGTTCAACGTAGACAGTGGTGGACGCCTAGCTGCATCTCACTGCCCCTAGCAAGGCATGACATATTTACAATCGTCAAACTATTTCCTTGTGTACAAGTGACCTTTACTTTACCAAGTTTAACAGTCCTAGTAAGCATATGTATCCTTTCTGTTTAGGACATTCGTTGAACATGAGACATGGATATAATTCACTTCTCATATGTGTTTCAACTATTCTTGTTCTCGTTCTCCAATTCAAAGTGGTCTAAACAAACTACTCTTTAGTTTGAGCATGGCCATGCGTTTCACACCAGCTTGAATCAACAAGGGCTCCTAATTAAAGAAGAACAGAATTCCCTGGCCACATACAACTCCCACTAAACTTCATATTACTCCTGATCATACCCTTATTACTGCATGTTAAGGTACAGCGTTAGATAAGATCAAGGAATAAACTTCAGTCAGAGTTAGTTCAAGTAAGTGCCTCGGGTCGGGGATCGACAGATCTTACTATATTCAAAATATCTCAAGACATTGATCCATTAAGATAATTTTGAAGCGAGCTACGTCCAATAATTATTCTCTAATAATTATCCGTGAATATGGTTTCCAACTTCTTGGTCTTTCATTCACAATGAACCAACCATCTGATTCACAGTAGTCTTACGTTCAGATTGATTCCCATGAATCTGATCAACTACAGACATTTAGAATAATCTATATATTCAAGGATTTCTAAAACGTATAAACTATCGAACTCAGTAACATTTAATAATAATGCATTTAACCATTAAATCAAATATTAAAAATAATGTAACTGTATTTTTTGAATACACCAAATACTAAATATAGATCAAACCCACTGTCTAGCAAATCTAAGGCCTATCTTGTCATCATGCTCCTCATGTTCATAATGAGGCATAGTCTTAGTGAACGGGTCGGCCAGATTCTGATCTGTGTGAACTTTTTTTAACACGAAGTCTCCTCGTTCTATTATATCCAGGTTATAATGAAATCGCCTGAGTATGTGCTTCGTGCTGTGGTGTGACCTTGGTTCCTTAGCTTGAGTAATGGCACCAGTATTGTCATACAGTATCTCGATTGGTTTTTGAAAGCTAGGCATTACTCTGAGATCAGCAATGAACTTCTTCATCCAAGCAGTCTCCTTTGAAGCTTCCGAAGCGGCAATGTATTCTGACTCAGTGGGGGATTGAGCAACAACACTTTTCTTAATACTTTTCCAAGAGATCGCACCACCATTCAGAACAAATACAAATCCCGTTTGTGATCGAGAATCATCTTGATCAGTCTGGAAGCTAGCATAAGTGTAATATTTAACAGCTAGTTCTTCTTCCAGTCCTCCATATATCAAGAACATGTCCTTAGTTCTTCTCAAGTATTTAAGGATGTTCTTCACAGCTATCCAGTGACTCTCATCAGGATTATGTTGATATCTGCTTGTCATGCTTAAAGCGTACGATACGTTAGGTCTAGTACATAGCATGGCATACATGATGGAACCAATTGCAGAAGCATATGGAACATTTTCCATTTTCTTCTTGTCCTCATCAGACTGAGGGCACTGATTGTTATTCAGTATGGTTCCATGTGCCATAGGCAAAGACCCTCTCTTAGAGTCTTCCATGAAATAGCGTCGAACAATTTTATCAATGTATGTACTTTGACTTAAGCCTATAAGCCGCTTTGATCTATCTCTATAGATCTTAATTCCCAGAATATAAGCAGCTTTACCAAGATCTTTCATTGAAAACCATTTTCCTAACCAAGACTTTACGCCTTTTAGCATAGGGATATGGTTTCCAATTAGCAGTATGTCATCTACATACATAATCAGAAAAGTCACATGGCTCCCACTTGCCTTCTTGTAGACACACGGTTCATCTTCGTTCTTGACAAAACCAAACTCTTTGATTTTCTGGTCAAAGCGAAGATTCCAGCTTCTGGATGCCTGTTTTAATCCATAAATGGATTTGTTTAGCTTGCATACCTTATTAGGATTCTCTGGATCTTCAAAACCTTCTGGTTGAACCATATAGACATCTTCAGTAAGATGCCCATTAAGGAACGCGGTTTTGACATCCATTTGCCTTATCTCGTAGTCATAATACGCGGCAATACGCGGCAATGACAAGCAAGATCCTTAATAGACTTAAGCATGGCCACTTGCGAGAAGGTTTCATCATAATCAATTCCTTGAGTCTGAGTAAAGCCTTTCGCTACCGGCCTTGCTTTGAAGGTTTGCTCATTCCCATCGATGTAGATTTTCTTCTTGAAAATCCACTTGCTTTATACGATCCGACTTTCGGGAGGAAGGTCAACCAAGTCCCATACATGGTTATTGTACTAGGATTGGATTTCAGCATCCATGGCTTCAAGCCATTTCTTAGATTCAGAATCTAAGATTGCAGATTTGTAACTAGTGGGCTCAGCCAGATCAACTATCAGGATGTTTTCAGTCTGGTGAATCCCAATATACCGAACGGGTTTATGGCGATCCCTAGTACTTCTGCGAACAGTTTGTGTCACAGTTGAATCTTAAACATTTCTAGATTCAGTTTCAGCAGCCTCATGTTGAATGGCAGGTTCAGTCTGTGGTTCTTGTATCTCATCCATATCCACACGGTTATCTCCAATCCCTCTCGCAAGAAGGTCTTTCTCCAAGAAAGTAGCTCTGCGTTTAATGAAAACTCTATTTTCAGCATGATTGTAGAAGTAGTAACCGATTGTTTTAGAGTATCCGACGAAAACAACTTTATCACCACGAGGATTTAGCTTATCCGTAGATTCACTTGTAACATATGCGTTACATCCCTAAACCCTAAGGTATGACACTTTGGTTTTCTCCCCATGCCAAATCTCATAAGGTGTTTTGTCCACCTTCTTTGTAGGAGCTAGATTTATGATTCTTGTGGCAGTCTCGAGAGCAAAACTCTAGAAGGAGTGTGGGAGGTTTATGCGACACATCATGGACCGAACCATATCTAATAGAGTTCAATTTCTGCTTTCGGATACACCGTTAAGTTGAGGTGTTCCCGGTGGAGTAATCTGAGAAATGATCCCACATTTCTCTAGATGTTCGTCAAACTCTTGACTAAGATATTTACCACCTCGATCAGATTGAAGCATCTTAATCGTCTTACCAAGCTGATTTTGTACTTCATTCTGGTACTGTTTGAACATTTCAAACGTTTCATGTTTATGCTTCATAAGATAAACATAACCATATCTACTGAAGTCATCAGTAAATGTCATGAAGTATCTCTCTCCACTTCTAGACATTGTCCTCAGTGGACCACATACATCAGTATGTACAAGTCCTAACAGATCCTTGGCCCTTTGACCTATACCGAAAAAGGAGCCTTGGTCAGCTTTCCACTTAAACATGATTCGCAATCATCAAATGACTCTTAACCAGTAGAATTCAGAATTCTGGAGGTCTGGATTTTCTTCATGCGATTCTTGTTTATGTGTCCAAGTCTATAATGCCATAGATACGTGATATTTCGTACATTTGGAGGAGATATTAAATAGAACATTATTATCATGGACTTCTATCTCATAGATTCCATTATTAGGCTTTGTAGAAAAATAAAACAAACCATTCAAATATGCAGAAATGAAATCATTGTCAAAAGCATAATCAAATCCTTGTTCCCGCAAAGCGGATACTGAAAAAATATTCCTAGTCAAATTAGGAATGAAATAAACATTGTTTAAAACAAGTTCTAAACCAGAAGGAAGTAAAAGGGTGTATTCTCCTACAGCCTTCACAACAACCTTTTGTCCATTTCTAACATGGAGCTACAGGTCCCCTTGCTTCAGCCTCCTAACCTTCTTTAGTCCCAGCAAATCATTACAAATTTGATAACCACATCCAGTGCCAAACACCTAAGATTTGCTAGACAAAGAGAAGATCTCAACAACGAACATACCTGAGGACTGTCCTCCAGCAGACTTCTTCTGCTTCAACTCGGCTAGATACTTTGGGCAGTTCCTCCTCCAGTGTTCGACTTCATCACAATGAAAACACTTGACATCCTTTAGAGGTTTCTTGGCAACAGCTTTGGCTTTGCCCTTGCTCTTGAAGTTTTTCTTGCCTTTTCCCCTGGATTCAGATTTCTTGACCCGACCCTCCTTGATCATTAGCACTGGACCGGACTTAGCAGGAGCTGGCATGTTCATCTCAGCAGTTTTAAGCATCATATGCAACTCCAGGATGGTCTTGTCCCAAGCATTACTATTGTAATTCAAAGTGAACAGGTCATATGATTTTGGCAGTGAGTTGAGGATAATATCCCCATCCAATTCATTGCTTAAATGGGAGTTAGGACGTGCCAGATGATCAGTGCATCCCTTCATCTTCAACACATGTGTGCTGACTGAAGAACCTTCTTGCGTACAACAGCTTATTAGTGATCTTATCACTTCAAAACGGTCATGACGGGCCTGCTGCTGAAACATTTCTTGTAGTAGCCTAATCATTCCGTATGCTGGCATGTCTACCAGATTCTTTTGAATTTCTAGTATCATAGATGCCAGCATCAAGCAAGAGACCTTGATAGAGTCATCAACATGCTTATCCCAGGTCTTACGGGCTTGGCCTGTAGCAGTAGCTGGTTCTTCTGGGATTGGTTCCTCGAGAACATACAGTTTGTTCTCAGCCTTGATAACTATTTTCAAGTTTCGGTACTAGTCCATGAAGTTGGAGTTGTCAAGTTTATCCTTCTCAAGGATTGATTTTAGGGAGAACGAGGAATTTGTATTAGATTCGTTAGACATCTACCAAATTTTTATCCTTCTCAAGGATAGATTTTAGGGAGAACGAGGAATTTGTATTAGATTCGTTAGACATCTACCAAATTCAAAATAAAAGTTTTAGTATTTTCATGCATAATTTCCTAATTAAAATTTTATGACAATAGCAAAATTATATAATTAGGAATGAGATTCTGATTCCCCATGTCTCAGTGAATGGCTGAGCACTCTCCACTGGCATGGCTAGGCAGGTAGGTAACGATTACCAATTATATCAACTATACAACTCTCGGTTTGAGGGGCGTGACGAGTATTGTCAAGCTTGGATACGTTTCCCTCAACTACGCCCACTTAAACGACTTAAGCGTTATATGTCCTTCAATTATAACCATAGACCCGGCCTAAGTAACCCAGGAATCGCGGTTCTACCTTCAACCAAAATCGTAGGGCCGGATGCAGAGTAATTCGCTAACTCCAGGGGTTCGGATAGATTAGTTGAAGTGTTACAATTAAGGGTGGCGCAGAAATATCCATTTTTATATTTGGGATTTCATTAATGTTTTTTAAATATTACCGTTTCAGGTCAAAAACATTTTGGTCGATGAGTAGCATGATACAAGTCTCGCAATTTTAGTAAACCGATTTTACTAATTATTAGTTCGTGAAACACTTTCAACACTCGACACGATCCAATTTCAAATACCCTATTTAACCTAAATTGGTCATTCGCCGCAAACAGGTTTTAAACTAATCAACTCTTTAATTAATTTAAAAATTGTTTTAAATAAAACTATTAAACTTAAAACTTTGTTTTTACTTTTAAATAAAACACCTTTTTATTTAATTACCTTTACGAGAAAAATAAACAATTTAATTATCTTGTCGTTTTAAATTATGTCAAAAGTTTTACAAAAAAATTTACGGTTTAACTATTATCCTAAATAATTTTATCACAACCACAAAAATAAATAAAACATAGAATCGAGCAACTAGGAAAAATTGTCCGGTTTCGTTCAAGCCATCAAACGAATAACCGGACTGGTCTAAGGGATAACAAAATTAACAAATCTGCCATCTCCCACTTAGTCCAAAATCTTCATCTTTAGTCCTGTCATTGTCCGCCTTGATCTTCTAGTCTTCGTCTCTTTAGGATTACAATATTTATTTACAAATACACTAAAAATAAATAAATAAAATAAACATAACTATTATATCAGGGTTCCAAATAACCCATAAAAAATACAAAGAGAAACAACCAATCAACAAACAATACAACCACAGGTATCTAGTGCTCGATTCATTCAACACAATTACAACAACCGAAAAAGACTTGAGCTTTTGTCAGACAATAGTTTTGACAAATAAAACAATAGATCGATAAAAAAATGTCTAAATGCGCGTAAAGTTGGCTCTGATACCACTATTGGGAATCAGGGTACCAGTTTTAACTTTTAAAACAATAATTATTTAAACCTTTTAAATAAATAAATCAGATATATTTTAGCGGAAGCAATTTATGGTACAACAACCAGATCAGATGCATTCTTGACAGTGATCCATTACACGCGTATAAACAATATTAAATAATCAACCATAAGGTGTTCAGATATTATACCTTTGACGATAACCAGATCTGAAACACCTTAGTACAACGAACGTCACGCTAGATGACTCGTACACGAAATCCTGCAGCAAAACGTCACACGGTTGCGCAAGGGGAGAACGCTGATCGCGACGGCGGTGCGACGGTGGCGACGGTCCGGCAAGGCGGCGGCGATGGCCGGTGGTGGTGGCGCGTCGGCCGAACACAAGGGAGAGAGAGGGAGGGTTTTTGAAAACCTCCTTGGTAGCTAAGAATCTTGATTAGGTTTTAGGGTTAAATTTAAGGTTATGTTTATAAGCCTATAACTTACACATTAGCCCCTAGGATATTAATAGTTAATACCCAATAATAATTAACTGTTTAATTATTAACCTTTCTGTTTTACTAATTACTAATAATCAGTAAAATCTAATCTTTAAATGTTTAACAAATTAAACATTTATTCCCCGTAAATAATTAATTAATCAGATAATTAATTATCTCAATCTCCTCTAAATATTTATTTACCATTTATTATACCCGTCTTTCGTGAACTATAATATTTAACAATTAAATATTATTACTTGCTCGTTGCCTAAGGTGTAACTCTTGGGATCGTACCTCGTTAGTAGCGTTGACTTAATTATATTCGGACATCATATATCCAGCAAAGCGGTCATGTTCGATGCAAAGTCACTGAAGGGAGAGGCGGCACACCGGTGGGAAACTGTGAAACAGGCGAAGGGTGACCAAGCAATCAAACTGATGAGGTGGAACGACCTAAAGGTGTTAGTGATAGAGAAGGTCTTCCCTAAGAACGAGGTTCACAAGGTGGAAAAGGAATTCTTGACTCTACAAGTCGGGCTTATAACTCATCTGCAATATACCTCCAAGTACAATGAGCTGGCACGCCTAGTGCCTCATCTTGTGACTACCGTAGAGAGAAGGATTCATTACTATGTCCAAGGGTTACCTCCAAAGGTCCGCACCTTTGTCAAAGCCAACACACCGAGTACTTTTGAGTTGGTGGTTATTCTGAGTGGCGTTGTGTATGATGACATAGCCTCTACCGAAGTCGTCCCCGATGCACCTAAGAAACAAGCAATCAAGAGGACAAGCGAAGACCTCCAAGGTCCTAGCGAAGCAGGATCACGGGTAGACTCCGAGGGGACGTGCGATAAGTGTGGAAAGAAGCACGGGGGCGAATGCAAGATAGGGTCGATGGGAAGTTGGGCTCCGGAAAGCCTCAACTTCATCCCTTCCACCCTCATTTTACACCATCTTCATTTCTCAAGTTCTAGAAAGAGAGATGGTCTTAGTGCCTGAGATGGGCTTGGCGCCTAAGTAGGGCTTAGTGCCTAAGTGGGCTTTGTGCCTAAGAAGTTATAAATAGAACTAATTGAATGGTAGCAGCGTCTTGACACTAGTCAGGGCTGTTACAAATGTTACGGTGATGCACCGTGTTAACTCTCCCTATTTGTCAGCCTTTGGACTTGAACCATTGGGATAATATGGAAAGTAATGAAAGTTAAAGATACCATGTAAAGTTTTTCCATTCTGGCAGTAAAGGTTACGTTCAAGTAAAATCTTCTTCTTATAATATATGTAAAGATGTTTTATGTAAACGTTAGTACTCAATCAGCGATAACTGAATTTTAGTATGCGTATCAGTTAAGTGTAGGTGGCAGTTTGGATGCTTGGCTTGCTTGAGGAGTTACCCCGAAGATCAGAGTCTGGCATTCCATTTATGTTTTGAAGTTTATTATGTTTTAAGACATGTTTAAATTTCGTAACATTGAAGTATGTTAAGGACAAGTTATGTATTTCCGCTGCTTATGTAATGTTTAAAAATCGTTTTTGTTGTGATTTTGAATGTCTTATGTTTAAGAGCTATGTGTTGACGAGTAAATCCAATATGTGAGGCCTCCCGGGTTTAGGGTCTTACATTTCTGCAATGGAAACGGTCTTCGACACGTGCCATTGTAGTAAGGAGAATAAGGTAACATATGCCACCAATCAGTTCAGTGGAAGAGCTGAAGATTGGTGGGGTGTAGTAAAAAAAGAAAAAGGAAGGGATATGATAAAGGAGATGAAATGGGAAGAATTTAAAGAAATCTTCCTAAAACATTATTTCCCATGAACGGCCACCGATAGAATCACTAAAGAATTCCTCTGTCTACAACATGACAAGGAATCGGTAGATGAGATCATGGGAATTTTCTTTGATAAAGAAAGATTATGTCCTGCTCTTCTTACAACTCCTGAGATGTGGATGAAGCGATATCATCTAGTCTTAAAAATGGAGATTAGGGAATTCATTTCTCCGTCAAAATGCGCGAACTTGGAATAAATGATAAATTAGGTTCGAGAATGGGAGATAGAGCTCACGAGGCAGGAAGAGAGAGATGGGAAGAGAAAGAGAGAGAAAATTCCCTCTCCTATGCCCATAAAGAAATTTAAATTTAGAAAACCGGGAGTTAACCCCACTCCAAGAAGGGAAGTGGGAGGATGTAGATATTGTGGGAAAAAGCACTTGGGAGAATGCCGGTTTCGGCCTATCAGTTGTACCAAGTGTGGGAAATATGGATATTTGGCACTACAATGCATGAGTCTAGTAAGATTATACTACAATTGTTATAAACCAAGACATAAAACCAAAAGAATGTCCCAAGTTAAAGCAACAAATAGAGAAAGCTGCAGAAGGATCTAGGATGGCGGAAGATGAAGTCAAACGTACTCTAAAACCAAGAGGTAGGGTCTTCCAGATAACAACAAAGGAAGCTAAGGAGATTCCTGACATCGTATCAGGTACCTTCCTCTTGAACTCCCTACTTGCTTGTTTTTTATTCAATACTGGAGCTAGTAGGTCCTTCATTACTTTAAGATTTACGAACTATGAGACCTTCTTTAGAAGTAAGTTGGTAAAGGCATTAGAAGTTGAAATTGCTAGTAACAGAAACTGTGTAGTAACCAAAATATGCCAAGATTGCCGACTACTTATCGAAGGCGAGGAATATCTTGTCGACTTAATTCCAATGGCGATACAAGAATTCGATGTAATAATCGGGATGGACTGGTCGTCCTCCCATTCTGTGGCCATCATCTGCAATCGCAAGATTGTGCAGTTCACATCACCCACAGGAAAAGAAGTTAGAGTATATGGAGAAAGGAATAACCAAATCACCCTTTGCTCGATGGCTATGGTGAAAAGCTACATGAGGCAAGGTCACCAAGCATTTTTGGCTTATGTGACCAATGCCAATATGAAAGGAAAAGAAATTGACCACATCCCAATGGTGAATAAATTTCCTAACGTATTCCCTAACGATGGGCGCTCCTCCCTAGAGAGAGATCAAATTCAAGATCGACTTAATTCCTGAAGCTAAGCTGGTGGCTTAGACTCCCTACCGGTTAGCACCAATTGGGATGAAGGAATTAATGTCACAACTTCAAGAATTATTGGATAAGGGGTTTATACACCCAAGTATATCCCTATCGGGTGCACCTGTCCTATTCTTTAAGAAGAAAGATGGTAGTATGCAAATGTGCATAGACTATCGAGAATTGAATAAGATGACCATCAAGAATAGGTATTCATTGCCTAGAATTGATGATATGTTTGATCAATTACAAAGATCTAGTTGGTTCTCTTAAGATCCAAGTATCACCAAGTCAAGGTACGAGAAGAAGACGTACCTAAAACTGCATTTAGAACTCGTTATAGACATTATGAGTTTGTAGTGATGCCTTTTGGAGTGACTAACGCTCCGGTAGTTTTCATGGACCTCATGAACAGAGTATGCCATCCAATGTTAGACAAGTTTGTCATTGTATTAATCGATGGCATTCTGATCTATTAACTGAGTGAAGAAGAACACGTACATCACCTTCATGAAGTTCTTACTACTTTACGAAAGGAAAAGTTGTATGTGAAATTCTCAAAAAGAGAAGTCCAATTTCTTGGCCACGTTGGGATTGCTGAAGGCATTTCAATTGTCCAAGCAAAGGTACATACCGTAATAAAATGGTCTCTACCAAATACTCTGTCAGAAGTTTCTTGGGATTAGTTGCCTATTACAGAATATTCATCCAGAACTTCTCTA
This sequence comes from Smallanthus sonchifolius, assembly GCA_023525975.1. Lineage (NCBI taxonomy): Eukaryota > Viridiplantae > Streptophyta > Magnoliopsida > Asterales > Asteraceae > Smallanthus > Smallanthus sonchifolius. The sequence continues at coordinate 94,983,102 of CM042024.1, read as the reverse complement.
AAATAGCCACCCCACTGACAAAACTGACTCGGAAGAATTCAAGATTTGAATGGAATGCAGAACAAGAGAAGGCATTCCAAACATTGAAGGAAAAATTAACAAGAACTCAATTTTGGCATTACCAGAAGGTGTAGAAGACTTTGTGGTATATTATAATGCCTCGAAGCTTGGGTTAGTATGTGTCTTAATGCAAAGAGGAAATGTGATAGCTTATGCCTCACAAAAATTAAAGACACACGAAGTAAATTATCCAACCCATGATCTAGAATTAGTTCTGGAGGCATTATCTGTATGGAACGAAATGTACAAAAAGTCTAAAGTATTTCTTTATTAAAAAAGACTTAAACCTGAGACAAAGAAGGTGGTTGGAATTGGTCTAAACTTGCCTGATCATCACAATGATTAACAAGAAATACTATTAAATTGTAATCATCATAATGATTAACAAGAAATACTATTAAATTAACCGGATAATTGAATTACATTGTTTTCAAAGCAAATAACCAAACAAAATAGATAGAACAAATTGTTTTTTATTATTTCTTGTAAATAACTAAGTCTCCTAGATCCAAGTCTTGAAGTCCTAACGTGATCATAACAGCAACCTACTTGTTAGTACTTGAAAAACATGCTAAAATATGTCAGCTATAAAGCTGGTGAGAACATAGGTTTAAGTAAATACATAGTATAGATAACAAAGATTTTCAAATCATAAACAAGTTTAAATAACAAGTAAACCAACTTTTATACAACGATTCAACCAAACCTAATGACAAGATTGGATTCCCATTGTATTGATATAGCATGAATAACAAGTTTTGTAGTTTCTGTATATCTAGTTTCAAGTTCAAATCGTATCTCATCAACTCAAGAACTAGATCGGCTTGTTAGGCCCATAGATCTATGACTTAATCCCGTTGGCTTATCCCAAGTTAATGGCTGTAGAGTGTGTATAAAATCGTTTAAGTTTACAAGTATAGAAAGTTGTTATTGAAATTTCAAAAGTAGTATTTGAGTTTGATATAGTATGAACAACCTTTGATATACGAGCATGTTTTTCACCCCAAAAATAAAAAGTAAAAGGGGCTATGTATCTCACCTTGCAGTAGGTGAGTAGAATCTTGTCCTGCTAGTAACTTGGTTACGAGAATGCCTTAAGGATTAAACCCTAAGTAACCCTAAGTAAGTTATAGTGCAAGTTAGTTTTAGAATTTAAGTTTAGAATAGATAATGGTTGATATTGTAAATAGAGGAAAGTGGTTGTTGTATATTATAGTGGTTACCGTTCCAAAGTAGTACCTCCAACAGAAGCGTTCCCAGGAAAGAGTTGGTTGGATCAAGACCCCATCTTTCCTAGCCATAACTTTCTACTTATCAGATAACTACATACCGGTTGGATGGTTACTCTATCAGTATACTAGACCAAGTTTAGGGTTTATTTGGTAACTTTAGAAAATATAGGGGCTAAAATGTAAATATGATTTGAGTTGGGATTTAAATGAATAACTTTAATATTAGAGGGTTATAATTGAAAATGTAGAGAGATTGAATACAAACATGATTCAAGAGTGGATAGAAAGTAAAAACGCATCAAAGCTTAGATTTTTATATAAAAAATTTTAATGCGATTAAAAGACTTAAGAGGATCATTAAATTCTTGATTTTTATTATAGAAAACATGTTTATATCACTAAATTTATAAGAAATTTCGTTGCTTTATTAAAATTATGAAGATCATGAAAGTTTGCAAAAAGTGAGGCTTTTGACAGCTTTGCGCACCAATCTCGCGTGCGTTGTTTGAGGGACTTAAACTATTAATTCGGAGACGTGCGAGTAGGAGTTTCTACCGAGACACCTTAAACTTGATTTTCAAAAAAAAAAAAAAAGCTTGAAAAAGTTCTGTTTTGAGGGAGTTATGGCCCCGAGAAGGTAGGGTGATGAATCTGTCAAAAATTCAGCATTATAGTTTTATGCTCTAATGAAAAGGTTTTGATATCTAATGATTAAATCAAGCCTTGATAGCCTAGATCTATGATTATAACATGTAAGTGTTAGGGAATCATAGATCTAAAGTTGTTTTTATAGCAAAATTGGAAGAATTTAAAGGTGGAAAGGTATGAATATGAAGAACACGGATGACTAGAACTTACTTGAAATGGAAACCGACTTGGATATTCAAAGAGGGGGTACGGGGAACGACTTTGGGCAGTCTTGGGGCTCTAGATTTCGCAAGAATGGTATAAATAAAAGGGAGAAACAAGGCCTCTATTTATAGGTTAGGATTATGAGAAAATTAGGGAATGTTAGTTGGACTAGGATTAGGATGTTGTAGGTGATAAGGATAGAGTTGATGGAAGCTTGAAATTTTTGAAAATTTGATAGTAGGATAGGAGTTGTATTTGGTCCATATTAAGACTAGATTAGAATGACATAATGGGAATTTAGCAAGATGTTTTAAATAGCTAGAGATAATCACTAGAATTTTATAAAAGTTTAAGGGTTTTAAAAAAAGATAGATAATGAGGGGATTAGGATGGAATCAAGAGTTGTTAGTTAGGATAGAATTTTAGGATAGAATTGTAGTTGGTTAGGTTTTAGATAATTACTAGTTAATATTAATAATATGTTTAATAATATTCACGGTAATTACATTAATTTATATATATATATATACACACATATATATATATATATATATATATATAAATATATGCTAAAAATCGTAGGTTTGTTTTTAAAAAGAGAATATGTGCATTTATCTTTAAGATTTTAATAACATTAATAACTAGATAATTACTACAAGTATTAGTTATATGTTGAATTATATAAAAGGTTTAATATGGTTAGGATAATTACAATGTTAAATAATTAGATTTAAAAGGATATTTATATTTATTATTATGGATTTTCAAAAAGAATGATTAAATAAATATTAAAACATGATTTTTATAAAAGGTTTAAATTAATAATCTTTTAAGTATTAGGTTTTATTAAAGGTACACAAATGAACCCTGTAATTATAAATGTGTGGTTTTAGACTTTCTAAGTCTAAATTTAGGTTTCTAAAGATAGAAAGTTTTCATAGAATTTATTTTTGATTAGGATTTAAGGCATCCAAGTTACTATATTAGGCAAAATATAAAATAATATAGTATTGAATCACGTATAATCACCATAGTAAACGACAATTTATAGAATCACGATATATTGAAATTGAATTATGCTAACGTTTTCATGGATCGAAATACTTTCAAGAATGCATAATGAATCAATAGTATCACCAAAATGTTACATAAATAGCATGAAAAAATCAAGTATGTTACATCGATGAAGCACATAAATCACGATATTCTATTCATCAGGGTACTACAAATATATACCAAGACCTAGGTAAAGATTATTGGTGGCCCGACATGAAGTTTGATATCATGAAATATGTGGCTAAATGCTTAACTTATTCACAAGTAAAAGCATAACGTCAAAACTCGTATGGAAGGTTACAACCACTAGAAATCCCAGAACAGAAGTGGGAACATCTTACTATGGACTTCATAACCAAACTGCCTAAAACAGCTAGAGGTTATGATGCCATATAGGTTGTTGTAGATAGGCTAACTAAGAGTACTCACTTTTTGCCAATACATGAGACTTACTCTTTAGAGAAGTTAGACGATTTGTTTATCAGGTATATTATTTCACGACATGGAGTGTCGATCTCAATTGTATCTGATAGAGGTACACGTTTTACGTCACGTTTCTGGAAAAGGTTCCATGAGGAGATGAGAACTAGGTTATTGATGGGCTGAACATATAATCCTCAAACCGACGGACAGAGTGACAGAACGATACAAACTCTTGACGATATGTTGCGTGCTTGAATAATTGATTTCGAAGGAAGTTGGGATAATCATCTGCCTTTAGTAGAATTCTCGTACAACAACAGCTACCATTCAAGTATTGGTATGCCACCATACGAGAAGCTATATGGCAAAAGATGTAGAACTCTCTTATGTTGGGGAGAAGATGGACAAAAAGAATTAGGAAGTAAAGAGATTGTTCAGGCTACAGCTGAAAAACTTGATCTAGTCAAGGCTCGTATGAAAGCTTCCTGATAGCGTGTTTTATGTAAATAAATATATATATATATATATATATATATCTTTAATATTCGGTTCAGAGTTACACAAAATCAGGTTTTAAATTTATAAATTAAAATGATAATTACTTTAACTTAAAACACACACAATAGGCAAGTGTACCTATCGCAGCGTAGTATAGTCTGGATAAAAACCAACTATAGAACCATAGACATGGATTCATTACTCAACCCTCGCGATTGTCTGACTAGGATAATAAGTTGGAAATAGGGGTTTTATTTAAAAGAAAGGCAAAAGGAAAAGAAAAGTAATTAGGAATATTATGTCATTTAAGGTGTTACTCCGGTTGTTATCACTTGTTAGTTAACGTTGTATTTTATTAAGGTTGGTCATAGTTACTACTACTAACCCTTTCGATAGGGGAGTTAGTATTTCATAACGGAACAGTGGATATGATCGGCCAACTGCTCCTAATAATTCCTGGAATCCTAGTGGGGTCTCAAGTCCGTCGGCTGTCCATTGAATTATTATTCGGACTAAGATTTTTCTGTTGACTGGCGTACACCAAGTCGTGTAACTTCTTTTGGAAAGTCGGAATGTGCAACATCCTCCAAAGTTACTTTATGAACGCTTGGACCTAACATTTTATATTCTTAAAATAGTTGTCTTTACTTATAATAATATTTTAAATAAATATAACTTTCATTCTCAAGATCAAGCCTTATGGCTCCCGCTAAAAGTCCTCTGCAAGCTAACACAAGAAAAGTAAAGAAATACCGACACGCTTTATAAGGTCCAGCTAGGACTCGAACAACACGTTGAATAGCCAAACCTCCAATAAACACATAATATTAAATCTATAATAACCCGGCCGTTGCTAGCACCAAGATATGTATATAGATCGTACAAACTCGAATAAGCTTCATAAACAAGAGATCTTGCTTAAGAAACTCACAAGATTTAAGGTTATTAAGTTAGTTAAAAAATTACTTATTCTTGTCTTTTTAAGATAGATTAAAAGGAACACTTTAATAACATAGCATACTAAAAATACTTCATTAATTAATTAAAGTTTAACCAACCTGAGCAACGTAAGAGGACTAGCCACGAATGGTCATACAAGTGACTCCGCTAACCCTTAGACAATGTGTGAAAGTGTTCCAACACCAAAGGAGAGTGGGTATAGGTTGCCTCTTGTTTATTCGAACGAGAAGAATCATTTCATATTACAAGACTAAAAACATAAAATAAACAAAGAAATGCTAAAACGGACCAAAATCGAGAGAATTTCGGCTCTAGCAGAGCACTAGGGCCTTCGCAACCCTTGGTCTTAGATACCTAAATGGGAGACTTGAGCTTGCTATTTATAGGCAAAGAGTTGGGGTTTGCATGGGCATGCATTCAAATGCATGGTTGTGCATTTGATCCACTGGTACACTAGTAATCTTGTAAGGGAATGTTTTATTTTTGAGGGACACAGGTACAATGGAAGAATATCTTGCTTTATGGTGCACACGGGTATAATGCATGACCTAGTTTCTGACTTCCACATTTTCTTTAATTTCTTGGTCTTTTTCGCTTCTTTTTGTTCGGGAAGCCGTTTAATTTGCAAAAATAAAATATATGCGAATTAAGTAGTATTTGCAATGTATTTATTCAATAAGTACCATAATATAAGAATTATTATGCATATAAATTATGTATAATTTTGGACATATCATAATACCCCACACTTAAACTTTTACTTGTGCTCAAGCAAACTCATGCATAATCAGGCCCATAGCTAAAAGAGTTAAGCAGAAAAGAAGCTCAAAATAAGTGGAAGCTTCAGGAAACCTATGAGTCTGTTATTCTATTTTGGTTGTTTTCTACTAATTTAGGAATATGGAAGACATGACATGCCTACTAGAACATTCAATTATGCTTAATTTCACACTCCTCACAATGTTCACTCAACTCTCGGCTATATATATGTGTGGATAATGTAAGTCAAGCAAAACACTCAGGTTCGAACCGAATTATGCAATGGTCATAAGCTTGTATGCAAATCAAATCTCCACCAACTAACTAAGTGGTATGCATGAATCAAGAGAACTTTAAAAAGAGTTGTAACTTGGCTTGGGGTAAGGGTAGGAATTATTTGGAAAAAATGGCTAAATGTTAAAAATCTGGTTTCAGATTATTGAGCTATGAACAAAAGGACTGCTGGTAAACTTAGATTAGGGTGTTATAACTAATCTAAGGACTCTTTTAAGGTCAGATCGTCAAGACCGAATCTCCTTCTTTAAGAACATCACTTCCTCCTTGTTTTTTGAAATACACATTACTATCTTTTCTTATGGATCGTTCGGCTTTTATCCTAATAGCAACCATCTTGATCAATTTTGTATACTCAAATTGAGAGTAAGTTGATTCTTTCTTCAATTTTCTTCATGAGATCATTCCATAATTTTGGGTAGTTGTTGTATCTTTTTTTTTCTTTGCCCTTTTCTTTTCTTTCTTCATATATATATCTTTTTTTACACCAATTTCACAACTTGGGCATTTGTTATAACTTTTTGCCCTACTTTTCTTCATTCGTTCATAAACACATGGCTTCGTAATTATATACTTGAAACAAATATATGTCCATATGTCAATGTCAATATGACTAGAACCGGTTTTTTAATGAAAAAGGATTAGAAATAAAAAGGCTAAATGATGTGTTGCAAAGCACACATCTTATTTCCTATTGTATTCGTGCGTTTTAGATAGTTTTATATTTATTTCTACTTGTTTTTGGTTTATTTTGAGTCTATGTCAGGTCTACAGGAGCTCTTGTGGGATATAAAGTTAAATCATGAAAAGATCGAGCACGAGAAGAAGTCCCAAAGAAAAGAATTTAAAAAGTGAGAAAATTATCTCTTCGCGGTACGCGAAGATGGGATAAGAAGTTGTCGCGGTACGCGAGGAGTCCAAAATCCGGGCCCGACTAAATTGTTTCTCGCAGTACGCGAGAAACCCATATCATTGCCTCGCGGTACGCGAGGGCATGTAAAGTCCGCAAAAAGCCCTAATCGATCAATTAAAAGAATTTGAAGGCCATTATGGTTAGGATTCGGCATTCAGCCGTCTAGAGACTGTTCTTGGGCGATTTTAAGAGTAGGAGGAGAAATCGGAGCCAATGTTTGAAGCTTCCGGATCCGGGTGTGTTATATTTAACGTATTCGGTTTTCAATTCTCATTCTTTTGTCTTTGATTCAGTTGTTTGAAATCATGTTTGATACTTTTACTTCTGTTTTGTTGGTTTTAAGTATGATTCTTGGCTAGACTTTACATACTGCCAAGGTTAAAGATGAATATTTGTTAAAGTTTGGATCTTTTATCAGTTTTTGGATTCGTATGATGGTTGATGATATCGTAATGATCTTAGTTCAATTGTTATGACGATTATGCATGCTTTATTTTGATTTGGTGTTGATTATTATCCTGCATGTGTTCTTGTTGAATGTCTTTCGGTTATAGACGCATGTTTAGGTTACTTGCTTAATTGTTTGTGACTGTGGTGGTATTGGTACACGTAGTGATCCATCGGGGTAGTAATTGATGTTTCATTAGATTGAGTGTTCTTCCTATCTCGATACCTGAGAGGTGAGAGGTTACCAGTTAGTCCTCTGTATCAGGATTCTGAGTGTAAACTTGTTGGAGCATATTCTAGTGACAACGAGCTTGAAGATATTATGTCTTAGAGTCTTTGACTTGTAATTGATAGAATTGTTAGCAACAGTTAAAGGAGAGTCTGTTAGGACATGTTTTGTAATTGTTGATAAAATTCTGTATAAGTTCATAGAGAGGCGAACTTAACAAGTTCGCCTAAACATCTTTAGGGGCGAACTTGTTAAGTTCGCCTAAGGAATATTGACAAGTCCATAGAGAGGCGAACTTAACAAGTTCGCCTAAGCATCTTTAGGAGCGAACTTGTTAAGTTCGCCTAAGGTGCTGTTTGTGTCTATAAATAGGAGTTTATAGATTTTGGAAAAGAGAGCAGAGGGGGATTGAACGAGCGTATTCAGTGAATCTTGTAAACTTTGTGTTTTGTGGAATACAAAGAGAATTTTATTTACCTGTTGTTTCTATTGTTAATTCGTATACAAACGTTAACACGAAGGATTCCGCACTCCATGTTATCGAGACGTCTTGTCACGAGATCGATCTGAGTTGAGTCATGTGGACCTACAAGTGGTATCAGAGCTTTTGGTCGTGATTTGTGTTTGATTCTTGGTGATTAGAGACGTTTTTGTGTACAATTTGATAAGAAATTATTGATTTTTGCAAGTTTTTGTATCCATGGAGTTTTCAAGTTCTTGAAGTTGATTTTGCTGCTGAATTTGTGGATTTGAAGTTGATTTTGGTGAAATTAATCCAATAGAAGTGTTCTAATTCATAAAATACTAAATCCTACGGTCCAATTTCTTCAAATTCCTTCTAATCTGTGAGAAATGATGATTTTCGGTGATGTTTGTTCGTGTTTGGGTTGCTGAGTTTGTTATAGCTGAAGCAAGAAAACTTGCTGATATTTGTTGCAGGCGAACTTATCAAGTTCGCTTCTCTCAGTTTAAGCGAACTTCGCAGGCAAACTTATCAAGTTCGCTTCACTCAGTTCAGGCGAACTAATTAAGTTCGCTCAGGCGAACTTATCTAGTTCGCTTGTGTTCTTAAAAAAAGAGTATTTTTAGGGAAATCTTATATGGTTGGTTTATATCATTTTTGAATTTTTGAAATTTTTAAAAAAGAGTATTTTGGCGGGAAATTTTTTTTCAGGATATTTTCGCAAAAATTTCAAAATGTCAATTTCATATGATGATAATGAGATTGGAACTATGCCACCGAGGCTTTTGTGCATATCAGATTACCGTAGCCGGAAAGTCCGGTTCGAACAGTTCGTATCAGAAACTGATGAAAATTTTTGGAGACCAATAACAGAAGGATATGTGCATCCTACTTTTGACTTTCTGGAATTTCGTGATATTCCTAAACCAGTGACAGCTCTTAGTAAAGTAGAAAAGCAGAAGTTTGATCAAGAGATGAAAACGTGTGAAACTTTAACGATGTCTTTACCAAAAGAAATCATTCATAGTCTCGGGAAGTGTCCAACTTCAAGAGATCTATGGGAAGCTTTGAAGAAAAAGGGTGAAGCTACTACTCAAGCATTTGTGGTCTTGATCAAAGAAGTATTGGAGAAGCAGGGTGATTCTCAAACTGATTCTTCTGCAGATTAACTGATAGTGAGAGTATTCGTTCTGGTGAAAGTACTCAATCTACTGAGACTGATGTGATGACTGAAGTAAGCTTTCAGACAGTTGAAGATGATTTGAGTGAATCAGAAATTGATACAGAGCCTGTCATTGTTGCTCAAAAGGGTGAAGCTGATGATGACGTATTCATGGCTCCTGGTGCATCTTCTTTAGATGAAAAGGATACGGTACTTTCTAACTCTGAAACGTTTTGTTCTAACTGTGTTTCAGAAAAGGATAAAATGATGAGGGTTATGGATGATTACATCAACCTCATTTGTGATATGAAATCCATGCACACGGTAAATCAGAAATTAAAGGATAATGAGAATGTATGTATTGAGAGGATAGAATCACTGAAGAGGGATTTAAGTTCTCTGACTTTAAAGATCAAAGAGCAGGCATATCACATGGATATGTCCTTTGCAGAAATTGAGAAACGAAATAATGATCTTGCTGAGAAAGATAAGGAACTAGCTGAATCTAAAGCAGAAGTGATCAGATTGCATAGAAAGTTAGAAAGCTTTGGAAATTCATCATTCTTATTGGGATATTTTAATAATACAGAAGAGGGGAAGGGAACTAGTGGTATTGGTTATGTTCCTCCACCATTCAACGGAAATTATTTGGTTGCACCTGAGATTATAATAGATGTGGATTTAGATCCTAAGACTATGTTGAAGGTGAATCCAGTCACAGGTGAAGATATGGTGTATTCTGATGAGAGTGATGATGAATATTTTGATGAAGCTAAGGTAGAGGGGATACCGAAAGAGGTTAAGAAAGAAGACTCAAAGGTTAATTTTAATTCATCTGGAAATAATACATTTGGACGTTCTTCAAATTCAAGGAGAGTTCCATATGTCAGAGATTATAAAGACAGGCGTACATGTTTTCATTGTAATAAGATGGGTCACATTGTGTTGAAATGTCCTTACAAAAATAAAGGGAAGAAGCATGTAGTTCCTGAGAAGATGAAGCCTGAATCAAAACCTGTTGAGAAAAAGTTTATTCATTCTCAAACTCCAAAAGAAGTTTATGTAGGAGAATCTTCTTCAAGTGCATCTTATTGTGTGAAGATTCCTTATATGAGAGAATATAGTGAGAAGAGATCTTGCTTTTACTGTGGTCTTGTGGGTCATATTCGGATTGCTTATCCTCACAACGCCAAAGGTAGCCGACATGTTACTCCAGAAAAGGTAAGAACTCTTGGTAAGCCTTATGTTAACCCAAATGTGGTTAAACCTCATGATACACCAAAGGGTAATTCAAAATCTGAGGTTAGGCTTTCTAGACCTCAAAGACGGAGGAGAAACAAAATATTGAGAAAACTTTTAGAACAACAAGAGTTTTCACAATCAAATCAATTTTCAAATGAAAGAAAATATTCAAACACTTCACATTTTAAGCAAAAAGAACTTAATGACCAGAAGTATATTTGGAAATCTAACGTTTCTGTTTCTGACTCGTCGGAACAATCTCCGAAAATCGATGAGAGATTCGATTGTAAATGGAGTAAGGTTTATTATTTTGATACAGTTGGACGACCCATAACTACCATGGCTTGGGTCCCAATTTCAAATTAATGTTTTTTGTTAGATGTGCAGGATTAACCAAGTGGGACTATTAATAACATTTGGTTGGTTAATAGTGGTTCTTCATAGCACATGACATCTGCAAGAGTAAAGAGTTGTTGATTACTGAGAAATCTATTTGATTCAACGACTTGATGCTCAAGGGGGAGAATATGTCACACACAATGTTATTTTGAAAGAGTTTTACAAAGTCCAAATGACAACCTGAAACTTAGGATGACGATGGTGAGCATAAAGTCGTTGATGCAACCATTTGACTAGTTGAGGGGGAGTCTATAGGAAAGGGGGAGTACAGATTTGTGTTGGTGACAAAGGCAAAGGCATTCAATTACAGGATTACATCGGTTTGAGTTTTTTATTGATTGACTTGCTTAATCCCAAGTAACCAAGTAAAATGTTTTTCATAAAATGTTTTCATGGAAGATTTTATTTTCTTTTGTTTTACTTTCTTTGAAAAAGATTTTGAAAAAGCCAAACAAAGTGAAAAAGTTAAAATCGACATTACTTGAAGTTAAAGAAGAGATGATAGTACATCAGTAGATATTCAGTCACACATGACCTTAGTTGGACTTTATTATGCTTATCTAATATATATGTGATAAATGTTTTGATCAGAACTTCTTAGACTGCACAGTATGGGAAATGATAGCTTCATAACTGTTTATGCTTAACAAAAATTGATGCTTGATGCTTATATTTTAATTTGGATACTAGCATGTAGTCTGAATTGTCGATAGGCTATGAGTATCTTTGGTCCATTAGTAGTGTGACAACATAATGATCATTGTGACAACTATGATTTGAACCCATGGTATGTCGGGTGTGTGTGTAAAATATCATTATCAGATAAAGAATATAAGATCTAAAGTACTTCATGAGACCAGTATCGGTTATGTCGTTAAACACAATTTTTCAGTTCACTTCACTGCCCATGCCCCGAAAAACATGCAACGTGAAGTTGGACTAAGATATGTTTCTGACAACATCTGTTGGAACATATACTAGCCCTTGGATCAATATCCTGATTCCATTGAATATATCCAGATAACAGTTGGATCATGCTACCCTATGTCATTGAATCAATCGATTCCTTGATCAATCTTATGTTGAAGAATTCTATTGGTACAATCTTTCTGTTACTATGAATCATGATACTTCATCCAAACCAAGAGAGTTGAATCATTCAATTATGAATCATTCTGATTCTCTGCTTGATATTTTCCTGTGTTTATCGGTATAATTCATCCTGGAGATTGAATATTATCTTGCAATGATCTTATATGTCTTGAAGATAGTACACATTTAAATTTCTGTTGGCATATTTGTGGGGTACACGTTGTATTACAAAATAAACGGTACCTTAATTCACAAGAACATGGGACAAAGATACTGATGGTTTCAATTCTTATAATATTGACAACTTAGATTGACATGTTATGTGTTGCAAATTCGTATGTAATAAGCATGTTATGATCTGATCCCATCTTCTTTGGAGTTCTTCGCGTATCATTACATGTTTTGGTTGAAGCTTAAAAGATTTGATCTTATCTGATTCAAAAGATGTTACTTCATATAATTGTTTGGAAATTCAAACGAAAGAAATGAAAGAATGAATCTGGATAGGATACCCATAGAATGTTGAGGGATGTTTATCCAAAATGTGTGATTGATGCATTGCTTTTACTGATATGATCTTCTTACTCGTGATGTTTGACCAAAAAGATGTGATTTTGTATTTTACATTTCAGTTTATATAGAGAAAAACCAAAAAGATTTTGTCTTTCTTATTTTTAAAAAACCAAAAAGATTTTATTTTTCCAGCTTCCATGAAAATCTTAATTGTTGGTTATTCTCCTTTGCAAAAACTGAATATTGCAGACAGAAGTTGACAAGGGGTCCTTCTCCTAAGTTTTCTTCTAGATAGAGAAAGTGCAGATGAACAAGACGAAGACTACATTGTGTTTGATGATATATGAAGACAGATGACAATCTTCTGAAGCTGTTGTCAAGGGGGAGTCTGTTGGAGCATATTCTAGTGACAATGAGCTTGAAGATATTATGTCTTAGTCTTAGAGTCTTTGACTTGTAATTGATAGAATTGTTAGCAATAGTTAAAAGGGAGTCTGTTAGGACATGTTTTGTAACTGTTGATAAAATTCTATGTCAGTTCCTAAAGATGTTTAGGCGAACTTGTTAAGTTCGCCTCTCTATGAATTTACACAGAATTTTATCAACAGTTACAAAACATGTCCTAACTAAACTGTCTGAGAGGAATTTGCCTTAGGTTCTTAGTATTGTTGCTAGTCCGTGTCATAGCGTGCTGTTCTGAGATTACCCCGCGCATTATTTGAATGTACAGTGACAGTGAGACCGATAGGTGATCTGTCTGTAGGGTACTTTATTGTCGTTGGATAGACTGAGAGGTAATCCAACATTTGGTGAGCGTTTTACATCTTTAGAGTTTCCTTTTGGTGACACCCTGAGAGTGATTAGGGATCCACTAGGTTGCCTAGAGCTGTTATCTTTAGAAGCCCAGTTCCATCATAGTTTCCATAACCGGTAGAAGTCTGAGCCTTGCAAGTAGGATTCCGACCTAGGTAGTGCTTTCTCTATATTGATATTTCTGAAGTCCTTTGTCTGATTGTTAGTCTCGTTCGTTAGTTCTAATTACTTTTGAATCAATACTTTAATCAGTAGTAGTAGAAAACCCCCCAAACCAATAATCTTAGTTCTAGTCAGAGTCTAGTTTAGTTATACAGTGTCTCTAGGGTTCGATAATCTGGTTTATCGTTAAGCTTTGCTACATTTGATAGGTTCACTTGCCTGTCAGTGCGGTCTAGTTCATAGGTTTTCCAGAGTATTACTTAGGTGTCTAGATTAGGTTTTTATTGTAGTTTTTATACACCACCTGGGCGACATCAAGTTTTTGGCACTGTTGCCGGGGACACTTGGCAATAGCAAAAATTAGCTTTGGTTAGTTCTCTCTTTGGTTTTATCTTTTTAGCTGAGTCTAAATTTTGTGTTATGTCCTATTTTCTACGTGTGTGTCTAATGTAGGATTGAGTCTTTCTTTGTGTCGAGTCAACTCTTTATTTGTTTGTTTCTTGTAGTTTATGCAACGTACTCGCTCGCAGGGATCATTCGAGTTCACAGCTTATTCAGAGCACGAGCAAGAGCTTCACGAGCGCAGCCGCAACCTTCGCGAATGTTTGAGAGTTTTGTGCGAGAAAAAGGTACGTATCCCTAGCCCTATTCCATTTCCTAACATGGGCGACGCTGCTCCACGAACGAGACGTACCGTATACCAGAGAGATTGTGATGGATTCACTAGGGCTAGATCTTCGATCACCCGCCCAAACGTGCCCAATACCAATAACTGGCAAATCCCTTCGCACGTTATGAATAACATCACTAACTCGACCCAGTTCTACGGACCGGAGAACGAGTATGCACCAGGACATCTGTCCCGCTTTGCGCGTATTTGCGATACCTTTCGCATTCCTGGTGCCACGGATGACGCTATCTATTTGCGTCTGTTCCCGTTCACATTCTCTAGTCGTGCTTCCACTTAGTTAGATACCCTGTCCCAGGATTCCATTACCACTTGGGCAGATCTGGAGGCCAAGTTCTTAAAGAAATATTATCCACCTTCTAAAGCCGCCCTTCTGAGGGACCAGATCCATTCTTTCCACATGGACCCCTATGAGCCCTACCATATGGCTTGGGAGAGGTTCAACACTCTACTGAGTAGATGCCCCCAGCATGATCTTTCTGATTGGGCACTAGTAGAGAAATTCTATAATGGCATGACTTTTGAGAAGCAGCAAATGTTCAACACTGCTAAGTGTGAACAGATGTTCGAGAGCTTCGCTTTAGCCGAGCAGCAGCAGTCACGTTCCATAGGACTTCCATCCCTACTGCTAGGACACCCGCCTCTTCTGCTAGAGATGTTCATCAAGTCAACCCTGATACTAGCGTGGTAGCTGCTCTTGCAGCTATGGCGAAGGAAATCAAAGAGCTGAAGTTGATTGCACAGAAATGTGAGGTCTGCAGAGGGGGCCACGACAACCGTGACTGCCCCGTATACCAGCAAGAGCAGGTGGAGTATGTGAGTAACCAGAACCGGGGTTTTAATAATGCCTTTGGCAATACCTTTAACTCGGAATGGAGGTCTGGCAGAAACCCACTTGGGTTTCAGCAGCGCCAGAATCAGTATGGTGGAGGCGAATTCTTGGTTGCAGGAGCGAATTCTGGGAGTAGTCTGGGGAACAAGAGGATAGAGGAGATGTTAGAAAATCAAACCCAGATGCTCGCTTATCTAGTAGTGAGAGACAAGGAAACTTAGCAGAGATTGGATGCTCATGATACGTTATTGAAGAATCAGCAATCTGCATTCCAAGATCTGCAACGCATGGTAGGAGATATCTTGAAGAATCTGAAGGATAGGCAGGGAGGTTCGTCTTCGGGTCCTAATGCTTCAGTGATGGTCGTGACAACTTGGATTCGAAGAGGTGAAGAGAGAGAAGAACCACCGGTGGAGGAAGAAGAACCGGTGGATGAAGAAATAGTGATGGAGAAGCCTCCTGAGAAGGCTGAGAAGAAGGAGGGGAGATAAAGACCCTAGAGATTGACCTAAGCCGTGTTCCTTACCCAGCCTGCCTGCTACCTCATAAATATGCTAGGGAATACGGTAATTTTTTAAACATGTTCAAGCAATTGAAGGTCAATCTCCCATTCATCGAGGTCCTCCAGCATATGCCTAAATATGCTAAGTTCTTGAAAGATCTTCTTTCCAACAAGAAGAAAGTGGAGGAAGTCTCAAAAGTCTCTCTGAGTGAGAGGTGCTCTGCGGTGGTTCAGAACAAGCTGCCAGAAAAATTGGCAGATCCGGGTCACTTCACAATCCCGTGTCTGCTAGGTGGTTTGCCTATGAACCACGCGTTGGCTAACCTAGGTGCTAGCATCAATCTGATGACATATTCTATCTATAAGCAGCTAGACCCAAGAGACCCGAAACTGACGTGCATAAGCATATCCTTGGCTGACCGTTCAGTCAAGTATCTACGGGGAATAGTGGAAAACTTGCTAGTGAAGGTTGATAAATTCGTCTTCCCCGTGGATTTTGTTATTCTAGACATGGAGGTGGATGATAGAATCCCACTTATCCTAGGGCGTCCTTTTCTGCGCACCGCCAAGGCATTGATTGATGTCTTTGATGGAAAGCTCACACTTCGTGTGGGGGAGGAGTCAGTTACGTTCGATACTATAAAATCTGTAAAGGAGACTAGTGAGCGAATCCATTCTGTTTGTATGATTGATACCTTCATAGACGACCATCGGGACTCTCTGTTGGGTGAGAGTGATGTTAGAGAACCCGCCCTAGATTTAGGAGAGCCATCTGATTGGCGTTGGAGTTAGAGGAGTTGTTGAATGCACCAGATGAATAAAGTGATGAGATGCCTGATGAACTGCTATAGATGATGGCAGAGTTGGATGAAGTCATATGCAAAACCCCAAGTGTGGGGGTGGATGAGAGAGTTAAGGATCCTGATGATCCTGGTGAGAGCTTAGAGGCCATACCATTAGAGATACTTAGTCCTGAGCCCTTACCTATAACTGTTGTTCGTTCAGAGGGGATTGAGACTGAGTTACCCCTAAATCCAGGCCACCTCATACCATTAGAGATACTTAGTCCTGAGCCCTTACCTATAACTGTTGTTCGTTCAGAGGGGATTGAGACTGAGTTACCCCGATAATAGTGAAGGAGAAGCCTCCTGATTAGGCATGTTTGCTTCTCGGGCAAGTGCCCGGGTATACAGTTTGTACAATATTTGGCTTATTTTTCATATTTTTGGTGTTTTTCGGTTTGCGTGTTTTGCTTTGTGTCTGTCTTGCAGGGATTCGCATCTGATTCGGTAAGGAAAATCCTCATGAACGAAGTTCCAGGTATGTGTGTACTTGATTTTATCATTGGAACAGGTTTTGATAGGAATGTGGGGAAGAAAGTTTCAGGGGCAAAAAATTTTCTAAGTATGGAATTGCTATTAACTTCGTGTGAACACTACCCCCTCGCAGTACGCGAAGACCTAGGGAGAACCTGTCGCGACACGCGAAGGCCAAAAATAGTGGCTGACCTAAATTCAAGCTCCTCGCAGTACGCGAGGAGTAGCCCTTTCCCTTTCGCGGTACGCGAGGGACCCCTGGTTCACTCCCACTCCCTTGATTTCCCTTGGTCTCTCATACCCGCTACCATTCGCCGTCCACCACCACTCATTACCCACCATTACACCATCCATTGCACCATCCCTCCATACTACCACCATCCACCTATCTACTTACATTCACCACCTGTATCATCCAGCACCATTCACCTACTACGACCGCCTTGGGAAATCGAAGGTTCATTCATATTGATTATACCTTGTTGTTGATATTCATGTCTATGTGTTTGGCACTCATCGGGTACGTGTCCCTATTCTTATTTGAGTCGAGTCAGTAGAATCTTTTATTTTAATTTGAGTTTGTAATATGTGTCAGTTTAATGTTGTGGGTTGTGGAAGCTTAATTTTTCAGGTATAGATGACTCCACCCGTACTCAATCTTCATTCGAGCGGGGTCAATTCAAATCCTATTTACATGTGTAAGAGCAACCCTACAGAGTGTATGCAGCTGTGAATGAAATGCTATACGGTTGCACAAGTGGAAGAGCAAGGCTAGACAACAATCATGCATACATTACCAGCTAAGTCTTCCCAGTTTATTTTTGTATATTTTAGTTTCTGTTGTTTCTTGGTTCACATTGGGGACAATGTGTGTTTTAAGTGTGGGGATGGGAGACTGCGTCCAGTAGTTTACTTTACTTTTGAAAAAATATATAAAAATACACAAAAAAAAAATGTCCTCCGAAAATAAGAGTTTTTGCAGAATAAATGGAAAATGATAGTAAAACTGTAAACTGCTGTTGAGTTTAATGAGAAAAAATAATAGAAAACGCGTATAAATTATGATGTTTTGGTAGATCCAGCCGACTAGGAAAGCTTAAATATTCGGTGAGTGTTAACTAGGATTAATTAATTGAATTAAATCAGGATATATTCGTATGATGGTTGATGATATCGTAACGATCTTAGTTAAATTGTTATGACGATTATATATGCTTTATTTTGATTTGGTGTTGATTATTATCCCGCATGTGTTCTTGTTGAATGTCTTTCAGTTATAGACGCATGTTTAGGTTACTTGTTTAATTGTTTGTGACTGTGGTGGTATTGCTAGACGTAGTGATCCATCGGGGTAGTAATTGATGTTTCATTAGATTGAGTGTTCTTCCTATCTCGATACCCGATACGTGAGAGGTTGTCGGTTAGTCCTCTGTATCGGGATTCTGAGTGTAAACTGTCTGAGAGGAAGTTGCCTTCGGTTCTTAGTATTGTTGCTAGTGCGTGTCATAGCGTGTTGTTCTGAGATTACCCCGTGCATTATTTGAATGTACAGTGACAGTTGGTGAGCGTTTTGGTGATACTAAGTGGTAATCCAACATTTGGTGAGCGTTTTACATCTTTAGAGTTTCCTTTTGGTGACACCCTGAGAGTGATTAGGGATCCACTAGGTTGCCTAGAGCTGTTATCTTTAGAAGCCCAGTTCCATCATAGTTTCCATAACCGGTAGAAGTCTGAGCCTTGCAAATAGGATTCCGACCTAGGTAGTGCTTTCTCTATATTGATATTTCCAAAGTCCTTTGTCTGATTGTTAGTGTCGTTCATTAGTTCTAATTACTTTTGAATCATCAGTTTAATCAGTAGTAGTAGAAAACCCCCCAAACCAATAATCTTAGTTCTAAACATGGTCTACTTTAGTTATACAGTGTCTCTTGGGTTTGATAATCCAATTTATCGTTAAGCTTTGCTACATTCGATAGGTTCACTTGCCTGTCAGTGCGGTCTAGTTCATAGGTTTTCTAGAGTATTACTTAGGTGTCTAGATTAGGTTTTATTGTAGTTTTTATAGACCGTCTGGGTGACATCACTAAATTTGGTTAAGTTGTGTAAAACGTGGGTTTTGAAATGAAAGGGGAATAGGCTCAAATGGGCTAACTAGGGGATAATGTTTAAGTTAGGAAAGGAAAAGAAAAGGCTAATGAAAATGGTTTAATCCTAAACGCCACAATCATTTTCATACAAATACTTGTTCATGGTCTCAATATGTATAAGTCATATAAGTTGTAATTATGCATAAAATCGGTCGAAAACACTCAATATACCAAACGAAAGAGCATGCGAATAATTATGTATGATAATATGCTCGATAAGGCTCAAATTAATCTCACATGAATAATGAATGGGATAGGGTTTTGTGTAGGTCCTGAGCAGACCTGAGAGAACAGATCTGCGGAGAAATTCTTCAAACAGTCTGGATCGAGAGGCGGAATCTCTGGATCCGGTATCACTCTCGAATCACAAATGGGTAGAGACGGGTGCGGGAATCACATACACGAACAGAAACATATGAAAATGAAAAGAACAGATAATTGAAAGCATAAAACGTATGATTCTTTGATTGAAATGAAAAATAAATGCTCGATCATACACTAACAATTAGTCTCACCCCAGGGTGAGCTCCCCCTGGGGTGGTGATTCCCTCTACAGACACACACTCACTCCTAGGACATAATCTGCTATATAAGAGGCCAAGCATATGCGCCTTGTTTTCCAAGCCACCGCCCAATGGGCCTGAAAAACAGGTATCGAAACTACTTAGTTTCGATTGAACAAATGTTCAACCGAAACTAGTAGTTTCGATTGAACAAAAGTTCAATCGAAACTAGTAGTTTCGATACTGTAATTTCGATTGACAGCATCAGTCTCAAAATTATACCCAACATTTTGTGTTTTTATTATGCATAATATTCATTTGTTTCCACTTGCCATGTTTCCATTTATTCCTTTTAGTTTATTTAAGCGCGAATTCAAAAAGGTTTATTTTCTTTCTAAGATTTTTGAAATTTTTTTTTTTGGGGTTTTAGAGAAAAACAAGTTTTAGGTGAAGTAAAGTTTTAGCCAAATGGGTAGAAAATCACGAGTTACTTTTACTGCATGAGAAAACAAGCTAGTTCAAAATTTTAATTTCCCACCCCACACTTAAAACTGTACATTGCCCTCAATGTACTAATACATGTAATGGAATGCTATGCATGTAGTTATATGCATGGAAGTTTTAAGGGAAAAGAAACTAGTACTCCGCAGGTCAAGACTTGATATCACATGTGTGGTTGGTACCCATAGAAGCTTAAGAATCATCCTTTACCAATAAAAGCTATGAAGCACTCAAAGAAAAACATAAAACGGAAAATAAAACGAAAAATAAAAATTACAAAGTCCTAGTATCGAGAAGGCATACCTGATGGCGGAAGTACTAGAAACTTAAATTTATAAGACAAACCTGAGATCCATGTATTCTGCCGTATGCACCAACTTCTAAATTTATTTATCATCGGGTTGCCTCCCGGAAACGTCACGTTTATTTAACGAGTCTTAGACCAGACTCGACCCCATATAAATCAGTCTAGGGCAAGTGGTGGTACTTATAATCGTCCCAGTATCCTCCACAATAACTCTCGTAGGCGCGCTCCATGAAAGTTACTACAAATAACAAACAAAACGAACACGAGCACCAAAGTAAAAGATAATAAAAGTGAGAAGAATAAAAATGAAAAGGGAAAATAAAGTTAAAATAAAACAAAGAGACAACAAATATGAAAATAAAAACAAAATGAAAAATAAAGCAGAAAGAAAATAAAGAGAAAATAGAAATGGTCAGTCCAACGGCTTAGATCTTTCGCAGAATTACCGTGTCCCCGGCAACGGCGCCAAAAACTAGATAGCGTCTTTTATGTAAATAAATAAATATATATATATATATATATAGAGTTACACAAAATCAGGTTTTAAATTTATAAATTAAAATGATAATTACTTCAACTTAAAACACACACAACAGGCAAGTGTACCTATCGCAGCGTAGTATAGTCTGGGTAAGAACCAAGTATCGAACCATGGACACGGATTCCATACTCAACCCTCGCTATTGTCTGACTAGGATAATAAGTTAGAAAAAAGGGTTTTGATTAAAAGAAAGGCCAAAGGAAAAGAAAAGTAATTAGGAATATTATCTCATTTAAGGTGTTACTTCGGTTGTTATCACTTGTTATTTAACGTTGTATTTTAGTAAGGTTGGTCATAGTTACTAGTACTAACCCTTTTGATAGGGGAGTTAGTATTTCGTAACGGACCAGTGGATATGGTCGGCCAACTGCACCTAATAATTCCTGGAATCCTAACGGGGTGACAAGTCCGTCGGCTGTGCCGTGAATTATTATTCGGACTAAGATTTTCCTGTCGACTGGCGTACACCAAGTCGTGTAACTTCTTTTGGAAAGTCGGAATGTGCAACATCCTCCAAAGTTACTTTATGAACGCTTGGACCTAAAATTTTATATTCTTAAAATAGTTTCTTTACTTATAATAATATTTTAAATAAATATAACTTTCATTCTCAAGATCAAGCCTCATGGCTCCCGCTAGAAGTCCTCTGCAAGCTAACAAGAAAAGTAAAGAAATACCGACACACTTTATAAGGTCCAGCTAGGACTCGAACAACTCGTTGAATACCCAAACCTCTAATCAACCCATAATATTAAATCTATACTAACCTGGTCGTTGCTAGCACCAAGATTTGTATATAGACCGTACAAACTCGAATAAGCTTCCCAAACAAGAGATCTTTCTTAAGAAACTCACAAGATTTAAGATTATTAAGTTGGTTAAAAGATTACTTATTCTTGTGCTTTTAAGATAGATTAAATGGGAGACTTTAAGAACATAACATACTAAAAATACTTCATTAATTAATTAAAGTTTAACCAACCCAAGCAACGCAAGAGGACTAGCCACGAATGATCATACAAGTGACTTCACTAACCCTTAGACAATGTGTGGAAATGTTCCAACACCAAGGGAGAGTGGGTATAGGTTGCTTCTTGTTTACTCGAACGAGAAGAATCATTTCATATTACAAGACTAAAAACATAAAATAAACAAAGAAATGCTAAAACGGACCAAAACCGAGAGAATTTCGGCTCTAGCAGAGCACTAGGGCCTTCACAACCCTTGGTCTTGGACACCTAAATGGGAGACTTGAGCTTGCTATTTATAGGAAAAGAGTTGGGGTTTGCATAGGCATACATTCAAATGCATGGTTGTGCATTTGGTCCACTGGTACTCTTGTAAGGGATTGTTTTACTTTTGGGGGACACAGGTACAATGGAATAATCTCTTGATTTTATGATGCACACGGGTATAATGCATGACCAGGTTTCTGACTTCCACATTCTCTTCAGTTTCTTGGTCTTTTTCGCTTCTTTTTGTTCGGGAAGCCGTTTAACTTATAAAAATAAAATATATGCGAATTAAGTAGTATTTGCAATGTATTTATTAAATAAGTACCATAATATGAGGATTATTATGCATATGAAATATGTATAATTTTGGACATATAGCTGCCCAAGATAGACAAAAATCATACACAGACAAGAGACGTGGACCAATAGAATTCCAAGTTAGAGATTACGTTTTGTTAATAGTAGCTCCTTGGAAAGGTCTGATTCGATTCAAGAAGTTAGGCAAGTTAAGCCCGCGATCTATTGGTCCTTTTAAAATCATTAAACGAGTGGGAAAGGTAGCCTACCAATTAAAGTTACCTGAAGAATTGAAGAATATTTCATGTATCTTACTTACGGAAGTGTATAGCAGACGAAACTGCTCATATACCTCTGGAAGAGATAGATGTCGATGAGACCCAGAAGTATGTTGAAGAACCAGTGAGGATTCAAGACATAAAAGAAAATCAGTTACGTCACAAGACTATTAAACAAGTGCTAGTCCAATGGAAACACATAAAAGGATCAGAGATGACCTGGGAAAGTGAAGATGAAATGAGGAGGACTGTGACAACCCCTAATTTCAGGTCAACATCTTAAAATCCTATTTCCATGCATTACTAGTCAATAACCATCATTAGGACTCAGTTAAATGAAAATTAGGTCGTCATACAATGTGCACAACAATTTTGTAGAACATTCTTGTGCATAAGAGAAAATAAACAAACATTGGTGATGAATGACACACTTTGGTCAAACAGCAAGTAAAACATATTCATTTTATATTAAACACATGGATACAATTTCTATTTTTGTATTTACGAACATTTTATTTCTTTAACATAATATATATACATGTATACATAAATCTTTCTGCTCACATTGTTCATGCGCACACGCCATTCCTAATAAAACTACCTAAGTATTATTTTATATAAATTTAAACTTATAAAACCATTATTTATTTCTAAGAACTAAATATTTTATAAAAATCAAGACTATGCAATACAATTTTAATAACTAACAACATTTTATAAAAACTCTATATAAAAGACTTTAATTTTTATAAAAGCATTTATAAAAGTCTTCAAAAGATGTAAAAGAATTTTTATAAAAAAAATAGACAAGACATCACCCACATCTTACTCCACCTCCCACACCCCTTTTCTTTCATCCACTTACACACACAAACACACCATGATTTCTTAAATATTTTAATAAGAAAACCATGCCCAATTCTCCTATAAATAGAAGCCTTCATCCACCATTTTCACTTGCACCAAACAAATCACTCTCAAACTCTCTCATTTTCTCTCTCAAATTTTGGGCAAAATAGTGCAAGAACAAAGTCCCAACTTTGAAGTTCTTGATTTGTAAGTTTCTTACTTTCTTCTTTCTAGATCTTGATTTTGATAACAAAAAGGTTTATGGGTAGTATGACACCATCATATGCTTCATAGTGTATGTAAACAAGTGGTGATCTATGGCTAAGGCCAAACCATAAACATACCTTCAACATTCAAGAACTAGTCCATTTACTTTATATTATTACTTTACATACAATTGTGCTTTCATTTTTCTTTCTCCTAACACCTACTAACTCGTTAGATTACTTTTATTTACACTTTATATCATATATTTACAAGGTTGGATGAGTTAAATAAAGTTGAAATGACCATATGCAACCTAAAAATAAACTTTCACCGTTAAAACGTCGATTTTGGACCTAAAACATGAATTTTACTTAATGATCACCAAAAATTCTCATATTTTTTCTGTAGCTCCTATATAATATAAAAAGCTTCCATATTAAATTTCATGATTTATGGAGCTCGGGAACTATATCTATAAAATAAATCTTGTAAAAACAAACGTCGTTTTTATACTTAAACTTTTCATAAAAATATAATATTTTTACCATATGATTTACTGGTCATGAAGAGTTCAAAAAAATAATAATCATAATTTTTGGACTTGTCTAGCTATCCTTTCTAATTTTGGCTATTGTAAATAATTTTTGGAAAAATACTTAACTATTTCAAAAACCTCCCCAAAATTTACAAAATGTTTTTGAGATCATATAAAGCTTAAAAAATAAATTTCATAACTTTTGGAGATGTCTAGATATACTTTTTCATTTTCGGCTATTTTACGATAACCGAATGGAGAAACCTTACTTCAACTCTCCAGTAAATTCTGGAAAAATTCCAGAATCTTTTATAAATATTAAAGAGTCTACTGACAGAATTTCATAAAGTTTGGATTTGGACAGCTATACTTTCGAAATTATGGCTTATTTTAAGGTTTTACGACCTAATTAGATAATAAAAACATCTTTAAACACTAACTCTTGACTCGACCAACTTTTGAAAGTCTTCTTATATTTAATATAAGGTAAGATGAGTCATCATAACACTAATTTATCAAGATTCATGACCATATTATTATTTTTAAGTTTAATACACCGCAAAACGTCGTAAATCGACTAATTTTTAAAGTTAAGCTTGTTTGAGTTTATTTAAGGAGTTCAAAACCTTATAAACCTAAATTTTAAACTTCTGACTTTGAAGTTATAATTTACCAAGTTCGGTCCCTTGAAAGTCCTAAACACTTATACGGGTCACACGATTTCAAAACATGATTTTTAACAATATAAGTGGTATTTTAACGCATGTGTAAACTTTCGCTTTATTCTCATCCCTCCAACTTAAACTTAAACATCAAACAAGTGTTCGACAAAGATTTTCATAAACATTTAAAGTTAACAAAATCTTTTTAAGCAATTCATCACCATTGTCTCTCGTACTAGAAATTACGAGTCTAAACATGCATAACACGTTAGGATTGTTCCGTAATCCTCAATAGCATTTAATTACATCGTAGGACTCAAGTAGGAACATCCGGTTGCAACAATTCGTGCACATATTTTGTTGGAATTGACGTAGCTTTAGACTACCAATCAGTGAGTTCTCGCGGCCCCTTTTTACTTATTTATTTCGGGGGAAAAACATGCTTTTATCATTTATTTTACACATGTGTCATTATTTAGGAATAAATTTACATGAGTTAAGCATATTATCACTAAAGTCCCCTTATTTTACACAACTATTTAGCTTGGAATTAAGCCGTGGAATATATGAATAGATCTATTTGGGTTGACACCCCCATTCATGGTTGGTCGCGCCAACTTTGACTATCATGTCTTGTGAATGTATATTATCCATTTCATTTTAGATGTTTCGTGATAAGGCATCTGTAGGGGCGAACAAGGAAGTCAAGGTTTGGTTGTGGGCTCATTGTAATTATGTCCTGTTTGTGTGTAAAATATGCAATTATATATATTTGTGCCTCAAACCTGCGAGCTCACCAACTATTTTAGTTGACGTTTTCAAGCATGTTTTTCAGGAAATGAACAAGCATGATGGAAACCTTTCTAGGAATTTTAATTGAAGACTTTTGTTGTTGTCTTTTTATTATCTTGTTAAATTTGTATTTTGAAGAATTATGTAGCCACCTCTAGGCTTTAAACGTTGTAGTCGTATTTTGGTGATGTTATGAAAGTAATTAAGTATTTCTATATAAGCAATGTTGTTATGGTTCCTTGTCAGTCGCGCCTCGTGTTTCCGCTTTAGCGGGATGTGACAGATTTGGTATCAGAGCGCATTGGTTATAGAGAATTAGGATTCCCTAGTGGTACCTAGACTATAACCTTTGATCCGACTACTTGAACCTTAGAACTTAGACACACTGCATGACATACTTTCATGACTACAACATGAGCATCATCATCATCATTTTAGAAACCTTTTAGTATGCATTGCCCTTTGACATGTGGTATTTATTATAGAAAATGCCACCACGAAGAGCAACGCGACGTACAGCTGCCGAAACAGAAAACAACGCAACGAACAACGCGGCTGTTAGCCGAAACGAGATTGCTCAAATTGTTGCTGATCAAATTGCTGCTGCTATACCGAACATTGTCGCTCAACTCACTCCAAATGGAAACTCTGGAATTAACGGTGGTACGAACGGAAATGACAGAACTAATGGAGCAGCGGATACAAATGGAACTGAAGGAAACAATGGAACTATCGGAGGTACTGGCAACGGGACCAACGGTACTGAGGGAACTACTGAAGGGAAGAGAGGCTGTTCGTATAAGTCATTCATGGCTTGCAAACCTCTTGACTATTATGGCACTGAAGGAGCCGTCGGTATCCTACGATGGATTGAGAAGATGGAATCTGTCATAGACATCAGTGAATGTCCAGACAACTGCATAGTCAAATATGCCACCTGCTCACTTCAAGATAAGGCATTAACTTGGTGGAATGCTGAGGTACAGACCAAAGGAAGAGAGGTCATCAGTCAATTAACCTGGGGACAGCTGAAGGAGATGTTGATTAAGAAGTTTTGTCCCACTAATGCAATCCAAAAGATCGAGGAAGAATTCTGGCACATATCAATGAATGGAGCTGAACACTTGGAGTATACCAACCGATTCCACGAGATGGCAAGGCTGGTACCACACTTGGTTACGCCGGAACCAAAACGTATCGAACGATACATCTGGGGGCTAGCTCCTCAGATTCGCGGCATGACCAAATCAGCAAACCCTGCCACTCTCGATGAGGCAGTTGAATTGTCTGGAAGCTTGACCGATGAGATGGTTCGCACTGGAGTACTGGCACCTGCCGGTTCTGGTGAAAAGAGAAAATGGAATAATAATTTTGCAAAGAAGTCGGGTAATTGGTCGAACAAGAAGCCGAACACTGTGAAGAATTATGTGGCGAATGTTAAAGAAAAAGGGCATTATCAAGGACCGTTGCGCAAATGTAACAAGTGCAACTTCCACCATAATGGAGCCTGTAACACCCTTGTGTGCGGCAAATGTAAGAAGGCGGGGCACTTAGCGAGGAACTGCCAGACCAAGGTCGCACAATTGGCATGCTATGAATGTGGAAGTACGGAGCATCTGAGGAACACTTGCCCTAAGCTGAACAAGAACCAGAATGCTAATGCTAATGCAAACCCAGCTCGGGGTAGAGCATTCGTGATCGGAGCAGGGGATGCCCGTCAAGACCCCAACATCGTTACGGGTACGTTCCTAGTTAATGATCAATATGCTTCTATACTTTTTGACACGGGTGCTGATAGGAGTTTTGTTTCAACTGAGTTTAGACCGCTAATTGGTATAAAATCAAATAAGTTGAACAATAACTACAGCATAGAACTGGCTGATGGAAAGTTAATTAAAACTAGCGAAATAATTCAAGGATGTACCTTGAGTTTAGGAGGCCATCATTTTAGTATAGACCTATTACCGGTAGAACTTGGAAGTTTCGATATAGTGGTTGGAATGGATTGGTTGTCGAAGAATCGAGCAGAGATCATATGTTTTGATAAAATAGTTCGAATACCACTTCCTTGTGAAGAAACACTCATGATCCAAGGTGAAAGAAGTGGAATACACCTGAAGATGATAACATGCATGAAGGCCCGGAAGTATTTGAAGAAAGGGTACCATGCAATCTTAGCCCATGTACTAGAAAAGAAGCCCAAGGAGAAGCGTATCCAAGATATTCCGACTGTCCAAGATTATCCAGAAGTCTTTCCCAAAGACTTGCCCGGACTCCCACCTCCACGACAAGTTGAATTTCGAATCGATCTAGTTCCAGGAGCGGCGCCTGTCGCACGATCACCTTATAGATTGGCGCCATCAGAGATGCAGGAGTTATCCAACCAGTTACAAGAGCTTTTGGAAAAAGGTTTTATAAGACCGAGTTTCTCACCCTGGGGAGCTCCGGTCTTGTTCGTTAAAAAGAAGGACGGAACCTTTAGGATGTGTATCGATTATCGGGAATTGAACAAGCTAACAATCAAGAACCGATATCCACTTCCTAGAATAGATGATCTATTCGATCAGCTACAAGGTTCTAGCTACTACTCAAAGATTGATCTCAGATCAGGATACCATCAGTTGAGGATACAAGAAGAAGACATACCAAAGACTGCGTTTAGGACACGGTATGGGCATTACGAGTTCCTGGTTATGCCGTTTGGTTTAACAAATGCACCTGCGGTATTCATGGATCTTATGAATAGGGTATGCAAACCTTATTTGGATAAATTCGTGATAGTATTCATCGACGATATACTAATCTACTCACGAAGCAAAGAAGATCATGAACAACATTTGAGGTTAATCCTGGAATTGCTAAAAAATGAGAAGTTGTATGCAAAGTTTTCCAAATGTGACTTTTGGTTACGAGAAGTACACTTTCTTGGACACGTGATTAATGAAAAAGGAATTCACGTGGACCCTGCCAAGATTGAAGCAATCAAGAATTGGGAAGCTCCTCGAACGCCAACCGAAGTTCGTCAGTTTTTGGGTTTAGCCGGTTACTACAGGCGATTTATTGAAAACTTTTCAAAAATAGCCCAGCCTCTGACTACGCTAACCCAGAAAGACAAAAAGTTTGATTGGGAAGAAAAGCAAGAAGCGGCATTTCAATTGCTTAAGCAAAGACTATGTCGGGCACCGATCCTATCACTTCCTAAGGGAACAGATAACTTTGTTGTATACTGTGATGCGTCACACCAAGGTCTTGGTTGTGTGTTGATGCAAAAAGACAAAGTTATTGCATACACATCCCGACAACTCAAGGTGCATGAGAAGAACTATACCACCCATGATTTGGAATTGGGAGCCGTAGTTTTCGCACTAAAGATTTGGAGGCACTACTTGTACGGTACTAAATGCATTGTTTATACCGACCACAAGAGCCTCCAACACATATTTGATCAGAAGATGTTGAACATGCGGCAACGAAGATGGGTTGAATTACTAAACGACTATGATTGTGAGATTCGTTACCACCCAGGAAAAGCAAATGTGGTGGCTGACGCGTTGAGTAGAAAAGAAAGAGTTAAAACTCTTCGTGTGCGTGCATTGGGAATGACTATTCAGACGAGTCTTAAAATTCACATCCTAAATGCACAGAAAGAAGCACTAAAAGAGGAGAATGTAAAGAATGAGTCCTTACGGGGAATGGATAAGCAATTTGAGTCTAAGTCTGATGAGACTCTCTACTTTATGAACAAAATTTGGGTGCCAAGTGTTGGTAACCTAAGAGAGCTGATCATGGACGAAGCTCACAAGTCCAGGTATTCCATTCATCCAGGGTCTGACAAGATGTATAAGGATCTGAAAGAATTTTATTGGTGGCCAAGTATGAAGGGAAGTATTGCAACGTATGTTGGGAAGTGTTTGACATGCTCCAAAGTTAAGGCGGAATATCAGAAACCATCTGGATTGTTACAACAACCAGAAATTCCGCAATGGAAATGGGAGCATATTTCTATGGATTTCATTACTAAGTTACCCAGGACCTCTAGCGGTCATGATACGATATGGGTCATCGTGGACCGATTAACAAAATCCGTGCACTTTCTACCTATCAGAGAAGATTACAAGATGGAGAAGTTGTCAAGGATCTATGTAAATGAAATTGTGGCAAGGCACGGAGTACCTATCTCCATTATTTCAGATAGAGATAGTCGATTTACTTCAAGGTTCTGGCAGACGTTGCAGAAGGCTTTGGGGACACGTTTGGATATGAGTACTGCTTACCACCCCCAAACGGATGGTCAAAGCGAAAGGACTATCCAGACATTAGAAGATATGCTTAGAGCTTGTGTGATTGATTTTGGAGGTAATTGGGATGCCCACTTACCACTGGTAGAGTTTTCCTATAATAACAGTTATCACACTAGCATCAAATGCGCACCTTTTGAAGCTTTGTACGGACGCAAATGTCGATCACCGGTGTGTTGGGCTGAAATTGGTGATAGCCAATTAACAGGCCCAGAAATCATTCAAGAGACAACCGATAAGATAGTCAAGATTAAAGATAGGCTTAAGGCAGCCAGAGACCGTCAGAAAAGTTACGCAGACACCCGAAGGAAACCTCTGGAATTTCAAATCGGTGATAAAGTTCTTTTAAAGGTCTCACCCTGGAAGGGTGTGGTACGTTTTGGGAAAAGAAGCAAACTCAGCCCGAGGTATGTTGGACCATTCGAGATTGTGGATAGAATTGGTCCAGTAGCTTACAAGCTTAAATTACCTCAAGAACTTAGCAGCGTACACGATACATTCCATGTGTCGAATTTGAAGAAATGTCTAGCTGACGATACATTATGTGTACCACTCGAGGAGGTTCGGATTGATGGTAAACTCCATTTTATCGAAGAACCCGTGGAGATCATGGATAGAGAAATCAAAAGGCTTAAGCGAAGCCGTCTTCCGATTATTAAGGTCAGATGGAACTCAAGACGAGGTCCTGAGTTCACATGGGAACGGGAAGATCAAATGAAGCTTAAGTACCCTCAACTCTTTCAAGAGGATCCTGTCCAGAACAATACAAATTGAATTTCGGGACGAAATTCCCTTAACTAGGGGAGACTGTGACAACCCCTAATTTCAGGTCAACATCTTAAAATCCTATTTCCATGCATTACTAGTCAATAACCATCATTAGGACTCAGTTAAATGAAAATTAGGTCGTCATACAATGTGCACAACAATTTTGTAGAACATTCTTGTGCATAAGAGAAAATAAACAAACATTGGTGATGAATGACACACTTTGGTCAAACAGCAAGTAAAACATATTCATTTTATATTAAACACATGGATACAATTTCTATTTTTGTATTTACGAACATTTTATTTCTTTAACATAATATATATACATGTATACATAAATCTTTCTGCTCACATTGTTCATGCGCACACGCCATTCCTAATAAAACTACCTAAGTATTATTTTATATAAATTTAAACTTATAAAACCATTATTTATTTCTAAGAACTAAATATTTTATAAAAATCAAGACTATGCAATACAATTTTAATAACTAACAACATTTTATAAAAACTCTATATAAAAGACTTTAATTTTTATAAAAGCATTTATAAAAGTCTTCAAAAGATGAAAAAGAATTTTTATAAAAAAAATAGACAAGACATCACCCACATCTTACTCCACCTCCCACACCCCTTTTCTTTCATCCACTTACACACACAAACACACCATGATTTCTTAAATATTTTAATAAGAAAACCATGCCCAATTCTCCTATAAATAGAAGCCTTCATCCACCATTTTCACTTGCACCAAACAAATCACTCTCAAACTCTCTCATTTTCTCTCTCAAATTTTGGGCAAAATAGTGCAAGAACAAAGTCCCAACTTTGAAGTTCTTGATTTGTAAGTTTCTTACTTTCTTCTTTCTAGATCTTGATTTTGATAACAAAAAGGTTTATGGGTAGTATGACACCATCATATGCTTCATAGTGTATGTAAACAAGTGGTGATCTATGGCTAAGGCCAAACCATAAACATACCTTCAACATTCAAGAACTAGTCCATTTACTTTATATTATTACTTTACATACAATTATGCTTTCATTTTTCTTTCTCCTAACACCTACTAACTCGTTAGATTACTTTTATTTACACTTTATATCATATATTTACAAGGTTGGATGAGTTAAATAAAGTTGAAATGACCATATGCAACCTAAAAATAAACTTTCACCGTTAAAACGTCGATTTTGGACTTAAAACATGAATTTTACTTAATGATCACCAAAAATTCTCATATTTTTTCTGTAGCTCCTATATAATATAAAAAGCTTCCATATTAAATTTCATGATTTATGGAGCTCGGGAACTATATCTATAAAATAAATCTTGTAAAAACAAACGTCGTTTTTATACTTAAACTTTTCATAAAAATATAATATTTTTACCATATGATTTACTGGTCATGAAGAGTTCAAAAAAATAATAATCATAATTTTTGGACTTGTCTAGCTATCCTTTCTAATTTTGGCTATTGTAAATAATTTTTGGAAAAATACTTAACTATTTCAAAAACCTCCCCAAAATTTACAAAATGTTTTTGAGATCATATAAAGCTTAAAAAAATAAATTTCATAACTTTTGGAGATGTCTAGATATACTTTTTCATTTTCGGCTATTTTACGATAACCGAATGGAGAAACCTTACTTCAACTCTCCAGTAAATTCTGGAAAAATTCCAGAATCTTTTATAAATATTAAAGAGTCTACTGACAGAATTTCATAAAGTTTGGATTTGGACAGCTATACTTTCGAAATTATGGCTTATTTTAAGGTTTTACGACCTAATTAGATAATAAAAACATCTTTAAACACTAACTCTTGACTCGACCAACTTTTGAAAGTCTTCTTATATTTAATATAAGGTAAGATGAGTCATCATAACACTAATTTATCAAGATTCATGACCATATTATTATTTTTAAGTTTAATACACCGCAAAACGTCGTAAATCGACTAATTTTTAAAGTTAAGCTTGTTTGAGTTTATTTAAGGAGTTCAAAACCTTATAAACCTAAATTTTAAACTTCTGACTTTGAAGTTATAATTTACCAAGTTCGGTCCCTTGAAAGTCCTAAACACTTATACGGGTCACACGATTTCAAAACATGATTTTTAACAATATAAGTGGTATTTTAACGCATGTGTAAACTTTCGCTTTATTCTCATCCCTCCAACTTAAACTTAAACATCAAACAAGTGTTCGACAAAGATTTTCATAAACATTTAAAGTTAACAAAATCTTTTTAAGCAATTCATCACCATTGTCTCTCGTACTAGAAATTACGAGTCTAAACATGCATAACACGTTAGGATTGTTCCGTAATCCTCAATAGCATTTAATTACATCGTAGGACTCAAGTAGGAACATCCGGTTGCAACAATTCGTGCACATATTTTGTTGGAATTGACGTAGCTTCAGACTACCAATCAGTGAGTTCTCGCGGCCCCTTTTTACTTATTTATTTCGGGGGAAAAACATGTTTTTATCATTTATTTTACACATGTGTCATTATTTAGGAATAAATTTACATGAGTTAAGCATATTATCACTAAAGTCCCCTTATTTTACACAACTATTTAGCTTGGAATTAAGCCGTGGAATATATGAATAGATCTATTTGGGTTGACACCCCCATTCATGGTTGGTCGCGCCAACTTTGACTATCATGTCTTGTGAATGTATATTATCCATTTCATTTTAGATGTTTCGTGATAAGGCATCTGTAGGGGCGAACAAGGAAGTCAAGGTTTGGTTGTGGGCTCATTGTAATTATGTCCTGTTTGTGTGTAAAATATGCAATTATATATATTTGTGCCTCAAACCTGCGAGCTCACCAACTATTTTAGTTGACGTTTTCAAGCATGTTTTTCAGGAAATGAACAAGCATGATGGAAACCTTTCTAGGAATTTTAATTGAAGACTTTTGTTGTTGTCTTTTTATTATCTTGTTAAATTTGTATTTTGAAGAATTATGTAGCCACCTCTAGGCTTTAAACGTTGTAGTCGTATTTTGGTGATGTTATGAAAGTAATTAAGTATTTCTATATAAGCAATGTTGTTATGGTTCCTTGTCAGTCGCGCCTCGTGTTTCCGCTTTAGCGGGGTGTGACAAGGACTTACCCTCAATTATTTAAGGACTAGCAGGTTTTGAGGAAGAAACCTAATTTAAGTGGGGGTGGGGTTGTAAAACAAAGTTGGGAAAGTGAAGATGAAATGAGGAGGACATACCCAAATTTTAAAGAAATAAAAGTGGAAGGACTAGAATAGTAATTGGACCAACGTTTGGGGACTAAAATGAAAAAATTTGAAAGTTGGGTCGGTAGCGAACCGCTACCGGACCCATAACTGTCTACTACGTGCGGAGGAAGGATGCAATGATGACAGGCAGGTGTCAAGCCACCAATCAATAGCAGCAACCCTATAGTGGATCGCAATGAGAAGCATAATGGTCCGCTATGCCGTAAACTGGATAGCAGGCCGCTATCCAAGACCTTAACGGTCCGCTACGTGGGCGCCAAGATAGGCTGTTGGCTAGAAGGCGGTGGCGGTCCGCTACCTGCCTTGTTAGCGGTTTGCTACGGATGCCTATTTCAGCCTATAAATAGAAGGCTTAAACCTTCATTTGAAACATAAATAAAACACACAAACCACACACACATCTATAAGTAACATTTAAACAAGCCAAGTACGGTGCGCTGCGAGTCCGAGTTAGATCGGGCGAAGCGTTTAAGCGTGGAAACGATCATAACAAAGCCCTGAGGTTATCGTAAGTACACTAAGCCCATAATTAGCCATATTTGTCTATGTGATTATGTATATAGGACATGCTAATGTATGGGTAATGTCTATACGTGATCATAATATGAGTATATGGTAAGAAAGGGTCTAAACCCTAAAACTCATGTGACAGAGTATTCACGAAATATTAAAGGAGTGGTTGGTACTCCGCTGGTACACCATATATATATATATATATATATATATATATAAACATCTTTGATACATCGGGGAGAAACTTTTACAAGGGTTTAGGGTAAGGACTAGTTGTGAAAGCAAGATAAACATGCATGATGAAGATGTTACATACAAGTTGTATATGTGTGCTTGATTAATTGGGAAGGCTATGAGTCTATGATACCTAATATCCTAATTAAATAAAAACAAGGGGCCGAGCCTACGGACGGAAGGACCATGTGAGAATGAGAAACAAGAGGCCGAGCCTACTGGCAAAAGGACTTTGTGAATATAAGTATGAAACAAGGGCCGAGCCTATAGGTAGAAGGACCTTGTGAGAATAAATAAATGACATGACATAGGTAACAATGTCATGGGGGGCTGTGGAGACTGGAAAATAAATAAATGACGTGACATAGGTAACGTCCGAAATTTCACGGGGCCTGTGGTGCCTGGAAAATAAATAAATGGCGTGACATAGGTAACGTCCGGAATGTCATGGTGGCATGTGGTGCCTAGGAAAAACGAGCTAAGGAACCAGAAGGTTCTGTAAATAAAAGAAATGGTTTTGAAAACAGACAAAGTAGTGTACTTACTTAGCGTATGCTAACGTAAAAACATTTCCAAATCATTTTAGGGAAAGCACTCGGAATGAATGAAGCTTCCAAGGACATGGCCAGTCGGAGGCGTGAATCCCTAAGATCTTTTGTATTATGTATATCATTCAGTTCTTGTAAGACAGTATTTTTGAGATAATTGCCAAAATGAACATTTTAACCAAGAAAATTAGCAAAATAAACATTGACTAGTTGGGTTTATCAAAATAAACATACTCAAATGGAGCAATTAGAAGACGCCACGTACCACCTTTTTGTTTGACCCGGCAAGCACCTAGCCGCCAACCTCCTTAGTCGGCAACCCACCTGTCCGGCACCTGTCTAGCCGCCAAACATCTTCAGGCACCCAACTAGCCGCCAATCACCTTAGCCGGCAACCCACCTAGCCGCCAAACATCATCCCGACACCCACCTAGCCACCAACCCACTTAGAAGGCTAAAGTCAATGTTTATTTTATCAATTTTTTTGGTCAAAATGTTCATTTTAGCAATTATCTCAATATTTTATATAATAAAAGTGTCTTTGTCACCACGGTGGCAAGGTTTTTGAAACTGGGACCAAAATTCCGCTGAACTATGATATTTTAAAAGATAAAAGAAGTAGGGTGTTTCATTTCCAAAAGCACCAACAAGCGACTAGAATAATTCCGTGAATTAGACCCAGTTGAGTTTCATTTTTCCTTATTGTTTCGTGTAAAGTAGGTCTTTGATCGTAAAGGCGTAAATTTATGGGATGTTGCACCAAGTACTAATGTGTTGCCGGATAATCGTCGCCACATAGCAAGATGTCAAGAGATGCTCTGCCGTCTCTACCTCTTCTCGGCATAAAGGACACCATTGGGTATCAACCTGAATATTTCTTTTCGTTAGAAGTGTAAGAGTCGGTACAAAATCCATCTCTGCCCTCCAACTGAATATATTACACTTGGTAGGAATCCACTTGCTCCATTTCATGATGAAAAGATTACTTGAGTCTGCCTCCATTGTGATTAGACTTTTTACCGATTTTACTGAGAATTATTCCGATTTATCTCCCATTCATGCCCAGCTGTCTTTGTCCCCCGAGACTTGCACCTAATTAATGATATTGCAGCACCGCGACCATTCGTTGAGTTCCATTGATGATTGAGGTGCACGTCTCCATCTCCATTTCCAAGTTAAATTTCGGTCCTGCAAATTGTAGCAATCTATTACCCTACAACATTTTTTTACCTCTAATGAGAATAAGCTCATGAAGATGTCTCTAACAGGTTCGTCAGGACGGGATGTTTGGGTCTCTATTATATGGTATTAAACTATTAATGTTTGATGGTTTGGTTAATTTTTATCCAAAAATTAAAGTTGGATTACTTCTGCAAATAATTTTTCTAGACTCGGTATAAATTCGTCTTTATATTCGAAACCATAAATTTGTTTATTTATGTTTTACTAAAATACTTAATTTACATACATATATTTAAATAAAATATTCAATGAATATCAAACATTAATGATAAGTTCACATTTCCAAAATCAACAAATAAAAA
Source organism: Smallanthus sonchifolius (assembly GCA_023525975.1). Lineage (NCBI taxonomy): Eukaryota > Viridiplantae > Streptophyta > Magnoliopsida > Asterales > Asteraceae > Smallanthus > Smallanthus sonchifolius. The sequence continues at coordinate 94,946,170 of CM042024.1, read as the reverse complement.
CACAAATACATTATTTTCTCCTCATGGTTCCCTCTCTCTAACATTTTCACATTTACTATGTGAGAGAGAATGAAACTCCCCCAGACACACCCATCTATAATCAAATACCTTGCCTCCTCTCACCACCTTCTCTCTCTACATATACATACAGATTGGTCTGAATATATACATACACCTATCATACAACATACTCAAATCTTTTATAACCCATGATATTGTCTGTCTCTTCATTCTACAATTGAAATCTTTCCAAAAAATGGAGCTTTATCTGGGCCTTGCTCTTTCTTCATCATCTTCATCTGCATCTTCCTGTTCTTCACAATTTGATCTCAACTGTCATGAATCTACAATCCCGGTCCATCGTTCGAAGAAGAGAAAACATGATGATGATTATGACCATGTTCCTCAAACACTGCCTCTTCTTGTCTGGAACAACAACTTTTGCTGCAACAAGAACCAGTTGAATGAAGAACACCAAGATCATGATAATGATGGTGATGATGATGATGAAGTTGAGTCGAATTCGATCTCTGTTCGTCACAGGTAATTAATACTAACTAGAAAATTTTGTTCAAAGAAAAAATAAAATTAGGGTTACGGGTTACCGGTTGTTCAAGTGGTTGAGAATTGTTAAACATAATCTAGAGTTTCATGAATTTGGTGAATTATTGAAATAAAATTTTGATTATTTTATAGATGAAAAAAACTAAATCCCATTTTACTGTGATAGTTGTTGATCAATGTTGATTCCCGTGGTTAAATTCTTGTTAATTTTCTTGAATTCAGGAAATGCATGGATATATATGTGTACTTTCTAAATTAGTCTACTCAGATTTTACCGATTTTTTTCAGAACCGATAGTATGTTAAAATCTACGAGAATTGTATAAGACTTGTATATATGTAAATGGTAAAATTGAAAAAAAAACAATTGTTTATTTATCTCTTCAAACTTTACTTGACCATTCTCTTGAAACTATTTAAAAAAATGTATAAAACGTATACATGTGTATAGTGTACATGTATGCATATATGCATTCAGATTTAAAGACTTTCAATGTCATATTTTTTTAAAATAAATCTTGAACATATATATCAAAATGTACATGCATTCTAATCAATTTATATAATAAGTAGTTTTAGGGTTAATGTGGTTTTCGTAGTTCTCATCGTACTACTGGTTTTAAAAAGAACGTCCCATATAGAAAGATAATATATGTGTGTGTGTGTTAAGTAAAGAACAACGAGAATAGCATGATACACTTGTATGTAGATACAAGTGTTTATGTGGTCTTGAAATTATTTATTTAAAGTTGGTTATGTATTGAACAACGATAATCGTATAATTTTATATTAATCACGGTAATTATATTGGTATATTTTTTTATCACCAAGTAGTTTATAGACGTAAAAATTATGAGAGGTCTCATGGTTTAATTTCAAGTTTTCTTATTACGTATCATGTTAAAATGTTATAATCTACTCTTACGAAGTAGGATCATGTACAAAACATATTTAACATAAAAATTGTAGGGAACATTCTTGACCATTGACCATACTAATTTAATGGTTAAGATTAATTAGTAGTTAATTTTGGAATTAATTAGAGGATGAAATCATTAAAAAGGTAAAAAAGGGAATTTGACACCTTCTTTTGACTTTTTTAATTAAATAATAGTTACACCCTTGTTTTTAAAATCAAATAACTTTTATATACTTTATTATTTTTTTTAAAAAAATTGTACCATAAAATCGAGAATTTTATATTGTTTAATATGAGTATAGTATTGTTATATTTTAAAAAATGATATTACGCTGATAACAACACATGTACATGCGATAACAACACAGAAAAAAATATAGCAGCACCATGTAATTTGAAATAACAACACATTGTAAACGGGATAACAACACAGAAAAAAGTGTTGCTATCCCACTTTCAATGTGTTTTTTTCTCATTCACATTGTGTTGATACATTTTGTTCTGTATTGTTATCACAATACATGTGTTAAAAGTGCAGTACCATTTTTACACAACTTAAAAAAATTAATTTTAAAAATATATAGCAATACTATAATCATATTAAAGAGGATAATTTTTTTTATTTTATGGCATAATTTATTTAAAAAAGTTATAAAGTATTTAAAACTTATTTTAGTTTAAAAAAATAGATTAAATTAGTATTTAATGAAAAAAAGTCAAATGAGGGTGCTAATTCCCTATTTTACCCTTTTAGTGGTTTCCAATCATGTACATCTGTCATCACCTCGTTGGTTCCTATAGTTTTTATACCAAATATGTTTTGTACCGGATCCTTACTCCTACTCTTACTAAAGAAAATGTATAGATTTACACATGTATTTGTATATTGTTATATTGAAAATTAATATGGATTTTTTATATTACTTATGATATATACTCTCGCTGAATCCATGGCCGTGATAATTAGTGGAATTACATTTTATTCTATTTTTTAATTAGAAAAAAAATATAATGTATTTACTTGTTCTTTACGGTTTCTTCTCAAAGTTTAGAAACTTTTTAGGGCAAATAAGCAAACATTCGCAATTCTCGCGATATTGTCTGAGTTCTCTTTTATTTCTCTTTTTACTTTACATTTATTTTTGAAAAAAAAAATTAAATATAGAGTTAATTGCACAAATGGCCCTTGTGCTTTGATCAAATTACATGTTTGACCCTTAGGTTTGAAAAATTACAAACTTAATTAGCCCAAACATTTGATATCAGGTTGCATGTTTGGCCTCTGACGTTAATATCAGTTGCTTTTTATTGAAAAATTATCCCGTGTGCCATTCATGTGAGGGTGATTCAGACTTTTCAAATCTTTAACCCTAATAAAACACTACCATTTTTCTTTTCGATTACAAACTATATCACTAAAGGTTGGACAATTCTCGATTCCTTCTGGTTCGTAGGTTCAAAATTTCAAATGATGTGGGGTCTCATCTTCAGCCGCGTAGTCTGTAATCGGGAATGAAAAGAGTAGTGTTTTATTAGGGTTGAAGATTTGAAAAGTTAGAATTACCCTCACGTGAATGGACATGGGATAACTTTCTGTTAAAAAATAACCGGTATTAACGTCAAGGACCAAACGTGCAACCTGATATCAAATGTTTGGGCTAATTTTGTAATTTTTTTAATCCCGAGGACCAAAATTATAATTTGATCAAACCACAGGGACCATTTATGCAATTAACTCTTAAATATTTAAAGAATACAATCTATGAAAAATCATTTAAAATAATGTCTCCTACCATAAGAATTATGTATATTGTATTTTTGTTTTTTTATTAGAAACATTGGTGGTGTGATTGGGTGGCCGCCGGTGAAATTATGTAGGAGGAAAGTTTGTCATCGGAAAATCGGCAACGGCGGTGGCGGTGACGACGGTGACGGTGGAGGGTCAAAGTCAATGTACGTTAAAGTCCATATGGAAGGCATAGGGATTGCAAGAAAGGTTGACCTTAATATGCACCAATCCTACCAAACCCTTGTGCTCACGTTAGCTAACATGTTCGGAAAATGTAAGTTTTCATGTACCAAACTTGAAATTTTTATTTATTTTTTTTAAATGAATATTGAAATTATTGATTACATCCACATCACATTATGTTACAAATTTATAATTTTTTTTTTACTTTTAAAGGTCAAAGAAATTAAAATAATTACAAATTTTTATATTAAATATTTTTTTTACTATAACTCAACCCTATAATACTGTTATGTTATATTATCTTGATTTTTAGATTTCATTTTATTTTATAGATAAACTCATTAAATGCATTTATACATACAATTATTAATTTATTTTTGTAATTGGCTCTCACTTTTAATAAACGTTTTTTTTTTGTTTTTTATTTAAATGAGATACCGGAAGTGAGTGGACCTAATCAATTGCTGACAATGTTTTCAGGTCACAGGATCGGTCCGTTATGCCTATTTGAACCGTTTCTATTTAAATTGGTTGGTTACCAGTCGGACTAGATTTCTTTTTCTTTTTTTTTTTACCTTTTTCCTTAAAAATCTCATTTTCTAACTAATTTAGTATTCTAAGTTTTATATTTTACATATTCAAGTCTAAACATGTCATTAAAATTGAAAATTAATATCAAAACATAAAGTATTTTATATTATATTATATATATATTTAGCTTTAATTTTTATATTATTTTTGACGTTATCCAGTTCTTAAATACGATCCGACCGATCTGACCAGTAGACCGGTAAGACGGCCGATTCGCTGTCTGATCCGATTCTGAAAACACCGATTACGTGTGCAATAAGGGTTATATAATAACTTGACTCTGAAAGTCAAAATTACTTTTTAACTGGCAGGTTATGGAGATGTGAAACTCACCTATCAAGACAAAGAAGGCGACTGGTTGCTCGCTGGAGATGTTCCTTGGGGGTAATTTAGAAGTTTTAGTTAATTTCACTTCATTTTGGAGTAATTATTTTTTTTTTTTTTTAAAGCTGGTTATTTTTTAACTAATTTAAGACATATATTTTGTTTTTCCAGATCCTTCATCAAGACAATTCAACGACTGAAATTGCTAAAGAAATAAGTTGGATTACTACATCTGAATCATAGTTTTAGGATCTGGAATTTAGAGCTAGGGTTTGTTTCGTTTTATTTTGACAATTATCTAGTATTTATATATTATGACTTTATTTTAAACGAAAGAAATAATAAATATATAAATACTGTTTCTTATTTATCTCTGTAGACCTTTTGTTAGGGACAGTTTTCTCCATATACTTTTTTATTTAAAATACGCTCTAAATTCAACGGTAAACAATTTAGACAATTATAGACGTTTTTTTATTGATGTGGATGTAATGTAAACTGTTTAGCTACTGTGAAACATTACCACGTCAACTTTTAACCACTTTCAACAAAAAAAATTTATACATAATCTTATATTATAAAAAAATTTATAAGCGTCAACATTTTGCACACTTGGATCATAACTTCTTTAAATCTTGAATAGTTTAAAGTGTAACATGTCAATTTTAAAAAAAATTCACAAATACATCTATTTCAAAAAAGTTTAGGATTTAGTAGACAAAAATAGAGTTGAGAGACTTTTTTTATATAAAACAGAAAAGTATGATTGTTTTTTCTATTGATATTAACCTTAATTATTGTATTATATTTTAAGGTTGTAATTTTTTTTAACGGCGAACTCACACTCACTAACGTACTTCTAAATCTACACCACATATTTACAATGGGACTTGAAGTCTTAAAACCATCACCACTTGAAAAGGCCACCGCTTTTAACATCTTGGTACCTTTGGGCTATTTAGTATTTAAAAGATGTAATTAGAGGTGCACAAATCGGTTTTTCAAACCGAACCGGTTTGGTCAACAAAAGTCAAAACCGGTTTGGGTTTGGTTTGAAACCGGTTTGAGAAGGGGGGTTTGACCGGTTTTGACCAGTTTTAAATCGTTTTCAAACCGTTTTTTGAGGGAATTCTGATCGGTTATGTTTGGTTTAAACCGGTTTCAGTCTATAGGTTTACAAACCGACAGTTTGAACCAATTTCAAACCGGTTTAACAATCGATTTGGATCGGTTTGAAAACCGGTTTAAGATCCTCAACCAGTTTTTTTTTTTCACCTCTAAGATGTAATTGAAATACTATTGTGCGAAATTGGGCTAAAGCCCAACTCTAGACTGGTTTATTATCTTTGTCTTGAAGATGGTTGTAAAAAAAAGTTCTTTTTATTTAATTTAAAATAGGATTACTGGATTTTAATAATCTCACCTTTTATCATTTGGTCAATAATAATACTAACTGAGAATATTCTTACCACCAGTCCCTACTTTCAAGTTATTTTCTTACATTGGACCTACGTTAAAAAAAAACTTAATGTCATTAGATTTTATACGACGTGGACATCTGCAAACCGCCGGAAAGTCGAGCCAAGCCGGAACTCTAGCCACCGCCTACGCCGAAGGGGTGGTCTGCAAACCCTAGTCTGTCACCTTCTTCGCCGTTAAACACCACTGTTTTCTCCGTTTGAACTTGCTGGAAAAACGAGACTCGTTAAACACCATCAGAGCCAATGTCAAAACCCACCACGAGACCACTGCTAGCTTGGCTCGACTTTCCGACGGTTTGCAGATGTCCATGTCATATAAAATCTAACGGCGCTAAGTTTTGTTAACCGGGGGTCCAATGTAAGAAAATAGTTTGAAAGTAGTGACTGGTGGTAACAATATTCTCAGTTGGGATTATTATTGACCAATTAGTAAAATGTGAGATTATTAAAATCCAATTTCCCTTTAAATATTATCTTTTCTCTAAATCAAATACAATAATCTTTATTTGGGATTAACCAGAAGCTCAATGTTATTTACTTATTTAGATTGAGCCAAACATAAAAGATTGGTTTGATCCGTCCACGTTTTTTTCTACAATATTTTTAAAATTTATAGATGATTAACATATTAATAATGATTACAAAGTTATAATTAAAATAATGATCCTATTTTTCGTAAGATGTTTTAGGAATTTCTTAAGTACTCGAATATACTATGAACAACTACTATATTTTTTTAAGTAAATTGGTTTTTAATAATCTAAACTATAACTCATTGGCTGATAATAATCCAAACTAACAGTTTGGCTGATGATAATATCAACTTTCATTTTTTTTTGTCAATGACAGTTACAGTAGCATAATCATCATAGATTTACATTCGATTTACAATTATTTTCGCTCAAAGTGACGATTTTAAATGAAATGGAGAAACTAAAAACCGTTACATCATCTCTAAGTATGTTATAACACAATAAGACACGTTTTAAGTAATGCCTTGTCAAGTTTTTACGAAACCAAACTAGCATCTTTAATTTAATTGCGACTTTACTGTATTTGTTTACTAGGTTAGATTTCCGTGTATTACACGGCTGAATCATGAAAAAGAATATAATAAATAAATATCTTATATGTTGTAAATTATTATTATTAGATTTTAGAGGGCTACACAATTAGCTGATAACTTAATTTTATTATATTTTTTTGAAAGAAATGTTAATCCAAATACTATGTTCATTACTGATTTAAAAAGAAATTATAAGAAATATTTTGTTTTATTATGTTGATATTAATCAAATATTAAATAATGATGGAATATAACTTTATTATGATATTGAATTAAAAGAAATAATTTATTTGCCTAAAATGATGGGCTAGAATGGTTTGTGCGAGAAAATATAAATTGATGGGCTCTAAAATTATGTCACGTGTCTCATAGTATTTTTATTTATTAGGTAGCATAAATAATAGACAACATATTTTATATATATATGTGTGTGTGTGTGTGGAGAGGGGGCGGTATGAAATTGTTTTAACACAAATAAAACATTTATAAAGTAATAATTCATTATATTTTAAAAAATAAAAAATTAACACCTCTAAATCTTATGAATTATAATCAATTGGTTAAATTTAATTATAAACAATTTATTTAAAAAAGGAAGTTATTAGTCAACCAAAAGTTATCTTACATTTAATGTATAAAATCTAAAATATGAAAACGTTTAAAAGGTATTTAATCAATTTAGGAGTTTAAAATAAATTAAAATAGATAATTAAAAAATGTTTAGGTGAGAAAACAAAGATCTAGATACTCTAGAATGATGACACGTGACACCTTAAAACCTTTATTTATTATTTGCGATATTTTATGAGTACCAATTCTTTGATAAACTTCCCTAAAGAAAGAATTTCATATGTAGAATTGTAAGTAAATAATCAATCACCTGGAACAACTAGCCAAAACTTGTCCTTATCGGACACCAAGATTCAAATACGGAAAGGAAATGTTTTTGGAATTGGAAAATATAAAAATTGCGGACCTAAAACAAAAGGAGAGAATAAATTCAAATTTATTAAGAGTGTATATTCAAATTTATTCAAAATATAAAAATTGCGGACCTAAAAGAAAAGAAGATGATTTCAATAATCTAATGGAGTATTTTTAATAAAGAAGGAAAAATCAACCATGGTTGTAATTCCTCTTTAATTACACTCATCACAAAAATTAAAGACCCCTTATCCATCCCAACCCAGACTTCCAACCGATGAATTTTATTAGGTGTATCTATAAAGTCATCTCTAAAGTTGTCTCCAATAGGATCAAAAATGTAATAAAAGCGGCCGTTAGTAAGGTAAAAACAACCTTCACATACGAGAGAAACATACTTGATACTTGAAGGTCCATTGATCATTAACGAGCTATACGCATTGATTGAAGAAAACTAAAGGTGATGCAATGTTCTTTATGGAAGACTTTGATATGACTTTCGATGCTCTAAATTGGAAATTCTTAGACTCGGTTCTCAATCAAATGGGTTTCCTAGAATTATGGAGAACATGGATTATGGGCTGCCTAGAATCATCACGCTCTCCAATTCTTGTGAATGGTTCTCTAACAAAAGAATTCCAATCCCAAATAAGGGTGAGGCAAGGCGACCCACTCTCCCCATTCTTATTTATAATAGCAATGGAAGCGTTGAACGCTGTTTCATCTAAAAGCGTGCTCAGTGGGATTTATTCACGGCATTCGAACCCCAAATAATGGCCCTATCTCTTCTCACTTATTCTTTGTCGACGATGTCACTTTTATGGGAGAATGCGTGAGATCGAACTTTCAAAACTTGACAAGGATTTAAGATATTTTTATATGGCATCAGGTTAGTGGATTCGCATGTTGTTAATTCTATGGCAACATATCCCATTTCCCTTTTAAATATTTAGGCCTCCCGATAGGTGCAAAAATGAACCTAACGAGGCATTGGAAGCCCATCATTGGCTCTTTCGAATCAAAACTCTCCTTTTGGAAATTAAAGACACTCCCCTTTGGGGTAAAATAACATTAATAAAATCGGTGTTAAGTATTCCAATGTATTTCCTATATCTACTATTCAAAGCACCCATCAAAGTGACCAATTAGAGAAAATAAGCAGAAGATTTCTTTTTTTTTATTTGAGGGGGGGGGAGGTGATGATAACTCGAAGTCAAAAATGTGTCGGGTGCATGGGATAAAGTGGTGGCCCAGAAGGAATTAGGCGGGTTAGGAATTGGCAGTCTTAGAGCAGCGAATCTAGGTTTATTAGTGAAATGGTGGTGGAAGTTCAAGATTGATGATGGAAGCCTTTGGTCAAAGGTTATAAAATCAATGTGAGGGCTTGGAATCTAGTCCCTCTCAAGCGAGGCATTTTTGGGGTATGAAAATCCATAGCAAATATCGACTCAGATCTTATACAATACTCAATAGATATTCGTGGCTATTTGAAAGCACTGGTGGGGTGTGGAAATAATTGTAACGAACCAACCTTCGGGTTTATAATATAATATGTTAAACATATTATTAGGATGTAAATAAAATATAAAAAAATGGATAGTTAGAGGTTTGATGCATATAGAGTTCTTACAAGTTTGGGTGAAAGGAGAAAATTAAGGAAGTTCAGGGGCTGTTGTGTAACTTCCCAAAAACTCAGATTTTATGGAAGGAAAAGTCACACAAACACACATTTGTGTGTGTTTGTGTCATGAATTGCAAGGAGAAGAGGAAGGGAGAGCCATGAACGAAAATTGAAGATTTGGTGGTGGAAATTCGTGGCTTTTGAGTGTTCATCTCCTTCCAAAACATCAAGTGTTATGTCATCTCCTACATCCATCATTGTTGGTGTTCTTGAGGATTTTGGAGAAAAACGATTTGGGGTTGATTTGGGTGAAATTGATGATAGATAGCTTGTTTAAACTTGTTATCTAGCTTAACTAAGGGTGTTGAGAGGTATTTAACATCCAAGAATCACCTAATTTCGATTATGAGAAATTAGGGTTTCTGAGTAGTAATTTGGGGATTTTTGATTTGGAATGTTTAGATGATGATTTTGAGGTTGGATAAGTGTCTAGGGAGTTAATAGAAACATAATTAAACATAAAGCCCCAATTTTTATAGTGAATTGTAAAATGGAGTTTTGGTGTAAATTGAATTAAACCCAAACGGGTCAAAATGGGTGAATGTTGTCATGAGAGGTTTAAAACTTGTTTAAGGTGTAATTAATTAAGTTTAAAATGAGTGTAATCCATAAAGTCTAGGGTGGGTGTTAGATCTCAATTGGAATGATGAAATTGGTGGATTAGGAGTTTGACTTTAATGGGTCAAACGGGTCATTTGGGTTGAAAGGTGATTACTAGGTGTTGAGATTTTGGTTAAGGTTGTGTTAACTAAACTACTTTAAGGTGTTGATCTTTAAATCATAGGTGTGTCGTAAATCTAAAATTGGTGGATGAATTGAGATCATAAGATTTCTAAATGCAAGTTGATTGCTAGGTGATCAAGGCATTAAAGGAGCTAGCTTGAAGACCAAGTGGAATCGTTTCTAGCTAAAGGTAAGTGTTTTGCACTTACTTAGTATTTACAGGTGGTAGTAAATGCACGTATTTGATTTACTTGTTGATATTGTTGATTAGCATACGTGCAAATGTGTTTATGTTGATTTGGTGAAACTACGTAAGGTGTTTGTATGCAAGGGGTGAATGCTTGAGGTCTATGAACCTCACAATGTCGTATAATGATGGCAGTAGGCTAATTGTTATTGATTGTTAATTGTTTATTTAGAACATTTGAATTCTTATGTTATATACAAAGTGTAGAATTATAATTGAGGATTGATGTCATGAACTTCACATTCAAATGGGTGGATTGGGGTCTTTGAACCCCACATGTTAAGTACAAAGTATGGTTTGTATAACTTGTGTATATGTGTTTATTGTAGTATGTTAAAGATTGTTATTGAGCTCTAAGAACCTCATATGTAGTAATTGAAGTTATGAACTTCATAAAGACGGGTGTAATTGAGGTCTAAGAACCTCACAAAGGTGGTATATGTTTGTGATCAAAAGAATCACACAAGGGTGACTTGGGGTTTGAGATCTAAGAGTCTCACATATGTGCAAACAACTTGAGGAATTTGAAGTGTTAAGCTTTGTAATTTGTGATATAACTAGTTGTTACTCACATTTCTAAATGTGTTTGATTGTTTTGGATTCACATGAATCCTCATGGAGTATTAAGGAAATGTTATATGATGTTTAGAATAATGACATATCGTTGTGGAGTCGTTAAAACGACCGGGGGTCGAGTCGGAAGGGCTGAATACATTTAAAACGAAGTTTGGGATGTGCAGGTCTGATAGGGGCGCAAATGGCTAAGGTAGGGGCGCAAATTGTGCTGGGCAGCGCATGCTGCGCTGAAAACCCACTGATTTGCGCTGAAATGTTTCCGAAAAGTGGCGTTTGGACCCAAGTTAAGGCATTAGCTTGTTAAGGGTCCTAGGAAAGTATAAATGGATGTAATTAAGTGGCAAAACTTATGTTTTGAATTAGTTGACGTCTAAACAAGGGTTAAGTCAAACTGTCATAGTTGACTTGTCAATTGTTGAAATTTGTCATTGTTTTGGGATCTTGGGTGATCTTTTTAAAACCAAATCTTGGTATTGTCTTTTCACTAGAGTTAACATGAGTTGTTTTGTCAAAGACGTTGGGACCTACTTGCGTTTGTGTTTTTAAAAGTTAAAAATCGGTTGAAATTTTGAGTGTTACAATAATATATACTTTTAGTATGATAGATGGGCATATTCAAGACATTATGTGAACTATTCCCTTGGCTATTTCAACCGGAAACATTGAAAAAATATATGGTAAGTGAACGACTCATAACGGATTGCAACACCAGAACTTGGTTATGGAATTGGAGGCAAAAACTATATAAAGAACAAGAGAGCAGTGAATTACAACATTGTATATTGTTGCTTAATCAAATTAGTTTCTCGGGAGGCAATGACAAATGGTTATGGATGGGCGGCGACACAGGTGAGTTCACGGTACAATTCCTCAGGTATGAGATCGATTGTAGTATTTCAACTCACAATAATTCTAATTTCATTTGGTCAAAATGGGTGCCATTGAAATTAAACTTCTTTGTATGGGGAGCTATGATGAATAAAATTCCAACACTGGAGGCCCTCTCAAAAAGGGGAGTAAATATTCCTCCAATTTGTGTCCGGCTTGTTTAAATAGGATGGATACCGCAAATCCCCTATTGATCACATGCGATTTTGCAAGACTTGTTTGGGCTTACATATGATCATGGTGCAAAATTCCATCTACTGCATGTTTTTATATGAATGATATCCTAGAGGTTCCTAAACAAATGACAGTTTCACCTACACTAAACCTTGTAATTGTGAGTGTATTAGAATGTGTGTTAGGGTTTACAATAAGATGTGCATATATAGAGCACACTATTACAAGTCCAGTCCCTACACTATTACCTAATGACATTATGGTCTAATATCTACTCATAAGGGGACAGTTCATGCTATAATCCTGATCACGTGTTGGGTTATATGGTAAGCTCAAAATGAAAAAGTGCACAACAACAAGAACTCCTCTATCACAAACGTATGTGGACATATCAAGACATTAGGCTTCTTGTATGTCAAAAATAAGGCAAACATCCTGATATCAGATCAGAACAATTAGTGTAATTTTAATTTTATAAACCATCTTTCATTGTAAAAGGATTATAATCGTTTTTCATGCTCTAGCTCCTTGCTAGAGTTTATATGAATAAAATTTTCACCTGGTAAAGAAAAAATAGGATGGGGGGTTGGGTCCAATTGTAAACCCATTTGACTTAGTGGTGAAGCTCCATTTAATATTAAAGGTTCAAGCTCTGTCTATGACGAATTGGTGTAAATTACTAGAAGTAATTTATAGAATCGGGTATTGTTGTTTAAAAAAAGAAAAAGAAAAAAATAATTTACATAAACGAAGTCAGTTTTGCAATATTCATTTAAAAGGAAAAAGCAATGATATGGGATCCTTTAGAAGTTACAACCAGTCATATTTATCCAAAAAATCCTACCGACAGAATCAACATTTTTTTTTAATATATTTGTTCTTAAAAGCCGCGAAACTTGGCATGAACTAAAGAATTATATTCACGTGATCCTATGGTCATCACTCACGTGACAATGTCCTCATCTCTAGGCTCTAGCATTCTTCTTCTTTTCTTTTCTTTAATTTTTTTTAACAAATACTGTTATTAAAACTGGTCGGTATAGTGAACTTTTATGTTTTTGTATAGTACTCACCAAAGTTTTACATAATTTTTATTTTCTCATTCATACCATATATAAGATACGTTTTTAACCCGTTTAATTTTTTAATAACTTTTTCTAAACGGAATGCATGGGTGTCTTTAGGTTTTTTTAGTTAATGTTCCGATATATTTTTTTTAAAACGGAGTTGTATTCAAAATCGGGTATTTTTTTTGAATCGTAGGCTATAGCGAGTGTCGTTACTGTTACGATACCGTGACCAGTATTGGTATTATCGGAATCGGTATCGATATTCGCTTTTATAATTTTCGACGAGTCAGACCTATAACGACCAAACTTTTATCACGTGGCGCGAAAGTAAAACAACCAAACTTTTGCCGCGAATCGCGGGTAAAAAACTAGTTTTATCAAAGAGCAAGTGGTAAGGGAGAGACCTGGTGTTCCTTGTGACCCAGGTTTGATCCATGCCCTTCCCATTAGTTTCTGCGGCATGCAAATGAGGCCTAGCTCTTAGGCTGATGCACCTGGGTTTTACTCACGCCGATCAAGGGTTCAAGCCTCGGCTCTCCCTCACGCCCGGAAGGGGCCGTATTGGGTGGGATTTTTCCTTGGATGCTCTCCAACTCTGACGTCAAGTGGGTCCGGTTAAGACAACATATTAGTCGGAGTTGGACGAAGCTCTCCTATATAACGGGGGATGCGACATCACAATATTGAATTTTCCAAAAAAAGAGAGAGAGAAAAAAATACTAAAAATAGGATTAAAGAGAATAATAACGTATGGAGAAATTAAATTATAGCCTACTCCGCAGTCCATCATATCCTCCGTAGCCCATCATATCCTCCGTAGTCCAGTCAATAAGAAACAATGGAAGACGCGTGTCTTGATTCCATTGGATTTGTACCGTTACAAAAGCAGCTTTCCGTTGCAGAGGAGCATAACTCCACCTTTCAGATACTGAATTGCAGTCACTCACATGTACCCCTCTTTCTTTAAACGGACCCGCTGTATCTATAATGCTATGAATCTTTCAAGATTTATTTTCAGTTTTCCGATTAGTCGAGTGGCGATGTAAGGTATGTCGATCTAATTCACCAGAATTACTGAATTGTTCATGTTTTGATTCGTTGTTATGTGTTAATTTTGCTCGATTAGGTTTAGGTTTAGGTTTTGATTTGACTTAATTGCTAGTGGATTTGGTTGATTGAAGCTCAATTTGTTAGTATTATTGCAATTTTCTTCAAGTGTAATGTTGATGATGATTCAATTGCGTTCATGGATCTAATTGTTTGCTGAGTTCGAGGTGTGTTCGGATCCAGCGTGATTGTTATAGTTATTGATTCCAGTTCATTTTCTGAATGTGAATTTGGAGATTTTAGTAACTATTTGCAGGTTTCATTTTTCTCAAATTTAAACAGGTTTGGATCCGTGAACGTGTTTTGCTAAACAGGTCCGTGTTCAGGTTGAACCGTCTAATTTTACAAGTTCTTAAAAGATTTGTGTTTTATGTCAAAATGTAAAAGAAAAAGATAGGTTTACATCGGGAACATAATTGTTTTATATACATTTGTATTTATTTTATAAATTTGTAATTTTAAAGTATTAATACGTTAAAACATAAAATAAAATAAATTTCAGATAAAACCGGCGGTGTTATGTCAAGTCACCCATGAATATGTGTGAAGTTCACGTGTCTGACATGATTTTCTTGTTCGTATCAAATTTTCAGGTTTGTGTCAGGTTTGACCTGGTAACTTCTAATTTTGCAGATCGTAAGGTGCCATTCTTGACCTCCGTCTTCAACAGCATGGCCTCACGGCGGTGTGTCACACAACGAGGAACGACTAAGTACATGTTTCTCGCGGTTCTTATGATCGTGACACTTTCTTTCATAGCCATTTTTGACCACACCCAAAACATCACTTCATTCCTACGCCCGCTTTGGGACACACCACCACCTCCATTCGAGTACATCCCACACTATTACGCAGAAAACGCCACCATCAACCACCTCTGCAGCCTCCACGGATGGACCTTAACCTCTGAACCACGCAACGTCTATGACGCAATCCTATTCAACAATGAACTAGACCTTCTCGAGCTCAGGTGGCGTGAACTTCACCCTTATGTCACAAAATTCATTATTCTAGAATCAAATGTGACCTTCACTGGAATCCCCAAACCCCTAATCTTTGATCTGAATCGCGATCGATTTGCCTTTGCCGAGGATAAACTTGTCTACGGGTTTCTCCCCCTGTCATCCGACGTGACTGTTGACCCTTTTTTGATAGAATCACATCACAGGAGCGTTATGAATGAGTTGATCCAACGGTCAGGGATCTCCGATGGAGATCTTCTGATCGTTTCAGATACGGATGAGATACCGAGTTCTCACACGGTTAAGCTTTTAAAATGGTGTGATGGGTTGCCTACTGTTTTGCATCTGGAGATGAGAAACTATGTTTACTCGTTTGAGTTCCCGGTGGATTACAACAGCTGGCGAGCCACTGTGCATATATACAGCCGCTGGACTAGGTACAGACATTCCCGCCAGACGGATCTGATTCTTTCTGATGCAGGGTGGCATTGCAGCTTCTGTTTCAGGAACCTAAGCGAGTTTGTGATCAAGATGACCGCGTACAGCCACGCTGATCGCGTGAAGAAAAAGGAGTACTTGGACTACTCCAGGATTCAGAGAAAGATTTGCCGAGGAGATGATCTTTACGATATGTTACCCGAGGAGTATAGTTTTAAGAAGTTGATCGGGAAGATGGGGTCCGTGCCTCGTTCGGCTTCTGCGGTTCATCTTCCGGCGTACTTGATAGAAAATGCGGAGAAGTTCAAGTTTCTTCTTCCCGGTGGTTGTCACCGTTCACCAGAGTGAAATCACATTTTAGATTTTATAAGGGTATATATGAAATTCTCCCTTTTGAATCTTATCGCGTGACTCTGGACAGTGTTTCCCACTGCAGAGTAGGTTTTTTGATAACAACCACCGGTTAAAAAGTTTAAAAAGATGTATATGTTACTTTTTATAATCTTTTATTATATATAATTCATTCTCGAACTCGACGAAGTAGGAAGTAGGGGTGTTCGTGGCCAAAAACCAGACCGGACCGGCTTCGGGTGAACCACACCGAGACTAAAAATAAAGAATTTTCAAACCGAAGATCGGCCGGTTATGTTCGGGTGGTTCACCGGTCGGCCTAGTTTAACACCGGTTTTAACACATAAAAGAAACAGGTATGAATTTAATCTGATTTAGTATTGATATACAGAGTTATATTTCTAATTTTTTTTTCTTCTATGCATACATAAAATGAGGTTATTTCGGGTTATATATTCGTGTGTTGGATACATTGTTTTTGCAAGCATTGATAATGATATATAGTTCGTTCATGAATTTGAGTACGGGCCTTGGAGCAACTGGTCAGGTTGCTGCTTTGTGACCTTGAGGTCACGGGTTCGAGCCGTGGAAACAGACCCCCCCACAAAGTGTAGGGTATAGCTGCGTACATAAGATCGCGAAGCGATCCGGCCCCTCCCCGAACCCTGTGTAAATGCGAGAGCTAAGTCAAGCATCGAATACGTCCTTTTTAGTTGGTTCATGAATTTGTATTAAACTTTTTGAATCAAACTTTCAAAACAGACCGAAAACCTGATCAGTGGCCAGCTATGCGGCTGGTCTGGACCGGTTTTCTCAACATGGTGGGAAGAGCCTACTATTATAAGGTGGATAGACCAAGGTATATCCATGTGTAGAGTAAAATTCTTGTATATTCTAATTATAATAAATATTATCATTAGTAAACTTTAACTAGTATATTTTTTTAATATTTTTATCTTAATTAAGAGAGAATCAGAAAGTTTTATTTGGAAGGTAATTATATAATTAATTATCTTTAATTAATCTATGAATATTTAATTAAGTCGTATAAGAGCTGGCTTTAGTATAACTCATTTGGATAATACTTATTTCACAAATTAATATTAGACCTATTACTTATCTCAAAAAAAAAAAATATTTTTAATTAATGATATCTAATATTATTAGTTAACGAATATCAATAGTAAAGGTCCGGTTCCCCAATATCACCCATATCCAAATCGTCAATGTGCTACCAACCCGACCCGATTGGAACACATGGCAATCTGCGGGAAAAGGTGTCATTCTCACCGATTAAAGGCAATGATCACAATCGCATGACCCTCATCAAAGGTCCTACAACCCTCAAGCAATGATGACAGGGGAAACCCTAATCCAAATATATAGCAAAGGAGTGAGGTAATATCCCCCATGCTCGCACAGAACACACACACATGCACTTCATCTTCTCCATTAAGCTTTTCTCCATAAACCAATACTTATTCTCACGCTGGGGTTTTTACAGGGAATTCCTCTTCCACTCCTTAACGGATTTTCTGTTTTGTAGATTGGAGCGCGAGGTCTAAATTATCTCACCTTAAGTTGACCGGAGAAGATTTATTAACGTATCAACCTTGATCATATTAACCGATCATGATTTACGTCTAATAGAATACGGTTCAAAAGACAAAAGTAGTGATGATAATTACAATTCCACTATAAGTACAGGTGCCAACTTATGTTATATCTTTCTTTGAAAATGACAATTTTTTATAGAGTTAATTACACGAATGGTTCAATTGGTTTGCACGAATTGCAAGTATGGTCCCCAAGTTTGCAAAACTTTATTGAGAGTCCACATGTTTGTCAAAACGTAATACGGATGGTCCCTGGAGTGGATGGGTGTTAAGTTTTCTATTAAAATTTTAAAAAATAACCAAAACACCCTTGAATTAAACAAAAAAATATATTTAAAAGTTTTAGTTGTGTGAGTCCCACTAATTGTTACTAAAAAATGATATATATATATATATATATATATATATAGAAATTATTTTAATAAGAGAACTAGAGAACTACTAAAAAGAGAAGTGGTAGAATTTTAAAGAGGAAAAGTAAAATTAAAACTTAAAATATATAAATCTTTAAACATTATCTTTTGCATACGTTATTTTTTTTTTAAAATTTCACTATTAAATCAATAATTTCTTTATCTTTCATTTTAGTATAAATAACGTTATAAAAAATAAGAATTAACTCAATATTTTTTCTTCTTATTTTCAATACTACATATGTGTAGTATCACCCCAAAAACCTAACACACCTCCCAAAACCTAAACCACACACCCCACCCCCACCCAAAAACCTAAACGCTTCACACCCACCCCAAAAAACCTAAATCCCCACCACCCTCACCCAAAAACCTAAACACACCCCACCCACTCCTACCCTCAAAAACCTAACCCTAAAAGTTAAACTCAAAAACCTAACCATAAAAGTTAAACTAAACCCTAAAGCTAAACTGGGCATTTTTTACGTTTTTTTGAATGAGGACGACGTGAGAAACATGGTCTCCGAACCACTTTTTTAGTTTTTGATATATATATTTTGAGTTATGATTTTTTTTAATTATTGTTTTGAATTGTTTTTCCCTTTAATGACGAGTTCTTTAGTTCTCTCATTAAAATAAGCTCTCTTATGAACTTCTCCCTGTATATATATAGGTGAAAAATCATAAGAAAACTAATTGTTCATGAGAAAACCAAAAAACTAGTTATTAAAGGCAAAAAAAATAATAAAAAAATCATAACTCAAAATATAAATAAAAAACTAAAAAACTGGTTCGGAGACCTTATTCCCCACGTCGTCCTCGTTAAAAAAAAAACCACCGTAATACTGCATATATGTAGTAGGGTTAGCTTTTGCGTTTAGTCTTTTGGGTTTAGTTTAGCTTTTATGTTAGGTTTTTGGAGGGGGGGGGGTGGGTGGGGGGTTTAGGTTTTTGGGAGGTGGGTGGGGGATTTAGGTTTTTAGGGGTGGGGTAGGGTTAGGTTTTTGGGTGGGGGTGGGGGTGGGGTGGGAGGGGGTTTAGGTTTTTGAGGGATATGTTAGGTTTTTGGGTGTACTACACATATGCAGTACCTTTAATGAGGAGTTTTTTGTTTTTCTTATATATATATATATAGGGTTGAGTTCACGAGAAAACTCATTTTCATGATAAAACAAAAAAAACTCATCATTAAAGGTACTACATATGTGTAGTACACCCCAAAAATCCAACCCACCCCCAATAACCTAAACCCCCACCCCACCGACCCCCCACCCAAAAACCTAAATCCCCCACCCACCCCCCCCTTCAAAAACCTAGCCTACAAGCTAAACTAAACCCAAAAGCTAATCTCACTATATTTTTGATTTTTTTTTGCACGAGGACGACGTGGGAAACATGATCTCCGAACCAGTTTTTTAGTTTTTGAGTTATGATTTTTTTATTATTTTTTTTACCTTTAATAAGTAGTTTTTAGGTTTTCTCATGAACAATGAGTTTTTTTATGATTTTTCCCCTTAGTGTGTGTGTGTGTGTGTATATAAATATATAGTGTGAGATTTCGCTAAAAAGTAAAAAAAAGTGTAAAAATTGTAAAAAGTCGTTTAAAACGCTCATAACCGGCTCATACGAACTCCGATTTTACTCATTTCGACGGCGTTGGAAACGTCTCGTCGAACTCTACGATCTTAGCTTGTAGGGTTTAGATTTTAGGGTTTAGTTTTTGCCTTAGGATTTAGCTTTTAGTATTTAGGCTTTGGGGGGTGGGGGTTTTACGTTTTTTGGGGTGGGGGGTTGGGTTGGAGGTTTAGGCTTTTAGGGGGGTGGTGGTGATGTTTTTAGATGACTTTTTTGGCTTTCTAGGGTTTTTTTGTTAGGATTTAGGTTTTTTTTGGTGGGGGTGGGGGTTTTAGGCTTTTGGCGGGTGGTGGTGGGGTTTTTAAAAGACTTTTTACATTTTACAGCTTTTAGACTTTGTAGAATAACCATTTATATATATATATATATATATATATATATATATATATATATATATATATATATATATATATATATATATATATATATATGGTTAAGTTCATGAGAAAACTTATTTTAATAAGAGAACCACTAAAAATAGAAGGGGTGAAATTTTAAAAAGAAAGAGTAAAATTTGCATACGTTATTATTTTTTTTAAATTGCACCATTAAATCAATAATTTCTTTATCTTTCATTTGAGTATAAATAACGTTATAAAAAATAAGAATTAACTCGTTTTTTTATTCTTATTTTCAGTACTGCATATGTGTATTATCACCCCAAAAACCTAGTACACCCTCAAAAACCTAAACCCCCACCCCACCCCCACCCACCCAAAAACCTAACCCCACGCTACCCACCCCCACCCTACCACACCACCAAAAACCTAAAACCCCCCACACCCACCCCCACCCAAAAACCTAAACCCCCCACACCCACCCCCATCCAAAAACCTAAAACCACCCACACCCACCCAAAAACCTAAACCACCCCTACCCTCAAAAACCTAAATCCACCCCTACCCTTAAAAACCTAACCTTAAAAGCTAAACCCAAAAACCTAACCATAAAAGCTAAACTAAACCCAAAAACTAAACTTAAAGCTAAAACGAGCATTTTTTTTGCGTTTTTTTAAGGAGGACGGCGTGGGAAACATGGTCTCCGAACAAGTTTTTTATTTATATTTTGAGTTATGATTTTTTATTTTATTTTTGAATTTTTTTCCTTTAATGAGAAGTTCTCTCATTAAAATGAGTTCTCTCATGAACTTCTCCTTATATATATATATATTATATATATATATATATATATATGTAAAGGGGGAGCTTACACCGGTGTAAGTTGTAACATTTCTAAAATTCGTGTTCCAAATTTATCAAAAATATAAGTACAAGGACTAATAGTGTAAATATATTAAAGATTAGGGACCAAAAAGTAAGAATTTGAATTTCCGGACGGTAACGGACTTTCACGGTTCGTAACGGTCCATTACGGGTGGCGCAAGGGGATAATGATGACGTGTCACGTGTCTAGTGACTAATGGTCGAGTTTTGACGCTTGAAAACCCTATGATACCGTTGCCCACGGTAACGGTCCGTTATGCCGCAAAATGACCAGAGCGTGGCACGTGGCTGATGACTAACAACCGAGATCTGACGCGTGGATAGCCATAACTGACCGTCACGCCCTGTAACGGTCTGTCATGTCGCAATTCCTCCGGAGGCTAATGTGTGTCAGCTAACTACGCAAACCCTAGCTTGGTGACGGACCGTCACCATACGTAACTGTCCGTTACGACTAGTGGTGACGGACCCAACCATTGCCTATATATAGAATTCGAATCCCAACCATTTTTATATAAAACAAACTCGTACCAAAGCTCAAATTCACATATTCCACACCCATTACTCTGATCCCGATTGTACGTTTAAGTTCCGGAGTTGCCGACTGAGCTAGAGAAGTCCCGAGAATCTAGAAAACTCTCATTTGGAGAAACTAATCTAGGAAAAGTAAGAGGAGACGCTGCCCACTAGAGGCCCTGACCTAGAGACTCTCTAAAACGAAACTCTACAAAGGTGAATACTTGTATTTTTATAAAATGTTTTCAAAACCATAAACAGATTTGAATTATTGTCTGAATCGAATGAACTAATAAAACCATTGATCGCATAAGTGATTTACTGTATATTATTCAGACCATGGAGTCACGCATGATCATGTACGTGTTACAGATGAAACGCTGTAACGGGGCTAGGGCTTTAGCTTGGTTGTTAATAACACGTAAGACCTATATCGCAATGTGCGCAAGGCTGTGAATAACATAAAACAAAGATTATCTAAGAAAGTGAATTTTTTTTCCTTTAATGAGAAGTTCTCTCATTAAAATGAGTTCTCTAATGAACTTCTCCCTATATATATATATATATATATATATATATGTGTGTGTGTGTAAAGGGGGAGCTTACACCGGTGTAAGTTGTAACATTTCTAAAATTCTTGTTCCAAATTTATCAAAAATATAAGTACAAGGACTAATAGTGTAAATATATTAAAGATCAAAGACCAAAAAGTAAGAATTTGAATTTCCGGACGGTAACAGACTTTCACGGTTCGTAACGGTCCATTACGGGTGGCGCAAGGGGATAATGATGACGTGTCACGTGTCTAGTGACTAATGGTCGGGTTTTGACGCTTGAAAACCCTATGATGGACCGTTGCCCACGGTAACGGTCCGTTATGCCTCAAAATGACCAGAGCGTGGCACGTGGCTGATGACTAACAACCGAGATCTGACGCGTGGATAGCCATAACTGACCGTCACGCCCTGTAATGGTCTGTCATGTCGTAATTCCACCGGAGGCTGACGCGTGTCAGCTAACTACGCAAACCCTAGCTTGGTGACGGACCGTCACCATACGTAACTGTCCGTTACGACTAGCGGTGACGGACCGTCACCCCTCATAATGGTCCGTCACAGCCGCCAAAATTGCCTATATATAGAATTCGAATCCCTACCATTTTTATATAAAACAAACTCATACTAAAGCTCAAATTCACATATTCCACACCCACTACTCTGATCCCGATTATACGTTTAAGTTCCGGAGTTGCCGGCTGAGCTAGAGAAGTCCCGAGAATCTAGGAAACTCTCATTTGGAGAAACTAATCTAGGAAAAGTAAGAGGAGACGCTGCCCACTAGAGACCCTGACCTAGAGACTCTCTAAAACGAAACTCTACAAAGGTGAATACTTTTATTTTTATAAAATGTTTTCAAAACCATAAACAGATTTGAATTATTGTCTGACTCGAATGAACTAATAAAACCATTGATCGCATAAGTGATTTACTATATATCATTCAGACCATGGAGTCACGCATGATCATGTACGTGTTACAGATGAAACGCTGTAACGGGGCTAGGGCTTTGGCTTGGTTGTTAATAACACGTAAGACCTATATCGCAATGGGCGCAAGGATGTGAATAACATAAAACAAAGATTATCCAAGAAAGTGTTTAGTGTGGTTGGTGGTTATACATTCGGGCTAAGTAGTCCGCTGGATGTGTAAATTGACCATTAAAATATGGGAAAATTGTTCTATTTATTCAGTCTTGTCAGATTATAATAAAAGCATGCATGTATTCACCAGTTTATACTGATCAAATATTTTCAAACGTTTTACAGGTAACCAAGGATAAATGTGAATGTGAAAATAGCCACAAAGGACGATGGATCCTTGATGTCATGAAAGGGAAAGTCCACCCTAGACATCAGTTGAAATGAATGGCTCTATAAAAACGCTGGTTTTGTAATAAACGTTTGTAAGAACAATCAGGGTGTTTTCCCTGTTTATGTTAATGCAATGAAACAGGTGTTCCACGTGTTTGAAAAATACTTTGAGTTATGAAACTCAAGATTTATTCCGCTGTGTTAATAAAACTCTGATACAATGAAATAAGAAAATAGGTACCAACCGTTGGTTGCACGTTCGGGGCTAAAAAACCCGAGGTGTGACAGGTTTGTATCAGAGCCATTGGTTTCAACGAATTAGATACTAGAGTTTATATCTAAGCTGTGACTGGATATGATATTATTTAGTTTAAGCAAAATAAGATACTATGATTAGTATCTAAGCTTTAACCAATATAGATTGCCTGCAAAGTAAAACTAGGTAAATCTTTATAAGATTATTGATTAAATAATTATGACAATATGCCAGGAGATAATTACTTTGTGTACATCTTTGGACAAAACCTTAGTGGCACTAGGGAAAATCCTATAATTGTTCCTGACATTGGTGAATCAATCAATGATCCAATCATTATCTCTGATAATGAACCATACCAGCAAGATAGATCTAATTCTTCCTGGATGGATGCGGTTTCGGATTTCAAAAACTAGAGGACCGATACTCCACCCCCAGTACATCAGGTAAGTACAGACGAGGTTGGACCTAGTAGGTCTACAAAGCCTAAGATGCATGTTCAAATGCGGACAGAACACATGCATGTACCAGCCTCAGAAATGGAGGAAATATACAGAGATATACCCGAGGAAGAATCCAAAGAATTCCAATATACTCCTTTCGAATTTTTGGATCCCTATGTTCATCCGACTTCTGCAGAAAATACATACAGAGATATGTTAGAAGATTATATCAATGGACCTCGGGATGGACCAGATGATCCACACCGAAATGTATATATTGATATACTATTCGGTATTCGAGACCCTCATCCTCAGTATAATTATCCTTCCGCTCACCTTGGAACTCCTATCGAATTCCTTGACCGTGCTTTTAGTGAAACTGATGAAGAAAAAAAGGAATCGATAAGGCTAAAGGAGCGAGTGAAGCAATTGGAGGAGAAGGAAAAGAAAGAACGAAAATAATAAAAATAATCTATGTATAATTTCCATTTTCTTTGTATAATTATATGAATAAATAAAAAGTATTTCCTTGTGTGTATGTAGATGACTGGAAAAGGAAAAGGACCTGCTTTCATCTGAAAATATGCTCCACCTGGTTATGAATTCTAGCCAACTAATGAAACTGATTTTGAATCAGGAACACGGTAGGTACATACCGAAGCTTAGTAGAATTAGCACCTCCTATAAATCCTTATCTTCCATCTATTAGCTTTCATTATGCTCTTACGGTCGTAAGCCGTAATCTTGACTACGGTGAAAATTTGTATTACTAACCTTATTATTACGAAGAATTTCCAAGAATCCCTTATGAAAATAACCCTGCTCCAGAAGGAGAAGAAAGGGAAGATTCAAATAGTCCATACAAATATTATGAGTCTACTAATATTCAGAATCCTAAAAAATAAATGAAATTCCTAGTAATGATCATATAAGGGCACTACAAGAACGCATAGCAGAATTAGAAAGAGAAAATCGAAGATTAGCATCCGTAGATGCTCAAAATAAAACATTAAGATAAATGTTAGAAAATGATCGAAGTCAATGGTTATATGTAAAATTTTCCTTGTAAACTTATGTATATATGTACATACATATGTGTACAAACTTTGGAAATAAATAAAATTTTCTTTAATAGAATGTCGAAGCAAGGAAACAAGAGCGAACCTTCTCAAAATACGAGAGGCCGGAGTAAGCAAATAAATAATAATGAAAACCTGGATCAACAAAATCAAAAGGCGGAAATTCAAAAGCTCGTTACCGAAGGCATCAAAGATGCTATTCCTACTATTTTAAAGGCTGTCAAAGATGAGAAAGCCGCTAAAAAGAAGCCTGCTAAATCTAAAAATAAACAAGAAGACTATTCCAGTTCCAATGGTGATAATTTTGAAGAAGAAACTAGTAAAAAGAGAAAGAGAAAGAAAGGATGCTCATTTCGTACTTTCAAGCTTGTAAGCCTTTACAATATGCTGGTAGCGAAGGAGCTGTAGCAGCCTTAAGATGGCTAAGCAGAGTCAGTAATTGCCATCAACAAATGTGCTGATGAAGACATGGTGCTGTATGCATCAAATTTGTTTAAAGATGAAGCCCTGGAATGGTGGAACTCAATAATTCAAGCGAAAGGTAGATACAATGCATATGCTATGGAATGGGAAGAATTCAAAGAACTGGTGATTCAAAAGTTTTGTCCCATTAATGAAAGAGAGGATCGAAACCAAATTCTTGAATCACCGCATGGATGGTGTAAATCACAAGGAGTATGTTTCAAAAATGTTTGAATATGCTCGCCTAGTTCCACATCTTGCCACCCCTGAGTCAAATCTGATTAAAAGAAATATATGGGGTTTGACTGAAGATATTAGAACTATGACTCAAACCATTGCTTCTGCCATCTAGGTAGGTGGAATTCTGACTGATGGCATGATTAGAAAATAAGAGGAGAACAAAGCCAAAGAGATGACTAAGAAAGCTAAAGAAAACCAAAAGAACAATACTACCTAGAAGAAGAGGAACCAGCCTGTGAATGGAGGATCTAATTCCTTTTCCCCTTAATGCATAATTTGTAAAAAAAAGAGGCATAGAGGAGAATGCTTCTTCAAGAAAACTCCCTACTGCAATCTCTGCAAAATGGCAGGTCACACTTTTGAAAACTGTCAAAGAAAGAAAAATATTTCTTGTTTCAATTGTGGAGAATAGGGCCACTTCAAATCTTCCTGCCCAAAGCTAAATCAAGCAGGATCTAGTGGAACAATGTATGACAACCGGTAATTTTACCATATAATTATTTAAATATAATTACACAAAACTATGCATATTAGACTAATTTTAATTAATTAGGTCTAACCCGGTCCAATAGAGTCCAATCACTACATGTAAGGCCCCACTCCCGGGTAACCTCACTTGTTGGATTTACTCATAAACAAAGTCACAAATACCGAGCTTGAATTTAAAACATTCGAATTCAATCATTACATAACGTAACATGACATGACATAACAACGGAAGTCTTAACAATTAAATACATAACATTGTCTTAACATAAAATAAGTGGGATGTCAGTCTTGTGTCGGGTAACCTTCACGCCATCGCACGACCCTTTATTCCTTTACCTGAAATGTATACTAAAAGTCAGCTAACGCTGGTGAGTTCTAGTTTAAGGACAATCATACATAATACTTATCTTATCATGAATATTTTATATATATGTGTACATAACATACGTAATATTCGTACTTTTACATATTCTTTACTTTACTGTTCTCACATAATCATTCATTTTAAGTATATACATATGTACATACTTACTTACTTGGGGATAACACTTATTGGCCATAATCTTAAGGGAGATCAACCCATCACACTTGACGCGAATGTCACAAAGACATCGCAGTGAGAACTACCGTCGTAGCCCATTTCATTAACCGTCCGGCTCTAGAAAATCGTTCGTTCTTTCATTAAATCCGTCCGGCAACCTTTGTCCGTCCACTCTTAAACCGTCCTACCTTCGTAGTCCATTCTTTTGTCCGTCTGCCCTAGGGCATCCGTTTCCCACGCGACCATTATGTATGCAACCCTTCTACTTTAGTTAAGGCAATTTCTTAGACCATCCATTAGTGCCTTAATATACGTCCTAGCTTGTGAAGGAACGTTTTTGTCCCAATTGCAAAATAGTCACGTGGTCGTCCGTCTACCGAAGTAGCCGTTGTCATAGAAGGGTTCATAACGTTTACATACATTCATAACATGCAATATATATACAATATAAAGCAAGATTTCATTTAGTTAAGTTATGTCCTTCTTTCATTCATTCTTTATAATCATACGCTTCATTCTTTATTCACATTTCATTTTCATATATAAGTATGTATATAGACATATTTGTATACCACGTATGATCACATTGACATTTATAGCATTTATTCATTTAGTGTATACACTTCAGCCCCAAAACATTTAAAATGATTTGCACATAACATAGAAGGGGGCACATAGAACTCACCTGATAAGCTAGTCTTGGTTGTCCTAAACAAAGGTCACGTACGATCTGAATTAGGTAGTTAAATGCACATCAGACCCAATCCCGACTCTAACGGTTTAATCATTCTAAAACTTACTGACTTTACTTACTGGTCTGCTGCCTGCGCACTTAGTAAGTGCGCAGGGCCTTGCTCGTACGTACTTGACAAGTACGCATGATCTTTCTCCTGCGTACTTGGTAAGTACGCATGATCTTTCTCCTGCGTACTTGGTAAGTACGCATGATCTTTCTCCTGCGTACTTGGTAAGTACGCAGGATGTCCTTCCTGCGTACTTGATAACTACGCAGCACCTGTTTCCTGGACAAGTCCGAAATTCTTGCATGTTAATCCGATCATGCTAATCTTACAATTTTCTTTGATCAAAAGGTGCGGTTTTCACTCTAGATGCTAGTTCTAAGCTTATTTTCAAGTTTCATCTATAAAAACGTCTCCTATTTAGCTAAAACCTGAGAAACCCCAAAACGAAGAAAAACTCAGTTTAAGGTCGAATCGTTACCAGGATTGTGATTCTGATTCGGAGGTATTGCTCCCGAGCTCAGTAGTAACGTGCTCCTTCAATTTCGTGTCGATCCGTCGACTTTCTCTCTCTAGACCCGACTCTCCTTTCTCTCTCTAGCTTGCAAGTGTTGGTGAAAAATGAGAGCTTCGAGGCTGTCTTGGCCCTTATATACCTGGGCTTCCCTCGGCCCGTTGGAGCCGAGCCCAAGCCCATCCGTTTTTCTTTTGTTTTATGACGATTAAGTCTCTTTCGCGTTATTATTTACTAAATTACTATTTTTGGGATGTTACACTACACAACTACAAAGGAAATGTTAAAAATTCCCGAGCACATCGAACCCCATATCGCGTTGGTAATAAACTAAAATAGATATTTAAACATCTCGAAACATTCCCTTTATTTTTAGAATACCCAACCGCATGGAAATAAAATTTAAACTTATGACACAGTCACGTATTATACCCGAACAACTAAACTTGTATTATTTTTATTAATACCCGACTCATTCCCGACACGTAACAACGAACAGAAAACAACGAAACACGGGTATTATACTGGATTAGGAACGATCGGATAACATTCCACACTACACCCGCTACCCTACCCCCTATCCCCCTCGCCACCCCTTTCTCGGCCAAACCTAAGCCCACAAAGGGCACCCCCCTCTTGTTGCATGTTTTCCCAACACCTTGTCTATAGGGGGACAAGATGGTTCCCATGAGACATATATCCCAAGGGTTATTAACCTAATTTGACACTATATATGCATGCATACAAGTTTCCTATCCACACAACCTCACCACCACCTCAAACATTCTTGCTCTCCCTCTCTTCGGTTCACCCTCACCCGACACCACCCCTTCCCCTTTGCTTCTTCTCGGTTCCACGACAAACAGCAACATCACCACCGTCATCCACCATAAACCACCACCCCTCCAGTTCTTGATCAATAGACATCACTCACCCTCACCCCTCCTCTCTCTCGGCAACACCCCGACACCACCACCACCCTCTCTCCCACACCGGTTTACGACCACCATAGCCCCTCAACCCTTCACTGATCACCACCGCACACCGCCACCCCCATTCATCACAGCCCCGAGACACTCCACCACCTTACGGGTTTCGGGAAACAAGAACCAAGTTCCACCATCTCGTTCGGGTCTTTGATCTCACTTAGGGGCACCGGGGTATGGTTACACGAAGGGTACAAGCTATTTCGGGAACTAACCGGGTGATACGGGACGTCAAATGAAGAAACCGGGTCTCACGTCGCCTCCGCCACCTTATCTCTCGACTTTTTACATGAGCACCCCGACCTATTTCTATTATTATTAATTAGTTGGTGATATATTTGCAAAACGATTATACCCGATTATTATTTTAAATAATATAGAAGACACGAGTTTTTAACGAAAATGATAACAATTAAAAATCATAAAAACCCTAGGTATTATGGTTTAATAATTATTATTAAACATTATTTTTCTATAAATAATCTTGAGTATAACTCTCATTTAAGTGATAATGGTATAATTTTTGAGTGTACATTATTAATACAAGAGAATAATGGATATAGATTTTATAAAATAAAGTTACATGTACATATAATAATTTTATGAAAAATTGACAACTATATATTTATTTATATATAAACATATATAAATATACTAGGTGGAAACAACTAGAAATAAGTTTGGAAAAATAGAATAATATAATAATTATTTTATGACATTTTCACATCTATTTATAATAAGTAAATGATATATATTTATTTCTCATAAGAAACGACTTACATTGAAAACGAGATATTAACGACTAAAATACTATATTATAATATTTATTAAAAGGATTTTAATAAATATAACTACTTGAACAACAAAATATATCACCAACGACGATCTTGTCAGACCCTTGTAGACTATTACAAGGCAAGGGTCGAGACTTCGACATTTTGGTGGTGTGACCAACCCACTCCATGAACAACTATTTAGACCTTAAGGTGTCTTAAATAATTTAGGGCACAGCTAGTTCAGGACTGTTTGGACTTTCAACTTAAATCATCACTCACCACCTCGTTAGCTACGTTGAGTCTTCACGGCCCCACTTTTACTCGTTTTAAATTTATTTTTAAACCAACGGGGGAGAAAACTTGCTTAACTTACAACCTGACACAAGTACCTACATTGTTACATGAGTCAACTCGTTTAACGCATCAAAGTCCCCTCTTATTCTGTAACCGTTAATTATGATATAAATGTGGAAAGCATGAATATATCTATTTGAGTTGACACCCCACCCGTGGTTAGTCGCTCTAACCTTGATTGGTGGTCAAAGCGGGTGCATAATTTTCATCAACTATTACAATGTTTAGCGTTAAGGACATTGGGTTAGGGGCACAACATCAACTTCGAGTTTTGGTTATGGGAGCTCATGGTAATAATAAACAACTACACTATTGTTTTGACTAATAATAGTGGTACATCATTGTTCGGGTGAACAATACACAACTGATACAACATTGTTCGGGTGAACAATACACAACTGGTACATCATTGTTCGAGTGAACAATACACAACTAGAAATCTTGTGGTCCAACATCAAACATTTCAACTAAACCTGTGAACTCACCAAACTTATGTTGACTTTTTAAGTTTGTTTTCGCAGGTAACTAGAAACACGGGACAGAGGGCATGCATGCACGTAGATTATCTTTTGGAGTTTTCATGTTATAACCTAGGAGCATCTAGGTCATAGCCGACAAATGTGATGTTTAAAAAAGCTGTACACTTTGGTTATAAGTGCAGTAATTTTGCATGTAATGTCTTAAAACAATTTGTGATTTCTGTAATAAACCTTTGATTATGAATGCATCTAGAAGTCGTTTGTTATAATCAAATGCTATGAACACCATGGATAGTTATGCCCCGTGTTTCCGCCCTAGGAGGGTGTGATAGATTGGTATCAGAGCCATTGGTTATTGCGTACTAGGTTCCCTGTAGCGAGACCTAGACTATAACCTTAAGCTCGAACTCCTGGAACTTTAGGAAACACATTATAGGAAAAACTAGAATGATTATGTAAGTAAATTTACACTTACGGTGCGCAACGTAATGGTAAATTTAAATACACATGATTTTTGGATGATCCTGTTGTGTGAGCTACATCTAAGATATGACAGTCGGTACAATATTAAGTTTGAATCAGTGAATCATGGGAAGTTGAGCGCATATCTTACCATGCATTTAGACTTGACATACTGGAACTATTTGGATATATAGAGTATACCTATATATTTATAAACTTAACGTATCTACCTTTGTTATGTCATCATCAACTTCGCAATTGATCCGCTTCTCAAGACACAACGAGGAAGAACTATCAGAACTCTCCGGTAACAGTCCCTTTCCCGATAGTAGTAGGAGTCAAACTCTGACTTCTAACCCGCCATACCAGAAAGAAAATACAACTAGAAAGTCAAAGTAGACAAGGTTTATAGAGTAAACCAACATACCATCCAAACGCGTCTTTGATAAGACAACTCTACCACCATAGTTTCATACGTGGAGCGAAAATGGTGACACATTTAGAAATACATACGAGTTGGAACATGTATATATAGTGCTCATCTTTATTATCAACGGGAAATGATGGAACGCAAGATCGACAAGATGACGTAATCAACCATGAGTTATTGACAACTCGAGAGATGATCGTTAGACAGGAAAACGAGGCACATCATGGAGTAAGGACTTAGTCCTGCATAACCTATTGGCCCGAAGAAATACTATATGCTATCTGTATTAGCATGGACACTTGATGGACGAAGTCCGTATTCGTTCTATTCTAGCCTATCTATAGGCCAGACACACATCCTTAGGCTTGTGCCTATCGTATTGCACCGTATTAAGTCTAGACATTAGGGTTACACTTCCATTGTCCATTCGACTATGATAGTCTTATGCCGTGGTTACCCAAGAAACTTTATACCAGACTAGGCATGTTGACAGTTGAAAGTATTACAACAAGGGATCTTCAAAGTGGTAACGCGAGTATAATAGATTTAAATCTATTACTACATCATCCCAGTGCTCAGTACGACGTAGGCACTAGTACGTTGACATACATAGAGAATATGTCACCCCAAGGAACAATCACCGTAAAATAAACAACCCAGAGGGTGAATTATCATCCGTAGATCCACTTGTCATACGAGGAATGATAGATGAACTTACTACCCTTAGTCCACAAATCGTTGAGGCCATCCGAAGTATCGGAACGACAGCGAATGGTGACTAGTAAACCCCGTACTCATACGTATGAGAAAGTATGTTCCTATAGAACCTTTCTATTCTACAAACCAAAGGACTTTCATGGAATGAAAGGAATCATTAAAACCCCCAAATGGGTAAAAAGGATGGATACGATTATCAACATCAGTAGATGTTCTAACAACCAACAAGTGATGTACACTACCCATTCGTTTCAAGGTGAAGCATTAGTATGAAAAAGGGCTCAAGCATATACTCAAGGCAAAAATATTATAAATTTGATGTCTTGGGATAAGTTCGATACTCCACTCATTAAAGAAAACTTCCCTGAGAGTTAAATGTAGGAATTAAAGCCAAAATCTAACCATGATTGGTGATAAACATCAAGCATACACAAACCGATTCCATGAATTATCGAGCCTACTACCACCAATGGTGACTTAGGAAGCCATGAAGGTCAATCAGTATATCATGGACTTGAATCCTCAGATTCATAGTACAGTCATGACTACTGAATCTACCGCCCTGGTAGACGCCATTCTAATGGCATGAGACCTAACAAATGAGTTGTTGAAAACTAGAGGTTTAGTTAAGGATGGAGTAAACAAAAAGGACTTGTCAATGAGAAGACTCGGAATGACAAAAAGCAAAAGACAACACAAAATTACGCGACTGTTGTACGCAAGATGAAACAATAGGCCATGGTTTAGCTACAACAAATGCAACTATCATCATTATAAGAAATGCACTAGCTATGCTAGAAGGCAGAGCACATGAAGGGACAGTGCAAGAGAGCATGCTTCGAGTGCGAATGTACCGATCATCTCAAGCACATGTCTCCGAGGCTAAACTAAGAACAATAAACTATCAACTAAGCTAGGAACAATAACCGCTGGCGAACATGAAGACGTTCTAGGAATGTGAACGGTATCATATGTTGGAGGTTATGTATTAGGATTATGAACCTTAAGTACTTGAATCAATGATGGAATGAATGAGATGTTTGGTACTCTCAGTTTGCACCTGAATCATTGACACTAGAGTCGCTAAATATATTCCACCAAGTTGAATTTTGATCGATCAAGGATCTAGTAGTCTAAAGGATACCTACGATTGTTAAACTAAGGATTGACAAACCCGGGAGATGAACCAAAGTCGCGTGTCATGGAAAGATCATTCGGACCCTTCTATCGAACAGTGAGACACTTGAGACTAAACGAAAGGATTCAGAACAAGTTTGAAAAAAAAACCACTTTATGTAAAGACTCCGAAATGCTTGAGGAAGCAAAATCAAGTTAATAAATCTTTATGACTAAGAAGCAACTTAAGGAGAAACACGTATGCGACATTCCCATTACGCACGATTAACTAGAGGTGTTCTTAAGGAATTGCCAAAACTTTCCCCTAGCACTTATTAGACCGAGTTTCTCACCATGGGGAGCTCCGGTTTTGTTCGTAAAGAAGAAAGATGGAACTTTTAGGATGTGTATCGATTATCGGGTATTAAACAAATTAACGGTAAAGAATCGGTATCCACTTCCGAGGATAGATGACTTGTTCTATCAGTTGCAAGGTTCTAGCTTATATTCTAAGAACGACTTACGTTCCGGATAACATCAACTGAGAATCCAAGAGGAAGACATCCCCAAGACTACATTTAGGACTCGTTACGGCCACTACGAGTTTCTTGTCATGCCTTTTGGTTTAACCAACGCACCAGCTGTATTCATGGATCACATGAATATGGTCTGCAAACCTTATTTAGACAAATTCGTGATTGTGTTCATCGATGAAATTTTGATATATTCATGAAGCAAAGAAGATCATGAACATCACTTGAGGGTTGTCTTAGAACTGCTAAAAAATGAGAAATTGTATGCCAAGTTCTCAAAATGCGAATTCTGTATTCGAGAAGTGCATTTCCTCGGTCACGTGATCAATGACAAAGGCATACGTGTGGACCCATCTAAGATTGAAGCCATCAAGAATTGGGAAGCACCAATGACACCAACCGAAGTACGACAATTCTTAGGTCTAGCTGACTATTACAGATGCTTTATCGAGAATTTTTCCAAAATAGCCCAGCCCTTGACAACCTTGACTTAGAAGGATAAAAAGTTCGACTGGAACGACAAACAAGAAGCGGCATTTCAACTATTGAAGCAGAAACTATGTTGTGCACCTATCTTATCTCTCCCAGAAGGAGCAGATAATTTTGTAGTATATTGCGATGCATCACACCAAGGACTTGGTTGTGTCTTGATGCAAAAGGAAAAAGTCATCGCATATGCCTCCTGACAACTAAAGGTACATGAAAAGAACTATACTACCCACGACCTGGAATTAAGAGCAGTCATTTTTGCTCTTAAAATCTGGAGACATTACCTCTACGGTACAAAATGTACCATTTTTTACCGATCACAAGAGTCTCCGACACATCTTCTACCAGAAGGAATTGAACATGAGACAACTAAGATGGGTAGAGTTATTAAATGACTACGATTGTGACATCCGTTACCACCCTGGTAAAAGCAAACGTCGTAGCTGATGCTTTAAGTAGAAAGGAAAGAAACAAGATCTTCGAGTGCGAGCATTGGGAATGACAATTCACATGAGCCTTACCTCTCAAATACGTAATGCCCAACAGGAAGCACTTAAGGAAGAAAACTTGAAAGACGAATCCCTGCGAGGTATGGATTAACAGCTAGAAACCAAATCCGATGAAGCCCGTTACTTCATGAATCGAATTTGGGTACCACGTTTTGGGAATATATGGGATTTAGAGATAGACGAGGCACACAAATCTAGGTATTCAATCCACCCAGGATCCGACAAGATGTACAAAGATCTAAAGGAGTTGCACTGGTGGCCCAACATGAAGGCAGAAATTGCCACCTACGTAAGTAAATGCTTGACTTGTTCCAAAGTTAAGGCAGAACACCAAAGGACACCAGGACTCCTACAACAACCTCGAATACCACAATGGAAATGGGAGCAAATCTCCATGGATTTCATAATGAAATTACCCAAAACATCTAGTGGTTATGATACTATTTGGGTAATTGTCAATCGATTGACAAAATCAGCATACTTCCAACCAATCAAAGAAACAGATAAGATGGAACGGTTAACACGAATCTATCTAAAGGAAGTTGTCTCAAGGCACGGAATGCCAATCTCTATCATCTCAGATAGAGATAGTCGTTTCACCTCAAGATTTTGGCAATCACTTCAGAAAGCATTGGGTACACGCTTAGACATAAGCACTGCCTACCGCACCGGTTTACGACCACCACAGCCCCTCAACCTTTCACCGATCATCACCGCACACCGCCAGCCCCATTCATCACAGCCCCAAGATACTCTACCACCTCACGAGTTTCGGGAAACAAGAACCAAGATCCACCATCCCGTTCAGGTCTTTGATCTCACTTACGGGCACCGGGTTACGGTTACACGAAGGGTACGAGCTATTTCAGGAACTAACCGAGTGATACAGGACGTCAAACGAAGTAACCGGGTCTCACGTCGCCTCCGCCACCTTCTCACTCGACTTTTTAAGTGAACTCCCTGACCTATTTCTATTATTATTAACTAGTTGGTGATATATTTGCAAAACGATTATACCCAATTATTATTTTAAATAATATAGAAGAGACGGTTTTTTAACGAAAAAGATAACGGTTAAAAATCATAAAAACCCTAGGTATTATGATTTAATAATTATTATTAAACATTATTTTTCTATAAATAATCTTGAGTATAACTCTCATTTAAATGATAATAGTATAAGTATTGAGTGTACATTATTATTAATACAAGAGAATAATGCATATAGATTTTATAAATGATTTTGTAAAATAAAGTTACATGTACATATATTAATTTTATGAAAAATTGACAACAATATATTTATATATGAAAACATATATAAATATACTTGGTGGAAACAACTAGAAATAAGTTTGAGAAAATAAAATAATATAATAATTATTTTATGACATTTTCACATCTATTTATAATAAGTAAATGATATATATTTATTTCTCATAAAAAACGACTTACATCGAAAACAAGATATTAACGACTAAAAGACTATATGATAATATGTATTAAAAGGATTTTAATAAATATAACTACTTGAACAACTAGATATATCACCAACGGCGATCTGGTCAGACCCTTGTAGACTATTACAAGGCAAGGGTCGAGACTTCGGGATATTGGAGGTGTAACCAACCCACCCCATGAACAACTACTTAGACCTTAAGGTGCCTTAATTAATTTAGGGTACAACCAGGTCAGGACTGTTTGGACTTTCAACTTACATCATCACTCACCACCTCGTTAGCTACGGTGAGTCTTCACGACTCCACTTTCACTTGTTTTAAATTTAGTTTTAAACCAACGGGGGAGAAAACTTGCTCAACTTACAACTGGACACAAGTACCTACATTGTTACATGAGTCAACTCGTTTAACGCATCAAAGCCCCCTCTTATTCTGTAACCGTTAGTTATGATATAAACGTGGAAAGCATGAATAGATCTATTTGGGTTGACACCCCACCCGTGGTTAGTCGCTCTAACCTTGATTGGAGGTCAAAGTGGGTGCATAATTTTCATAAACTATTACAATGTTTAGCGTTAAGGACATTGGGTTAGGGGCACAACATCAACTTCGAGTTTCGGTTATGGGAGCTCATGGTAATAATAAACAACTACACTATTGTTTTGACTAATAATAGTGGTACATCATTGTTCGGGTGAACAATACACAACTGATACAACATTGTTCAGGTGAACAATACACAACTGGTACATCATTGCTCGAGTGAACAATACACAACTAGAAATCTTGTGGTCCAACATCAAAAATTTCTACTAAACCTGTGAACTCACCAACTTTATGTTGACTTTTTAAGCTTGTTTTCTTAGGTAACTAGAAACATGGGACAGAGGGCATGCATGCACGCAGATCATCTTTTGGAGTTTTCCTGTTATAACCTAGGAGCATCTAGATCATAGCCGACAAACGTGATGTTTAAAAAGCCGTACACTTTGGTTATAAGTGCGGTACTTTTGCATGTAATGTCTTAAAACAATTTGTGATTTATGTAATAAACCTTTGATTATAAATGCATCTAGAAGTCGTTTGTTATAACCAAAGGCTATGAACACCATGGATCGTTACGCCCCGTGTTTCCACCCTAGGCGGGATGTGACACAAGGGCAAATGACGAAACAAAGAAAAATGTAAGAGCCTTCGTACTGAATACCCATGATGCTTCAACTATCCCGGATGCAGTCACCGGTACATTCCTCATTAATAACATTTATGCTAGAGTATTATTCGAATTTGGTGTAAATTTGAGTTTTATAGATTATAAGTTTTGTAATCTGTAGAACGAGCCCTTAGTTACACTAGATAAGATTTATGAAGTAGAGACAGCCGAAGGGAATTTAGTAAAGTTATCCAAACGATTTTTATGGGGTTTTTTTAAGTTAACACAATAACAGAGGGTTATTAAAATATCCAAATGATATATATATTGAAAAAGGAGTGGGGCCTCATTATAATATTTAATTTTTTTAAATGGTAAGGGGTATTTTAGTCATTTCGTACACACTTAACATCCAAAGTTAACGGTCGTCCATTTTGGGGCCAAACGTGAAACAAAACGAAAAGTTGTGGACCATCCTTGTAGTTTTTCAAAGTTAGGGGTCAAAACTGAAATCAGAGCATACCACATGGACCATCCGTGTAATTAACTCAAGAAATTAATTTATATAAGTTTTATGATTTAATTACACGGATGGCCCTGTGGTATGCTCTGATTTCACTTTTGGCCCCTAAATTTGGCAAATTACATGATTGGACCATAACTTTGCAATTTGTAACACAATTGGCCCCTAAAATGGATGGACGTTGACAATTAAATTTTTTAAAATGGCTAAAATTCCTTTTGAACTTAATTACATGGATGGCCCCTATGGTATGCTCATATTTCATTTTTGGCCCCTAACTTTGAGAAATTATAGTGTTGTACCATAACTTTACAGCTTGTAACACAATTGGCCCCTAAAATGGATGAATGTTAACTTTAGTTGTTAAGTGCATGTGGAATGACCAATATGCCTCTTAATATTAAAAATAGAAAACAAAAAATTAAAATAATATATTAAAGTGGTGGGGCCCACCCAACCTAAACTTAAAACAACCTTCTTCTTCCCCTCCCTCCCGCACCACCACCGATCAAATCACCATTGTCGGCCATCTTATCTTTCCGGATTTAGGGACGAAAAGTGTAACCCGAGCATACTACAGGGGCCAATGGTATTACAAACTGCAAAGTTAATTACTTCGTAACGGAATATTTAAAATTTTATAAAAACAATAGACTTTAAAAGTTATAAACGAAAAAAAGGAAAGGTATTTGAGCATTACACATGTTAAGCTTTTGAGTTAATTACACGGATGGTCCCTGTGGTTTGCACAAACTGCAAGTTTGGTCCCCAAGTTTGAAAAACTACACTGGTGGTCCAGTAGTTTGCGAAAACGTAACACATATGGTCCTTGATGTGGATGGATGTTAACTTTTGTTGTTAAATGAGTGTTAAATGACCAAAATATCCTTAACTTTAAAAGAAAACTCAATGGGACTGATATGCCTTTATTTATACATGTTTTGCATGCATAATAATCCCCATATTATGATATAAATTGAACAAAAGCCTTGCAATTGATACTTAAAACGTTAATATTTCATAATTGCAGGTAAATCGGTATTCCAAAAGAAACAAAGTAAAATCAGCCTAAAACATCAATAAATCAAGCCTTTTGGAAGAAGCATACTCGAACTTTGACTCGCCAAGAAGTCAAAATTGGTCAACACAAGTCAACAAGGAGCAAAAAGACAAAACTGGGAAGCAGGGGCATGATGCACGGCCGTGCATCCCAATGCATGGGTGTTAATTTCCCATCTTCTTCCTCGATATTCCCAGTACCCTGCCATTTTTACCTTTTGATTCCCGAGGTGTTTGTACGCCCGTGCAAACCAATGCATGGTCATGCATTGCTTATTTTGAGGCCTATAAATAGATGGCTTGGGTTCTTCATTCCATACACATCAAGAAGCATCAATACACTATCTAGAGAGAGTATTTCGTAGTTAGAGTAGAGAGTAGAGGGGCTCTTCCTCTTTGTACGCAATAGGGGAGCCTACGAAACTCATCGTTATGCTAGTTAGTATGGTCATTCGTGGCTAAACTATTTGTATTGCTATGGTAAAGATGAGGTTTGGTGTATGTTAATGTTTAACGTATTAATCTAGTGGTATGTTTATGTCTTTAATTATTCGCTCTTAAAACCACCTTCTAGGTGGGCTTTTTATTATTATCTAAATTTGTCTTTACACTTGTGAGTGTTCTTGATTTTAAAGCGTAAGACAGTAAAACCTTTTTAATCAAACTTCTCTTGAAGCTTGTACGTCTTTATACAAGTAGATTTTGATAAGACAAGGCTTGGTTAAATTAATAAGTTCGTACGTCTTTATACAAACTTGTTATAAGATCAAGAATTGGTGAACTCACGTTAGAAACAATACGTCTTTATACATGGTCCCATTGTTACACCGCCTCCCGGTAAACAAATTCTAATCACTCTTTTAATAAAAATAAATACGAATTTAAGTTCGATGTCTTAAACCAACTTGGAGATAGTATCGAAGAGTTGAGGGTAATGATGTCCCTAGCTGGGAGTCCTACCATTTTATTATTAAAGAACATAATTCGTGAACCAAATTTTGTGAGAATGAGGCTCTAGCGGTGTACCGTTCACACATTTGTATTAGTCATACCGACGGATTAGTCAACATAACATTATCATATACCAAGCGGATTAGTCAACATAACATTATCATATACCGGATCAATCACTACATGGAATGATCTAGCTAAAGAATTCCTTTCAAAATACTTCCCACCAGCAAAAACTGCAAAATTGAGAAATGATATTACCACTTTCACCCAGGAAGATGGTGAATCATTATATGAGGCATGGGAACATTTTAAGGATATGCTGAGGAAATGCCCTTTTCATGGGCCAGAAGTGTAACACCCCAATTTTCAAAGAAATATAAGTCTAGGGGCCAATGTGTAAATAACCCAAAGTTAAAGGACTAAAAAATAAAGATAATAAGGAAATTGAGCCGGTAGCGGATCGCTACCGGGTTCCATAGCGGTCCGCTACGTGTGGACAACGAAATCATGCAGAGAATGCCACGTGGCAGTGACGTGGGTGATGACTCGGCCCTATGGCGGACCGCCACCAGGAGGGTAACGGTCCGCCAGCCGCAATTGGGGTCAGGCAACGAGAGTGTGACACGTGTTTGATGAGCCACTGATAAGGATTGGGCAGTGGACCGCCAACCAAAGCATAATGGTCCTCCACGTGCGGAGTACGCCATACACTTGGCAAGGGGAGGTAGCGGACCGCCACCCCCTTGCTTAGCGGTCCGCTACCGGTGTCACTTCAGCCCTATAAATAGATGGATTTGACATTCATTTGAGAAACAACATCAACGCCAACCACCACCACTATCACATTGACACGATTACCGAGGAGCTAGTACAACGGTTACGAGCTTAACAGTTACGAGTGCGGTATTCTACGATTGCGGTTCGAGTTCGGGAAACATCTAGACGAGGAACGAACTTAGGAACTACCCGAGGATAAAGTAAGTACATTGGACCCGTACCCTAGACACGATTATGTGAATTGCGTGTTTAAATAATATGTGCTATGTGAGATGTGATATGAAGAGGGTACGGGGTAATGAAAGGTTAGTCTAGACACTAAACGGGAATAATGGAGTAGTCACGACGTATCCAAGGGGTGGTGGATTCACCGCTGGTACTTCCTATATATAAACCTCTTGATACTTCGTGGTGAAACCATTATGATTGTTTAGGGGTATAGACTAAAAGACAACAATGAAATATAGTAAACTTACGGGAGAACTTCTGACCAGTATGTAGTTATCTGACAAACAGAATGTTCTATCTAAGGAAAGATTGGTGTATAAATCTCTTCTAGACCCGTCACTCTTTCTTGAGAACATCTCTGTTGGAGGTGCTGCTCTGGAAGGATAATCACCCCAGTTTACAATATATGACAAGTATGAATATATGATGAAA
This sequence comes from Smallanthus sonchifolius, assembly GCA_023525975.1. Lineage (NCBI taxonomy): Eukaryota > Viridiplantae > Streptophyta > Magnoliopsida > Asterales > Asteraceae > Smallanthus > Smallanthus sonchifolius. The sequence goes on along the minus strand of CM042024.1, from coordinate 94,904,639 downwards.
TTGAATCCATGAATACATGGAATATGTGATGCATGATGAATATGAATACGTGAATGCATGATGATACGTGCATATATGAGTGAGTATGATGGAACAAGTCTAAACCCTAAAATGGAATAACAGAGTACTCATGAAGTGTTAAAGGGGTGGTGGATACGCCGCTGGTACTTCCTATATATAAACCCTTTTAATACATCGTGGAGAAACCGTTACGAAGTTTTAAGGTGAGGACTGGTTGGGAAGTAAATCAAGCATATACGTGAAATGAAAATAAATGCTTGATACATTTGGGAGCTGTGAGTCAAAAATACTCAAGGTCCCAAATGAAATGAGATACCAGGCCTATTCTTTGGGTATCCAGATTTGGCCAAACTTGGTACCTACACCGAGAGTGTTGAATTCAAGTGACTCTTGTTAGCCAACCATTCTTTCTTTCTTTATGTTTTCCGGTTTCAGTGCCTCCACTTGTGCCTTTTCGATTTCAGTCATGAGATCAGGCTTCACTACCAATTGGCATGCTTTCACTCTGATAGGAGCCGGTCTCTCCTTTCGGCTTAGAGCGTCGGCCACCACGTTGGCCTTTCCCGGGTGATATAAGATCTCGCAATCATAGTCCTTCGGTAACTCTAACTAGCGCCTCTGTCTCATGTTTAACTCCTTCTGTTCGAAGAAGTACTTCAGACTCTTATGATAGGAGTAGATGGTGCACTTAACCCCATAGAGGTAATGCCTCCAGATCTTCAGTGCGAAGACAACTTCCGCAAGCTCTAAGTCATGAGTCAGGTAGTTTACTTCGTGAGTCTTTAGTTGCCGTGACGCATACGCAATCACCTTCCCTTGTTGCATTAATACACACCCCAATCCTAGATTGGAGGCATCAGAATATACCACCAGGTCTTCGTTACCTAAAGGCGAAGCCAAGACTGGCGCATGAGTCAACCTTTCCTTTAATTCTTCGAACGCCTTTGCCTAAATCGGGCCCCATTCATACTTGGTTTCCTTCCGAGTCAGTTTTGTAAGAGGCAAGGCTATTCTCGAGAACTCCTGTATGAATCTCCGATAGTAGCATGCCAATCCCAAGAAACTCTGTATCTCGGTCGGCGTCTTCGGGATTTCCAAATCCTTCATTGCTACGATCTTTGTCGGATCCACCATAATGCCACTCGCGTTGATAACGTGACCTAAGAATTGGACTTCTTTAAGCCAAAACGTGCATTTGGAAAATTTAGCATACAACTTTTCCTTCTTCAGAATATTCAGTACCTCTCGCAGGTGACAGGCATTATCGCCTTCACTCTTTGAGTAGACGAGAATATCATCTATGAATACTATCACTGATCGATCCAGCATCGGTCGAAACACTTTATTCATCATGTCCATAAAACCTGTCGAGGCATTCGTTAGTCCAGAGAACATCACACGAAACTCGTAATGTCCATACCGCGTGCGAAACGCAGTCTTCGGTATATCCTCTTCCCTTACTTTCAGTTGGTGATACCTCGATTACAGGTCGATCTTGGAAAACCAACTCGCGCCTTGTAATTGGTCGAATAGATCGTCAATCCTGGGCAATGGGTATTTGTTCTTAACTGTTCGCTTGTTCAGTTCCCCATAACCAATGCACATTCTCATCGCGCCGTCTTTTTTTTTCACGAATAGTACAGGAGCCCCCCAAGGTGAAATGCTCGGTCTGATAAAACCTTTGTCCAACAGTTCCTCCAGTTGCGTCATCAGCTCCTTCATCTCCGATGGTGCAAGTCGATACGGTGCCTTGGAAATGGGCTAGGTACCAGGTACTAAATCGATTTAAAATTCCGTTTCCCAATCGGGTGGCAATCCAGGCAAGTCCTCTAAGAACACCTCCGGATAATTACACACCACGGGTACATCGTTCAGTTCCATTACTTCCTTATAGGTGTCAATCACATACGCCAAGTAGGCCTCGCATACGCGCCTCATATACTTTTCCGCCTTAATCAATGAGATTACATTCGTCATCGGGATGTCACGATCCCCATAAACCTTAACTTCACTACCATCAGGAGCTTTGAGTTGAACTATCTTTCGTTTACACATATTCCGTGCCTCGTTGGTAGCTAGCCAATCCATCCCTAGTACCACATTAAATCCTCCCAAGGTAATAACATACAACCTAACGGGGAATCTATGGCCTTTTATTTTTATGGTGCAATTTTCTACTATTTCCGTCACTTTCGTGGTTTTACCCACAACGGTCTCTACACTAAAGGCCCGTTCTACTTTGTTAGTCATGCATTTTACTCGTTTACAGAATGTAGAGGATATAAAACTTTTGCTAGCATCGGAATCAAATAATACGGAGACTAAAGTGTTGTCAAGGACAAATGTACCTGACACCATGTCCGGGATTCCTCTAGCCTCCTCTTAAGTTAGGGCATACGCCCTGGTCCGTGCCCTTGGCCTTTCAGCCTCATTCCCTTTCCCAGCATCCTTCGGTTTCTGGCAATCCCTTCTCATATACCCCGTTCTACTACAGTTAAAACACTTCGAGGCTCCTTGATAGTTGCGGGCAAAGTGTCTCGACTTTCCATGTTTGAAGCACAGATTTGATCCCAACCTACACTCGCCCGAGTGTTCCTTCCCACACTTTCCACAAACGGTCGGCCCGCCCACTCTGGCCTTCTTATTGCGAGCTCCAAGCAGTTTCTCGCCAGTTCGCTTGCCAGGAAAGGTCAGTTTCTTTTTAGGTTCCTCGATGGCGGTATCATTCAATGCTAGATCGTCGTACACCACGCCGCTCAGTTCCACCACCGAGTCAAAAGTACTAGGGGTGTTTTCCTTAAAAACACGTGGACCTTGTCCGGTAGCCCCTGGATATAACAAGCAATCCTCCGTTCCTTGGTGGGGATCAGATGTGGCACCATACGTGCCAGTTCGTTGTACTGTGTGGTGTACTGACGGTGTGTCATGCCCCCAGCTTTTAACCCCAGAAATTCTTTTTTAACTTTCTTAATCTCGTTTCTTGGACAGAAGTTCTTAATCACCAAGGCTTTCAAATCGTTCCATGTCATTGAGTCAACAGTCGTATCCCCTTTAGCCAGTCGTATCCCCTTTAGCCTGTCACACTCCTTCCCACCAATGAGTCGCTTCTTCCCTTAAGGAATTAGCAACAAATTTCACGAGTTGATCCGCTCGGCATTCGCTGATATGGATGGCGGCCTCCATACGAATCACCCAATCAAAAGTGGCCACCGCGTCCTTCTTTCCAGTCAGTATCGGTGGGTCACATGCCTTAAAAGACTTATAGTCACAACCGCGAGCAGGCGGCGTATTGTCTGCCTCAATGATCGGTGCATCAGTTGCCGGGTTAGACCCCCTGCCCCGCTAGCCTTTCTCAAAGCCTCAGCCAATAGTTCTTGCAAAGTGGCTTTCATCATTTCAGTAAATTCCCGTGCCAGATCCTGTTTCACCTCTGGTTCGAAGGTGAACTGTTGTTCACTCACCGGGGTCCGTTCAGCCTCGTGCCGGCTAACCTGTGGGTCTACATGGACACTTGCCTCCTCGCTATACACTTGGTGAGCAGGTTCCCTACCACGTCATCCGGTACAACCCCCACCACGCCTTCCGCCTCTTCTTCCAGCCATTTCGTTCTATAAGACAAGGAATCCAACGTCATCAAGCCAGTTAACAAATAGAAAACAACAAGTACTGTAAGATGTTAATATACACTAGCTATCTGCAATTAACCATTACACTACCTCTTATCTTCCATTTGACCACCTTTATGATTTCATCAGAACCCATGTCCTATCCTATCACTTTCGAAAGCATAACTATACATACTATCTTCGGGTCTGATGTTGTGGCTCGAGTTACCAATACTGACATTTGTTATTTGGTCCCATTCTCAGTTTAAGTCCAGACTTCGGGGATGTCTAAATCTCTCAAACTATTGCTCTGATACCAACTTATAAGGCCCCAAACCCGGGAAGCCTCACGTGTTGGATTTACTCATTCACAAACTAGCAGCGGAATAAACGCCAATACAATGTTCCAAAACTAACAACAAATTAAAACTTTGTCTTTAGTCATTCAACATTCAAACAAACATAAGGGATGTCAGTCTCATATAGCCAGGTAACTCCTCGAGTAACTAAGCACAATCCATTCATCATTCCTCTATCATTAACCTGACATGCATACTAAAAGTCAGCTAAGGCCGGTGAGTTCAAGTTTTCATTCAATTATAAATAAAATGGTTTATTGTTTGTTCATTCACTAGGGTTTTATCATTCATAATTAAAACGGTGCTTAACATTCATTTTCCATTCATACATACATTCATACTTTCATTTCATAAAACCATTTACCATTCCATTTAAGTCATACATTAAATATCTAAATATGTTTTACTATCCATTCTGTCATTTAGTATTGTATCGCCCCTAAGGCTACATGCACGAAGACCGACAATAAAATACATTTCGTCCATTCAATACATTCCGTCCATTCATATTGTACTGCCCCTAAGGATACATGCACGAAGACCGGCAGTACAATATTCATTCCGTCCATTCATTCATCACTCTTAGAACCCCGTAAGCTTCAAAGTGATTCCATTCCTGGGTCATGTTAACCCTAAGTAACCGTCATCACCCCTGTCCCGATTGTACAACCAATAAACCATTAATAGGCCACGAAGACACTACCCTTGTTGTTCCTATGGCAATTATGGCTCGCTGTCCATAATCTACCATAAGGCTGGGAATTACATTCCTAGACTTCATTCGTCAATTCCATTCATGTGACAGATTAGATTTGTAATGACTTCTTTAAAACATTTGCCCGTTTTCCTTTCGTAAAACATTTCATTCATTTATTAAACCCTTTTCATTCATTTCGAAACCATTTCTTATTAATATTCCTTTTCATAAACATTCATTTCGTAAACATTCGTTTCTTGTTTCAAAACATCCTTCTTTCACAAACCGTTCGTTCCATAAACATTTCATTAGAAATCATTTCATAGGCATTTCATTATCAATCATTTCATAAACATTTCATGAGTATGCATGTCGCCCTAGAAACAAGTAAATAGGGAATCTTGACTCACATGTTATGCTATTCAATCACTCTTTACCAATCCGTCTGAAAGCATAACCGTCAATCTGAGTTAACAAATAACACATCAATTTCTAAACTTCTAAGTGTTAGGCGAAACTAGGTCAGTTTTGCTTTCTGAGCTCTTAGCGAAACTAGACAGTTTCGTTTCATTTAAGCAGGCGAAACTAAGGCAGTTTCGCTTTCTTTGCTTCAGGCGAAACTAGACAGTTTCGTCACATACCATCCTAGCGACACTAATCAGTTTCGCTTCATTTCTTCAAGCGAAACTACCTAGTAGTTTCGCTTGGTCTTCTTATCCAACAGAAAACCCTAGTTTCTGCATGGAGATGGCGGCTCAAGCTTCTACGTTCAAGTTCCTGAGTTTTTACGTTCAAAACACTTGGTTTTCTTTCGTGATTCCAGATCTATAACCCTTTACTTGTTTGTGACAACCGCGAATTTTCAGGTCAACACCGCGTTCGACGATTTCATATAATAAAAATTGTATTATTATGTTAAAATATACTTTCAAACGAAAGTAACTCGTTAGTGAACAAAAAATAATAGCAAGATTTATTTGGGTGTTATAATGTCAAAAATTTGATCAAGTTCTAGTTTATACGCGTTAACACTCGAGTCGAACGGTTTCGTAAATTTTAATTTAAATCCGAAAGGATATATATTTACGAGACACAAGGAATCGGGGGAAAATAATAAATTATAATAAGTTATTTCTGAGTAAAATAACGTCTCTATTTTTATCGGGTTCGTTTAAGCGAAAAACCGACACGCGATCGGAGACCACGGGGCTATAAATACCCCAACTCTATCTCTCTTTTCTCATTAACAAAATTCAGAGAAAAAGTTAGAGAGAGGGAGTGGAGAGGATTCCGGCAAAGTAGTGGTGGTCCGGCGGTGGTGCGTGGCGGCCAATGGTGGTCTGGCGCAGTGGTCGGTGGCGGCCGAAGCCCGTTTTTCACCCGGAACCATTTATCGATGCTACGAACGCAATGGTAAGCTCAGATTTCTCTAAATCCTTGTTTAAATTCGTGAAAAAGAGTTTTTAAAATCTGTCCAGAAAGTTTTATGCATGCGCAATTTTAAAGATCGGACGATCCCCGGAAATCCGACTGTTAGAAATGCATGAATTTTGGATATGATGTTGTTAACACATAGACGCAAAACCCTACCGAAGGAATTTGTGATCAGAGCTCTCTAGGTATGCTTTTTGTACCCTCGAATGCGACTGATTGGATTTTCGGATTTGAAAAACGGGGTCTCAAAGAATCGTCGATCCCCGGAGATCCGACCGTTGGATCGTGACGATTTTTAGACAGTAGTTTCTTAGCACAAATATGAATGTTTTTACCGTAGGAAATTCCGATCAGATGTTGGGAACTATATGTTTGAATACGAACAGATTGTAACAGTTTATAGGACCGAAACAGGAAATTGATCGGGTTGCATGGCCATCCAAACGTCATTGCATGTCAATTTTGAGCATTTGCGAACCATTTATACGAAAGGTATAAACTTTACCCGTTAAGATTTAATTTTATGTTAGAATAGTTTTATGAGTCATTGGTTGGGAATTGAACCCGAAAATATTTAGTATTGAGATATTTGATATTTTGAGTGGTTATTATGTTATAAACCCACCCTGGTTTACGTGGAACTAATATATTTATTTTTATACAACAATTGTTTTTTATGGATTTTTATAAACTTTTGATTTAGCTTTCAAATTTATTTTTAAAAAGTAGTATTTATATAAAAAGTAAGATCTGAAAATTTTGGTAACTAAACTATTTATAGATTATTTATTAAAATTTCTACAATTTAATACATGAAAATTGGGAAAAATACCTCTGAGTATTGGAAAATTTTGAAATTTGGTCAGTAATTAGTATTTGATAAAGCATGACTCATGTCCAAAATTCATAAATATTGGAGTTGTCTAAGAAGATGTTTGGTATTTATGAAGTTTTAACGATTAAATTTGGGATCATATAATTCTGGACAACATTAGGACTTGAAACTTATAATAGAATCTCATATGGAGCTAAAAATAATTTGGTAACAATTTGGTGAAGTTTGGACAATTCTAACTATTTTTTGCTGAATTTGTTAAATTTTAACAATATTATATTCATAATAAATAATCTGGATATTGAAAAATTATGAAAATTGGTCAGAAATTTTTATTTATGTATATGAACAATTACTAAAAGTTTCAAGCATTAATTTTATGTCTAAATATGGTTTTTGAATTACTGTCCATTAAAATTTTATAAAAAGTTACCATTTTTGGAAATTTTTGTATAAAAATATTTTTATAAAAGTCTTAATGGGAGTTTGGACAGAAGTATTATCATATTAAAAATATAAAAATTAGACTTTTAAATTGGGTGCTAAAATCACACTAAAACCCTAATTTCGGATGAATCGGATTTTTAAACCGTAAACCTTACTTTACGCGCATAATCGCGTTTTTGGTCAAACGAGACTGTGACTTGAGATTTTATCATATATGACATTATAATTACTGATATTCATTAATAAAATCTAAAACTTAAGGTTTTAAAGTCACGAATTTATATAAAATCCGGTTTTACAACTTTTGAGCGGTTCGTACATGTGTGCACGGGTTTTGGGTATGCAATCGACTGCATAGACACTTTTGAGTAGTAGACTCAGTTTTATACTTTAGGCGCCCTAAATGCTATTTTTTCGTGTTTACTTGGTTAGTAGGACTCGGTTAGGAAACCTGTTTTTGCGGTTCTTGCGGATTTAGCCGTACCTTGGTAGCACTAAGTTGCTAGCCACACTTTGCTTGCATTTGGCTGCTGGCCTTTGATAGAATTTGGATGTTAACCGTACTTTACGGTTTTTGTTGACTATGTCACACTTATCACCGATGTTGTTCAGGTGAGTTTCGCGACCCCACTTTTCAATTTTTACTGTTTTACGGGGGAAAAGCTGTTTCACTCTACACGTTGTTACTTGGGATTAGGGTTACCTGGGTTTACTTATGGATGTATTAAGTCTCCACTTTAACGCAATCAATTAGCTTGGATAGCCGGTGGAAATTATGAATAGTACTATTTGGGTTGACACCCTCGCCCAGCGTTGGTCGCGCCAACCAGACTTGTTGGGTCATTTGGGAGCATAATTAGCCATAGTAGGTGTTCACATTCGACACCTGGATACAGGGGCAACAACTAGTCTGACGGTTTTGATTGGGGCTCAGGGTAATTATATCTTAACACGTGTACTTGATCATCTGCGGATGGTTACTATTACATTTTGAAATTTATTTACTTACTTTTTATAGAGTCGCAAAACCTGCGTGCTCACCAACTATTTTTATAGTTGACCTGTTTTCGAAACATGCTTTTCAGGTAAACAGTTATGGGGATAACGAGCTTTAAACGTCTTGCTTTTGGGAAGAGTTATTATTATGTACTTTTGGTTGTAGGTGGGCATTTTAGACCCTTTGTATTGATTCAGAATTTTCCGTATATTTGTACTTTCGATAGAGGCATGTAGTACGGTTTAATGTAATGCACAACTTTCCTTTTAGTTTCTCTTATACTTGTGTTCAATGTGATATACCGGTCTCACTCTGTGTTTCCGTCTTCGGCGAGGTGTGACATTGTTTAACTTATAAGAATCTGTCCTTTTTATTCAAAAAACCATGAAACCCATCAAAACTAAAAACTCAGATCTGGATAGGTTTGTTACCTCAAAACGATGCCCTTCTTCTGTAGATCTTCACCCGGGCAGTGGAGATAGAAGTAGGAGCGATCTTGAGCTTCAAACCGGGACTTTCTCTCTCTACGGTTTCTCTCTCTAGAAAAGTGTGGGTGTTTGGGGTGCAAATGAGCTTGAGACTTGACTAGGGCCAGGTCTTAAGCCCTTCCCCTCCCCTTGCTCGGCCCATTTCCGGCCCATTCACGGCCCATTCGCGGCCCATGAGCCCGCTTTACCTTTTATTCTTTTTAAGCCTTATATAAACCCGATTATTATTTGTCATGATTTTCGGGATGTTACAAAAGTGAAATCTGAGCATACCATAGAGGCCAATGGTGTTACAAACTGCAAAGTTATAAACATTATTTTTATAAAGTGGTTAGTTAAACCATTACGCACTTTTGAGGGTTTAGTTGGTGGGAGTTCAACTGTCTATGTGACAGTCAGTTTTTTATTTTTAGTTAAATCACTAGAGATAATCTAACAGAAAAATTTAACCTCTATCCACGCAAGGGACTATCAGTGAAATAAGTTGAAAACTTCTTGCGACCAAATCAGTAAATTTTCAAAGTTAGAGACGAAATCGATAATTTGAACAAGTCATAGGAACCATCCATGTAATCAACTCAAAGTTTTTTTAATAAGAATTAAACCCAATTAAAATTAACTAAAAATCTAATATGCAAAATTAATAATAAATCTTAAAGAAACATATGGGTGGGGATAGAAACAGTACACGAGGGTTGTTACAACTATTACGCGTCTCCAACTTCCAAATAAAAAAAGTCGCCAACTTTTCAAATATCTTATATCGCGATACGAACCTCAAAATATCGTATCGGGCAATCCTATGAATGGTCCTCATCGTAACTTTTTGACTAATTTCATGATAAGGACTTTTCATGTCATCATCTTCAAAGAATATTAATTTCAAGTAGTTGAATATTCGCGCTTCACGGCTGGTGTCAGGTTGTCTAATTCCCTCATAATAAGTTTGGTTTGTCACAACACCATAAAGGTAACAACATTTGATACAGGCTACGATAACAAAAAAAATTGATTTTGAATAAAACTCCGTTTTCAAATAAATATATATCAGAACGTTGACAAAAAAATCATAATAGGTTCGGTTCGTCACAATCCCACAACGGTAATGTCAATCTATATAGGCTATGATAAAAAAAACTCGACCTTAAATAAAACTCTATTTTCAAATAAATTTATATCAGAACGTTGACAAAAACAACAGCCGTGCAAGCTATTGTTTTGAAAAAAGTTAAAAAACGAAAATTAATAAAAAGGTGAAATTAATATAAAATAAAACAGGTTAAAAGCGTATATTATATATAGTACAGAGAATGAGAATGAAAAAAAAACATTAAGCACAAGTCTCTCATACTTTCTAATAGTTTTTTCCTCCCGCACTCCATGGTGGGAGTCTGCTCGTTTTTCAGCAACGCCATGCAGCAAGAGCTTGCTCGTTATCGGTTTGGGGTAATCGAAAACCATAAAAGCAAATAACGAGATCGGTTCCAATAATACCAATAACGGCAATGATGTTGTTCACTCATAATAGGGTCGGTTCTGTTGGAAATATATATCCGGTGCCGATTATTTAACGCTACTAACTGAGTTGTGACCCGTAAGAGTTACACCTAGGCAAACGAATATTTAAATCCACTTAACCCGCTTAACTGGTAATTACGAACTGTTAGCGAGACGATATATTTTATATATATTCGTTACACTGGATTTATTATTTATACAGGCTTATAAATAATAATTTATATTTATTTGTTTTAATATTTTATTAAAACAAATTAAATGGTTTAGGGCTTATCATTAACTATTGGGTTTTGTCTCGGTAGTGATTTAAAAGGATTATAATATGATTAAGGGTTTTTTAATCTATATATATATATATAATTCTTTTAGAATGAAAACGAGAAGAACAAAAGTTTTGTTCTTTTCTTTTTGCTTTTCGTCAGCCGCCGAGCACAAAAAACCGAAATCATCCCTTTTTGATTTCCGGCAACCACCAAACCAGTCCCAGCCGTCGCTGCCTACCCAGTTCTCGGGTTTCCTTGCATATCAGTTCGTGATCTAGCATCGGTTCGTTGTACCTTGGTGTCTCAATCAGTTAATCATTAACCGAGGTATATCTATCTCATTGGTAGTTAGATTTAATTCTATTCGTATTCGTATGTTTTGTAACCCAGATCTTGCCGGATTTTTATTTTGTGTTGAATCGGTTTCGTTTCGCTGCGTATTAATAATTACTAAATAATTATTATTAATCTATAATTATTTATCAACCGTTTTTAATAACTAATCTAACTGATCACAACTGCAAAACCCAACAAGTTCGTCACAGTACCACAACGGTAACGACACTTGCTATATGCTACGTCGATTTTGTATATAACTCTGTTTTAGAAAAAAAAAATCGAAACATTGACAAAAAAAAACTTATAACAGCCGCGCACTCCGTTGTTTGAAAAAAATTAACGAACACAAGTTATTAAAGAAAAACGAAATTATTAGAAATTTAAACGGGTTAAAAGCGTATATTATATAAACTATAAGGGGTGAAAATAAAAAAAACTAAAGAACGAGCTGGCATATTTTTAATCGATCAGGTATTAATCATTGGACTTGTGTTTTAATCTTTATTGTAATTGTAAGATACGTATTAGTATTTGATATATTTGTTAATTTTGTTTTTAACAACAAATCATACTTTACTCCACCCTAAATCTACATCATGACTCAAGTGAGACTAAAACCCAACATCTCTTAGATGAGGGGTATACACCTTTACCAGTAGGCTAATCTAGTGGTTGTGATATATTTGTTAATTAATTGTTAAAATGTATGTTCATGTCTTCTAGAATATTAAGTGGATATATTCTAAGTTACATTATAGGTTATTACAATTCAGTTATTACTAAACCTTAAAAAGAAGCGTCGATGGTCAATGGGGTGATGCCACCGACATTTATTTGGTTTCTCTTTTGTATTTGATTTGTTAAATCTAACTATCAAATTGGTGGGTTGGTGTAGTGATTAGAGTGTGTTTAGTAACTCCTTACTTAGGTTGTAGGTCGTCACTTTGAAGCATACGACTGCCATTTTTTTTCTTTTTGTTTGTTTCTTTTTTATTTCATTTGTTTTTTTTAATTATTATGCGCAAAATTCATAGTACTTAGGTACGTTAGCGTTCACGTCAAAACATTTTTTTTCTTTGGTTTTTTTCTTATGTTTTTATTCAATTTTTCAGGGTTAAAACGAGTTGCCATAATCTTACATATTTATTTGCTTATTTTTATGTACGTTTGCAGTCGGTCACGTTTCGATATAAATTTTGACCTTAAAAGGAAGTTTCGGTGGCCGATGGGTGAGGCCACCAACACTTCTTTGGTTTCTCTTTTGTATTTGATTTGTTAAATCTAACTCATCGCACTGGGTTGGTGTAGTGGTTAGAGTGTGTCCACTAACTCCTTAGCTAGGTTCTACGTCGTGAGTTCGAAGCATACGACTGCCATTTTTTTCTTTTTGTTTGTTCCTTTTTTATTTCCTTTGTTTTTTAATTATTATGCGCAAAATTCGTAGTATTTAGGTACGTTAGTGTTCACACCAAAACATTTTTTTCTTTTGTTTTTATTCAGTTTTTTCAGGGTTAAACGAGTTACCATAAACTCACTTGTTTCTTTGCTTATTTTTATGTATGTTTCCAGTTAGCCACGTTTCGATGTAAAATTTGTTCGGAAACGAGTCGGGTTACGTTTCCATTTACTCTGCGTTTCAACGTAAAATTTTTTCGAGTTGGGTCAAATATAATACGTTTTCATTCGACAGTATAAATTCGAGTCAGTTTACGTTTCGACGCAGCCGCAACACGCGGCGGGTAAAATTCCTAGCTCTACCTTATTTAGAAGTGTCGGTGGCAAACTCCACCCCTCCAACTTTGAGGAAATGTAAAAATTCACCCTTAACTTTGTAAACCGCTACTTTGACCCCCTCAAGTTTCTAAAGTTTCGCGTTAACCCCTGTAGTATATATAATCTGATTTTTCCTCAATAACTTTCGTTCGTTAATTAATTTTTTTGACGTCCGAGTATAAATTTCACTAAAAATGGAATCGTATTCAATGTAGGGTATTTTTTAGGTGTCGTGCGTTATATCGACTAACGGTAACGTGCTGGAACCGTAAAGAATGAGACCGAAATCGATTGAAAAACACTGGTTCCGTTATATAAATGTATTTTATCTATGTTACGATCTCCACAACCGAGTCGTGGTAACTTCATACGTTTCTTCTATTTACTTAACCATGTTTCGTTTTTGTGTTTAGCCATGTTAATGCCACCGCCTCAACCATTTAAGGTCTGTCTCTCGCCGCGGGGCACAGCGGCCTCTCGCTGCGGAGCGTGAGGCTAATTGTCACACCCCAACAAGGCGGAAGTATGGGATGTAACCGGTATATCGCATTGAACACGGGTACAAGAGAAACTTAAAGGAAAATCGTGCATTACATTGAACCATACTACATGCTTCTAACGAAAGTACAAATACAAGAAAAATCTCTAAAACAGTACAAAGTGTCTAAATGTCTGACTACAACCAAAGTATATAATCATAACTAGAAACAATAGTTCTAATCCAAAAGCGAGCCCTCATAAAATTCTCTTCTTCAATTCTGTTTACCTGAAAGCATGTTTCGAAAACGGGTCAACTATATAAATAGTTGGTGAGTTCGCAGGTTTTGCGACTCTATAAAAAGTTTTGGATAAAAATCCAAAGTGATCAAAAATCTATTGATCGAGTACACATGTATTAGACAACATATTACTATGAGCCGCAATCAAAGCCTCGACGAAATAAAAATAAAGTACCCCATACGAAAGTCTAATGCAAACAACCGCCTAAAAAAATTGGCTAACTTTGCGCCCAAGTGACCCTACAAGTCTGGTTGACGCGACCAAACCATGAGCGGGGGTGTCAACCCAAGTAGTACTACTCAAAATTCCCAACGGCTACGCTCAGCTAATTGATTGCCTAAAATTGGGGACTTTAAGGCATTATAAAAAAAAATAACTCATGTAATCAATGCATCATGTAACATGTGACTAAAAAAAAATGAAACAGCTTTCCCACAAAAACAGTAAAACAGTAAGTAAAAAGGGGGCTGCGAAACACACCTAGACAATGCGGGTGAGTGATGCGACACAGTCGACAAAAACCGATAAAATTCGAGTCCTAACAGGGTCCTACTAGTCAAGTGGACACAAACAATGCATTTAGGACTCCTACATGCTGTGACCAAGTCAACAAAACAAAAAGTGGCTATGTAATCGGTTACATACCCAAACCCGTGCATGCACGTACGAACTGTTAGAAATTGTGAAACGACTTTTATATAAATTCGTGACCTTAAAACCTTAAGTTTTAGATTTTAATAAAGAACATCAGTAGTTATAAAGTCATATATAATAAAATCTCAAGTCAAGGTTTCGTTTGATAAAAAACGCCGTTACGCGCGTAAGGTCCGGTTTACGGTTTGAAAACCCGATACGTCCGAAATTAGGGTTTTAGTGTGATATTAGCACCCAATTTAAAAGTCCAAATTTATGTTTTTAATGTGATCATACTTCTGTCCAAAATCTCTTAAAACGTTTTATAAAAACAATTTTATACAAAAATTCCGAAAAATAGTAACTTTTTATAACGTTTTAATGGACCAAAATTTCAAAAACATACTTAGACATAAATTTACTGTTTGAAACTACCACAATTGATAATATACATAAATAATAATTTCTGACCAATTTTGATAGTCTTTCAATATCCAGATTATTTATTATGAATATAATATTATTAAAATTTAACAAATTCTAGAAAAATAGTTAAACTTGTCAAAACTTTACCAAATTTTTACCAGATTAGTGATAGGTCCATATGAGATTTCATTAAAAGTTTCATGTCCTAATGTTGTCCAGAAGTATATGATCCCAAATTCAATCGTTAAAATTTCATAAATACCAAACACCTACATAGACAACTCAAAATTTCACGAATTTTGGACAAGAATCATGTTTAATCATAAACTAATTACTGACCAAATTCCAGATTTTTTCATTACTCAGAGGTGTTTTTCCCAATTTTCATGTATTAAATTTGTAGTAATTTTAATAAATAATCTATAAAGAGTTTGGTTACCACAATTTTCAGATCAAACTTTTTGTATAAATACTACTGTTTATAAATAAATTTGGGTGTTAAATCACTTTTTCAGAAAAAATCCATCAAAATAATTGTCGTATAAAAATAAATATATTAGTTTCATTATTTGTTTCACGTGAAACAGGGTTGGGTGTATAACCTAATAACCACTAAAAATATCAAATATCTCAATCCTAAATATTTTCGGGTTCAATTCCCAAACAATGACTTATAAAACTATTCTAACATAAAATCAAAACTTAACGGGTAAAGTTTATACCTTCCGTATAAATGGTTCGCGTACGCGGAACCTTCCGTATCACATGCAATACGAACCAAAAACACCATTAGGATCGTTTTTATCTCCTGAGCATTCCCACATGCTCAAAATTGACATGCAATGCCGTTTCGATGGCCATGCAACCCGATCAATTTCCTGTTTTCGATCCTAGAAACTGTTACAATCTGTTTGTATTGAAAAATATACTTCCCAACGTCTGATCGGAATTTCCTTTCATTGAAAAAATTCATATATGTGCTAAGAAACTACTGTCCAAAAATCGTCACGAACCAACGGTCGGATCTACGGGGATCGACGATTCTTTGAGACCCAGTTTTTCAAATTCGAATATCCGATCAGTAACATTCGAGGGTATGAAAAGCATACCTAGAGAGCTCTGATAAAAAATTTCTCCGGTAGGGTTTTGTGTCTATGTGTTGACAAGATCACATCCAAAATTCATGCATTTCTAACGGTCGGATTTTCGGGGATCGTCCGATATTTAAGACTGCGCATGCATAAAACTTTCTGGACAGAATTTAAAAACTCTTTTTTCACGAATTTAAGCAAGGATTTAGAGAAATATGAGCTTACCATTGCGTTCGTAGCATCGAGAAATGGTTCCGGGTGAAAAACGGGCTTCGGCCGCCACCGACCACCACGCCGGACCACCATTGGCCGCCACGCACCACCGCCGGACCACCACTACTTCGCCGGAATCCTCTCCGGCCCTCTCCACTCTCTCTCTCTAACTTTTGCTGAATTTTTGCAAAATGAGAAAGTGGGTGAAGATGGGGTATTTATAGCCCCTTTGTAAGGCCCCTTTCCCGGGAGGCCTCACGTATTGGATTTACTCATCAACACATAGCACTTTAAACATAAGATATTCATTAACACAACGGAAACGATTTAAAATCTCAACATACACAGAAGAAACATAAACATGTCTAATACAATTTGACTTTAACAACATCAAATTAAAATATAACATAAACATAATCGAGATGCCAGACACTGATCTTCGGGTAACTCTTCTAGTTAAGCCAAGCATCGACATCCATCAACTACACCTGCACTTAACTGATATGCATACTAAAAATCAGCAACGCTGAGTGAGTTCTAACGTTTACTTTAAATCAATTTTTACAAAAGATTTACTAATACATACATACTGCCCTTAAGGCAAAACTTTACATACTTCACTTTTCAAAAATAGTTTAAAACATTCATAAGGTATCCGTCAATTCCTTGTCACTGTTGGTACTGCCCTCGTGATCAATACCACTTAACCGTCAATTCTTATCACTGCTGGTATTGTCCTCGTGATCAGTACCACTTAACCGTCAATTCCTTGTCACTACTGGCATTGTCCTCGTGATCAATACCGCTTAGCATGTTGTTGTCCTCGTGATCAACAACTGGTATTGTCCTCGTGATCAATACCGCTTAGTATAGTTGGGTCCTCGTGACCCATTGATGTTGTCCTCGTGATCAACACCACATGACACGATGTTGTCCTCGTGATCAACACCGGGTATTGTCCTCGTGATCAATACCGCTTAACTGGTACATGGGGGATTGCGTGGTCCCCCGAGCAACCGCCGTCACTCATCCTAATTGTACAACTGTTAACGAGCCATCAAGACTCTTACTAATGGGTAGAACCCATATCTGACATCTTGTACAAGTAACATCTGTCCCAAGGACCTTTATAACTGGTACACATTCCCGAAGGAAAACTGTTCACTTTACTGTTCATAAAACTTTCTGTAAATCTTGTTCATAACTTAACATGTATTATGCCTTTGTTTATGTATATAAAAATATAGTAAACGCTTGCCATAATATAGATATACTTTCCTCAAAACGTACTTTTGCCTCTTTTAAATTTTTCACTAAAACATAGCTTTTCCTTTCAGTTTATAATAAATAAAATATAATAAACGCTTTACACTAAGTATGCACACCACTCCTAAAGAAGGCAAAAAGGGGATTAAAACTCACCTGGTATCTTAGCTGCAATGGCCTACGGATCTAACACAATCTGAACAATCATAACAATTGACACGTATCAGACTTAACTCAACGCTAAATGGTTTCACCATTTCTGACTAGGCGAACATACTGACTTCACTAACCAGCCTGCTGCCTGCGCACTTAGTAAGTGCGCAGGGCCTTGCTCATGCGTACTTGACAAGTACGCAGAGCATTCTTCTTGCGTACTTGGTAAGTACGCAGGATATTCCTCCTGCGTACTTGGTAAGTACGCAGGACGTACTCCTTGCGTACTTGATAAGTACGCAATACCTGTTTCCTAGACAAAAATCCGAAATTCCTGCATGCTTACCCGATCATGCCAATCTTAGGATTTTCTTTGATCAAAACGTGCGGTTTTCATTCTAGATGCTAGTTCTAAGCTTTTTATCAGGTTTCATCCATAAAAACGTCTCCTATTTAGCTAAAACCCGAGAAACCTCAAAACGAACAAAAACTCAGATTATGGTCGGATCGTTACCTGTAAACGCTTCTTCTTCACATCTACTCGTTCCAGATATGTATGCCTACGGTCCTATGAGCTTGGATTCGAAAACCGGGAATTTCTCTCTCTAGAAATTTGGAAATGCTGTTGGAAGTGAGGCTTTAGGGCTGTCTTGAAGCTTATAAGGGCCCAGTCCCTTGCCCCTTTCGCCCCATGCACCACGGCCCAAGCCCGCTTCCCTTTTTTCTTATTTAAGTTTTTAATTCTCGTGAATTCTTTCACGCTCTAAAACTCGGGCTGTTACAAGTTTACCCTCCATACAATAGGTTTCGTCCTCGAAACCTGCCATAAGCTAAACTGATAGCTAATCACAGAATGGGTGGCATAAACCGTAGCTATGCAAGGCAGCTTGGTCATGAAGGCCATTGTGATTAACTACTGCTGAGGGTCTAATCAAGGAAATATCTAGTTCTAAGGCTTCTAAGCTGATGGGGCTAACTAATCATTTAAGGAAATAATAACATAAACTTGGCATATCACGAATAAGAGTTTGCAACGTACCTTAGTGAGTCATCTGGTAAGCCCTTGCTGTGGCCTTGTTGATGTAAGGTTCCTTCTCTACACCCTTACCCTTTCCTTATCCTCCCGCTTCCGACTCTTTGTGCTTTCTACAGTCTCTGCTCAAATGCCCCGGCTCCCCACAGTTGTGGTACCTAGGCTTCACCGGGCACTCACGTGATTGGTGTACAAACTTACCACACTTAAAGCATCCCGCCTGCCCAGCTCTGCACTCTCCTCCATGCCTTTTCCCACATTTTCCACACAGACCCTCTGCTTCTAACCTTGACCTCCTATCACTAGGACCCTGAAGGTCCTCCCTAGTCCGTTTAGCCGCTTATTTCTTAGGTGCTTCAGAAATGACTTCAAAGACAATGTCATCATAGACAACTCCGCTCAGAACAACCATCGACTCAAAGGTACTCGGTGTGTTGGCCTTTACAAAGGTACGTATCTTTGGGGGCAACCCTTGAACATAATAATGAATCCTCCTCTCCTCTGGGTTACAAGATGAGGCACCAGGCGTGCCAGTTCGTTGTACTTGGAAGTATATTGTCTGTGAGTCATGAGTCCGGCTTGCAACGTCAGGAACTTTCTCTCCACCTTGTGGACTTCGTTCTTGGGGCAGAATTTCTCAATTACTAGCGCTTTCAGATCATTCCACATCATTAGTTCGACTGCTTGGTCACCCATAGCCTGTTTCACACCAGTGTGATGCCTCTCCCTTCAGTGACTTAGCTGCGAACATGACCGCTTGATTCGGCCGGCAGTCACTGAGGCGGATGGAGGATTCCATGCCGTTGATCTAATCTAAAGTATCAGCTGCTTCTTTCTCCCCAGTTAGCTCAGGGGGATCACAACCACTAAATGCCTTGTAATTGCATCCGCGAGTAGGCGGTGCAACATTCTCCACCAGAACTGGTCCTCCCATGGCTGGAAGCACCACTGGCCCTTCAGTGGCTGGGATTACGTTGGGGGTTTTCCTTGGCCTTTCTTAACGCTTCGTCTAGTATGGCTGGTAAGGTTTCCTTCAGCAGCCGGGTAAAATCACGGCCAAGAGCTGCTTGTACGACTGGTTCAAACTCAAACGGTTGGTCATCTCCTTCTGCATGCTCAACATTGTGCTGACTGACTCCCGTATCAGTATGGGTAGTGTGAACACTCCCCTCAATCGCTTGGTTTGTGCTAGCTCCACCGTGGCGGCCTGTACGCCCACCACGTCTTCCTCCTCTACCCCCTCTAGTTCCTCCACGTCTAGCCATTTCTAACTGAAAGATAGAGAACAAAAGATTTAATTTCATCATGCTAGGGAATATGTAGAACACAATAAGTAAGGTAAGATGTTAATATACACTAGCCATCTGCAATTAACCATTACATCACATCTTGTTTTCTATTTATTCGCTTTCATGGTTCCACTAAAGCCTTTATTCTTATCTTGATACTCTAAAAGGTAAACTTTACTTACTATACGCTTCTGATGCTTTGGCTTGAGTTACCCGTACTGGCATCCGCTACTTGGTCCCATTCTCAGTTTAAGTCTGGACATCGGGGATGTCCAAATCTCTCAAACTATGTCTCTGATACCAACTTGTAAGGCCCCTTTCCCGGGAGGCCTCACGTATTGGATTTGCTCATCAACACATAGCACTTTAAACATAAGACATTCATTAACACAGCGGAAACGATTTAAAATCTCAACATACGCAGCGAAAACATAAACATGTCTAATACAATTTGACTTTAACAACATCAAATTAAAATATAACATAAACATAATCGGGATGCCCGACACTGATCTTCGGGTAACTCTTCTAGCTAAGCCAAACATCCACATCCATCAACTACACCTGCACTTAACTGATATGCATACTAAAAATCAGCAACGCTGAGTGAGTTCTAACATTTACTTTAAATCAATTTTTACAAAAGATTTACTAAAACATACATACTGCACTTAAGGCAAAACTTTACATACTTCACTTTTCAAAAATAGTTTAAAACATTCATAAGGTATCCGTCAATTCCTTGTCACTGTTGGTACTGCCCTCGTGATCAATACCACTTAACCATCAATTCTTATCACTGCTGGTATTGTCCTCGTGATCAGGCCCACTTAACCGTCAATTCCATGTCACTACTGGAATTGTCCTCGTGATTAATACCACTTAGCATGTTGTTGTCCTCATGATCAACAACTGGTATTGTCCTCGTGATCAATACCGCTTAGCATAGTTGGGTCCTCGTGACCCATTTATGTTGTCCTCGTGATCAACACCACATGACACGATGTTGTCCTCGTGATCAATACCGCTTAACTGGTACATGGGGGATTGCGTGGTCCCCCGAGCAACCGCCGTCACTCATCCCAATTGTACAACTGTTAACGAGCCATCAAGACTCTTACTAATGGGTAGAACCCATATTTGACATCTTGTACAAGTAACATCTGTCCCAAGGACCTTTATAACTGGTACACATTCCCGAAGGAAAACTGTTCACTTTACTGTTCATAAAACTTTCTGTAAATCTTCTTCATAACTTAACATGTATTATGCCTTTGTTTATGTATATAAAAATATAGTAAATGCTTGCCATAATATAGATATACTTTCGTCAAAACGTACTTTTGCCTCTTTTAAACTTTTCACTAAAACATAGCTTTTCCTTTCAGTTTATAATATATAAAATATAATAAACGCTTTACACTAAGTATGCACACCACCCCTAAAGAAGGCAAAAAGGGGATTAGAACTCACCTGGTATCTTAGCTGCAATGGCCTGCCGGATCTAACACAATCTGAACAATCATAACAATTGACACGTATCAGACTTAACTCAACGCTAAATGGTTTCACCATTTCTGACTAGGCGAACATACTGACTTCACTAACCAGCCTGCTGCCTGCGCACTTAGTAATTGCGCAGGGCCTTGCTCATGCGTACTTGACAAGTACGTAGAGCATTCTTTTTGCGTACTTGGTAAGTACGCAGGATCTTCCTCCTACGTACTTGGTAAGTACGCAGGACGTCCTCCTTGCGTAATTGATAAGTACGCAATACCTGTTTCCTGGACAAAAATCCGAAATTCCTGCATGCTAACCCGATCATGCCAATCTTAGGATTTTCTTTGATCAAAACGTGCGGTTTTCATTCTAGATGCTAGTTCTAAGCTTATTATCAGGTTTCATCCATAAAAACGTCTCCTATTTAGCTAAAACCCGAGAAACCTCAAAACGAACAAAAACTCATATTATGGTCGGATCGTTACCTGTAAACGCTTCTTCTTCACAGCTACTCGTTCCAGATATGTATGCCTACGGTCCTATGATCTTGGATTTGAAAACCGGGACTTTCTCTCTCTAGACTCTTTCTCTCTCTAGAAATTTGGAAATGCTGTTGGAAGTGAGGGTTTAGGGCTGTCTTTAGGCTTATAAGGGCCCAATCCCTTGCCCCTTTCGGCCCATGCACCCCGGCCCAAGCCCGCTTCCCTTTTTTCTTATTTAAGTTTTTAATTCTCGTGAATTCTTTCGCGCTCTAAAACTCGGGCTGTTACAAGTCTACCCTCCTTACAATAGGTTTCGTCCTCGAAACCTGCCATAAGCTAAACTGATAGCTAATCACAGAATGAGTGGCATAAACCGTAGCTATGCAAGGCAGCTTGGTCATGAAGGCCATTGTGATTAACTACTGCTGAGGGTCTAATCAAGGAAATATCTTGTTCTAAGGCTTCTAAGCTGATGGGGCTAACTAATCATTTAAGGAAATAATAACATAAACTTGGCATATCACGAATAAGAGTTTGCAACGTACCTTACTGAGTCATCTGGTAAGCCCTTGCTGTGGCCTTGTTGATGTAAGGTTCCTTCTCTGCACCCTTACCCTTTCTTTATCCTCCCGCTTCCGACTCTTTGTGCTTTCTACAGTCTCTGCTCAAATGCCCCTGCTCCCCACAGTTATGGTACCTAGGCTTCACCGGGCACTCACGTGATTGGTGTCCAAACTTGCCACACTTAAAGCATCCCGCCTGCCCAGCTCTGCACTCTCCTCCATGCCTTTTCCCACATTTTCCACACAGACCCTCTGCTTCTAACCTTGACCTCCTATCACTAGGACCCTGAAGGTCCTCCCCAGTCCGTTTAGCCGCTTGTTTCTTAGGTGCTTCAGAAATGACTTCAGAGACACTGTCATCATAGACAACTCCGCTCAGAACAACCACCGACTCAAAGGTACTCGATGTGTTGGCCTTTACAAATGTACGTATCTTTGGAGGCAACCCTTGAACATAATAATGAATCCTCCTCTCCTCTGTGGTTACAAGTTGAGGCACCAGGCGTGCCAGTTCGTTGTACTTGGAAGTATGTTGTCTGTGAGTCATGAGTCCGGCTTGCAACGTCAGGAACTCTCTCTCCACCTTGTGGACTTCGTTCTTGGGGCAGAATTTCTCAATTACTAGCGCTTTCAGATCACTCCACATCATTAGCTCGACTGCTTGGTCACCCATAGCCTGTTTCACACCAGTGTGATGCCTCTCCCTTCAGTGACTTAGCTGCGAACATGACCTCTTGATTCGGCCGGCAGTCACTGAGGCGGATGGTGGATTCCATGCCGTTGATCCAATCTAAAGTATCAGCTGTTTATTTCTCCCCAGTTAGCTCAGGGAGATCACAAACACAAAATGCCTTGTAATCGCATCCGCGAGTAGGCGGTGCAACATTCTCCACCAGAACTGGTCCTCCCATGGCTGGAAGCACTACTGTCACTTCAGTGGCTGGGATTACGTTGGGGTTTTCCTTGGCCTTTCTTAACGCTTCGTCTAGTATTGCTGGTAAGGTTTCCTTCAGCAGCCGGGTAAACTCACGGCTAAGAGCTGCTTGTACGACTGGTTCAAACTCAAACGGTTGGTCATCTCCTTCTGCATGCTCAACATTGTGCTGACTGACTACCGTATCAGTATGGGTAGTGTGAACACTCCCCTCAATCACTTGGTTTGTGCTAGCTCCACCGAGGCGGCCTGTACGCCCACCACGTCTTCCTCCTCCACCCCCTCTAGTTCCTCCACGTCTAGCCATTTCTAACTAAAAGATAGAGAACAAAAGATTTAATTTCATCATGCTAGGGAATATGTAGAACACAATAAGTAAGGTAAGATGTTAATATACACTGGCCATCTGCAATTAACCATTACATCACATCTTGTTTTCTATTTATTCGCTTTCTTGGTTCCACTAAAGCCTCTATTCTTATCTTGACACTTTAAAAGGTAAACTTTACTTACTATACGCTTCTGATGCTTTGGCTTGAGTTACCCGTACTAACATCCGCTACTTGGTCCCATTCTCAGTTTAAGTCTGGACATCGAGGATGTCCAAATCTCTCAAACTATGTCTCTGATACCAACTTGTAAGGCCCCTTTCCCAGGAGGCCTCACGTATTGGATTTACTCATCAACACATAGCACTTTAAACATAAGACATTCATTAACACAGCGGAAACTATTAAAATCTCAACATATACAGCAGAAACATAAACATGTCTAATACAATTTGACTTTAACAACATCAAATTAAAATATAACATAAACATAATCGGGATGCCAGACACTGATCTTCGGGTAACTCTTCTAGCTAAGCCAAGCATCCACATCCATCAACTACACCTGCACTTAACTGATATGCATACTAAAAATCAGCAACGCTGAGTGAGTTCTAACGTTTACTTTAAATCAATTTTTACAAAAGATTTACTAATACATACATACTGCCCTTAAGGCAAAACTTTACATACTTCACTTTTCAAAAATAGTTTAAAACAATCATAAGGTATCCGTCAATTCCTTGTCACTGTTGGTACTGCCCTCGTGATCAATACCACTTAACCGTCAATTCTTATCACTGCTGGTATTGTCCTCGTGATCAGTACCACTTAACCGTCAATTCCTTGTCACTACTGGCATTGTCCTCGTGATTAATACCGCTTAGCATGTTGTTGTCCTCGTGATCAACAACTGGTATTGTCCTCGTGATCAATACCGCTTAGCATAGTTGGGTCCTCGTGACCCATTGATGTCGTCCTCGTGATCAACACCACATGACACGATGTTGTCCTCGTGATCAACACCGGGTAATGTCCTCGTGATCAACAACGGGTATTGTCCTCGTGATCAACACCGGGTATTGTCCTCGTGATCAATACTGCTTAACTGGTACATGGGGGATTGCGTGGTCCCCCGAGCAACCGCCGTCACTCATCCCAATTGTACAACTGTTAACGAGCCATCAAGACTCTTACTAATGGGTAGAACCCATATCTGACATCTTGTACAAGTAACATCTGTCCCAACAACCTTTATAACTGGTACACATTCCCGAAGGAAAACTGTTCATAAAACTTTCTGTAAATCTTGTTCATAACTTAACATGTATTATGCCTTTGTTTATGTATATAAAAATATAGTAAACGCTTGCCATAATATAGATATACTTTCCTCAAAACGTACTTTTGCCTCTTTTAAACTTTTCACTAAAACATAGCTTTTCCTTTCAGTTTATAATATATAAAATATAATAAACGCTTTACACTAAGTGTGCACACCACCCCTAAAGAAGGCAAAAAGGGGATTAGAACTCACCTGGTATCTTAGCTGCAATGGCCTACTGGATCTAACACAATCTGAACAATCATAACAATTGACACGTATCAAACTTAACTCAACGCTAAATTGTTTCACCATTTCTGACTAGGCGAACATATTGACTTCACTAACCAGCTTGCTGCCTGCTGCCTGCGCACTTAGTAAGTGCGCAAGGCCTTGATCATGCGTACTTGACAAGTACGCAGAGAATTCTTCTTGCGTACTTGGTAAGTACGCAGGATCTTCCTCCTGCGTACTTGGTAAGTACGTAGGACGTCCTCCTTGCGTACTTACCTGTTTCTTGGACAAAAATCCGAAATTCCTGCATGCTAACCCGATCATGCCAATCTTAGGATTTTCTTTGATCAAAACGTGCGGTTTTCATTGTAGATGCTAGTTCTAAGCTTTTTATCAGGTTTCATCCATAAAAACGCCTCCTATTTAGCTAAAACCCGAGAAACCTCAAAACGAACAAAAACTCAGACTATGGTCGGATCGTTACCTGTAAACGCTTCTTCTTCACAGCTACTCGTTCCAGATATGTATGCCTACGGTCCTATGAGCTTGGATTTGAAAACCAGGACTTTCTCTCTCTAGACTCTTTCTCACTTTCTCTCTCTAGAAATTTGGAAATGCTGTTGGAAGTGAGGCTTTAGGGCTGTCTTGAGGCTTATAAGGGCCCAATCCCTTGCCCCTTTCGGCCCATACACCCCGGCCCAAGCCCGCTTCCCTTTTATCTTATTTAAGTTTTTAATTCTCGTGAATTCTTTCGCGCTCTAAAACTCGGGCTGTTACACCCTGTGGTCTCTGATCGCGTGTCAGTTTTTCGATTAAACGAACCCGATAAAAATAGTGCGTTATTTTACCAAAAAATAACTCGTTAGAATTTAATATTTTCTCTCGAGTCCTTGCGTCTCATAAATAGATATCCTTTCGGATTTAAATTAAATTTTACGAAACTGCTCGACCCGGGTGTTAATACGTATAGACCTGAACTTGATCAACTTTTTGATATTATAACACCAAAATAAATCTTGCTTAAATCTTGCTATTATCTTCCGTTCACTAACGAGTTCCTTTCGTATGGAAGTATATTTCAACATAATAATAATACTATTATTATACGAACTCGTCGAACACATGTGTTGACCGTAAAAGTGACGGTTGTCACATTCTCCCCCAGTTAACAGAATTTCATCCCGAAATTCAACTGGTATAATAGTTGACAAGTTCTTTTTCGTAACTTGATTCATGTATGATCATCAAGGGAAATCTAGTTTCCTAGATATAGCATGGAGATTTGACAAATCGAGATCTAAGAATAACCGAGAGTAGGTTACATCTAGTTAGACTCAAAAGCAAATTGAATAATAATGAGAGAAAAATCCTTCGAATTCCAAAGAATCTATAGATCATTGATTTACTGAATCAGTCAAACGGTACACTGTTAATGTTATTCGAAAGATTAAGAAATTCGCCAAAGGATTGATCTACACAGGTATACAAAGTTGGTACAAATCTAGAATGATGTTATGTTACAAAATCCCGGTGATTTAATATCCTTATATAAGCAAGGAAAAGTATCATTCTGTTTGTTTCCATTAAGGAATACTATTATAAATAGTAACCATAAAATTTTAACAGGGGAGTTGCTATTAAGGTTCAAAGAATCGGTAGAATCACCACGACTCATCGAAATAAAAACGCGTCACAGCGATAAAAAATACTATAGGTTATGAAGGATGATCATATCATGTACTTAGAATACAGATAGATAACATCTCGTTAAAATGAAACTTTTCGTCAATACGAACTTCCTTAGGTGGTATAATTACGGATTCGTCGGCTAAACACCTTTTGAGACTCGATATACGATAATCATCGTATATACCATTAAGCTCCTGAGGTAGTTTCAGTTTGTACACAACAAGACCAATCAAATGATTATTACCAACCTCAACACAACAAAATGGTGATCAACCTTTATGTCACAGCAGAGCTTCTAAAGGCGCTCATTTAATGCTAGTGTGATAACTGTTAGAGTAAGGAAATTTGACCAAAGGTAAAAGAGTATCCAAATTACCATCAAATTCTATCACACAAGCCTTAAGCATATCCTCCATGGTATGAATAGTTCGTTCACTTAGACCGTCAGTTTGAGGATAGTAAGCGCTGCTCATATCTAAGCGCGTTCTCAAAGCTTTCTGTAGTGTCTGCCGGAAATGAGAAGTAAAACGACTATCCGTATCGAAGATAAAGGAAACAGGCACTCCATGCTTGTTACAATTTCACTACTATACAGTCGAGCTAGCTTTTCTATCTAGAACTCCTCTTGGATAAGTAGAAAATGTGCAGAGCTCGTTAATTGATTAACAATGTCCCAAAATGAATCATAGCCGCCCAATGTTCTAGGCAGGCCTAGTAATGAAATCAATTGAAACTTGTTCTCACATCCACAGTGAAATCTCGGGTTGTTGTACCATGTGATTGTCAGTAATAGTAGTTACTATCCAATAGTTGGTACATTGTTGCATCATAGGCCGATACAACTTGGTTGGTGTGTATACGACATAACCATAAAAGTAGATACAAGGGAATTTTGAAAATCACCATAACAAAAGGACGAGATTCATACTTCTTGTACTAGAATTGAAGAGTGATGATTAGTCATTAGAGAGTGAATTAATAACGAGTAATCCGAACTTAAAGGTTTACAAAGCAAGTATATAATAAGTACCAATATGATTGTACCAAACTCGAGTCGTTAAACCGAAGATTAACAAACATAGAAGTTTATACTAGGATTCTGTCGAGATAAATTTGCTAAGAGTCAAATTTACTCAATCCTATGAAGTGTTATAACAAATGATTCATCATCGTAAAATAGATGTCAGCGATGACCCGGTGCTATGTAACCTAACCACAAAGCATTAGGATTCGGTACTAACTCGCGTGTTAGTCTCGATATAATATAACCATGTTTGATGATTTTCAACTAAAGGTTCGTATACATATTGCCCAAGGTTAGCAATGAGTTATACTAAAAATCAAATCACCACAAGATCTAGAAAAAGAAAGTGACTAAAGATCCAGAACGTTCTAGTCAAGTAGATTAGTTAAAAGACTAAGTGCAAGTTCAATATTTGGACATTGAATTGACAAACACCAGAAATCGAATTTGGTTAACGGTCAGAAATGGAATTCTGAAATTTTAACAAGAAGTCCATATCAAAAAGATGGTCTACTCTTCACATCGAGTCGGCCAAATTTGATAGGATAACATTAGACGTCTGCATCTTTCTTGATGTGTATTGAAATGATTCGGAAGTAATCCGCTATTCAGCTAGATGAGGAAATAAACAGTCACATTGTGGAAATAATCTCATAAAAATAGTGTCCCCCGAAAATGATTATGAGCTTGATAACCCACAAAAAGGGTAGACTTTGATATAATATCATTGTCAATTTAGCCTGGGGTTTGATTCTCATAAAGTAGACGTCAAAAAAAAATAGGAGAGGATCAAGTAAATCTTTAGGAATTTGCCAAATGTGAGGACGTCATGCTCATAGGTCCCTTAAAGATAATGCAGTCCTGTTCAAGAGAGCAGAGTAAACTATGATTCGTCCCTTTTTCCTCTTCGTGGTAGCGTACAACTTTAATCGGTTAAGAATTCGTAGAACACAAAAATAAATTCAAAATTGCTCTACTATGATTTAGGACGCATCTTTCAAATGATAAGGTTTTCAAATTTCAACTTAGGTCCGCTTTTCCATTAAATTCGATGGAAATGGACCATAAGGTTTCAAAGTTTGTCCTTAGATCTCGCGTTGAAGGGGGTCAAATAGATTATCTGCTAATAACTGGTAGTACAATATGCCTGCAACTTTCTTGGCTTTCGAACGGTACCATTATGACTTACCGTTTCGTATTTCACCCATACTGGTTATAGCCTTAAAATCCTTTGCATAAGAGTTTAAGCCATAAATTTGATGGAATGAGTGTTTAATGTCATAGATTCATATTCCCTAGAGCTCGTGTTAAGAAGTCGTTTCTAAACAGTAGTTGCTCTAAGGATTTCTAATTACAGGAGGCTGAGAATAAGGGATACGTATACGTCTCTACCTAGTTGGAAATCAAAAAGTCAATCAACAAAATGACATTTGAGAGAGAACAAGTACAAAAAGGATATGAAACTATCCTATTCAGATCTATAAAGACAGTATACGTAGAGTAACAAATAGCGATAATCACCATAAATAAACTTTGAATGATTACTAATAAAATTTTTGGTACACAAAGAATCATTCCAACATAAAGTTTCATTTTCTCCATCAAAATGGTTTTCAATAAAACATCGAAGCACTAGGAGAAATCAAGATTTGCAAAACATACGTAGCAATGTTCACAAAAAAAGGGCATTAGTTTCATACTAAGCCATAGCTATCCCAAAATAAAAGTTTTTGTAAATCTAACTAAAAGAAACCTGGGCACAAGCCGCTCGGTGTCCATAGTAGAACTACAAATGATAGAAATAAACACGACAATGAACGTCGTAAAGATGGCTCCTCCTAAGTAACAAGTTTCTCAAGTTAGGTTCCACAATATGAGCGTCGCGGTTAAGAGAATCGGGGATTGAGTGTACCAAATTACCATAGTGAGTGCAGGGCTCTTGCAATGGAAATTTCAAGTAGGTGTAAGACTGAATTATTAAAAATATTTATCAGGAGTATACTGAGAATGACAAACACCGAAATGAGGATTTATACGAACGATTGTATAGAAAGGTTATATTGTCTAAGAAAAAGAAGCTTATATTTCTTTAAGGAATTTCTCCATCATATTGTTACTCCATCGATATTAGAGTGAATTTGGATTATAAGATAAATTCCAAGATTATGTCGGGACCTCCGATTATAGCCGTACACTTACTGTAAGTGTCGAGCATTGTAAAGACCATATTGAATTTACGTGGCCAGTAAACTCTCAAGGGATCTGATTTATCAAGTAAAATAGATGAGAGAAAATCTCCGTTGCTCAAGATTCAGTAAGGAGTTGATTAGATCAAATTCGAATTTCTCTTGTTCCTTTAGAACTGCGAGAACGTTACATGAAGATCAATTAGGGGAGTCAGAAATGTCGAGGTCTGATTCACGCTAGACCGAGAGTCGTCACATGCGTTGATAAACATATAACAAAATTGAAATGAGAAAATCTTTAGCTGGATCTCAAATGTGAAGCAATACTTAACAAATAATTGCCAAATTCAGTCCAAATACCGAGGTTAAATCAACTGAGAATAGATCTCTTTAGTGTCTCGGTCTAAATTTTTATGCAAAATAAACCTTGATAAGAGTTTTGGATCCATTAAGATTCAAAGATAAAAGAGACAATATAAATTCCCATGTCACCTGAGGTAGCCTATCGCATCATTCGATGTATTCGGCTCAACCCTAAGGTTACGATAGTTTCGATCAATATTCGGATGACTGGGAATCGGGACTAGAAATACAGATTAATCATGAACATTAACTCGGACAGTAAGACTCACTAGAGTTCTCATGCACTGCACATTATGATTATGTGTGCACCCGTAATGATAATTTACTTTGCATGGTCCCTACAGTGTTTCCTCTATCTCGAGCTCTCAGCTAAAAAAAAAACTGAAATGTTCATTGGATCACGTCTTCGTGTTGCACTTTCGTGTAAAAGTGTGGATGTTCTATCTGATCACTTTTAATTACTTGTACCAATACTCATGGATTTGCAGACTAAGGCTGTTGTTGGATGGAGGTAACGATAGAGGGGAACAACCGGCGTCCTCTAATAAAATAAAAAGTGTGTGGTGGAAGTCAGGAAGTAATAATAGGGTAGAGATCCCTAAATCAGAGTCGAGCAAGTCATGCTACAAATTTGTACATATACGTGGATCTAATGATCCAACAAAACAAACAAAAAAAAGTTTATGGGTCTCCTGACCTGTAGAGTTCTCTCCCGTTTAGTCCTGCTTCTCCACCTCGGGTTCCCTTTAGATCGAGCAATTATGGCTGCCATATCTCATGGCGAAAGTTCTAGCCATCCAATCCAGCAGATCACCAAAGCAAGTATATACCGCACAAAGTGAAAACAATAGATGTTAAATAAGAAAGTCGACTCCAGAACTGGAGTAGATGCAGGTGCGGTGTAGGTACAACTACAACTCGAGGTAACACCACGACAGATAGATGCGGATATATATTACAGCAAACGTAACCAGAATCATCAAAGAGTACACGTAGTGCCGTGACAACGACATGATTATGACGAAGCAATGTGTCGTAGATAAGCAAGAGGTAGTATGAAATGCACATATAATTCCTACGGTTCAATGCAATAAACTTAGAGTTATAGTCTAGGTCTAGTCTCGGGCAAACCAAATTCTCTATAACCAGTGCTCAGATACCAAGTCTGTCACACCCCAACAAGGCGGAAGTATGGGATGTAACCGGTATATCGCATTGAACACGGGTACAAGAGAAACTTAAAGGAAAATTGTGCATTATATTGAACCATACTACATGCTTCTAACGAAAGTACAAATACAAGAAAAATCTCTAAAACAGTACAAAGTGTCTAAATGCCTGACTACAACCAAAGTATATAATCATAACTAGAAACAATAGTTCTAATCCAAAAGCGAGCCCTCATAAAATTCTCTTCTTCAATTCTGTTTACCTGAAAGCATGTTTCGAAAACGGGTCAACTATATAAATAGTTGGTGAGTTCGCAGGTTTTGCGACTCTATAAAAAGTTTTGGATAAAAATCCAAAGTGATCAAAAATCCATTGATCGAGTACACATGTATTAGACAACATATTACCATGAGCCGCAATCAAAGCCTCGACGAAATAAAAATAAAGTACCCCATACGAAAGTTTAATGCAAACAACCGCCTAAAAAAATTGGCTAACTTTGCGCCCAAGTGACCCTACAAGTCTGGTTGGCGCGACCAAACCATGAGCGGGGGTGTCAACCCAAGTAGTACTACTCAAAATTCCCAACGGCTACGCTCAGCTAATTGATTGCCTAAAATTGGGGACTTTAAGGCATTATAAAAAAAAATAACTCATGTAATCAATGTATCATGTAACATGTGACTAAAAAAAAATGAAACAGCTTTCCCCCAAAAACAGTAAAACAGTAAGTAAAAAGGGGGCCGCGAAACACACCTGGACAATGCGGGTGAGTGATGCGACACAGTCGACAAAAACCGATAAAATCCGAGTCCTAACAGGGTCCTACTAGTCAAGTGTACACAAATAATGCATTTAGGACTCCTACATGTTGTGACCAAGTCAACAAAACAAAAAGTGGCTATGTAATCGGTTACATACCCAAACCCGTGCATACGCGTACGAACTGTTAGAAATTGTGAAACGACTTTTATATAAATTCGTGACCTTAAAACCTTAAGTTTTAGATTTTAATAAAGAACAACAGTAGTTATAAAGTCATATATAATAAAATCTCAAGTCAAGGTTTCGTTTGATAAAAAACGCGGTTACGCGCGTAAGGTCCGGTTTACGGTTTGAAAATCCGATACGTCCGAAATTAGGGTTTTAGTGTGATATTAGCACCCAATTTAAAAGTCCAAATTTATATTTTTAATGTGATCATACTTCTGTCCAAAATCTCTTAAAACGTTTTATAAAAACAATTTTATACAAAAATTCCCAAAAATAGTAACTTTTTATTACGTTTTAATGGACCGAAATTTCAAAACCATACTTAGACATAAATTTACTGCTTGAAACTTCTACAAATTGATAATATACATAAATAATAATTTCTGACCAATTTTGATAATTTTTCAATATCCAGATTATTTATTATGAATATAATATTGTTAAAACTTAACAAATTCTGGAAAAATAGTTAAACTTGTCAAAACTTTACCAAATTTTTACCAGATTAGTGATAGGTCCACATGAGATTTCATTAAAAGTTTCATGTCCTAATTTTGTCCAGAAGTATATGATCCCAAATTCAATCGTTAAAATTTCAGATGTTTAATCATAAACTAATTACTTACCAAATTTCAGATTTTTCCAATACTCAGAGGTGTTTTTCTCAATTTTCATGTATTAAACTTGTAGTAATTTTAATAAATAATCTATAAAGAGTTTGGTTACCAAAATTTTCAGATCAAACTTTTTGTATAAATACTACTGTTTATAAATAAATTTGGGTGTTAAATCATATTTTCAGAAAAAATCCATCAAAATAATTGTCGTATAAAAATAAATATATTAGTTTCATTATTTATTTCACGTGAAACAGGGTTGGGTGTATAACCTAATAACCACTAAAAATACCAAATATCTCAATACTAAATATTTTCGGGTTCAATTCCCAAACAATGACTTATAAAACTATTCTAACATAAAATCAAAACTTAACGGATAAAGTTTATACCTTCGGTAAAAATGGTTCGCGTACGCGGAACCTCTCGTATCACATGCAATACGAACCAAAAACACCATTAGGATCGTTTTTATCTCCCGAGCATTCCCACATGTTCAAAATTGACATGCAATGCCATTTCGATGGCCATGCAACCCGATCAATTTCCTGTTTTCGATCATAGAAACTGTTACAATTTGTTCGTATTCAAAAATATACTTCCCAACATCTGATCGGAATTTCTTTCGGTGAAAACATTCATATATGTGCTAAGAAACTACTGTCCAAAAATCGTCACGATCCAACGGTCGGATCTATGGGGATCGACGATTCTTTGAGACCCAATTTTTCAAATTTGAATATCCGATCAGTAACATTCGAGGGTATGAAAAGCATACCTAGATAGTTCTGATCAAAAATTCCTCCGGTAGGGTTTTGCGTCTATGTGTTGACAAGATCATACCCAAAATTCATGCATTTCTAACGGTCGTATTTCCGGGGATCGTCCGATCTTTAAAACTGCGCATGCATAAAACTTTCTGGACAGAATTTAAAAACTCTTTTTAACGAAATTAAGCAAGGATTTAGACAAATCTGAGCTTACCATTGCGTTTGTAGCATCGAGAAATGGTTCTAGGGGAAAAACGGGCTTCGGCCGCCACCGGACACCGCGCCGGACCACCGTTGACCGCCACGCACCACCGCCGGACCACCACTACTTTTGCCGGAATCCTCTCCAGCCCTCTCCACTCTCTCTCTCTAACTTTTGCTGAATTTTTTGCAAAATGAGAAAGTGGGTGAATATGGGGTATTTATAGCCCCTATGGTCTCCGATCGCGTGTCAATTTTTCGCTTAAACGAACCCGATAAAAATAGTGACATTATTTTACCAAAAAATAACTCATTAGAATTTAATATTTTCTCTCGAGTACTTGCGTCTCGTAAATATATATCCTTTCGGATTTAAATTAAATTTTACGAAACTGATCACCCGGGTGTTAATACGTATAAATCTGAACTTGATCAACTTTTTGACATTACAACACCAAAATAAATCTTGCTATTATCTTCCGTTCACTAACGAGTTCCTTTCGTATGAAAGTATATTTCAACATAATAATAATACTATTATTATACGAACTCGTCGAACACATGTGTTGACCGTAAAAGTGACGGTTGTCACACTAATTTTCTAGTTACTTACAAAAAAAACGAAATGGTTACTCTACATGCACAATTTACAAATCATCTATGCATGCTCCGCCGGTTAATTTTTATTATAATTGATTATTTTATTATTATAATTAATTTTGAAGTTATTACGTTTTTTCTTTATAACTTTTAAAACATGATGTTTTATAAAATTTCAAATATACCGTTTCGACGAGCTTATTTTTATCTATGTTTCGGTGTAAATTTCATTCAAAACGGAGCTGGGCGTGATAATGTACAAGTCATCAAATCACAAACGTTAAATATACGAGTCATCAAAGCTGCTTCAAGGTTTCAATTTTTCATAGTTTTTTTTGTTTTCCACTTGCAACTTTTAAAATATGATGTTTTATAAAATTTTGAATTTGACGTTGCAACGTGTCTACTTTTACCTACGTTTCGACGTGGATTTTTGTAACGTCATTTTTAAACCGATCAGTTGTTTTAAACGTTTTTTTAAACCGTTTTGGTATTTTAAACCATTCAATGCTCATCTCCGAATATACCGTTGCGGGATTCATCTTTTTTTATCTACGTTATCCGCTGCAACATATGAGCAGTAACTTGATTTTTTTATTCTACGTTTTATTTTTAGTTAAATATAATTTCTTTCATAAAAAGAAACAAATAGCGTCCCTGGCCCAGTGATTCACGTACATACACGTATTACAACCCCCATCCGTATCTACATTTCGAACCCGCCGCGGAATGCGTCATTTTAATTAAAAAAGGAAACGATTTACTCTTACAACTTTTAAACTATGATGTTTTATAAAATTTCGAAACTCTCATTACGAAGTGCCTATTTTTATTTACGTTTCAACGTGAATTTTCGTAACATTATTTTTAAACTACCGGTTGTTTTAAATGTTCTTTGAATCGGCTGGCGCCCATCTCAAAATACACCGTTGTGACGTTTTTGTATCTACGTTTAAACCGACTCGCCATGATGCGCCGTCAGCGTGCTTATATTTATCTATATTTCGGTGTAAATTTTTTTCAAATAACTTCACATTTGTATACAACGAGGTAACTTTTTCGTGACTATCGAATATACCGCTGCAACATGTTTTTTTTTAACGTCACATTGAATGTACCGTCGCGATTTGTTTATTTTTATCTACGTTATGAACCCGTCGCGTAGCGAGGGGAGGGGTAACCCACTAGTTTATAACAATATATAGAGTGAGTTAAAAATAAAATTATTAAATATTACTCTATACTAAAACAAATTGGGATACATAGTACTTCTATGTGAGTGAGTTTTTTTTTTTTTTTTTTTTCTAATTTTCTTTTTTTTTTTTCAATTTCCGTTTTCTCCCCTTCTACCATATATAATATACGCTTTTAATCCGTTTAATTTTTTATTAATATCGTTTTTCTATAATAGCTTTCGTTCATTAGCTTTTTTAAAAAACGGAGTGCGCGACTGATATTCACTAGTAAATACTACAGTTTCTGATAATTTGTTTTTAGTGTGTTTATAGTGTATTCACTAATATATAAAAAAGCGACGGAATTTGTTTTTTGTTTTATGAGTTTTCGTATAAAAAATTACTATAATAATTACTTGGTTATGTAAATTCAATAGTATAAATATTTAATTATAAATTAAATGTATTTTTATTGAGAGTAATAAAATCTTGGATAAATGACGTGTTCTAGTGTGTATATATAAAAATGATGAATTTTTAACACAAAAGCTTTAAATTTATAAAAACGGAATTACTATCACTTACTACAACACACTTAGGGCAAGTGCACCCATCATGGACGTAATATAGTGTTGGTAAGACCGGATATCGATCAAAGGATACAAAGGAACTAGGTATCTAACTTCAGTTGATGTCTAATTTTTCTAGAGTTTTAAAATTTGTTTGATTTTGATTTTGGAAGCTTTAAAGAAAAGGCAGAAATGGTAGAAGATAGAAGTAGCAATCAATGACAAGAATTAATCACTTTGGTTTGAATTCATTTCAATGTCGTAGTTAGCTTTAGTTCATATATTCTCAAAAGATCACCATATCGTAGCATGGCGGTCGTCACTTAAGTCGTTAAACCCTATAGCGTGGGTTGATTTTGTCTTCCCGGGGGTAGTATTTTGAACAACATGATGACCGCTATGTTTAACTAGACATGTTTCCTTGTTCGGGACACCACGTCATAATCTTGAAGATCAGTGATCATGTATGTGTAAGTGCATAAGATGGAGCAACTCTTGTGTCGAGATATTGATTCCCACAATAATATTGGAAAGTATGCCATCATAACAACCACCTCAATGTTGGAATTAAAGTATCAAAATTATGTCTTTAGACAAGGGATTTTACACACTAGTCACTATGACTCCCTTGCTTTGATTCCTCTCCACAAAGGTAGTGGTAGTGCATAAAGTCAAGTCTTTAGAATACTGAGTCACCGCATATTAAAAAGTAAGGACCTTTACAACCGCGTTCACAATTTACAACTTCTAACACCCTTCTAAGTAACTAACACACCGACTCTACATAGACATAGATGTATGAATGCCCAAATCAATGAAGCATGAAGTTGATAAATCGTTCTGACGGTTGTGCGGATCCACTTTCAATGTTAAAAGATCATATTTTGAAGTCACTCTCACAGACCAATATTGAATCCATAAACACACTAACTACTTCATAGGAAGTTCATCTTACCAAAGTCATTCAAAGATTTAGCTAAGAATGGTCATGCAATCAACACAGATCAAACTTGTATAAACACACTTAAGCATCATTACAAGATTTCAAATTTGTTAATCGTATCTAGAATCTTGGAGAATGAAACTAGTTACTAAAATTTTAGAGAATTCTTCTACATAGTGGCTAGCAAACCCCTCACCAAGCTCTCTCAAAATGGTGCAAGAATCACATATTTATAGGCTGTTAAAGAGCTCGAGCACGAGCCATGCTTAATGAGGCACAACCCCGTGTGTACTTGATTCTGCTCCACTAACTTGGCCGAAGCAAACATGGACGAGTTGGTTCACACGGGGGCGTGTTGACTCTTGGCAGCGTGATTGACCCTTGGCTTAGGGGCGTGTTATCCAAATGTTTTCTTGTCTCCTGACCTAGGGCACAGGGGTGTGCTTGATGGGGCACGACCCGTGCTTGACTTGCTGCCTTGATCATTTCTTCTTGATTTTTGCATAGTTTTTGCTCCTTTGATCAATTCTTGGTCTTTAGGTCCTGTAAACTTAATATGAATCAATTAAGGTACTAATTCACAAGATTTTTAAGAAAACAAACATAAATGGAGTGACATTTGATGTGAAAAACATGTATAATTTGGTGCACATCAAACATCCCCACACTTAAACCTTTACTTATCCTCAAGCATCACTAATACACTCCCAATGGAATGGGTAGAAGAGAGGAGGTAATCCCAAGTTTGTACTAATTATAAGCGCACAAATGGCCCCAAAGTACACATTTCATGTAAGACACCATGATTTATAATTTTCTTATGGAAATATTTACAAGGGTAACAAGCTTACTATAGTTAACACTTCACACACCTCACAAATGATCACTCAACACTCGGGTAAATATGTGGATAAAGATATAAGTATTTAGTGGATCACTCATGCCATAATGAAGCATACAAAATCATAAGCTTGAAGAGGAATCAAACCTCCACCAACTAACATAAACTTAAACAAGTATCATGAGGGCTTTGAAAGGGTTATAATGTAGTCTTGGGCTAAAGGTGAGTAATGTTTGAGAAAAGTGGCTAAAATTTGCAAAACACGGGTTTTTAACGCTTATATGTGTTGAAACTAAACAAACTATACAAAAGCTAATGAACTACCCAATGATGTTACAATCCAAAATTGCTTATTTTAGCAAGCTTTTCTATATACAACCTTTTTTTTAACAAAGATCAAACTATATACAAAACAAATCCCATGATTGTGGATTTTTACGAAATTTTTTTTAAGTAAGAAAAATGAATGGCAAGCGTTTTTGTTTGAAAACAGGGTGTTTGCTAAAGATGGGTTTAAAATTGTAAAAGACTATTTTGCTAAGTGGCTAATTTTGCATTATATGCGGGTATCGAAATGAAAAGGGAAAGGCTCAAAGGGGCTAACTAGGGGAATATGTGAGTTTAGATATTCAAAATAGAAAAAGCTAAATAACGGGTTAAATCATAATGCCTCAATTATTTAAATGCAAAAGTCTAGTTTATGATCTCAGAATGCATTACCTAATCAAGTTCTAGTTTACAAAACATCATTTTGGCCATCACTCAAGTTTCAAATGAAAGGGGCATTGTGTATTAATGTCGTTATGCTTAAAATCTGGCTCAAAATTCTTACTTGGAAATGGATGAAAATGGGCAACGTGTGAAGTGTTTCCTGGTTTTACTTGTTACTCCCCGATATTTCTTTTTATTATATTTAATTTGTTGCTTCAATCGTTAGGCTTCAAAACATATCTATGGCATAGAGTTTAAAAACGACACCGGATGAATTTTATTAAAATACTGTTTTTTGGAGTTTTTTGAATTTTTGAAAAATTTTCAAATCTTTGTTTAATTTTGTAAAGTTACTTTTAATAAATAGGGGGGGGGGTGTATGCTTATAAATAAGTTTTGTATAAGGCTTGAGTGACAAGACAAGAGATTCAAGTCCGTCCCCACACTTGAATTCAAATTGTTCTCAATGTGCTTAATTACATGCATAAGTATAAATAGAAACAATGTATGAAACAGTGTAAGGAAAGGGTTCTCCCTGATTAGTGCCATGTCCAAGATGTGGTGGGAATCCACTGATGCATTACCGTGCCTTGGCTCGCCAATAGCCGAAGAAACCTGCTAAAAATTATAAAGAAAAATAGAAAGCCGTGGTGGAGATTTGATTATGAGTCTGCGCATCGCGTAACACAAAGTGTTTGGGCGAAATATAAGCAAAAATGCGCATGGCAAATAAAATCTCTAGGATAGAGTGGACCAACATAACTAGGATGGAATGTTAGAAAACGGGTCGATTAGACGAGCTGTAGAAACGGGGGAGTAACTCCCAATCATTTGGTGCTGAAAAGTGTTACTTTGCTCAAGCGTTACTTCTATGCTCACCCAGCCACATAATTACATCAAGACCCATTACATTTGTCCCAGATTATTGGTTTTATGAAAAACAAGCTAAACACGGGTTGCCTCTCGCGAAGCGCCACATTTATTTACGGGTCCTTGGCTAGACCCAAACTGACAAAATAACAAAAGAATGAAATAAGAAGTGTTTCAACAACAGAAAAGTAAAATGTCAATTGGGCATGGATCAGCCAATGCCCAAAACAAAGTAGAATGTCATGAAACCTAAATCAATTAGAGTCCGAGTCATCATCATCGTCACTACCAGCTCCATCATCATCCTCTTCCTCCGCCTCGGAGTAATCACTTCCTAAACTTTGCTGGACTCTTCCCCTCAAGTAATGCACATCACTATCGATGCTTTGAATAATGGTCTCTAAATGTCCCAGCCTTATGGCATCGTCACTACAAAAAAGTGACTATTAGAGACTAAACTATTAACGACTGATATATCAGTCTTGAACACATAATATCTGGGACTGATTTATCAGTTACTGATAATAACGGGGACTAGTTTTTATGCGACTTGTGTTAGTGACTGATAATTAGTCGCTAATAATTTCCATCTTATTTGAGACTAAATTTTAGTCTCAAATATGTTTGGGTAATATAACGTTTTGGAAGGAACCTTTTTCGTGACTGAATTTCAGTCCCAAATACGTTCCATCTGTGATGAAAAATGGCACAAATATATTTGCGACTGAACTTCAGTCTCTAATATGGAGGGAACATATTAGAGACTGAAAATAAGTTCTTAATATTCCAAAAAATTGATCGAATTAGGGACTGATTTTTAGTCTTGAACGCCTTTTATATATGAAAGGATTAAGGACTGATTTTTAGTATCCAATTATTTGGCTCAAGTTTTACCATTTTAAAGAGAGTGTCGGAGACTGACAATTAGTCTAGAAGTTCTTGTAAGTGACCTTATTCGAAACTGAAATTTAGTTTCCTAAGTCTCCAATAATCGACACATATTCTACCATTTCGATGAATTAAACTAGAGACTGAAATTCAGCCCTAACAATTCTTGTAAGAGACCGTATTAGGGACTGAAAGTTAGTCTCGAATGCATTTTAAATATGAAATGATTGAAGACTGATTTTCATTCTCTAATACATAATCGTCAATTCAACCATTAGTGACTAAAGTATCAACGACTGGTGTACAGTTTTAAATATATAGTATCTGGTACTAATTTATCACTTACAGATGGTATTGGGGTCTTTTTTTTTTACGACTTATGTTAGTTACATTTTTTAGTCTATAATAAGGAGGTAGCATATTAGAGACTGAAAATCAGTTTTTAATATTTATAAAATGGATCGAATTAGGGACTGATTTTCAGTTTCCAACAATCGATGCCTATTATACCATTTCTAGGAAATATATTACAGACTATGGTCATGTAAGGTTAATTATGGTCATTGATAGTCAATTAGGGATAATGATGATCAATTGTAATCATTAATGGTTGATGTCGCCCAGACGGTCTATATAAAAACTAACAAAACCTAACCTAGACTCCTAAGTAATAAATGGAGTACCTCCGACTAAACCGCACTGACAGGAAAATGGACCTATCGAGTGTAGCACAGCTTAATGGTAAACCGAGTTATCGAACCCTAGAGACACTACTATAACTATATTAGACTCTGACTCGGACTAAAGATTGATTGATGGGGGGGGGGGGTTTACTACACTACTGATTAGAACTAATAATGCAGAAAACAAGGTCGACTCAAGCTATCAAGGTAAAGTACTAAGGAAAATATCATAGATGGGAAGAATACCACCTAGGTCGGAATCCTACTTGCAAAGCACAACTTCTACCGGTTCTGGAAACTATGATGGATCTGGGTTTCTAAGGAAACAACTCTAGACTACCTAGTGGATCCCTAATCACTCTCGGGGTGTCACCAACTAAGGAACCTAAAGATGTAATAGCTCACCAGATAGTGGATTACCTTTCGGTCTCTCCAATAATGATAAAGTACCCAGAAGACAGATCACCTTTCAGTATCACTGTCCACAATACATTCAAAGAATGCATGGGGTAATTTCAAGATAACAACTATGACTCAGAATAGAAACAATCACTAGACACCTAAACCAACTTCCTTTCAGACAGTTGACACTCGGATTACTAATGACGAAGACTAAACGACTATCTCTCACTTCTCGAGTATTGAGACAGGATACACACTCAGATCTAAAGACGTATCGCGAGGTGTTGGTCCTGGTCTCTCGCGTACCGTGAGAGACAATTTAGTCGCGGCCGGAATTCCTTACCCTCGCGTACTGCGAGGGATCTTCTCTCCTCCTTCGCATACCGCGAAGGTACTATTTTCACCATTTTTCACTTTTGAACTTCAGGCTTCATTCTTGTGCTCGGTTTCTTCACGTATTCACTTGTATTCATCATAAGCACTTGTAGACAAGACAAAGACTCAATAGTATACAAAAAAATGACTCAAAACAAAGATAAAACTAATCAAAACGAACGAAAACAATAGGAATAAAGATGTGTGCTTCGCACTACAGCAAACATCCCCACACTTAACCTTTTTTCGTCCTCGAAAAAGTTTGCAATGGAATCATAACTGAGATCTAACTTAACATTAATCAATTACCAATTAGCCAAACATACTCATGCATTAAAAAGAAATAGTCAGTATTTCTGTCCGATTAAAGCCAAGCACCAACCATCTAGCCCCCGTAATGTGTTCTAATTCCATTTTATACATTT
The DNA here is from genome assembly GCA_023525975.1 of Smallanthus sonchifolius. Classification (NCBI taxonomy): domain Eukaryota; kingdom Viridiplantae; phylum Streptophyta; class Magnoliopsida; order Asterales; family Asteraceae; genus Smallanthus; species Smallanthus sonchifolius. The sequence continues at coordinate 94,862,118 of CM042024.1, read as the reverse complement.
ATCAATCAACCTATGTGATTCACACTTAGAAGTTACAGCTCTACCTAATTCCGTGTCACGGTCATGTCTAGGCATGGGTCAAACCATATAGATTTGCCCACCATGTTAAACTAAGATTTATTTGGTTTAGAAATTAGATGAAATATGGAATGAATGGTATGATAATGAGCATTAATTCAAGCAAATGAACTTTCGTCTAGAGGCGTTTCAACCAAGTCACTATCCCGGATGGTAACACATAGACTAAGTCATATTCAATAAATCATATAAGACTTACTTAGGGGTGTTTTATTGGCCATCCCGGAGGGTAACACATAAGCAAACTTATAATTCTAATCAATTAACTCATGAATTATGGACATATGGATGCGGGCGCCACCAAACTCGGATTTGTTATTATAAAAAGAGAGTGGTGTGCCAAAAATTTCAAAAACAAATAGATATTATCTTAACGTGGTACCTATCACCCTATGTTGATAGTTTCTGTATTACCGACACCCTAAGATGAGTACCCACACAATTTCATGATTTAATTACGTGATTAATCCTAAGTAACACTCACTGGCTGGGTCTACCAAAACATCACTAATTAGACGCGTTTTCTATTATTTAAATCATTTAAGACTCAACAAGTAGATCTAGTTGTACTATCATTTTCCATTTATTATGCAAAACTTATACTTTCAAAGGACATTTTTCAAAAAAATTTCAATTTTTTTTATATTTTTATTTTTTTATTTTTGAATTTTTATAAAGAAGACAAACCTAGACGCTTAGACTCTCACATCCCCACGCTTGAAAGACACATTGTACTCAATGTGAAGCAAGACACAACTAAAAAAATAAAAATACAAAAATAAACCAGGAAGCGACTTAGCTGGTAATGTATATGCTCTCGAATGTCCAACTTCGTTCATCCTTGTGTGCATCGTATAACATTTCGGTCGCGGTTGCACATCTCTGTCGGGCTGCTTAATAATATCAAAATCAACTCCGTCCGAATGGAGATTGAGTACGGATGGACTGATGTACACCTGCAAAGTAAAACTCAAACATACCCGCAACATCAAAGTGACTCAAATTAAAAATAAAAGACTCAACTGACTCACTAAGACTCTGGATAGAAAGCAGGGAAACATACCCGATGCATGGCAAACACATTGACATGAAAGCCACAGCAAGGTAGGTCATCGGATCAAAACGGTTTTCAACTTTCCTATGGTGGTGATAGTCGGTGAAATGATATGGATTGAAGTGATGGATGATGGTGAATGGATGGAGGGTATTTGATGTGGTGATGATAGTGGTGGGAGTGGTGATGATAGTGGTGGGAGTGTTGATGATAGTGGTGGGAGTGGTGATAGATGGGGGTGAGGGATACCACGGGAAAACAAGGAATAAGGGCAAATCAGGGAGGCCCCGCGTACCGCGAGAAAACCAGGACCACTCCTCACGTACCGCGAGGAGATGGAAATCAAGCCGGCCTTGTCCTTTGTCTCTCGCGTACCGTGAGAAACCACAACCAAAACCTCGCGTACCGCGAGGGACCCCTGTTGACAGAAAGTACTTGGGGTTTTTATACTTAGAAAATTTTTCACCCTTTAACTTCTTTTCACCCAAATTCAATAAAAACCTGTTCCAAGAATAAAAACAAATGTAAAAATACATGGAACTTCATTCCTGATGATTTTCCTCACCGAATCAAGCGTGAACCCTGCAAAAACGGACACAAACGAAACACAAACACCGAAAAACACCAAAATGATACGGACTCAAAACAAGGAATGCATACGAACTCTACATCCGGGGCACTTGCCCGAGACTCAAACAAGCCTATCAGGAGGCTTCTCCTTGATCCTAAATGGGACCGCCTTCAACCTACGCGGTCTACCGATTCTCCAAATCCCTGACAACCCCCTACTATCAACGAACATTAAACCTCTATCATGTTTATCAATAAGGTCTTTCCACCACATCTTAAACCTACCTGGTCCGAAGATAACACGGTTTAAGTAACCAAGTAATTCGTCATCCCTAGACGTCCCCACACTTGGGGTTTGAACTACCCTTAACTCACATGAATATGTCAAAACACGGGTTCTCTTACGGGGTGGCCTAGACCTAGGGGCACTAGAACTAGGGATCGGATCAATAGTCCTCCCCTCTGAGCAAAGACTAGGTAGAGGTTCAGGAATAGGATTTTCTATGGATGTGACATCTAAACCTCCACCAGGATCTTTAGGATCCTCTACACTCTCCACCAATTTCCCCACACTTGGGGTTTTGCCTATGATCTCATCTAACTCCGCCATTATCTCTAGAAAATCATCAGGCACATCTTCATCACCGTACTCGTCCGACTCATCTAACAACTTCTCCAACTCTATCACCCAATTAGATGATTCTTCTAAATTTGGGCCAGGTTCACCAACTTCTATCTTACATGGATTAGAGTCCTGATGGTAGTCCATGAAGGCATCAAGCATGCACACAGAGTGGCTATGCTTGCCAACATCCTTCACGTACTTTGTAGCATCAAAGGTGACTGACTCTCCCCCCACACGAAGTGTGAGTTTCCCGTCAAAAAAATTGATCAATGCGTTGGCGGTCCGTAGGAACGGGCGTCATAGGATGAGTGGGACTCTATCATCCACGTCCATGTCCAGGATAACAAAATCCACGGGGAAGACGAATTTGTATACTTTCACTAAAAGATTTTCCACAATTCCCAATGGATACTTGACTGAACGGTCAGCCAAGGATATGCTCACGCGTGTCGGCTGCGGTTCACCTAGGTCTAGCTGCTTATAAATAGAGTATGGCATCAGATTGATGCTAGCACCTAGGTCAGCCAACGCGTGGTTCAACGGCAAACCGCCAAGCAGAAAAGGGATCGTGAAACGACCCAAATCTGCCAGTTTCTTTGGCAGTTTGTTCTAAACCACTGCAGAACATTGCTTACTAAGTGAGACTTCATAGATCCCCTCTAACTTCTTCTTGTTTGAAAGAAGATCTTTTAGGAATTTGCCATATTTCGACATGTGCTGGAGGACCTCTATAAATGGAAGATTGACCTTGAGCTGTCTAAAGATATTCAAGAAGTAGCCGTATTCCCTAGCATACTTATGAGGCAACAAGCGAGCTGGGTAGGGAACACGGCTTAGGTCAATCTCGGGGGTCTTAATCTCACCCCACTCTTCTTCTCCTCGGCCTTCTCGGCAGGCTTTTTTAAAACTATCTCCTCATCCACCAGCTCTTCTTCTTCTACCGGTGGGCTCACCTTCTCTTCTAATCCTCTACTCCTAGTCGACACAACATTCACTAAGGTTCCTGGTCCCGTTACTTCAGCTGACTCGTGCTCCTCTAACATCCTAGCATCGATCTCAGCAAATCAGACTCTCCAATCTATCTTCTTCACCTCTGCAGCCGACGGGATGTGGTAATCATTGCTGTTGGAGGCTTCCTCCTCTACTTTATCCTCCTCTCTATGACTCCTGATCGACACGGCCATCACTGAAGCGTTAGAACTCTTATAGGCCACAAATGCTTCACCGTGCTTCTCCTTCAAACTGTTAGCGATGTCCTCTACCGTACGCTGCAGATCCTGAAATGCTGACTGCTGATTCTTCAATAGAGTGTCATGGGCATCTAGTCAATGTCGAGCGTCCCTGTCCTTCTGGACTAAGTGGGCAAGCATATGTGTCTGATTCTCTATCATCTCTTCGATTATGGCGACCATTAAACCCAGGTGGGTTGTTTCCAGATCTCCATCCCGAGCCATAAGAATTATTGTAGTTGTTATACCCTAGGTTCTGGTTTTGGTTGCCAGCAAAACTCACCTGCTCCTGATGATTGACGGGGCAATCACTGGTGTCGTGGCCTCCCCTGCACACTTCACACCATTGAACACTGAGCTTCAGCTCTTTGATCTGATTCGCCATAGCCGCGAGTGCATCAACCACGCTAGTATCATGAGTAACCTGATGTACACCTCTAGGAGAAGAGGTGGATGCTCTAGCGCTAGGAATGGAAGTCCTAGTAGATGGCCGCTGTTGTTCAGCGAGAGTGAATCTCTCGAACATCTCCTCGCACTCAGCAGGCTCGAACTTGTCCATGATATGGCCTCCCGCGGCTGTGTTGAACATCTGCTGCTTCTCGAAGGTGAGGCCATTATAGAACTTTTCCACAATCGCCTAGTCGGAAAGACCATGCTAGGGACATTGGCTCAACAGCGTGTTGAACCTCTCCCATGCCATGTGATAAGGCTCGTCGGGGTCGATCCGAAAGGAGTAGATCTGGTCCCTAAGGCGAGCGGCCCCGGAAGGTGGATAGTATTTCTTGAAGATTTTAGCTTGAAGATCCACCCATGTGGTGATAGAGTTGTTTGAGAGGGTGTCAAGCCAAGTAGATGCACGCCCATAGAGCGAGAATGGGAAGAGACGCAAATAGATTGCGTCCTTAGGTACACCCGTGATATTGAAGGTATCACATATGCCCGCGAAGCGGGACAGGTGTCTGGGTGCATTCTCATCCTCGAGGCCATGAAACTAAGTGGCATGAGTGATCGTGCTCATGACATGTGACGGGATCTGCCATGTATTGGTGTTTAGAATCGGGGCGTGTGATCGAAGATCTCGCCCAGGTGACCCCATCACTGGCCCTCTAGTGCACAGTACGCCTCACTGGTGGGTCAGCGTTGCCCATGTTAGGAAATGGAATTGGGCTAGTAGAACGTACCTGGGATTTGCATAGCGTTTTCAAACGCTCCTGGAAGTCGCGGGTGCGCTCGTGTAGCTATCGTTCGGGCTCTGGAAAAGCTGAATAAGGTGGTGACCCCTGCGAACGAGTATTGTGCATAAACATAAAGACACTAGAAGGAAAGAGACAGACTCAAAGACAGAAAGACTCGATTCTAAATTAGACACACAAATCACACGTAGGACAAGTACACAAACAAGACTCAAAAGAAAAGAAATAAAATAAACAAAGAACTAGTCAAAGTTAATATTGCTATTGCCAAGTGTCCCTGACAATGACGCCAAAAACTTGATGTCGCCCAGACGGTCTATATAAAAACTAACAAAACCTAACATAGATTCCTAAGTAATAAATGGAGTACCTTCGACTAAACCGCACTGACAGGCAAGTGGACCTATCGAGTGTAGCACAACTTAATGGTAAACCGAGTTATCGAACCCTAGACACACTACTATAACTATATTAGACTCTGACTCGGACTAAAGATTGATTGATGGGGGGGTTTACTACACTACTGATTAGAACTAATAATGCAGAAAACAAGGTCGACTCAAGCTATCAAGGTAAAGTACTAAGGAAAATATCCGAGATGGGAAGAATACCACCTAGGTCGGAATCCGACTTGCAAAGCACAACTTCTATTGGTTCTGGAAACTATGATGGATCTAGGTTTCTAAGGAAACAGCTCTAGACTACCTAGTGGATCCTTAATCACTCTCAGGGTGTCACCAACTAAGAGAATTCACATCAGTTTCTTATGTTTGTGAGTGGATTCTGCATATTTTATGGAGTGGTTGTGAGGGGAGTAGAGAAAAAAGGTATAAATTTTTTGTATATTTGGGGAAAACACTCTTCACCTCTATTAATTTTTTAATATTTTTTGAAGTGGTTGTGAGTGGAGGAGAGAGAAAAGGTAATGATAAAGGTATAAAAAAGTATTATTTAATTGAAAAGGAGAGAGAAAAGGTAGTGATTTTTAGTGTAATTATAGAGATAGGGATGGTGAAAGAGATGAGAATGCTCTAAGGAACCTAAAGATGTAATAACTCACCAGATAGTGGATTATCTTTCAGTCTCTACAACAATGATAAAGTACCCAGAAGACAGATCACCTTTCAGTCTCAGTGTCCACAATACATTCAAAGAATGGATGGAGTAATATCAAGATAACAACTATGACTCAGAATAGCAACAATCACTAGACATCTAAACCAACTTCCTTTCAGACAGTTGACACTCGGATTACTAATTACGAAGACTAAACGACTATCTCTCACTTCTCGGGTATTGAGACAGGATACGCACTCAGATCTAAAGACTCTCAATCACAACTTCTATGGCTACTATTTCTAGCAAACCATACAAACATTCACAAACCCTAAAGTATATGACCTGGATACGCAAATCAAACTGGAAGACATCCACAATCAACATACGGAATTGAAATCAACAATAGATCAGCACTAAGCATTGTAGGTCCCGGGAGCCTCGTCGCGCAGCGGAAATAACATGATCTGTTATGTGATTTGTGTGGGAACAAAGAGAACGAAGCAGATAAACAAGAACAAAGACAAAATATAATGAAACGAAACGTAATCCATAACAAAGAAGTCATCCCGTATTACAGACTACATACCGAAGGAACACACATCTCTCATCTAAGCTCACGGTCCAGGGGTCGGGAGAGCTCTTCCCGACCCGGACATCTCTCAACCTGTTCCAGAGTTCCACCTACAAATGAAGACAAGTCTTCTATTTATAGGGGCAGGAACACTTCCTACGTACTTGACAAGTACGCAAGGCAAAAGCCTTGCGTACTTACTAAGTACGCATGGTTTGGTCATGCGTACTTGACAAGTACGCAGGACCAAACTGGTGTGCAGGCTAAGTACTCAGGAACACCCTCCTGCGTACTAGCCACGTACACCGATACATAGAATTTAATCTATAGTTACAAAACATGCTTCTACAAGCATGCAATATTCATCATAATTATTTTCAAGAGATCTTTTACAAAATCAATAAACCATTTAAACGAATCCAAAACAGATAAAAATCTAAACTTTACGAAGTATTCATCATGTGACCTAGATAATATCAATTTTTTAGCCTAGATTCATGTTTAAAACAACAAAAACAGAAGTAAGAAACAAGAACATGGTTCAAACAATCAAATCGAGAATAAAAATCGAATCTTGAAAACCGAAAACGTTAAGATCAACGAACCCGGATCCAAAGCTTCAACCTTTGGCTTCAAATCTGCTTCTTGCATCCAAAATCTCCTTTGGACTTGCTCTAGACGGCTATAAGATCGAACTCCTGAATAATTGCCTTCAAATTCTATTTAATTATCGATTAGGGCTTTTTGCGCAAATTAGGGCCTCTCGCGTATCACGAGGAGTTGGTCCTAGTCACTCGCGTACCGCGAGAGACAATTTAGTCGCGACCGGAATTCCTTTCACTCACGTACCGTGAGGGATCTCCTCTCCTGCTTCGCGTACCGTGAAGGAACTATTTTCACCATTTTTCAATTTTGAACTTCCGGCTTCATTCTCGTGCTCGGTTTCTTCACGTATTCAGTTGTATTCATCACGAGCACCTGTAGACAAGACAAAGACTCAATATTATACAAAAACGACTCAAAACAAAGATAAAACTAATCAAAACGAATGAAAACAATAGGAATAAAGATGTGTGCTTCGCACTACATCAATGGTTAATAAGGGTTGTAGATCGTTAACTAGGGTCACTAGTAGCCAATTAGGGTTGTTCATGGTCAGTTATGGTAAATTATAGTCAGTTAAAGTCAATGATAGCCAACTAGGGTCATTGATTGTCAATTAGGGTCATTCATGATCAGTTACGGTATTATTTCTGGATAATGGTCAGTTAGGATTGTTTATGGTCATTATTGGTCGACGATGGTTAAGTATGACCAATATTGGTCAATAATTGTCAATTAGGGCCAATTACGATGAATTAAGGCAGTTGATGGCAATGATGGAAACTGTTCTTAAATCAGTGTCACTTATATGTCACTTAGGGTCCATGATGGTCAATTATGGTATGTGATAGTCATTTAAGGTAATTGGTTGTTAATTAGACCCAATGATGGTTGGTTAAAGCCACTGATTGTAAGTTAGGATCATTTATGGTTAATTAGGTTCATTCATGGTCAATTAGTTTCATATTGGTCAATTACGGTTATTATTGACCAATATGGTCCATTAAGGCATGTATGACCTCTTATTATGTGTTGGGGTTTAATATGACTCACTACAAGCTGATACAACCTATTAAGACCTAATATGACATATTAAATGCCATATTGGGCCATTAAGAGCTATAAAGGCCCAATATGGTTCATTAAGGCAAGTATGACCTCTTATTGTGTGTTCGGATTTAATATGACTCACTACAGCCCGCTACAACCCATTAAAACCTAATATGGCATATTAAAGGCCATAATGGGCTATTAAGAGCTATAAAGGCCCAATATGGTCCATTAAGGCAAGTATGACCTCTTATTGTGCGTTGGGATTTAATACGACTTATTACAACCCGATATAATCATTTAAGACCTAATATGTCTTATTATAGGCCATTAAGAGCTATTAAGGCCCAATATGGTGTATTATGGTCCATTATGGTCCTTCATTGTCAATTGAGGTCGTTCATGGTTAATTATGGTCATTGTTGGTTAGTTAGAGTCGTTATTAGTTAATTAGGGTCATTGATGGCCCTCTATAATCATTGATAGTCAATTAGGGTCGTTGATGGTCAATTAAGGCCATTCATGGTTGATTGGGGTCATTTATGATTAATTACGATCATTGTTAGTCAACTAGAGTCATTATCAGTCTTTTTTTAGGATCAATGATGATTAATTAGAGTGATTTATTGGCGTTTAGAGTAAATGATGGTCAATTATAGCCATTATTAATTATTTAGGGTCGCGTCAAATAGGGTCAATTATGGTCAACGATGTTTAATTAGAGTCACTGATAATCATAGGATCGTTGATGGTCAATTAGGGCCATTCAAGCTCTAACTAGGGTTATTCATGGTCAACTTTGTTAGAAAGGTTGCATTTATATAGCCTAAAGGCGACTTTTATTTTTAGAATGTTACGTAACATAAAATATGAATAAGTAACTATTATATGAAATGACAACTTTTTTTAAAAGAGTTATATTGTTAAATATTAAAGACAACCATTATACTAAACTACTGTTCATTTTTTAAATTTAATTTATAACTATTTTAGTTTCCCCCTTTAGTAAATTTTAATTTTATTTTAAGTATATTATAGTTAGAATTTGTATTTAATGGGTAAAGATCATTTGTTAACCCACTGTTATTTTGTTAACCCAATTAAATTCGTCAAAATCAATTTTAATTATTATTATTTTTAATAACATTATTACACCAATACAACGTCATGTTTTTTTTTTGTATTTTTGTAAATTCGTAAGTGTAAGGGAGTTTGTACTGATGTAAAATTTTGCTGAAAACATAAAATATATATTTTCAGAAGAAAATTACACAAGTGTAAATTCCCCTTACACTTGCGAATTTACAAAAATACAAAAAAAAAACGTAACGTTGTATTGGTGTAATAATGTTATTAAAAAAATAGTTTGGATTGATTTTGAAAAATTTAATAGGGTTAATACAATAACAGAATCCTGTATTTGTTTTACATAAATATTTTATAATTTTTATATATTAGTGATGCCCCAAAATTTATTTCCCTCTCATTTTAAAATGTCAAAATATTTCCCTCTCATTTTAAAATCTCAAAATATGTTAACTTCACTCCTCGTATTATTAGTTCCTTCAAATTAATTCCCCTTCCCCAAAATCGATTCAATCTAAAATTTAGAGCGCCTTGTTCCTAAACCCTATTTCTACATTTGGTTTGACGTCCTTCCCTGCTCCCAATTCCTCCTCAGAATCATAGTCTATCTAAAGAGCACACTTCTTCCTCTCTAGCATCGCCGGAATCGAGCGAAATAGGTACGCCAGGGCCGGAGACGTCAAACTGACGGCTTCTCATGTTCTTGTTTGTGATTGAGTTAGAGGTTGTGATTCTAAAGTTTAATTGAATTAATTCTTTGTTAATGTTTTGAATGCTATAGTGTTTTATTGTTTTGAGTTCAATGAGAACTGAACTATTGCGATGATTGTTTCGTGTATTGTCAATGAATCATGTTTCCACGTTCTGCCTTTTTGAAAGCTTGTTAAAGTAAAGGGCTTTCGTGTGCCAACCCTAAAAATAGGTTTAAGCCTTCAATTTTTTAAGTTTCAGCTAGGTAGGATACTGATAATTTATTATATTGAATTTACTTCATATATTGAAGATGTCGTGAGAAACGGGTATTTTTCAGTAGCCGAGATCGATATCTCATGCTTTGCGCCTTTGCTTTTTCGTCGTTCTGATAATGGTTTAACATTTAGTGCAATTGTTTATATCTGTTAAAAATGGCGGTATTGGATATTTTGATTGTGCATATTTGATTTCATCTTTTATGGGTGACATATGTACAAATTCTCACATTGTAACATCCCTAAATAAATAACAGAAGGAATAAAAGGAAACGGATTACGGGCGCAAGGGAAGGGAGGTAAAGCCTCCTCATCCTCTCCATCCTTTCCATTCATCACCCTCACCACAAACCTAGAGAGAGAAACTAGAGAGAGAAAGTTTCATACACTACAACCGAGACCGTGACTTTGGCCCGAGATCGTTGCTAGAACTTCGTGTTGATTGGAGAAGGAGAATCACACAGAAAACAGGTAATGAAACGGTTCCAGATCTGAGTTTTTGGATTGAAATGAGGTTTAGGGTTTTATGTGGGTTTTACATAAAAATCTTTACGTATGCAATGGCCTAAAAAGTATATATCTAGCTTCATGGAAGCTAGATATGAGTTTTGGACGTAAAAAGTTTGAAAATTGGATAAAAACGATGATTTTGGCCAAGAACATATGAGTCGTCCGAAAACGCGATGAATGGTCCGAAAACTTTGGCCCGTTCGAAAAGTATTTCGGACGAAGATAGTTTCAGACAAAATGTTTTCGAATGAAATCTTTTTCGACCGAAAATGTTTTCGAACAAGATGTTTTTGAACGAACTAATTATGGGAAGTGAGACAATTCGAACGATTAGTTTTCGGTCGAAAAAGATTTCGATCGAAAAAGATTTCGGATGAAGAGTTTTCGCACAAAACAACTTAGTATTAATTTGTCTAGTTCGTGACTCTTGAGCAGATTCCTTAGCCTCCACCTAGCTTGAAGTCTTGTTAAGTGAGTTAACCCTTAAGAAAATCAGGTGAGTTCAAGAATCCCTATTTTAATGTTTTAGGGTGGTGTGCATACTCAAGAATTAGACATTTATAATAAATGTATTTTATTACTTAGACGTTTGCAAAGAAAGATAAGAACGGTGACGGTTTATGAAAAAGAACGCTTTGTAAGAAAGAAAGATAACGGGTGTCTAACCGAATGTGTTTACAAGAAAGATAAGAAAGGATGGTTTATTTAACTATATGTTTTATAAACAAAGAGACGAGAATGGTTTATCTAACTATATGTTTTATAAACAAAGAAAAGAAGAATATGTCGAATACATTGTCTGATCTGTAAAAGTATGCTTTTGCGAAGGAAACACTTGGGATAGTAGCGTATCCCTAGAGGCTAGTGCTGGCTCAAGCATGGTATCAAGTCTTGAGGTTGTAATATAGTCCTAGTGATTAATGCTACCCGAAGCCGATGTTGCGTCATGGACCGAGACCATGGCGTACCATGTGAAAAACCAGCACAATGCTCGACAGGGCACTCTAACGGGTGAAGTTGAAACTGGTTAAGATGAGTAACGACGGTTACTCTAGCGGCGACGGTCGCTAAGTAAGATTTAGAAGCCCGCTTGGGGGTACAGACACGGTCAGATAGATATTCTATCGGAAACCGAAATGTTCCTTCGGGAACCACATTTAGAAGCCCACTTGGGGGCACATAACAGATTATAGACGTTAATGTATGACTTAAAGAAAAAGAGCACAAAGTAAATACGTTTGTAAATAAAAGAAGAAAGAAATATTTTATTATAGTAAAAGTAACGAGTCTAAAACCTTCTAAGTCGGTGAGATTGAGAAGGGGCACGGCATAGTCGACCACAGTGCAAAGGATGATGGAAGGCCAACCTTAGAGCCTACGGATCGGGTGACTCTAGCCATGAAGATTGCATCAATCTTGAAAGTCGCATTGCCAGCATCCCTACCTGAAGTTATGAAAGAAAACGGAAAGGGAATGAAAGGGAACGGAAAGGGAATGAAAGGGAACCTGAAGGACAGAGAAAGGAGAGGCGATATAACCGATGGAGAGACCGATAATGGCAACTTAGATGTTAAACTGTCTTTGCAGAAATGATTACAAGCTTTCCCAAGTTGTGATCCACTTATACTGGATGGAAAGGAAGGGGTTAATGTTACCTATTGCTGGATAGAAAGAACGAGTGCGATTATCAAAACTAATGAGTGTCTTGATGGAACAATAGCACGAACCTTTGTTATAAAACTACTGCTGGTAGAACCACGAAAGTGATAGAAGCGGTTGATGTCTGCTTGATAAGAATTGAGGGCCATGGAATTCCTGATAACTTGTCTCAGATTGCCCGTTGAGGAATTGTTATAGTATTGGGAATAGTTTGGCTCGCCGCCAACGAAGCCCAGATAGTATGTAAAAGAAAGACGATTCATCTCAAAGTTTATGATGGTAGTCTAACTTCGGTTATGGGGACAAAGAATGCACAGTGCCTAATGTCATCTCGATGATCAAGGTTGAAAGTTTTTACGAGTCGCAGCCGCAAGGCTCACTTGGCGTACATCGTTGATGATAGAAAGAAAGTTACAGAGTTGAAAGATGTACCCATGGTGTGCGATTTTCCAGGGGTGTTCCCTGCGAAATTGCCTAGGATGCCACCTGATCGGGAGATAGAGTTCAGATAGATGTGAGCCAGGAGCCAGTCCGTGGTGAAAGCACCCTATCAGTTAGCTCCATCAGAAATGAGAGAACTAATGAATCAGTAGGAAGATAATCTAGAGAAAATTTTCATCAGACCGAGCATTTCACGTTGGGTGCTCCGGTACGATTTGTAAAGAATAAATATGGTAGCATGCATATGTGCATTAACTACCGAATGCTAAACAAACGCACAGTAAAGAATAAGTACCTGTCACCAAGGATAGGCAATCTGTTGACCAGTTGTAAGGGGCAAGATGGTTCTCGAAAATCAATCTTAGAGTTAGAGAAGATAAAGTATCGAAACCTGATATTTTTTGCGCACTATGGAGACTACGAGGTTCTCGTGATGTCGTACAGCTTAACCAATGCTCCCGCAACATTCATGGATAAGATGAACAAAGTGTGTCGACCGATGCTCGACCGGTCAGTAATAGTCTTTATAGACGATATCCTCGTTTACTCAAAGAGCGAAGGTGATCACGCCTGTCACCTACGAGAAGTTTTGGACACATTGAAAGAAGAAAAGTTGTACGCTAAGTTTTCTTAAGTTCAGTTCCTAGGCCATGTGATTAACGCAAAAGGCATCATGGTAGACCTAGCAAAGATCGATGCAGTGTGGAATTGGAAAACCCCTAGGACACCAACAGACGAAGGAGTTTTCTGGGATTGGCAGGCTACTACCGGAGGTTCATTCAGGACTTTTCAAAGATAGCCTCGCCTTTAACCAAATTGACCCGCAAGGAAGTAAAATACGAATGGGGCCAGGCCCAAACTGATGCTTTTGAAGAATTAAAGAAAAGATTAACCCAGGCACCAGTGCTGACCCTACCCAACGGTAATGAGGACTTGATGCTGTATTCTGACGCATCGGTTCAGGGGTTGGGCTATGTACTAATGCAAGGACGGAAGGTGATCGCGTATGCGTCACGTCAATTAAAAACTCACGAAGTCAACTACCCGACTCACGATTTTGAGCTCGCGGCGGTTGTCTTTGCCTTGAAGATTTGGAGGCATTACCTCTACGGAGTCAAGTGCACCATTTACTCCGACCATAAAAGCTTGAAGTACTTCTTTCAACAAAAGGAGTTGAACATGAGGCAACGACGGTGGCTAGAACTGTTGAAAGATTATGACTATGAAATCCTTTACCACCACGGGAAGGCAAACGTGGTGGCCAACGCCTTGAGTCGAAAGGGGACGACAACTCCTATCAAGGTGAAAGCGTACCAGCTGGTCGTGACTCCAGACCTTATGACAGAAATCGAACATGCCCAGGATGAAGCTTTGAAAGAAGAAAATGTCAAGCGAGAAAGAATAATGGGTCAGCAGGAGAAGTTAGAAACTAATGCCTATGGAGTACGAACACAGTTTGGGAGGATGTGGATACCCAAGGGTGGAGAACTTAGAGTCAAAATCCTTGACGAGGCTCACAAGTCTCGCTACTCTATCCATCACTGCACCAACAAGATGTACCATGATTTGAAGAAGGAATACTGGTGGCTCGGCATGAAGAATGATTTAACCGATTATGTGAGCAAATGCTTAACTTGCTCTCAGGTGAAGGCCGAGCACCAGAAACCGTGTGGAAAGATGCAACCCTTATTCATTCCTGAATGGAAATGGGAACACATTACAATGAATTTCATAACCAAGCTACCGCGTACAACTAGAGGTCATGATACCATATGGGTAATTGTGGATTAACTGACGAAGAGTGCTCACTTCTTGCCTATACGTGAGACTTTTTCATCTGAGAAGTTAGCATAAGTATTTACCAACGAGATCGTAGCAAGACACGGTATGCCATTGACAATTGTATCAGACCTAGACACGCGATTCACATCTAGGTTCTGGAAACAATTTCATATGACAATGGGCACAAGGCTTAACATTAGCACCGCTTACCACCCGCAAACTGATGGGCAGTCTGAAAGGACTATTCAGACCCTCAAGGACATGCTCCGGGCATGTATTATCGATTTTGGTGGTAGTTGGGATAGTCATTTGCCACTGGCGGAATTCTCCGACAACAATAGCTATCATGTGTCCATCGACATGCCACCATATGAGATGTTATACGGAAGAAAGTGTAGGACGCCCGTCTATTGGGGCGAAATTGGACAGAAAGATTTTGCAAGTCTGGATGTGGTTAAGGCAACTTCCGAAAAGTTTGACCAAATCAAGGCACAGATGAAAGCCGACAAGGATAGACAGAAATCTTATGCAGATAAAAGACGAAGGGATCTTGAATTCCAAGTCGGAGACAAAGTACTGTTGAAAATGTCCCCATGGAAAGGAATAATTCGATTTAGGAAAAGAGGAAAACTAAGTCCGAGGTTTATTAGACTGTTTAAGATTGTAGCACGGGTTGGAGAAGTGGCTTATCAATTGGAGCTACCTTAAAAATTGAGTGGAATCCATCCTACTTTTCATGTGTCGCATTTGCGAAAATGCTTAGCTGACGAATCGACACATGTTCCACTCGATGACATCGAGTTAGACAACAAGCTTAACTATATTGAGGAACCCATGGCAATTTTAGATAAGAAAGAGAAGCGACTACACAGTAAATCTATTCCATTGGTCAAAGTTCAATGGAAACATCGAAAGGGGTTAGAAGCCACGTGGGAGACTGAGTCGGAAATGAGGGACTTATACCCTCAGTTATTTGACCTGTAAAAGGTTTCGAGGGCGAAACCTATAATAAGAGGGGTAGACTTGTAACATCCCTAAATAAATAACAGAAGGAATAAAAGGAAAAGGATTACAGGCTCGAGGACCCGGGCTTGGGCCGGTCTCGTGGGGCGCAAGGGAAGGTAGGTAAAGCCTCCTTATCTTCTCCATCTTCTCCATTCATCACTCTCACCACAAACCTAGAGAGAGAAACTAGAGAGAGAAAGTTTCATAAACCGCAACCGAGACCGTCACTTTGGCCCGAGAACGTTGCTAGAACTTCATGTTGATCGGAGAAGGAGAATCACGTAGAAAAACAGGTAATGAATCGCTTCCAGATTTGAGTTTTTGGATTGAAATGAGGTTTAGGGTTTTATGTGGGTTTTACATAAAAAGTTGGAATCTTTACGTATGCAATGGCCTAAAAAGTATATATCTAGCTTCATGGAAGCTAGATATGAGTTTTGGACGTAAAAAGTTTGAAAATTGGATAAAAAAAGACGATTTTGGCCAAGAACATATGCGTCGTCCGAAAACGCGATGAATGGTCCGAAAAATTTGGCCCATCCGAAAAGTATTTCGGATGAAATAGTTTTCAGACAGAATGTTTTCGAACGAAAAAGTTTTTGGTCGGAAAAGATTTCGACCGAAATAGTTTTCGGGCAAGATGTTTTTGAACGAACTAATTATGGGAAGTGAGACAATTCGAACGATTAGTTTTCGGTCGAAAAATATTTCGATCGAAATAGATTTCGATCGAAAAAGATTTCGGAAGAAGAGTTTTCGGACAAAACAACTTAGTATTAATTTGTCTAGTTCGTGACCCTTGAACAGATCCATTAGCCTCTACCTAGCTTGAAGTCTTGTTGAGTGAGTTAACCCTTAAGAAAATCAGGTGAGTTCAAGAATCCCTATTTTACTGTTTTAGGGTGGTGTGTATACTCAAGAATTAGACGTTTATAATAAATGTGTTTTATTGCTTAAACGTTTGCAAAGAAAGATAAGAACGGTGACGGTTTATGAAAAAGAACGCTTTGTAAGAAAGAAAGATAACGGGTGTCTAACCGAATGTTTTTACAAGAAAGATAAGAAAGAATGGTTTATTTAACTATATGTTTTATAAACAAAGAGAAGAGAATGGTTTATCTAACTATATGTTTTGTAAACAAAGAAAAGAAGAATAAGTCAAATACATTGTCTAATATGTAAGAGTATGCTTATGCGAATGAAAGACTTGGGATAGTAGCGTAGCCCTAGAGGCTAGTGCTGTCTTAAGCATAGTAGCAAGTCTTGAGGTAGTAGTATAGTCCTAGTGACCAATGCTACCTGAAGCCGATGTTGCGTCATGGACTGAGACCATGGCATACCATGTGAAAAACCGGCACAGTGCTCGGAAGAGCACTGTAACGGGTGAAGTTGCAACCGGTTAAGATGAGTAACGACGGTTACTCTAGCGACGACAGTCACTAAGTAAGAATTAGAAGCCCGCTTGGGGGCACAGACACGGTCAGAAAGATATCGTTTCAGAAACTGAAATATTCCTTCGGGAACCAGATTTAGAATCCCGCTTGGGGGCACATAACAGATTGTAGACGTTAATGTATGACTTAAAGAAAAAAAGCACAAAGTAAATACGTATGTAATTAAAAGATGAAAGAAATATTTTATTGTAGTATGCGTACAATATAATATGCATGTTTAAAGAATGTTTTAAAGAAAAACCTTTTCATTCAAAGTTAAAGACAAAGAAAGACTTGAACCCATCAGCGTTAGCTGGCTATTTTAGTATGCATATCAGGTAACAAATAAAAGAAAAGATATGAAGCTGCGAGATCTTGGTAGTGGATGGCCGTTGGTTGTTGCTGATCAAGACTGTTATCCTTAGTTTATGAACGTTGAGCAATTCTATGTTTAAAGTTTTTGTTAACTCTGAATTTTGTATAAGACTTCCGCTGTAGTTAAATGTTTGATTCAAGGTTTAAGAACTAGGTTTATGCTATGTTTGCCAACTATGAGAGGTACCCGGTTTGAGTCCTTTCACACATCATAGAAACGGGGTCCATATATTGAAATGGTGAAATGAGCTGAACAATTGACATGTACTATTTCTTTTTTATAGTCACTGATGTGAATTAGTGATAAACTCGTAGAAAAATTGATTGGTTGATGATGCTCGTGTAGATAAGTGTAGGAGAAGCGACACGGGTAGGATTATGTCCTCAATAACTTTAAGTAGAGGCGGACAAGCACTTGCCCCAATGAACAATCAAAAGGAGGTTTCTATAACACCCTTTGAAACTGAAGTGCCAGAGTGAAATTACTGAATTTACAAAGGAAGAGGTGGATGCATTACTGATTAAAAGGTTTGACACATGCTATGTCTGGTGTTCTTGAGCAACCTGCGTTGTCATCGTGTGCTTTAACTATTTGCTGGCCATGTTTTATATTTTCAGGGCAAACATGAGTGGATGACAGAGTATATGAAAAAGCTGAAGGTGTGTATAAAATGGTTTGAAAAGGGTTTACAAGAACTAGCTAAGGAGAAGAATAACTTGCGTGAGATGCTTGATCCTCTTTGAAAGAAAGTTTGGCTAAGGAAGAATTTGAGTAACTAGTAAGTTCTTTGATCAAACAACTTAGTATCTAATCACCTTTCTGTTTGTTTCATTATTTCTATTTTTGTATTTCACAAGAGAGAAAAAGAAGCTAGGATAACTTCAGAAAAAAAACTCAAGATTCTTCAAGGGAAGAGCTTGGATGGGCTGCGCAGAACGCATTGAATGCTAATGAGAAGGTAGTATAAAGAAATTAATCCATAATCGTAGAAGTAAAACCTCTAATTGTTTTGTTTTTATTTTTGTCCTAGGTTATATTTCTACATTTTGAAGATGGGGAACTGGGTTTTATTGCATGTCCATTGTTAAATATACAACTATCTTGAAAAAATAAATCATTTGAATTCCAAAAATACGTGTATCATAATTTAGTAACCACATTTTGAAGATAAGGAACTGGATTTTGTATATAATTCAGTAACCACACTTTTTTTGGCTCTACATTAGAGTCTAGACTTGTAAATTTAGACAGAACTTACTTTCTAATGTTAAGTAATGCACTTGAAAACTCACGAAGAAAAACTGTTTTCCTTATGGATAATTTGAAAGGGCACCATTACTTGTTGTGATTTTTTCACAACTATGATTACACATGTATTCTCTTCAAATTGGCTTAAACGTATTAGTTTTTTTTTTCTACAAATTGAACCTGTTTGTGTAATTGTGTTGTAATAGGATTCTCGACTCTCGAGATGATGCAGTAAAGCAAAAAGAAGCCGCAAAGAAAGAAGTGGTAGACTGAAGAGGTAAGTATGTTCCGTCTAGCTTATTTATTTACTTATATTTTCTTATTTACATCCTTGCTATTCAGATTTTCTTATTTAATTCGTTTCTTTTTTGCATCTTGAATAGTGTCCTCATTGTTTGTAGAAAAGGTCTTTATTTTTTTAACAGGTAACTGCTAGTATTATTGTTAAAAAAAAGTTAAAATGAGCATCATTTTACTCGCATCAACATGTGTGTCTGTTCTTGCTTTTAGTTGGTTTCAGCATCCAATGTATGATTCTAATTTTAATTATGTTGTTTTGACTTTTTTTGTATTGGTAATTTTGTAGAAATTTGCAACTCAATCAAAGCAAGTGGGGTGGAACCTGATGTCAAAGTGATATATTTATTCAAAGATTTGATGGCAACATGGCTAAAGTTGTGGAACGTGATTAAGGTATTTTGTTAACCTGTTATCGACTCATTAACCGGTCAATTCATGAGGGTGGTGGTTTCATGAAGTGTCAATCTTTGTGTTTTAATTTAACATGCATTTGAATAGAAAATTGTAATTTAGTTTGATGGCGTTGGTTATCTACTTTCTCAAATTATTATTTATTTCTTGTTAATTTTCCTGCTACAATTAATTATAGTACTAAAGGAACATAATATTGGTCAAGGATTGATTTTTTTGCCTTTATGTACATGCAGACAAACTTGAAAGTCAATGACGAACATAAAACTCAATGAAGAGCGGATAACATCACTTTCAACTCGAAAGAAGTAAGAGAATACCTGAAAAACTAGAGGGTGAACATAGAAAACATGTAGAAAGAATCCGAACTTATTAAATTAAGAAAGGCCTTAAATGATATTTTTTTTATATTGACATTTGTATAGTTTTTTAAATATATAAATATTTGGTTTGATTGTCTTTGTATATATTATTTTGTATATACATGTAAATAAGAAAAAAAAAAGTGGATTTTTTTTAAAAGAGCCATTTCAAATTTATGTAGCAAAATTGTTACTAATTGACAATTGAATTGGACACTGATTTTCAGACCCTAAATAAATATATTGGAGACTAAAAATAAATATTATCTTAGACTGTAAAATTACATATTAGGGACTAAATTAACATGTCATATTTGATTAATTTCCAGTCCTTAAAATAAGCATATGAACGATTGAAATCGTGTGGTACCAGGGACTAATTCTCAGTTTTTAAAACATCTTATTGGAGACTGATTTGATATGGAATCATAAATCTAACAAAACGTATTAGAGACAGTATATACATGTTTAGATGACTGATTTTCAGTCCCTAAAGTTATACATTAGGGATTGATATATCATAGTATCCGAGACTGATTTGCAGTCACTGAAGAAAATGTATTAGGGACTGAAATGAGTTGATACTGGAGGACAAATTGAGGACTGGATTTTTATGTATCAAAGACTGACAGTTAGTCCCTGTTGGTGCCATACAATGGGGACTGATTTTTAGTTACTAACCAAACTATTTAGGACTAAGTATCCATCACTGACAGGGGACTTGCGAAATCAGTCCCTGATAACCATTAAGTACTGATACGAGGGTATTAGAGACTAAAATTTTATTCCCCAATACCTTTTTTTTTAGTACGTCCTCAGCTAGCACGTAGGTGCGTTGAGAGTAATCAATACTCTGCTGCAAGGAGTAATACATGTTTAGCATGGATGGGAATGGGACATCATGAGGATGGTGGGTGCTGGTAGATTGAGTAGGGTGAGTCATGATACTGAGGTGGTGGTGAGTAGTGCTGCGGGGAAGGGGAGCAGTGCTGCAGGGAGGGGGAATGCTGCTGCGGGGAGTAATGCTTCGGGAGTCTCCCAAATCCATGAAGACATTGGTTGGATCGGCTGGGTCCCAATTCCGACCTTCTAGGTCACGTAGTCGTACAACCAGATGTGTGTAAAAAATATATATATATATATACACACACACACACACAGAGGGGGTGGTTCTAATAAAAACAGACTTGAATTGAAAAAACCCTGTTTACTATGTAAAAAAAGAAAAAAAAAACTTTTTATTTTTGGGATGAATTCTACATTCAATTTTAACATTTTTGGTGAAAAGATTATAAAAAAACGCCAAGCAGTTTTTTTTAAGGTTTTTTTTTTAAATCTGACGTTTTTACATATGTAAATGTCGTTTTTACATATGTAAGTGCCGACATAAGCATATGTAATAAAAAACGCTGATTTTTTTACATGTTTTTTTTATTTATTCGGCGCTTTTTAAAATTGTTTTTGCGAACCAACTTTTTTTTGGGTAAATAATCAATCCCAAATTTTATAAAAAAAATTTTGAATTTTTTTCAAAGGGTTTCTTGGGTTTTCCCAACTCAAAATGGTTTTTATTCTACACTTCCCTTATTTTTATATATATATATATATATATATATATATATATATATATATATCTATGAAGATTAAATTACACAAATTAAGCTTTAAAAAGGGTTTTCACTAAAGACTAACTACACACAACATGCAAGTGTATCTCTCAGATAGTAATATAGCAAAGGTAAGAACCGGATATCAATCCGTGGACACGGTGCAATGCAATAATAAGCGGGAGTCGATATTCAATCAAGTGAAGTAAAAGATGTTTGAAAGGGAATTTTAATTAACTAAAATGCAAATACATAAAACTAGGCTACAAACACACAATGAACAATCAAGAAGAGAAAATAACTTCGGTCTCGAATCCATCTAGAAAACATCCAACAACAACTATAGAAACATAGCAAGTACACGAAACATATGTTGACTAAACTCTCGTCAAATACATCTAATCAATTGATCATTCGGAAAGCTAGAATGAATTATACAAACCAACCACCTAAAATCATGCAATTAAGCTCTCGTGTTACAAATATATTAATGTTTATAAAGATAGAACTAGTTTCCGATAAGGGTGACTAATCCAACAACTAATTGGAAAGATAACATGAAAAACACACTATCCACCTCAAGTTGATTCAAATCAACAACAACATGCACTTCTTCAACATACAATGTTCATACAAAGATTACATAAATTAAGGAGATTGTGTCAACAAATCCTAGAAAAAACTGATACTAAGTATGAAACATCATAACAAACACTTTGTCTTTCCAAACATAAGTATAAGGATGCACATTCAAGAGTTATAAACCATAAACAAGACTTCATCCACCATTCCTAGTCAAAAGCCATAAACTAGCATACATACATACTTCAATCCATGAATATAAGCATAAACCATGAGTTTTCCAACATTACATAGCATACATAAATACAAGTCTTGCAAATAATTTTAAACTCTCGAATACACAATTTCATAGAAGAATAATCATGCCGTTGTCATAACATTAACACAAATCTTGCCCAATAATCCATAAATGCTGTCAAATGTAACTAAACTTCATCTAAACCAAAGTGAACAAGATTTTTAGCTCATCATGAGCACAAGAACAAACACAGAGCAGAGAAAAATGATAAGAAACATCAATAAAATACAAGAATCAAACCACTCATCCAAGCCCAAATGTTGTAGATGATGTATGGTGATCCTCTTGATGTTGTACTCCCTCATAGAAGCTTAAAATATGGCTAGAACATAGTTGATTCGTAGCACAAAATAGTGGGTTTTGCTCAAAAGTGCTAAATATTGAAGTTTGGGGAAAGCTCTGGTATTTATAAAGTGGGTCGTGCCTGGTGGTTTGTTCTAAAACACATATGTTTCTCGAATTGATTTTGACCGTTTTACCCGGTTTATTAGCAAATATCTAAAGAAATTGGTACTTAATGAGATTATTGTTGAATTTGCAGGTTTGTATGATAAACCAAAGAATTATACTAAAGAAACGGAGTCGGAGAGAAACAAAAGAAAAAAAATGGAATTTATACTCTTCGCAGTACGTGAAGAGTGAGCTCCAGAACTTTGCGGTACGCGAAGAATCCCAGATCCGCGCCCAACTATTTTGGCCTTCGTGGTACGCGAAGGGCCTGGGACTTTCTCTCGCGGTACGCGAGAGGCCAAAAAGCCGCAAAACCCTAGAATTCGATTATTAAAATATTTGAGCGGCCATTATTGAGGGGGTTCGATTGCTAACGGTTGAAGACCACCCAGAGGCTCTGAGGATCGAAGTTTTGAGACCTGGTATCATCAGGATTGAGTAAAGTTGATGTCTTTCGGTTTGAAAACACTGGTTTTACGTTCTTTTTCCTATTTCAGTTATTTATTTCGAGATTAAACTATGTTTCCAGTATTTTGTGGATTGTTTCTCAATATTATGAGTAGCTAAACTTGTTGCTACCTAGATTAGGATGAATATTGGCATGATTTGATTGTTTTCGGGTTCTTATTGATCGTACGACGAATGATTTTGTAAAGACTTCTGATTTAATTTTTATGAATGTGTTTGAATATTGATTTACAACTGAACTTGCATGAACTTGCTGTACTTGAGGTGTTATTTGAATGCTTTGTGTGTTTTGGGTAAGATTTCGGGTTTTCGGGTCATATACTTAGTGTTTTTGATCTAGACGATTAGGCCGGTCGTTGTAGAAAATTTGTGTGGTCATAAAAATCAACATTTTACCAATCTTGAGTCCGAGAGGAGATAGGTTATCGGGTTGTCTCTTGGTTTAGCGGTTTGGGTAGCAATTTCCAGAGAGTGAATTGTCCGAGTCGTTTTTATCATTTGCAATTTCGTGTCATAAAAAGTATTTTGGGAGTTTAATCCTTGCTCTTAGGTCTGTCTAGGATAGCATGTGAGTATAGAGTGGTTGAGACCGAGAGGTGAAACCGTTTTCGAGTACGTGGTGTTTTAGGTTTTGGTTTGTCCGAGAGGAAATCCAATTCCTTACTGGTGAGCTTAATCTGACCCTTAAGATAGTTGAGGTGTGTAGGTGAGTCTGAGAGGAGATCCTGCATGTTTTAGTGATTCCCGAGTCAGTCTATCTTTAGAACCGGTGTCATACAGTCAGTTGTCCCCAAAGAAGTGAGTCAGTCAATAGGATTCCTGGTCTAGGTGGTGTTTATCTCATATTTGGTCTTTGTTTTGTATTTTAGTTCGTTTGGTCTATTTTTAGTGTCTTGTCTTCGTTTGTCTTTCCGTGTGTCTAAGTATTTTCGTGTCTTGTCCGTCTTTGAGTCAAGTCAGTATTTTAGTTGTTTTATTCTAAACTGCGTGTTCTAAAATCAACAAAAGTAATAAATAAAATCATCTCTTGTGTTACATTTGTTAGGAGTCAATAGAGGTTCAGTATCGAGGGCCGCCGCCTTTTGTGTCAACGGTTCGATAACTCGGGCTTACTTTCTTTACTACGCGCGACCGGTACACTTGCCGTGAGCGTGTGATTTAGTTGTGAGTATATTTCTACATTTAAAACTTGGTTAAATTAATATATATAATATCACACATCAATTTTTTGGTGCCCTTGCCGGGGACACTTTTTGGCGACTTCGAGAGCGACCCGGGTTGGCAGTCTGACCATTATTTGTTAACTATTTGTGCTACTTATTTGTTTAGTATATTATCATATTTTCTTATTTTCTTTTATATATTTTGTTTTGTTTCTAGTTAGCATACTATCTTAATTTTCTGTATTTATTTTTTTTCTTTTTGCAGTGCATGCAACATAATCGCCGCACCCGTTCCACAGGATCTGCTGAGTTTTCTGCTCTACTTGAGCCCGAGCGTCTGTTCCGACAGAAACCTATGGAAGAGACCGTTGAAACATCTTCTGAAGAAATGGGCGACCAACCAACACGAAGGACCGTTTCTGATTACGCTAAGTCGACTGACGGTGGTGTACGTTCCAGCATCACCCAACCCACAGTCGAGGCCAACTCTTGACAGTTTCCATCCCATGTTATGAGCACCATAGCCACCAACGTCCAATTCCATGGGAACTCTCACGAGAACCCTCATTCTCATCTCACTAGGTTCAGTAGGGTTTGCGTCACTTTCCGCCTTAATGGCGTCACTGAGGATGCAAAACTGTTGCGTCTATTCCCATTCACTTTGGCAGATAATGCCGCCACTTGGCATGGGTCCCTACCCAATGGTTCCATCACCACTTAGGCTGCTATGAAGGATAAATTTCTTGCTAAATACTACCCCCCCTTCTAAGGCTACTCACCACACGAGTTTGATCCATGCTTTTAAGCAGCAGCAGGGGAGAGTTTTCACGACGCGTGGGAGAGATTCAAAGGGTTGTGTAATGATTGCCCGCGTCATGGTATTGGGGATTGGTGCTTAGTTGAGAGGTTCTATAATGGCTGTTCCATTTCTAGTAGAGGGCAGTTAGATACAGCTGCAGGGGGAACATGATGACAAGCAAGTCCCCTGACGAGTGCTTTGACTTATGATGTGCACCAAATTAGTCATATATTTCACATCAATTGTGTCCTGATTATTGTCGTTTTCTTTGCATATTAATTAGATTTATTGCTCATTTAGCTAAAATTGTATTTTCAGGAAATATTTGGCCTAGAACGAGCAAACAAGCTAAAACATGAAGAAAAGTGAAAGAAATAAACAAAGAATGAAGAGGCACGACCCTGCGACAGTCAGAACTTGTTTTTCACTTTCCCACTTTGTTACAACTTGGAATTGAGCCCCGTTTTCGCCCACGGATCCTATTTTCAGTCCTCTACATGTTTATGGAAGAAAGGGTGAATCACGGGCCATGTTTAACTAGGCACGGGGCCGTGCTTCCTCCCAGGCGTTTAGAAATCAGCCTTTTCAAAGTCGGGGCCGTGTCCCATGAAGCACGGGGCCGTGCCCCACTAGGCACGCCCCCGTGGTCAACTTTAGTGAAGTACTATTGTACCATTGTCTCCCGACCAGGTGTAACACGGGTCCGTGCCCCACTAGGCACGCCCCCGTGTCCAGTACATGTGCTGTATGTTCGCGACAAAAGACAAAATCAGTTGCATTATGGTCCCAGCACGGGGCCGTGCCTCACTACGTAGACAACCTATAAAAGGCCATTAACTTGTTCATTTGAGCATGGGGGTTCTTGGGAGGAAATACCCACTATTTACTCCCGGGAACCAGACATTTGAAGGCATTTAGAAGGCTTGGAAGGTCCATTTATCATCAAGAAGAAGTTCTAGCATCACCACTCTATCCTAAGTTGAACTTTTGGTGAGATCATTTTGATTTTTCATGAGTTCCTTGCTATTTTGCTACTTTGTTGTAATGTGTAAGCTCATTATGAGCTAAACTCCTTTATCATCCTAGTTTTGATGAATCTTTACTAATTTATGTTGAACTCATGAATCTTGGCAAGTATTATGTTAATGTTATGATAACCTTGTGTTAATTTCTTGATGGATTTTCATGTCTAAGTGTTTATGGATCAACTAAAGGTTTATAAATGAGAAATTATATTGTGTTGGAAAACCTATGAGACTACCATTTATTTATAACATTACTATCTTTTGGTATAATGTTATAGCTAAGAATTAGGAATAAATCTTTGAAACCTTTATTGTGAAATAAACACTAAGGCATGCAATCATGTTGACTCATGTTTGGAAAAACTACGATATCCGTTATAATATTTCTTTTACAAATTTTATGTTAATTAAAGTATTGATGACTCGAGCTTATGATTTTCATAAATTTATCTTAGAATTTTATAAGTTAAGAAATTGCACCATTTTATCTAATTAAGCTAACTTTAAGTGGATATCATGTAAATTTCTCATATATGTCTTCCTTAATAGTTATGGAGTTAGTTACCTTGATAGGAATCTAATTCAATCTCTTAAACGAACATTAATATAATTATAAAATTACCATTCATTTGCTTCATCGTAATTAGTAAAGTGGATTCCAAACTAGGATGATAGTTTCCTTTATTTTGTTATTTCAAGTACTTTTAATTACGTGTTTTCAAGTTACTAATTGTTGTCACTCAAGTTAAACTTTCAAAACAAAAAAATCTATTATAACTCACTTGGCTTAATTAATCACAAGGATGAAGTAGTGAAATCGTGTCCACGGATTGATACTCGGTTCTCATCGATTCTATATTACCACTCGACATGTACACTTGCCTCTGTGTGTGTAGTCTAGTTTAGGTGAAAACCAATTTTAAAACCTACATTTGTGTGAAAAATCTTTATTAACAATATATATACTTCACGCACATCAACTTGTTTGAGGTTATTGCTATGACTAGTTACCAGAGCCCACACTCTGAGAGTTCACAGAGAGGGGTTATGCATGTTGATTCGACTACAGCCTTGGCAGCACACATGGAGGCATTAGCTAGAATAGTGAAAGATTTGCAGGTAAAGTCAGATCAGAGCTGTGAGATCTGTAAGGGAGGCCACAACACTGCTGATTGCTAGATGACCCAGGAACAGGTAGAGTACTTAGGAAACCAAAACCGTAATAACTCATATGGTAACTCTAATGGTAACTCTGGATAGAGAAACAACTCTGGTTCCAATTGGAGGAGTAATCAGAACCAGAGTTTGTTCTAGAATTCGGGTCAGGGAAGCGGGGAGAAGAAGGACCACTTTGATGAGATGATGGCTCAACTTCTGGAGCGTGACGAGATGAAATATCAGGAGAATGCTGCGAAGTTTAAGGAGCATGATACGATGATCCAGAGTGAGGGAATGGCATTGCAGAATCTGGAAAGGCATGTGGGAGAGATAGTTGAGATGATGAAGAGTAGAAAGGAAGGTAGTCTTCCTAGTAATACAGATACGAACCTCGGTCACTCACGGCAGTTCGCAAAGGCAGTGACTACTAGGAGCGGCCGAGGTGGTGAGACTCCGAGACCGGTAGTAGATGGAGATGAGCCGGTCGATGAGGAGATTGAGATGGAGGCGGACCCTAGCAAGGTGCAAGCGCGGTGAAGCCTCGCAAGTATAGCACAACTAGAGGACTCCACTAAGAAGGCAACTGAGACTCCTATGAGAGAGTATAAGCCCCCACTTCCATATCCCGGTAGGCTTAGAAGAGATAAAGAGGACGGTCACTATCAGAAGTTCCTCAGCATGCTACGACAGCTACACATTAACATCCCATTTGTTGAGGCTCTGTCTAGTATGCAAAGTACCTCAAGGACATGTTGACGAACAAAACTAAAATTGAGACACTTTCCACTGTGGTGATGAATGAACGGTGTTCTGCGGTTATAGAACCTAGCCTTCCACAGAAGATGAAGGACCCAAGGAGGTTCACTATTCCTTGTGTTATTGGTGGGTTATCTGTCGGCACCGTTCTTGCCGACCTAGGTGCTATCATCAACCTGATGACCTACTCTGTTTTTAAGAGGATAGGCCTAGGAGAGCCGCAGCTGACGCGGATGAGTCTTCAGCTTGCCGATCGATCGGTTAAGTACCAGCGCGGTTTTGTTGAGAATATGTTGGTCAAAGTCGACAAGTTCATCTTCCCTGTGGACTGTGTCATTTTGGATATGGACGAGGATGAGCATGCCCCTCTTATTTTGGGCCATCCATTCCTAGGTATCGCTCACGCGATGATATATGTTTTTAGCGGTAAGCTGACCCTTGGTGTGAACGACGAGAAGGTGACGTTCGACGTGAATAAGTCCGTGAAGCATCCGAGCAGCCAGGACGATACACTGTACTTCATAGAGTCGATCATGTCACATGTGGGAAAGTTCTTGAGTGATATCTGTGGGAGAGATGGGTCTGATACGCAAATCCTGGTTAGAGAGAATGGCAATATTGAGATGACAGCAGCAACCATTGATGAGAGTTCGAGTCCTCTAGATAGTAAGGCTGCCTAGGATCCCACTAGATTCGAGGAGATTGAGAGGAGTGAGCCTGTAGAGAGGCCGTCTGTTGAGAGCCCACCGTCCTCCTTAGAGCTTAAGGAGTTACCTTCTCATTTAAAGTATGCTTTCCTGGATGATGAGAGGAAGCTTCTCGTGATTATCGTTGCGTATCTGATAGGAGATGAGAAGGTGAGACAGACTGGCGTGCTGAAGGCACATAAGTATGCGATCGCGTGGAAGCTAATGGATATCAAGGGTATAAACCCTTCCTTTTGCACGAATAAGAACTTGATGGAGGATGATTTTAATCCAGTTGTGCTAGGGCAGCGGAGACTAAACCCTAAGATGCAGTAGGTCGTGAAGAAAGAGGTGTTGAAGTTGTTGGATGCTGAGTTGATTTACCCCATTTCTGACTCCGCATGGGTTAGTCCAGTGCATGTTGTCCCAAAAAAAGGGGAATGACAGTTGTGGTGAATGAGAGGAATGAGTTGATTCCAACTAGGACGGTTACAGGATGGAGAGTGTGCATAGATTACAGGAGGCTGAACGACGCGACTAGGAAGGATCATTTTCCGCTACCGTTCATTGATCAGATGCTGGAGCGTATGGTGGGACATCATTTCTATTTCTTTCTCGATGGTTTTTCTTGTTATTTCCAGGTCCTCATTTCACCCAAGGACTAGGAGAAGACCACTTTCACGTGCCCCTATGGTACGTTTGCTTACCGCCGCATGCCCTTCGGGCTATGCAACGCCCCAGCTACCTTCACGCGCTGTATGATTGCTATCTTTCATGATATGGTCCAAGACTTTATGGAGGTCTTTATGGACGATTTCTCGGTGTTTGGGAGCTCCTTCGACCATTGTTTGAGGAATTTAAAGAGGATGTTGGCACAATGTAAGGAGACAAACCTGATGCTGAATTGGGAGAAATACGACTTTATGGTGAGAGAGGGCATAGTGCTAGGGCACAGGATATCACGTGCATACATAGAGGTAGATAGAGCTAAAGTGGAGACGATCTCTAAACTTCCATCACCGACATGTATGAGAGCGATTAGGAGTTTTCTTGGCCACGCCGGCTTCTACCGGCGATTCATTCACGATTTCTATAGCATAGCGAGGCCGATGACTCAGTTATTGGAGAAGCATGTGCCCGTCGTGTTTTCTGATGAGTGTTTAAGGGCGTTTGAGTTATTGAAAGGCAAGTTGGTTGATTCCCCTATCATGGTAGCCCCGGATTGGTCACTTCCATTCGAGTTGATGTGTGATGCGAGTGATTTCGCAGTAGGGGCGGTTTTAGGAAAGTGGAAGGACAAACACTTCTATCCCATTTACTATGCTAGCCGGACCTTGAAAGATGCTCAAGAGCACTACACCACCACGGAAAAGGAGTTGTTGGCCGTGGTGTTTGCATTAGATAAATTCAGGTCCTATCTTGTGCTGTCCAAAACCATCGTTTACACAGACCATGCAACAGTGAGATATCTCTTCAGCAAGTAGGATGCTAAGCCATGCCTTATTCATTGGATCCTGTTGCTGCAAAAGTTTGACATAGAGATTAAGGATACGAAGGAGGCAGAGAACATGGCAGCTGATCAGCTATCCCGATTAGAGAGTGCTGAGAGTGGACACACGGGAGTCCAGATTGATGATCAGTTCCCCATTGAGAGTTTGATGAGAGTGAGTTTGAGTGAGGATGATTGCCCCTGGTTCGCGGACTACGCGAACTACCTTGTTGATGGCACCTTGATAAAGGGCATGACTCACCAGCAGAAGAAGAAATTCTTCGCGGATATTAGGCACTACATTTGGGAGGATCCACATCTGTTCAGAGTAAGAGCGGATCAGGTGATTAGGAGATGTGTAGCCGAGAGTGAGGTTGAGAGCATTTTGAGGCAGTGCCATGAGGGTCCCACTGGAGGTCATAATGGGGCCAGCTACACAGCTAAGCGAGTGTTTGATTCAGGTTTCTATTTGCCGATGATATTTAAGGATGCTCACTCATTTTTTTGGAGATATGATGCATGCCAGAGGACGGGGAACATATCTTCTAGGAACGAGATGCCACAGAAGCCCATCCAGATTGTGGAGGTGTTTGATGTCTGGGTGGTTGATTTTATGGGACCGTTCCTGTCATCTCGAGGGAATAAGTACATACTCGTCGCGATGAATTATGTTTCTAAGTGGGTGGAGGCCGAAGCTCTACCCACGAATGATGCGAGAGTAGTTGTAAAGTTCTTGAGGAAGTTGTTTGCTAGATTTAGTGTGCCAAAGGCACTTATTAGCGACAGAGTTACCCACTTCTGCAATGCACAGATGGAGAAAACCTTGCAAAGATATGGGGTCACCCATCGACTTGCAACGACTTATCATCCACAGACTAGTGGGCAGGTAGAGGTTAGCAACCGTGGGATTAAGCGGATCCTGGAGAAAACGGTTGGATCGAATAGGAAGGATTGGGCAGATAAGGTAGATGATGCACTCTGGGCTTTCCGTACGGCATTCAGGACACCTATCGGTTCCACACTGATTAGGTTGGTTTACGGGAAATCTTGTCATCTGTCGGTTGAGTTAGAGCATCGTGCATACTGGGACCTCAGCACCGTTAATCTTGATAAGTCAAAGGCGGGGGAGAACCGGATGTATGAGTTGCATGAATTAGAGGAGCTGAGGGATCATGCATATACGCGTTCATATGATTATAAGTTGAGAACTAAGGAGTTGCATGATCGCCACATAAAAGGTGTTAAGGAGTTTGAGGTAGGAGATCGAGTGCTATTGTTTAATTCCCGGTTGAGGTTATTCTTGGGAAAGTTAAGATCTCGATGGTCAGGCCCGTTCACAGTCATTCAGGTTTTTCCATATGGGACGATAGAGATAGTGGGAGAAGATGGAGCGAAGTTCAAGGTAAATGGGCATAGATTGTAGCACTATATCACTGGCCCGGTTGCGGAACGCTCAATCAAGGCGGTGCACCTCGACCCGCCACCGAACTAAGTGTGAGGATGAGTCTGGCTGAGGACTCATTAAACCAAGCGCTCGCGGGAGGCAACCTGAGTTGTATTTCTCATCGGTTTTTCGGTATGTATGTTTTGTTTGTGTCGTGTCTTGCAGGGTGTCATGCTTGATTCAGTGGGGTAAATCATCAGGAATGAAGTTCCAGGTATTTTTACAGTTGTTTTTATAGTTGGAACAGGTTTTAATTGAATTTGGGGTGAAAAAGTTTTTAAGGGGCCAAAATTTTTCTAAGTATAAAAATTAAAATAACTTTCTGTGATTAACACTCCCTCGCGGTACGCGAGAGTTGGAGAAGGGCTCTTCGCGGTACACGAAGGACAAGCATTTTGGCCGGTTTAAAAGCCATCTCCTCGCGGTACGCGAAGAGTTTCCAAGGATCCTTCGCGATACGCGATGCCTTCCTGGACTTACCCTTTTTCCTTGTTTTCCATGGTTTCCCACCACCGTTCATGACCGATGATCCACCTTACTGTGGCATTCATATCTATATGTTTGCCACATATCTGGTACGTGCCCCTGCATTCTATCTTGAGTCTTAGCGAGTCAGTCGAGTCCTTTTATTTAATTTGAGTATGTAACATGAGTCAGTTTAATGCTGCGGGTTTTGTTTGAGTTTTATTTTGCAGGTATTGACAGCTCCGTCCGTACTCAATTTCCATTCGGGCGGAGTCAATCATAATCTAATCTTTGTGTAAAGGTAACCCGACAGAATGTGTGCAACTGCGACCGAAATGCTATACGGTGCACAAATGGAAGAAAAAAGCTGGACATTTCAGTGCATATACATTACTAGCTAAGTCCTTTTCTGTTTATTTTTAGTCGTTTCTTGCTTCACATCGAGGACAATGTGTCTTTAAAGTGTGAGGATGAGAGACTGTTGAGTCTAAATTTGTTAGGTTTGTTTTTCTTTAAAAAATTAAAAAAATAAAATAAATTTAAGAAAAATAGTATTTTGTTTGTTTTTGCAAGTCCCGAGAGTATCACATACTAATTTTTATGTCCGAGCACACAAAAGGCCTGTTTTTGTGCGATGTTAATTAAGAGTTTTAAGTGGGTAGGGTGTGGGTTTGCGTTTCCCTAACGCGGTATTCTCCAAGTATTCGGGTTTAAGTGTATTCAACTAGTCTGTTTTTCAGTAATAAAATCATTTGGCATGCCTAGGAGAGTGGAACAAACTAGACGGTAATAACTGGGCATGACTCGTATCGGTAACCCGATTCCATACACTTCAGTGAGATTTTTAGCCTTTTCATATTCATTCTATTTTCACTGCTTTTCGTTTGATGTGTGTAATACCTGCATGATTTGTCTGGTTAGAACTTGATTATCTTGATACATTTCGAGGCCCTAGGTTTAGACAGCACAAATTAATGATCTAAGGCATTAGGATTTAACCCTTTTTATTCAGCCTTTTCTTTTGTTTTCCCTACTTGAACATTATCCCTTAGTGACCCCTTTTGAGCCTTATTCCCTTTCATTTGATTAACCCACATATTACCCCTTAGCCTTTTAGCTTTTTTTATTATTTAAACCTCGTGTCACTGGTGCAGATTGATTTAAGCTTGTACAGTTAGTGATAGCAAGAAAAATAAAGAAAAGAAAATGTTGCAGTTGAAAAAAAAAATAGAGAAAATTCATGAGAAAATCACAAAAATAGGGTATTCAAATGAATAAGTGTGATCCTCACAGTTTAGCATAGTTTTGTTTTATCTTTTCATTCTTTTTGTCTTAAGTTCATTAGTCTGGACCGGTTTCACCTTAGCCACTTAAAATTCCGTATCCATACCCAGAACCCTAGCCTGACATAACAACCCAGAAAGACCTTGTTGATCTGTGTGTTTATCTTCACATTCGGGTGGAGATTTGATTGATTCTCAAGCATATGACTTAGGCATTTCACTGGTATGTCTGAGAGTTAGAATAGGACCTGGCACATCTTTTGCCAGCCACAGAAATAATTTGAGAGGAGAGAACTCTTGTGAGGGGTACGAGTTGTGCACAGTTAGAGCTTGAAAGAAAGTGAGTCTTGATTAGGTGTGCCCATGTTTTCAAAAAGTTAGGTCCCATCTAGACTGGTTGGATTGTAAATCTATTGACCATTGTAAAACTTGGGGAGTAATTCGTTGTTGTTGGATTTGGTGGCCTGTTTCTGATTTAGCTTGAGGTTTTTGTATTTGTGTGAGTACTGGGTTGGATGTATAGCTTTGGGCTTTGCTTAGGGACAAGCAAACTTCAAGTATGAGAATGTTTGATGTGTTCTAAAACACATATGCTTCTGGAATTGTTTTTGACCCGGTTTTATCAGCAAATATCTAAAGAAATTGGTACTTAATGAGATTATTGTTGAATTTGTAGGTTTGTATGTTAAACCAAAGAATTATACTGAAGAAACGGAGCCAGAGAGAAAAAAAAGTGGAAATTATACTCTTCGCGGTACGCGAAGAGTGAGCTCAAGAACTTCGCGATACGCGAAGAATCCCAGATCTGGGCCCGACTATTTTGGCCTTCGCGGTAGGCGAAGGGCCTGGGACTTTCTCTCGCGGTACGCGAGAGGCCAGAAAGCCGCAAAACCCTATAATTCGATTATTAAAAGATTTGAGCGGCGATTATTGAGGGGGATCGATTGCTAGCGGCTGAAGACCACCCAGAGGCTCTAAGGATCGAAGTTTTGAGACTTGGTATCATCAGGAATGAGTAAAGTTGAAGTCTTTCGGTTTAAAAACAATGGTTTTACGTTCTTTTTCCTATTTCAGTTATTTATTTCAAGATTAAACTATGTTTTCAGTATTTTGTGGATTGTTTCTTAGTATGATGAGTAGCTAAACTTGTTGCTACCTAGATTAGGATGAATATTGGTATGATTTGATTTTTTTCGGGTTCTTATTGATCGTATGATGAATGCTATTGTAAAGACTTCTGATTTAATGTTTATGAATGTGTTTGAATATTGATTTACTACTGATCTTGCATGAACTTGCTGTACTTGAGGTTTTATTTGAATGCTTTGTGTGTTTTGGGTAAGATTTTGGGTTTTCGGGTCATATACTTTGTGTTTGTGATCTAGACGATTAGGCCAATCGTTGTAGCAGGTTTGTGTGGTCATAAAAATCAGTATTTTACCAATCTTGAGTCCGAGAGGAGATAGGTTGTCGGGTTGTCTCTTGGTTTAGCTGTTTGGGTAGCAATTGCATGAGGGTGAATTGTCCGAGTCGTTTTTATCATTTGCAATTTCGTGTCATAAACAGTATTTTGGGAGTTTACTCCTTGTTCTTAGGTCTGTCTTGGATAGCCTGTGAGTATAGAGTGGTTGAGACCGAGAGGTGAAACTGTTTTTGAGTATGTGGTGTTTTAGGTTTTGGTGAGTCCGAGAGGAAATCCAATTCCTTACCGGTGAGCTTAATCCTAGGATAGTTGAGGTGTGTAGGTGAGTCTGATAGGAGATCCGGCATGTTTTAGTGATTTCCGAGTCAGTCTATCTTTAGAACCGGTCACATACAGTCAGTTTTCCCGAAAGCAGTTGAGTCAGTCAATAGGATTCCTGGTCTAGGTGGTGTTTATCTCATATCTGGTCTTTGTTTTTTATTTTAGTTCATTTGGTCTATTTTTGGTGTCTTGTCTTTGTGTTCGTTTGTCTTTCCGTGTGTCTAAGTATTTTCGTGTCTTGTCCGTCTTTGAGTCAAGTCAGTATTTTAGTTGTTTTATTCTAAATTGCGTGTTCTAAATCAACAAAAGTAATAAATAAAATCATCTCTTGTATTACATCGGTAAGGAGTCAATAGAGGTTCAGTATCGAGGGTCGTCGCCTTTTGTGTACACGGTTCGATAACTCGGGCTTACTTTCTTTACTACGTGCGACCGATACACTTGTCGTGAGCGTGTGATTTAGTTGTGAGTCTATTTCTACATTTAAAACTTGGTTAAATTAATATATATAATATCACACATCACTTGGTCTTGAGGTGCGACCGTACCCAGAGATTATGTAACATCCCGAAAATCCGTAAGTTAATGGCTCGGGTAAATGGACGACTCGAATCTTTATTAAATGTAATAAGGGGCAACGTTGGTCACAAAAGATGCGTTTTAGCGATGGAAAAGAGACAGTTAGTCGTTTAAAAAGACGGTTCGAGATCGAAATGCATGAAATAGAAACTAAGGGACTCGGATGAAGTTATAGTGGTTTAAATACCACTTAAAGGGCAAACCCTAGGGCCATTATCGGCCCTAGGTGTGCGACGGCCGGTAAGTGATGCAAGGGGGGAGAGCTGGCGACGGAAAGTAAGAGGAAAATGGCGCAAGGGTGGTCCGACGAGTATGACTTTCGTATCACATAAGGTAATTTTCGTGTACTCTTTTTGCACCTTCTTACACTCTTTTTGCATAGGGTTTCGATGTCGACAGTGGTGTTCACGGCGACGAGTAGGGTGGCGGTGATGGTTGATGGTGGTGTGTGACGGTGGCAGACGACAAGCATGGGTCACGGTGGTGCCCGTTTTGCGTGGTGGTGGACTTTCGAGGAAATAAGAAAGAGATAGGAGATGAGTACGGAGGAACGACGAGGAGGAGGTGGCCGCCGGTGTTAGCTGTGGTTGTGCCCTACGACGGCGAACGGTGGGAGACGACAGTAGTTTTGTTTTCGACATGTAAAGAGGCTCGGGGGGGGGGGGGGAGACCACCTTTGACAGTGGCAATGGTGTTAGCCGGATAGGGCTCGGCTATGGTTTGTGTGATGAAGTAGACGATGTTGACGTGTGTGGTGGTGTACCGTGGTGGAGTCGGAGGACGGCGAGGTGGCCGGCCAGGTTTTTTCTCGATTAGGGTTTTGCATGGCGTGCATACATTTAGGGAAACCCGGCTCAGGTACATGTGCTTTCTTGAGAATAGGATTTTTTTGCATGGTCACGTGTACGTGCATGGGACGGAACCCGGTTTGGGTATTCGGGTTCTAAACGGGTCAAGCACCACCCGGTTCATGTGAAATTGGAAAGTAGGGTTTCGTGGGGAAAGAATGACGAGCAGATGAGACGAGTGTCGGGGTTTTACAATATTTATGCGTTGATCGACGTATGTTTAGAACGTGTCTGATCACGTGATTGAACATTTGACAAGATCGGATATCGAGAGCGAGGTACGAGTTGCATAGCAGGGGTTTGATCCTCGCATCAAGTGAGTTTCTAATCCCCTTTTTACTTGTTTTTGGGGTTGTCGTACATACCTACATGTTTTATCGTTTAAATGCATGTGTTATGAGAAACGAGTTAAACCTGTCGAGTTTTATGAGTTAACTATTTTATTTTAAAATAAATCCAAGGGTCAATGTGGTATCCCTAGGTTGAGTAGGCTGCATGTCAGTATGGCATCGGTATGTCGTATAATGACTTTCGGGATAAGCCAGGAGTTGAGTCTAGACGTTTCGAGGACATGTCCAGGATATGTGTTTGGTTTTATACGTAAGCGATCCGTGTAATGGACGGTGACTCGTAGTACATGTCCAGGTAGTGTCATCTGTGCATATTTGTTGCTCTGTGTGCTTGCATTGTTGTCCGTGTATACGGCCAACAATGGTGTGGAGGAGGGGTCCTTCGGGGTCGTCACTCTGCGAGTGATCCGACAGTCATCATGTGGGTGATGTGTTAGTCACCGTGTGGATGATGATATGGTCACTGTGTGATGTGACGTGATGGGCATAAATGTCGACGGGCTCATGAGAAAACGTCGAGCATGCATTTATGGGCCCTTATAGGGTGGGATTGAGACCTAGACGAGGGTACTCTGAGGTGATGAATATCCTGATGGGGATAACCCTGACAGGGGTGATGTTTTTGAGACTTTTTCTCATGTGTGTGATTTATTGTATGTTAAATCTTACCTGCCCTTAGCGATATGGTAACGATGTGGTGGTTATATTAACTTATGTGCTTAATGTGGATGGACGTGATGTCGTGTTTACGGGGGAGGTGTTTGTTGACCTTGTGACAGTCTTGTTTAGGGCTTGTCATGTCTATGTCTATGAGTCGGTTATGTTAACCGGTCTTCGGGTTGTTATGGGTGGTAGGTCACATGATGTGTGTTGGTAAGTTCGATCCATATTGGAGAGACTTACTGGTTATGGTTATGTGTTGAGATAGGGGAGTTGGAATGTCTTAGGTGACGTGGGTTACCGCTATGATTGGGTAAAATGTTTTACAACATTATGTGAAAGGTCCGAGTTTTATTATAAAGATGTTTACAACGACAAGTTTCTTTTAAAGATAAATCGTTAGAACTCACTCAACGTAGCTGACTTTGTATGTACGCTAGATTGTTTTGTAGGTGAGTTCTTGTGACAATATATATTGACTTGGGAGCGGGGTTACTCGGGTCGGTGTGCATGCATTCATACGGAAAGGTAAAGAAACATAATGGTTTTAAAATACAAGTACTATTTTTAGTTAAGACCTCCGCTGTATATTTTCAAACGAAGATAAGTGTTTTTAAAAGAATACACTATGATGAGACCTAACTATAGGGTGCCCGGTTTGGGGCCTTACAGATTAGTACGGTCGTGTGACAGTTGGTTGGCCGATCTTCACTTTCTATTGGGTCCTTTCTTCGAGGTCGTACAACAATGAGGTCATGTATCAGACTCACAGGCTTACACGTGGACGTGGGGAGTCACACACGGGTAGATTAGGGTTTTGAGGCTTGGCGTGGTCATGCCAGGTAGGGGGCAGGACCGTGCCTCCAACTTAAAAACCCTATAAACTTCTTGAAAACTCCTAGAATCTCCTTCTTTGTTCACTTAGCTCCACAAAAACCTACAAAACTAAAAATGAAGCAAATAAGTGTCTAAACTCAGGAAATAACAAAGAATTGGTCATGAAACGAGCGAAGTTTTGTGGCAAAAAGGTGTGTAATTCTTAACACATCAAACAACCCCACACTTGAACATTGCTTGTCCTCAAGCAATTCAAACTTGAACAAAACTTCCAATGACACTATGGATCAATTTAGAAAACCGTAAGCATTATTAAACTGAAAGGTTTGACAAACTTCTCAAGAAATGCCATGTTGACTAAATGAAACCCAATGTGCCCAATGAAGTAACAACCGAAAAGCAAATGAATATGCCTATGAAGTCATTAGCATGCAACCTTATACTACTCACAATGTTCACAGACACTTGGGTATATATATGGTCATACAAGTAATGGTGTATGCATAGAACACTCAATGCCAAGACAATAAAGCATGCAAAAATCATAAGCTTGCTAAAGGATCAAATCTTTACCAACTAACATTAAACAAAGCATAAATCAAGAGGACTTACAAGGGTTGTAACTTGGAAATGGCTAAAGATGAGGAAGTGGAAGTTTAAAAGTAGCTAATGGCTAAAAACCCGGTGGTTATGCTAACTCAAAAATTACAAACGGGTTACAACTAAAATAACCAAACTAAAAATATTTTTTTATAAACAAGAGCTAACCAACAGATTCTTTTCTTTTTCACTCACAAAATTGCTCTAATTGGCTATATTTCACCTAATTTTGGTGTAATTGTAGTTTTTTTATTAATATTTTATTTTGAAGGGAACTCAGTAAAAATGCATCTTTTCTTAGCTAAAAACTTCTAGAGAAATGAAATGACAACAATAGAGAACTATAAAGTTAAATATTAGCCAACTGGATTTTTAACATAGGTAAAAATAAATAAATAAAAAGGCTAATATGGCTATGTGTCGGTGTAATGTGGGTAATAGACGAAAAACACGAGATAGGCTTAACGTGGCTAACTAGTGGATATGTTCGGATGGGGGAAAACAAAAAGTAAAAGGCTCACAAAATGGTTAATCCTATTGAATAAATCATTTTTATGCAATATATAAGTTCTTGATTTTGAAATGTATGCCAAAAGCAAGTTCTAATAGGCATGAAACATCCGGTACACTCAAATCCGCAAAAACAAGAGCAAAAATGTCTAAAGCTATCAAGGCTGAAAAATAAACTCACGGAAACAGAAAGGAATGGGTTTAAGCAAAAGGTTACATGCAATTCATTCATTTAGCCCACTTAAACTTATGGTTATCACAAAAAATTGGGTTTCGACTCAATGAAATTTCTATCTCAATTATTTATGAAAAATCAACCCCTTAAAATTTACTAAAAATGTGCATGCTAAACGGTTAACTTTTATTCTATTTTTGTGTTTTCAAATTTTTATAAAACTGATTTCATGTCAATAAAAATTATGAAGGAAGATTTTACAAAAAAATGAAGTCGTAAAATGCTAAGAGGGCAAACATCACGCGAACAAATTCTCACCCTACACTTAGAATCGTACATTGCCCTCAATGTACAAAAAAAAATGCAAAGTGAAGAATGGACACTGATGTGCATGAACTATATATATTTTGATAAAATTTTTTCACACAAACACTGGTTTTAAAATAGTTTTCACCTAAACTAGACTACACACACAAAGGCAAGTGTACCTGTCGAGTGATAATATAGTATTGATAAAAACCGGATATCAATCTGTGGACACAGTTTAACTACTTAATCCAAATAATTAATTTAACCGATTGATTAGGAAAAGATTTATTGTTTTGTTTTTAGAGTTTTACCAAAATGATAACAATTAATTTAAAGATTACGAATTCTTAAAATGATGAAAATAACAATTTTTGGTGAGACAATTATCTTAGTTTAGAATCTACTTAACTAATTATGTTGAGACAAATTAAATGGCAAAAGTTTACAATTATGTTAATGTTCGGTTAAGCGGTCGAATTAAATTCCCGTCAAGGTGACTAACTCTATAACAATTAAGAACGACATTAATGAGCAAATTACATAACATCCACTTAAAGTTAGTTTAATTAAACAAAATAATGTAACTTCTTAATTCATGAAATTCCAAGATAAACTTATGCAAATATTAAGCTCGAGTCATCAATACTTTCATTAACACAAATTTTACCCAAGATGTTTCATAACATTTCTCGTAGTTTTTCCAAACATGATTAACGTGATGCATGCTTTAGTGTTTATTTTATAACCAAGGTTTCAAAGATCATTCC
The DNA here is from genome assembly GCA_023525975.1 of Smallanthus sonchifolius. Classification (NCBI taxonomy): domain Eukaryota; kingdom Viridiplantae; phylum Streptophyta; class Magnoliopsida; order Asterales; family Asteraceae; genus Smallanthus; species Smallanthus sonchifolius. Next base: position 94,821,453 of record CM042024.1, on the reverse strand, counting down.
TAATACTTAGCCATAAAATCATATCTAAAGATATTAAATCATGAATAAATGTTAATTTCATAAGTTTTCCAACATAATATGATTTCCCAATTATAAACCTTATATTATTCCATAAACATTCAAGCATGCATGTCCATCAAGAGATTAACATAAAATCATCATAATATTAACATAATATTTTGCCATAGTCATAAGTTCATCATAATTAATTAAGCTTCATCAAACTAAGACGATTGAAAGATGTTTAGCTCATGATGAGCTTGCAAACTACAACTACACAATGAAAGTACATGCAAATCATAAAAAGTTTCAAGGATATAACCAAAGCTCCAAAATGGATTAGTGTGTTGAACTCCAAGATGAATTTTGATGATGAAACGGATCTCCCTTAGCCTCCAAATGGTCTCCCAAGCCTGGTTCCCGAGTGTTACAAGTGAGTGATTTTCTCCCAAAAAGCCAACCACTCAAAATGAACAGATGAGGTCTATTTATACTGTCTGGGCAAGGAGGCACGGCCCGTGCCTAGTGGGGCACGACCCCATGCTGGGACCACGGCATAACCGTTTTTGCTTTTGTCGCGAACATACTGCATATGGACTGGACACGAGAGCGTGCTTAGGGGGCATGGCCCTGTGTTACACCTGGTCGGGAGATAATGGTACTGTAGTCCTTTTTCTGGTTGACCACGGGGGCGTGCTTAGGGAGGCACGACTCATGCTTGGCTGGAAATCTTTGTCTTTTCTACATAGATGTGGCACGGGGGTGTGTACAGTGAGGCACGGCCCGTGCTTGGGCTTCTGACTTGTCCAATTTCTTCATTTTTCGTCGCTTATTCGCTCGTTTGCTCATTTTAATCTAAGTATTTCCTGAAAACACAATTGAAGCTAAATGAGCGACAAATTCAATCAATGTGTAAAGAAATTGACAATAAATGGAATGCAAATGATGTGAAATATATGACTAATTTAGAGCACATCAAACCTCCCCACACTTGAACCTTGCTTGTCCTCAAGCAATAATTTGAATAAATCACTCTAAATGGCATTTAACAACAAGGTTAAATAAACTAAAGCAAAGAAATGATTTTCCTTCTTTAAAGAAGGAACACAAGCAAACAAGGAACAACGAGCAAATATGATCTTATGAAGTGATATCCTTGTAGCCGTGGTTTGTTTTATGAAGTTATAGATATGTAAGACTGTAACACTTCTCACAATGTTCACACACACTCGGCTAGATATATGCAATCATACGTGTAATGATATGTGTATAGAACACTCGATTATCAATATGAGATGTGCTAAATCATATGCTTGTTAAGGGATCGAAACTCCACCAATTATAGGAAACATTTGCATGAATCAAAAGGTCTTTTGGGTTGTAGTTTGGCTTAGGGTAATGGTTACGGATTATTTTGGAGAGTGGTTTGGTACTTGGGATTTCGACCTTGGCTTATTTTGACTGAAAAGGTAAAGGAAACTAACACTAGGAATCCCTCTACAATACTCGGGCTAGAAAGGGTATTACTAACTCGAGGACTCGTTTATGATCAGATTTTCAACACTGAATCTCATCTTTAGAAACCTCACTTCCTCTTTGACTTTAAGATACACGTACCCATCTTTCTTTAGGTATCGCTCGGCTTGGAGCCTAATAGCACCCACTCTGATCAACTCTGTATACTTATGCTGGGAGATTGTTTGGTTTTTACTACATTTTTCATCATGAGACCAATTTCCACAATTCGGGCACCTTTTGTGTATTTTTGCCCTTCTTTTTGTGGCGCTTTTTGAAATCCCACAAAAGGGTGGATTTTGTTCCTTTTGTCACCATCTCTTTCTTGATTCAAATATTAAAATCATAACAAGTTTCAAGGACATAACCAAAGATGATTGAAAGATGTTTAGCTCATGGTGAGCTTGCAAACTACAACTACACAATGAAAGTACATGCAAATCATAACAAGTTTCAAGGATATAACCAAAGCTCTAAGGTGGATTAGTGTGTTGAACTCTAAGATGAATTTTGACGATGAAATGGATCTCCCTTAGCCTCCAAATGGTCTCCCAAGCCTGGTTTCCGAGTGTTACAAGTGAGTAATTTTATCCTAAAAAGCCAACCACTCAAAGTGAAAAAAATGAGGTCTATTTATACCGTCTAGGTAAAGGAGGAACGACCCGTGCCTAGTGGGGCACGGCCCCGTGCTGGGACCACGACGTAACCGTTTTTGCTTTTTTCTGAACGTACTGCATATGTACTGGACACTTGGGCGTGCTTAGGGGGCACGACCCCGTGTTGCACCTGGTCAGGAGACAGTGGTACTGTTGTCCTTTTTCTGGTTGACCATGGGGGCGTGCTCAGGGAGGCACGGCCCGTGCTTGGTTGGAAATTTTTGTCTTTTCTGCATGGATGAGGCACGGGGGCGTGCTTAGTGAGGCACGACCCGTGCTTGGGCTTCTGACTTGTCCATCTTCTTCTTTTTTCGTCTCTTATTCGCTCGTTTGCTCATTTTAAGCTTAGTATTTCCTGAAAACACAATTGAAGCTAAATGAGCGACAAATTCAATCAACGTGTAAAGAAATTGACAATAAAAGGGATGAAAATGATGTGAAATATATGACTAATTTAGAGTACATCAGACACCCAATCCCACACTTTAGAAACGTACATTGCCCTTAATGTACACAAAAACATGTAGTGCAAAAATGGAATGCAATGCAATGGAGTGTGAAGGGAGAATTGAAACTACACTCATGTCGGTCTCGGTCAAACTCAAATGGCCTACCCATAAACATGACGTTCCAAGCAATGACATACATCCAAGATCTATCAAGACTAACAACATCAAACATATATAAGTAGCATCAAGCCAAAATATAAACAGAAATGTAAAGACAAATATCCACAAACAGTACAACAAAGCCAAAGTCTAACTAAAAGACAACAACCACAACGTCGCAGTGTGATCAAAGAGTTTGTACACATGAAGCAAGGTACAACTCAACAAAAGATCATCACTGAAAGGCAGTGGGAGTCACTACTCCTACTGCATACCTTCAAGATCAACACCTGCTGCTCCACCTGCATCTGGGTCCTGTGGGCTGTGTGGTGGAGTCGGCTCATGAGCAGGTGAATGATGAACCATAGTATGATGGGTTGGTGAATGGTGAGCAAGTGACTGATGAGGTGGTGGTGGTGTAGGCTGGTTCTCTGGTGCTAGAAAGAAAGGTACATGATCCACATATGGGGCTCCGCCAGCAGCAGCGCACTGGGCCTCGTACTGCCATGTCCAATAGCATATAATCAAATCATGTGGAATGACAAGTGAAGGTGGTGGAAGCGGTGGATTAATGGGCTCAATGTGCTCGGGGTCAATGTGTTGGGCATCGACGTGTGCAGGGTCTACATGCTCCTACTCCTGTCCCTACCCTTGCTGGGCCATGTGAACCTGTTGAGCGACGACTACAGCCTCTGCCTCGGCCTGGATAATATCAGGATCTGGGCCTGGTCAATCTGGATCCCATATACAGCCCCATCTATCAACTAACCTCACTCCTCCTAGGACTCGATGAACCACGTGCATATTCCTTAAAGTTTGCACGGGTCATCATAATCGTCTCTGCCACCAGATTCAAATCCGTAACCAACTCATCTTTTAAAATTTAGTAATGCCTGGCGATCTTGGTCACGAACTGACCGCCACAGATGGCACTCATAGCATCTCTCCCTGAGCTGTTCACCAATTACCCGCAATAGAGTGTGCAAGCTTGCAGGTTGCGCGGGCGTACAAGGCAAAACAAGTAGAACAACTCCCTCAGATTCACAACAGTCTCCCCTGGCCTCGACCTGAAATGGAATAAATAATGCAGCGGTGTAGTAGACGGTGTAGACGGTCTCGAAGGCTCGAAGCCTTGGGCAGACTCGGATCATACATCCCAAACCCAAACTCATGCCAGAACTGATCTTTATCCTACTCTGTCAGAAACTCAGTAATCCAATCCGTAAAAAACTCAGTCTGAAGCTCATCCCTAGTATACAAACCCAGGGGTCTCCTAAACCTCACTACAGACATAACCCGCCAGTTGCCACCCAACCAAAAACGGATCCGCTCAGGGTGCTCCAAATTATCACATGGGTTGGCAAACTCATCACTGAAGAAAAACTCTATGACAAGCTCAACGTACTGCACGACATGTAGCCTGAATAACCGACGCAAGGGGGCTGTGACCAAATCATTCCATCAGTCCCGCTGACCGATGTCATCAAGTGATCCTAGATCAAGACGTCGGCCGGTTAAGATCCGGTGCCGACGTGGCCACAAAACATCCAAACGTGCCTCGTACTCATGCTCATTGTGATCAAACTCGAGGTACGGATGGTCCCTGTTTCCTGCCATCTACAAAAGAGATTACAGAAATCAGAACAATTATGCAGAAGTCAGACTGAATTATGAAGAATCCGACCTAATTATAAAGGGGGCACGACCGTGCCAAGGTCAGAAGCCCGACCCACGGTCGTCGCGTGTGGCCGACCACGAGCACCAAACAACCTAGCAACACGGTCGCGCCAGTTACCGGGTACGACCGCGCCTAGGTCAAAATTCCTGAGCATGGTCGCACTAGAACAAGGCACGACCATGCTAATCTAAACCCTACTTTCCTAGGAGTGCAAAACCAAGCACGACCGCGCCAAGGCAGGAGCACGGTCATGCTCATCCATTTTTTAGGGTTTCCAGATTCATTATTTCCTTTTTAAAGCACGTTTATGAAGGGGCTTTTGCAAATGATCATCCCAGGAAGTACCCAACAACAATCCAAACCATTTACAATCTTAGAAACAACAATCAACGTCTAAAAATAAGAAAACCTAGAAAATTTATAAAAACAAACTTCTTTACATAAAACCAAGATCCTAACCAGATAAAAACAAACGAGATGAGGTTATAGAGCGTACCTGAATATTGGAAAACACCAACCGAAAATCATAGGGAAAATCGCGTGGGGAGTGTTATGTGGTCGTTTTGAGCGAAGTGTCTGGAGTTTTAGGGTTAAAAGACTATTTATATGGACCCTCTGGAAATTAGGCATGACCGTGCCATAGTGTGGGGCACGACCGCTGATAGGGTGCGAAAGCACACGTCTTTATTCCTTTGTTTTAATGTGTTCTAAGTAGTTTTATATTAGTTTTGAGTCAATTTTATGTACATTTGAGTCGTTGGTCTTATTTGTAGGAGCTCAGGAATATTAATGAAGAATACGTGAAGAAAACGAGCGAAGAAACGAAGCCCGGAAAAGTCCAAAGATAAAAAGACAATTTTCTGAAATTTAGGTCTCTCGCGGTACGCGAGAGATGAGTGTAATAATTCTCGCGGTACGCGGGAAACTCCAGGAATCCGCCCGACTATTTTGGTCCTCGCGGTACGCGAGGATCCAGTCAACATTCTCTCGCGGTACGCGAGAGGGCCGTTTTCCGCAAAACCCTAATTTTCTAAATTAAAAAGATTTAAACGGCCATTAGGAAAAAGTTCGATTCTAAGCCGTTCCAGGGAAGAAGAGAGGCGATTTTGGGAGTTTGGAAGTCAATTGAAGTTGAAGATTGAAGCTTTTGGATTCCGGGTTTGTGTAGTTGCATTCTAGGGTTTAAAGATTCAAACTTTATCTTTGATTTTGTGTTTTGAACCTATGGATCTTGCTATTTACTTCTGTGTAGATGTTCTTAGTATGATTCTAGGCTAGATCCTTGATCTACCTAGGTCAATATGATGATTATGTGTTAAAGTTTCGATTTTTATTCGGTTTTTGGATTTGAATGTTGGATTTATGATTTAGTAAAGGTTTGAGTTTGTTTATGTGTGATGTTAGTGCATGTTTAATTCTGATTATGTGGTTGATTATGCTTTTCTGCGTTGATTGTGGTTGTCTGCCAGTTTGATCTTCGTTTCTGGTTCATAGACTTTAGGGTTTGTGAGTTAGAGTGGTGTCTAGACGTAGTAGCCATAGAAAACCTAGTTAATTACTGATTAGAAGTGAATGTGTGTCCTAGTTCAATACCCGAGAAGTGAGAATTAGTCGTTTAGTCTTCGTCATTAGGAATCCGAGTGTCAGCTGTCTGAGAGGAAGTTGGTATTAGGTGTCTAGTGATAGTTGCTATCCGAATCATAGTATCCATTCTAGAACTACCCCATGCATTCCTTGAGTGTATGGTAAGCGGTGTGACTGAGAGGTAATCCGTTTATTAGGGTACTTGTCATAGTAGGAAATACCCGAGAGGTGATCCGATCATCTGGTGAGTTAATATCCTTAGGTTGTCTTCTGGTCACATCCCGAGACCGAGAGTGATCGGGAATCCACTAGATATCTTTTAGGTGTTATATCTTTAGAAACCCAGATCCAACCTAGTTCCAAAACCGATAGAAGTTGAGCTTTACACATAGGATTCCGACCTAGGTAGTGACTTCTCCATTCTTGATTTCATCTTTAGTTTACTCTTGATAGCTTGAATTGTCCTTAGTTTATTGCATTCTTAGTTAATCTTTAGTGTAGTAAACCCCCCAACCAATCAATTAATCATATTAAGTCCTAGTTAGAGTCTAATTTAGTTATTCAGTGTCTTTTGGGTTCGATATCCGGACTTCGTTAGGCTATATTGCATTGATCGGTACACTTGCCGGTTGTGTGGTCTAGTATTAGGTCGAGTCTAGGTTTTATAAATTTAAAGCTAGAGAGTCTAGATTAGGTTTTATTTGATAGTTTTTATAGACCGTCTGGACGACATCAAGTTTTTGGCGCCGTTGCCGGGGACACTTGGCAATAGCAATATTAGCTTTGACTAGTTCTTTGTTTGATTTTTGGTTTATTTGAGTCTTTTGTTTTCTTTTGAGTCTTGTGTGCTACTTGTGAGTCTTTATTCTGTTTCCTTCTTAGAGTCTTTCTGTTTATGCCCAATACTCGTTCGCAAGGATCATCATCTTTTACATCTTTTCAAGAGCCCGAACGAGAGCTTCACGAGCGCACCCGCGACTTTCGGGAGCGTTTAGAGGAGCTGGTTAAATCTAAGGTACGTTCTACTAGCCCAGTTCCAATTTCTATCATGGGCGACGCTGATCCTCCAGCGAGGCGTACAGTACACCAGAGGGCCAGTGAGGGGGTCACGGGCGCGAGATCTTCGATCACACGCCCCACTATACCGAACACCAATTCTTGGCAGATCCCATCACATGTCATGAGTACGATCACTCATGCCACTCAATTCCATGGCCTCGAGGATGAGGATGCACCCGGACATTTGTCCCGCTTCGCGCGGATATGTGATACATTTAATATCACGGGTGTATCTAAGGACGCAATCTACTTGCGTCTCTTTCCATTCTCCCTTTCTGGGCGTGCATCTACTTGGCTCGACACTCTTCCCGACAATTCTATCACCACATGGGAGGATCTCGAAGCCAAGTTCTTCAAGAAATACTTTCCACCTTCCAGGGCCGCTCGCCTTCGGGACCAGATCCATTCGTTTCGGATGGATCCCGACGAGCCTTACCACATGGCCTGGGAGCGGTTCAACGCGCTGTTGAGCCGATGTCCCCAGCACGGTCTCCCCGACTGGGCACTAGTGGAGAAGTTCTATAATGGCCTCACCTTCGAGACGCAGCAAATGTTCAACACAGCTGCAGGAGGCCATATCATGGATAGACTCGAGCCTGAGGAGTGCGAGGATATGTTCGAGAGCTTCGCTCAAGCCGAACAGCAGCACCCACGTTCTGTTAGGGATTCCATCCCTACTGCTAGGTCACACGCCTCTTCTCCTAGAGGTGTGCATCAGGTCACTCCTGATACTAGCGTGGCTGCTGCCCTCGCCTCGATGGCGAATGAGATAAAGGAGCTCAAGCTCAGTGCTTTGAGGTGTCAGGTGTGCAGGGGAGGACACGACACCCGAGATTGCCCGGTAAATAATCAAGAGCATGTGAGCTATGCTGGCAACCAATACCAGAACCGAAATTACAACAATTCTAATACTTTTGGTTCGGGATGGAGATCTGGTTTCACTGGTCGTCAGCAACAGTATGGAGGAGCAGAAGAAGGAGCGAGTTCTGGGAGCACTGTTGGGTCACGAAGGATTGAGGAGATGATGGAGACTCAGACACAGTTGCTTGCCCAGCTGGTGCAGAATAACAAGGATGCTCGGCTAAGACTGGATAGCCATGACACTTTGATGAAGAATCAGCAATCGGCGTTCCAGGATTTGCAACGCACGGTAGGAGACATTGCTAGGAGCATACATGATAGACAAGGAAGCCCTTCTACGGGCCCGAACGCTTCAGTGATGGCCGTGTCTATAGAGAGTGTGGAGAGTAAAGTGGTTGAAGAGGTTGACTCCCACTCTAAGGAGCATAATATTCCCTCGGTGGAGGAGGTGAATAAGATTGATTGGGCAGCTCGATTTGCTGAAATCGACGCAAGGATGCTGAAAGAGACCGAGTCGAATGCTGTTTCCACAAGGAGCATGGGAGAGAAGGAAGATGAGAGCCCACCGGTAGTAGTAGAAGAAGAGCCGGTGGAGGAGGAGATAGTGGTTGAGGTGCCTACCAAGAAGGCACAAGAGAAGAAGAAGGGGGTGGAGATGAAGTCCCCCGAGATTGACTTGAGTCGTATTCCTTATCCCGCACGTGTGTTGCCACATAAACACGCTAAGGAATACGGTCACTTCCTTGATATGTTCAAACAACTCAAGGTCAATCTCCCGTTTGTAGAGGTCCTCCAGCATATGCCCAAATATGCCAAGTTCTTAAAAGGCCTTCTTTCCAACAAGAAGAAACTTGAGGAGGTCTCTGGAGTCTCACTTGGTGAGCAATGCTCGGCAGTGGTGCAAAATCATTTGCCAGAAAAGTTGTCTGATTCGGGTCGGTTCACGATCCCGTGCTTGTTGGGCAACCTACCATTACACCACGCGTTGGCCGACCTAGGTGCTAGCATCAATTTGATGCCCTATTCATTGTACAAGCAGCTGGACCTAGGTGAACCACAACCAACGCGCATGAGCATTTCCTTGGCTGACCGCTCAGTAAAATATCCACGGGGAATAGTGGAAAATCTATTACTGAAAGTGGGCAATTTTGTTTTCCCCGTGGATTTTGTGATTCTAGATATGGAGGTGGATGACAAGGTCCCACTCATCTTAGGACGCCCGTTCCTACGAACCGCAAAGGCGATGATTGATGTCTTTGACGGGAAGCTCACACTTCGTGTGGGGGATGAGGTCCTTACATTCAATGCTGTAGAGTCCGGGAAGGATGTTGGCGAGCACAGCCACTCCGTGTGCATGCTCGATTCTTTCATGGACCACCATTGGGACCCCGATCCGGTGATAGAAGTAGGTGAACCCGCCCCGAATATAGAAGAACCATATGATTGGGCGTTGGAGTTAGAAGGATTGCTAGATGAGCCAGACGATTATGGAGATGAGGTGCCTGATGATTTGCTGGAGATGATGGCAGAGTTTGAAGAGGTCATAGGCAAAACCCCAAGTGTGGGGAAGTTGGTGGAGGTTGTTGAGGATCCCGAGGATCCTGGTGAGATTGTGGAGGTCATTCCTTTAGAAGTACCCATTCCTAAACCCCTACATATCGTCACCACTGTTTGTGCTTTGGGGAGAAAGATCGAGTCACCCCCTAGGTCTAGGCCGCCTCGTAAGAGGACTCGAGAGTTAATTGACTTAGGCAACGTAGATAGAGTGCTAACCCCAAGTGTGGGGATATCGAGGAGTGACAAACTACTTGGTTATTTAATGCGTATTATCTTCGGACCGGGTAGATTTAAGTTGTGGTGGAAGGAGATGAAGGATAGAAATCCATGGTGCGGTAGGAGTAGTTGTTTGCTGAGGCTGTGGAGAACCGGTAGGCCGCGAAGGATGAAGGCGGTACCGGTTAGGATCAAGGAGAAGCCTCCTGATAGGCTTGCTTGAGTCCTGGGCAAGTGCCCGGGATGTAAAGTTTGTGTGCGTTCATTGGTATGAGTCCATGTCTTTTTCTTTGTTTTTCGGTTTGTGTTTTGGTTGTGTCAAGTTTTGCAGGAATCCATGCTTGATTCGGTAAGGAAAATCGTCGGGAATGAAGCCCCAGGTATAGTTACATATGTTTTTATGCTTGGGATAGGTTTTTAGTGAGTTTGGGTGAAACAAGATTTTAAATGATCAAAAAATATTCTAAGTATAAAACTTGAAAATTCTTCAAAACTTTCTGTTAACGACACCCTCCCGCGGTACGCGAAGAACGATATGGAAATCTCTCGCGGTACGCGAGAGACAAAATTCTCGGCCGGCCTAACTTTTTGGCCTTCGCGGTACGCGAAGAATATCCCCTTCGACTTACGCGGTACGCGAGGGACTGCTGGTGTCACCCTATTTCCTTTATTTCCCATGGTTTCCCGTACCCGTTTCTGTCCCCGTTTTCACTCACCACCACTATTCATCACCTACCTTCGTACCACCACTACCATGAAGCATCACCTTTAACCACCATCATCCATCACATTAATTCACCCACCTACCACCATCCGACCACCATGACCATGGGAAACTAGAAATTGTTTATGACCGATGTTCGAACTTGCTGTGGTATTCATGTCTTTGTGTTTGCCACATGTCGAGTATGTTTTCTCTGCATCTATCTATCTTGAGTCTTTTAAGTGTCTAGTTGAGTTAGTAGTTGAGTTATTATTTGAGTCAGTTTAATGCTGCGGGTATGTTTAGTCTTATTTTGCAGGTTTATCATTCCACCCGTACTCAATCTCCATTCGGGCGGAATTGATGGTCACCATTACTATCTTGTAAAGGCAACCCGTCAGTGAGATGTGCAAGCCGCGAAGGAAATGCTATACGGTGCACACAAGGAAGAACGAAGCTGCATATTAGTTTGCATCTACATTACCAGCTAAGTCGCTTCCTGTTCTGTTTTCTTGTTTTATTTTTGCATTTTTATTTTTAGTTTTGTTTTGCTTCACATTGAGGACAATGTGTCTTTCAAGTGTGGGGATGTGAGTGTCTAGTTTGTTTAGTTTGTGTCTTTAAAAATTCAAAAAAAAAAAAAAAAAAATTTGAAAAATTTGAAAAATGTTCTTGAAAATAAATGCATATATTTGGAAAATGATAGTAGAACTGGATCTATTTATGAGTTTAAAAGATTAAATAATTGAAAACGTGTCTAATTAGTGATGTTTTGGTAGACCCAGCTAACTAGTAGAGCTTAAATATCCTGTTTGTGTTATTTAGGATTAATCACGGAATAAAATCATGATATCTTGTGGGTATTCATCTTAGAGTAATGGTAATACTGAAACTGTCAATATAGGGTGATAGGTACCACGTTAAGTTAAAATTTAAAGGTTTTTGAAATTTTTTATGGCACACCATTCTCTTTTTATGAGAATAAATCCGAGTTTCGGTGGCGCCCGCATTCCATAATCCATGTTATTCCATAATTTATGAGCTATACTGAGTTTTGCTTATGTGTTTCCCTCTGGGATAGCGACTTGGAGGATACACCCCTAAGTAAGATTTATGTGCTTCATTGATAGAATGTAGTCTATGTGTTACCCTCCGGGATAGTGACTTGGTTGAAACGCCTCTAGACGAAAGTTCTTTTGCTTATTATGCTCATTATCATCCATTCATTCATGATTTCATCTGATTTCTAAAAACCTGTAAATAGTAGTTTAACGTGGTAGGGTAAATCTATATGGTTTAATCCGTGCCTAAACATGACCTTGAGACGGGACTAGGTAGAGCTGTAACTTCTAAGTGTGAGTCACATAGATTGATTGATATGTTGTATAAAATGGATTTAGAACACGTAACGGGGGCTTGAAAGTTAGTGCTTGGGTTTAATCGGACAGAAATACTAATTGTTGCTTTTTAACACGTGAGTATGTTTTGAAAATTGAAATTTATGTTTGTTGAGTTAGATGCCAGTTATGATTCCATTTGCAGATTTTTCGAGGACGAAAAAAGGTTAAGTGTGGGGATATTTGATAGGGTGCGAAAGCACACGTCTTTATTCCTTTGTTTTAATGTGTTCTAAGTAGTTTTATATTAGTTTTGAGTCAATTTTATGTACATTTGAGTCGTTGGTCTTATTTGTAGGAGCTCAGGAATATTAATGAAGAATACGTGAAGAAAACGAGCGAAGAAACGAAGCCCGGAAAAGTCCAAAGATAAAAAGACAATTTTCTGAAATTTAGGTCTCTCGCGGTACGCGAGAGATGAGTGTAATAATTCTCGCGGTACGCGGGAAACTCCAGGAATCCGCCCGACTATTTTGGTCCTCGCGGTACGCGAGGATCCAGTCAACATTCTCTCGCGGTACGCGAGAGGGCCGTTTTCCGCAAAACCCTAATTTTCTAAATTAAAAAGATTTAAACGGCCATTAGGAAAAAGTTCGATTCTAAGCCGTTCCAGGGAAGAAGAGAGGCGATTTTGGGAGTTTGGAAGTCAATTGAAGTTGAAGATTGAAGCTTTTGGATTCCGGGTTTGTGTAGTTGCATTCTAGGGTTTAAAGATTCAAACTTTATCTTTGATTTTGTGTTTTGAACCTATGGATCTTGCTATTTACTTCTGTGTAGATGTTCTTAGTATGATTCTAGGCTAGATCCTTGATCTACCTAGGTCAATATGATGATTATGTGTTAAAGTTTCGATTTTTATTCGGTTTTTGGATTTGAATGTTGGATTTATGATTTAGTAAAGGTTTGAGTTTGTTTATGTGTGATGTTAGTGCATGTTTAATTCTGATTATGTGGTTGATTATGCTTTTCTGCGTTGATTGTGGTTGTCTGCCAGTTTGATCTTCGTTTCTGGTTCATAGACTTTAGGGTTTGTGAGTTAGAGTGGTGTCTAGACGTAGTAGCCATAGAAAACCTAGTTAATTACTGATTAGAAGTGAATGTGTGTCCTAGTTCAATACCCGAGAAGTGAGAATTAGTCGTTTAGTCTTCGTCATTAGGAATCCGAGTGTCAGCTGTCTGAGAGGAAGTTGGTATTAGGTGTCTAGTGATAGTTGCTATCCGAATCATAGTATCCATTCTAGAACTACCCCATGCATTCCTTGAGTGTATGGTAAGCGGTGTGACTGAGAGGTAATCCGTTTATTAGGGTACTTGTCATAGTAGGAAATACCCGAGAGGTGATCCGATCATCTGGTGAGTTAATATCCTTAGGTTGTCTTCTGGTCACATCCCGAGACCGAGAGTGATCGGGAATCCACTAGATATCTTTTAGGTGTTATATCTTTAGAAACCCAGATCCAACCTAGTTCCAAAACCGATAGAAGTTGAGCTTTACACATAGGATTCCGACCTAGGTAGTGACTTCTCCATTCTTGATTTCATCTTTAGTTTACTCTTGATAGCTTGAATTGTCCTTAGTTTATTGCATTCTTAGTTAATCTTTAGTGTAGTAAACCCCCCAACCAATCAATTAATCATATTAAGTCCTAGTTAGAGTCTAATTTAGTTATTCAGTGTCTTTTGGGTTCGATATCCGGACTTCGTTAGGCTATATTGCATTGATCGGTACACTTGCCGGTTGTGTGGTCTAGTATTAGGTCGAGTCTAGGTTTTATAAATTTAAAGCTAGAGAGTCTAGATTAGGTTTTATTTGATAGTTTTTATAGACCGTCTGGACGACATCAACCGCGCCAAAGAATTAGGCACGAATGTGCCTATGAGAGGCACGACCGTGTCTCTTGCCCAACAGACACAGAACCCTGATTTTTTATGCAAACTATACCAAACCCGATTGCGATTCTTACAAACTAAAATTTCTAAAAATTCAGAAGGCATACGTGAGACATTCCAATCCATATCCCCAATTCGCTCAATCGAAAAACCTAAACTCAAAAATAAATGACAAAATCCTAGAAAAATAAAAAGAAAAACATGAAGATAAAAATTGAACAAACACTACCAAGGGTGGTACCGAAACAGGCTAAGTTTATTAACGAGTCGTTAGCTAGACTCATATCCCCGAATTAATTAGTCCATGGGGTGGAGGTCCACTACCTCCAATGCCGAGTCAATCGGTCCGTCAATGTATGCCTTAAGATGATGACCGTTGACTTTGAAACTTCTTCCATCCTCATGCTCAATCTCAACGATCCCATAAGGAAACACCTCCCGTCCATCAAGATTTCAACTTCCCAGGAAACAACCACAACCTAGATTTGTAAAGCAACACACGATCACCCGCTTGGAATTCTTTCTAGTCCTTCAAGCGTTTGTCATTTAAACTCTTGATGCGCTCCTTGTAAATCGTGGAGTTTGCATAGGCTTTATTCCTCAACTCATCAAGCTCATGAATCTGCATAAACCAAAAAGCCCAAAGTGCATCATCTAACCTCTTTGACCAATCCTTACGGTTTTGCCCAACCGTTTTCTCAAGAATCCGCATTGACCTAATCCTGTCCACTGGTCTGTGAATGGTAAGCTGTGGAAAATCTATGGTTTACACCATATCGTGATAATGATTTCTCTAACTGTGAGTTGCATAAATGAGTCCCACAATCACTAATAAGAGATTTGGGGGCACCAAAGCGAGAGAAATACTTCTTCAAATATCGGACAACCACCCTAGCATAAAGTAGGCAAGGCTTGAGCTTCGGCCCACTTCGAAACATAGTCAACAACCACTAGGATATATTGGTTGCTATGAGAAGCTGGGAAAGGACCCATAAAATATATACCCCAGATATCCAAAATCTCATAAACCTAGATACCATTATGGGGGATCTCATCTCTCGAAGAGATGTTGCTTGCTCTCTGGCAGGCGTCACTCGCAGGAATCATCTCATGAGCGTCCCGAAAGATGGTAGGCCGGAAAAAACCAGCGTCAAATACCTTCTTCGCAGTCAATGTGGCTCCATAATGTCCTCCCGTCGGGCCCTTGTGGCAGTGTCTAAGCACCTATCATGCCTCCTCTCTAAACACACACCTGCGCATGATCAGATTAGCCCCGACCCGAAACAAATTGGGATCCTCCCAAAGATAATGATTTACATCGGCAAAGAACTTCCTCTTTCGCTGATGCGTCAAGCCCTTCATCACGAACCCCCTAGCCAAACAGTTTGCAAAATCGGTAAACCAGGGATGATGTAGTGCAAAGCATACATCTTTATTCCTTTGTATTTGTGCTTTTTTAGATAGTTTTGTATTCGTTTTGAGTCCTTTTAGTTTCGTATTGAGTCTTTGTTGTATTTTCAGGTGCTCGTGTGGATAACAAGTCAAATCATGAAGAAAACGAACAAGAGAAGAAACCTGGGGATCAAAGGTCAAAAAGTTGGAAAATCAGTCCCTCGCGGTACGCGAGTGAGGATAGTACATGTCTCGCGATACGCGAGGAAAGCTAAAACTGGGCGCGACTATTTTGTCCCTCGCGGTACGCGAGGGGCTGGCCACAATCTCTCGCGTTACATGAGAGACCCGTAAATCCACAAAAAGCCCAACCTGATGAATTAAAAGATTGGGATTGCAATTAGGTCAAGAGTTCGATTGTTTTGTCGTCCAGAGAGGTGCAGAGGGTCATTTTGGGAGATGAGAAGCCAAACCGAGTGCAAAGATTGAAGCTTTGGATCCGAGTTTGTTAGTTTTAGCTTATTTGGTGTTC
The DNA here is from genome assembly GCA_023525975.1 of Smallanthus sonchifolius. NCBI lineage: Eukaryota > Viridiplantae > Streptophyta > Magnoliopsida > Asterales > Asteraceae > Smallanthus > Smallanthus sonchifolius. Next base: position 94,805,805 of record CM042024.1, on the reverse strand, counting down.
AAGATTTCATCTTTTGTGTTTGATTGCTATGTTTAATACCATGATTCTGTCTTATACTTCTGTTTTGAAGTGTTGGAGTATGTTTCTTGGCTAAACACCTGATACTATCTAGGTCTATGATGAATATTTGCTAAAGTTCTTATTTTTATCGGTTTTTGGATTCATATGTTGGATTAATTATTTTGTAAACAATCTTTTGATAATGAATATGATGAATATGCATGTTTGAATCAGATGTATGTTTGATTTCAATTCTGTATGTTATTTGTGGATGTCTTCCAGTTTGAATAGCATATCTAAATCATAGAATTTAGGATTGTGGTTGTTTATGTGGTTTGCTAGACATAGTAACCATAGGATTTGTGATTGAGTGTTAATCAGTTCTGAGTGTGTGTCTTATCTCAATACCCGAAAGGTGAGAGGTTGTCAGTTAGTCTTCGTATTAGGATTATGAGTGAAATCTGTCTGAGAGGAAGTTTCTCTTAGGGTTTTAGTATCCATTTCTATTCTGAGTCATAGTTGTTATCCTGAGATTACCTCGTGCATCTTCGATGTATTGTGGACAGTGAGACTGAAAGGTGATCTGTCTGTTGGGTACTTTATAATTGTTGGAGAGACTGAAAGGTAATCCGACCATCTGGTGAGTTTAGTACATCTTTAGGTTCCTTAGTCGGTGACACCCTGAGAGTTATTAGGGATCCACTAGGTTGTCTAGATCTGTTATTCTTAGAAACCCAGATCCATCATTGTTTCCCTAACCGGTAGAAATTGAGCCTTGCAAGTAGGATACCGACCTAGGTAGTGTTCTTCCAATTCCTGGTATTTCCCTGAGTTCTTGTCTGATACTTTCATTCGTTCTTAGTTTTCTATATTCGTTAGTTTAATCAGTAGTGTAGAAAATCCCCCAACCAAATCATCTTTAGTCCGAGTCAGAGTCTAGTTTAGCTATAGTAGTGTCTCTAGGGTTCGATAATCTGGTTTACCGTTAAGCTGTGCTACACTCAATAAGTACGCATGTCTGTCAGTGCGGTTTAGTTCATAGGTACTCCATTTATTACTTAGGAGTCTAGGTTAGGTTTAGTTAGTGTCTTTATTAGACCGTATGTGCGACATCAAGTTTTTGGCGCCGTTGCTGGGGACACTTGGCAATAACAACATTAGCTTTGACTAGTTCTTTGTGTGATTTTTGGTTTAGTTTTCTTTCTTTCTTTTATTTTGAGTCTTAATTTTGTGCTTTGTCCTATCTGCTACGTGGTGTCTAATTTAGGATCGAGTCTTTCTGTGTCTTGAGTCTTTCTTATTTTTCTTTATGTCTTTCAGTTTTTGCAACGTACTCGTTCGCAGGGATCGCCACAGTATTCAGCTTACGAAGAGCCTAAACGAGACCTTCACGAGCGCACCCGCGACTTCCGGGAGCGTTTAAAAACGTTGTACAAAAACTAGGTACGTCCTACTAGCCCAGTTCCTGACATGGGCGACGCTGACCCACCAGTGAGGCGTACCGTACACCAGAGAGCCAGTGATGGGGTCCTCGGAGCAAGATGTTCGATCGCCCTGCCCGCCATCCTTAATGCCAATACTTGGTAGGTCCCATCACATGTCATGAATACGATCACTCATTCTAGTCAGTACCATGGCCTCGAGGATGAGGATGCACCGGGATATCTGTCCCGCTTCGTGCGCATATGTGATACCATTAATATCACGGGTGTATCTAAGGACGCAATCTACTTACGTCTCTTTCCATTCTCGCTCTCTAGGCATGCTTCTACTTGGCTTGACATCCTCCCCGACAATTCTATCACCACATGGGAGGACTTGCAAGCCAAGTTTTTGAAAGAGTACTATCCACCTTCCAGGGCCGCTCGTCTTAGGGACCAGATCCATTCGTTCCGGATGGACCCTAACGAGCCTTATCACATGGCCTGGGAGCGGTTCAACGCACTGTTGAGATGATGTCCCCAACATGGTCTTTCTGACTGGGCGATAGTGGAGAAGTTCTATAATGGCCTTACCTTCGAGAAGCAGCAAATGTTCAACACAGCTGCGGTAGGCCATATCATGGACAAGCTAGAGCCAACTGAGTGTGAAGAGATTTTTGAGAGCTTTTCTTTGGCAGAACAATAGCGGCCATCTACTAGGACTTCCATTCCTAGTCCTAGGGCACCCGCCTCTTCTCCTATAGGTGTGCATTAGGTCAATCCTGATACTAGCGTGGCTGCTGCACTCGCAGCGATGGTGAATGAGATTAAGGAGCTGAAGTTGAGTGCTCAACGGTGTGAGGTGTGCAGAGAAGGCCATGACAACAAGGACTGCCCCGTCAGTCAGCAAGATCATGTGAGCTTTGCGAGCAACCAGAACCGAGGGTACAATAACTATAACAATTCTTTTGGCTTGGGATGGAGATATGGAAACAACCCGCCTGGGTTTAATGCCTGCTCGAATCAGTATGGAAAAGGTGAAGCAGGAGCGAGTTCTGGGAGCAGTGCTAGGGATAATAAGATAGAAGTGATGCTAGAGAACCAGACTCAGTAATCGCTCATTTAGTGAAGAATGATAAGGAGACTCAGCAGAGACTGGATGCCCACGTCACCTTATTGAAGAATCAGCATTCCGCATTCCAGGATCTGCAGTGCATGGTAGGAGACATCGCTAAGAGCTTGAAGGATAGACAGGGAGGTCCGTCTTCAGACCCTAATGCTTCAGTGATGGCCATGTCGATTAGGGGTCGAAGAATAGAGGAGGAGGAAGAAGTAGTGGAGACTGTTATTGATACATTGATTCCTACTGTAGAGGAAGTTTCCAGTAGCACTGGTCATCACATTCCGTCACATGAAGAGGTAAGGAAGAGAGACGGGAGAGCCCACTTTGCTGAGATCGAGGCTAGGATGGAAGTGGAGCCACTAGTAGAAGAAGAAGAGCCGGTGGATGAGGAGATACTAGTTGAGAAGCCTGCCTAGAAGGCAGAGGAGAAGAAGAATGGGGGTGAGATAAAGACCCCTGAGATTGACTTGAGCCATTTTCCCTACCCAGCGCGCTTGCTACGTCATAAGTATGCTAGGGAATACGGGCACTTCCTTGATATGTTTAAACAACTTAAGGTAAATCTCCCGTTCATAGAGGTCCTCCAGCATATGCCTAAGTATGGCAAGTTCTTAAAAGATCTTCTTTCCAACAAGAAGAAGCTAGAGGAGGTCTCTAAAGTCTCACTTAGTGAGCAATGTTCTGCGATGGTTCTGAACAAACTGTCGGAGAAACTGGCAGATCCGGGTCACTTCACAATCCTGTGTCTGCTTGGCGGTTTGCCCTTGAACAACGCGTTGGCCGACCTAGGTGCTAGCATCAATCTGATGCCATATTCTATCTATAAGTAGCTGGACCAAGGAGAACCGAAGTCAACATGCATGAGCATCTCCTTGGCTAACTGTTTAGTCATGTATCCATGGGGAATAGTGGAGAATCTTTTAGTGAAAGTTGACAAATTCGTCTTCCCCGTGGATTTTGTCATTCTAGACATGGATGTACATGATAGAGTCCCGCTCATCCTAGGACTCCCGTTCCTACGTACCGTAAAGGCATTGATCGATGTCTTTGATGAGAAACTCACACTTTGTGTGGGGGATGAGTCGGTCACATTCGATGCTGCAAAGTCCGTGAAGGAGGCTGGTGAGCAGAGCCACTCCGTGTGCATGATTGATGCCTTCATGGACTATCATCAGGACTTTGATCCAGAGGTAGAAGTTGGTGAGCCCACCCCTGACTTAGGGATCTTATCTGATTGGCAATAGAGTTAGAAGAGTTGGTAGATGCACCGGACGAGTATGGTGGTGAGGTGCCTGATGTTCTGCTAGAGATGATGGCAGAATTAGATGCAATCATAGGCACAACCCCAAGTGTGGGGATGGTGGAGAGTGTAGAAGAACAAGGAGAGCCTGGTTAGGTTTTAGAGGTCACACCATTAGAAACACCTATGCCCGAACCTTTGCCCGTCATTGTTGTTCATTTCGAGGGGAAAACTGCTGAACCGACCCCTGGTTTTAAGACGCCTAAGTTTAGGCCGCCCCGAAAGAGAACCCGTGCTTTGATAGATTCATCTAGTTTGAAGATAGTGCAAACCCCAAGTGTGGGGAGATTTAGGTGTGACAGCTTGCTACGGTATTTGAACCAGGTTATTTTTAGACCTGGTAGGTTTAAGTGCTGGTGGACTGATTTGAGAGAAAGTGTGAGTAGATGGTTGAGGTTAGTTGATAGTAGTATGTTATGGAGAATCAGGATACCGTGTAGGATGAAGGCGGTACCGGTTAGGATCATGGAGAAGCCTCCTGATAGGCTTGTTTGAGTCTCGGGCAAGTACCCGGGATGTATAGTTTGTATAGTCCTTGGTTTAAGTCCGTGTCATTTTTTTGTTTTTCGGTATGTGTGCTTTGTTTGTGTCGTGTTTTACAGGGATTCACACTTGATTCGGTGAGGAAAATCATCAGGAACGAAGTTCCAGGTGTGATTTACATTGGTTTTATTATTGGAACAAGTTTTTATGAATTTAGGTGAAAAAGTTTTTAAGGGGCTCACAATTTTTCTATGTATAAAAACCCATTAACTTTCTGTCACCATGGGTCTCTCGCGGTACGCGAAGTAAGAATGATACTCCCTCGTGGTACGCGAGGGACAAGTATTTTGGCCGGCTTAATTTGTGCCTCCTCATGGTACGCGAGGAGGGCTGCCTTTTCCTTCGCGGTACGCGGGGGACCCCTGGAATTGCCCTTTTTCCATTGTTTTCCATGGTGTCCCGTCACCATTATCGTCCACCACCATTACCACCATACATTATCTGTTACCAGATCAACTCCCACCATTAACATTATATCACTCACTGACCATCATCACCATACATCCATCACCATTATACATCATCCATCATATCCACCTACAACCACCTACCATGGGAAACTTAGAACCGTTTGTGACCGGTGATCTACCTTGCTTTTGGCATTCATGTCTATATGTTTGCCACTCATCGGGTACGTTTCCTTGCTATCTATCTTGAGTCTTAGTGAGTCAGTCGAGTCTTTTATCTTATTTTGAGTCTGTAACTTGAGTCAGTTTGATGTTGCGGGTATGTTTGAGTTCTATTGTGCAGGTTTTGATCGCTCTGTCCGTACTCAATCTCCATTCGGACTGAGTCGATCTTGATATGATCCTGATCTTGTAAAGGCAACCTGACAGTCGATTGTGCAACCGCGACCGAAATGCTATACGGTGCACAAGAGGAAAAGTAAAGCTGGACTATCACTGCTACATTACCAGCTAAGTCGCTTCCTGTTTATTTTTGCATTTTTATTTTTAGTTGTATCTTATTTCACATTCGGGACAATGTGTCTTTCAAGTGTGAGGATGGGACTGCGTCTAGTGAGTGTAGTTTGTCTAGGTTGTTTTCGTTTATAAAAATTCAAAAATACAAAAAAAATTAAAAAATTGTGAAAAATGTCCTTTGAAATAATAAGTTTTTGCATAAAAAATAGAAAATGATAGTACAACTGGATCTGCTTGTTGAGTTTTAAATGAATAAATAATTGAAAACGCGTTTAATCAGTGATGTTTTGGTAGATCCAGCCTACTAGTAGAGCTTAAATAGCCTGTTTGTGTTGTTTAGGAATTAATTGAATTAAAATCATGATATCTTGTGAGTATTCATCTTAGGGTAATTGGTAATACTGAAACTGTCAACATAGGGTGATATGTATCACGTTAAGTTAAAATTTAGAGGTTTTTGAAATTTCTTGGCACACCACTCTTTTTTTATGAGAATAAATCCGAGTTTTGGTGGCGCCCGCATCCATATTCCATATTACTTGAGCTTATTTGATTGAAATCTAAGTTTCGCCTACGTGTTACACATCGGGTTCCAGCCTGATTGAAACACCACCAGGTTGATTCTTATGTGCTTAATTGGTTATAACTGTAGTCTATGTGTTACCTTCCAGGATAGTGACTCGGTTGAAACGCCTCTAGACGAAAGTTCATTTGCTTGATAATGCTCATATTCATCCATTCATTCATTGATCATCTTGGTTTCTAAAAACCTGTAAATTTTAGTTTAACGTGGTGGGTGAAATCTATATGGTTTAATCCGTGCCAAGATATAACTGTGAGACGGGATTTGGTAGAGCTGTAGATTTTAAGTGTGAGTCACATAGATTGATTGACATGCTTGGTAACATGAATTAGAACACTAAACGGGGGCTTGAAAGTTGGTGGTTGGGTTTAATCGGATAGAAATACCGATTGTTGCTTTTTAACGTGTGAGTATGTTTTTGCTAATTGAATAATTGTTTGTTAAGTTATGTCCAGTTATGATTCCTTTGCAGACTTTTTCGAGGACGAAAAAAGGTTAAGTGTGGGGATGTTTGATGTAGTGCAAAGCATACATCTTTATTCCTTTGTATTCGTGCGTTTTTAGATAGTTTTGTATTCGTTTTGAGTCGTTTTAGTTTCGTATTGAGTCTTTGTTGTATTTTCAGGTGCTCGTGTGGATAACAAGTCAAATCATGATGAAAACAAGCAAGAGAAGAAACTCGAGGATCAAAAGTCAAAAAGTTGGAAAATAAGTCCCTCGCGGTACGCGAGGGAGGAGAGTACATGTCTCGCGATACCCGAGGAAAGCTAAAACCGGGCACGACTAATTTATACCTCGCGGTACGCTAGGTGCCGGCCACAATCTCTCATGATACGCGAGAGAGCCGTAAATCCGCAAAAAGCGCAAATTGATGAATTAAAAGATTGGAATTGCAATTAGGTCAAGAGTTCGATTGTTTTGTCGTCCAGAGAGGTGTAGAGGGTGATTTAGGGAGTTGAGAAGCCAAATCGAGTGCAAAGATTAAAGCTTTGGATCCGGGTTTGTAAGTTTTAGCTTATTCGGTATTCAAGATTTCATCTTTTGTGTTTGATTGCGGAGTTTGATACCATGATTTTGTCTTATACTTCTGTTTTGATGTGTTGGACCATGTTTCTTGGTTAAACACTTGATACTATCTAGGTCTATGATGAATATTTGCTAAAGTTCTTATTTTTATCGGTTTTTGGATTCAAAGGTTGGATTAATGATTTTGTAAACGATCTTTTGATAATGAATATGATGAATATGCATGTTTAAATCTGATGTGTGTTTTATTTAAATTCCATATGTTATTTGTGGATGTCTTCCAGTTTGAATAGCATATCTAAATCATAGACTTTAGGTTTGTGGTTTGCTAGACATAGTAACCATAGGATTTGTGATTGAGTGTTAATCAGATCTGAGTGTGTGTCTTATCTCAATACCCGAAAGGTGAGAGGTTGTCAGTTGGTCTTCGTATTAGGATTCTGAGTGAAATCTGTCTGAGAGGAAGTTTCCCTTAGGGTTTTAGTATCCGTTGTTATTCCGAGTCATAGTTGTTATCCTGAGATTACCTCGTGCATCTTCGATGTGTTGTCGACAGTGAGACTGAAAGGTGATCTGTCTGTTGGGTACTTTATCATTGTTGGAGATACTGAAAGGTAATCCGACCATCTGGTGAGTTTAGTACATCTTTAGGTTCCTTAGTCGGTGACACCCTGAGAGTGATTAGGGATCCACTAGTTTGTCTAGAGCTGTTATTCTTAGAAATCCAGATCCATCATTGTTTCCATAACCGGTTGAAGTTGAGTCTTGCAAGTAGGATTCCGACCTAGGTAGTGTTCTTCCCATTCCTGGTATTTCCCTGAGTTCTTGTCTGATAGTTGCATTCGTTCTTAGTTTTCGGCATTCGTTAGTTTAATCAGTAGTGTAGAAAACCCCCCATCCAAATCATCTTTAGTCCGAGTCAAAGTCTAGTTTAGCTATAGTAGTGTCTCTAGGTTTCGATAATCCGGTTTACCGTTAAGCTGTGCTACACTCGATAGGTACACTTGCCTGTCAGTGCGGTTTAGTTAATAAGTACTGCATTTATTACTTAGGAGTCTAGGTTAGGTTTAGTTAGTGTTTTTAATAGACACTCTGGGCGACATCAAGGGACACTTCTCATCCTGTGTCTGGATGAGCGTAAGAAACTCGTGGGGAAAATTGTCATTTATGGATGACCTCACAAGCTCAGATGAAGTTGAGCACTGAAGAGGGGATAAGTGGTCTGTAGCGACATTCTCTGCGCCCTTTTTATCACAGATCTCAATGTTGAACTCCTGAAGCAGCAAAACCCACCGGATCAGTTGGGGTTTGGCATCCTGTTTGCTGAACAAGTGCCGAAGAATTGCATGGTTAGTGAATACAATGGTCTTTGATAGGACAAGATAAGACCGAAATTAGTCGAAAGCGAAGACGACGGCAAGGAGCTCTTTCTCTGTCGTGGTGTAATGCTCATGCGGATCATATCATAGAGCGTCTTGCTCGCATAATAAATCGGGTGAAATAGCTTATCTTTCTCTGTCCCAAGACCTCCCCAACTGCGAAGTCACTCATGATCTCAAAGGGTAACTCCCATTCGTAAGCTACCATGATGGGGGCATTAACTAATTTCTCCTTCAACAGATTGAATGCCATGAGGCAATCATCGGAGAAAAAAAACTGGGCATTCTTCTCAAGGATTTGGATCATCGGTCGAGCAATCTTAGAAAAATCTCTAATGAATCGTCTATAAAAGCCCGCACGACCAAGGAAGCTCTAAATAAATTTCACAGAAGTAGGCGGGGGGAGCTTGGATATAGTCTCAACCTTGGCTCGATCAACCTCAAGCCCCGCACGTGAAATCTTGTGCCCAAGCACAATGCCCTCCTTCACCATGAAGTGGCATTTATCCCAGTTCAATACCAGATTAGCCTCCTCACACCTGGCCAACATCCTCTCTAGATTCCCAAGATAATGATCAAAAGAACTCCCAAACATAGAAAAGTCATCCATGAAAACCTCCATGGAGTCCTCAATCATATGATGAAAAATGGCCACCATTCAACGCTGAAAGGTGGCCGGAGCATTACACAGTCCAAAGGGCATCCGCTGATAGGCAAATGTAACATAAGGATATGTGAATGTCGTCTTCTCCTGGTCCTCAGGAGCAATGGGAATATGAAAATAGCCAGAAAAGTCATCCAGGAAATAGTATAACATCTTCCCCGATAATCTATCCAACAGCTGATCAATAAATGGGAGGGGAAAATGGTCCTTCCTAATAGCATCATTGAGTTAGTGATAGTCGATGCAAACCCGCCAACCTGTGACTATACGAGTAGGAATAAGCTCATTCATCTCGTTGGTGATGACAGTCATTCCCCCTTCTTGAGGACAACCCGAATTGGACTAACCCAAGGTGAATCGGAGATAGGATAAATCAAGCCTGAATCGAGTAGCTTGATAACCTCTTTCTTCAGCACCTCCTACATGTTTGGGTTCAACCTCCTCTTGTGCTGCACAACGGGCCTAAAATCATCCTACATAAGAAACTTATGGGTACAAAAAGAGGGGTTAGTCCCCTTAATGTCCATAATCCTCCAAACAATGGCCCGCTTGTGCTGTCTCAGCACCTCCAATAGCCTCTCCTTCTCGTCACTGGTCAAATTAGACGTGATAATGACAGGTAACCAAGACTCACTATCCAAAAAGGCATACTCCAAATGGCTCGAGAGCTCCTTAAGCTCAAGTGGTGGTGGGTCCTCAATAGAAGGCCGCTCTCTGGGCTCGAACTCTCTGTCAACAACCACAAACACCTCTAGACATAGGGGTGGCTCCTGGCCTCTATGGCTGGCCATATGCTCCTCAAACTGGTCCTCACAAACCAGATCCAGTGTGTCTCCCCCAACTAACTGTGTGTCAATGGACTCCTCCCCAATTGTGTCCTAGAGATGATCACTCACGCAAGAATAAACTGTCTCGACAAATTATAGTGAATCATCTTGATTCTGGGTATGTTGCATGGATCTCCCAATGTCAAAGGTCACTTCCTCATCATCCACCCTTAGTGTTATCCTGCCCGAATAGACATGAATTAGGGCCTTGGCGGTGGCCAGGAATGGCCGACCTAGGATAAGAGGCACGTTCTTATCCTCATCCATGTCCAGAATCACAAAGTCAATAGGAAACACAAATCTATCAACCTTAACAAACATATTCTCCACTATCCCTTGCAGATATCTCACCGAACGATCGGCGAGATGGTTACTCATACGTGTTGGTTTAGGCTCTCCCAACTCAAGCTTAGCAAAAACTGCATATGGAATGAGGTTAATGCTAGCACCAAGGTTAGCTAAGGCGTTGCTGACCGACAAGCTACCAATCAAACAGGGGATAGTAATACTCCCCCGATCTCTCCTCTTCTCTGGCAGCTTGTTCTGAATCACTGCTGAACACTCCTCATTCAACGTCACCGGAGACAACTCCTCCAACTTCCTCTTGTTTGTGAAGACGTCCTTCAAAAACCTCGCATACTTGGGCATCTAATCTAGAGCCTCCACAAATGGCAAGTTTATATGCAACTGCTTAAAAATCCCTAAAAACTTGCCATACTGCTCCTCCATCTTCTCCTTCCTTAACCAGCCCGGGTATGGAATGGGGGAGTATAATCTCTCACAGCCTCTCGGGGGCGTGATGCGCTCACCGGCTTCTATCTCGGTGGCGTATCATCCGGAATCTCAACTACAACCTCCTACTTGGATGATGATGGTTACCACTCCTCAAAGTTATGGCCTGCAAATGGGCCTTAGGATTAGGCTCAGTGTTGCTGGGTAGGCCACCCTGCGGTCTATCGAAAAGAAGCTTCATGATCTGTTCGACCTGATTCTCGATGGTCTGGATTGAAGCCTTCTGATTCCTCAGCTCAGTCACATGCGTATGAAAACGCTCCTCCATGTAACAGTTCTACTTCTTGACCAACTTATTTTGACTCTCCGAGTTGGCAAGTAGCCGTGCAACCATATCCTCTAAACTGGACTTCCCCCCGAGTGCGGAATGTGAACCGCTGCTAGAACTTTGATTTTGATACTAGTTCATTTGAGGGTGAGAATGGGAGGACTGTCCCTAAGAATGATGGGACTGGTGAGACTGATGCTGGAATGGAGGGCGAGAGCAAATCCGGGTGGTTGCTTGCTATTATTTCCAAACTTCCAACTGAAATTCGGGTGATTCCTCCACCCCGGATTATATGTGTTGCTATAAGGATTATTCTGGGGACGATTTTGGTTGTACGTAAAGTCAACCTTGTCATGGGTCCCCTGATCCCCAAATTGGCAACTGCTCGTGGCATGAGCCTCCCCCCCCCACATAACTCACACAAGGTCTGGGCCTTGTGGACTTGCATCTGCTCGATCTTGGTGGAAAATGCTTCCACATGGGCAGCTAACGCAATGCAACCATCCACTTGATGGACACCCTGCCTCTGAGTCCTTGATCAGGAGGCATGCTGATTATAACTCTTCGACGACACTCCCTCCAATGGAGCGTATGCCTCCTAGGGTGTCTTCGTCCCTTTGACTCCACCAGCATACGTGTCGATCAGCTGCTTCCCCGTCAAATCTAGACCATTGTAAAAGGTCTCACACTACTACCACTTCAAAAATACATGGTGGGAAACCTTCCTCATCCACTTCTTAAATCTCTCATACGCCTCATAGATCGTCTCCCCATCATCTTGCTGAAAAGAAAGAATCCTAGCCCTTAGTTTTGCTGTTTTCTCCGGAGGGAAGTATTTCTCTAAGAATTTAGCGGCCATCTAGTCACAAGTGGAGTAGCCATGTGTTGGTTTGATCCCGTTAGGAAAACATGAACAACCGGAACCGAATAGCATCATCGGAAGTGTCACAGATTTTGAATGTGGCGCATGTCTCTAGAAAACCGACAATGTGAGTATTGGGATCCTCGTGATCCTTGCCGTCAAACTGCCACCTGTTTTGCACCATTTGAATGATGCTGGATTTGATCTCGAAATGATGCGCTCCAACAGTCGGCTTGTTGATGCTTGACTCCAAACCTACAAGTGTCGGTTTTCCAAAATCCGAAAGCGTCCGACCTTCATTCTCTTTCGCCATCTCGTCAACCTCGTCAACAACAACCTCGTCGACAACAACCTCATCAAGCTCGATTGCCTAGGCCACACGCAAGGCACGGGCCCGCAATCTTTGATGAAGATCCCGATCCAGCTATAAAGATGGCTCAACAACCTCATTGGCGGGAGTTGAGGACATACACGATCTGCAAGACAAGTTAGATTAAATGACGAACCTAAGGAAAAGAAGACAAAAGTTAGAAAAAATAAATAAATAATTACAAGTATATAAATATGAACAAAATAAAAATAAAAATAAATACATATATATACACACACACACAAAGAAAAATTAGAAATAAACTATCTATACACAAAAAGCTCAAACAAAGACAAGAAGATACGATATGCACGAATATATACTAAATGACTAAATAATAACTCCAATCGTTCTCGCAAAAACCGTATCCCCGGCAACGGCGCCAAAAACTTGATTTGTGTAATATATATATATATATATATATATATATATATATATATGAAAATTAAATTACACAAATTAGCTTTAAAAAAGGTTTTTACCAAAGACTAACTACACACAACAGGCAAGTGTACCTATCAGATAGTAATATAGCAAAGGTAAGAACCGGATATCAATTCGTGAACACGGTGCAATGCATTAATAAACGGGAGTCAATATTCAATCAAGTGAAGTATAAGATGTTTGAAAGGGAGTTTTAATTAACTAAAATGCAAATATATAAAACTAGGCTACAGACACACAATGAACAATCAAGAGGAGAAAATCACATCGGTCTCGAATTCATCTAGAAAACATCCAACAACAACTATAAAAACATGGCAAGTACATGAAACTTATGTTGATTAAACTCTCGTCAAATACATCTAATCAAATGATCATTCGGAAAGCTAGAATGAATTATACAAACCAACCACCTAAAATCATGCAATTAAGCTCTCATGTTACAAATATATTAATGTTTATAAATATTAAACTAGTTTCCGATACAGGGTGACTAATCCAACAACTAGTTGGAAAGATAACATGAAAAACATACTATCCACCTCAAGTTGATTCAAGTAAACAACAACATGCACTTCTTCAACATACATTATTCATACAAAGATTACATAAATTAGGATATTGTGTCAACAAATCCTAGAAAAACATGATACTAAGCATGAAGCATCATAACAAACACTTTTTCTTTCCAAACATAAGCATAAGGATGCACATTCAAGAGTTATAAACCATAGACAAGTTCATACACCATTCCTAGTCAAAAGCCAAAAACTAGCATACATACATACACCAATCCATGAATATAAGCATAAACCATGAGTTTTCTAGCATTACATAGCATACACAAATACAAATATTGCAAACAATTTTAAACTCTCAAATACACAATTTCATTGAAGAATAATCATGCCATTGTCATAACATTAACATAAATCTTACCAATAATCCCTAAATGTTGTCAAATGTAACTAAACTTCATCTAAACCAAAGTGAACAAGAGTTTCAGCTCATCATGAGCACAAGAACAAACAAAGAGCAGAGAAAAATGGCAAGAATCATCAATGGAATACAAGAATCAAACCACTCCTCCAAGCCCAAATGTTGTAGATGATGTATGGTGATCCTCTTATTGTTGTAATCCCTCCTAGAAGCTTGAAATATGGCTGGAACAGAGTTGATTCGGAGCATAAAATGGTGGTTTTTGTTCAAGAGTGTTGAATATAGAAGTCTGGGGAAAGCTCTGGTATTTATGGAATGCGAGGAACGACCATGCCTGGTCTTGAGGCGTGACCGTGTATAGAGATTAGCACGTTCGTGTGATAGTTGGTTGACCGATCTGCAGTTTTTATTGGGTCCTTGCTTCGAGGTCATACGACAATGAGGTCATGGATCAGACTCACAGGCTTACAAGCGGTCATGGGGAGTCAAACACAGGCATATTAGGGTTTTGAGGCTTGGCGCGGACGTGTCAGGTAGGGGGCACGACCGTTCCTCCAACTCAGAAACCCTAGAAACTTCTTGAAAACTCCTGGAATCTTCTTCTTTGTTTGTGAAATAACCAGGAATTGATCATGAAATGAGTGAAGTTTTGTGCCAAAAAGATGTGTAATTTTTAACACATCACAACCCCTTCAGGGAAGTCGGCTATCAGTTCCATGCTTCTTAGAACCTCCAAGTTTACCAGTACTGGAATAACCCTCGGTGTGAGTGACCTAGCCACAAGCACTTGATAAACCTCGTAAATCCATGCAATCCATCCACCGCCGAACAATGGTGTATTGTAGGTTCCCTCGACATTTCTATCTAGAAGCTTGCAGAAAAGGTACGTGATGTTACATGGTGTTCCCGTCACGATGTAATATAAGGTTAGCAAGTCTCTAAGATTCACAACTCCCCTACTTTGCCCACGCTGAGTAAGGGTGGAGGCTAGAAGGCGATGTATGTAATGGTGCAACGGGTCCTTGAGCATTGTGCTCTTTGATCGACTCGGGTTATAGGGCCCACTAGCTACTTGGGCCCAAAAGTATTACTTATTGTTTCGAACTTCGGGTCCCATCTATTAGCCTCATCTGGGAAGGGGTAGATGCTATCGTACCAAATTGGCTCAAACATTTCATCTTCCGAGTAAATCCAAAGATCAACCCCAAACCTAGAAAGTGATGTCTTTTTCCATTCTCCGCCTAACCTGAATCTTATGTGTTCTTCTCCCATAGATCCATGTGGTCGGTTCTAAAGCTAAATGATATAAGGAACTCCAATGTAAGTTCCTGATCTGACATAGTGGCTGTTTCAAACAACCGAGTCCATGGAGGGGTCATTAAGGCATCAAATCTCTCTCTTTGTCTAAGCTCATCAAGTGTGTGGTAGCACACCCTTCTTGGAGCTTCCTCGTCTCTATTTCTTAAGGTGGCCAATCTCTCCCTGCACCATCCTTCCCTTTCACCATTGAAGTGAAGGAATGGATGATTGAATACCATGAATCTGTATGAGGGATAGACAAGTCAAAAATTTGTCAAAATTGAAAGGCAGGAAGAAGATCACGGGAGGTGCTTGGGTCAAGCACGACTTTGAACGCCCCTTGCTAATGAACTAACACATGCTGTGTTTTGGTCAGGCACTGTGCGTGCTTGGGTTGGGCACGCCCCGTGTTGACCCTTTCAGTTGTAGATTTTGACTGAATTTTTACTGTGTCGTTTTCAAGCCACATGTGTGATCAAGGGTCGCTTTCAAACTTGATACATGGGACCTTGGTTCCATAGATGCTAGAAAAACACATTTTAATCGATGTCTACTTGTCTCTTAACCAAACCATTAAATTGATAGGGTGAAAAACCCCCAAAATTCAAATGTAGACAATAAACATTGACATGGATTACTTTATGAATGAACCAAGATCCCCTTGAAAACATCATGATTTACAGCTTGCCTATCATGATTTTGGGAGAAAACTCTTAAAAACCCTAGAAATTGACCCGAACAAGAAGTGGGTGAAAATAATGCATACTAGGATGAAATACGAGAGGGATAATCATACCTTCGAATGAAGAACTGAAATATTGAAGATAAAATTAATGAAAATCGTCAGTTTTGAGAGAGAAATGGGGTGTGTTTATTCTGAGGGTGAAAGAGGATAAAAAGGGTAAAAAGGGGTCTTCCGACAGGGTCAAGCACGGGCCGTCGTTACGTCAGGCAGGGGCATGCTTGAATTTTTCAATAGTAATTTTTTTAAATTATTAACAAAGAAAAACAAACCTGAATATCCTTGAATGATGTTGAAATTATCTACAGCTGCCTAGTTTGTTTACGGGTCTTTGGCGGGACCCGATCCTGCGTCTATCCGTCTTTAGGAAAAATAGTTTCCTCCTCTCTTTCGTCATCTATGATTCCCTCATATAATTTTAACATGTGACCGTTTACCTTGAATGGTTCCCCTTCTGGTTGAGCGATTTCTACGGTCCCATATGGAAAAATCTGAGTTATAGTAAATGGTCCGATCCATCTGAATTTTAACTTTCGAGGGAATAAACATAACCGAGAATTGTACATAAGAACTTGATCGCCTACTTGAAATTCTCTACGATTCTAAAGATGTTGGTCATGCATCTTCTTTGTTCTATCTTTTTAAATCTTGAAATTTTCATTAGCTTGATCTCTAAGTTCCTCAAGCTCATTAACTTGAGAGAGGCGTCTTTTGCTTGCCTCAGTGAGATTAAGATTTACAGTTTTCAAAGCCCGAAAAGCTCTATGCTCCAATTCTACGCGGAGATGGCAATCCTTTCCATAAACCACTTAAATGGCGTGGTTCCGATTGGTGTCTTGAATGTGGCTCTAAATGTCCATAAGACGTCATCTAGCTTATGCGCGCATTCTTTTCTATTTTTACCAACCATTTTTTCTAGTATTCTTTCGAGCCCTCGATTGGTGACTTCCGCTTGTCTATTTGTTTGAGGATGATATGACGTGGAAAAATGATGGTTAACCCCATATCTAGTAAGAGCCTTTTCTAACTGGTGGTTGCAGAAGTGAGTTCCTCAATCACTAATTAGAGCTTTAGGAGCCCCGAATCACGAGAATAACTTTTTAAGGAACTTGACAACCACTCTAGCATCGTTAGTTGGCAGGGCTTCTGCCGCCGCCCATTTGGAAACATAATCGACTGCTACTAGAATGTAGCTGTTTCCTCTAGATGGTGGGAAAGGTCCCATGAAATCCAATCCCCCGATGTCAAACACTTCACAAGCTAAAATGCCATTTTGAGGCATTTCATTACGGGCTGAGATATTTCCTGATATTTGGCATGCATCACATGCTTTGATCAATGCATATGCATTTTTGTAAACTGTTAGCCAATAGAATCCAGAGTCAAATAACCTTTTTGCGGTGTAACTTGCCCCATGATGCCCTCCGACAGGACCCTCGTGGTAATGAATGCTTTCTGCCTCAGTGCCATGTACACACCTCCTGATGATTTGATTAGGACAGACCTTAAATAGATATGAATCTTACCAATAGTAATGCTTAACGTCAGAGAAGAACTTTGTTCGTTGTTGGTGACTCCATCCTTTGACAAGGATATCGCTTGCAAGGTAATTTGCGAAGTCGACATACCATGGCTCTATTTCTTTAACTTATATCATTTCAAGGGATTTGATAGGGAATTTTTATTTTATACTCTCCTTTTGAGTCTCTTCTAGTGTTGGGTCCTCCAATCTGGACAGATGATTAACAGCCGTATTTTCAGCTCCCTTCTTATCTCTGATTTCAAAATTGAATTCTTGGAACAGTAAGATCCATCGAATGAGATGAGGTTTTGCATCCTGTTTATGAAAAAAGTAACGGATGGTTGCATGATATGTGTAGACAATTTTCTTGGAAAGGACAAGGAAGGATCTAAATTTGTCAAAAGCAAACATTACAGCTAGCAGTTCCTTTTCGGTAGTGGTATAGTTCTCCTGAGTCCCATTTAAGGTTTTTCTAGCATAGTAGATTGGATGAAAGTGTTTGTCCTTTCTTTGTCCCAACACTGATCCTACCGCATAATCGCTTGCATCATACATGATTTCGAAAGGAAGTTTCCAATCGGGTGCGACCGTGATTGGGGCATTGATTAATTTTTCTTTCAGCAAAGGGAATGCTTTCAAACAATCATTGTCGAAGTCGAAGGTGACATCCTTTCGAGAAGTTTAGTCATAGGCGTGGAGATTTTGGAAAAATCTTTAATATACCTATGGTAAAAACTTTCAAGGCCTAAAAAAATTTTGATGACCCGCACAGAAGATGGTGGTGGTAGACGTGAAATAGTGTCAATCTTTACACGATCTACTTCCATTCCACTTTGGGATATCTTGTGCCAAAGCACGATTCCCTTATTAACCATGAAATGGCATTTTTCCTAGTTAAGTGCTAGGTTAGCTTCTTCACATCATGCTAGCATTCTCCTTAAATTTTCCAGGAAATGATCAAATGACTTCCCGAAAACCAAGAAATCGTCCATGAAAACTTCCATGGATTCTTCTATCATGTCATGGAAGATGACCACCATGCACCTTTGGAAAGTGGCAGGGGCATTGCATAGCCCGAACGACATACGACGATATATGAAGGTGACGTAGGGACATGTGAACGTTGTTTTTTTCTTGATCCTCGGGGTCCATGGGAATTTGAAAATACCCTGAGAATCCATCAAGGAAACAATAATATTCATGTCCCGCCAATCATTCAAAACATTTGGTTAATGAAAGGTAAAGGAAAATGATATTTCCTTGTGGCCTCGTTGAGTTTGCGATAATTGATGCAAACTCTCCATCTTGTTACGGTGCGAGTCTGGATTAACTCGTTTTTTTCATTTGTTATGACAGTCATTCATCCTTTCTTTGGCACTACTTGCACGGGACTCACCCATGGACTATCTAAGATAGGGTACATGAGTCTTGAGTCGAGGAGTTTGATGACTTCCTTTTTTATAACTTCTTGGACATTGGGGTTGACCCTTCGTTGATGTTGAACAACTGGCTTAAATTCCTCTTCCATAAGAATTTTATGTGTACCAACAGAGGTGTGTTGAAATGATTACTGGCCTTTTTGTGGCCTTTAATGTCTATAAGTTGATTCCTTTAATGTCTATAAGTTTCCATGCGATGGCCTTTTCTTGGCCTTGAGAACCTTTCTTTCTTCTGAAGTGAGGTGTGTTGAAATGATTACTTGTAACTTATCCTTGCCGTCAAGAAAGGCATATTCCAGTTCCTTGGGTAGTTCTTTAAGCTCAAGTGTTGGTGGTTCTTCAATTGAAGGCTTTATCTTTAGTTATTCCTCTTGATGTGTTAAGATATACACATCTTTCGGCACAAAACTTCGCTCATTTCATGAGCAATTCCCGGTTATTTCCCGAGTTTGGACACTTATTTGCTTCATTTCCAGTTTTGTAGGTCTTTGTGGAGCTAAGTTGACAAAGAAGGAGATCCAGGAGTTTTTTAGAAGAGTTAGGGTTTCTGAGTTGGAAGCACGGTCGTGCCCTCTACCTGGCACGACCGCACCAAGCTTGATAACCCTAGACACAGTCGCGCCCCGTAATTGGCACAACCGCGCTAAGCCAAATCACCGAGCTCAACCCTGATCTTGCCCCCACGGCCACGTGCATACCCGAGAGCCTGATTCATGACCTCAATCCTGTACGACCTTGAGGAAATGATCTAATGGAAGCTACGTATCTGCCAACCGCCTGTCACACGGTTGCGCTAATGACCAGGCACTATCGTACCTCCCTAGCTTTATAAATACAGAGCTTTTTCTCAGACTTCGGTATTCAGCAACCAGAGCAAAAACCCATTGTTTTGTGCTCCAAACCAGCTTTTTTCCTGCCACATTTCAAGCATTTTGGAGGGATTATAACATCAAGAGGATCACCATACATCATCAACAAAAATTGGGCTTGGAGGAGTGGTTTGATTCTTGTATTTCATTGATGCTTCTTACCATTTCCCCTACTTATTTGTCATTCCTATGCTCATGATGAGCTAAACTCTTGTTCAGTTTGGCTAGATGAAGTTTAGAATCATTTGACAACATTTATGGATTATTGGCAACAATTGTGTTAATGTTATGACAATCGTATGATTATTCTTCAATGAAATTACGTATTTGAGAATCTGAAGTTGTTTGCAAAGACTTGTATTTGTGTATGCTATATAATGTTGGAAAAATTATAGTTTATGCTTATATTCATGAATTAGTGTATGTTTGTATGCTAGTTTATGGCCTTTGACTACGAATGGTGGATGAAGTCTTGCTTACGATTTATGATTCTTTAATATGTATACTTATGCTTGTGTTTGGAAAGACAAAGTGTTTGTTATGATGTTTCATGCTTAGTCCTATCTTTATCTAGGATTTGTTGACACAATCCCCTAATTTATGTAAACTTTGAATGAACATTGTGTGTTGAAGAAGTGCATATCATTGTCTATTTTAATTAACTTGAGGTGGGTAGTGTTTTTTTCATATTATCTTTCCAACTAGTTGTTGGATTGGTCAACCTTGATTGGAAATTAGTTCAATCTTTATAAACATTAACATGATTACAACACATGAGCTTCATTGCATGATTTTAGGTGGTTAGTTTGTATAATTCATTTTAGCTTTCCGAATTGTTATTTGATTAGATGACTTTGACGAGAATTTAGTCAACTCATGTTTCGTGTATTTGCCATGTTTCCATGAATGTTATTGAATGTTTACTAGATGGATTCGACACCGAAGTGATATTCTCTCCTTAATTGTTAGTTGTGTGACTTTAGCTTAGTTTATTTTATGTTTGCATGTTAGTTAATTAAAAAACCTCTTTCAAATATATTTTATCATCACTTGCTTGAATTTTAGTTCCGGTTTATTATTGCATCCCACCGTGTCCACGGATTGATATCCGGTTCTTACCTTTACTATATTTCTATCCAAAGGGTACACTTGCCTATTTTGTGTGTAGTTATTCTTTGGTGAAAACCCTTTTTAAAACTAATTGTATAAAAATCTTCATAAAAAAATATATATTTTACACACATCAAGTTTTTGGCTTCGTTGCCGGGGATACGGTTTTGCGAGAACGATTGGAATTATTTTTTAGTCATTTAGTATATATTTGGGCGTATCATTTTTTTTGTTTGTTTGAGCTTTTGTGTAAAGATAGTTCGTTTATTTATTTTTTGTTTTTAGTCGCATTTGTATATGTATTTTCATAGTTTAATTTTTATTTTTATATTTAGTTTTATTTTTATTTATTATTTGGTCAAACTTGTGTTTTCTTTTCCTTAGGTTCGTCCATTTAAATCTAACTTGTCTTGCAGATCGTGCATGTCCTCAACTCCCGTCGAGGAGGTTGTTGAGACATCTTTAGAGCCGGAGCGGGATCATCATCAGAGATTGCGGGCCCGTACCTTGCGTGTGGCCTAAGCAATCGAGCTTGACGATGGTGTTGTTGACGAGGTGGTTGAGATGGAGAACGAGGATTCGGACGCTTTCGGATTTTGGCAACCCGACACTTGTAGGTTTGGATTCGAGCATCATTAGACCGACAGTTGGAGCACATCAGTTCGAGTTCAAATCCAGCATCATCCAAATGATGCAAAACATGTGGCAGTTTGATGGCAAGGATCACGAGGATCCCAATACCCATCTTGCCGGTTTTCTTGAGATATGCGCCGCATTCAAAATCTGTGACGCTACCGACGATGCTATTCGGCTCCAGTTGTTCCTATTTTCTTTACGGGATCCAGCCAAGGCATGGCTACTGTCACTTCCCCCTGATTCCATCAGCACTTGGGACTAGATGGCTGCTAAATTCTAAGAAAAATACTTCCATCCGAAGAAAATATCAAAATTAAGGGCTATGATTCTTTCTTTCCAGAAGGATGATGGGGAGAAGATCTATGAGGCGTGGGAGAGGTTTAAGGAGTTGATGAGGAAGGTTCCCCACCATGTATTGTTGAAGTGGCAGCAGTGTGAGACCTTTTACAATGGTCAAGATTTAACAGGGAAGCAGCTGATTGACGTGTATGCGGGGGGAGACATCGGGACGACGACACCCCAGGAGGCATATGATTTGTTGGAGAGAGTGGCGTCGAAGAGTTATAATGAGCGTGCATCCCGAGCGAGGAGTTAGAGGCAGGGTTTCCACCAAGTGGATGGTTACATCACGTTAGCTGCCCATGTGGAAGCGCTTTCCACCAAGATCGACCAGATGCACGTCCACAAGTCCTAGACCTTGTGTGAGTTGTGTGTGGGGGGGGGCATCCCATGAGCAGTTGTTAGATTGGGGATCAGCGGACCCACGAGCAGGTTAACTTTATGTCAAACCAAAATCGTCCCCAAAATAATCCTTATAGCAACACATATAATCCGAGGTGGAGGAATCACCCGAACATCAGTTGCAAGTCTGGCAACAATAGCCAGCAACCACCCGAATTTGCTCAGCACCCCCGTTTCAGCATCAGTCTCATCAGTCTCAGGGACAGTCTTCCCATTCTCACCCTCAGCAGAACTAGTATCAAAATCAAGTTCTACTAGCGGTTCACGTTCCGCACCCGAGGGGAAGTCTAGTTTGGAGGACATGGTTGCACGGCTGCTTGCCAACTCGGAGAGTCAGAATCAGTTAGCCGAGAAGCAGAACCGTTACATGGAGGAGCATTTTCATACGCATGAGACAGAGCTGAGAAATCAAAAGGCTTCGATCCAGACCATCGAGAATCAGGTGGGACAGATCGTGAAGCTTCTTTTCGAGAGACCATAGGGTGCCTACCCAGCAACACTGAGACCAATCCAAAGGCTCACGTGAAGGCCAACACCTTGAGGAGCGGTAGAGCTACAGGACCAGATGAACTCGTTCCTGTACCAGCATCATCCGAGGAGGATATTGTAGTTGATATTCCGGATGAGACGCCACCGAGGGAGAAGCCAGTAAGCGCATCACGGCCCCGAGAGGCTGTGATTCATCATACTCCTTCTATTCAATACCAGAAGATGGAGGAGCAGTATGGAAAGTTTTTGGGGCTTTTTAAGCAGTTACATATGAACTTGCCATTTGTGGAGGCTCTAGCTCAGATCCCCAAGTATGCGAGGTTTTTGAAGGACATCCTCACGAACAAGAGGAAGTTGGAGATGTTATCTCATGTGACGCTGAACGAGGAGTGTTCGGTTGTGATTCAAAACAAGCTGCAAGAGAAGATGAGAGATCCGGGGAGTTTTACTTTCCCCTGTTTGATTGGTAGGTTGTCGGTCAGCAATGCATTAGATGACCTTGGTGCAAGCATTAACCTCATGTTGTATGCGGTTTTTGTTAAGCTTGAGTTAGGAGAACCAAAACCGACACGTATGAGTATCCAGCTCGCCGATCGTTCGGTGAATTATCCACGAGGGATAGTGGAGAATATGCTGGTAAAGGTTGATTGTTTGTGTTTCCTATAGACTTTGTGATTATGGACATGGACGAGGACAAGAACGTGCCTCTTATCCTAGATCGACCATTCCTGGCCACTACGAAAGCCTTGATTGATGTGTATTCACGGAAGCTGACACTAAGAGTGGATGAGGAGGATGTAACCTTTGACATTGGGAGATCTATGCATCTCACCCAGAATCAGGATGATTCACTCTACTTCATTGGATTGTTTATTCTTGTGTGAGTGGTCATCTCCAGGACACAGCTGATGAGGAGTCCCTCGACACATATTTGGTGGGGGAGAGACACTTGATCCGGTCAGTGAGGATCAGTTTGAGGAGCAGATGGCCAGTCCTAAGGGCCAGGAGTTACCCCTGTGTCCAGACGTGTTTGAGATTGTTGATAGAGAGTCTGAGCTGAAAGAGCGGCCTTCTATTGATGACCCACCACCTGTTGAGCTTAAAGAGCTCCCAAGCCATTTGGAGTATGCCTTTTTGGATGGTGAGTCTCGATTACCATTCATCATCGCCTCCGATTTGACGAGTGATGAGAAGGAGAGGCTATTAGAGGTGCTGAAGCAGCACAAGCAGGCCATTTCATGGAGGATTGTGGATATTAAGGGAATTAATCCTTCTTTTTGCACCCATAAAATCCTTATAGAGGATGATTTTAGGCCAGTTGTGTAGCACCATAGTAGGTTGAACCCGAACATGCAGGAAGTGGTGAAGAAAGAGGTGATTAAGTTACTTGACGTAGGTTTGATTTATCACATCTCTGATTCAGCCTTGGTTAGCCCGGTTCAGGCTGTCCTCAAGAAGGGGGGTATGACTGTCATCACCAACGAGAGGAATGAGTTGATTCCTACTCGTATAGTCACAGGTTGGCAAGTTTGCATCGACTATCGCAAACTCAATGATGCCACTAGGAAGGACCATTTTCCCCTCACATTCATTGATCAGATGTTAGAGAGCTTATCGAGGAAGATGTTCTACTGCTTCGTCGATGGCTTTTCTAGCTACTTTCAGATCCAAGCTGCTCCTAAGGACCAGGAGAAGAGGTTCACATGTCCCTTTGGCACATTCGCTTATCGGTGGATGCCCTTTGGATTGTGTAATGCTCCGGCCACCTTACACCGTTGCATGGTGGCCATTTTTCATGACATGATTGAGGACTCCATGGAGGTTTTCATGGATGACATTTCTATATTTGGGAGTTCCTTTGATAATTGTCTCGAGAATCTGGAGAGGATGTTGGCCAGGTGTGAGGAGGCCAACCTAGTCTTGAATTGGGAGAAATGCCACTTCATGGTGAAAGAGGGCATTGTGTTTGGCACAAGTTTTCAAGCGCGGGGCTTGAGGTTGATCGAGCCAAGGTTGAGACTATATCCAAGCTTCTGCCGCCTACTTATGTGAAATATATTCGGAGTTTCCTTGGTCACGCAGGCTTTTACAGACGCTTCATTAGAGGTTTTTCTAAGATTGCTCGACCGATGACCCAACTTACTGAGAAGGATGCCCAGTTTGTTTTCTCCGCTAAGTGCCTCAAAGCATTCAATTTGTTGAAGGATAAGTTGGTGAATGCCCCTACTATGGTGTCTCCTGATTGGGAGTTACCATTTGAGATTATGTGTGATGCGAGTGATTTCGTTGTTGGGGCGGTCTTAGGACAGAGGAGAGAGAAGCAGTTTCACCCGATTTATTATTTGAGCAAGACGCTCAACGATGCGCAGGAGCACTACACTACGACAGAGAAAGAGCTCCTTGTTGTTTTCTTCGCTTTCGATAAATTCCGGTCTTATCTTGTTCTATCAAATACCATTGTATTCACTGACTATGCAGCTCTTCGGCACCTTTTCAGCAAAGAGGATGCCAAACCCCGACTGATCCGGTAGGTTGTTTTGCTTCAATAGCGTGTGAGTGTTGTTTAGTATAATAATTGAATTAAATCATGATATCTTGTGGGTACTCATCTTAGGGGCGTCAGTAAAACTGAAACTGTCAACATAGGGTGATAGGTACCACGTTAAGTTAAAATTTAGAGGTATTTGAAATTTCTTGGCACACCACACTCTTTTTATGAGAATAAATCCGAGATGCGGTGGCGCCCGCAATACATAATTCCATATACTTGAGCTTAATTAATTAGAAATCTATGTTTCGCCTACGTGTCACATGTCGTGTTCCAGCCTGATTGAAACATCACTGGGTTAGATTCTTAAGTGCTTCAGTGATTAGAACTGTAGTCTATGTGTTACTCTCCGGGACAGCGACTTGGTTGAAACACCTCTAGAAAAAGGTTCAATTGTGTTTAATTTAATGCTCATTCCATCCATTCATTCATTGATCATCTTAATTTCTAAAACCTATGAATCTTAGTGTAACATGGTGGGAAATCTATATGGTTTAACACGTGCCTAGACATGACCACGAGATGCGAGTAGGTAGAGTTGTAGCTTTTAAGCGTGAGTCCAATAGGTTAATTGATATGTTTTATAAAATGGAATTAGAACACAAATCGGGGGCTTGAAAGTTGGTGGTTGGGTTTAATGAGATAGAATACCGATTGTTGTTTTCTAACACGTGAGTATATTTGTGCTAATAAGATATATAAGATTGTTTAGAGTATTTCCAGTTGTGATTCCATTGCAGGATTTTTTGAGGACGAAAAAAGGTTAAGTGTGGGGATGTTTGATGTAGTGCAAAGCACACATCTTTATTTCATTGTATTCGGGCGCTTTTAGATATGACCGTGAGATGGTTGAAATGCCTATACATGACCGTGAGATGGGAGTAGGTAGAGTTGTAGCTTTTAAGCATGAGTCCAATAGGTTGATTGATATGCTGTACAAAATGGAAATATAACACAAATCGGGGGCTTGAAAGTTGGTGGTTGGGTTTAATCGGATAGAAATACCGATTGTTGCTTTTTAACGCGTGAGTATATTTGTGCTAATAAGATATATAATATTGTTTAGAGTATTTCCAGTTGTGATTCCATTGCAGGCTTTTTCGAGGACGAAAAAAGGTTAAGTGTGGGGATGTTTGATGTAGTGCAAAGCACACATCTTTATTCCATTGTATTCTTGCGTTTTTAGATAGTTTTGTATTCCTTTTTAGTCGTTTTTGGTTCGTATTGAGTCTTTGTTATGTTTACTGGTGATCATGTGAGTTATAAGTCAAATCCCGAGGAGATCGAGCAAAAGAACAAGTCCCAAGAAATTAAAGTCAAAAACTGGGAATTTCAGTCTCTCGCGGTACGCGAAGACTCAGCATCAATCTCGCCCGGTACACGAGAGATCCCAGAAGCGCGCCCGACTCAATTTTTCCCTCGCGATGCGAGAGGCGCTGGCCATATTGTCTCGCGGTACGTGAGAGAGGAAAATCCGAGAAAAACCCTAAAATCGATTTAAATAAAATTTGATAGCCATTAGGTCAAGGAGTTCGACATTCAACCGTCTACAGAGAATATTGAGGCGATTTTGGAAATTTGGAGAGTGATTGAAGTGCAAAGATTGAAGATTTGGATACGGGTTCATTAGTATTAGCGCATTCGATTTCCAAGATTACATCTTTTGTCTTTGTTTCTGTCTTTTACTTCTCTTATGGATGTTTTAAGTATGTTTCTTGGCTAGATAATTGTTACTACCTAGGTTTCTGATAACTATGCGTTAAAGTTTTGATCTTTATCGGTTTTTGGATTCATATGATGATTTAATGATTTTGTAACGATCTTGGTGTGATTAATATGATGAATATGCATGTTCAATTCTGATGTATGATTAATTATAGTTTTGTATGCTATTTGTGAATGTCGTTCAGTTTGGATAGCGTATCTAGATCATAGACTGTGTGTTTGTGATTGATTGTATGGTTTGCTAGACGTAGTATCCCATAGGAGCTGTGATTGGGAGTTAATTAGATCTGAGTGTTCTTCTTATCTCGATACCCGAAAGGTGAGAGATAATCGGTTAGTCTTCGTTACTAGGATTCCGAGTGTTAACTGTCTGAGATGAAGTTGCCTTAGGTTCTTAGTAATTGTTGCTAATCCGAGTCATAGTGTGTTGATCTGAGATTACCCTGTGTATCTTTGATGTATTGTGAATAGTGAGACTTAGAGGTAATCTGTCTGTTGGGTACATTATCATTGTTAGAGAGACTCAAAGGTAATCCGACTATCTGGTGAGCGTTGTACATCTTTAGAGTTCCCTTGTTAGTGACACCCTGAGAGTGATTAGGGATCCACTAGGTTGTCTAGAGCTGTTATCCTTAGATGCCCAGATCCATCATAATTTCCATAACCGGTAGAAGTCTTGGCTTTGCAAGTAGGATTCCAACCTAGGTAGTGTTCTTCCCATTCCAGGTATTTCCCGAGTTCTTTGTCTGATAGTTAGAGTCGTTCTTTTGTTTTCATTAGTTTAAACAGAAGTGTATAAAACCCCCCAAACCAATTATTCATAGTTCGAATCAGAGTCTAGTTTAGTTATTCAGTGTCTCTAGGGTTCGATAATCAGGTTTACCATTGAGCTGTGCTACACTTGATAGGTTCACTTGCCTGTCAATGCGGTCTAGTTCATAGGTATTCCATTTATTACTTAGGAGTCTATATTAGGTTTTTATTAGTATTTTTATAGACCGTCTGGGCGACATCAAGTTTTTGGCGTCGTTGCCGGGGACACTAGTCAATAGCAATATTAGATTTGATTAGTTCTTTGT
This sequence comes from Smallanthus sonchifolius, assembly GCA_023525975.1. NCBI lineage: Eukaryota > Viridiplantae > Streptophyta > Magnoliopsida > Asterales > Asteraceae > Smallanthus > Smallanthus sonchifolius. Next base: position 94,778,142 of record CM042024.1, on the reverse strand, counting down.
GTGTTTTATGGTTTATTTTCTTTCTTTCTTTTATTTTGAGTCTTAATTGTCTGCTTTGTCCTATATGCTATCTGTGTGTCTTAATATATTATAGAGTCTTTTTGTGTTTTGAGTCCTTTTTATTTGTCTTTTGTGTCTTTCTGTTTATGCAACGTACTCGTTCGTAGGGATCACCGCAGTATTCAGCTTATTCAGAGCCCGAGCGAGAGCTTCAGGTGCACACCCCTGACTTTCGGGAGCGTTTGAAAACATTGTGTAAAAACCAGGTACGTGATACTAGCCCTATCCCTTTTCCTAAAATAGGCGATGCTGACCCACTAGAGAGCCAGTGATGGTGTTACTGGCGCGAGATCTCCGATCACCCGCCCGACTGTGCCAAACACAAACAGTTGGCAAATCCCATCACATGTCATGAGTACCATAACTCATTCTACTCAATTTCATGGCCTCGAGGATGAGGATGCACCAGGATATCTGTCCCGCTTCATGCGAATCTGTGATACCTTCAATATCACTGGTGTGTATGGGGACGCAATCTACTTGCGTCTCTTTCCATTCTCGCTCTCTGGGCGTGCTGCCACATGGCTAGATACCCTTCCCCATAACTCTATCACCACTTGGGTGGATCTACAAGCCAATTTTCTTAAAAAATACTATCCACCTTCCAAGGCCGCTCGCCTTAGGTACCAGATCCATTCCTTCCGTATGGACCCTGACGAGCCTTATCACATGGCCTGGGAGTGGTTCAAGGTGCTGTTGAGCCGATATCCCCAGCTTGGTCTTTCTGACTGGGCGATAGTGGAGAAGTTCTACAATGGTCTCACCTTCGAGAAGCAGCAAATGTTCAATACTGGTGCGGGAGGCCATATCATGGATAAGAAAGAACATGCTGAATGCGAGGAGATGTTCGAGAGCTTCGCTCTAGCTGAGCAACAGTAGCCATGTTCCGTTAGGAATTCCATTCCTACTGCTCGGACACCAGCCTCTTCTACTAGAGGTGTTCATCAGCTCACCCCTGATGCTAGTGTGGCAGCTGCACTTGAAGCAATGGCGAATGAGATCAAGGAGCTAAAGATGAGTGCTCAAAGGTGTGAAGTATGCAGAGGAGGCCACGGAACCAGGGACTGCCCCGTCAGTCAAAAGGAGCATGTTGATTTTGTAGGCAACCAGAACCGAGGATTCAACACCTATAGCAATTCTTATGGGTCGGGATGGAGATCTGGAAACAACCCACCTGGGTTTAATGCCCACCCTAATCAGTAATCTGGAGGTGAAGCAGGACCAAGTGGGGGGAGAAGCATGAACAAAAAGAGGATTGTGGAGATGCTGGAGACTCAAACCTAAATGCTTGCCCACTTGGTGGTGAAGGATAAGGAGACTGAACAGAGATTGGATGCTCATGAAACCCTACTGAAGAATCAACAATCTGCGTTTCAGGATCTGCAGCGCACGGTGGGAGACATCGTTAAGAGCTTGAAGGATAGACAGGGAGGTCCGTCTTCAGGCCCTAATGCTTCAGTGATGGCCGTGTCTACTAGGAGTCGAAAGGGAGAAGAGAGAGTAGGGCCACCGATAGATGAGGAAGAGCCGGTGGATGAAGAGATAGTGATGGAGAAGCCTCCCGAGAAGGTAGAGGAGAAGAAGAAAGGGGTGGAGATTAAGACCCCCGAGATTGACTTAAGCCGTGTTCTCTATCCAGCCCGTTTATTACCACATAAGTATGCTAGGGAATACGGTAACTTCCTTAACATGTTTAAACAACTCAAAGTCAATCTTCCATTCATTGAGGTCCTCGAGCATATGCCCAAGTACACTAAGTTCTTGAAAGATCTGCTTTCAAACAAAAAGAAGCTGGAGGACGTCTCAAAAGTCTCACTAGGTGAGCGATGCTCTGCGGTGGTGCAGAACAAACTGCCAGAGAAACTGGCGGACCCGGGTCATTTGACGATCCCGTGTCTGCTTAGCGGTTTGCCCTTGAACCACGCGCTTGCCGACCTAGGTGCTAGCATCAATCTGATGCCTATTCTATATACAAGCAGCTAGACCTGGGTGAACCTAAGCCAGCGCGCATGAGCATATCCTTGGCTAACCGTTCAGTCAAGTATCCACGTGGAATTGTCGAAAACTTGCTAGTGAAGATAGATAAATTTGTCTTCCCCGTGGATTTTGTCATTCTCGACATGGAGGTCGATGATAGAGTACTGCTCATCCTAGGATGCCCGTTCCTATGCACCGCCAAGGCATTGATCGATGTCTTTGACGGGAAGCTCACACTTCGTGTGGGGGATGAGACTGTTACGTTCGATGCTACAAAATATGTGAAGGGGCTTGCTGAGCAAAGCCATGCAGTCTGCATGATTGATGCCTTCATAGACGATTATCGGGACTCTGATCCAGGAGAGATACATGTTGGTGAGCCTGATCCTGATGTGAGAGAGTTGCCCGATTGGGCATTGGATTTGGAAGAATTACTGAATGCACAGGATGGGGGTGTTGAAGATGAGGCCAGTGATCTGCAGGAGATGATGGTAGAGCTGGAAGAGATGATAGGCAAAACCCCAAGTGTGGGAAAGGTAGAGAGTGTTGAGGATCCTGAATATCCGGGTGAAAGCTTAGAGGTCATCCCATTAGAGATACATATTCCTGAGCCCGTGCACATTTCTGCTGTTCGTGATGAGGGGATAGAAACCGAGTCGTTCCCTAAATCTAGGCTGCCCTGTAAGAGAACCCGGGAGTTGAAAGATACATGTGATTTAGGGATGGTGAAAACCCCAAGTGTGAGGAAGTTTAGGGATGAGAAACTGCTAGGGTACTTGAACCGAGTTATCTTTGTACCTGTTAGGTTTAAGTGTTGGTGGAAGGACCTGAGTAATAGATATAATAGAGGTTCAGTGGTTGGTGCTTACTTGTTGGTAATGTGGAGAGTGGGAAAGCCGCATTGTATAATGGCGGTACCATTTAGAATCAAGGAGAAGCCTCCTGATAGGCTTATTTGAGTCTCGGGCAAGTGCCCGGGATGTATAGTTTGTATAAATCTTGGTTTATGTTCGTGTAAATTTTTGTGCTTTTCGGTGTGCGTGTCTTTATGTGTGTCATGTTTTGCAGGGATTCGCGTTTGATTCGGTGAGAAAAATCATCGAGAATGAAGTTCCAGGTATTTTTACATTGGTTTTTATAGTTGGAATAGGATTTTAGAAGAATTTGGGAGAAAACTTTTTTAGGGGTGAAAATTTGGCTAAGTATAGAAAATCCTATAAACTTTCTGTGAAGAATGGTCCCTCATAATATGCGAAGGCAAGGAGGAGTTCTCTCGTCGTATGCGAAGAACAAATATTGTGATCGGTTTGAATTTCACCTCCTCGCGGTACGCGAGGAGGGTCTTCCTGCTACTCGCGGTACGCGAGGAGGGTCTTCTTGCTGCTCGCGGTACGCGGGGGAACCCTGAATCCTCCCCACTCCCTTTGTTTCCAATGTTTTCCCATGCCGCCCACTGTAACATCCATGACTTTCTGAAATCAATTTTTTAACAATAATAGCAATTCATTTCAAAGCCGTACTTACCGCATTATTTTGACGAATATTAAATCCAATTTTTTTGCAACTTTACAATAACAAATTTTTCCCTATTATATATGTGTATTTTATAAATGCATATTTATACATATATATAAGTACATTATTTATTTTCGCTCAATGAATAAATCATTTATATAAACATTTTAATCTTAATATATATATATATATATATATATATAATAGAAACCCTTTCTTTTGTAAAAGCTTTATGACTAAACCAATAATATTTACAATTTTAAATTTCATAATACAACAAGTTTTATAAAGTTTAATACTTTTATTTTAAACAAAAATAAATTTATAAACATCTATCTATAAATATTTACAAACTTAATAAACTAGTTTAAACTCTCTAAACACTTGAGTCCTCAATTTGAAACCCCACCCTTGGAATTTAACCCATAAATCCCCAACTTTGACCAAATTCACCCATTTTACCTAGTTTGTCTTTAAAAAGTCAAACAACCATCTTGTTCTTAAAAATTCAAAACCAAATTCGATCACACCCGAAATCTACAGACTTACCTTGTATACCCGAGGGATTTCGATCGATTTACAAATCAATTATCATACCAATTCGACCCTAATAGCGGGCAAATTCAAGTTTAAACGCGTTTTGACTTTCATAGTCAAAGTCGAGCCAAAATCAATTCAATGTTGTGAAATTGAAACGCGTTATCGCCCGTGAATCACGCCCAGAAGATACTCGTTAGTTTACAACCCGAAATCATGACTCAATTCATCGCAAATCAAACGAATTGATTCAAAAATAAATCCCATAACCGTTCTGTCAATGCCAAATTATATTGACTCGTCCAAATGCAATTAGCACATGTAATATACTCATACTACCACCCCTACTAAGAGACCCATATCTAATGCCCGACCCGTACCATCCTAACCCTTGCGCAAGGCGTACCATGACACTCACTAGTGCTATGCGAATTCCAATCGATGACGTTCACCAATATGTGAGGACCTTAGAGTTCGAGAGGCAAAGGATGGAGCAAGAGATAATGCACGACTTGCAAGGAAAAAGAATGGATAGCCTAGCAAACCAATTAGGGTACCAAAAGGAGTTAATCTACATCCTCGAAAAAGAAATACTGGAGAATCGCACGGAAATAGCTAGCGCTGAAGCCAGATCGGCTACCCGAGTGACCATAGCGGTGCTCGTCTTGGTAATTATCTTCCTTCTAGTGGAAAGCTACCAGAGACGTTAACAAAAATTTTTATTTATTGTCTTTAAGTTTTCCGTCTTGTCTCAACCATTCAAGGTAAATCTTACATCTTTAGCCTCGTTTTGATCTCGGGAATGAAAGCCCCATAATTTTCGTTTTGAACCTGTGCTTAATATTAATCGATTTGGGGCTAGTGTTTATAACCTGAAATTTCGTGAAGACGACCCAGTCCTTTCAGGTTTTAATAAATGATTTTAGAACATTTAAACAAAAGGGGGTCTGGTCTAGTGGTAATCTGTTGTGCAGCGAAGGTCGGGTCGCGGGTTCTAGACCCGGCACCTGCGCCTTGTTGCCCTATTTTTTGTTGTTGTTGTTGTTTAAACACATTCCATTCACACACTAATACATGTTTCATATACATAATTTAATAATCTGATTCTTTTTCTAAATAAATAGATTATAAACATTTTTTTAAATTTCAAGAGATTATGTATATGTCATGTTCCAAGATTTTACATTTGGACTAGTTATTTTAAATAAATTAAAATCTATTATAATAAAAACATAAATACATGTAATAAATATGTTTTCCAAATAAATAAAGATTTATAAATCGCCTTCTTTATAAAATATGTGATTTTCATCGTTTTAAAATAAAGTATTTAATTACTTATTTAATTTGCATATTTTGTTGAGATTTTTACAAACTTTATGTATCCATTTTATACCCTTACAAAATTTTATATATTTCCTTAAAAATACTAATTTAGGGTTTAAACAAAATTAAATAAATTATTATATATATATATATATATTGCCTTTTCAAGAAACAAACTATTATAAATAAATAAAAAGAATTTATTTAATTAAACCATTTATTCATCCTAACACAACCCTAAGTCAATTATTATTTTATTCATATATACTTTGAATTTACGTTTGATACTAAACTCTTATCCAAATGCAAAGACAAATCTACACACATAATTCGCATGAAATACACAACTCTTTATACAAATCCACACTCATCACAGCCCGTTGAACCCTGGATCTTGCCTTAGACTTTGTACATATTATTAATTCAAATTCATATATTTCAACTCTAGGTTGAGCTTTGTGATTTGCAAATCACTTGTGCTACTTACTGCTCGTGTTATCTACAAAACTATTACATGCGAGTATTACATAGCCCCCCTTTTATACTTTTATACTTTTTGGGGTGAAACATGAACTCTATACATACAATTGTTTACATTTACACAAACTACACAAACACAAATCCTCTTTACATTCATGTGTGCAAATTTGAGCTTTATGTTTGAGTACTAGGTGTGTTAACTGTTTGTGTGCAATCATTAACTATTCAAGCCGACGGTTAACAATGATAGATCTATTGAGTCTGACAAACCCACCCAGATTGGGGTGATTGTTACCGACAACACAATTTGCATGCTATTTACAAAGGTTTGATTATACTTTCGGTTACACAATAGTTGCTCCCCATAAATGCCTTATTTTATCATGTTATGTAAGGATTTGTTTATTCACATCTATACACTATCTATGTAAAAATCTGTGTATGCTCACCAACTTTTTAGTTTACCTTATTTTATTCATGTTTCAAGTGCTAATGTGTGATTTTGATCAAGGCTTGCTACACATAGGTTTTGGGACTTAGTTAATTTTAATTCAAGAATAATTTGTATTTCATTTATGTACTTTCGAATTGGTTTATGTTTGTTTGAATTGAAATGAATTTAATATATTACAATTTAGTCAACCTTGAGCTCATGAACAGTCTACATGTCCTGCCCCGACTGTGACAGATTGGTATCAGAGCCTTGGTTATAGGGAATTAGGTTATTAGACACTCTTGACCTAGACTATAACCTTAGGGCACCCATACTAAGCCATGATATTACATTATACATGATTACTTCTTTTGTGAATATTTTACATGTTATACTAAGTAATTACACTACATGATACAATACTTAATAGTCTATGTGTCACACTACTCCCTAACGTTTGTTCTTATGTTCATTGTTATCTACATGCTACCTATTTGATTCATTTAAGTGCTATCCTAAGTTTCAACACATACTTATACACATTTAGTTCTTCATACATCCTTAATCTCACACACATAATGCCACCATCTCTCGTGATCAAAATCTAAACTATTGGGCCTAATGCCCATTAATAATAAACAAGAAGCCCATTTATCCTCCAAGAAGAAGAAGACTGTTGGAATGAACAAACCTTACCTTCGGTCCTCAAAGCCCGGTCCACAACAATTTTCATCATGACCATGAGCCCAACAATAGTGTTATTAATACATGATGGCTGCAAGAGTGTGTAGGCCCATGAGGGATTCGGGCTAAGGAAAGACAAGGTACTTAAGTGTGTCCTAGTGACCCACCCCTCTTTCTGGGAATTCTCCTCTGGGATGCATTGCTTATAGGTCAAGTGTATTTCTAAATACTATTGTGAAGACTCGGTGGTTATGACTAGCCAAACTCTAAACCTATGAGAACTCCTATATTTAACACTTAGTATTTTATTATCGCTTACAACCTTTACATTGTTTTCTGCTAGACATGGACTCCTACTCTCCTTCCTACCCGGTATACCGTCCCAGAGCAGAGTCTGATTGGGAAGAAGACATTGGGTCACCCGTGTATCGGTCACCAACACCCCCAACTGTCAGGCCAAGGTTTAACGTAAGGAACACTGGCCCAATACTTCGAGCATCTGGATCACCCCCACCCAGAAACCAGTATCAGACACCCCATCTACACACTCAGTTACCACCCCCACTAAGAGACCCATATCTAATGCCCGACTCGTACCATCCTAACCCTTGGGCAAGGCGTACCATGGCACTCACTAGTGCTATGCGAATTCCAATCGATGACGTTCACCAATATGTGAGGACCTCAGAGTTCGAGAGTCAAAGGATGGAGCAAGAGATAATGCACGACTTGCAAGGAAAAAGAATGGATAGCCTAGCAAACCAATTAGGGTACCAAAAGGAGTTAATCTCCATCCTCGAAAAAGAAATACTGGAGAATCGCACGGAAATAGCTAGAGCTGAAGCCAGATCGGCTACCCGAGTGACCATAGCAGTGCTCGTCTTGGGAATTATCTTCCTTCTAGTGGAAAGCTACCAAAGACGTTAACAAAAATTTTTATTTATTGTCTTTAAATTTTCAGTTTGAGAACCATTTCCCTATGTTTTGAGAAATGATTAATCTTTCAGCATTTTAATAAATTTTATATATTCTAACTCTAAAGTTATTATTCATTGATTTGACACGTTGAGTGTGAATTACACCCATCATATTTTCATCAAAACTTTTCAAGTATCACCTTCTCCATTCAACACGATTTAGTACACTACCAGCAATCTCCTTCGTAAACAACCCAACCTATTAGATTTAAACAACCTCGTTATTTTCAAACCAAACGTTTATCAAACTTTTAGAGAGTATCAGAAATATAAATTTTTCCATAAACATTTTCACTGTGTAAGGGGACTTAATACAACCTATTTTATAAAAATATTATTTTAAATTGATAAATAATTATGATTTTTCTCATTAAAGTAATTATTTCTAAACCCTGGCTAAATCAATATACGACTACTTGTTTAAGCCAATAATTCATCTTAAAAATATTCTCTTATTAATAATTGAAAATTTAAATTAAAAGATTTTTACTATAAATTGTCTATTTATTTAGATTATTTAACCCAATAGTTTCATTATTTTATATATCTATATCCAAGAACAATTTACAATTTCATATTTTTAAACAAAGATCAATTATTTGTAAACACATTTCTCTGAGTGTTTTCAGAACCTCCTCGTTACCTTTCACTTGCCGCTTCAAAAGACGATCCATACCGCGTAGACGTTAACCATCCCCACAAACCTTAACGAGATTTAAAGAGCTAGAACATGGCTACCACATTATACATGAACGCCAAACAACACGCTTCTCCGCAATACTCGATCACATACAAAACTCGTTAGTATCTGTCACGCACGAAATTCAATAACTTACGTATGCATATTCACAAGATACACAACACAGTCACATAACACATGAAACTTATTTATTTACAATACACAACCTACTAGGATGATCACATAAATGCATGAAACTTAGTTGATTGCTATAAACATGATACTGAACTAATCACATGATGCATAACAATCGTTTGTTTGGTACATAATACTGATTGGCCACATTGCGCATGAAAGCTTATTGATTTACAAAATGCATGATGCTAAGTTGTTAACACCATACATGAAATTCATTTCTTACAATGCACATGATACTATGTTGTTTACATTGCACATGAAAGCTTATTGATTTACAAAATACATGATGCTAAGTTGTGCACATTACACATGAAACCTATTTGATTACAAGCTACATAACACTAGATCATACATGAGACTTGTGTGTTTACATTATACATGAAATTAAGTTGCTTACAATTATTGCAATTAATTAATCACAATATTCATGATGCATGGTCATACACTTTGTTCACCAAACTTGAAAACCATAACACATTAAAGCTACTCGGGGTTTGACGTATTCTTGTTCAAACACGAGTAAACTATGGAACTTTAGGTTATACTACTTTATTACTCTTTAGTTGCTAACTGACCCGCCTATTTAAGGACATAGTTACTCATTAGCAACTCATATGTGAAAACAGTAGACACGAACTAAGTGAATTTGTGCCCATTTTGACCCACACACAACGGAAGGATCTATGCGGACCATGCGATAATTCGAGTAATTACGGGTGCACCCGTAATTATAAAAATCAGCGCATGGAAAACATAGTGAATTTGGTCGTGTGTTGTGACACAAAACCCATCGTGATATATAACAACGAAACTAATGTGATATGACAAGGGCATGGTGGATACGCCGATGGTACTTCCTATATATAAGTGCCCTACCATATTATCAGAAGTAGCATTGTTCGTGTCACGTGAAGTTTTGACCTAGATCAATGTTTGTGTAACCTCTTGTCCACTAACAGTTTTGAGCCTATTTGACTACCTCTTAAACAAACCCTGATCGTCAAGTTCCCATCAAACCCATTCCAAGTAACGCATTTCACCTTTAGATTCTTCGACATATCTCTCCTTAACTATATTGAAACTAAAACCCACTGATATCTTTCATACTTAACTTGAGCTTTAGACTTAAATCTTGTTATCTATCATACTTCTTAAATCGATAATCAAAACTCAAACTCACTTCCTTCCAGATTCAGTAGTCTCCGCTAGTTAAATTTCGGTACGAAATTCCCTTAACAAGGGGAGACTGTAACATCCATGGCTTTCTGATATCATTTTTTTTAACAATAATAGCAATTCATTTCAAAGCCGTACTTACCGCATTATTTTGACGAATATTAAATCCAATTATTTTGCAACTTTACAATAACAAATTTTTCCCTATTATATATGTGTATTTTATAAATGCATATTTATACATATATGTAAGTACATTATTTATTTTCATTCAATGAATAAATCATTTATATAAACATTCTAATCTTAATATATATATATATATATATATAATAGAAAACCTTTCTTTTGTAAAATCTTTATGACTAAACCAATAATATTTAAATTTTTAAATTTCATAATACAACTAGTTTTATAAAGTTTAATACTTTTATTTTAAACAAAAATAAATTTATAAACATCTATCTATAAATATTTACAAACTTAATAAACTAGTTTGAACTCTCTAAACACTTGAGTCCTCAGTTTGAACCCCCACCCTTGGAATTTAACCCATAAATCCCCAACTTTGACCAAATTCACCCATTTTACCCAGTTTGACTTTAAAATGTCAAACAACCATCTTGTTCTTAAAAATTCAAAACCAAATTCGATCACACCCGAAATCTACGGACTTACTTTGTATACCCGAGGGATTTCGATCGATTTACAAATCAATTATCGTACCAATTCGACCCTAATAGCGGGAAAATTCAAGTTTAAACGTGTTTTGACTTTTATGGTCAAATTCGAGCCAAAATCAATTCAATGTTATGAAATTGAAACGCGTTATCGCCCGTGAATCACGCCCAGACGATACTCGTTTGTTTACAACCCGAAATCATGACCCAATTCATCGCAAATCAAACGAATTGATTCAAAAATAAATCCCATAACCGTTCTGTCAATGCCAAATCAAATTGACGCATCCAAATGCAATTAGCACATGTAAAATACTCATACAAGCTCGCGACACAACCCTTATACTCTCTGAACTCTCAATTTAATCTCAATAATCTCTCACATTCGAGTTCCAGCCAAACCTGTTCGAACGAATCGATCTCAGTCTTGTCTGAACCGTTCAAGGTAAATCTTTAGCCTCGTTTTGATCTTGGGAATGAAAGCCCCATCATTTTTGTTTTGAACCTGTGCTTAATATTAATCGATTTGGGGCTAGTGTTTATAACCTGAAATTTCGGGAAGGCGACCCAGTCCTTTCGGGTTTTAATAAATGATTTCAAAACTTTTAAACAAAAGGGGGTCTGGTCTAGTTGTAATCTGTTGTGCAGCGAAGGTCGGGTCGCGGGTTCTAGACCCGGCACTTGCTCCTTGTTGCCCTATTTTTTGTTGTTGTTGTTTAAACACATTCCATTCACACACTAATACATGTTTCATATACATAATTTAATAATCTGATTCTTTTTCTAAATAAATAGATCATAAACATTTTTTTTAAATTTCAAGAGATTATGTATATGTCAAGTTCCAAGATTTTACATTTGGACTAGTTATTTTAAATAAATTATAATCTATTATAATAAAAACATAAATACATGTAATAAATATGTTTTCCAAATAAATAAAGATTTATAAATCGCCTTCTTTATAAAATATGTGTTTTTCATGGTTTTAAAATAAAGTATTTAATTACTTATTTAATTTGCAAATTGTGTTGAGATTTTTACAAACTTTATCTATCTAGTTTATACCCTTACAAAATTTTATATATTTCCTTAAAAATACTAATTTAGGGTTTAAACAAAATTAAATAAATTATTATATATATATATATTGCCTTTTCAAGAAACAAACTATTATAAATAAATAAATAAATAAATAAAAAGAATTTATTTAATTAAACCATTTATTCATCCTAACACAACCCTAAGTCAATTATTATTTTATTCATATATACTTTGAATTTACGTTTGATACTAAACTCTTATCCAAATGCAAATACAAATCTACACACATAATTCGCATGAAATACACAACTCTTTATACAAATCCACACTCATCACAGCTCGTTGAACCCTAGATCTTGCCTTAGACTTTGTACATATTATTAATTCAAATTCATATATTTCAACTCTAGGTTGAGCTTTGTGATTTGCAAATCACTTGTGCTACTTACTGCTCGTGTTATCTACATAACTATTATAGGTGAGTATTACATAGCCCCTTTTTACACTTTTACACTTTTTGGGGTGAAACATGAATTCTATACATACAATTGTTTACATTTACACAAACTACACAAACACAAATCCTCTTTACATTCATGTGTGCAAATTTGAGCTTTATGTTTGAGTACTAGGTGTGTTAACTGTTTGTGTGCAATTTATGTGCAATCATTAACTATTCAAGCCGACGGTTAACAATGATAGATCTATTGAGTCTGACAAACCCACCCAGATTGGGGTGATTGTTACCGACAACACAATTTGCATGCAAGTTACAAAGGTTTGATTATACTTTCGGTTACACAATAGTTGCTCCCCATAAATGCCTTATTTTATCATGTTATGTAAGGATTTGTTTATTCACATCTATACACTATCTATGTACAAACATGTGTATGCTCCCCAACTTTTTAGTTGACCTTATTTTATTCATGTTTCAGGTGCTAATGTGTGATTTTGATCAAGGCTTGCTACACATAGGTTTTGGGACTTAGTTAATTTTAATTCAAGAATAAATTGTATTTCATTTATGTACTTTGGAATTGGTTTATGTTTGTTTGAATTGAAATGAATTTAATATATTACAATTTAGTCAACCTTGAGCTCATGAACAGTCTACATGTCCCGTCCCGACGTATTCCGTCGTCGGTTGGGGTGTGACACCCACCATTCACCATCACCACCACTACACCATATCTTATTCACCATCACATGCTACCATATACCATTATACCTTCCATCCTCTACCACCATTCATTACCATCAATCTCCCTAATAATCACCACTACCATGGGAGATCTAAGTACTGTTCTTGATTTACCTTGCTTTTGGCACTCTTGTCTATGTGTTTGTCAATCATTTGGTAAGATTCCCTATTCTATCTAGAGTCGAGTTAGTCGAGTCTTTTATTTTAATTTGAGTCTGTATTTTGACTTAGTTTAATGTTATGGCTTTGCTGTGAGTTTAATCTTTGCAGGTATTGATAGCTCCGCCCGTACTCAATTTCCATTCGGGCGGGGTTGATGCTTTTATTATATTTGTGTACAAGGTAACCCGACAGTCGATTGTGCAACCGTGACCGAAATGTTATACGGTGAACACGTGGAAGTGTAAAACTGGACACAATCTTTGATCATTACAAGCTAAGTCTATCTAGTTTATTTTTGTATTTTCCTTTGTCGTCGTTTCTCGGTTCACATTGGGGACAATGTTTGTTTCAAGTGTGGGGATGGGAGACTGCGTGGAGTCTAGTTGTCTAGGTTGTTTTGCTTTACAAAAATATAAAATTACAAAAAAAATTGAAAATTTTAAAAAAAATGTCATTTGAAATCAAAAATTTATGCATAAAAAATGGAAAATGATAGTAAAACTGGATTTGCTGTTGAGTTTAAATGAATAGAAATAATAGAAAACGCGTCGAATTTGTGATGTTTTGTTAGATCCAGCCAACTAGTAGAGCTTAAATAGCCTGTGAGTGTTGTTTAGGATAATAATGGGATTAAATCATGATATCTTGTGGGTACTCATCTTAGTGGCGTCGGTAAAACTAAAACTGTCAACATAGGGTGATAGCTACCACGTTAAGTTAAATTTTAGAGGTTTTTGATATTTCTTGGCACACCACTCTCTTTTTATGAGAATAAATCTGAGATTCGGTGGCACCCGCAATCCATAATTCCATATACTTGAGCTTAATTAATTAGAAATCTATGTTTCGCCTACGTGTCACGTGTCGGGTTCCAGCCTGATTGAAACACCATTGGGTTAGATTCTTAAGTGCTTCATTGATTAGAACTGCAGTCTATGTGTTACCCTCCGGGATAGAGACTTGGTTGAAACGCCTCTAGACAAAGGTTCAATTTTGTTTAATTTAATGCTCATTCCATCCATTCATTCATTGATCACCTGTGAATCTTAGTGTAATGTGGTGGGAAATCTATATGGTTTAACACGTCCCTAGACATGACCGTGAGATGGGATTAGGTAGAGTTGTAGCTTTTAAGCGTGAGTCCAATAGGTTGATTGATATGCTGTATAAAATGGAATTATAACATAAATCGGGGGCTTGAAAGTTGGTGGTTGGGTTTAATCGGATAGAAATACCGATCGTTGCTTTTTAACGCGTGAGTATATTTGTGCTAATAAGATATATAATATTGTTTAGAGTTTTGCAGGCTTTTTCGAGGACGAAAAAAGGTTAAGTGTGGGGATGTTTGATGTAGTGCAAAGCACACAACTTTATTCCATTGTATTCTTGCGTTTTTAGATAGTTTTGTATTCGTTTTTGGTTCGTATTGAGTCTTTGTTATGTTTACAGGTAATCGTGTGAGTTACAAGTCAAATCCCGTGGAGATCGAGCATAAGAACAAGTCCCAAGAAATTAAAGTCAAAAAGTGGGAATTTCAGTCTCTCGTGTACCAAAGACTCAGCATCAATCTCTCGCGGTACGCGAGAGATCCCAGAAGCGCGCCCGACTAATTTATCCCTCGCGATATGCGAGGGACTGGCGACATTGTCTCGCGGTACGCGAGAGATGGAAAATTCGAGAAAAACCCTAAAATTGATTTAAATAGAATTTGATAGCCATTAGGTCAAGGAGTTCGGCATTCAGCCGTCTACAGAGAATATTGTGTCGATTTTGGGAGTTTGGAGAGTGATTGAAGTGCAAAGATTGAAGCTTTGGATCCGGGTCTGTTAGTATTAGCGCATTCGATTTCCAAGATTACATCTTTTGTCTTTGATTGTTTGTGTTGAACCATGTTTCTGTCTTTTACTTCTGTTATGGATGTTTTAAGTATGTTTCTTGGCTAGACAATTGATACTACCTAGGTTTGTGATGACTATGCGTTAAATTTTTTATCTTTATCGATTTTTGGATTCATATGATGATTTAATGATTTTGTAATGATCTTGGTGTGATTAATATAATGAATATACATGTTCAATTCTGATGTATGATTAATTATAGTCCCGTATGCTATTTGTGAATGTCGTTCAGTTTGGATAGCGTATCTAGATCATAGACTGTGAGTTTGTGATTGATTGTATGGTTTGCTAGACATAGTATCCCATAGGAGCTGTGATTGAGAGTTAATTAGATCTGAGTGTCTTCTTATCTCGATACCCGAAAGGTGAGAGATAATCGGTTAGTCTTCGTTATTAGGATTCCGAGTGTTAACTGTCTGAGAGGAAGTTTCCTTAGATTCTTAGTAATTGTTGCTAATCCGAGTTATAGTGTGTTGATCTGAGATTACCCCGTGCATCTTTGATGTATTGTGGACAGTGAGACTGAAAGGTGATCTGTCTGTTGGGTACATTATCATTGTCGGAGAGACTTAAAGGTAATCCGACTATCTGGTGAGCATTGTGCATCTTTAGAGTTTCCTTGTTGGTGACACCCTAAGAGTGATTAGGGATCCACTAGGTTTTCTAGAGTTGTTATCCTTAGATACCAAGATTCATCAAAATTTCCATAACCGGTAGAAGTCTTGGCTTTGCAAGTAGGATTCTGACCTAGGTAGTGTTCTTCATATTCCTGGTATTTCCCAAGTTCTTTGTGTGATAGTTAGAGTCATTCTTTTGTTTTCATTAGTTTAAAAAGTAGTGTAGAAAACCCCCCAAAACCAATTATTCATAGTTCGAGTCAGAGTCTAGTTTAGTTATTCAGTATCTCTAGGGTTCGATAATCCGGTTTACCATTAAGCTGTGCTACACTCGATAGGTTCACTTACCTGTCAGTGCGGTCTAGTTCATAGGTATTCCATTTATTACTTAGGAGTATAGATTAGGTTTTTATTTGTATTTTTATAGACCATCTGGGCGACATCAACATACAGATGCAGGATGAGGAGTGTCCCTGGTTTACTGATTTTGTAAACTTCCTTGCTAGTGGGATAGTGATTAAGAGCTTGAGGCATCAGTAGAAGAGGAATTTCTTTTCTGATGTAAAGCACTATCTTTGTGAGGATTCCTATTTTTTTCTAGTCGGTGCCAATCAGATCGTGCACAGGTGTGTGTTTGGAGATGAGGCCCGTCAGGTGGACATCACGGAGCCACTTTGACCGCAAAGAAGGTCTTTGACGCCAGTTTCTTCTGGCCTACCATCTTCCGGGATGCTCATGAGATGATCCGCGCGTGTGACGCTTGCCAAAGGGCAAGCAACATATCTTCGAGAGATAAGATGCCCCAGAACATCATCCAGGTTTGTGAAATTTTTGATGCATGGGGTATTGATTTTATGGGAGCTTTCCCAGCTTCTCATGCCAACCAGTATATCGTAGTGGCTGTTGACTACATTTCTAAGTGGCTCAATGCTCAAGCGTTGCCCACTAATGATACTAGGGTGGTTGTTCAATTTTTGAAGAAGCTGTTCTCCCGCTTTGGTGCCCCCGAATCTCTTATCAGTGACCGTGGGACTCATTTCTGCAACTCCTAGTTGGAGAAAGCATTATCACGATATGGTGTAAACCATATATTTTCCACAGCTTACCATCCACAGACCAGTGGACAGGTTGAGGTCACGAACCGGGGCATAAAGTGGATTTTGGGGGAAACGGTTGGTCAAAACCGTAAGGATTGGTCGGAGAGGTTAGATGATACACTTTGGGCTTTCTGTACTGCATATAAGACGCCTATTGTTACCACACCTTTTAGTTTGATTTATGGGAAAGCGTGCCATCTTCCGGTGGAGTTAGAGCACAAGGCTTATTGGGAATTGAAGGCGGTGAATCTTGACTTGGTGAACGCGGGTGAGAACCGGTTTACTCAGATTCATGAGCTTGATGAGTTGAGGAATCAAGTCTATGCAAACTCCACGATTTACAAGGAGCGCACCAAGAGTTTACAAGACCGACGCTTGAAGGCCAAGAAGGAATTCCGAGTGGGTGGTCATGTGTTGCTTTATAACTCTAGGTTTCGGTTGTTTCTCGGGAAGTTAAAGTCCGGATAGACGGGTCCATACACGGTTAGGGAGGTGTTTCCCTATGGAACCGTCGAGATTGAGCATGAATATGGGAGAATCTTCAAAGTCAATGGTCATCATCTCAAACGATACATTGACGAACCGGTTGACTCGGCATTGGAGGTAGTACACCTCCACCCCATGGACTAATTAATTCTAGGATTTGAGTCTAGCAAACGACTCGATAATAAACTTAGCCTATTTCGGTAACATCTTTGGTAGCATTTTCTAGTTTTTATCTTCTATTTTATTTTCCTGTTTTTCTTTTTATTTTTCTTGGATTTTACCATTTATTTTTGAGTTTAGGTTCTCGGATCGTGTTTTGGATTCAGCGGGTTGAGGATATTGATTGGAACATCTCAGGTATGTCTTCTGAATTGTTAGAAATTTTGGTTCGGAAGAATCGCAGTCGAGTTTGGTACTGCATAAAAATTCAGGGTTCTGTGTCTGCTAGGCAAGAGACACGGTCGTGCCTCGTGTCTAGGCGCAGTTGTGCCTAATGCTTTGGCGCGGTCGTGCCTCACTTTTTGAGGGTCCATATAAATAGCTTTTAAACCTAGAAAGCTCCAGACATTCACTCAAACGACCAGAACCCTCCCCACGCGATTTTCCCTCAAGTTCCAGTTGTTGTTTTCATCATCCCCACGATTCAGGTACTCCCCATAAACTAATCTAGTTTGTTTTTATCTAGATAGGATCTTCTTCTTGTATAAAGTTAGTGTTTATAAATTTTTTTAGGTTTTCATAGATTTAGCCGATTGTTGCTGTTTTTGAACTTGTAAATAGTTAGAAATGATGTTGGGACCTTCCTGGATTGGTTTCATGCAAAAGCCCCTTCATAATCGTGCTTAAAAGTTGATTTTTAAATCCGGAAACCCTAGAAATGGATGAGCACGACCGCGCTCCTCGCCAGGCGCGGTCGTGCCTGGCTTTGCAAATTCAGGAAGCTTTGGTTTGATTGAGCACGGTCGTGCCCTTGAGATTTGACCTAGGCGCGGCCGTGCCCGGTATCTGGAGCGACCGTGTTGCCGGGTTGTCTGGTGCCCATGGTCAGCCACACGCGACCGTGGGCAGGATTTTTGACCTAGGCACGGTCGTGCCCCTTCCCATGCGTGACCGTGCCCCTTCATAAACAAGTCATTAACACTTCAAAATTCAGTATGACTTCTTCATAATCGATCAGATCTCTATAATCTTTCTTGTAGATGGTAGGAAACAGGGATCACCCATACCTTGAGTTTGACCACAATGAGCATGAGTACGAGGCTCATCTTGAGGTCATGTGGCTACATCGTCATCGAATCTTTGTCGGGCGACGTCTTAACCCAGCTGCTATTGATGCCATCGGTCAAAGGGACCGATAGAACGGCCTTGTCACATCCCCCAGGCGCCGGTTGTTCAGATTTCACGCAGTTCAGTATGTCGACCTATTGATGGAGTTCTTCTCCACTTATGAGTTTGATTACCCATGCGCGGATTTGGAGCAACTAAGACTATCCGGTTTAGATTAGGCGGAGAGTGGTGTGTGATGTCTGTGGCCATATTTGGGAGATTGCTTGGCTTGTACACTAGGAATGAGATCGAGACCGAGGTGTTTACTCATGGGATTACCAGTTCCCGATCGAGGAGGACAAGGATAAGTTCTGGCATGAGTTTGGGTTTGGGATATATGATCTGAGTCTAACCAAGGCTTCGAGCCTTAGAGATCCTTTGCACCGTGTTCTTCATCGATGTATTGTATAATCCATCTCCGGTAGAGGCCAGGGAGAGACTGTTGTGAATCTGAGAGAGTTGATCTACTTGTATTGCCTTGTACGCCCGCGCAACTGCACTCTTGCACATTCCATCGCGGGTGACTTGGTGAATAGTTCAGGGAGAGATGTTACCAGTGCCATGTGTGGTGGTCAGTTCGTGACCAAGATCGCAGGCATTACCACCATTTGGCGGATGAGTTGATTTGCTGACCTGACTCCGGTGTCAGAGAATACAGTTATGACCGTGCAGACTCTGAAGAACATGCACGTGGTTCGGAGAGTACTAGGAGGATCAAGGTTAGTGGATAGATGTGGGAGATTTTGGGACCCAGCTCGACCGTGTCCAGATCCAGTTATTGTGCAGGCCGAGGCGGAGGCCATTACCGCCGCACACCAGGTTCATATGGCCGTGAAGGGGCAGGGAGAGGAGTAGGAGCATGTTGACCCGCAGCACGTCGACCCCGAGCCCCAGCACGAGCATGCAGAGCCTGACCTGATTGATCCACCACCTCCATCACCTCCGGTTGTGATCCCTGATGACTTTTTCACGCGTTACTGGACCTGGCAGTATGAGGTCCAATGCGTTGTAGCTGCAGCCAGTGGAGCACCGTATGTGGTTCTCGTTCCATTCTTCCTTGCTCTTGAGCACCAGCTACAGCCACCTCCATCACCACAGCACAGGCCATCACCATCACCACAGCACCAGCCATCACCACCACCACAACACCAGCCATCACCACCACAATCACCACCACCACCAGGAGGGGCAGAGGGAGGTGGCGCTGCAGACGTTGACCTTGAGGGTATGCAGTGGGAGTAGTACCTCCCATTGCCTTTTGGGACTTATTTTTGGTTGAGTTGTACTAGCTACATGTGTACAAACTCTTTTATCACGCTTCGGCGTTTGTGGTTGTTGTATTTTCTGTACTTTTGTTTGTTTGTCTTGTATGTGGATATTTGTCTTTACGTCGCATGTTTAAATTTTGGCTTGATGTTACTGATCTGTGTTTGAGGTTGTTAGCCTTGATAGATCTTGGAATTATGGTACAGCTTGGAACACCATTTTTGTGGGTAGGACGTTTGAGTTTGGCCGAGATCGACATGAGGGAAGTTTCAGTTATCCTTTCACACTCCATTGCATTGCATTTCCTTTTGCATTGCATGTTTTTATGTACATTGAGGGCAATGTACATTTCTAAAGTGTGGGGTTGGGTGTTCATCCTTCACTTTGCATTATTTTTTGTTATACATTGAGGGCAATGTACGATTCTAAGTGTAGGGTGGGAATTTGTTTACGCAATGTTTGTCCTTTTAGCATTTTATGACTTCATTTTTTTTTGCAAAATATTCCTTCATAATTTTTATTGGCATTAAATCAGTTTTATAAAAATTTAAAGACACAAAAATAGAATAAAAGTTAACCGTTTAGCATTCACATTTTTAGTAAATATTTGGGGTTGATTTTTCGAAAGCAATCGAGATAAAAATTCCATCGAGTCAAACCCAATTTTTTTGTGATAACCGTGAGTTTTAGTGGGCTAAACGAATAAATTGCATGTTAACCTTTTGCTTGCATCCATTCCTTTCCATTTCTGTGAGTTTATCTTTTTGAGCCTTGATATCTTTAGACATTTTTACTCTCGTTTTTTTACGGATTTGAGTGTGTCGGATACTTCATGCTTATTAGAACTTGATTTTAGTATACATTTCAAAATCATGAACATAAATATGCATAAAAATGATTGAGGCATTATGATTAAACTATTTTATGACCCTTTTAATTTTGTTCTCCCTCACTCGAACACATCCACTAGTTAGCCACGTTGAGCCTATACTGTGTTTTTCTTTTATTACCCACATTTACACCGCCACATAGCCACATTAGCTGTTTATTTATTTTATTTTTACCCGTGTTAGAAACCCGGTTGGCTAATGTTAACTTTTTAGTTTTTATTATTGTTGTAATTTATTTTTCTTGAGAAGTTTTTAGCTAAGGAAATATGCATATTGACTTGGTTCCCTTCAAAAAAAAAGGAGAGAAAATTTTCACCAAAATTAGGTGAAATATAGCCGATTAGAGCAATTTTGTGAGCAAAGAAGAAAGAATCTGATTATTAGCTCTTATCTATAGAAAAATATTCTTTGATTTATTTCTAGTTGTGAAAGTTTTTGAGTTAGCATAACCGCCGGGTCTTTAACCATTTAGACACTTTTAAAGTCCACTTATTTGCCCTTAACTATTGCCAAGTTATAACCCGTTCAAAGTCCTCTTGATTTATGATTTGTTTCATGTGAGTTGGTAGAGATTTGATATTTTAGCATGATTCATTGTCTTGGCATTTGAGTGTTCTATACATACACCATTACTTGTATGATCATATACATACCCGAGTGTGTGTGAACATTGTGAGGGGTATAAGGTTACATGCTAAGGATTTCATAGGCATATTCATTTGCTCTTCGGTTGTTATTTCATTGTGCTCCTTGGGTTTCATTTAGTCAACATTGCATTTCTTGAAAAGTTTGTCAAACCTTTATAATTTTATTAATGCTTACGGTTTTCTGAATTGATCCATAGTGCCATTGGAAGTTTTATTTTAGTTTGATTTGCTGGAGGACAAGCAATGTTCAAGTGTGGAGTTGTTTGATGTGTTAAGAATTACACATCTTTTTGGCACAAAACTTCGCTCATTTCACTATCAATTACCGACTATTTCCCGAGTTTGGACACTTATTTGCTTCATTTCCAGTTTTGTAGGTTTTTGTGGAGCTAAGTTGATAAAGAAGAAAATTCCAAGAGTTTTTGAGAAAAGTTAGGGTTTCTGAGTTGGAAGCACGGTCATGCCCCCTACCAGGCACGACCACGCCAAGCTTGATAACCCTAGACACGGTCATGCCCTGTAATTAGCACGACCGCACCAAGCCAAATCACCAAGCACAATCGTGCTCTTGTCCCCCACGGTCGCGTGCATACCTATGGGCCTGATTCATGACTGCATGCCCGTACAACCTTGAAGAAAGGATCCAACGGAAGCAACGGATCGGTCAATCACCTGTCACACGGCCGCGCTAATCACCAGGCACGGTCATGCCATAGTTACAGGCACGGTCGTGCCTCTCCACCTGGCAAGGTCATGCCTCCCTAGCTTTATAAATATAGATCTTTTTCTCAGACTTCAGTATTCAGCAACCAGAGCAAAAACCCATTGTCTTATGCTTCGAACCAGCTTTGTTCCAGCCACATTTTAAGCATCTTGGAGGGATTATAACATCAAAAGGATCACCATACATCATCAACAATTGGGCTTTGATGAGTGGTTTGATTCTTGTATTTCATTAATATTTCTTACCATTTCTCCCTGCTTATTTGTCATTCTTGTGCTCATGATAAGCTAAACTCTTGTTCACTTTGGCTAGATGATGTTTAGAATCATTTGACAACATTTATGGATTATTGGCAACAATTGTGTTAATGTTATGACAATCGTATGATTATTCTTCAATGAAATTATGTATTTGAGAATCTAAAGTTGTTTGCAAAGACTTGTATTTGTGTATGTTATATAATGTTGGAAAACTTATAGTTTTTGTTTATGGCTTTTGACTAGGAATAGGGGATGAAGTCTTGCTTATGATTTATGATTCTTGAATGTGTATCCTTATGCTTGTGTTTGGAAGGACAAAGTGTTTGTTATGATGTTTCATGCTTAGACCTATGTTTATCTAGGATTTGTTGACACAATCCCCCAATTTATGTAAACTTTGCATGAACATTGTATGTTGAAGAAATGCATATCATTGTCTATTTTATTCAACTTGAGGTGGGTAGTGTGTTTTTCATATTATCTTTCCAACTAGTTGTTGGATTGGTCAACCTTGATCGAAAACTAGTTCGATCTTTATAAACATTAACATGATTACAACACTTGAGCTTCATTGCATGATTTTAGGTGGTTAGTTTGTATAATTCATTCTAGCTTTCTGAATGGTCATTTGATTAGATGTCTTTGGCGAGAATTTAGTCAACTTATTTTTCGTGTATTTGCCATGTTTTCATGAATGTTATTGAAAGTTTTTTAGATGGATTTGACACTGAAGTAATATTCTCTCCTTGATTGTTATTTGTATGACTTTAGCATAGTTTATTATATGTTTGCATGTTAGTTGATTAAAAACCACCTTTTAAGTATCTTTAACCACACTTGATTGAATTTTAGTTCCGGATTATTATTGCACCCCACCATGTCCACGGATTGATATCCGATTCTTACCTTTACTATATTGCTATCTGACGGGTACACTTGCCTGTTGTGTGTGTAGTTAGTCTTTTGTGAAAACCCTTTTTAAAACTAATTGAGTAAAAATCTTCATAAAAATATATATATGGTTTGCACACATCACCTATCTGTTGATGGATTCAAATTTTTCTGGAGGTATCTCTTCAACAGCTGCTATCTCTTTGATGGTGACTTCATCTATTTCCTCCATAATCTCATGCAAGAAAGCGGGGTTATGAGTGTGCAGCATGTCATCATGATGTTCTGGATGCTGCATGGATCTTTATAATTCATTTGTGATCTCCTCTGTTCCCATACATAGGGGAAGCTTCCGTTCTTTCTTCTCAACATCACGTGAGCAGTAGAGATGAATGGACGTCCCAGGATTAACGGAGAGTCATTTATGATGACGAAATCTGTTGGAACGGCTATACTATTTGCTTGCACCAAGATGTCCTCTACAATCCCTCTAGCGTATCGGATTGATCAATCGGTTAGGAATATTGGGAGGTTAATGGGGATCATATGACCTTCCCCGAGTTTGTCAAAAATGGAGATAGGCATAAAACTGGTGTTTAGCTAATCATCAATGAAGGTTTCAGTTTCACTAACGTAAGTGTCCTCCACATAACACGAGACAAAACTCATCATGCTATTGGTAAGATGTTGTTTTAGAATAGTTGAATGATCCTTATCTAACATGATGTAGGGGAGTTCTCTAATCCTAGGGGTGGTAAGCATTTCTTTCAAGAATTTAGCATATATAGATATGTGCTTTAATTCATATTCAGTGGGTAAAGTCATGCGTACCTCGTTAATCCACACATAATCCTTACCGATAAACTCTTACAGAGCTGTCGTTTCTGGTTCTGATTCTAGTCCTTCCGAGGTTGTGGTGTCAATATCTTCTTGCTCTTCCTCAGCTGTTGTTCCAAAGGTCTGCAATTCTC
Source organism: Smallanthus sonchifolius (assembly GCA_023525975.1). Classification (NCBI taxonomy): domain Eukaryota; kingdom Viridiplantae; phylum Streptophyta; class Magnoliopsida; order Asterales; family Asteraceae; genus Smallanthus; species Smallanthus sonchifolius. The sequence goes on along the minus strand of CM042024.1, from coordinate 94,753,937 downwards.
TGATGCAAAGAGCGTAGCTCATTTCTTCTTTTTGGTGAGCTTCTTCCTCTGGTTTCTTGAGCAGGGCTTCTTCTTCTTCCTTTTTGAGTCTGTCTTCTTCAGCAAATGCTTCTAGGATCTGATTTTCAGTGACTCGATACTTTTTAGAAGCCTTTCTGCTGCCTTGTTTATAGAAGTTGGTTCAAATATGGGTTGTGGTTTGTAATGGGTTATTGCTTCCTGTGGAGGGAAAGTACTCCAGTCTTTATTTGGTTGTATGTATGGATCATTTTGATAGAAGTAGGAGTCTCCTTCAAAATAGTAGCACTCCTCATCATAGTGGGATCCTCCACACAAACTACACCACACATTGGTTGACTGACTTTTATAGTAGACTCCGAAATACCCCTTTGGATAATGATCCATTGGAATATTGATTTTGAAAACACAGACTAGCCCAACACCTTGGTCTTTACTAAAATCTTGTGTATCCTCGGCAACAGCGCCAAAAACTTAAAGTGTTCTAGTGTATATATATAAAATGATGAATTTTTAACACAAAAGTTTTAAATTTATAAAAACGGAATTACTGCCATTTACTACAAAACACTTAGGGCAAGTGCACCCATCGTGGACGTAATATAGTGTTGGTAAGACCGGATATTGATCCAATGATACAGAGGCTCTTAGTACCGGACTTCAGTTGATGTATAATCTTTCCAGAGTTTTAAAAGTTGCTTGATTTTGATTTTGGGAGCTTTAAAGAAAAGGCAGAAATTGTAGAAGATAGAAGTAGTAATCAATAACAAGAATAAATCACTTTGGTTTGAATTCCTTTCAATGTCGTAGTTAGCTTTAGTTTATGTATTCTCAAAAGATCACTATATCTTAGGCATGGTGTTCGTCACTTAAGTCGTTAAACCCTATAGCTCGGGTTGGTTTTGTCTTCCCGGGGGTAGTAGTTTGAACAACATGATGACCACTATGTTTAACTAGACATGTTTCCTGGTTTGAGACACCATGTCATAATCTTGAAGATCAGTGATAATGTATGTGTAAACGCATAAGATGGAGCAACTCCAGGGTCGGAATATTGACACGCGTCAGATTACACATGTGATGGTCGATCATAGGGTTAACACGCGTCAGATTACACCCCTTAGTCACCGGACACATGGCGCGTCATGATTGCATCTCTATCCACTTCGTAACGGACCGTTACTGTTTGTGACGGTCCGTTACCGGCTAATTTTGAGGATTTTTGCTTTTTGGTCCTTGATCTTTTATGTAATTATACAAGTAGTCTCTAAACTTTTATATTTTGAAAATTTTGGAATGAAATGTTACACACACTAGTCCCTATGACTCCCTTGCTTTGATTCATCTCCACAAAAGTAGTGGTAATGTATAGAGTCAAGTCTTTAGAATACCGAGTCACCGCAATTTAAAACAAAGACCTTTACAACCGTGTTGACAATTCACAACTTCTAGCACCCTTCCAAGTAACTAACACACCGACTCCACATAGACATAGAAGTGTGAATGCCCGAATCAATGAAGCATGAAGTTGGTAAATCGTTCCGACAGTTGTGCGGATCCACTTTCAATGTTAAAAGATCATATTTTGAACTCACTCACACACACCAATATTGAATCCATAAACACACTAACTACTTTATTGGAAGTTCATCTTGCCATAGTGATTCAAATATTTAGCCAAGAATGGCCATGCAATTAACAAAGATCAAACTTGTATAAACACACTTAAGCATCATTACAAGGTTTCAAATTTGTTAATCGTATCTAGAATCTTGGAGATTGAAACTAACAACTAAAAGTTACAGTGAATTCTTTTACACAATGGATAATAAACCCCTCACCAATCTCTCTCAAAATGGTGCAAGAATCACACATTTATAGTCTATCCAGGAGCTCGAGCACTGGTTGTGCTCGATGAGGCACGGCCCCGTGTGTACCTGATTGCTGCTCCACTAACTTGGTCGGAGAAGACTTGGACAAGTTGGTTCACACGGGGGCGTGCTTAACCCTTGGCACGGGGGCATGTTGTCTTGGACACGAAGGAGTGGGCCCCATATGTTTTCTTGTCTTCTGACCTAGGGCACGGGGGCGTGCCTGATAGGGCATGGGGGTGTGCCTGATGGGGCACAGCCCGTGCTGGACTTGCTGCCTTGATCATTTCTTCTTTATTTTTGCATTGTTTTTCTCCTTTGATCAATTCTTGGTCTTTAGGCCCTGAAAACTCAATATGAATCAATTAAGGTACAAATTCACAAGAATTTTAAGAAAATAAACATAAATGGAGTGACATTTGATGTGAAAAACATGTATAATTTGGCACATCAATAAACCATATAGTTAGTAACTTTAAATAATAAATAAGATAAAATAATATATATAAAAGTAGCAATTTATTTAAAAAAACACCTCAAATTGAAATTAAAAATGTTACATTTTTATAAATTGATTTCCCTCGTAACGTATGTCACCTTTTAACAAAATTAGGATAGAAGAAGAATGATCCGAAAATGATGTGGGTTGTTGAATAAGAAAAGAGATAATTAATTTTAATGAGATTTAATCAAAACGACGTAGTTTTAATGGATAACGGGTTTAAGCGAGAAAATAATGTGAGGTTTAACCGCAAAGCGAAACGTGTCCTAAAATTTATTTTTTTATTAGATAGAGGATAAAAATTTAAATATGTATTTGAAAAGTAAAAGAGGAAATAAAAAGTAAACATCTTGATTTTATTTCAAATATGAATAAAAATTGGTTTTCACAAATTTGTTAATCTTATATATTTTTTATAAACTTTAATTTTTTTTCTAAAGTATATTATTAAATAAAGAATTTTATACTCTTTAATTTAACATGTGATGTAACGAACCAACTTTCAAGTTTCATCCTATAATATACTTAATTACATTGTAGGGGGTGTTTATATATATATATATATATATATCTATATCTATATAAGTGGAGGATTTTAATTGTAAAGGAATATTCTTGACATTTTGGTGTAAAGAGTCAAAAAACTGGAAGTGTAGGGGACTGATTGTAACTTTTACAAATATGACTGAAATGGGAAGGAGGTGTCACACAAACACACACAAAGTGTATTTTTGTGTCATGATATGCAAGGGGGAGAGGAAAGAAGAGCCAAGAACATGAAATTGGTGATTTGCATGTGGAATCTAGATGGATTAGAGTGTTCCTCTTCTTCAAGATTGCAAGTAAATGTCAATCATCTCTATTGAACCTCCATTTTAAGTGTTCTTGGTGGATTTTTATAAAAATCAAGTTAGGGGCTGATTTGGTGGTTGAATATGGTTAATAACTTGTTTAAAGTTAAAACCTAGCTTGATTAGTGATAAATTGTTAAAAGTTTGTTTGAAGCTTAATAAACCTAGATTAGATAATAGGTGAGAATCATAAGATCATGGGTGGGTGTCAAATCTCAATTGAGGAATAATTAGGGATTTACTAGATTACTAGACAAGTGGATTGTCTAGGTGATCAAGGTATGGAGTGGCTAGCTTGGAAGACGAATTGGAATCTTCATTGGCAAAGGTAAGTGTTTTGCACTTACTTAGTAGTAGATAAGTAGTGGTTACATGTAAATAGATGTATTGTTAATTCTAATTATGTGTAGTATGTTGATTTTGGCTTATGTGGTAAAGTAAAGTGTGAATGTGGTGAGATTGTTGTAGTTAACATAGTGAGGATATTAGTCAAACTAATAAATGACAATTGGTAAAAGTGGTGTAGTTGAACTATGTGTAATATAGTCAAACTAAACGCGGTAAATTGGTGTAGTTGACTAGTATGGCATATAGTCAAACTAAAATATAGGATGTGGTGATTTGTTGTAAATTGACTTAGTGTGTAATAAGTCAAACCGTTGTGGATAATGGTGTAATTTGACCTTAGTGGTATAGGGTCAAACTATTATGTTGAAACTGGTATAATTAGACAATGTGGTTAATAGTCAAACTTGAGTGTGCAATGTGGTAAATATGTGTAATTAGACTATGTGGTTAATAGTCACACTTGAGTGTGTAATGTGGTAAATAGGTGTAATTAGAATGTGTGGTTAATAGTCAAACTTGAGTGTGTAATGTGGTATATAGGTGTAATTAGAATGTGTGGTTAATAGTCAAACTTGAATGTGCAAATGTGGTAAATATGTGTAATTAGACTATATGGTTAATAGTCAAACTTGAGTGTGTAATGTGGTAAATAGGTGTAATTAGACTATGTGGTTAATAGTAAAACTTTAATGTGCAAATATGCTAAATATGTGTAATTAGACTATGTGGTTAATAGTCAAACTAATGGGTGATATGCGGTTAAATTGTGTAAATGACTCAATATGGTCAAGAGTCGACTAAAATGTATAATATGGTAACATTAGACTAAAATTGACTTAATGTGGTGAAAGTCAACCGTTGGTAGTAAACGGTAAATTGGTTAATTACATGAAGTGTGGATACTTCATGGAGGTGTAACGTGAAGTGTGGATACTTCATGGGTCCGCGTGGAGTCAAATACTCCATGTGGGAATCCGAGAGGTGGATCTCTTGCTAGACATGTGGATATGTCAAGATAAATAAATGGTAAAACATAAGTCATGTATGGATTAATACATGTCTTAAGTTTTAGGTCAATGTGTGCCTAAACTAATGAAAGGGTGGGATTAGAAGTTAAACTCCTAACGAGTGGGAAACGGGTTGTGGTACTCAAGTATGGAAATAAAAGAAAACTGTAGTAAAATAATTTCAGCCCAGCCCCCGCAATAAGCTAGAGCCTAGCCATAGCCTACGGCCCTCCTCAAGATGGCCTACAGCAGCATTGGACCTTACGGCCGAGAAGTTCTGCCTTACTGCCACACCTTACGGTCTGGTGTACGCTGGAAATTTCGATTTTTGACCTATTGTTGTTGTAGGGACTCGTGGGAGATCCCTAAGACCTCTTATCTATAATAACCATGTTCAAATTAATGTTTTGAATGTAGGGAAAGCTCTGGAGTGATCTCGGGTCTCGCGTCAAATGGATTGGATTCTCGTGGTTGTGTTTTGTAATTGTTTTGTTCACTTCTCGTGGGGAGTCTTTGCAAACATTTTGGAGTCATTAAAAGTTGCGGATAACTTGTTGTGGTTAAGTGTTGTTAAAACTACTTTTGTGGAATTAGAGTAGTTAATTCATGTTTGTAAAATGAAAATGTGTGGATACGTTAAATGTTGTAATTGGGACCGCTTCCGCATCGTTTTAAAAAGTTTTAATGGGTTTAAATTTTTGGGTGTTACAACCTGGTATCAGAGAAAAGGTTTGAGGGATTTGGTATGCGAGACACCAAACTCAAACCTATAATGCTCTTGATATGGTCGGAGAAACAAGAATCCAATGAAGACGTGACCGAGACACGGAGCTTAAGGGGCAAGGTTAGTATGGATTATTTTGTTGTTTGTTTTAATTGGTGTCCAATGTGAACTAATTATGCCGAAAGCTGTTAGGGGATTCGTTATATGGAGATAATGAATGTAATTGGGCATATTACATTATCAATCATGCCTGGCAAGTTTGATTCGTAATGTAACATGTGCGAATACCTTCATGATAACCATATGGCAATGAACACCGACAATGACTAAGTGAAGGTGGTTATATGTGTATATGTATGTGTTATGTGTATGTACATAGATGATTATGCGGGGGAAATTAATATACACATAAGAAGAGGTAGGGCCTTATAGATTAAGACTAGAGGCCTATAAGTAGGTACAACACCTACAAGCTTATTTCTATACGGTCGAGGATGACTGGGGTGGAAAACATAACTTAGTGGGCGGAATTTGTAGATGTAAGTTCATTTAATGACTTACGTATGATAGAGTCTATGTGGATATCACCTAGAGGATGGGGATGAGCTTGGGATTAGTCGGTAGAATTGGAAAGCAACATTTTAGTGGAGGATGGCTAAAACTTTATGTGATGTCATGCCAATTTTCCTTCAAGGAAGATAGAAGTTCATTGAGGCGGTACTTTGAAGAACCGCATGAAGCCTTAAAGGCGGGAGGATCAAACGTAGTCGAATACATGGAGGAAGAAAACCTTGTCTTCACAATGGGTTCATGGTGGGTGAGGCAAAGGAGTAAATGGTGGGAGTTTGTTCGTTGGTTAACTAACAATATATCACTATAATGGTATTGGATTTGAAGCGAACCATTCTGATGGACGGATGGAGTACTACTAGCGGAGAGTCGACTCTTGAGTCAGCTTTGTCCACTAGTCGTTGCGGATCTTGCAATGGGGATTTTTCTTCACGTACGTTAGACCGGTGGATTAATCAAGGGATTGTGGGCATGTCGTATGACTGATTGTAGTCTTGCCCAAATCTTGGAATATCGAAAGGAATGAAGATAGATCGGCTTTCTCGATGCTATCAGTTGACTTATTGGAGTGGAGTCTCCTTAGTGGTGTACAACTCTGGTGGAGTTTATTATTATGTGATACAAGGAGATCAATCTCAGGGAAACTAGTGGGGTGTGAGAAGGAGTTTATGGTGGCTTTAGGAAAGCCAAATATTCTAGCCAAGCTAGAAATCCCTTTGGGAAGGCAATACTTGTTGTTGCCTTATGGGTGGAAGTTACATAGGTGGAATGATGGGACAAACTACGCCATAATCTTCTAGTAGTAATAATGTGTGCTTCGGTGTTTACAAATCGGGACACATTCGAAGTGAATATCCCGAGTTTAAAGCACACGAATGAAAAGGGGGGAAAAATAGAATTTTTAAGGCTGTCAAGCCGAACTTTTCTAACTACCAAAGAAGAGACTAAAGTCTTTTGGTATATCTGTTGGATGAGATTATATGTGAATCGGTGGATTCGGAGATGATCAACATTGTGGATTTCATAATGTCGAAAAATGTATGAGTTAATAATCGAAAGAGGTGGGTGAAACAATCACATGGAATGGAGTCCTACGATTGTAGTTAAAGTTGTGTGGCTACTTAGTAACCATACCAATGTCGTGTATAACTAAAGGGTGATGTGTCGATATGTTCTCGCTTAGAGACGGTGAAACAAGAGGCACATGAATTGTTGTATGCCTAACTTATGCCATTGACACTAACGGGAACAATGGAATACTTGATTTTCCAGTTGTGAAGAAGTTCATGAAAGTTCTATACCTGAATGTCTCTTCTTGGGGTGTAACCGTTCTCTTGAGAAAAAGAAGAATGGAAGTATGTATACGTACATTTATCGGGTTTGAACAGGTGTCTAAGTCCTAGTTCAACAATGAAGGTAGAGGAGGACGTTATCTCATGAATGGTATCATTTCCGTTATGTATACTACGGGATTATGGAGGTAACTTTATGACCCATTAGAAGTTACCCAGTTTATGTGGATTATTGTGAAAGGTGTGTAGACCCATGTATGATAATAGGGTGGTCGTTTATTCGATGATAGTCGTTTTTTTCTTCGAAGCAAGTCGTTCAAACTCATTATCTTCGTGAGTCTTCTGAAATTCCCAGAAATGAGAGGCTTTTCTTCGGAATGATTTGGTGTGCCATTTTGGCTTTTGTGGAAATCCATTATTGGATAAGGCTGTGAATTCTGAAGACATTTATATGTTGACCCGGCAATGATTGAAGTAATCAAGGGGTATATGGTGTTGGAGTCTTAGAACTTCATAGTGGCGTTTGAAGTCTTAAAACTTCATAACCGGTGATTAAAAATGAAGTCTTTGAACTTCAAAGGGGAGAATTTAGAGGGGGAATTGATGAATCTGTACGCGGGAGAGCGTTTGAAGGTTGAGTTAAAGTCCTCAAACTTCATCAGTGTTCTTGAAGTCTTCACACTTCATGGGTGTTCTTGAAGTCCTTGAACTTCTTGGGTGAAGAACGAGACTAATAGGTCTCATGGGTTATTGTATGCTTGTTTTTTGGAGATTAACTTTTGGTGGCAGAGGATGTAAAGAGGCACAATCAAGTGTGTGGTTATAAGTATCTCACTTGCCTACGGGTTAAGGCCGAATACCAAAAGGGAACCTACTCTTCCGAGTGGTCGGAGAACTTTGGTTCAAGAAGTGTGGTACGACATGGTACATTTTTACCTGTTGAGTCGGATGGAGGTGCTAGTTTCTTCTTAGATTTGGAGGAAATCGGGTGATTAGTAACCATTGGTTGAAAGATGGTTTCGTCTTATTTACCATTTGAGTATTCGTATGTCGATTGTTGAATTACTAAATGGTGAACGGCGTCGAACGTCGTTTGGTTAGGTGGTATTGGTTTTCGTGATCTAATACTCGTGGTGTGATTCGAGACTTAGCATGAAAGATCTCGTTTATTGAGTGTGGTTGAAAAATCCACTCAAGGTAGATAGAAAACCCTAAGTGGATTTAGGGAGGAGGTGTTTTGAATTCAGATAGGGAACTTTGGCGATATAAAATTTTCCCTTATAAAGGGGGGCGTATCGGGTTCGAAAACGTGGGAAGCCAAGTCCCCGTTTTGTTGGACCATTCGGACTACACTTTTGTTTGTTAAGTGGTATGGCGTTAGGAATTACTCTGGGATCGTATAGACTCCCTGATACATTCCTCATGGCTTATCCATGAGAATGTGTGATGAGAGAAGTAGATGTTGCTTCTCATAGCGGTATTGAGGCGATAGATGATGGTTGTTTCATCTAGTGGAACCAGTGACTACCTTACGTAGTTAGGTGAAACACTTGTGGCATAAGCGGATTAACCAAGTGTTAGTTCGGCGGGATCCTTAAATAAGGGCGGAAAATACTCGGGGATCTGAGGATAGATACTAGAGTGTTACCTTCATCTTTTGGTGGATCAGGTTTCGGGTACGAAACCCAAAATTAGGAGGTGTGATTTGTAGTGAACCAACTTTCGGGTTTCATCTTATAATATACTTAATTATATTGTAGGGGTGTTTATATATATATATATATATATATATATATATATATATAAGTGGAGGATTTTAATTGTAAAGGAGTATTCTTGACATTTTGATGCAAGGAGTCAAAAAACTGGAAGTGTAGGGGGTTGATTGTAACTTTTACAAATCAGATTGAAATGGGAAGGAGGTGTCACACAAACACACACAAAGTGTGTGTTTGTGTCATGATATGCAAGGGGGAGAGGAAGGAAGAGCCAAGAACATGAAATTGGTGATTTGCATGTGGAATCTGGATGGATTAGAGTGTTCCTCTTCTTCAAGATTGCAAGTAAGTGTCAATCATCTCTTTTGAACCTCCATTTTAAGTGTTCTTGGTGGGTTTTTATAAAAATCAAGTTAGGGGCTGATTTGGTGGTTGAATATGGTTAATAACTAGTTTAAAGTTAAAACCTAGCTTGATTAGTGCTAAAGAGTAGTTAATATCATCATGTTAACATCCAATTTGGAGATTCAAGAATTAGGGTTCTTGAGGGGAATTTAGGGTTTTCTATTTGAGGATGTTTAAATGATGGATTGAGGGTTGATAAGTGTCTATGGTGGTAATAGACACTTTAATTGATAAGAAACCTCAATCAATATTATGATTTGGAAATTAGGGTTCTTGAGAACCTAATTTGGGGGTTTTATAACTAGAAGTGTTCAAATGGTGAATTAAGTATGGATAAGTGTTTATGGTGAAATATAAACACACTTTCAAGCATAAAACTCAATTGAATTGGTGAATCATGAATTGATGAAATTGTAGAAATTGGGTGAAATCCTTAACGGGTCAAAATGGGTGGAATTGACTTAAATTGTTAAAAGTTTGTTTGAAGCTTAATAAACCTAGATTAGATTATAGGTGAGGATAATATCATGGGTGGGTGTTAAACCTCAATTGAGGAATAATTGGGGATTTACTAGATTACTAAACAAGTGGATTGTTTAGGTTATCAAGGTATGGAGTGGCTAGCTTGGAAGACGAATTGGAATCATCATTGGCAAAGGTAAGTGCTTTGCACCTACTTAGTAGTAGATAAGTAGTGGTTACATGTAAATAGATGTATTGTTAATTCTAATTATGTGTTGTATGTTGATTTTGGCTTATGTGGTAAATGGTCAAAGTAAAGTGTGAATGTGGTGAGATTGTTGTAGTTGACATAATGAGGAAATTAGTCAAACTAATAAATGACAATTGGTAAAAGTGGTGTAGTTGAACTATGTGTAATATAGTCAAACTAAACGCGGTAAATTGGTGTAGTTGACTAGTATGGCATATAGTCAAACTAAAATATAGGATGTGGTGATTTGTTGTAAATTGACATAATGTGTAATAAGTCAAACCATTGTGGATAATGGTGAAATTGGTGTAATTTGACCTTAGTGGTATAGGGTCAAACTATTATGTTGAAACTGGTATAATTAGACTATGTGGTTAATAGTCAAACTTGAGTGTGCAATGTGGTAAATATGTGTAATTAGACTATGTGGTTAATAGTCAAACTTGAGTGTGTAATGTGGTAAATAGGTGTAATTAGAATGTGTGGTTAATAGTCAAACTTGAGTGTGTAATGTGGTATATAGGTGTAATTAGAATGTGTGGTTAATAGTCAAACTTGAATGTGCAAATGTGGTAAATATGTGTAATTAGACTATATGGTTAATAGTCAAACTTGAGTGTGTAATGTGGTAAATAGGTGTAATTAGACTATGTGGTTAATAGTAAAACTAATGGGTGATATGCGGTTAAATGGTGTAAATGACTCAATATGGTCAAGAGTCGACTAAAATGTATAATGTGGTAACATTAGACTAAAATTGACTTAATGTGGTGAAAGTCAGTCGTTGGTAGTAAAACGGTAAATTGGTTAATTACATGAAGTGTGGATACTTCATGGAGGTGTAACGTGAAGTGTGGATACTTCATGCATCCGCATGGAGTCAAATACTCCATGTGGGAATCTGAGAGGTGGATCTCTCGCTAGACATGTGGATATATCAAGATAAACAAATGGTAAAACGTAAGTCATTTATGGATTAATACATGTCTTAAGTTGTAGGTCAATGTGTGCCTAAACTAATGACCTATTGTTGTTGTAGGGACTTGTGGGAGGTCCCTAAGACTTCTTATCTATAATAACCATGTTCAAATTAATATTTTGAATGTAGGGAAAGCTCTAGAGTGATCTCGGGTCTCGCATCAAATGGATTGGATTCTTGTGGTTGTGTTTTGCAATTGTTTTGTTCACTTCTCGTGGGGAGTCTTTGCAAACATTTTGGAGTCATTAAAAGTTGTGGATAACTTGTTGTGATTAAGTTTTGTTAAAACTACTTTTATGGAATTAGAGTAGTTAATTCTTGTTTATAAAATGAAAATGTGTGGATACGTTAAATGTTGTAATTGGGACCGCTTCCGCGTCGTTTTAAAAAGTTTTAATTGGTTTAAATTTTTGGGTGTTATATGTGCATTGATATTTAACTTAAAAAAAAGTTAAAACTTTTAACATGGTCTAATGCACTACTAATTACAATGATAAGTCAACTTATTTACAATAGTGTGTCCAAAATAGACGAGGTTAATACTTGTAAGGGGCCCTTTGCAACGGTCATGACCTAAGAAAAAGAACCTATAAATTAAGGATAGAGAGCAACACCCGAAACCTAAGCCACATGCAATGCGTATGTAAGGTACATCAAAACATATTTTATACTTAGGCTAGCCAGTTTGGTGTCGATCTTATCCGGTTTTGGACCGGATTAGACCAAAACCAGTAAGTTGTTAAAAGATTAACTGAAGACGAACCATAAACTCTATTTCAATTCGGTACCATGCTGTTCCCAGTTCGGGCTGCCGATTTGGCCAGTTCTAACTGGAAAATGCTCACCCCTAGTTCCGAGCCCCTCCATGGGATTTTCTTCTCCTTTTTTGTTTATCTTTTCTTGATTACACATTCTTCGTTTTTTGATTGTTTATATAATCACACCCTCTATTTGATTCTCTCCACCTGCTAAATTAAATGGCACATAAACGCCACAATCTATTTATATGGGTGAGTTGAACGATTAAAATATGAAAACAGAGAAACATATTTTGATCTTAATTAATTTTAATCAATTAGCTTTATTAAGTAACTTTTTTTACCCTTTAGGGCATTTTAGTAAGTTATATTTCAGATACGTGACACATGCATCATCCATCAAGAAACCTCTGGAAAAAAATCCATAATTAAAAAATCAACAAAAAGTAGTCTTTAAATTAGCAAATGTAAGTTTTTATATTTGAATGTGATGAGAACTCAAAGTAAGTTTTCATGTGAACTACAATTTGTTTTACATTTGTAACCCCCTATTTTTTATTATTTATTTAATTAAAGAAGTTTGGGGTAGAAATTGTAAATTGTGAAACTATGTGGGATTAAGGGGTAAAATTAACAAATTAAACACCCTAAACGGGGGGGGGGGGAGTCGACCAAAGCCGCCCCTCCTTGTGTTCGTCTGTTTGAGGCCGAGAGAAAGAGAAAGAGAAAGAGATTGGGATCGATACCAAGTGACGAGTTCTTCAAATTTAAGGTAGGTTTTCGATCCCTTGATGCTAGTATGATGATTATGTAACTAATTTTTGAGTCGTGGTCTATGATTCGGATGGTTCTAGGCTACAAGAAGCCGATTGAAGGCTATGTAGGGTTCGAATAACAGGCTGCCATTGAAGGGCAGCATCGGATCTCGATTCATTGACGGTTTGGTGGCTGTGGTGATTGCGGATCAATTGGTTTTGATCAAAGGTCCTAGCAATATTGGTTTTGGTACTCGGGATCATCTAGGGTTCCAAGGAAGTAGTGATCCTTAGTGTTCACGTACAGGTGAGTTCTAGATGTCCTTTTTCTTAATTGTGTTGGGATGATTTTCATGCTTAGATAAAGTGATTTATAAAAAACGTTCGTGAATGATGAGTAGGTACCTATTAATGTAATGGATAAAGTGTTTTGTCATAGTAGTGCCTGATAAATTGTGGTACTTCTGATTGGTCAATTAAAACCATTGTTTAATAATAACTACAAGGCGTAAAGTAAAGTTGAGTTTTAAACAATATATAGTTTTAAGTAATGAAATGACTTAAAGCAAAGCGTTTAGTTTGAGGATGAACCGGACATGATAAGATAATTGATAAAGGAGTCTTCCATATGTTGCAAGCAACAGATAAAGGAGTTTACACGTGTTCCAAGCAATGGATAAAGGAGTCTTGTACCGGTACAAACATTTGCATGTGATAAAGTTAAAGTAAGGTTACGTGGTATTTATGCCTAAATTTGTGTTTTCATGAAGTTAATTATGATGATTAAAATAATTTTAAAATGATAAAGCCTAATATTTTATTATAAAGAAAACTAGAACTCACTCAACAAATCTGACCTTTTAGCATGCATAATACCAGGTAGAACAAGTAATCATGGAAGCTAGTAAGCCACCTTGGCATGGAATGAAGACTACCCATAACTAGAGACCGGCATCCTACCCTTTTGGTGTTTATGTTTGAACTTTTTAATTCGATTTGATGTTTAGACAGAGACTTGGGTGATGATTTTATATGTTTCCACTGCTTATTCTATGAAATTACAGTTTAAGAACTATATGATCATGTATGAAACCAACTGTAAGGTTTCTCGAGACTGGGGCATTTCAACATTTAAAGTAATATTTTTTCACAATTAAATTTATACTTCGAATCTACACTATGAAACTTATTTCGCATGTTATTTTACAATTACACTGAATAACAATGTTTTTATATTCAAATGTCATACAACCCACTTTAAATTCATATGTGAGCCGGTGTTAACTAAAATGAAAATTTACATTATGAAACTACAATATGAAATCAATGTGATATTTCATCAAACACCCTTGTGTCCATGTCCAGGTTCGTTGGAGTGTAACATGCATATATTGACACCTTAAGTTACTATTTACACTCTACTGAAAGTATTTTCTTTTATGATTGTGTAATTAATTTTATTATGACCGGTAAATTCGTTGAGGTTATAGTTAAAGTCGTTAGTATAATAATTAAATTACCAGCTATGATAGACATCAAGGAGCTAAATTACGTATCTTCTTTTTATATATATGTTCATAAAAAAGCAATTACATGAGTTTCCTTTTTTTTATAAAACATAGAGAAAGGAAAATACCAACTGAAAGTTTTAATTCAAATATAATTATACTATGTTAGAAATCGGTGTTTTACACAGGTAGAATAAAGTAAATATTAAATAGTTGGTAATGAAACTTAGAAATTATAAATATTAAATAATAATAAAGATTTATGAATTATAAAGAAAATATTAAATAGTTAATAATGAAATATGAAGTAGTTTGTAATGAAGGAAAAATAAGCAGAAAATAGAATCTTGTTATTAACTATTTTCTGTGAAAGGGGCGTGAAGACGTGATCCGTGAAAATTTTCACACGTAAAGGAGGAGGGGAGGTGTGTCTCTCTCACATGCACACACTTCTTACACCACTCAATTAAATTTTATAAAAATAATTAATTTTCACACACTCACTTTCACACGGGTATACTCCTTACCATGTGAAAGTGATGTGAAAACTATATGTGATGAGGTGGCGTCCACGTGACGTGCGCTTTATTTTCACATGAAATGTTTTCATATGGGGCATACCACATGACCTAACAAGGATGCAGTCAACAACTTTACAAAAAGAAATTGATTTATCTATAATATCTATGCATACCGTGTTTGCAATCAGCGAATGAATTTTTAGGTCATTTTTTGAACTCAACTTATAAACGGATAATAAGAATTGAGTCGTATAACTTCGTTTAAAAATGATACTCTTTCCAAATAATATGGAATCAAATTAGAAAACTATTCCTATTTCAATTATTTTTTGTATCGAATCTATACTATATAATAAATAAAGGTTTTTGTATGCCACATGTCGTCACCATATTCAATTTCATCATTTTTTAATAAATTACTAATTATACTAATAAAACACATTTATTTTAAATTATCTTTTATTATAAAAAAGATTTGAATTCTAATTATGTAATTTTTATTTTCAATCAAATAGTAAATGAAAGTCAAATTTCATTAAATAGTAATTCACGTATTTCCGAAACCCAATTATATATTATTTTTTACATATTTTGAATTTTGTTTTATATCCTTAGTATATGTATATAATACATTTTTACACATGTAAAATACATTAATATAATTTGAGAAATGCATGTATTAATATTTTTCACCTGTGTGTATTACATCGGGTCTAAGCTAGTCTAACTTATATATTAGAGCAAACGGTAATCTTATAAACGTTTACTTTCATTTTAAGTAATTAAGTTTTGTAATAAGTTCAGTCATCTAATATCTTAATAAGTAAAAACAAAAGGTTATTGCAAGATCACTTGAAAAAATAGATGTGACATTTAAGTTTTGATTTACTTTTTTTTAGTTTTATTTAAACTATAATTTTGTTTCCTTCAATAACTTTTAATATATAATATTTTATATAAATTTTAAATACGCCCTTATAATATGTTTATTTTTACGTAGCCTGCGATGTAAATTAAAAAAAAAGAAAAAAAGGACCTCGGCCACATTCAAATTTATGTAAATTTTATTGAATATCGTAAAAGATTTTTATAAGAATTCAAAGTGTAACATACGTTTTTGAATTCTGTTAGTGGTCAGCAAGAGAATGGAGGTTGATGGCGATGGAGTAAATAGGGTTATGACCATTCTTGATGAGGTTTGTCCCACCGTCCAAAACAGCAAAGGAATGGCTCTAATACCATTTATAATATCCGGCCACTAAAACCATCAATATTGTTCGTTTTACCAGCTAAAAGCTACACATATTTGATTTTTGTTGCCCAGGATTTCCTAAGATCTCACCCATCCTAATACTATTCTTACATAACTAAACTCAAGAAAAATATATTTTTAAATGCGTGATAAAAAAAGACTTTTTATTAAATAATAAAAAAGAAGAAAATACTTTATTAAATAATATTAATTTTTTATTGGTCTTTTTATTCAAAGTCAACTAATTGCCAACGCTTGAAATTATATGCATAAAGACAAAGCATTGGCCCACCTAACCGAAATAATTTATTAAGGGGTGACTACACTCCACATGCTAGCATTCCGATATCATAATGGACCAAAAATGAATATATTTTTTTTGAACGTCCGACGAATACTATATGTCCGGTCATCCGGATAAACCCAATAATGAAATGTCATTCACACCCACAAACGTAGACATCGATGGTGACCCGACCCACCCACTATTCCAAGAGAAATCCATCACCTGAAGGCCCACTGTGCTAAAACCACTGCCCCACCTGATAATATTTTGTATCAAGTGATACTCGAACACATGACCTCAACATTGAAAGGTCATGTGAGTGCCTTCTCCTAAACCAGTTGGTCTAGGATTCATTGGCATCTTTTTAAAATCATTTTTAGTCGTCTTAATCTTGGGCTAATAATAGAATAAACTTGATTAAATTATGTGAATGTTCTTTTCATTTATTAAAAATTAAGCCAATACTCACTAGCTATGCACAAAATTACAACGATTAGTACATTTAAAATTTGTAAAATTCCAT
Source organism: Smallanthus sonchifolius (assembly GCA_023525975.1). Classification (NCBI taxonomy): domain Eukaryota; kingdom Viridiplantae; phylum Streptophyta; class Magnoliopsida; order Asterales; family Asteraceae; genus Smallanthus; species Smallanthus sonchifolius. Next base: position 94,737,337 of record CM042024.1, on the reverse strand, counting down.
ATCATAATACTCACATTTTAAAAACCATTATAATACTATTTTCGTAATATAAAACAGGATTTACAAAATATTCATCACCTTTTCAATTCGAATCATAACAAGCAAAAACATTTTTATAAAATTGTTATATGTTACAAGTAGGGTATAATAAAGTTGGCATGAAAACTCTACATAAATGAGACTACTCATATTATTAACTAATACAAACATCATGTTTGTGAACAGTATCTTACAACATATGATGCACTTCGTACAACTCTATTCCACCCACGCGTGCAAATAGTAACGTCTATACTTCTTTCTTCATCTTCCAGTTAAATACATTCACACACACACATATAGGGGAAGGTTGCGCTAATAAGTGAATTTTCGCTAAGAAATCAAAGAAACTGGGTCAAACGAACTTCGATTGAACTAATTTCAGCGGCGTTGGAACCGGCTCGTCGAAATAAAGCCTAGAGCTAAACCCTAAAGCTAACCCCTAAAAACTAAACGCTAAAGCTAAACCCAAAAACCTAACCACCTCCAAAAACCTAAATCCTTCAACCCCCACCCCCCCCCCCCCCAAAAAAAAAACCTAAACCTACCCACCTCACCCCCCAAAAAACCTAAATCCCCCAACCCCCAAAAACCTAAACCCCACCCCCACCCCCCAAAAACCTCGACGAACCGGTTTCAACGCCGCTGAAATGAGCTCAATCGGGGCTCGTTTGACCCGGTTTCGGTTAAAAAAGAAATCATTTATTAGGTTTCTTAGCGAAAATTCACTTTTTATTTGAACCTCCCCCTATATATATTATATATATATTTATATATATATAGGCAACTGTTCAATTAAGAACCATAATTTTAGCGAGAACCAAAAGAACCATGCATTTATATACAAATGCATACATGCATCCTTACATATGTGTATGAATGCATTGTTGTTTTGGTTCTAGCTAAAATTATATATATATATATATATATTAGAACGGCGAATTTCTTTTCTCTAGTGGGACTTGAACCCAAGACCTCTAAACCTAGGTGCTTTAAGAGGCATTGCCTCTACCACCGGGCCACCAACTCCAATAGAAATACATTCACATAAATGAAACAATGTAATACCCGTATCATTTTAGTAATAATAATAAATAAATAATTGATAATAATTGCATTCCGTATGTATATAAAATTACATTTTTTTTAGATTACATAGATCAATAAAAGAAATTAAATGTAAAACTTTAGTTAGTTATATTTTTTTAACGGCGATAACCATTCAAGATGTTTACCTAAGGGTGGAAGGGGTGAAACTCGGGTTGGGTTGGCGGTAACACCGCCGCAACTCCCACGGGTTGGGCGATAAGTTTAATTCACGGGTTGGGGAAGCCGTATGAAATGTGACCGTTGGTGATGGTGAGAGCCGTTGGGAGGATACCCTTTGGAAGGTTTAAAAGAAATTCCTATAAATACAATACTATTTGTCTTAAGTTTTACACCATTTTCATTCTACCCTTCTATTTCTTATTTAACATCAGTTTTTTTTAACAAAATGAGACGCGATGTTATTCTTCCCCCTATTATCGTCAACTAGTTCTGATTCTGAATTTAGCGGGGTTTAATTTCTAACTCTCGTTGCCCCCACTGCTTACGAAATTGAAGATACGACACATTATAAAAAAGATATTTGTAACGTGATCGTGCAAAGGCTTATAAGGTTCTTATGAAAGATTACTTTGTCGATAATCCAAAATGTGGCTACGAAACGTTTAGAACGAGATTTCGGATGTTGAAGGATTTATTTCGGAATTAAAACAATAATTTTAAATGGTTTCAACAAGGGCTTGACGTGAGGATGAAAGAAAATTGTGGAATCAAAACATACATTTTAGACTTAAATTTGATCTAATGGAACATGTTGCAGTAAACTTGGAAATCCTGGTTTCGGACGACGAGTAGTTTAGTATTTTTTTTTTAAGTATTTTTTGTTGTTTCGGTTATTTATGTATTTTTTTAATTAATGAAATTTATTATTTTATTTTATTGTTTTTTATATTAAATTTAATTAATATATAATTTAATTTTTATTTTAAAAAATGCGAAGGTAGTTTATGGTTCCACCCGTTGTGTTTAGGGTAGTTTAGAGTAGTTTAAAGTAAAAATGACATGACGTGTTTTGATTGGATAATCTTTAGGGTTCAAGGGGTTCCACCCAATGTTTTAAAAATTGGTTCAAACAAGTCGGTAATATCAGTTGAACCGGATCTCGGTCACTAGCCCGGTAAGTTTGAGCCTGGTAAATTGGAAGTACGGTTTGTAACTTGAACCGTCGGTATTACCGGTAATACCGGGTTAGACCGTTGTATCAGTTTTAGGTCAAGGTAAAATTTTAGGTTTAAACCAAAAAATTAAGTTTTAGCGGCCCGATTAAAAACTTTCAACCTAGCTAGTAACTAAAACTTCTTAATTAATATTGTAGAAAATGAAAATAGTTATACTCTTGTTGATAAGGATGGCGATAATATTAAATTTCATCCTTTAAACGATTGTTAACTTGATGTATTCAACACTCCAATGGCATAACGTAATTATACACTTTTATTTAAAAAACTTTGTTGGAAAATTGAGTACCTTTGGATTAGTTTTTTATTATGGATTAACTTTTGGATTATTTTTTATTATGAAATCATGTACTTTTAGATTATTTTTTGAGTTGAAGTTGTATTTTTATGGAATTATAGAGTTAACTAGTCAACTCGGTTGAGCCGCCCGGCACGGTTTTTAAAACATTGGTTCCACCCCCTCCACCCTATGGAATGTTTGAAAGCCTCTTGGAGACCTTTCAGACGTCTCACCACTAGGCCATCTTGTAATAGTTAGTTAGTTATATGAAATAGACTTAAATTAAAGAAAAAGACTGTGTGAAATAAGAATTTATACTATTTAATAAATAAAGGTTTTGATGGGACATTTGTCACTCTTTCATGCATCCTTAACTTTTCTTTCTCGCATCTCTATCTTATTAATTATACAAATTTCTTTAATTGTTTCTATAACTTTTTGTTTCTCGTCTCTCTCTCCTATTAAATAATAATAATTTCTATAATTCTTTTTATAAATTTTTTTTCATAAATATGTAATATGTAAATCTTTATTACTAAGTATATATAACATTATATTTTTTCAACCTGTGTAACACACCGGGTTTCTAAAGTTTAATATGAATTAACATTTATCAGTTATATAAAAAAAATTAATACTCAGCTAAAAAAAATGTTTTAAAAATTATCTTAACAGAATTTATAACTGTCACGTAATATTTTATTCAACCCGTGTAATACACGGGTTTTTAAAGACATAAATTTTTTATTACTAAGTATATAACATTATATTTATTCAACCGTGACAGGATTCTAACCTAGTATGAAAATATTTTTAAATGTAATTATTTCCTTAGAAACCAATTCCTTTAAAATCGCGTTGAATTCTTACGTATCAATAGTATATGATAAAACAAGATCAATCCTATCCCGATTGAACGATTTAGTTTCCTTCATCTTTGCTGCAACAAAACTTTGTGAAATGCAACCGAGCAATATAATACATTAAATTAAACTAGAGAGGTGCCTGTGCGATGTGGCAAGGAACACAACATATAATATTTTTAGGTGGAATTACATATATCCCTCTATTTTAAAACCTAATTGTAAGGCCTCAAACTCGGGAGGCCTCATTTGTTGGATTTACTCAATAACATATTCATCAAACGCTGAATTTAATTAAAAATTCAACATAGCGGAAACGTACATCATTTGGTTACACAAACAGTGGAAGTCTAAACAAATAAAAACATTGTCTTAACACATAAACAATAAACAAGATGTCAGTCTTGAATCACGTAGTCATCACGCCTTTGCTCGTCCTTTTCTTTTACTGCCTGAAGTGCATACTAAAAGTCAGCTAACGTTGGTGAGTTCTAGTTTTAGGCAAGCAGGTATAACATTATTTCTTTATCATTTCTGTATAAGTATATAAATAAATATACACTTTAACATTTTACTTGCTTTCATTAACACTCACTTGTGGGTACATATATAAATACATATACTTTTGCATTCATAGAACGTTCATTGGTCTTACACATAAGGGTGATGTAACACCCATATTTACAAACCAATTTAAACATTTTAAAACACGCGGAAGTAGATCCCATTAAACTCTCTTGACAAAACTACACATGTTAATTACATCACAACGACATCGACTTAGTTTATTTTAAAATGATGTACCGACATCTCAAAAACGGCAACGTGTTTCAACATCAACAAGTTAACTACAACACGTGACTTTAACCCATAATTAGTTAATATCAAACCAAAACATAATCATTACCACTTTAGTTACGACCATATAAACTTCTATGAGATTTAGGAACTCATAGGGAAGTTTAAACAACAACTAAATACATCAAAAGGTCTTCCAATGAGAATCAGAGGCTTGAAACACGACCCGAGGCTAGACCGGAGCTTTCCCTACATAAAACACACAAAAACGAATAACCATTAGTAATGATAATCAACCCTTAGGGCCACCACCAAGTTAACACCTTAGACTTGGCTCAAAAACAACAATTCCACTTTTTACCAACGCAAATCAGTGGGTTTTCAGCGCAATTTGTGCCGGTAGCAGACCTGCCAGCGCAATATGCGCTGGTACCAGCGCATTATGCGCCCCCTATAGGTCTACATTACCCATTTTCAAATTCCTCATGTCGAGGCACCCCAAATTCATATATTATGGGTTCCGTAGTTCAGTTTCTAGTCCGAGATATGCTCAAAATAAGTTTGGGCTTTTACCGACAACATCTATTAACACTTAACCATGTATAATCCCAACCTGAACACCTATTAACGCCCAAAGAACTTCTAGTGACATATAAAACACCTTACATACATTACCACTTATGTATGCAAACTCTAGTTAGTTAATCTTCTACCAACCCGACCATACACCTTGTGAAGTTCTTAAGACCCCAAAACACCACAAGCGTCCCCGTGAAGCTCATGACCTTCATTCACACCATGTGATGTTTTTAGGTTTCACAACTCGTCTTTATAAGGTTCTAAAGACCTCAACGCCACAACGTCATAAGTGAAGTTCAATGACTTCGAAAGACAACGACATAAGTGAGGTTCATGACCTCAATTCCACCAATTGCATTTTACTTTGACTTTTAGCACATAATAGTCAAATTACACTAAATCACCACACTTTACATATTACATACCACACTAAGTCAAATTACACCAATAAATCACAACTAGTTTGACCATACACTTCATAAGTCAGTCACACCAAATTACCACATTCTACTTTTTTGTTTAACTATATATCACATATTCAACTACACCAATTTCAAACTACAATAAGCATACAAGTTTGACTTTTACCACACAAGTCAATTTTACACCAATACACCATATAAGTTTATTAACTTAATTCATCAATCAATAAGGCGAGGTTCCTTGACTTCGAACACCAATTCTTTAACTTACAAACAAGTATTCACAACTACATACACGACACTAAACAAACCTTTATAACCCATCCGTTATTTACCGACACGTGGGATTCAAAAGATCACAATTTCACCATACCCTTATATTCAACATAGACATACAATAACTCCATAAAATTCATAAGTAATTCTATAACTCTAATCACCATACGACATTGCGAGGTTCACAGACCTCAAGCACTCACCCCTTGCATACATAAACCATATGCAATTTCGCCAAATCAACACAAACATATTTGCACAGAAGATAATCGACAATATCAACATGGATATTAAGTATGTTCATGTAACGAACCAACTTCCGAATTATTATTATAATATAATCATATTATATTATAAGGATGTAAATTGAAGGTGTTGATTTATTCATCATCTTCTAATCATCAAGTAAGCCTCCATTCCAACTTTTGATTCACCATTGAAGTGTTATTGGTGAGTTTTTAGATGAAATCTGAATTGAGTTAAAGTTGGGTAAAATTAGTGATAGATAATTTCTTATCTAGCTTAGATTGATGTGTTGAAAGGTAAATAACATCATTAAAACATCTAATTTAAGGATTCAAGAATTAGGGTTCTTGAAAGGAAATTGGGGGTTTTTGATTTAATGATGTTAAATTGAAGTTAGTTAAGTGTTATGGAAGTTGTTAGACACACAATTGTATATAAAGCCCCAATTGTTATGGTGTTTTGTAAAGTTGAAATTTGATGAAAATTAGGTGATTTCCTAAACGTGTCAAATGGGTAAAAAGGGTGTTGGAAGAGTGTTAAAGTTTTGATTATGATCATATACTCTAGTCAAAAGTGCATATTGATTGTTGGATGATATGGGTGTGTTTGAAATCTCAATTGATGTAAATTGAGATGTTAAACTAATGTTGAGATAACTTGTTTAGGTACTCGTGTGCCTAAGATTGAAGCTACACCAGAATCGCCTAAATCTCAAGGTAAGTGTCTTGCACTTAATTAGTAGTGTTAGAAGTAGATTAATTGTTATTGATTGATAATTAAGTGTTTATTTTAGAAATTGAATGATTGTTGTTGTATGCAAATGATAGTGTGGTAATAAGAAATTGAAGTCTTGAACTTCACAAGTATGAGGGTATTGGGATCCTTGAATCCCACTTGTTATGTATTAGATATGTTTGTGTAGATTGCCTATGTGTTCATTGTTATATCTTAAAGAATGTCATTGAGGTCTAAGAACCTCACATGTGGTTATTGAAGTTATGAACTTCATAAAGATGGGTGAAATTAAGGTCTAAGAACTTCACAAAAGTGGTATACAATTATGATCAAGGGAATCACACATGAAGGGATTGGAGTTTGAGAAATAAGAGTCTCATATAAGTGAATGTAACTTGAGGTTCAAACCTTACAAATATGCTTTGATGTTTGAAGTGTTAAACTTGAAAATAGTAGTATATCTAGTTATTAGCTTCAATTCTAATTATGTTGGGTGGTCTTAGATGTATATAAATCATCTTATGGTACTAAGAAGTGTTATATGAAGTATTAATGATGGTATATCGCTATGGGGTTGTCAAAACGTCCGAGGACCGAGTCGGGAGGGCTGGAACAGCCTTAAAACAAATTTTGGAATGTGCAGACCTGCAGGGGGCGCAATTTGCACTGGTAGGGGTGAAATTTGCGCTGACCCTGCGCACAATGCACTGAAACTCCACTGATTTGCGCTGAAATGTTCCCGAAAAGTGTCGTTTTGACCCGAGTTAAGGTGTAAACTTATCAAGGGTCCTATGGGGTGTCTATAATTAATAATATTGGTTTTTTTCGTTATTTTTATGTAGGAAAATCTCCGATGTAGTCCTGGGTCATATTTCAAGACATGGATTCTCATTGGAAGATCTTTTGGTGCAACCGTCGAATGTTTAAACTCTCCTACAAGTGTCTAAGTTTTTGGAACTTCATGTGAATGTAGGAATTAATGTATTATATATTTTGAACATTTGTGACTAGTTAACTTAGGTTCAGACAAATATGTCAGTTGACTTTTAAAATGTTAAACTCGTTGTGTACAAAACTTTTAACGGTTGATTTTAAAGTTAGTAAATGAATGAATGGGACCTATTCCGCTGTGTTTATAAAGGTTTAAATTGGTTGGGATTTTGGGTGTTACAAATTGGTATCAGAGCAATGGTTTGAGGGATTCGGGTGTGCGAGACACTGAACTCCAACTTACTTGCTCTTGATATGGGTGGGTACAATGAGAATCCAGTGAAGATATGACCGAGACATGGAGCTAAGGTGAAGGTTAGTAATGTTATTGCCGATTGTTTATTTGGTGTTCAAATTCTTTATATGTGCTGAATATTGTTTTGGAAGTTATCACACGGGGACAATGAATATACATTGGCATAGTACATTATTAATCATGTCTGGCCAGGATGATTAATAATGTAAGATGTCTACGAGTATTCATAGTGGCCATGAAATAATGACCATTACTAAAGAGTAGGTGAATGTGAATATGTATGTATGGAAGTGTATATAGTTATAAATATACTTACATACATGAAGAGGCATGACTTAAGGTAAATACTTGAAATTATGTTTTACTAGTATCATAAGTCAGTTGTTTTAAATCTAAAGCCGAAGAATGGTTGAACTTGGAGATTTGAATAAAGAAAAGAATGTTGGGGATGGGTATGATAGTAGGTCAGGATCAACCCGATCTATCCATTCACCAAAGACTGACAAAGTGGATGAGGTAATCAGAAAGCAAATTTCTGAAGAAGTGGCTAAGGCATTCGAACAAACCATGCCTATCTTTGTAACTGAAATCCAAGTTGCGGTGAAAGCAGCTTTTAATGAAAAGGAGAATAAAGCAAAGGAGGATGCAATGATTATTATGGATGGCGATAATAAGGATAAAGGTAATGAGAAAGAGAAGAGGGTTTGTACTTACAAGGATTACATGATTTGTAATCCTAAGGAATTTTTTGGGGAGGTTGATCCGTTACTAAGTCAACGATGGATCACAGAGATTGAGTCCACATTTGAAACTTGTGACTGTGACCCGGAGGATAAGGTAGTGTTTGCTATGAATCAACTTAAGGGAAGAGCGAAAGATTGGTTACATAATCTGCGTACAGAAAAGGGTAGCATTGGGGGTATCTCGTGGGAAGAATTCAAAGGGGAGTTTTTAAAATATCATAGTCCACAAGCAGCAGTGGACCATATTACTGAAGAATTTCTTCGGTTGAGGCAAACTAATGAAACAATTGATGAACTGGCGGGTGTGTTTTATGACAAAAGTCAATTCTGTCTGGAGTTAGTGAGCACGGAGAAGATGAAGATTAATCGTTTCTATTCCATGTTGTCGGTAGATTATAGGGAGTTTGTTACTCCCTCATTGTGTGGGACCCTTGTTGACATGATCAACAAATGCCGGGAAAGAGAGGTAGAAATCAAAAGACAAAATGAACGGGGTGAAAAGAGAAAAAGAGAAGAAGTGGAGGAAATATCAAAGAAATCGAAGTTTGCTAGCCCTATCAAGAAGCCATTTGTGAAAACCGGTGTTCGCCACTGTCGAATTTATGGTAAGGAACCGGTGTTCGCCACTGTCGAATTTATGGTAAGGAACATTCGGGTGAATGTCGAGCAAAAATCCAATCTTGTTATAGGTGTGGTAAACACGGACACATTACTACTCAGTGTTCCAGTCTAATTAACTTGTGTTATAACTGCTACAAGCCCGGGCATATGCGAAGTGAATGCCCCGAACTAAAACAAGGTGGAAGTAACGGTAGGAAGTTGGAAATCCCAAGACCGAGGGGATGGGCATTTCAAATTACGGCTGAGGAAGCAAAGAAAACTCTTGATGTTGTTTCAGATATTTTCATGATTAACTATTTGCCTGCTCTTACTTTATTTGATTCGGGTGCTATTCGTTCTTTTATAACCTTGAAATTTTCCAATCATACTTCTTTTCTAAGTAAAAGGTTAGGTGAACCATTAGAAATTGAAGTAGCTAATGACTAATGATAGAAGCTTTTTGGTGTTTGATGTCTTTGCGGGTTGTAAATTGGAAATAGAAGGCGAAACCTTTTTGATTGATCTTAGGGGAATTTGATGTTATTGTGGGGATGGATTGGCTTTCTAGGTATAAAACCAATATTATGTGTGGACCTAAGGCGATTCAACTCATTTCTACTTCGGGGAGATCTCTTTATGTTCAGGGTGATAGAATGGGGGGTATCCTATTATGTTCCTATCTTAAGGCGATGAAGTATATTGTTCACGGTTGCAAAGCATATATGGATTGTGTTATGGATGCAAATCGGGGTGTGTTAGAGATTCATTATGTTCCGATCGTGAATCAATATGTGGATGTCTTTCCGGAAGAGTTACCGGGAATTCCACCCAAAAGAGAGGTGGAGTTTGGGATTGATCTAGTCCCGGGAGCAAAACCAATTACTAAAACACCTTATCGGATTAGCTCCACCGGAGATGAAGGAATTGATGACTCAACTCCAAGAGTTGCTCGATAAAGGTTTTATACGCCCTAGTGTCCCTCCTTGGGGTGCTCCTGTTTTGTTTGTGAGGAAGAAATATGGAAGTATGCAAATGTGCATAGACTATCGAGAATTGAACAAATTGACAATTAAGAACCAGTACCCTCTACCTCGGATCGATGATCTATTCAATCAACTACAAGGAGCTTCGTGGTTCTCCAATATTGATTTAAGATCCAGGTACCATCAGATGAAGGCGAAAGATTATGATATTCCTAAAACGGCGTTTCGTACTCGTAATGGTCATTATGAGTTTACTGTTATGCCATTCGGCCTAACAAATGCGGTCGTGGCTTTCATGGATCTGACAAACCGGGTGTGTAGACCATTCCTTGATCGTTCGGTTATCGTATTTATCGATGACATCCTTATCTATTCACACAGTGAAGGCGACCACGCATGTCATCTTCGTGATATTCTTGAGGTCCTTCGTAGGGATAAACTCTTTGCTAAATTCTCTAAGTGTGCCTTTTGGCTTAGAGAGATGCAGTTTTTGGGTCATGTGGTGAATGCGGAGGGCATTTCCGTGGATCCGTAAAAAATTGAGGCGGTGAAAGGTTGGGCCTCACCGAAAACACCCACGGAGATTAAAAGCTTTTTTGGCCTAGTAGGCTATTATCGGCGGTTTATCGAGAACTTCTCTCGTATTGCCTTGCCTATGACTAAGTTAACTCGCAAGGAGACAAAGTTTGTTTGGGGTCCTGATCAGGAATCCGCCTTTCAACTTCTAAAAGAGAAATTGACTAAGGCACCTGTGCTATCTTTACCTGAAGGAACCGAGGACTTTGTGGTCTATTCAAATGCCTCGCATTTCGGACTGGGATGTGTTCTTATGCAAAGAGGCAAGGTGATTGATTATGCTTCTAGACAGCTGAAAATTCATGAGGCAAATTATCCGACCCACGATCTAGAGCTTGCTGCCGTGGTTTTCACCCTCAAAATTTGGAGACATTACCTTTATGGGATACATTGTACAATTTTTACAGATCATAAGAGTCTTAAATACTTACTTGACCAAAAAGATCTCAACATGAGACAAAGGAGGTGGCTTGAATTGGTCAAAGATTATGATTGTAAAATACTCTATCATCCGGGGAAGGCGAATGTTGTAGTGGATGCACTTAGTCGAAAGACTAGTCATACACCGCTTAAGGTGAAATCTTTCAAGATGACGAACTCGTCATCCCTTGTCGATCAAATCCGGGAGGCTCAAGTGATGGCTATCGGAGGGGATTTAAAGAAAGAAAGGATGGTTCCTTATATAGACAAGCTTGGGGAGAATAATTTAGGGCTCAAGACATGTTTTGATAGAATTTGGATTCCTAGGTTGTTAAGTGTTTTGACTACTATTCTTGAGGAGACACATAAATCCAAATATTCTAATCACCCGGGGGCGACAAAGGTGTTCTATGACTTGAGGTTTAATTTTTGGTGGCCGGGCATGCAATGAGACATAGTCAAGTATGTTGAGAAATGTCACACGTGTTCAAGGGTAAAAGCCGAACATCAAAAAACCTTATGGGAAACTTCAACCGCTTCAAATACCTCTTTGGAAGTGGGAGAACATAACGATGGACTTAATTATTAAATTACCCAAAACTCGTAAGGGGTGTTGACGCTATTTGTGACAATCCGACTTTTAAAAATAATTCCGTTAAGTTTTCTGTTAAATCCCAACTCTGTTAACCAAATCGTAGACCTTATGGACCGATTCTGTCAACATCAAAATTCAAACAGCAAGACCCAATTTTGATTTATGTTGACTTTCAAAAGTCAACCCGCTTGATCTTTACTCAAATTCGAATACCACGCCTGGAATTCGTGCGAACTGATAACCGATATGCACATTAATGCCTTCATCGATTGTATGTAAAACGTCTAACACCATCATTGTCAAATTTTAAACTCAATAATGAGAATTAAAAGTCTAACCGACGAACTCAATGCTAAATCAATCGAATTCGTCCATATCAGTTATTATTCCTATGAATTGGACATCCTCACACCTTAGTCGAGTCCCTCTGAACTTCCTACACTTTCTAAATTGGCCGGATTAGCAGTCGAGGACGCCGGAGACCATCACAGTCGCAGTCGGCCACCATTTTAGTCGAGAACCTTCAATCCATCACGCATTTTGGTAATTTCTTGTACCCACAGTTTCGTTTACACCTGTTGATTGAAAGCCCTATCATATCTAGGGCTTGCACCATCGAATTTGGTGTGAACCCGAATCTAGGGTTCATATTATTTCGTTGTAGTTGAACCCTAACATTCCGATAACAAATATTGAAATTGAGCACACCCTTAGCTTCGTCTCAATGCATAGACTGAAAGCCCTATGCCGATTTGGAATTATAACATCGAATTTCTCAAGATCCGTAACCTAGGGTTCTTACGAAACTGGTTTAATCGAATTCTACTTTAGACGTGTTTTAAATCCAATTAACCTATATCTCTAGACTCGTAATCACCTATTTGATGAAAGCCCCCTAATTCCAACTGTTATCATTATCGAAATTGACAAATTCAACCTTGGGTTCATATTCTAGGGTTCGGACTCATATCTGAGAATTTAACGATCTTAAACTTAACCATTTTTTGCAACTAACTTCACTTACAGACTCGCAATAGATCAATGAACAAAACCCCTATGCTTTCAAATCCGATCGTTGTCCAAATCGTGGGTTAAGGGGCTGGTTTGGCTCGGCATGCATGGGGGAGAAGAACCCACGAGTTTTGTTTGATAAAACCAATTGGCCCGGGTATGTAACGCGATACCCTAGCGGGCGGGATTGGTTAAGACGGTGTGTGTGTGTGTGTGAGAGACCCTGGTTCGAGACCGGGCTCCCACATTTTATTTTTGAGGCACTTTTGATCATATTTAATTATTATAAATCAAACCCTATATTATTATAATATTATATTAATGTGTTTTAGCCCGGGAAACCACCTGTAAGCTCGGGTTTGGATTTATAACCAATTTTCATAATTATTTCCACTTTTAAAAATAGTATATTTATATTATTTTCAATCCATAACCTCGTATAAAATAATATATTTGTATTATTTTCAAGCCGTGATTAATATTATAAAATAATATATAAGTTATATTATTTCGGCTAGTTTAATTACCTCGTGTGACGTTTTAAAACTATAAATAATATAAATTGTTATATTATTTTTCTACGTTTATGTTCTTGATTAAAAATGATATATTTATTATTTTTCCACACGAATGATTATTTAGAATATTCCTGTGAACCTAAAAATAATATATTAAATTATATTATTTTCCTAATTTTTGTAAACGATTCGAACGTATGAATTTATGTATTTGTTTAATTATTATTCGTTGTTAACGTACGACACGTAACGCTTAGATCGTAATTTTTGTATTAAGAATCCTTATTCCCGTAGACACGTTCGTCTACTCTTAAATCCGTAGAATGCGTTAAGACATTCTAACTTCGTGTTGTCGTCACAAATCTCAACTTCTCCCTAATTTATGTGTTTATAATTTTAAAGCATACGTAAGTCGTCTGTGACTTTCACTTGTGGTTTCAACTTATCTCTTGTGTGATACTACCTACTACGCAACGCAGGTGAGTCTTCACGACCCCTTTTACTGTTTTATCTTGGGGGAGAAAACATGTCGTAAACTGTTTTTGAAATATGGTATTCATATGTTATCAATGTTAAAGCTAAGCGTAGCATACTATCACTGAAAGTCCTCATCACACATCGGACCGTTAATTTGGATCTTAGCGAGGTAATGTTTAGTAGTACTATTGGGTTTGACAAATCCCACCCGCGTTAGTCGCGCTAACTTGATTGGAGATCGAACGGGTGAAATGTTAGCCTACTCACATCGCCGGGCTTGATAGACCTGGCAGAAGGCAAATAAACAAACAGTCAGCTTCGGTTGTGAGCGCTTAAATAAAACATGAACATAGGTTAGCTACCTACAGATACCTATTGAATGATCAATAAATCCGGTAAACGCTTATTTATATATTGAAACTTGTGAACTCACTAACCTCGTGTTGATATCTTTTCTGACCTGTTTTCTCAGGTCGCTAAGATAAGGCACAGGTGCACATTAGGACATGCATGGGATTCTTCTATTTGATTGTTACTTTATTGAAATTGTTTAGACTATTTTGAATTGTGTTTGGTTTGAACTTTAAGACTTTTGGGTGAGTGTATTTTGCGCATTTACTTTTCTTTATGCTTCCGCATTAAACTCTGATTGTTATGATATTTTCATTTGAGTCCCATGTAGAGTCGTTCAATGTAACTAATGTCTGAGATCCTGGTGTGTCACCTCCCAAACGGTAAAACTCCGTTAGTGGAATTTGGGGGTGTGACAAATTGGTATCAGAGCCATTGGTTATAGAGAACTACTATTGCATACTAGACTATAACCTCACACATTAGTTACATGTCATAAACATTTGGATGTTTGGCACTTATATATTATGTTACAGGAATATGTCGTCAACTCCACCACCATCACTAAGGCACCAGGACATGATGCACCTATCCTACCATCCCCAGAGCCCAAAAGGCGCCGGACTAGTTCTAGTGACTATTCGGTTGATCAGGGTGAACCGAGTAGCGCGCAAGCAACGAATCATGCTCGCAATTGGAATGCATACCCGCAAATGATCCAAAGATGGATTGAAATGGGAAATGTCCAATCTCCCCACTTTGGTTCCACTTCCACATCATCTACTTTACCTAGCGTGCCATGCACTACGGAACAAGCTTTTGCAACTTTTGTATTTTACATGTCTAGGGAGTTGAGCATTGTGAAAGATGCTACTGATGAGATACCTGACATTCTGCAGCGAGAGTCACAAATAGAGGAGAACAAGGTAGGAATTGAGCTTTTGAATGCTGAGCTATCAGTGACGAATCAGGTCCATAACATTTTGGTGGATAGGGTGACACCTTTGGAGACGAGGGTGGACACCTCGGACCAGGATGTAGGAGGGATTATGGAGAGAGTGGCTAATCCGGAAGCCTAGCTGTAAGTAGCAGACCATGCTGCTGAAGGACTTCAAGAGAGAGTGACTCACTTAGAAGCCCAACTGCAAGCAACCCTATTTCCTGAGGACATTCCACTTTCGGACGGCGAGGAGGATCCCTTCAAGGATGAGCCCTTGGAGGAGGAGCCACGCGAGGAGGAACCGGTGGAGATCGACGATACCCAATCATACGTTTCTTTCGATGACGAGGATGCTTGATGATCTTTCTATTCTATCTTTCCTTTTCATTTATGTTTCGTTTATGCTATTTCTCTTTTCAAACCTAGATGGGTAAGGTTTTTCCCATTCAATAAAAGCATGAGAAGTTTAATTTTTGAGTTATTTATTTTGTAGCCTTACAATTTATTTAATTTTCTAAATATTAGATGTTGTATTTTCTTACTTGTACATAAATAATGTTTAATATGCGAGGGGTTCAGAGTATGGTTACTTCATCCAACCCTACTACCATCCAGCAGATGATCAGACTAGCTCACAAGTTAACCGATCAGGCGGTGACTCAAGGGACTCTACCTCCGAGGGGTTCAGTCTCTAAATCCACCGACAATCATAAACGCAAGTTTGATCACCACTCCAGCACTCACTCCAACTCCAAAGGACCCCAGCCCAACCAACCCCAGTTTAATCAACCGCAGCAGCAGCAGCAACGTAAGTTTGAGCCTGCTAAGGACTTCAACCAGTCGACCTCTTCAGGTCAAAATCAGGGTGGTTATACGGGGAAATCTCCTAAGTGTACCAAGTGCAACTTCCATCATTTTGGGTTTTGCAACCGTTGTCAGCGGTGTGGCAAAATAGGTCATGCTGCCAAAGATTGTAGGGGTGAGTTGCAAGCCAAGCAGCCTTTTCAACGGCCTGGGTTTGCAAAGGGTTGTTTCGAGTGTGGAAGGGTGGGCCATATTCGGAAGAATTGTCCTCAGTTAAAGAAAGGGGGTAATGGAAACCACAACCCTAACCAGAATAACAACAATGGTGGCAACAACGGCAATGGTGGAGGAAATGGTGCGAAGGGACGTGCTTTCATGCTAGGATCTGGAGAAGCTCGTTTTGATCATAATGTAGTCACCGGTAAGTCTCTCTTAAATAATTACTTTGCTTCTGTCCTTTTTAACACTGGTGCTGATAGGAGTTTTATATCTAAGAAACTTAGCGATATGATAAAAGGAACTCCTACTCCGTTAGAAGCTAAGCATGTAATAGAGATAGCTGATGGCCAAATAAATGAAGCAACTCACATTCTTAAGGGATGTAATCTTGAGCTAGCTAGTCATATACTTGATATCGACCTCATGCCGGTCACACTTGGTAGTTTTGATGTAATTGTCGGCATGGATTGGCTATCTAAAAACCAAGCTGAAATCATCTGTCGTGAGAAAATTGTTCGCATTCCTCTCACGAGTGGAGAAACCCTTTCGTTCAGGGCGAAAAGGTTGGTGCAGTCGTAGGCATCATATCCTTTATGAAAGCACAGAAATGCCTTCGAAAAGGGCATACTGCTATTTTGGCTCTCGTTCCTAAACAACCATCAGAAGAGAAGAAGATTGATGATATTCCCATCGTTCGTGAATTTCTGGAAGTATTTCCCAAGGATCTGCCTGGTCTGCCACCACACCGTCAAGTTGAATTTCAAATCGATCTAGCACCCGGGACATGATGCACCTCTCCTACCATTCCCGGAGCACAAAAGGCGCCGGACTAGTTCTAGTGACTATTCGGTTGATCAGGGTGAACCGAGTAGCGCGCAAGCAACGAATCCTGCTTCCAATTGGAATGCATACCCGCAAATGATCCAAAGATGGATCGAAATGGGAAATGTCCCATCACCCTGCTTTGGTTCCACTTCCTCATCATCTACTTTACCTAGCTTGCCATGCACTATGGAAGAAGCTTTTACAGCTTTTGTATTTTACATGTCTAGGGAGTTGAGAATTGTGAAAGATGCTACTGATGAGATACCTGACATTCTGCAGCGAGAGTCACAAATAGAGGAGAACAAGGTAGGAATTGAGCTTTTGACTGCTGAGCTAGCAGTGACGGATCAAGTCCATAACATTTTGGAGGATCGGGTGACACATTTGGAGACGAGGGTGGACACCTCGAACCAGGATGTAGGAGGGAATCTGGAGAGAGTGGCTAATCTGAAAGCCCAGCTACAAGTAGCAGAGCATACTGTTGAAGGACTTCAAGAGAGAGTGACTCACTTAGAAGCCCAACTGCAATCAGCCCTATTTCTTGAGGACATTCCACTTTCAGACGGTGAGGAGGAGCCCTTCGAAGAGGAGCCCTTCGAGGATGAGCCCTTGGAGGAGGAGCCACCCGAGTTGGAACCGGTGGAGATCGACGATGCCCAATCATACGTTTCTTTCGATGACGAGGATGCTTGATGATCTTTCTATTCTATCTTTCCTTTTCATTAATGCTTCGTTTATGTTATTTCTCTTTTCAAACCTAGATGGGTAAGGTTGTTCCCATTCAATAAAAGCATGAGAAGTTTAATGTTTGAGTTATTTATTTTGTAGCTTTACAATTTATTTAATTTTCTAAATATTAGATGTTGTATTTCCTTACTTGTACATAAATAATGTTTAATATGCGATATATTTCTCATTGTTTTGTATGTGAATGTGAAGAATCATGTCGGGAAGAGGACGTGGAGGTCGTGCTGGTGGCCGAGGTACCATCAACATGACAGCAGCGGAGCTGGCGGCACTAATCAACGATAGTGTGGCTGAGGCTCTAGCAGCACAGAATGTTGCAGGTAAATGCTTTAGCTATTGACTAGTGAGGTCAATTCATCTCTCAAAGCGCCTTTCCTAAGCCATATAACCTTGAACCTATATTATGTTTCTAAATCCAGGTCAGTAGAATCAGCAACCAGTCTGCACCTTCAAAACATTTATGGACTGTAAGCCCCACACCTTTAGTGGAGCCAAAGGAGCTGTCGGACTACTCCGTTGGTTCGAAAAAGTAGAATCGGTGATTACCATGTGCAACTGCCCAGTGGCCAATCAGGTCAAGTTCGCCGCTAGAACTTTGGAGGGTCCGGCTCTCACGTGGTGGAACGCTCAGGTCTAGATGTCGGGTCTGGCCATGGCAAATGAACTCCCATGGGAGGAGTTTAAGACGATGATGAAGGAGGAGTACTGTACTCACGATGAAATTCAGAAGTTGGAAGGAGAATTTTGGAACCTGAAAATGGAGGGTTCTGAATTTGAGCTGTATACCACTCGCTCCCACGAGCATGCTACCATGTGCCCACATATGGTGACTCTGGATTACAAAAGGATAGAACTGTACATTGGAGGCTTAGTGCCTCAGATTCAGAGTATGGTTACTTCATCCAACCCTATTACCACCTAGCAGACGATCAGACTAGCTCACAAGTTAACCGATCATGCAGTGACTCAAGGGAATTTACCTCCGAGGGGTTCAGTCTCTAAATCCACCGACAAACATAAACGCAAGTTTGATCACCACTCCAGCACTCACTCCAACTCCAAAGGACCCCAGCCCAACCAACCCCAGTTTAATCAACCGCAGCAGCAGCAACGTAAGTTTGAGCCTGATAAGGACTTCAACCAGTCGACCTCTTCAGGTCAAAATCAGGGTGGTTATATGGGGAAATCTCCTAAGTGTACCAAGTGTAACTTCCATCATTTCGGGTTTTGCAACCGTTGTCAGCGGTGTGGCAAAATAGGTCATGCTGCCAAAGATTGTAGGGGTGAGTTGCAAGCCAAGCAGCCTTTTCAACGGCCTGGGTTTGCAAAGGGCTGTTTCGAGTGTGGAAGGGAGGGACATATTTGGAAGAATTGTCCTCAGTTAAAGAAAGGGGGTAATGGAAACCACAACCCTAACTAGAATAACAACAATGGTGGCAACAACGGCAATGGTGGAGGAAATGGTGCGAAGGGACGAGCTTTCGTGCTAGGATCTGGAGAAGCTCGTTATGATCACAATGTAGTCACCGGCAAGTTTCTCTTAAATAATTACTTTGCTTCTGTCCTTTTTGACACTGGTGCTGATAGAAGTTTTATATCTAAGAAACTTAGCGATATGATAAAAGGAACTCCAACTCCGTTAGAAGCTAAGCATGTAATAGAGATAGCTGATGGCCAAATAATTGAAGCAACTCACATTCTTAAGGGATGTAAGCTTGAGCTAGCTAGTCATATACTTGATATCGACCTCATGCCGGTCACACTTGGTAGTTTTGATGTAATTGTCGGCATGGATTGGCTATCTAAAAACCAAGCTGAAATCATCTGTCGTGAGAAAATTGTTCGCATTCCTCTCCCAAGTGGAGAAACCCTTTCGTTCAGGGCGAAAAGGTTGGTGCAGTCGTAGGCATCATATCCTTTATGAAAGCACATAAATGCCTTCGAAAAGGGCATACTGCTATTTTGGCTCTCGTTGCTGAGCAGCCATCAGAAGAGAAGAAGATTGATGATATCCCCATCGTTCGTGAATTTCTGGAAGTATTTCCCGAGGATCTGCCTGGTCTGCCACCACACCGTCAAGTTGAATTTCAAATCGATCTAGCATCCGGAGCGGCACCGATCGCTCGGGCACCTTATAGACTAGAACCTAGTGAATTGCAAGAGCTATCTACTCAGTTACAGGAATTTTTGGATAAAGGTTTCATCCGACCGAGCTCATCGCCATGGGGAGCTTCGGTCCTATTTGTCAAGAAGAAGGACGGGACTTTCCGTATGTGTATTGACTACCGTGAACTGAATAAAGTCACAATCAAGAATCGTTATACTTTGTCTCGTATAGATGATCTCTTTGATCAACTCCAAGGATCAAGTTTCTATTCCAAGATAGATCTTAGGTCCGGTTACCATCAATTGAGAGTCCGAGATGAGGGTATCGCTAAGACTGCTTTCAGGACAAGGTACGGCCACTACGAGTTTATGGTCATGCCTTTCGGATTAACCAACGCACCCGAAGTGTTCATGGACCTCATGAACCGTGTGTGTAAGCCATACCTTGATCAATTTGTCATCGTTTTCATCGACGACATTCTCATTTATTCCAAGAACAAGGAGGAACATGAAGAACATCTATGCTTAATTATGAAATTACTTAAGCATGAGCAGCTGTATGCTAAGTTTTCTAAGTGTGAATTCTGGATCCGGGAAGTTCAATTTTTAGGACATGTGGTTAACTAGAAGGGAATACATGTCGATCCATCAAAGATTGAAGCCATCAAGAATTGGGCAGCACCGACGACTCCGACTGAGGTGCGACAATTTCTGGGATTGGCTGGTTATTACCGTTGATTCATCTAAGGATTTTCAAAAATTGCACAACCCCTCACTACCTTAACTCAAAAAGGTAAAGCTTATAACTGGGGCGATAACCAAGAGTCAGCTTTCCAACACCTTAAGCAGAAACTTTGCAGTGTACCTATTCTAGCTCTCCCGGAGGGAACGGATGATTTTGTGGTGTACTGTGATGCATCCATTCAGGGTTTGGGTTGTGTGTTGATACAACGAGAAAAAGTGATCGCATATGCTTCGCGTCAACTAAAGATTCACGAGAAAAACTACACCACTCATGATCTAGAGTTGGGAGCCGTAGTTTTTGCACTTAAGATATGGAGACACTACTTGTACGGTACCAAGTGCACTATCTATATCGATCATAAGAGTCTTCAGCATATCTTCGAGCAGAAAGAGCTGAACATGAGACAGCGTCGTTGGGTCGAGCTCTTGAATGATTATGACTGTGCGATCCGATATCATCCGGGTAAAGCTAACGTTGTAGCTGATGCCCTAAGTCGAAAGGAAACCAAGCCCAAACGAGTTCGAGCATTAAAGCTTACTATTCACCCCAGATTACCTGACAAAATCCATAGAGCTCAACTTGAAGCCCTGAAAGAGGAAAACCTACCGCTGGAAGGTACACGCGGTATGGAAGCACAACTCGAGGTCAAATCTGACAGTATTCGCTACTTCGTCGAGCGAATATGGGTTCCGGTATTCAGAAATTTAAGGGAACTAGTCATGGATGAGGCTCATAAATCTCGTTACTCTATTCATCCAGGTTCCGAAAAAATGTACCACGACCTAAAGGTGCTGTATTGGTGGCCAAAGATGAAGGCCGATATCGCCACCTTTGTGAGCAAGTGCCTGACTTGCGCGAAGGTCAAAGTTGAATATCATAAGCCTTCTGGTCTTCTCCAACAACCAGAGATTCCCATGTGGAAATGGGAACAAATATCCATGGACTTTATCACAAAATTGCCACGAACTCCTACAGGATGTGATACCATTTGGGTAATCGTTGACCGTTTAACAAAGTCCGCTCACTTCTTAGCAATAAAGGAAACCGACAAAATGGATAAGCTTACTCGTATTTACTTGAAAGAAGTAGCCACTCGGCACGAGGTGCCAATCTCTATCATTTCGGATCGTGATGCACGATTCACCTCTCGTTTCTGGCAATCGTTACATAAAGCTTTAGGCATGCGTCTAGATATCAGCACAGCATACCATCCTCAAACTGATGGCCAGACAGAACGTACTATTCCAACTCTGGAGGACATGCTACGAGCTTGTGTTATTGATTTCGGTAACACTTGGGAGTCTCACCTAACGTTGGTGGAGTTCTCCTACAACAACAGTTATCACACTAGCATCAAGGCAGCTCCATTTGAAGCACTATATGGACGGAAATGTCGTTCTCCTATTTGTTGGGCCGAGGTTGGGGATAGTCAGCTTACATGTCCTGAACTCGTACTTGAAACTTCCGAGAAAATCATTTAAATTAGAAACTGTATGGCAGCAGCTCGTGATCGTTAAAAGAGCTATGCCGATAAGCGTCGTAAACCGTTAGAATTTCAAGTAGAGGATATGGTTTTGTTAAAAGTCTCACCTTGGAAGGGTGTCATTCGTTTTGGTAAACGGGGCAAACTGAATCCTTGTTATGTTAGGCCATTCAAGATAGTGAAGAGAATTGGTCCAGTAGCGTATCAACTGGACCTACATGAAGGACTTAGTGGTGTACACAACGTCTTTCACGTCTCAAACTTAAAGAAATGTCTGGCAGACGAGTCACTCGCAGTCCCTCTTGAGGAACTACACATTGATGAACAGTTACGTTTCATCGAAGAACCTATGGAAATTATGTATAGGGAAGTCAAAACGTTAAAACGCAGTAAAATCTCTATTGTCAGAGTCCGTTGGAACTCAAAACGCAGACCTGAATTCAAGTGGGAACACGAGGATCAGATGATACGCAAATATCCTAATCTGTTCAAGCACTCCACGTAAAATTCTTAAGGTACTATTTTAATTTTTGGGACGAAAATTCTTTCAACTAGGGGATGATGTGACAACCTAGAAATTTTTTTTTATTATTTTAATTTTCAGGACGAAAATTCTTTCAACTAGGGGATGATGTGACAATCCGACTTTTCAAAATAATTCCGTTAAGTTTTTTGTTATATCCCAACTCTGTTAACCAAATCGTAGACCTTAGGGACCGATTCTGTCAACATCAAAATTCAAACAGCAAAGGCCGAACTTGTAATTAACCCAATTTTGATTTCTGTTGACTTTCAAAAGTCAACCCGCTTGATCTTTACTCGAATTCGAATACCACGCCTGGAATTCGTGCGAACTGATAACCGATATGCACTTTATGCCTTAATCGATCATATGTAAAACATCTAACACCATCATTGTCAAATTTTAAACTCAATAATGAGAATTAAAAGTGTAACCGACGAACTCAATGCTAAATAAATCGAATTCGTCCATATCAGTTATTATTCCTACGAATTGGACATCCTCACACCTTAGTCGAGTCCCTCTAAACTTCCTACACTTTCTAAATTGGCCGGATTAGCAGTCGAGGACGCCGGAGACCATCACAGTCACAGTCGGCCTCCATTTTGGTCGAGAACCTTCAATCCATCACGTATTTTGGTAATTTCTTGTACCCACAGTTTCGTTTACACCTGTTGATTGAAAGCCCTATCATATCTAGGGCTTGCACCATCGAATTTGGTGTGAACCCGAATCTAGGGTTCATATTATTTCGTTGTAGTCGAACCCTAACAATCCAATAACAAATATTGAAATTGAGCACACCCTTAGCTTCGTCTCAATTCATAGACTGAAAGCCCTATGCCGATTTGGAATTATAACATCGAATATCTCAAGATCGGTAACCTAGGGTTCTTACAAAACTGGTTTAATCGAATCCTACTTTAGACATGTTTTAAATCCAATTAACCTATATCTCTAGACTCGTAATCACTTATTTGATGAAAGCCCCCTAATTCCAACTGTTTTCATTGCCGAAATTGACAGATTCAACCTTGGGTTCATATTCTAGGGTTCGGACTCATATCTGAGAATTTAACGATCTTAAACTTAACCATTTTTGCAATTTACTTCACTTACAGACTCGCAATAGATCAATGAACAAAACCCCTATGCTTTCAAATCCGATCGTGGTCCAAATCGTGGGTTAAGGGGCTGGTTTGGCTCGGCATGCATGGGGGAGAAGAACCCACGAGTTTTGTTTGATAAAACCAATTGGCCCGGGTATCTAACGCGATACTCTAGCGGGCGGGATTGGTTAAGAAGGTGTGCGTGTGTGCGAGAGACCCAGGTTCGAGACCGGGCTCCCACATTTTATTTTTGAGGCACTTTTGATCATATTTAATTATTATAAATCAAATCCTATATTATTATAATATTATATTAATGTGTTTTAGCCCGGGAAACCACCCGTAAGCTCGGGTTTGGATTTATAACCTATTTTCATAATTATTTCCACTTTTAAAAATAGTATATTTATATTATTTTCAAGGCATAACCTCATATAAAATAATATATTTGTACTATTTTCAAGCCGTGATTAATATTATAAAATAATATATAAGTTATATTATTTCGGCTAGTTTAATTACCTCGTGTGACGTTTTAAAACTATAAATAATATAAATTGTTATATTATTTATCTACGTTTATGTTCTTGATTAAAAATGATATATTTATTATTTTTTCACACGAATGATTATTTAGAATATTCCTGTGAACCTAAAAATAATATATTAAATTATATTATTTTTCTAATTTTTGTAAACGACTCGAACGTACGAATTTATGTATTTGTTTAATTATTATTCGTTGTTAACGTACGACACGTAACGCTTCGATCGTAATTTTTGTTTTATGAATCCTTATTCCCGTAGACACGTTCGTCTACTCTTAAATCCGTAGAATGCGTTAAGACATTCTAACTTTTCGTGTCGTCGTCACAAATCTCAACTTGTCCCTAATTTATGTGTTTATAATTTTATGGCATACGTAAGTCGTCTGAGACTTTCACTTGTGGTTTCAACTTATCTCTTGTGTGATACTACCTACTACGCAACGCAGGTGAGTCTTCACGGCCCCTTTTACTGTTTTATCTTGGGGGAGAAAACATGTCGTAAACTATTTTTGGAATTTGGTATTCATATGTTATCAATGTTAAAGCTATGCGTAGCATACTATCACTTAAAGTCCTCATCACACATCGAACCGTTAATATGGATCTTAGCGAGGTAATGTTTAGTAGTACTACTGGGTTTGACAAACCCCACCCGCGTTAGTCGCGCTAACTCGATTGGAGATCGAACGGGTGCACACTTCCTTCCAATTAAAGAGACTTATTCATCATAAAAGTTGGCGAAAATTTATGTCAAGGAAGTTGTGTCACGGCATGGAGTACCTATTACTATCATGTCGGATCGAGATACTCGGTTCACTTCACGATTTTGGAAGAAGTTTCATGAGGACTTAGGGACAAGATTAAATCTTTGCACCGCTTATCATCCACAAACAGATGGACCAAGCGATAGGACGATTCAAACGCTTGAGGATATGCTCCGAGCTTGTGTGCTGTATTTTGGAGGTAATTGGGATGATCATTTACCGTTGACAGAATTTTCATATAACAATAGCTACCACTCGAGTATTGGTATGCCTCCGTTTGAATTGTTATATGGAAGACGATGTCGAACTCCAGTTTATTGGGGTGAAATTGGTCAAAGGGAGCTTGGTAGTAAAGATGTGGTTGATAATATGACAAGTGTAATCGACCAAATTAGAGCACGCTTAAAAGCCGCTCAAGATCGTCAAAAGTCTTACGCAGACAAAAGAAGGAGACCAATTGAATTTCAAGTAGGAGATTTTGTGTTGTTAAAGGTTTCTCCATGGAAAGGTGTGATCCGGTTTTGAAAGCGAGGGAAGTTAAGTCCCCATTTTAATAGACCATTTAAGGTGAAGGATCGAGTAGGTAAACTAGTTTATCGTTTGGAACTATCAAGAGAATTGAGTAAACTTCATAACACATTTCACGTATCGCATTTACGGAAATGTTTGGCGGATGAGTCCACTTTTGATCCTATCGATGATATAGTAGTAGATGAGAAACTAAATTATATGGAAGAACCGATTTGTATTTTGGATTGAAAAGTGAAACGCTTACGTACCAAGAAAATTAGCCAAGTATTGATTAAATGGAAGCATAGAAAGGGAGCGGAAACTACTTGGGAATCCGAGGAGGAAATGCTCAAGTATTATCCCAGTTTATTTGTGAAAGCGGGTTTCGGGGACGAAACCCAAATTTAGGGGGAATGATTTGTAACGAACCAACTTTCGAATTATTATTATAATATAATCATATTATATTATAAGAATGTAAATAAATAAAATGGAAAGTTGGAGGTTTATTACAAACATTAAGTTTTCGCATTTTGGTTGAAAGGAGTCAAAAATGAAAGTTAAGGGGTTGTTTTGTAAATATTGAAAAGTCGGATATTTATAGGGGGCTGCGATTTTACACACCTGTGTGTGTGTTTTTGAGTTTTGCAAGGAAGAACAAGGAGAAACAAGTGCTGAGTTCGAATTTGAAGTTGTTGCATGTGCAAATTGAAGGTGTTGATTTACTCATCATCTTCTAATCATCAAGTAAGCCTCCATTCCAACTTTTGATTCACCATTGAAGTGTTCTTGGTGGGTTTTTAGATGAATCCTGAGTTGAGTTGAAGTTGGGTGAAATTAGTGATAGATAATTTGTTATCTAGCTTAGATTGATGTGTTGAAAGGTAAATAACATCATTAAAACATCTAATTTAAGGATTCAAGAATTAGGGTTCTTGAAAGGAAATTGGGGGTTTTTGATTTAATGATGTTAAATTGAAGTTAGTTAAGTGTTATGGAAGTTGTTAGACACGCAATTGTATATAAAGCCCCAATTGTTATGGTGTTTTGTAAAGTTGAAATTTGATGAAAATTGGGTGATTTCCTAAACGGGTCAAATGGGTAAAAAGGGTGTTGGAAGAGTGTTAAAGCTTTGATTATGATCATATACTCTAGTCAAAAGTGCATATTGATTGTTGGATGATATGGGTGTGTTTGAAATCTCAATTGATGTAAATTGAGATGTTAAACTAATGTTGAGATAACTTGTTTAGGTACTCGTGTGCCTAAGATTGAAGCTACACCGGAATCGTCTAAATCTCAAGGTAAGTGTCTTGCACTTAATTAGTATTGTTAGAAGTAGATTAATTGTTATTGATTGATAATTAAGTGATTAATTTAGAAATTGAATGATTGTTGTTGTATGCAAATGATAGTGTGGTAATAAGAAATTGAAGTCTTGAACTTCACAAGTATGAGGGTATTGGGATCCTTGAATCCCACTTGTTATGTAATAGATATGTTTGTGTAGATTGCCTATGTGTTCATTGTTATATGTTAAAGAATGTCATTGAGGTCTAAGAACCTCACATGTGGTTATTAAAGTTATGAACTTCATAAATGTGGGTGAAATTGAGGTCTAAGAACTTCACGAAAGTGGTATACAATTGTGATCAAGGGAATCACACATGAAGGGATTGGAGTTTGAGAAATAAGAGTCTCATATAAGTGAATGTAACTTGAGGTTCAAACCTTACAAATATGCTTTGATGTTTGAAGTGTTAAACTTGAAAATAGTAGTATATCTAGTTATTAGCTTCAATTCTAATTATGTTGGGTGGTCTTGGATGTATATAAATCATCTTATGGTACTAAGAAGTGTTATATGAAGTATATAATGATGGTGTATCGCTATGGGGTTGTCAAAACGATCGAGGACCGAGTCGGGAGGGTTGGAACAGCCTTAAAGAGAATTTTGGAATGTGCAGACCTGCAGGGAGCGCAATTTGCGCTGGTAGGGGCGTAATTTGCGCTGACCCTGCGCACAATGCGCTGAAACTCCACTGATTTGCGCTGAAATCTTCCCGAAAAGTGTCGTTTTGACCCGAGTTAAGGTGTAAACTTATTAAGGGTCCTATGGGGTGTCTATCATTACTAATTTTGGTTTGTTTTTTTATTTTTATGTAGGAAAAGCTTCGATGTAGTCCCGGGTCATATTTCAAGACATGGATTCTCATTGGAAGATCTTTTGGTGCAACCGTCGAATGTTTAAACTCTCCTACAAGTGTCTAAGTTTTTGGAACTTCATATGAATGTAGGAATTAGTGTATTATATATTTTGAACATATGTGACTAGTTAACTTAGGTTCAGACAAATATGTCAGTTGACTTTTAAAATGTTAAACTCGTTGTGTACAAAACTTTTAACGGTTGATTTTGAAGTTAGTAAATGAATGAATGGGACCTATTCCGCTGTGTTTGTAAAAGTTTAAATTGGTTGGGATTTTGGGTGTTATAGTTCATTACTATCACGTATCATTACTAAGTAAGTGCAAAGCACTTACCTTTGCTAAACATGACCTGCTTGATCCTCCAAGCTAGCTTCCTTGCCATTTAATTACCTATACGACCCATTTATAATTAGTAATACAAAGACCACCAATTGACACCCAACACACCTCTATGATCTAATAATCAAGATGTAACATCCCAAAAATAAAACGACAGATATAATAACGGAATAAACGAACGAGGCATGTCGGGTCGGGTCGGATGGGCTAGAAGGGGAGCCTCCCCTATAAATAGCCAGGGTCACAACCAATTTATCTCATTTGCAACTTCTAGAGAGAGAAACCGTAGAGAGAGAAAGTTGTCGGATCGACCCGAGTTTTGAGAAGTGTGTTGCTCCATAACTCGTGAGAAGAACCTCCGGATCAGAAGCTCGATTCAGGTAACGATCCGACCTAAATCTGAGTTTTTGTTCGTTTTTGGGTTTTGGGTGAAAAGGCAACGTTTTTACGGATGGAACTGAAAGATAATCACGGATTTGAGTTCCTTAATGGAAAACGAACGTTTTGAATGCAACAGGTTCGGGATCTTGACATGATCAGACCCGAATGCGAAAGTTAGGGTTTTCGCGAAGAACAGGTCGTGCGCACTTGCTAAGTGCGCACGGAGCAGGTCCTGCGCACTTGCTAAGTGCGCAGGAAGAGGGTCCTGCGCACTTGCTAAGTGCGCAGGAGGAAGGGTCTGCGCACTTGCAAAGTGCGCAGGAAGCATGGTCTGCGCACTTGCTAAGTGCGCAGGAAGCAGAGTCTGCGCACTTGCTAAGTGCGCAGACATCAGAACTGATTAAGTGAAGTCAGTATGTTAGAATGGTTAAACCGTTAGAGTCGGGATTGGTCTGATGTGTATTTAACTAATCAATTCAGATCTGAAGTGACGTTGTTGGACCTTCGTTTAGGACAACCCATATTAGCGTATCAGGTGAGTTCTAGAAGCCCTCTTTTAAATGTTTTTATATAATGTTTTCGGGCTGGTGTGTACACGTATGAAATGTTGTTTTATAAAATGATGTTTATGAAACTACGTTTACGAAAGGAAATGATTTGGAACGAAGGGTTTATGGAAAGAAAGTTTATGAACGGAATGTTTACGAACGAATGTTATAAAGAAATGGTTTAATGAAAAGGTAAAGGGTTTTGAAAGTGAAGGAAAGGTTTTATGAAAAGAAAACAAAAAGGGGCAAAGGTTTTAAAGAAGTCATTACAAATCTAATCTGTCGAATGAATGGAATTGACGAATGAAGTCTGGGAACGAGATTCCCAGCCTTGTGGTAGATTATGGACAGCGAGCCATAGTTGCCATAAGAACAACAGGGGTAGTATCTTAGTGGCCTGCCAATGGTTTTGATATTGTACAACTGGTAAGGGAGTAACGACGGTTACTCGGGTGATGACGATCATCCTAAGGGAAAGGGTAATGGGAAATCAATGACGGCGATACGTAACGGTTGATTCCCAAAGGAAAGATGCGTGTTGGGCAATGACGGCGATACGTAACGGTTGACCCTACGTAATGAATGGTTGTGGCAATGACGGCGATACGTAGCGGTTGCCCACAACATTAAAGGTTCCTACGGGGACATAGAGACGCGTAACGATACAGATTTTAGATAGTAATGTATGACTTAAATGAATGTTAATGTTTTAAACAAATGATCCGTTCAATGTGTTTAAATGTGCGAAGGTTTACGAATGAAAGGCCCTGTTTTCTTATACGAATGTTAAACCCTAATGAATGTTTGAATGATGAACCATTTATTAAATCGAACGAAAACTAGAACTCACCAGCTAGCTGACGTTTTTAAGTGTACACATTCAGGTTAAGGCAGGTTATGAGGATGGACGGTGATGCTTGGCTAGAGATGAAGAGTTACCCGACTACTTTGAAGACTGGCATCCCGTTATGTTTAGTTATGATGTAAATATGTTTTAATCAATGTTTACGCTTCCGCATGTATGAACAACGATTAAGTTATGTTTAAATGAAATTTTCCGCTGCGTTATTTGATATTCATGTTTAAGAACTGTTTGTGAATGAGTAATTCCAACAAGTGAGGCCTCACGAGTTTGGGGCCTTACACAAGATTCTAACTTAGTTTGGTTATTACTACCTTAACCAAACCTCCAACACCCCCATTCAACCTTTCAACCCATTTTGACCCGTTAGAAAATCACCCAAATTTACCCAATCATTTAACATCATAATTCACCCATTATGATTGTGGTTTATACTTGGTTTAGTGTTCATAGACACACCACAACATCTTTCATCTTTTAAACACCATTCAAAACCCCTAATTTAGAAAAACCCCAATTTAGGTACTCAAGAACCCTAAATTTCAATTCATGAAATTGGATGAGGCTTCTTACATAACAATGTGTCTATCAACTCCCTAGACACTTACCCAACCTTAATTTATCATTCTAATATCGATTAATTGAAAACCCCCAAATCACACTCAAGAACCCTAATTCTTGAATCATCAAATTAGATGTTTAGATGATGTTATCCACCTCCCATTACTTCAATTTAAGCTAGATAACTATTAATCTAACATCAATTTCATCCGATCTCAACCCAATTCGGATTTCACCCAAAACCCACCAAGAACACCTCAAATGGAGGTTCAAGAGATGAGAGGAAGGCTTACATGATGTTTTCTTGATGATGAACACTTCAATTCCATCATATTTCTTCATGCAAATCATCAATTTCTGAGTTCATGGTCTTCTCCTCCTCTCCCCCTTACAAAGCACGACACAAACACACACAAGCTGTGTGTTTGCGTGACACCCCTCCCCCTTTCAATTAGATTTGTAGTTTTTACAAAACAGCCCCTACACTTCCAGATTTGACCCC
Source organism: Smallanthus sonchifolius (assembly GCA_023525975.1). Lineage (NCBI taxonomy): Eukaryota > Viridiplantae > Streptophyta > Magnoliopsida > Asterales > Asteraceae > Smallanthus > Smallanthus sonchifolius. The sequence continues at coordinate 94,706,568 of CM042024.1, read as the reverse complement.
TTTCACCCAAACTAGATAAAATGCATCATTAAAACAAATCCCCTACTTTGTTTTATTCAACTTTCACCCTTATAATACTATTTTAGGAAAATAACACTATATTTTGGATTTTGGTTCTTTACAGGTGATCATCCCGTTATTGATTATGTAAGTCACAAAGACAGACGCTTTGTCCTACCATCGTAGAACGTCATTCATAAACCGTCTGGAAACCTTTGTCCGTCCGTCAATTTCTTAAACCATCCGGCAACCTTCTTTCGTCCGTCACTTTCTTAAACCGTCCTACCATCGTAGTCCGTCATATTCGCAAGTTTGCCCTAAGGCAACCATTTTCCAAACGAACTATATATGCAGTCGTGCTTCGATTAAGGGTCTCCGTCCTACCGTAGTAGTCTGTATTTAGTCTACCTTTCTAGACTTTAACATACCGACTACATAATAGTCACATGGTAATCCGTCTACCGTAGTAGCCGTCATCATCGTATCGTCCTACCGAAGTAGTCCGTATTTCCGTCCATAACGTTTACATATATACATAACATGCAATGTATATAAATATAAAAGCAAGATTTCATTCATTTACGTTATGTCATTCGTTCATTTCATTCTTTGTATACATTCGTTTCATTCGGTGTTCATCATTTACTTTCATATGACATATATGGTCATATCATGTTGGGTATAATATTGAGACTGATGCTTTTAATCAAAACTACAGTATCGAAACTAGCTAGTTTCGATGCCTGTTTTTCAGGCTTGTATGGCGGTGGCTTGGAAAACAAGGCACATAGGCTTGGCCTCCTATATATAGAAGAATACCTCATAGGAGTGAGTGTGTGTCTGTAGAGGGAATCACCACCCTAGGGGGAGCTCACCCTGGGGTGAGATTAATTGTTGAGTGTTTGAGGAGCTTTTATTTTTCATATCAATCAAAGATTCATGAGTTTATACTCCAATTATCTGGGTTTTTTTTTCACTTTTATATATGTTCGTTTGTGTATGTGATTCCCGAACCCGTCTCTACCCTTTTTCTTTTTCGAGAGTGATACCGGATCCAGAGATTCCGCCTCTTGATTCGGGTTGTTTGATGGATTTCTTCGCAGATCTATGTTTACAAGTCTGCTCAGGACCTACAAGTGGTATCAGAGCCATGGTGACTCTTTATTACTCTCGAATCTGCTCCAAAATCAGAGAAAAACCCTCCATTGAGACGTTAAACATGAAGAAATCGATGTGTAGCAAGTTCGTGACTGCTGTTCTACATTCTCACTGTCAAAATCTGAAGATGTAAGGCTTTCTGAAGCATTTTTCAGACTTGTATTGGGGGTATCGAAGTAGCTGAAGGCTGAAGATGTTCTGTCGAAACTAGATGGAGGTTGAAGATTTTGGTCAAAACTAGGTGGTGGCGGCTGAACATGTTCTATCGAAACTACTGTTGAAGCCCTAAATAAGAAGTAGAAAACATCGAAACTAGGTTGTCGAAACTAGAGGGTATCGAAACTACTAGTTTCAGTTGAAGAATCTCCTATCGAAACTACTAGTTTCGATTGAAGAATCTCTTTATCGAAACTTCGTGTTTCGATACTGTCTCTAACGAAACTAGTATTGTTTCGACTGAAGTGGAGCCTATCGAAACTACAGGACAGGCAGAACTGCCCAAGTACTATCCATGATATTAAAAAAAGAGTATTTTGGAGAAAATTTCTTAGATGAATTTTTTATAGGATATTGCATAGAAGGAGGGGAGTTTTGGCTGAAATCTTGGAGACAACTTTTTCGAGTTTTCAAAAATTTCGTTTCTTCGGCAATATACATGATGTTCTGCCTGAGCCAATAGTAATTTCTTTATTTAAAGTTCAAGTTTGAGCAGCGGGAAGCAAAGTCAAGTATATTTGTGACGAACTGGGTCATTGGTTGTTGATTACATGGTGATTCGATCCCTTATCTTTTGCCTAGAAATAGGAGGTTCTACACTTCAGGGGGGGAATCACCACAAAAGGCTTCAAATTATCAGTAAAGTTATGAAGATGCAAGACTAAGTGAGCCTCCGCTTAAAATTGACCTTTTTTAGGGGGAGAGAAGGCACAAGTTGATCAAGTGTTCGTGAATGTCAAGAATCTTTGTAGAAAGATGGTTATTTACTGCTAAATACTTGGGATTCAGACCTTGAGATCGAGTGTGTGAGGTGCCTACAAGATAAGTAGGAGGGGCTATACTTGAGGGGGAGAATCACAACGAAAGGCATTGGATCATCCGTCAATCTACGAAGACGAAAGACAGAGTCGGACAAGAATTGATAGCATCAGTCTATGGGGAGATTGTTGGGTATAATATTGAGACTGATGCTTTCAATCAAAACTACAGTATCGAAACTACTTGTTTCTATTGAACAATTGTTCAATCGAAACTAGCTAGTTTCGATACCTGTTTTTCTGGCCCGTTTGGCAGTAGCTTGGAAAACAAGACACATAGGCTTGGCCTCTTATATATAGAAGAATACCTCATAGGAGTGAGTGTGTGTGTGTAGAGGGAATCACCACCTCAGGGGGAGCTCACCTTGGGGTGAGATTAATTATTGAGTGTGTGAGAAGCTTTTATTTTTCATATCATTCAAAGATTCATGCGTTTATGCTCCAGTTTTCTGTTTTTTTTCACTTTTATATATGTTTGTTTGTGTATGTGATTCCCGCACCCGTCTCTACCCTTTTTCTAATTCTAGAGTGATACCGGATTTATAGATTCTGCCTCTTGATTCGGGTTGTTTGATGGATTTCTCCGCAGATCTGTATTTACAGGTCTGCTCAGGACCTACATATCAGTATTCATAACATTCATTTATTTCATTTATACTCTTCAGCCCTAAAACCTTTAAAATCATTTGCACGTAACACACAGGGGGCACATAGAACTCACCTGATGAGCGGGTTCCTGAAGTATAGTAAGTGGTCGGTGAGCGTCTCTAAGGTCACACACAATCTGTATAATCAAGTCACACAGAATAAGATAACAGACCTAACCGACACTAGACTTCTCCATCCTTAGAGTTAGGCAAACACATTAGTTTCGCTAGAATAGTGTTAAGTGAACTTAGTAGTTTCACTAGGTTGCAATAAGCGAACCTATTAGCTTCGCTAGGATGTTACTGAGTGAACTTATTAGTTTCGCTAGGATAGTGTTAAGCGAACTTAGTAGTTTCGCTAGGAGGGTCTCAAGCGAACTTGACAGTTTCGCCAAGGCATTGGCTAGCCAACTTGTTAGTTTCGCTAAAACGGTTTCAGGCGAACCATGCATCAGCCTTCATCCCCAACAAAACCCTAGATCTGACCCGTCGATTCATCTCGCTCAAGCTTCTAACTTTTTACGTTCAAAACGTTCCATTTTCATCCATGAGCCTAAATATATTATTTGTTTTAAGTTTCATATGTTAAAACTTAACCTTTTCTCGTTTTTAACCCGAAACCCAAAATGCACAAAAACTCAGATTTGAGCTAGAGGTTTACCTCTTGGGGTCCGATTTCTGTTGATTATCGTTGCCGTGATGGTGCGTGACACTTCCCGAGCTTTCTCTCTCTAGACCCGATTCTCTTTCTCTCTCTAGGAGTTTGCGCACAAAAGGAAATGAGGAGGGGAGGAGTTGAGGCTGCTGGTCATAAGGGTTTCCACCCTTATCTTGGCCCATGGGTTGGCCCTCCTCTTTCCCTTCCTAATCCCCTCGTGTTACAAGGCTCGATATTATTTCGTTTATTCGTTTCCTATTATTTGGGATGTTACAAGTCTACCCTTCTTATTGAGGTTTCGTCCTCGAAACCTGCTACAAGTTAAACAATTGAGGGTACAATTCCCTCATTTCGTCCTCTTTTTCCCATGTAGCTTCTGCCCCTTTTCGATGTTTCCATTGTACTTTGACTAAGGAAATTGATTTGTTGCGTAGCCGTTTCTCAGCTCGGTCAAGAATAGCTATTGGTTCTTCTACATAGTTTAAACTATTAACCACTTCGAAGTCGTTATATGGTATATGAGTCGTGTCATCAGTTAGGCACTTGCGTAAGTGTGACATGTGGAATGTAGGGTGAATTCCACTAAGCTCTTCGGGCAGGTCTAGTCGGTAAGCTACTTGACAGACTCTTGCTAATATTTTGAAAGGTCCGACAAACCTCAGACTCAGTTTACCTCGTTTCCGGAATCGGATGATCCGTTTCCAAGGAAATACTTTTAAAAGTACCATGTCTCCCACTTGAAATTCCAAATCTCTTCGCCTTTTATCCGCGTAAGACTTATATCTGTCTTTAGCGGCTTTTATGTGAGCTTTGATCTGCTCAAATTTCTCGGAAGTAGCTTTGACCACTTCGAGACTCGCAAAGTCTTTCTGTCCAATCCCGCCCCCCCCCCCCCCCCCAACAAACTGGGGTTCTACATTTCTTCCCGTACAACATCTCAAACGGCGGCATACCGATGGTTGAGTGAAGGCTGTTGTTATATGAAAATTCTGCTAACGGCAGATGGCTATCCCAGCTCCCACCAAAATCAATGATACAAGCCCGGAGCATGTGCTTCAAAGTCTGAATGGTTCTTTCTAATTAACCATCGGTTTGAGGGTGGTAAGCGGTGATGATGTTTAGCCTAGTTCCCATTGCTTCATTGAACTTCTTCCAAAATCTCGACGTGAATCGAGTGTCCCTGTCGGACACAATTGATAATGGCATACCGTGTCTGCTTACTATTTCGTTGATAAATAATTCTGCCAACTTCTCAGACAAAAAAGCCTCACGTATGGGCAAGAAGTGAGCACTTTTCGTAAAGCGGTCAACGATCACCCAGATGGTATCATTGCCCTTAGTTGTTTGCGGTAGCTTGGTAACGAAGTCCATCGTGATTTCCTCCCATTTCCATTCTTGTATTGGCAAGGGTTGCATTTTACCACATGGTTTCTGGTGCTCGGCCTTAACTAGTGAACAAGTCAGGCACTTGCTCACATATTCAGTCACATCGTTCTTCATGCCGGGCCACCAATATTCTTTCTTCAAGTTTTGATACATTTTTTTCGTCCCGGGGTGGATAGAGTAACGAGACTTATCGGCCTCATCGAGGATTTTGGCTCTAAGCTCACTAATATTGGGTATCCACATCCGGTCAAACCGAGTTCGTACCCCGTACGCATTAGTCCCCAACTTTGCTTGTTGACCTACTATTCTTTCCCGTTTCACATTCTTTTCTAACAGAGCCTCTCCTTGTACCTTTGCTATCTCAGGCATCCAATTAGGTGTTATAATCAGCTGGCATGCTTTAATCCAGATAGGTGTCGACTCTTCTTTTCTACTCAAGGCGTCAGCCACTACGTTCGCCTTACCTGGGTGATATAATATCTCACAGTCGTAATCCTTTAGTAGTTCCAACCATCTTCTTTCTCTCATGTTCAACTCCTTTTGCTCGAAGAAGTACTTTAGGCTCTTATGATCGGAGTAAATAGTGCACTTAACCCCATACAGGTAATGTCTCCAAATCTTTAATGCGAAAACTACCGCCGCCAACTCTAGATCATGAGTCGGGTAGTTAACTTCGTGAACCTTTAACTGTCGTGAGGCGTAAGCGATCACCTTTCCTCGTTGCATGAGTACGCAACCCAATCCCTGACACGAAGCGTCAGAGTAAACTACCAAGTCTTCATTTCCCTCAGGCAAGGTCAATACTGGAGCTTGGGTTAGTCGTGTCTTTAATTCTTCAAACACGTTGTTTTGGGTTGGACCCCATTCAAACTTTACCTCTTTACGCGTGAACTTTGTCAGTGGCGAGGTAATTCTCGAGAAATCCTGAATGAATCTTCGATAATAACCTGCCAATACCAGAAAACTTTGTATCTTTTTTGGTGTCTTTGGGAGGTTCCATTCTTTCATTGTTACTATCTTTGCAGGGTCTACCATAATGCCGCTCAGGTTTATAACATGACCTAGGAATTGGACTTCTCTAATCCAGAACGCGCATTTGAAAAATTTTGCATACAACTTTTCCTGCTTCAGAACCTCTAATACTTACCTTAGGTGACAGTGGTGATCACCTTCGTTCTTTGAATAGATGAGAATGTCGTCTATAAAAACTATCATTCATCGATCCAACATGGGCCGGCACACTCTATTCATTAAGTCCATAAACGTTGCGGGGGCGTTGGTTAGTCCGAATGACATGAGGAGGAACTCGAAATGTCCATAGCGCATGCGAAACGCGGTTTTAGGTACATCATCTTCTCTTACTTTCAATTAATGGTATCCCAATCAAAGATCGATCTTTGAAAACCAGCTTGCACCTTGTAATTGGTTAAAAAGATCGTCTATATCACACCCTAGCCGGCGGCGGATTATACGCCGGGGCTGACGCGGTTGTTCATAAGCACATGATCATCTATTAAATATGATAATATTTATTATTCGAATTAAAAGCATCCGTTACAATTGGAAATAAGAAAAAAAAGTGTTAAAACAAAACATAATTAAATTAAACTAGGTCCAAATCCTATGTGATCAAGTTGAATCCTCAAACTGGTGCACCTGAAACATGTAAGTAAATGTCAACTACAACTAGTTGGTGAGAAACATAGGTTTTGACACCAAACAAAGTTAAGTATAGTTTTACAACTCAATATGTTCAAAGCATGTCTAAAGCATATATGTGAAAACACACAAGGTTCCAAGCGTACAATTCAAGCATGTAATAGAAAACTAGTTACGCAATCCAACTGATTGCCTTTTTAAACAAAAAGGGGTAAGATGATACCCAAAGGAGTAAGATGATACTCAACAAAACCCGCCAAGGTTCTGTGTTAGGTTAAAGTTTCGGATTCCCATATAAATGATCATAAAAGGTACTACCTTAGGCTTGCCACACAAGTTAATGAATGTACAGACATGAACACAAGTAATGGTCACCAGACAGTTTAAGACATAAAGCATAAAGATCAAAGCATAAGAACATGGGTACTGCATTGTGTAAGTAATGTATTTGTAAGCATGTTCAACCCTAAAAGTATAAAAATGTAAAAAGGGGCTATGAAAACTCACATGTTATGAAGCTAGTAATGGTATGAATTGTTAGAGGTGGATAGGCCTCGTAAGGGTTCCTCACAATCAACCTACACAAATAAATTTGTATTCTAGACTCTAAGAGAATAAACAACTCTACATCTATTTGAGCTTCTAGGGATTCTAGGAATTTTAGATTGGATTATAGGATTTGTACAAGTTTTCAGGAACATATAGGTTTATCATAAGAGTTTGAGATAATGATAAAATAGTTTATATAATTAATCAGAATTTTAAATTAATTATACAAGTATATGATTTATAATAATAATACGTTTAAATTTATTTACATAACTGTTCTAATACTAAGTAAATAAATCGTGTTTTAGTAAAAGGTTAAATAATTGTATTATGTAAATAAAATAATTATTTAAATTATTTAAAGATTTCCTTTTACCTGGTTGATAAATAAAAGATATGTTAAATAAATATTAACAAGACATTAAATGAATTTATATAATTGTTTTTCTAAAAATAATTGTGTAAATACTTCTATAAATCTCTAAATGTTTAAATAATTATTCTAACCAAATAAATTATTTATATGTTTTTTTAAAAGATAAGTAATAATTCATTTATAATTTGCTATATAAATACTGCAATTTTATAAATATAAGGCCATAACTAGGTTTAAATAAGTCCTTTTTATTAGTTTGATTTTTTTGGAAGTAAATGTAGACATAAATAAACTTCTAATTAATAAATAAATCATGATTAATTATTGATTAAAAGTGTTTTCTAAATGCGAGTTAATAATGTTTTAAACAATTAATTAAAATTTGTTTAGCAAACATTATTATTTTATAAATAACACAACATAATAGACTTGTGTAAATAAATCATATATATTGTTTGTTTAGGAATTTTTTAAATAATCTTTAATATGTTTTTAATAAGTTAAAATGAATAAAATCTTGTTTGTAACTTCCTGTTTTTATAAAAGTTTTTGGATACTTTTATATTATTTATAAAAATAAATTCAGAATTTAAAAACTTTTTATTTAAAAGACAATAATTATAAAATCCTAAAAAAACAAATTTGGTTTAATAGTGATAATATGATAGTTTGTAAATATATAAATGTGTGTGTGATGTATGTAAACTTATGTGTGTATAAAAGATCTTACATGAGTGCGAAACCTAAACAGATAAAAAAAAAGGTGGGATCAGGTCTCGAACCGATGACCTGTTCCTGAGGGGTTTGGAGCCTTAACCAGTCTAGTGAGTCATATTGGTTTTTTAACAGGAAAATAATTTATTTAACATAATGGTTGCAGATGTCTTCTTCCCCAAACACCATAGATGCAACAGAGGGTTCCCAACCAAAACCCTAATCGATAACAAGGAATGCATATAGAGGTGCGATACCAAGACGGTGGTTACCTGGAGTGAGAACTAGCACTCAAAGCTAAAAATTGGAAACCCCGGACTCCGAAGCTGATCGTGACAGAAGGAGCAAAAACGAGGAATTAAGGAACGATTTCGTGGTGAATCAGCTTGTAAACCATTAGGGATATTTATAGGGTGATTAACCTGCGCGTTACAGAATCAAATCGATTGAATTTATGGATTTCAAGTTAACTAACGTGGTTTGTATGCCATAACCGAAAAATGGGTTTTAAACCCTTGTTTATGATGAAATTGAATTGTCATAAGTGTTTGAAATCGATCTAGCAACGTTCCCCTGCGATGAACAAGTGTTGAGACCCTTGAATTCGCAAGTATTGATTTGGTTTTTGGTTGGTTTGACTTTAGAAAGTCAAAATTGAACAAGAACATATTCAGGGTCCAATTTAATGGAAGGGGGTTCAATATGAGGGTTCATTGCAAGTAGAGGGGGTTCAAAAGAGAGAATGGAGGGTTCTTTAGCTTGTGGGGTTCAAGGATCACATTAACTAATAAAAATCACTTTTTATTTGCTTTAGAATCATGTTAATAAGTTATAAAACTTTATACATTACATGATTATTTATATAAGCTTTATAAAGAGATGGATTCCATTTTTTTTATAAAATCATAAATTGTATAAATGGTTTATTCAATGTAGTTAAATATATATATATATATATATATATATATATATATATATACATTTACATATCTATCTTCATAAATACATATATATTTTCATAATGCATGATTAGAATTCATGAGTTTTATATATATATATATATATATATATATATATATATATATTATATATATATATATATATAAAAACAAGAGCATAATCAAATATGTATATATATACACAAATATGCTTACTTGAGTTATAGAGCAATAATATGTAATGCAAGGTTTGAAGAATCGAGTTGATCTATGTTTAAAATAATAATACATGTGACATATGTCGTTTGAACAAGTATGTAATTTAAATGTTGTATCATTATTGTATAAAACAAAATAATTAATAAATAAAAAAAAGATGGCCGGGAAAACCCATGGATGTTAAAGTATCCCCAATTTGAGGGAATTTCGTCCCGAAATTCAACTGTTGGAGGCTACTGAATTAGGAAAGAGATGTGAGTTTGGATTCTCAACGATATTTGGTTGTAGATTTGAGGAGTATAGTGGATGGCAAGGTTCAGGTATGATACTCAAGGTCAGGTCATCGTGTCAGGCATGGATGCTGGTAGTGGATTTAGTCTGATGAGGATTAAGGAGAAGATTGCCCTAGGATAATTTTGGACTCCACGGATGAGATGCATCACTTGTAAAGAGAGCGATGAGAATTTGATGATCAAAACTTGTTTAGGATATATTCTAATATGTTCTAAAGTATCATTGGGTAAAGATTTCACGGACATTGATCAATGTCAAAGTAATAGGAAACCCTACGTGATACGGGCAACGATACTTCCAACAATATGACACGAGCACTTATATACAGGATATACCAGCGGTATATCCAATATGCCCTTATCATATCTCATTAGTTTTGTTACTGTATATCACCATAGGTTTTATGTCATCACACACGACAGACTTCACTATGTTTTCCATACGCCAACCTTTATAATTACGTGTGCACCCGTAATTACTCAAATCGTCGTATGGTCCGTATAGATCATCCTATCGTGTGTGGGTCAAAAGAGGGCACAAAAGCACTTAGTTCATAACTATTGGTTCCACGTATGAGTTGCTAATAACTAACTGTGTCTCAAGATAGTAAGGTCAATCAGGAAACAAAAGGATAACTAGGGGTGTTCAAAAAAATCCGAATCCGAAACCGAACCCGAATTATCAGAAATTCCGAATCCGAATTATCCGAAAATTCAGATATCCGAATTTTCGGATTCAGATTCGGATAGTGATTTTCGGATATTTCGGATATTTCGAATATCCGAAATATTTTATTTATATATATTTTTTAATTGTTTTTATAATTAAATATATATATATTGAGGCTTTGAGAGTATAACACACAAAAAGTCAAAAGCCCTAATTCCCCATTCTTGCGTACACCAGTAACCCAACCACAGCCTCCCCACCAGATCTTCAAATCCATTGCCACCTCCCCGTCGTCCGCTTCCTCCTCGCCGCCCGCCGGGCGGCCCTACGACGATGAACTATCTACGCTTCTCGTCTTCTGTATAGGTTACCCTCCTCAGTCCTCAGTCCTCAGCCACCGTCCACGCAACCACCCTCCTCTGTCCTCAAATCCGACTCCCACCTGTTACGGGCTACCCTCAAATCTGACTCCATCATGTTCTATTGTTTAGTCTTTTACGATTGAAGGTATCCAAATCAAATCTCTTATTCACAGTTTGTTATTATTGTTTTGAATGTTTTTTTTATTTATCTTTGTATTTTTTTAGTGTTCTTTTGTTTATATTTGGATGGATTTTGTTATTTGGAAGTTTGAATATGTTTAATTTTTTAGAATTCGGATATCCGCTTTACTATCCGACTCCGTATCCAAAATTTCGGATATGCGAAATTTCGGATACGGATTCGGATAGCAAAACCAACTATCCGAAATTTAGGATATCCGGTTTTGAACACCCCTAAGGATAACAAGGTGACACGACTCCATACATGGGCGTCCTAGGTAGATGGCATAACTCTCCAGATTACTCATAAAGTTTATAGCTTCCTCGTGTTTGAACAAGAATATGTCAAACCCCGAGTACCTCAAAGTTTATACCCTCCTCGTGTTTGAACAAGAATACGTCAAACCCCGAGTAGCTCAAAGTTTATAGCTATCAAGTTTCATGGATAAAGTGAATGATCATGCCTCAAGTATATATTGGACAATCAATAGCAAACAATGTAAACAGTCTAGTTTCGTGTGTAATGTAAACACTGAAGTTTCATGTATATCGTAAATAATCTAGTATCATGCATATTGCAAACAGCCAAGTATCATGTATCATGTGAACAAACTAGTATCATGTATATTGCAAGCAATCAAGTTTCGTCTATAATGTGAACAATCTAGTATCATGTATATTGTAAATAACCGAGTTTCATGTATAATGTAGGTAGTTGGGTATTAAATTTTTTAATCTTGTTGAGGTTTATATGGATGGTTAACGCCTACGCGAAATGATTCATTTCCTTGAAGTGACTAGTAAGCTCCCACATTCCCGAAGGTGCAAGATAGTGAGAAAGTTTTACAGGTATTTAGAATAATACGCACACGAATAACTGATTTGAGCTTTTTGTTTGTAAATGACAAGTAATTGGAATTTATCCTTGTTTGTATATTAATAAGTGAAAGTAATAGGTTGAATAACTAGGTAATTGGGTAAATAAAACCTTTTTATTTATTTAGTTATCATAAAGCGGATGTTTCAAAAGAAAATAATGGCCAAATTATTTCGTAATCAGGCCAAGAATTTAAAAGTAACGAATTAAGAGGTCGTAATGAAATAATTAATCGAGTCATAATTAATTATTAACTAAGATAATGAGATAAATGTTTTTTTATAAAATGAATTGCATTAAGTTTCTTCACAAGGTAAGGAGGTTTGTAAATAATTTATAATGTAGATAAAATCTATAATCCAAGGGTTTGATAAAGGTTTTGTTTGAACAAAATAACTACATTAGTCAAATCAGGAAATAACAAAATAATTAGTTTACAAAGAAGATTTAGATGCCAATCATTAAGGAGAGTCAAAATAATAACATTTATATTTGGGTACCGGATATGGGTTTCAATTTAAATTTTAAGAAAGCGCGAAATAGAATATCCGGTTAACATCTCAGATAGTTTTCCACCAGGAAGCAGATGAGCACCAAGGCGAACATCATTGTGGTTATTCGTATTGCAAATCGGGCTTCAGCTCTAGTTATTTCCATATGTGCATTAACTATTCCCTGGTCTCCATTCCTTGTCTCAGAAACTCTATGGTCCTTACATATAGGTGAGCGGTATCAGCTGGAACTCCTATTGCACTGGTAAGTCCCATAACTTGTCTTGCTCTTGGTTCTAGATGGTATAGGTTAGGTGCTATTTAAAGGTCTCTCGGAGGAGGTGATTCAGCTGTTTGGAGTCTCAAGCCTGCTCCTAAGCCAATCTGCTCTGCGATCAAACATGGATCTGGAAGCTAGTCGTGTCGGTGACTGGTTGTCTGGTGATGGGGACCCAAAGTCTTCCTCTTGTGTTGACTCTGCTTTGGGGTAATTCTCGGGGGAGTGATGAGGGTAAGAGGCCATGACAAGCATGAAAAGGTCATGAGAGCTAAAGTTCAAAGGTTTTCATAAGTTTAGGGTTTGACTAGTCATAACACCGAGTCCTCATATGTTAGGAGTAATACTTTACCTATAAGTAGTGTGCCCATGAAAAAAATCCCCAAGAAAGAGAGGTGCAAAGGACACACTTAGAAACCCCGCCTTTCCTTAGTCAGAATATTTCATATGTACCATTAACATTATTATTTGGACTCATGGTTATGATGAGAATCATTAGAGATTGTGTCTTGTGGCTCAAAGGTGTGCTCCATCTATTCAAGCAGCTTCCTTTCCTTGAGGGGTAAGGTCTAAGGGTTTAAATCCCTTGCAAATGGTAATAAGGGTGATAAAATTTTAAAGGCATAAGGATGAAGGGGTATAGTTGACTTAAATATGATTAAGTGTAAAAAATCAAATAGGAGGTTTAGACTTGTGTACCAAATTATAATAATTAAGCGAATGATGTTTGGGTTGTATTCATTTGGGACGTACCCAATGGATATTGTGACAAATCAAAGTGATTTGAGTTCATATACTTTCAAGAAGACATGCTTTAGCCTATAGGTGAACACTCACTTCGGGAATTCCCAGGAAAGCATACGGATCCTTCGGTTAATTTGGATTTATATGAAATGCTTTCCTAGACAGAAGACCCAAGGTACAGGCATTCACCCTTCCGAATTGCACGTGTTCTCTACCAATTTTCAGAACTCAAAACTTTGACAGGATTTTAGAATTTTAATAGGCATTGGGCCTATGAGTCTAAATCTTTCCAAGGTGATAGAGATGACATAGTTCTCAATGTGCAAGGATGAAAGTGCGCGAAGTCTTAGATATGAATAAGTGTATGGCAAGAATTAGGATAGTATTTAGTGATATCAAATGGATAATATGTAGACTGATCAAATAGTGTAACAAGTAAGGTATCACATGAGTAGTGTTCTTTGTAAACATGTAACATAGCACGTTAGGTAAAACATGTTGTATCATGCAATGTAAAATCTAAGATAACATATAGGATAACTACACAAGGGTATCCTAAGGTTATAGACTAGGTCAATGGTTTCTAATAACCTAATTCCCTATAACCATGGCTCTGATACCAATCTGTCACACCCCGGTCGGCGGCGGATTATACGCCGGGGCTGACACGGTTATTCATAAGCACATGATCATCTATTAAATATGATAATATTTATTATTCGAATTAAAAGCTTCCGTTACAATTGGAAATAAGAAAACAAAGTGTTCAAACAAAACATAATTAAATTAAACTAAGTCCAAATCCTATGTGATCAAGTTGAATCCTCAAACTGGTGCACCTGAAACATGTGAGTAATGTCAACTACAAATAGTTGGTGAGAAACATAGGTTCTGATACCAAATAAAGTTAAGTATAGTTTTACAACTCAATATGTTCAAAGCATGTCTAAAGCATATATGTGAAAACACACAAGGTTCCAAGCGTACAATTCAAGCCATGTAATAGAAAACTAGTTACGTAATCCAACCGATTGCCTTTTTAAACAAAAAGGGGTAAGATGATACCCAAAGGAGTAAGATGATACTCAACAAAACCCGCCAAGGTTCTGTGTTAAGTTAAAGTTTCGGATTTCCGTATAAATGATCATAAAAGGTACTACCTGTGACACCTGCGAAATTCCAGAATCTAAAACGTAGTTGTTGGGCTAAGCCCAACTAGGCCCAATAGAAATTCAAGCCCAATAAGGATCCAAGCCCGTTAAAGGTCCAAGTTTAAACAATTCGAACATCATACTAGCCACTTAGTTTCGTCTAATGACCTATTACGTGATTATGAGAACTTAAGAAAAAAAAAATACAAGAAAGTACACGATTCAGAAAGTTTGAACGTTAAACCACGTCAGATACCTGTAAGATTAACGATATCGGTACGGTTATGACCCATACGTATTTTGACACGACAAATATTATAAATAACTATTTTAGTAATATTAGCGAAATAATAATAGTTATGCTTGGAGCGTGAAACGTTTAAAAAGAACGAAAACAATAAAAACGCGATACCGATGCGCCTGTTCGTACATCAATTGAAATGAAGAATTCACGATTTAAAATACTTAACGGGTATTATTATTGACGTTAAATAATTTTAAGTATTCTAAAATAATAATTAGAGAATTTTTAGTCGTTACGGTCACTCGAACGGATACGTGTTTTCAGTAAACCAGTATTAAACCTCTTGAAAACCCTAACTATTTAAAGATAGTATCTTCTCTTTCATCCTCATTTCCTAAACCTAATGTCCAAACAAAAACACACACATTGTGTGTGTATAGAGAGAGAGAGATACGGGAATGAGGGGGAGCCGGCCACCCTCTGGCGGCTTCACCTCCGGCGACAGATGAAGGGGAGGGTGACGGGATGGACTCAAGCGACGAGGATGTTGTGTGGTGGGCAGAGACGACGGCGACAGTGTTGTGGACCACCACGAACAACGATCGGAGTCAGAGACATCCAGGGAAGAAGACAGCGGCGGCGGCTAGGGTTCCACGGTGATGGGCGACTGGCATCGGAAGGGATGAAGACCTGAGACGAGGAGACGACAGTGGTAAACAATCCCAGACGTTTTTTTCGGCAGACTGGAACAGCCGCACCAGGCGGCGGAGATGTGGAAGACGGCAGCGTGAGCTGTGGAGTAGCGACGGCGTGGGGTTTCTCCGGCGGGTAGGGTTTCTAAACCCGTTTTTCCGGTAGCCACATGTGGGTTTCCTGTGAGGTACGCCTTTCCGACTATAAATCCGGAAACCAGAGGCGAAAACGACTTCCAGGAAATGATTTCTGACCAAAGAAACTAGGGTTCCGACGGGTTTTAGTTTCCAGTGAATCCCCATTCCATGTTTCTTGTAATTAAAGCTTAGATCTACACATTGTTGGCATTAAATGTCTCGTTGGAAAGATTCCGGTGAACAGGGCTTTTTTCGGCGACACCGACGGGTCCCACTCGACCAGACCCGTGTTGTTTGCTGTTCTCCCGTCCCGATCTACAAGGTTCGAGTTATATTTCGTCAAAATCTAGTAGATTACATTACGGTTAAATACTTTCGTTTAGATTGGTTGATTTGGTGGTCTGGTTTCATTCCCGAGTATAAAACATGTGTTTTTGGACAGGATACAACACCCCGAGCCTTGGTCAAACCTGGTCAAACTCAGTCAACGAAAGTCAACTACGGTCAACACAAGTCAATGGGTTCGTATACGCAAAACCGAGTGAGCAGAAAAGGTATAAATCACGCGGTAAATAAATATATTTATTTACACGGAAATAAACGTGTGTGCGGTTAAGTCGCGTTGAGCCTAAACCAGTCAACAGTGAAAACAAATATTAAACTAACGATAAATATTAATGATTCGAGTCGCATTAACGTATTATTAGCGAGAGGCTTCCTACAAACTGTATATATTAACTAAACGATAAATACGAATGCAAACGAGTAATTGGTAAAATGGATCTTTAATGCGACTAACAACCCTTAGATATACGAATGGTAATTATAACTTTCGTCGTATAAATATTTACAAGTATTTGTTATGTATAAGTCGTTGAAGATTTGCTATTTGGGCTAAAACGGACAACAAATACATTTTTATATACACTCTATCTGGGGCATTACATTTAGACATTTTGAAACTTATACAAACCATACTGTAGCGTTATCCACTAAACGAGAGTTTCCTAAATAGCGAGGACTATTACACAAATGCTACATAGGAAGATAGATATATTGCATGTTCGTTGTTTATATGAAACCAGACAATTGTGTTACAATCCGATATTCGAATCCGAACACACATACACACACACATATATTTATATGTTCAAACAAAAAAAAAGTATATATATATATATATAAATACATATATATACTCAAGTTATATATATGTTCTTATTAAACAAAATTGGACGATTATTCGTTAAATATAATATTCAAATACGAGTGTAAATAAACATATGACTTTGGGGTTTTTGTTTATATATTGATACAAAAGGTTTCAAAACATAAGACGTTAGCATGTCATGAATAAATAGTATTAATACATATGTAATTATATACTTTTAATACTTGTCTTAAACGATATTTCACATAATTGTACATAAAATATAAACATATGTTTTATGGGAAAATAAATGAGTATATGATTACATTAAGGATCAAGTTAAATATATTTATATCTTCGGTTATGACTCGAGTAAACAAAATATGATAAATGAATATATTAAGGTAGGTGTATTATGTGTATTTGTTTACATAAAGACGAGCAAATCCTATTAAGGAACGTTTATTCCAACAACAATACGATACAACTATATTTCATGGTTTTTGAAACTATATAAATATACGAGGAAGTATATATTTATATTTATGAATACGCGTATAAATATACTATAAGTCCTGAAATAGTTTCATTAAATCATAAAATCACATATATTTTGTCACATGACACACGAACGTGAATTATCACTACTAATTAAACGTGCACCCAACTATATACGTTCGTGTACACGACAGAGTAATATTTTGGAATGCAACTATTGAAACATATTCGAATTGAGAAACCTGGATCTAACTAAGCAACTAATATTACCGAATGTTAAACCAATATCGTATATCGAATCGGTAATACCATTAAGGATCAGCAGAGCTCAACCGCACACGTGATAACTCAACACGAGTTTAGACTCGTTTTACATTATTAGGGTTAGCATACGAATCTCATAAAGTACCTACAGGTGTCGTAGGACTCATGTAGGACATACATGTGTGACGGTTACATCATGTGAACACTGGTTTTCATTACTATCAGAAGGACATTAGTATTCTTGACACGTCATCAGGTGAGTTTCACTGCCCCTTTTTACTTCTAAACGTTTTAGAATCATCGGGGGAAAAACATACTTATAAACATTTTCATATGGTAACAAGAAAACAAGACCCGACATTTATGTTTGCATGAGTTAACACATATAGAGCGCTGGAAGTCCCCTGACCATCATATTTATAACCATTAGCTATAGATTAGCCTGGGATTCTATGGATAGTACTATTGGGATTGACACCCCCGGTCTTGGTTAGTCGCGCTAACCATGGGTCCCTCTGGCCAAATAACCGCATAGTGTTCAAACATTTGCTCGTGAGGTACGAGTGAGGGGCGAAACACCTGTGTCATGGTTTGGTTATGCCTCATGTATGTACATATTGTTCGTAATCCTAGCTAGTTTACGAATGGGTCAAGCATTACTTGTTTTGTTTATCATATACATTGAATCATTTCTTGCAGATGGATCTGCCAATCGTTTTCATGCAAATTGGTTTCGCCAATCGTTTATATACAAATGGTTTCGCCATTCGTTTACGTGCAAATGTTTTTGTCATTGTTTTCAAGGAAAATGTTTTCATATTATGACCACGTATACATTATCAATGTTTTCAAGGAAAACTATTGTACATTGAGATAATCAAACCTGTGAACTCACCAACCTTTGTGTTGACACTTTAAGTATGTTTTTCAGGTAATTCATAACTATGGCACGGTTGGAATAGGTTAACCAATTGGATTAAACTCTAGAAGCCGAAGACCGTATTTGATCAAGATAGGCTTTTAGATAGTGCATTATTGGGAAGATGCACTGTCGTCTAACCACAAATCATGTTGACTTGTAGGGATTTAAGTCAATATAATATTTCTATTAGTATTGTAAAGGTGTTCAAACACTTTAGAAGTCTTTATTTTAATTTCCGCTGTTGTGTAATGTTATCAATCGTTGCAACCTTAATTTATTTATTTGTTTATTAAGTAAATAAATTTGGGGGTGTGACACTACCTTAGGCTTGTCACACAAGTTAATGAATGTACTGACATGAACACATGTAATGGTCACCAGGCAGTTTAAGACATAAAGCATAAAGATAAAAGTATAAGAACATGGGTAATGAATTATATAAGTAATGTATTTGTAAGCATGTTCCATCCCAAAAGTATAAAAATGTAAAAATGGGCTATGAAAACTCACATTTTATGAAGCTAGTAATGGTATAAATTGTTAGAGATGGATAGGCCTCGTAAGGGTTCCTCACAATCAACATACACGGATAAATTTGTATTCTAGACTCAATGAGAATAAACAACTCTACATCTATTTGAGCTTCTAGGGATTCTAGGAATTTGAGATTGGATTATAGGATTTGTACAAGCTTTTAGGAACATATAGGTTTATCATAAGAGTTTGAGATAATGATAAAATAGTTTATATAATTAATCAGAATTTTAAATTAATTATACAAGTATATGATTTATAATAATAATACGTTTAAATTTATTTACATAACTGTTCTAATACTAAGTAAATAAATCGTGTTTTAGTAAAAGGTTAAATAATTGTATTATGTAAATAAAATAATTATTTAAATTATTTAAAGATTTCCTTTTACCTGGTTGATAAATAAAAGATATGTTAAATAAATATTAACAAGACATTAAATGAATTTATATAATTGTTTTTCTAAAAATAATTGTGTAAATACTTCTATAAATCTCTAAATGTTTAAATAATTATTCTAACCAAATAAATTATTTATATGTTTTTTTAAAAGATAAGTAATAATTCATTTATAATTTGCTATATAAATACTGCAATTTTATAAATATAAGGCCATAACTAGGTTTAAATAAGTCCTTTTTATTAGTTTGATTTTTTTGGAAGTAAATGTAGACATAAATAATCTTCTAATTAATAAATAAATCATGATTAATTATTGATTAAAAGTGTTTTCTAAATGCGAGTTAATAATGTTTTAAACAATTAATTAAAATTTGTTTAGCAAACATTATTATTTTATAAATAACACAATATAATAGACTTGTGTAAATAAATCATATATATTGTTTGTTTAGGATTTTTTTAAAAAAATCTTTAATATGATTTTAATAAGTTAAAATGAATAAAATCGTGTTTGTAACTTCCTATTTTTATAAAAGTTTTAGGATACTTTTATATTATTTATAAAAATAAATTTAGAATTTAAAAACATTTTATTTATGTATACTTTTTATTTAAAAGATAATAATTATAAAATCCTAAAAAAAAAATTTGGTTTAATAGTGATAATATGATAGTTTGTAAATATATAAATGTGTGTGTGATGTATGTAAACTTATGTGTGTATAAAAGATCTTACATGAGTGCCAAACCCAAACAGGAAAAAAAAAGGTGGGAACAGGTCTTGAACCCATGACCTGTTCCAGAGGGGTTTGGAGCCTTAACCAGTCAGTCTAGTAACAGGAAAAAAATGTATTTAACATAATGGTTGCAGATGTCTTCTTCCCCAAACACCATAGATGCAACAGAGTGTTCCCAACCAAAACCCTAATCGATAATAAGGAATGCATACAGAAGTGCGATACCAGGAGGGTGGTTACCTGGAGTGAGAACTAGCACTCAAAGCTGAAAATCGAACCCCTAGGCTTCGAAGCCGATCGCGACAGAAGGAGGAAAAACGAGGAATTTAGGGACGATTTCGTGGTGAATCAGCTTGTAAACCGTTAGGGATATTTACAGGGTGATTAACTTGCGCATTACAGCATCAAATCGATTGAATTTATGGGTTTCAAGTTAACTATCGTGGTTTGTATGCCATAACCGTAAAATGAGTTTAAATGGGTTTTAAACCCTTGTTTATCATGAAATTGAATTGTCATAAGTGTTTGAAATTGATCGAGTAACGTTCCCCTGCGATTAACAAGTGTTAAGACCCTTGAATTCGCAAGTATTGATTTGGTTTTTGGTTGGTTTGACTTTAGAAAGTCAAAATTGAACAAGAACATGTTCAAGGTCCAATTTAATGGAAGGGGGGTTCAATATGAGGGATCATTTCAAGTAGAGGGGGTTCAAAAAAGAGAATGGAGGGTTCTTTAGCTTGTGAGGGTTCAAGGCTCACACTTACTAATAAAAATCTCTTTTTATTTGCTTTAGAATCATGTTAATAATTTATAAAACTTTATACATTACATGATTATTTATATAAGCTTTATAAAGGGATGGATTCCATTTTTTTTATAAAATCATAAATTGTACAAATGGTTTATTCAATGTAGTTAAATATATATATATATATATATATATATATATATATATATTTACATATCTATCTTCATAAATACATATATTTTTTCATAATGCATGATTAGAATTCATGAGTTATATATATATATATATATATATATATATATATATATATATATATATTATAAAAACAAGAGCATAATCAAATATATATATATATATACACACAAATATGCTTACTTGAGTTATAGAGGAATAATATGTAATGCAAGGTTTTAAGAATCGAGTTGATCTATGTTTAAAATAGTAATACATGTGACATATGTCGTTTGAACAAGTATGGAATTTAAATATTGTATCATTATTGTATAAAACAAAATAATTAATAAATAAAAAAAGATGGCCGGAAAAACCCATGGATGTTACAGTCTAATCTTGGTAGCGGGTATTTATTCTTAACCGTTCATTTGTTCAGTTCTCGGTAATCGATGCACATGCGCATGCTATCGTCTTTCTTCTTTACAAATAGTACCGAAGCGCGTCATGGTGAGATGCTCGGTCTGATAAACCCTTTCTCAGTCAGTTCCTCCAGTTGGAACATTAATTCTTTCATCTCTGAAGGAGCTAATCAGTAAGGTACTTTGGCAACGGGCTGGGCTCCTAGCAACAAGTCAATTTGAAATTCTATTTCCCGATCGGGTGGCACGCCAGGTAGGTCCTCTGGGAACACTTCTGGGAAGTTGCACACCACGTGCACGTCTTTGAGTTCTTTCATTTTCATTCTATCGTTAATAACATAGCCAGATAAGCTTCGCATCCATGCCTCATGTAACTTTCGGCCTTGATCATCGAAATGACGCTTGGCATTGTGCAATTCCCGTCACCATAAACCGTATTCGGGCTATAGCCAGTGGCTTTGAGATGTATCATCTTTTGTTTGCATACAATTTATGCTTCGTTGGCATCTAGCCAATCCATGCACAATACTATATCGAATCCTCCTAAGGTCAGAATGAATAATCTAGAAGGAAACTTATGGCCCTCTATTTCTATTATGCAATCATCGGTTACTTGGAATACTGTTGAGTTTCTACCAACAGCAGTTTCTACGCTAAAGGCCTTTACGATGGTGCTAATTGTACAGTCTAGCTTGCGACTAAAGGTATTAGATATAAAGCTTTTACTAGCACCATAATCAAATAAAATAGCAATATGTTCATCATTAACTAGGAACGTACCTAACAAGACATCAGGGTTCCCCCTGGCTTCTTCCTCAGTTAAGGCATAAGCTCAAGTCCTAGCCTTTAGTTGTTCCTTTTCCTTCTCTTTTCCGAACCAAACTGTCCGGATCTCTTGCAGTTCTTTGTCAGATGTCCAAACAGTCCACAACCTTGGCACTTGACGAACCTCAAACAATCTCGAGAATAGTGCCCTTCCTTCCCGCATTTGAAACACATGGTGAAGCCAACTAGGCACTCACCTGAATGTCGCTTCCCACATTTCTTGCAGGCTTCATACTCCTCATTCCTTGGTTTCTTAACTTCGGTTGCATAGTTCCCTTTCCCGTTTCCCTTTGATGGGTTCTCCCACTTCCTCTTTGGTGCTTCAGGTGCCGGATCCTCATTAGCATAGTCGTCAAAGACGATTCCTCTCAGATTCACTACCGACTCGAAGGTTGAGGGTAGGTTAGCTTTCACATGGATTCGGACCCTTTGAGACAGGCCCTTGATATATTACTTGATCAACCTTTATTCAATTTCCACCAAATGAGGTACAAGTTGAGCTAATTCATTGTATCTGGAAATGTACCGGCGATGAGCCATGTTGCCAGCCTTGAAGTTCAAGAACTCATTCTCCATTCTGTCAATTTCGTTCTGAGGACAGAACTTCTTGGTCATCAGTACCTTCAAGTCCTCCCAGGTCATTCTTTTGAGAGCATTTGGTGACTTTGACCTCTAGATAGTTGTCCACCAACCCAGTGCCTCGTTGGTGAAGGAGTGAGCAACAAACTTAATGGCCTGGTCAGCTCGGCACTCGCTGATGCTAATCACTCCGTTCATTCTCTCAATCCATTCGAAAGTGTCAACTGAATCCCTCTTTCTATCAAATTTGGGCGGGCCACAGTCTTTAAAGCCCTTGTAGGTGCATCCCCTAGTAGTCAGCCCCACATTCACCTCATCCCCGTCACTGTCATAAACTTTCTCTCCAGGATTAGATTCTTCCTCTTGTTTGCTCTTCTTTAGTGCCTCAGTTAGTAAGTCAGACAGTATGACTTTCAGAGTGAGCACCACCTCACGGGCAATGGCATCCTTAACTTCGGGTTCCAATTGAAGAGTTCCTTCATTGCCATCCCCCGGTGGAGTCACGTTGGTCTCGTGCATGCTATCTTCACGCTCCACAAGCACACTTTCCTCCTCGCTGCGTGCTTGGTTCAATGGTGGCCTACCGCGTCGTCCAGTACGACCGCTACGACGTCCAGTTCCTCCCCTACCAGCCATAGTTCCTAAATTCTTGTTAAGTAAAGGGGAAACATCAATGTCATTTCTTCATATCATAGTTTAGAACAGTACGGGCAAGGTAAATTGTTAATTACAGTGACCGGTTTGTGATTAATAATTTGCTTTGCTTTTCGGGTTCAAAACTCTTCACATCAGTAGTGACATTCACAGCTATGTGCTCTAAGTTAAGGCATCTACTCTAAGTTACAAGCATTAACCTCATTACTTACTTACTGTGTTGGCGTTGGCTACCCGTACTAACATCCTCACGTTGGTCCCATTATCAGCTTGAGTACAAACATTTAGGGATGTCTGAATCTCTCAAACTATTTGCTCGGATACCAACTTGTAAGGCCTCAAACCCGGGAGGCCTGACTTGTTGGATTTACTCAATAACATAGTCATCAAACGCTGAACTTTAATTAAACATTCAACATAGCAGAAGCGTACATCATTTGGTTACACAAGCAGCGGAAGTCTAAACAAATAAAAACATTGTATTAACACATAAGCAATAAACAGGATGTCAGTCTTGAATCAGGTAGCCATCACGCCTTTACTCGTCCTTTTCTCTTGCTGCCTGAAGTGCATGCTAAAAGTCAGCTAACGCTGTGAGTTCTAGTTTTAAGCAAGCAAGTATAACATTATTTCTTTATCATTTCTGTATAAGTATATAAATATGTATACACGTTAACATTTTACTTGCTTTCATTAACATTCACTTGTGGGTACATATATAAATACATACACCTTTGCATTCATAGAACGTTCATTGGTCTTACACATAAGGATGATCAGCCCGTCATTGATTATGTAAGTCACAAAGACAGACGCTTGTCCTACCGTCATAGGCGTCATTCACAAACCGTCCGGTAACCTTCGTCCGTCCGTCATTTTCTTAAACCGTCCGACAGCCTTCGTCCGTCCGTCATTTTCTTAAACCGTCCTACCGTCATAGTCCGTCATATTCGCACGTTTTCCCTAAGGAAACTGTTTCCCAAACGAACTATATATGCAGTCGTGCTTCGATTAAGGGCCTCTGTCCTACTGTAGTAGTCCGTATTTAGTCTACCTTTCTAGACTTTAACTGTGACATCCCTGATTTCTATGCTTGTTCCTTTGATTTTACCTTGTAACCTTGATTTAATTATTACACTATGAACCTATTTGTGCCTCATACTACTTGTGATACCGTTTCAATTCAGTCTACTAAGTCTTGTCTAAAGTGAGTATTTTATTGCACTTTAGAGAGGCGATTGTGATTGTATCTGATTCTTGTGTACCTTCTAGAACTTGCTACTTATTGTAACTTTTGATGCCTTAGACTCTAACCTAATAAAAACACTTCAAGTTTATAACTTCGTTTGACTACAACAAAATTTCAAGTGTAAAAGTTACGCGTACGTAAATTTCAGGGTTTCTTTTATAAACGTCTTCGAAATCTGGTTAATTTTTGTAAATTCAATTATATATTATTATTATTATTATAATTTCCAGATTTTTATATATACATTATTATTATTTTAATTTATTAAATCATTTAAAAACCTTAAACTTATCTAAAACTATTAAAAACCATTATTTTTATTCTTTAATCCTATCCTAATCCTATACCATTTTAACTAACTAATTATTTTTGAATTTTTTTATTAAAATTTAACAAACTTTTTTTATTCTAGTCCTTTTCACTAACTATTTGTTTTTGCAAATAAGTCATTAATCTCACCCTATAAATAGAGCCCCTATTCCTCATTTATTATTCACAGCTCAACGATCTTCTAGGGCTCTCTAGCAACTAAAGGTCGTTTCTCTCATCTTTTGGAAGATTCTAGCTTAAATCCTTCCATTCTAAGTAAGTTCTTCTTATGTTATTGCTTGTTCATACTTTTCCTTTCAAAATTCTTCATAACTAGCTAGATCTATGATTCCCTAACATGTTTATGTTATAATCATAGACCTATCCAAGATCAAAAGCCTTATTTAATCAAAATTGTTCAAACTTTTATTTAAAAACTTGATTTTGATCTTTCTTGTTCCTT
The DNA here is from genome assembly GCA_023525975.1 of Smallanthus sonchifolius. Taxonomy (NCBI): domain Eukaryota; kingdom Viridiplantae; phylum Streptophyta; class Magnoliopsida; order Asterales; family Asteraceae; genus Smallanthus; species Smallanthus sonchifolius. The sequence goes on along the minus strand of CM042024.1, from coordinate 94,681,181 downwards.
TAAATTTCTAAAATCATGTTTTTACTAAAACTCCTTATTTTCAAATTAAACCTTTCTAATATTCAACTTATTTCATTTCTATCCATAATGTAACACAGCAGAATAGGTCCCTTTCATTCATTTACTAACTTCAAAATTAACAGTTAAAAGTTTTGTACACAACGAGTTTAACATTTTAAAAGTCAACTGACATATTTTTCTGAACCTAAGTTAACTAGTCACACATGTTCAAAATATATAATACGCTAATTCCTACATTCATATGAAGTTCCAAAAACTTAGACACTCGTTGGAGAGTTTAAACATTCGACGGTTGCACCAAAAGATCTTTCAATGAAAATCCATGTCTTGAAATATGACCCGGAACTACATCGGAGCTTTTCCTACATAAAAATAACCAAACAAACCAACATTAGTAATGATAGACACCCCATAGGACCCTTGATAAGTTTACACCTTAACTCGGGTCAAAACGGCACTTTTCGGGAACATTTCAGCGCAAATCGGTGGAGTTTCAGTGCATTATGCGCAGGGTCAGCGCAAATTGCACCCCTTGCAGGTCTGCACATTCCAAAATTTGTTTTAAAGCTGTTCCAACCCTCCCGACTCGGTCCTCGGACATTTTGACAACCACATAGAGATATACCATCATTATATACTTCATATAACACTTCTTAGTACCATAAGATGATTTATATACATCCAAGACCACCCAACATAATTAGAATTGAAGCTAATAACTAGATATACTACTATTTTCAAGTTTAACACTTCAAACATCAAAGCATATTTGTAAGGTTTGAACCTCAAGTTACATTCACTTATATGAGACTCTTATTTCTCAAACTCCAATCCCTTCATGTGTGATTCCCTTGATCACAATTTTACTACTACTTTCGTGAAGTTCTTAGACCTCAATTTCAACCACCTTTGTGAAGTTCATAACTTCAATAACCACGTGTGAGGTTCTTAGACCTCAATAACATTCTTTAACATATAACAATGAACACATAGGCAATCTACACAAACATATCTATTACATAACAAGTGGGATTCAAGGATCCCAATACCCTCATACTTGTGAAGTTCAAGACTTCAATTTCTTATTACCACACTATCATTTGCATACAACAACAATCATTCAATTTCTAAATTAAACACTTAATTATCAATCAACAACAATTAATCTACTTCTAACACTAGTAAGTAAGTGCAAGACACTTACCTTGAGATTTAGACGATTCTGGTGTACCTTCAATCTTAGGCACACGAGTACCTAAACAAGTTATCTTAACATTAGTTTAACATCTCAATTTACATCAATTGAGATTTCAAACACATCCATATCATCGAACAATCAATATGCACTTTTGACTAGAGTATATGATCATAATCAAAGCTTTAACACTCTTCCAACACCCTTTTTACACATTTGACCCGTTTAGAAAATCACCCAATTTTCATCAAATTTCAACTTTACAAAACGCCATAACAATTAGGGCTTTATATACAATTGTGTGTCTAACAACTTCCATAACACTTAACTAACTTCAATTTAACATCATAACATCATTAAATAAAAAAAAACCTAATTTCCTTTCAAGAACCCTAATTCTTGAATCCTTAAATTAGATGTTTTAATAATGTTATTTACCTTTCAACACATCAATCTAAGCTAGATAACAAATTATCTATCACTAATTTCACCCAACTTCAACTTAATTCAGATTTCATCTAAAAACCCACCAAGAACACTTCAATGGTGAATCAAAAGTTGGAATGGAGGCTTACTTGATGATTAGAAGATGATGAGTAAATCAACACCTTCAATTTGCACATGCAACAACTTCAAATTCAAACTCAACACCTGTTTCTCCTTGTTCTTCCTTGAAAAACTCAAGAACACACACACAAGTGTGTAAAATCATAGCCCCCCCCCCATAAAAATCTGACTTTTCAATATTTACAAAACAGCCCCTTAACTTTCATTTTTGACTCCTTTCAACCAAACTACGAAAACTTAATGTTTGTAATAAACCTCCAACTTTCCATTTTATTTATTTACATCCTTATAATATAATATGATTATATTATAATAATAATTCGGAAGTTGTTTCGTTACACATAATAAATTCGTATTTACACTTTAACCCTTATACTTTCCAAACTTACCAAACAAACCCTAAACTTGGTTAAGTATACAAATAGAGTAACTTTCAAACCGGCATGTAGTTATCTAGATAGGAAAAGACGGGGTTCCGATCCAACCAACTCTTTTCAGGGAACTTGTCTATTAGAGGTACTACTCTGGAATGATAACCACTCTAGTGTACATCAACAACTTGCAATTAATTACAATAACAACCCCTCTAATATTCTAAAATTGTTTCTAATTAACTTAACAAACTTACTTAGGGAATTCTTAAGGCTTTCAAATCCAAGTTACTACAAGTTCAAGTTCAACCCTTTCACTTACAAGGTGAGTTCATAGCCCCTCTTTTACTTTCTATCTTTGGGGTGGAAAACATGCTCTCATATTCAAACTCTATATCAATACTATTACTATACTACAATGTTTGCATACTATTTCAATAACAACTTTCTACATTTGTAAACTTAAATGAGTTCATAGCCCCTCTTTACTTCCTACTTTGGGGTGGAAAACATGTTCCTATATCAAATGGAATCAAAATTCTAGAGTCAAAACTATTCTTTTGCAGTCAATAACATACTTTCTAATTCTAGTAAAACTAAATTGGTTTATACATGTTGCTATACTATGTCGCTTTTCATTACAAAGTCTCTCGTATTTTCTAAAACCTACACAACCATTAACTTCGTGGAAGCCACGGGAGTACGTAAATAGATCTATTGGCCTGACTAGCCCATCCGGTCCTCGGGTTGATGCATGCCAATCCATCCCGATCGTCCTTCAAGTTGTGGATTCTGATCAACTTGGAAGGAGCTGGGTGTTCAGAAACTACATACTAGACACTTATACTTAGTCTAACACCCTGACAAGGTGTTGGACGAGGTTGTGGACTCATGTATAAAAGTTTAATTACTTGGAATTGTGAAACTTGTTTATGACTTGCACCTTGTTATCTATTACTATGTATCTACTTTAACCTATGTCCTCACCAACTTTTTAGTTGACCTATTTTAGCATGTTTTTCAGGTAATGGAAACTAAGTTGATGCTTCGATCATGCTAGGATTTCAAGGACTAGATATTAATAAAAAAGGGAGATTTATTTGTTCTACTTGTCTTGTTTGATTTCTTTGTAATTAATGTAATCAACTATTCAATTAATAGAAATCTCTTTTGATAATGTGTAATGATTCAATTTCGTCGCCCCTCGTGTTTCCGCGTTGGCGGGGGTGTGACATTAACATACCGAGTGCATAATAGTCGCATATCGTCCTACCGAAGTAGTCCGTATTTCCGTCCATAACGTTTAGATATATACATAACATGTAATATAAATAAATACAAAAGCAAGATTTCATTCATTTACGTTATGTCATTCGTTCATTTCATTCTTTGTATACATTCGTTTTATTCGTTGTTCATCATTTACACTCATATAACACGTATGGTCATATCAGTATTCATAACATTCATTTATTTCATGTATACACTTCAGTCCCAAAACATTTAAAATCATTTGCACGTAACACACAGGGGGCACATAGAACTCACCTGATGAGCGGGTTCCTGAAGTATAGTAGCCTGTCGGTGAGCGTCTCTAAGGTCACACACAATCTGTATAATCAAGTCATACAGAATAAGATAACAGACCTAAACGACACTAGACTTCTCTATCCTTAGAGTTAGGCAAACATGTTTGTTTCGCTAGAATAGTGTTAAGCGAACTTAGTAGTTTCGCTAGGTTGCATTAAGCGAACCTATTAGCTTCACTAGGATATTACTGAGCGAACTTATTATTTTCGCTAGGATAGTGTTAAGCGAACTTAGTAGTTTCGCTAGGAGGATCTCAAGCGAATTTGACAGTTTCGCCAAGGCATTGGCTAGTCAACTTGTTAGTTTCGCTAAAACGGTTTCAGGTGAACCCTGCATCAGCCTTCTTCCCCAACAAAACCCTAGATCTGACCCGTCGATTCATCTCGCTCAAGCTTCTAACTTTTTACATTCAAAACGTTCCATTTTCATCCATGAGCCTAAATCTATGACTTGTTTTAAGTTTCATACGTAAAAACTTAACCTTTTCTTGTGTTTTAACCTGAAACCCAAAATGCACAAAAACTCAGATTTGAGCTAGAGGTTTACCTCTTGGGGTCGATTTCTGTTGATTCTCGTTGTCGTGATGGTGCGTGACACTTCCCGAGCTTCCAAGCCGATTCCCGAGCTTCCGAGCCGATTCCCGAGCTTTCTCTCTCTAAACCTGATTCTCTTTCTCTCTCTAGGAGTTTGGGCACACACGGAAACGAGGAGGGGAGGAGTTGAGGCTGTTGGTCATAAGGGTTTCCACCCTTATCTCGGACCGTGGGTCGGCCTTCCTCTTTCCCTTCCTAATCCCTTCGTGTTACAAGGCCCGATATTATTTCGTTTATTCGTTTCCTATTATTTGGGATGTTACATTAATTACATACATGACCAACCCAAAACTTAAATTACATATATCCCATTATTTTAAAATGGGGAATTACATATATCCCTTATTTTAAAACCTAATTACATATATATCCAACCCAAAACTTAAATTACATATATCCCTTTTTTTATAAAATTATACACTGACAAAAATAGTTTTTTAAGCTTACAAGAAAAGTATGACTCTTCCGATTCTAGAACCAGCGATATGACCTTCAGATTCAAACCTAACTGATGATTCAACCGGTAATTGTTTCTTAACCCGCGATCGACGATTTCGATTCCATCGATCCTAGTAAAGTGGCTGATTCCAGCGATACGACCTTCTAATCCAGGTCGATTGATTCCAACATGTACATTTTTTTTAAGTTTCGAACACCAAACGGATCAACGGATTCAGGTTATCGAGCTTATATTGTTTCGAATGTCTTGCGAGTCCAACATCCAACATCAAGCACTTATTTTATACATATTGGTGATTGTCGAGAAAAAAATAAAGTAAAACCGACAAAAAAAAAAAGAAATAAAGACGAAAAAAGGCAAAAAAAAAAGCTGAAAAAAATAAGAAAAAACAAAAAAAAAACTAGTTAACAGTGTAAATTTGAAACTTTAAAGTTTTAGTAAAAAAAAGGGTAAAACAGTCATTGTATAATTTATTTTTATTAAAAATAAATCAAAAAGGGTATATTTGACATTTTTAGGTTTAAGGATGGGGATATATGCAATTTATATTTTGGGTTGGATATATATATAATTTATGAAGTTTGTACGGGGATATATGTAATTGCCCTTTTTTTAAAATTAAAAAAAACCTATAAAAATACCATACTCAAAATAAAGAAAATAAAATGCTCGTTTTTATGGTATAATTTTAAAAAAAATACATATTTACGTATAAAAAAGTTATAGCCATTTAAAAATTATGAGGGAAGTTAGTATAAAAGTCGGTATAAAAGTCAACAATTGTAATCACATAATTAGCATTTGTGTAAAAGATAATTAAAGTAGTCAAATTTATAAAAAAATAATTTTGCCACAGTCATTCTTAAATGTATGATAATATAGTATAGATATACTTCTTATCCATTGACTTTATGAAATTAATTCATTAAAGTTTTATTAAATTAATGATTTTTTATTAAAAACTAATTACTATGTATGTAAAAACTAATTAATATGTACATAGTTTGGATCTAATTAGTTGTTGATGATTTTATTCCGTGGCCATTCTAAATGATTTTAAAGAAGAGGGAAATGTCATATATATATATATATATATATATATATATATATATATATATATATATACCCCTACAAACATTAGTAAATATCATATATACTCAATCATAACTAAAAATATCATATATACTCAATTTAAATTATTTTTTAGTTTATGACCATTTTATCCCTATTCATTATATATTCTTTTATAACCTAATTTTTTAGTTTCATGCTATACGTAACCTAATTTAAATGATTTTAGTTTTATCCCATACATAACTAAATTTAAATTATTTATTACCAAGTTTTTGTATAATATATTTTTTTTTACTTTACGACGACCTTTATATAGTTGTTATAAAACAAAACGGGTTCCTCCTATAATTTTTATAAAACAAAACGAGTTCCTCCATATATGATATATAAATATTATAAAAGAAATTTGGTAAAATTATAAAAGAAAGTGAGAAAGTTAAATATAATATTATTGGAAAATTATTGTTTGTGGGTAAATAAATTTAAAATTAAAAATGGGTAAATATGAAATTTTAAAGTTAAAAATGGATAAATATAAAATTTTAAATTTTTTATAAAAATAAAGGTAAAAATGTCATTTTTTAAATTGTTTTAATGAAATGGATATATATGATATTTTTATATATTTGTAGGGGTATATATGATATTTTGAATTTTGGTTAGGTATATATGATATTTTCCAAGTTTGTAGGGGTATAAATGAAATTACCCAAAAAATAAAGTTCATTAAGGTCGATTTATAAATTGTAAACATGACGACTTAGTTCAAGAAAACTAACGATGACACCGAATTCTAGAAATACATAAACCATCATGAGACTGATTCACAAAGCTAATCTTGAATAAATATATCTTTAGGTTATCATAATTTTTTGATAAAGGTGGTACAAAATTTTACCAACTTGAGACGATGGATTAAGGTACGGATTCCTAACAATTTTATGTGTATGAGTTTGGATTAGTAGGAGATCTAAATTCATTTTTATGTGGCATTGAACAAGTTACTTTTATACCGAAACTGTTACTAAACGTGGCATTGAATATGACACTAAACGTGGTACTGAATCTATTATTGTTATTCTTATATTGATACTATATACTGAAACTATTACTGAACGTGGTACTAAACTGAATCTGTTTACTGTTTATACTAAACGTGGCTTTGAATGTGATATTGAAACTGTTAATTGAATATGCTATTTTTTAGATATTGTTAGCTCAACTTATGTTTATATATATACATACACACACGCATATATATATATATATATATATATATACACATATATGTGTGTGTGTGTATTAGTTGTTACTGCTCACTGAGCAAAAGCAATTTGCTCACACGTACTTGTGTTCTTGTACGTTAAGTTATCGGAAGACATAGAAGAAGAGTGCTCGAGAGATTAAAAATGACAACTATTTTTGATGAAAAAAATGAAATTAAACCTGTAATTCTTATAAAATTATGTAACGTTGTACGCATTTAAGGTTTGGTTTGTGATCTCATTCTGTATAAGTGACACGTCAACCCTAGCCGTTTTAGGGTGTTACATTTTACACACGGGGTGTAATATAGTTGGCATGAAAACTTTTACATAAATGGAACGACCCATATTTAATTAAGAGTAAGTTTTTCAAAAACATATTTATCATCAATTCGAAATAACCTGAGCAACCACCCGACTAAGCTTAAGCCTTTACCGAGGCTCACCTTTATTTCTGATCTTTTTTGAGTGATTATACACTTGAAATAATTGGTTTAAACATCATTAGCCTTTGCTAAGTAAAATCATACATTTCATTTCTTTACCACTTGATAAAACACCTGGAAGTTAATAACATAGGTTGACGTTACTAAAAATCCACTAGTACACCGTACTAATACACTACTTGGCGTATTAGTACGCCACCCACAACTTACAACCTCCAGCATATTCGTAGTGTATTCTAGTTTGTAGAGAAAGTTACAGGTCTATGCCCCATGGTGTATGTATGTGCATCTTCATCTTCATTTCATATGCTTTTTCAAGTGCTAAATCAAATCAATTTCATTTATTCGTCACTATACATTTAACATCATATATAAAATCAATTTCAGCTTCATTTCACGTTATTACTTTTATTTATATATTTTTCTGGTGTATGATTTATGCTATTGCCTATTGTCCTGCTATCTATTTTAATAAAATCATTCATTAAAAAGGACGAATTGAATAACAGAAGAAGCAGGAAACGAAGAGTCGAACTGTAGAAAAAAATTTTGCTATAACGTTAATCAACGTTTAAAAAAAAATTATATTTTTTTTTCGTAGGAGCCTTTTTTTCCGACTCGACCGGGACACTTAAATCCTCAGGACCGACCCTGGCTGTTGTCCTGCTACTATTTTAATAAAATCCTTCGTTAAAAATAGCGACCCATATTTAAAAGTGACGTATCAACTCTTTATCATAAAATACTAATAAATTTTTGGACCGACTTATAAATCCATGTTTAAGCCTAATCAAAGCATGTTACTTTGTAATAAGCTATCATCTAATAAGACGATCCACAAATCAAACAAGGTGATAAGTACACTTACTTATCATATCCCTACTTTTTATCCTCATTATCTCGTTCAACTCGTATATTTCACCACTATTTATATCGTCTCTCGGTCCTTCTTCCCCTCTCTCTAGAACTCTACTTTCTCTCTCTACAATTCTCTCCAACGAAGGGAGAGAGACTGAAACCCTCCGATCCGATTTCGGAATATCTCAATCTCATCATCCGATTCAAAGGTAACGGATGTTTCGATTTCCGATTTTTAACCTAAAATTAGACGCATATACTGATTATGCACACCGATTGATCTCTATTTATGCATGATTATACATCGATTATGCACATATGTGTTGATTTTTGGTAATTTAGGTTTCCGGATGTTAAATTTGACGGAAATTTAGGTTATACTATTCTTGCTTGATCTTCAACGTTTAGAGGATTTTGAATTTATGCATTTTGATTAAACTTGCAGTTTGGGGGAAAATTGAAAGTTATGTCGTCTCTCAGTAGAGAGCTTGTGTTTTTGATACTTCAATTTCTTGATGAAGAAAAGTTTAAAGATACTGTTCACAGGTAGGGTTTAATAGTTTTGGTTTACGGTTTATATGTGATTGTGGTTGTGGTTATGTGAATTGGTTTGTTTTGTTGTGGAGGTTGGAGCATGAGTCTGGATTTTTCTTTAATATGCGTTATTTCGAGGAGATGGTAACGAGTGGCGAGTGGGAGGAGGTGGTTAAATACTTGTCTGGATTTACGAAGGTTGATGATAACCGGTATTCGATGAAGATATTCTTTGAGATTCAAAAGCAGAAGTATCTAGAGGCTTTGGATAAGTATGTTTGTATGCATTTTGTAAATTTGAGTTTTGGTCTGATATTGTAGTTTAGGATGATGATGCTATCCAGTTCGATTTGTAGGAAGGATCGCGCTAAGGCGGTTGAGATTTTAGTGAAGGACTTGAAAGTTTTTTCGGCTTTTAATGAAGATCTTTTTAAAGAGATAACATTGCTTTTAACTTTAGATAATTTCAGGTGAGAGACTAAGAACTTCTGTTTTTGTGATGTTAATTGTTTGTTATATGATTTGGGATTTATTAAATATTGAAATAACGTGTGTTCAGAGAGAACGAACAATTATCTAAATATGGAGATATCAAGTCTGCTAGGGGTATAATGTTGGGTGAACTTAAAAAGTTGATTGAAGCTAATCCCCTTTTTCGTGATAAGCTAACTTTTCCAAGTTTAAAGAGTACAAGATTGAGGACACTCATTAATCAAAGGTTTGTATCTTGGGTTGTGGATATTGTGAGTTTTGTTGTTTAATTCTAGCCATATAGGACTTGCTTTTGATTCTATTTTTTCGGATTGTAGTTTGAACTGGCAACATCAGCTGTGCAAAAACCCGAAGTTGAATCCCGATATAAAAACCCTGTTTGTTGATCATTGTTGTGGGCCGTCACAGTCATCACAGCCAAACGGTGCACATGCTCCACTCCCTGTTACCAATCCATTATTGGGTGTTGTACCGAAGCCTGCAGGCTTTCTACCTTTGAGTGCTCATGGTGTAAGTGAAAAAAAGAACAGTCAAATTTATTCTATTTTCAGTGGTCAACATGTCTTTGACTTTTATTTTCCTGTTCTATATATCAAGCCTTTTCAGGCAGCACCAGCACCAATGCCCGCAAATATTACTGGTTGGATGGCAAATCCAACTGTAGCTCATCCATCAGCATCTGCTGGACCCATAGGTCAGTGTTGTAAAAATCGCGCCTAGGCGGCCACCTAGGCGCCGATTAGTCGCTAGGCGGTCGGTCAAGGAGTAATTTTGGCCAAATCGCTTCATTAATCGCTAGGCGGTCCTAGGCGGGCTTAGGCGGTCCTAGGCGGGGCCTAGGTGGGCCTAGGCGGCCAGATTCCGGCGAACATTCCGGCGAAAACCTGAAATTTCCGGCAAAATTCCGGCGAAAACCTTTGGTGTGGTTTAAAAATGAACATTTTTATAAAAATTACATATAAAAATGTGTGTATATATATAAAAAACTGAAAATTACATATAAAAATTCCAATCCGATTAATCCCGACTAGGCCTAGGCCCCACCCCACCGCCCGACTAGCGCCTAGCGATTTTTACAGCCATGCCATAGGTTTAATTCCACCTAATATTTCTGGTATGTGATTCAACAAATTATAAGTATTTATTGAGAATAAAAAAGCCCTAAAGATTTATAGTGATCACATCACAAATATCCCAAGTTTCCGCATTGTTCACGGCAATTTATTTAGTTCATTTTTTGCCATTTTCTGGCTGATGTGGCAGCTATAATGAAGCGCCCCAGGACTCCTCCTCCTAACAGTTCAGCTGTGGATTATCAAACTGCTGATTCTGAACATGTACTCAAGAGAACAAGGGCAGCTGGGACATCTGATGAAGTATGAACTAGTTTTTCTTTTCTTTGCATAACCTCACATGTGTGTAAATTTGACGGTATAAAGCTGAATTGTTGGGGTTTAAAATGCCAAATTCAGCTACATGTTAATGTTGTAAGTTAGTTGATGCTAAATGCTGTGTATCCTTGATCTTGGCACAGGTCAATCATATGCCTGTAAATGTGTTACCCGTTGGTTACAGTGGTCAAAGCTCTTCTTCATCTGAAGATCTCCCGAAAACTGTTGTGATGACCCTAAATCAGGGTTCATCTGTCAAGAGTATGGATTTTCACCCCATACAGCAAATTCTGCTTCTTGGTTAGTTCCCATATGTTAAAGATATTAAACTTGTGTTTACTGGTAGTTTATGTTTTCTGGAATTTTCAACTCTTGGTATCTTTTTAATGTAGTAACTTGTTTTGTTTTGTGTTGGGAAATTATAAGTTGGAACGAATGCTGGAGAATTTTTGATATGGGACTTAGGTAGCAGGGAGAGGCTTGCTCAAACGAATTTCAAGGTTTGGGATCTCGGTGCTTGTTCAATGCTCATTAAGGTTAATATTTAATCTCTTTCTATATCAATTAGTTGGAACATATTTCATTATCCATACACATGTATACATCAAATTTAATTATACGTTGACTTTGTGTTTGTAATAGACAACTTTGACCAATGATTATACTGCATCAGTCAACCGTGTAACTTGGAGCCCTGATGGAACCTTGTTTGGTAACCTAATAATTATTGCAATATTTAAAAAAACACGAATATAAACACCTTTTGATATTTAATTATCATGAACTTTCGTATTCATGTAGGTGTGGCATACTCGAAGAACATTGTACAGATATACTCATATCATGGTGGTGGTGATATACGAAATCACTTGGAGGTAGTACACTTCTTCATATTAAATGTGTATAATTTATGTTATTATTAAATTTTACTGGATTTGTTTTAATACAGATTGAGGCCCACAATGGCAGTGTTAATGATCTTGCTTTCTCTTACCCAAATCAAACACTCAGCATTGTAACTTGTGGAGATGATAGGTTAATAAAGGTTTGTATCTCATTACTTTTGCTTCATTTAAAGTTGTAAAGTTATCAAATCTATCACGTATAATATGAAGTTCCATACAGGTATGGAATGCGGTAACAGGGGATAAGCAGAATCAATTTGAAGGTCATGAAGCACCTATATATTCCGTATGCCCACATTTCAAAGAAAATATTCAGGTATCATTTCTTTCAAATTCATGTTACCTGGTATTTCACTTCTATCATTGTAAATTTGTAATACATCTAACCTTATTTTCTCCTAATACTAGTTTATTTTCTCAACGGCAACTGACTGGAATATAAAGGCTTGGCTGTATGACAACATGGGTTCAAGACTTAACTATGTTGCACCAGGTAGTTCACCCTCCACGATGGCATATAGTGATGACGGGACACGGTTATTTTCATGTGGGACAAACAAAGATGGACAATCTTTCATTGTGGAATGGAATGAAAGTGAAGGTTCTATCAAACGTACATATAATGGGCTCGGGAAACGGGCTACTAGGCCTGTACAGTTTGATACTACAAAAAACCGTTATATCGTTGCTGGTGATGAGTGGTTGGTTAAGTATTGGAATATGGACAATGCTAATGGGTTGATGGTCATTGATGCTGAGGGTGGTTTACCGGTAATAATCTGCTATCGTCTTCGTTCATTAAAATATGCACATTTTCTACTTGCTGATAACAGTTGGTAAATTATTCATTTGCAGGCTTCTCCTTGTGTTCGATTTAACAAAGATGGAATGTTATTGGCTGTTTCAACAAATGATAATGGAATTAAAATTCTAGCAAATTCAGATGGAATTAGGGTTCTAAAAACTATGGAGAATCGTTCTTCTGATGCCTCAAAAGTCGCGTCTTCATCTGCTGTGAAGGTAAAAACATTCTTCTTCTTCTTCCTTTTCATAATTTCAGATCATATAATTAAATTGTTCATGAAATTAGAAACATATACAGACTTCTGCAATGACCACACCTGGTGTTACTGCTAATGCAACCACTGGACCAAGTATCATGGATAGAGTTACCACAACGCCCCCTGCAGCAATGATGGTGAGTGTTAATGGTTTTAACTTTTTATATTGATATATCCTAAGTTTGTGCTCATTATATTAATTAAGTATTCATGGGGGTATGATTATAGAATAGTGAGAATCAGAATTTGGTAGATAGGCCTGGAGTTGGAGATGAGGCTACAGACAAATCTAGAATATGGAAAGCTACAGAAATCACAGAACCATCACATTGTCGTTTCTTACGGCTTCCAGATAATACATCTTCAGCAATGCGGGTATGTTATATAATATTTATTTTATTACCTTTTTACTTCTGTTTAATATTGTGTGCATTACAGGTCGCTAGATTGATATACACGAATTCAGGACTTGCAGTTTTAGCTCTAGCAGCCAATGCTGTTCATAAACTATGGAAATGGCAGAAAAATGATCATAATTCTACTGGGAAGGTATTTATTTTCTTAAATCTTGTTAATAGCATTAAAAACTTAATTTTTGGCGCTTATGGTTATTTGGGTCAACTAGGCAACTGCTAGTGCGCCACCTCAGATGTGGCAACCAACTAGTGGTATATTGATGACAAATGATATTAGTGATACAAAAACCGAGGATTCCATTGCATGCTTTGCACTATCAAAAAACGATTCTTATGTTACGTCTGCTTCAGGCGGAAAGATTTCTTTGTTTAATATGATGACATTTAAGGTAACCTCATGCTTTATTGTTATCTAATATTTATATTTTATACCATATTCTTTAACTTTTATTACATCTGTTTATTTATTTCTTTATATGCAGACCATGACTACATTTATGCCACCTACGCCTGCAGCAACCTTTCTGGCCTTTCATCCACGAGATAACAATATTATTGCCATAGGCATGGATGATGCTTCTATCCAAATATATAATGTCCGGGTCGATGAGGTTCTAATTTTATATTATCTTATTTTTATTGAAAACTTAATGTTGATAAAAATGAGGTAATTTTTTATTATTCGCTTGAGCAGGTCAAAACCAAGCTTAAAGGTCATCATAAAAGAGTAACAGGCCTCGCGTTCTCAAATGTTCTTAATGTTCTAGTATCTTCTGGTGCCGATTCTCTGGTAATAAATCCATGCCGTTGTCATTTCTTAAAAAGGGTTTATTATATGAATTTTTAATACCATTGGGTTGGTGGCCCAGTGGTATAGGAAAATCCTCTTGGAACACCAAAGTTTGAGGAGGTCATGGGTTCAAGTCCCACTCCCACAGGATTAAAGAAATTTGCCTTTCAAAAAAAAAGAAATATGAATTTTTAATGAGGATTTATAGTTTGTACTTTTTTATTTATATTTTTGCAGTTGTGTGTGTGGAGCACAGATGGATGGGAGAAGCAATTAACCAGACAATTGCAAATTCCCGGGGGACGTATTGCTGCTCCCTCTGCTGATACCCATGTACAATTTCACCAAAATCAAACGCATTTGCTAGTGGTTCATGAAACTCAGATAGCCATTTTTGAAGCTCCTAAACTGGAATGCTTGAAGCAGGTTTGTTTCTAAATCTTAAATGAATCTAGTGGTTAATTATCTTTCCTTTTTTAATTAATTATAACTTACTTTTTCGTTCATGGTTAGTGGGGTCCTCGAGAGGCAAGTGGTCCAATCACACATGCTGCTTACTCATGTGATAGCCAAACAATATATGTCACTTTTGAGGATGGAAGTATTGATATTCTAACAGCATCGACACTCAGATTGCGCTGTCGGATCAGCTCCACTGCATATCTGCCCTCAAATCCAAGGTGGGTTATTTGTAACTCCCCATTTCACACACACACACACACACACAAGAGAGGCAGGTTCAAAGGAGAACCACTAAATATTTGATAATCATATTAAGGACCACTTTATCACCTGATAATTTTTTACATGGTGGCATTTTTGTAATTATGATAAAAACATGTCAGGTCAGAACACGATTCACCAATGAATACACTATACGTATACATATAGTTTCTACTGTATACTGGTGTTTACATGTATTCACTGGTGAATATCACTTGTATTGGTGAATACATGTTTTTATGTTAATTACGAAAATGCCACCACATAAAAAAATTATTTACCAAATTCCACGACGAAAAAGTGGTTCTCACTTGAACCCACACACACATATATATGTATATATATATATATATATTATATAGTTATATTATGTACTTGTTTATAATATATGTTGTGGTTTTGCAGTTCAAGGGTGTATCCGCTTGTGATTGCTGCACATCCATCTGAGCCCAATCAGTTTGCTTTGGGACTCACGGATGGTGGTGTGTGTGTGGTTGAGCCGCTAGAGTTGGAAGGGAAATGGGGGAGCTCACCTGGTGTTGAAAATGGTGCGGGCTCAAGTACTAGCACCGTGGCTGCTGCAAATACAAATGATCAAGCTCAGAGATAGTGCTTCTTTTGAGAGATTTAGGGGGTACAGTTTCTTTTTCAATACCTGAAACATAGTGGGTTTAGAGTTTAGATTAGAGGGGCGACATCAAAATCTGTTTCTGATGTTGCTATTACCTTTAGAAACAAGCAAAAGTAGTTTTTTTACTCCCTTTGGTTTAGGTTTATGAAAAAGGGATGGGTTTTTGGGGAAAATGTGAATGCTCGAAGTTTTTAAAACTACATATAGTAAGTTGCGGTTTATGACATGTGTGGCTCGTAATCCTTTACAAATACGCGTTTTTGAAAGATTGCAATATGGTTATCAGGGTACAAAACATCAGGGTTCAGATTGATTGTAGCGGATAATCATTGATCAACTAAAAGGGGCGTACCCGGTGCTTGACTTAGCTCCCGCATTTGCGCAGGGTCCGGGGAGGGAGCCTTACCCTACACTTTGTGTAGGAGGCTATTTCCACGGCTTGAACCCGTGACCTCAAGGTCACTTAAGCGGCAACCTTACAAGTTTTCTCCAAGGTCCGCCCTCATTGATCAACTAATCAGTTTAAATAGAGAATAATCATTCATCAAACTAATCAGTTTAAATAGAGAATAAACGTTGATCTACAATCAAATTATTATTAACCAATGTAACTAACTAGTGGGTAAGACATATATAGGCAGATGATTAACCAACCGTCGTATATCATAATTAAGATCAAAGTGTCATATATCATAATTAAAATCATGGGAATAATGGGGGACCCAAGAGGGTTTTATTATGTAGAAAAGTGGGTCTTTGAGCCTCAAAAGAAAATGTGGATTTTTTCAGGAAAACGTGAATCTTAATGGAGGAAAACATTATTTTTTAGATGAAAACATAAACTTTTATGACATGTAGGGCTGTAAATGAACCGAACTGAACAAAGTATTGTTCGTGTTCGTTTAGCATTTAACTTGTTCATGAACGGTTCACGAAAAACTAACCGAACGAAATTTAATGTTCGTGTTCGTTCATTAAGGAAATGAATTTGTTCACAAACGATTCACGAATACGAACTGAACGAAGCCTTGTTTGGGACTTTTGATATCAACCCTATTGCCTTCCGAAATGAACACTTAATAAGATCATTTTATCATCAAGTTTTATGTCCATGTATCGAACTGATAACTAGTTATCTAACTTCACTATCAATTTTTGAAAAAGAAATAACATTTTATTCCAATTTTAGTTTTTTTGAAGTTATTAAACCCTAACAAACTGGTGCTACGTGTTTGTATCTTGAAATAAATTACAGATGGAAGTCGAAATAGGGGAAGCTTACATGATTTAGAATTGAGAACTTAGAAGCCCTAATCGAGTAATTGTGGATGCCGGAGCAGCTGCTGAAGCCGTAATCGAGCTAGAATAGAACTATAGAAGGTTGTGATAATAGGGGAACGACTCATAAATGAGAATAGGGTTTTCTAGTCGCTTAGCTAATTGTTAAGGTAATAAAATAAAATAAAAATTAAAGAATATACAAAGTTTAGATAAAATAAAGAGTTAATTGCACGGATGATCCCTGTGGTTTGGCCAAATTACGGATTTTTGAGAAATTACGGATTTGTTCCCAAGAAACTTTCAACTTGTTGCGCTGATGGCCCCTGAAGTGGATGGATGTTAAATTTTTTTGTTAAGTGGATATGAAAAGACTAAAATACCATAAATAAATAAAAACAAAAACAATATATGACCAATTAAAATTATTAAATATTAAATTAAAATGTGGGTCCCACCTCAATTCATCTTCACAGACATCATCTTCCCCCTCTACACCACACTTTTTTCAAGCCGCCTCCTCCGGCTGCCCTTAAAATCCGACAACCATTTTTTCACACCAAACACAACCTTCATTCGTCTCCACAACCACTTCGTGTTTATGTAACGATGATAACAAAATCCAATGAAAATAACAAGGAAACTACAATCAAACTAACAATGATAACAAAATTCACAACAAAGAAACAAGAACACCCACAGCCTAGCTTGATTTTGTTTTTTTTTTTTTTTTTCATTTAACAGATATTGCCAAATGCCAAGAACAATTGCATGCTCTTGGATGGAAGCCCTGATGGATGGAGGTTTGTTTAATTGTTTTCTAGTTTGTGTTTTTTTTGCAGGTACTTGTGGTTGAGGGCTTTTTATTTCTAGGTGCTTTGATTGTATAGATTTCTGTTTTTGTCTGGTTTGGTCCGTATGTGGGCTCAAGCCTAGGTTTGGTTTTTTTTGTTTTTTTTGTTTAGCTTTGGCCGGGTGATGCTTCCTCGTTGTTAGGCCTTAGCTAGTTGGGTTGGTGTTCTCCTTGGGGTATGTCCCCGGAGTTTCTAATGCCTTTTACTTCATTTTTTAATAAATTTACTGCGGTGTCGTCTCCTTTACCAAAAAAAAAACTAAATATAAACTTAAATGCAGAAGCATGTATTAAAAAAACCATCCCTATGAGATTACAATTGTTGTTTGAAACAAAATAACTACTCCCGAAACTACAAAAAGCTTTAATCAAATTTAACATGCTATACTTAAAAATCATGGTATTACGAATATAATAAATCACCAGCAGGATTTACATCTTCATTTTTATGTACAATTGTTAAGAATATAATTTAACAGTTTAAACAACTTAGATAACAAACACATAATGGTTAAACAACATTAGGGTTTAGTAAAAACATGATGTGTTTATACATAACAATATCAACACGGTGTGTTTAAATAAAAAATAAATATACACATAACAGAACAACAACGAATAAAAAAAACCATCGGAATGATAATAAAATTACTCACCAAAGGGATCTACATCTTATTTTTTTATGTACATTTATAATTTAGCAGTTTAAACAACTTAATAAAGAACACATAATGGTTAACAACATTAGGGTTTTGTAACAACATGGTGTGTTTGTTTGTTAAGATATCAACATGTTGTGTTTGAATAAACATTAACATACATATATCTGAACAATAATGAATAAAAAAAACCATCGAAATAAGTTTAAGAAAGTTTAAAAAACATAAGTCTAAAATAATAAATCCAATAGTCAAAAACGCAATAAACAAACAATCCATATGCGAAGACGGAAAACAGTGAACAAGAAATTAGAAATAAAAAAAACTCAGTTTGCTTCGTTTTGTCCGCTTGGGGCTTCGTTTTATCCGCTTGAGACAGTGCAAGTACGCATGTCATGCTATTCAGATCCACATATGTGACATGATCTTGGTCTTCTAGGTGGTTTATTGGCGATTTGCTCTCGCATCGACTTAAAACGTTTTTTTGATCCACAGCCTTTGGTACGAATACCGGTTGGAAAATTAACAGATGGTTCACATAGAAGATATGTCTACACGGTAACCCATACCGCTCATAGTTGTTGCAACTACATGTAACAACCATGTCCTCTTCCCTAACCAAAACCTGGGGAAAAAAGGGTAATAATAACGTTTAAATTCAATAACAACACATATAGTAAGAACACATGCATTAATATGAGGGTATCTTCCCTAAACAAAACCTGGGGAAAAAAGGGTAATAATAGTGTTTGTATTCAATAACAACACATATAGTAAGAACATAAATAATATAAAAAAAATTTACTTCGAACATGCCTGATCCTTCCCATAATGGTTAACAACATTAGGGTTTTGTAACAACATGGTGTGTTTGTTTGTTAATGGCTACAACATCGAGTACAACAACACAGTGTGTTAAACAGAGTGAGTTAAACAATAGTTAAAACAACACGGTGATTTATACTGAAAATGGATACATTGAGTATAACAACACAATGTGTTAAACACAATGAATTAAACCAAGTATTTTTTTTATGTTCACTGTTATGATCAAATCAACACCGTTAATCACCTATTTTATAATCTTAACAGATCGAAGTAAAAGGAAAATAAGAAACAGAAGGCATTAAAGTGAAGAAATCGATCTGAATGGAATTTAAAAACAAAGAAAACAATAAAATAAGAAAAAAAAATACCAGAACTTATGCCATTTACAAGCATGGGGCTTGACTCACCATTGATAAAAAAAATATATTGGATCCAGAATTAGAGAGAATTCTTGATTTCGTGAAAAACGAATCATGCAAAAATTTTTATATGGAAATCTCGTAAATTTCGTATGAAGAAGAAAGTCAAAAGGAAATGCATAATTTTAGGAGTTGCCATGTAACAATAAAAGTGCAAAATATAAAAATACCCCCATATTAAAATATCTGACTGTACACATGTCATTCTCTGATTGGTTCCTACATTTTTTTAGGAAAATACTATTTTGTACATGATCCTACCTATATATATATATATATATATATAGGGGAAGGATCAAGAGAAAACCACTAAAACAATGTGTAATATTATGAGTTACATATACGTAAGCGCAATTTTTTTGAATTTTTTTGTTTTCTGTTTACGTATACGTAACACTATGGGTTACGTATACGTAAGCCAATATTTAAATGATTTTTTGGTAAAAATTTGTAATATTACATTCATACTCTTATAAAAAAATAAAAATAAAATAAAATAAAAAATAAATATTATTATATTATTGGTTAAAATTGGTTTTTTTAGTGGTTTTCTCGGTTTTCGCCTAACTATTGGTTTTCTATGGAACCCACCCCTATATATATATATATATAGGGGACGTATCAAATGAAAACTCTGAGTTATTGTGAAAACCCAAAAACCCATTCTTAGCCACACATTAATTTTCTTGTTTTCTTTTTATATTTTTAAACTGCAGGGGCATTTAAGTCATCACTCTCTTTAAATCCATCCCCTATTGTTTCTCTCTCTTCAAAGATCAGATCTATCTCTCTATCACCATCACAGATCTCATCCCTCACCCCCAAATCTCACCACACCGATATGCTCCTATTTTGTAACCAATCGAACCCCCGTCGCTTTCCTATCTGCAACCATCGAACCCCCGTTGTCATAGGTTTGTATCGATATAGATTACGATGGAAATCGCTGCAGGGAGAAGATGAAACTCCCACTCCGCCCGGTCATGGGAAAACGTCTCCAGATCCGGATCCAGCCGATCTAGGGTTTTTACAACTACCAATCGCTACTGCTCATTGTGGAAATGAGTGTTCCAATGGAGATCTCAAACATTTTTATATGGATACTGATAATATTCTCCCAAAATCATCAAAAGGTAGTGTGAATTCTTTTCTAATGTAACCTGAGTTATGATTTTTGTTTGACAATGAAATTATTACCAAACATTTTGCAAGTTGTGTTTCTTGTTTTGTAATAAAATAAACACGAGCGCATATCCAACTTTGAATAATATTGCTTCTTTTTTCTATAGGTACAAAGAGGAAAAACAATGGTGGAGCTCAGGTGATTTTTTACAGCTCTGTAGTTTATGCTCTCGGTAAGTTGGATGTTCGCCTGAATGATGTTGTGTTGTCTGTTTAAGATAGATGTAGAAAAGTTGAATGGAATCTAAAGAAATCAAACACTTGTATTTCTTGAATGGACGCCAAGTTGCTGTTGTCATTTTGAATACACATCTTTTTTACTGCCAGGCTCTTTTTTTATTTTCAAATTGCCATATGTTTGTTAATGAAGGATTCTTTAATTCGATGACTTTCAGATTCTTCGGGTTCCGACTCAGAAGATTTAAAGCTTGTGCATATGGGTTCATAACCAAAGAATGAAGACACGCCTGCAGAACTTATAGATTCGACACTAGCAGCAGGAAGATTTTCTATGGAGTTAATCGGTGATGTTAAAATCTGAAGCCGAGAGGACTAAAGTGTAAATTGAGTTTACCAGGTCAGTTTGGGTGATTTATTTTTAGTGTAAATTGAATTTACACAAGTGTAAACTGAAATTACACAAATGTACACAGACCTGGAGATAAAAATCATGCAATGTGTAATAAATGTTCACAGGGTTTTTTAATTCATATACATGTGTATTTTGATTTTACATGTGTTTTTTTTTTACACAAGCAGTGTGTAATAAGGGATCGAGGTATGAGAAGAAGATCTGGGTTCAAGACGGTGTAAATTTGTTTTTCTTCTAATTTGTGTAAGTTGGTTTTACACATGTTTAAAAAGATGTTTCTTGAAATTGTTCTTCATGTGTTGTTATCTGATGATAGATATGAGAGAGAGATTGATTTTTATTATCTAGATTTAAATAAAAAATAAGAAAAAAAGGTGGAATTACCTTTTTACCCTTTTATTTAATCTAAGCCACAAGTTTTTGTATTAAATATATTAAAAATACATAATTAATTTCAGCCACAAATTAAAATATTAAGAAATGAATGTGTGGCCAAAAATGAGTTTAAAGTTTTTCACAACAATACAGAGTTTTCATTTGATACGTCCCCTATATATATATATATATATATATATATATATATATATATATATATATATATATATATAGAGAGAGAGAGAGAGAGAATGGATCATTTGAGAACTTCTAAATATTTTGAGAACTCGTCAAAAAACCAATCAAAACCATTTTTTTTGTTTTTACTACCTTTATTACTAGAATACAACATAAAAAAATGAATTTATATATTTAAATTAACATGTATTCATTTATTAAAAAATATATACACATGTGTAGGTTTACCACTTACACGTGTGTAAGTGTTTACCATTTATACATGTGTATTAATTTTTTAAAGAATAGTTTAGAGAGAAGAGATGTATTAATTGGAGAGATAAATCATGTTTTATGTTGTATTTTAATAATAAAGTTAGTGAAAAAAATGGTTTTCATTGGTTTTTTTTACGAGTTCTCAAAATATTAAGAGTTTTCATTTGAACCTAACCCTATATATATATATATATATATATATATGTATATCACACATATGTATAAAACCATTAATCTCTAGACCAATCAAAAGTACTAGAGGTCTCATCCTTTGACTGTTACACAAGGGTGCAAACGTAAAATTGTCCCCTCATTTTTGGATTAATTTTCTTTAAACTACTAATTATTATTTTTTTGAACTTTAATTACCTTTTTACACGATATTATTTAAAAAAAATTATACCACAAAAGGAGCATTTTTAATCTTTAGTTATGTATAAATTTTTTAAAACGTCTGTCATTACATATCTATAACTAATAAATATGTAACTGGCTACGCCACGTGTCATAATTCTGTGAACCGATTCTTTTTCCTACTTATTTTTTCTTCATTATTAACTATTTTATATTTTCTTTATTAATTACTAAATTTTCATTACTATTTAATATTTCCTTTATATGTCATAAATCTTCATTCCTAACAGGCGCGGATACAACTTATTAGGAGGGGGTGGACAGGCACCCCGTAAACCAGCCAACGCTCCATTAAAAATTTTCAAAATTTGTTTGTAAAGACCAATTTAGGCTAATTCCGGAAGACAGAAGAGGGAAGGGGAACACTAGAAAACAAAATTAAGGGTAAGAGGGCACATTGTAAAACAAAAATAAGGACTAGGACACACTCACAACCATGTTTTGACTTTATTCACGAGAAATAAGAAAAAGTACTAGACATTTACATTATTTTGAATTTTTTTAAATAAAACGTTGATTAAATATTTAGTTGAGAAATTACTTTTTCTTATTTAGTTTATTTCTCAATGTTAATTTTATTACTTATTTGGTTAACTAATTTTAAATAATTATTAAAGTTAAATAAACTTTGTTAATAATGCGGTGAGACACACTTGTATAGTTTCTTGTTTTATTTAACCCGACCTATTTTTTGCCACCCCTAGCAAAAATTCCTGGATCCGCCATTGATTGCTAACTATTTAATATTCCTTTTATTCAACCCATGTAGAACACGGGTTTCTAAACTAGTATGTAATGAACAATTACATATGTGTAATATGAACATGTATGCAATTGTTCATATTCTATATATGTAATAAGATGTCACATATATTGTTGGGGCATCAAGGTCCATATATGATGGAATTAAAACGTGATTAATCCTTATTTTGATAATGATAAAAATTAAAACAACATGTGTTAATCAAGTTTTCATTAAAGATGATCATATATCAACATACACATCACTAGACATGTCAATGTATTACAAATAATGTGATCAACAAGTTCTAACATGTTAAAGATGATAAAATCCAAGTACATATTATTCTACATACAAGGTGATAGTTATGATCAAAAATACAACTGGAAGTTATAGTGAAAGATCAAGATGCAACCTTCAATAACAACATAATCATGTTCATAAAGGAAGGTGCCAGCTACAACATGAATACGTTGTAGAATTAGAGAGAAATAAAAATGACATCACAGTTAAGTTTTTATGTAAATCAAAATGATTTATAAAAACATAAAAACTAAGTTCTATAAAGTGCAAGGTCGTTTCCATAAAAAGTTTTTTTTAATATAAAAACTAAAGTTTTATAAAACTAATCCTACTAAATCTAAATGGTTTAGTTAGGATTTGAATTTTGAAAGAGATGTTAGTGGGGAGTTTTCAATACATATCTTGAGAAAATAAGTTAACTATAACCATTAGATAAAAGGGTAAAGATGTTTTGTTTTAAATAATTAAATGTAATACATTCATGGTTGGTTCTAGTGGTTAGAAGATGTAACTTAGGTCTAAAGTTGGTCCTGGTGTCAAAATCCAGGAAATAACTTGGGTGTGAGAGTGGACAAAGCTAACAGTCAAGAAAGGAGTGTACAAGGCTTGCCTCTAGACCCACGGTCGATGGAACGGACGACCGTGAATGGGGCAGCCCTGGTGGCCTCTTTGTCTTGACTTGTGCCTATAAGTAGAGGCATTGTCCATCCTTCACACTCACCCCTTTATTCTTAAACACTTTTAAATATAAATCTAATATATCTCTATCTAATTACATTGATGCTCTAACATCATTTGAAGAAAGAAGATCAAGATTAAAAGCAAAAAGAAGAAGTTACACTTAAGATTATTCTTGTATTATATGTGAGGGGTTTTCACTAATATTTTTTAGTGAATATTGCTCTAATTTGTGAGAGAGAACACTATTTTGAAATAGTGTTAAGTTAAGGGAGATCACACTATTTTAATATAGTGTTGATGTGTTAGTGTTGCACTATCTTGACATGGTGCTTAGTTGTGTGGTGATACAATATCTTAATATAGTGTATACTTTTGGAAGTTCATTATCTTGATATAGTGAGGGAATGAAGAACCGTAAAGACACCATCTTGAAATAGTGTGTTGAAGAAAGTGATAACTACCTTTGACTAGTAACGTTGTACAAGATGATTACTACACTGAATTAGTGAGACGGTGATGTACCGGTGATCCCTTCCATTTAAGGGAGACGATTAGAGGAGCAAACTCTCGATTAGAGAATCGAGGAAAGACGTAGAATGGATTAATTAACATCCACTTGAACATCTATAAATTCGATTTTGTCTTTCTATCTCTTAAACTCTTTACATACATTGCATATTAATAACCATGACTTTTAAACAAAAGATAACACATACTTAATCAAGTTCTAAAATAAGAAAATTGTAAGAAAACCCATTCAAGTTAAAAAAAATGTTTGTTTTTATGACATAATTAAAATAATAATAATATATAAAAAAGTTATTAAAGTTTAAAAAAATTGGGAAAGTGGTTTAAAGAAAATTAATTTAAAAAAAGAATTATTGGATTTTAATAATCCCACCTTTTACCAATTGACCAATAATAATCCCAACTGAGAATATTCTTACCACCAGTCCCTACTTTCAAACTATTTTCTTACATTGGACCCCAGTTAAAAAAACTTAACGCCGTTAGATTTTATACGACGTGGACACCTGCAAACCGCGAAAAAATCGAGCCAAGCTAGCAGTGATCTCGTGATGGGTTTCGAAATTAAAATATCATATTTATTCATTTTAATTTATCCTATCAAAAAACAAACTTCATATAAGCATATACTTCAAAAAAAGAGGGAGTAGAATTGTTCTACAAGGGGCCATTTGGCATTTAACCGTAGGTAAGTGTGTCATAAATGTAATGTAATATTACCATACTCATCATCAAAAACTGGTGTACAAATATTATTTCAAAAGGACTGTATTTTTAGAATGTTCTGTTACATGGTAAAGAGTCAGCAAAGACCATACCACATGTATGCACAACAGCAGCAACAACCAACAAACCCCTTGCCCCTTTATCTTCGTTATTATAAATCACCAAAATGTGCTAAATCTTTATGTACACACCAGAACCACCCCAAAAGTTATTATTTAGTTACGTTTTCGGCCTCGCCTTTTGGGGTTTTTCTTGGTGTTTGATTGAACTGGCAGAAGTGTGCCCCCCTTTACCTCATTATTGGACTGAGCCAATGTTTTTTGAGCTTCCATATAAATTTGCAAGTCTCTAATCTGTAATTAGGAATTAAACACTCATCATATTTAGTTTTGAAACCGGTAAACGGGTAGTTGTTAGACTTATACCTGTTCTTGAAGATCCAGTATTTTCTCATCTTTCATTTTCAGTAATGAAATTTCCCTGAAATGACAGTGGCAAGCAATGATTTTAATCCATTTTTCTGGAGTTTTAAAAATAAATTATGTGTGAAATATCATTACAGGAACTATAGTATTGCAAATATAATCTGCCCTTTTTTAGATCAATTTAAAAGGTTTATATGCCTTTGAATACATCAGGATGACTTTCATCCGGCTTGACCCGTTCCCTTTATTTTAGTTAAATCCTCTAGCTTAACCAATTAAAGATGAAATTTAACCCAAATCGGGGTCGATATCACACTTCTATTGATTAGACTATTATTGAAATATCATTTGTCTCCGCGTGCGCGCATGTTTAAGTATTAACAATATAAAATTGCTATGTATAATTAATTTTTTAGTACTTTAATAATGAATGCATCATGTACATATGCGTGCACCTCACGCATCGTCTTGGTTTTAAATTGCACGATGCGCTTTGATGCATTTGGTCCCAATATCCGATGCGCGTTGCACGATGTATGCGATGCGTTCTTTATTAGAAAAATACTAAAAAAATTAATTATACGTTAACATGTTGACTTTTAAACACTAAAAAATAAGAAATTAAAATAAATAACTACAAAAGAAAGCTTTATGTACCATAATAAAAAACCTTATGTACAATCAAAATAAGCATAACTCATACAAGTAGTCTATTCATAAGGTATTAAAATAAATAAATAAATAAATAAAAGCTTTCAATTGAAAAAGTCTGACCCTAATTGAAAAGATCCAAAAATTCCATATTGCGCGCATTATAGCGCATTTTGCCCCACCGTATTTTGCGAAATTGGCGCAACAATCACGCATTCTGGAAACGCAGGCGCAACAATCATGCATTATGGAAACGCAACGCATCAAGTGTAGCGATGCGCTACGATTGGTGCAACGAGCGCATCACGCATTATGTGCGCAATTTAAAGCCAAGCGCATCGCGCCTTGCGCTTCCTAAAACTAAGTGTGCAACATTTCAAAGACTACAGTCGTGTACGAAGAAAACTACCTCTCCTGGATCTCCTTGTACTTATTCTTCAGTGATTCTTGTTCTTTTGCAAGCTCTTCATTAATCTAACAACAAAGAACAAGCACAAAAATTGTGCAGTTAAAATATCAATCATAAAACGAATGACAGAAATGTGAAAGATGACAGCCACATTAGCTGTCACAAGCGCTCTCAAGCCTCATCAGAAAGACTAACATGTGAAACCGCCTTAGTCTCTTTGGAAAGCTCTTCCAGTTTATGTTGAATTTCCTGTGTCCTTTCAGCTTCAATTTTCTCTATTGTTTCAGCTATGGATATCTCCTTTTGACTTTTTGCCTCAGCAAGTAGTGCTTCATAATGCTGAAAAAATTATCATCTTGTGATCAAAAGTTGTACAGAAAATTAACCAATACAAAAAACATATCATAGGATTTACATACTTGTCGCTGGGTCTCCATTTGGGTCGCAAGAAGAAAGTTGTACTCATCCACAATCTGTTTTTTAGATAAAAGAATAATTAGCATTACATTTGATCAAGAAATACAAATAAAGATTTAGGGGAAGTTACCGTATCAACTTTGCTGCTAAAAAGTGCCCCACCAAATTCATCATCCACTTTATCACCGCACTCCCCTTCACTTGATTGATGATCCGTCACAACTGATTTGCTTCCAACTTTTGATTGATTTAATCGATGCACGTATTTATCACCAACATAATCCCAAATTTGCTGTGTTTCCAGTTCTAGTGAATAGCAATGTTGAGCTTGCCGATAATGCTCGATAGCATGCCCTTTTTCATACCTTTAACATCAACAATTTATAAATTTATAATATATATATAATAGTAATCAAAGTTATGAATAGTTGAATACCCGAAAGAAATATTGAAAGTTATGACTTATGAGTAGTATGTTACCTTCCACACCCTACAAAACCACATATCAGACAGGCCCACGGGTTGCTAGATGTGCCACAAACTGCACAGGTTGGTTTACCATCGTGCTGCTGACAAAGTCGACAGACCTAACACAAGAAAAAGTTAACTTCTTTTGCAATTGAATAAGCTACCAATGTTACAACTTAATAGGTGACAAAAAGAACTCAAGGAACATCAAAGATTTCAAATTTTAATTAAGATCATGTTTGCACAATCAGTTGTTATTACAATATCATGCCTATGTCAAGACTCTTTAAAGTCACCATTATAGCTGAACAATTAAAAAAACTCAAGAAACATCAAAGATTTCAAATTTTAATTAGGATTATGTTTGCACAATCAGTTACTATTACAATATCATGCCTATATCAAGACTCTTTAAAGTCACCATTATAGCTGAACAATTCAAAAACCCCAATATAGCTAGAGCATTTCAAATTACATAAGCTTGGTTTTAAAGCATGAGGCGCTCCGAGGTGTGAAGCAAGAGCTTCACGTACACGTACACAAGGAATTGCTCTATGTACAACCAAATAAGCTTTATGTACAACCAAAAGTTGCATCTCTCTCATCTCTTTTACATGTCAGCCTTTTAATCAAAGTAAACCATTCATAAATCTTCATTCTTTTGGTCTTTTTTACATATTAGCCTCCTTCAAACCCTATATTTAACCAATTTAACCCACATGTACATGAAGTGCCACCTCAAGGCCCAAAGGCATTTTTCCAATCACCTCGCGCACCTCACGCCTCAAGCGCTATTTTTAAAACCAAGTACATAAGTCAATTCATGCAAGGAGAGCTAGTTTAGGGGCCAAGACGAACTACTTATATGTCAATATATTTCTATCCTGTGTTTCATAGACAAAAGTTAAAACACCCAAAAACAATTTGTGTACAAAATTATGGTAAACAAAACAAAGAATACAAACTGTATTATAGAACCAACCTGGCAAGACAAGTAGGTCCGCTTTGAGATACATGGACACTGAAACGAATGGTCACAATGTGTAATTTGTATTGCACTTGTATCATGGTCCAATCTCTCTACAATTTCAAGAATAATCCAAACAAATCGCCAACAAAACCCAATCACAGACACAAAAAATATAACTATTAACACATCAATAAACAATTTCACAGTAACTCACCAAGACAAACAGGACAAGTAGGTAATTCTGTATACCCTGGCTGAGGGATGCTAGCTGCATCGGCAGAATCTGTGTACTCCACTAATTGAGCAAAGTAGATATGGCAAACCTCATTCTGAAAGATAAACCCACAGAATTAGGTTTTCAAAATTAACCTTATGATTGATCAACAATACACAGAATTAGTCAATTACAAGTGCATCTATGCATACACATACATTAGGTATTCAAAATTAACCTCATGATTGACCAACAATACCACATAATTAGTTAATTAGAAGTGTATCTATGCCTACACATAGATTAGGTATTCAAAATTAGCCTTATAATTGATCAACAATACCACAGAATTATTCAATTAGAAGTGTAACTAAGCATACACATAGATTAGGTATTCAAAACTAATCTTATAATTGATCAACAATAACATAGAATTAGTCAATTAGAAGTAAATAGATTCAGTATTCAAAATTAATCTCATAATTGATCAACAATACCACACAATTAGACAATTAGAAGTGTATCTATGCCTACAAACAGATTACGTATTCAAAATTAATCTTGATCAACAATACCTCAGAAGGACTAAATCGCTTTCCGTGGTAAGATATACAGAATCCATCAGCAGCCGCTTGATTTGCAAGCTTAATTAGCACGCTATACCGATCTTCCACGGCATCATTTCTTCAAATCACACAACATTAATCCAAAATTACAAAACCTAAACACGAAAACCTGATGAAACTGAGGCGATACCTGATGAAACAAAGATCGGTGAATTCATCAACGTGACGGCCACAGAAAGCGATGAATTCTTCATCCGAAAGGTAGTTTGGTACGGCGACGATGAACACAACTGTTGTGCGTGTGGCGACGTTCCACAGCGTCATGACGGGATTAACGGAGGAGGAAGTGAACGGTAGATTGCGGAAGAGGTGAACTACGCCTTTGAGTTCAGTAGGATTGAAGAGGTTTTTCTTTGACCTAGGGTTTGAAACTCCGGCGACGGCAGGCTTGGTGCCAGATGTGGCGGCACCGTCGCCTAACGGCGTTAGGTACGGCGGTTGGGGAGCATCAACGGTGTGAATTTTGAGAGTGAACATTTTTTCTTTTTGAGTGTACTGATTGATGGATCTTGGCGGGCAAAGGAGAAGAAATTGGGTTAAAAGTACTAAACAAATAAAAATAAGTGTGATTCTCCAGCACTATATAGACGAGAACAGCTGAATAAATAAATAAATAAGAACAAATTTTTATTTTTTAATAAAAAAAACAACACCATGTGCCATTATAAATCTGATTAAACTATTTTTTAAAGTGATTTGATTTTTTTTTATTTTTTTATTTATTTTTACTTTTTTTAAAACGGCATGTATGTTAGGATGTCGCTAACACCACCTAGCCCAGAGTTCAAGTCCTGGCACAGCGGGTGTTCCTGAAATTATGAAGTACACCTTGTGAGCATTGAACCCGAGACCTTCACAAGAGAAAAGCCTTATGGCAAAACCCCCTGACCACCAGACCAAAAGCCTGATGACAAGTGATTTGATACATACGTACAGTTTGATGTGTTTTGCCGTTTTGGTGTATTAATCATTTTTTAATTTTTTTGTACGGTATGATAGTTACATTTTCTTTCTTTTTAAGTTAAAAGTACACGGATGGTCACATGGTATGTCTAAATTTTGTATTTGATTCATAAATTTGAAAAACTACATTAACAGTCTTAAATTATATACAAACGTAACATGTTTGGTTGGTGGAGTGGATGGCGCTTAACTTTTCTGTTAAATATTTTGAAAATGACTAAAATACACCTAGATTAAAAAATTAAAAATAAAAAAAAAGAAATAAAAAAACCCTATATTTATACCCCTAGTTTTTAGGCAGCTCCACCACTTTTTTCTAACACTTTTTTTTATTTTTTGTTTTTTAGTCTAGGGGGTATTTTGGTTATTTTTAAAATATTTAACAGAAAAGTTGACTGTCATTCACTTCAAGGATCAAACACGTTATTTTTATACATAATTTAAGACTGAAAGTGTAATTTTTCAAACTTATGGACCAAATTCAAAATTTAGACATACCATAAGACTTTCTGTGTACTTTAACTCTTTCTTTTTTAAATTTTACTTATTAATATTTTTGATAATTCTTTCAAAGGCATATCAATATTATAAATAATAAACAAAGATTACCAAAAAAAAACTCCAAAAAGTAGGAGCCTAACAATATCCTTTATTTCTAAGACATTTAGGTAAAAGTTAACCATAATTTACTAAGCTAGTAAAACACCGTGATGACAAAATAAAACATGATTCCAGTAATTAGTAAGAAATTTCTTTCAACCATAAAGTAAAACTTGCTTACATTTTTATAACACATCTTATTATTTAACTTACTAGTTTAGATCCCGTATTTACACACGGGGTGAAACATATCAATATATAAATTTTTTAAATCTTTATGTATATATTTTACATGTTTAAAAATATATTACATATATACTAAGGATAGATACAAACTCAAAATATGTAAAAATTAATATATAATTGGGCTTCAGAAATATAATTTAAACTTTCATTACTATTTGATTGAAATAAAAGTTACATAAATAAATTTCAAAGTTTCTTATAATAAGGGATAATTAAAAATAAATGTGTTTTATTAGTATAATTATAATTTTATTTAAAAATTATTAATATTAAAATATGGAAATGCATTAAATAAGAGAGAGAGACGGAAAAAAATGATGAGAATGAATATGGAGGCGACACGTGGTAATAGAAAACCTTTATTTATTATATAGTATAGATTTAAAGCCCGTGTGAATGAAAAGAGTAGTTTACAAGTATGAATGCATCATGTATAACACTTCTTGCTTCCACTCCTCACACCGAAAGACTCAGATCAGATTTCCCCTGACCGGCGTTGCTTGAAACCCTAGAGGCCAACTCCCCTTCTCACACCAAAAGACTCAGATTAGGTTGCCTCTTACCGATTTGGTCCACAGCTTTGTTTGAAACCCTAGAAGCCAAGTCCCCTTCTCACACCAAAAGACTCAGATTAGGTTTCCCCTTACTAATTTGGTGTCCACGGCGTTGCTTGAAACCCTAGAAGCCAACGAGCTTCTGAAGGTAAAATTTCTTTGATTCTAAATTCGTTTTCATTTTAAATTCGCTTTGCAACAGCCTAACATGTTGTCTTCGGCGAAGGAAGCAAAGCTATGGGGAGGGAGGTTCGAGGAGGGAGTGACGGACGCTGTCGAGAGGTTCACCGAGTCGATTTCTTTCAACAAGTATTATGTTTTTTTTCTTTAATGTTTTCAGTTTCTTTATAAGTATTGTGATGAGAGTGTAGGGTCCTTTGAAGGATGCAGTTGAGATGGTAAGGATAGAAATGGTGGATGGTGGGTTGCTACAGGACTGCCTTGAATTGGGTAGCAGTAATTTGAAGGATGTGATTCAGATACTAAAAGATGTTACTTTGATGTATCTTGAATGAGAGATGGTCAATCTACATGATTCTGTTCTGAAGGTTGGTTTATATTTTGCATTGCTACCCATTATTATTTTTTGCAGTTTTGTTCAAATAGTGTGATTTTTGTAGGCTTTATTGCAATATGATCTTCCATATTTTGTTGTTGTTATGTAATGGTTTTGTAGAATTTAGTGGTTGCAGCTTGCAGGCTATATTTTTTACATGTTAGTTTGATCTGTTAGTAATCAAATGTGCTGAATAATTTTTTATTTATGGCTTTTGTTATAGGGTGTCTCTGATTAGTGGATATTGGTGAGGGCTCATGGTACTTCTGTTGGGCTCCCCACTCAGGATGACATGGGAAACAGTGAAGTTGCTTCCCTTGAAGGATCTATGCTTAAGGGTGATCTTGCTTCCCTTTATTTGATCCTAATCACCCCTTTTTATATATTTTTTTCCTTTCAATTTAAGAAACAGTGTTTACGCGGGGTACTATTTTCGCTTCATACGCATAAAGATATCGGTAAATATGTTAAGACCCAATAAAATTGTTAAATCTTATCATTTGACCTGAATTTGTATTTGGCATTGGGTTTTAAAAGGATTATGTGGCACGGAATAATCACCTTTACAAAACGTGTCGCAAGAAACTATGTTTTTGGATGTGGTTATACTGTTTGAAGTTGTAACTGAATATTAAAAAAACTTAAAATCGGTTTTGTTGCAGCTACATCCAAAAATGCTTATTTGACCTCTAGATAATGATTTTCACTAATTATATTGTTGAAACCAATTATTTGCAGCATGGATTTGTTGCAGCTTCTCTGCTTCTTAGAATTAATGGCAGTGAATCTAGCAAGACACGAAGCCGGGAGAGATCTGATGACCCGTTTTCATTTTCTCGCCAAAAGCGTTCAATGAGACTGAGACTGTACGTTCAATGAGACTGAGATTGTACCTGTCTATTGAAATCTACTCTGAAGAAGAGAGAT
Organism: Smallanthus sonchifolius; assembly: GCA_023525975.1. Lineage (NCBI taxonomy): Eukaryota > Viridiplantae > Streptophyta > Magnoliopsida > Asterales > Asteraceae > Smallanthus > Smallanthus sonchifolius. Next base: position 94,647,739 of record CM042024.1, on the reverse strand, counting down.
GATAAATAAGCTTCTTATCATCTTTCTTCCATGTTATATGGCCTAACACCATTTTTGCCAAACACTAGGTAGGTACCAAATAGGTAGCACCTACTCTTTGTTAACCCTAATCTCATTTTTAAATTTCTTTTCTTATTTTTATTTGTTTTGATTTTTTTACATATATATATATATATATATATATATATATATTGCTAATGTTATGGTAAAACAGGGCTGCTATAGATTATTTCTATCTGATTTCGTATAGGGGACCCATTTTTCGTGGCATGGCTTTTTGGTGACAGATAGCTTGTAAGTGTTATTAGCTTAAACTTGCCTCCTTTTTGCGTTCTTAGTTGTGATTGTGAAAGATTAATTATTGTTATAAAATATTTAATGCGGAAATGAACCACAAATATTTGAAGATTTTTTCTCTTAAATCTGTGTTTTATGTGACTCTTGGTTTGAAGTAACCATAATTAATCTTTTTGTTAGTTTGTGATAGATCTAATAAAAAATTGAGGGTTTTTGCTACTGTTTGAACTATATTGGTCTACCCTGTATTATTTATATATATTCAATTTATGACTAGCTTGCTCTTGCACTTACCACAGGGTAAAGATACAAATTGTTTTGGCCTGATCAACCAGAATTTGTAAGAATGACAGCAAAATTTGGTACTACTATTGTACCATCTGGTGCTGTTGGAGAAGACGACATGGCTGAGGTAATCAAACAGTATTATATATACAAAATTTGCTCTTGCTCATTATGTTTTTTAATGGTCACTTTGATTCTTTCAGTTGATTCTTGATTATGATAATGTTATGAAAATCCCTGTGCTAAATGACTACTTAAGGAAAACAAACGAACAGGGTATTAGATTAAGGTGAATTTCTTCTCCTTTAGTCCACACTTTGTTGTCAACTTTTTCTCTAAACCTCAAGGAATTTAACAATTTCCAAAATCAAAAGCCCTTTGACCTAAAAAGTCAAACTTACCATTTTTTCACTCACTGGTGTATGATTAACTTATTCTTATATTTTGGTTACAAGTCCGAAATGGAAGGAGAAATTGCTTTTATCTTATTCTAATTAATCAATCACCCTAAGCAGGAGGATGAACATAAGTTGCTACAAGTTTGAGGACACTTTTCCTTTGTTTTCTCTCAATAAAATGTCACAAATTATGAAATGATAATTGAGTACAGAAAGCAGTATGATTTTAAAATTCATAACTGAGTTCTGAAATATCACACTAGCCCCCAATAGCAGCGATAAGAAAATTGTCATTGATTTTTGTTAGCGTCTATGTTTTATGTTGATGAATGCTGTTTGCGTTTAGTTTTTTTCTTGCTTGCAGGTAGCGTGTGTGAAATTGGGGTTATTACTACCTGCTACTGTTACTAATTGGTATGCACTTCAGCTGATTTTTCCTCACTCTTTTGTAATTTGCAGTTGTAGTTTATGCTTATGGATTAAACTGTTCCACCTTGGCAGCGAGATCTTTGTATTTGCTAAAGATTTGAACGCATTAACAAAAAAGTCGCTTAATTCGTTTTCTAAAAATTGCATTTTTTTTCTTTGGAATTGAAGAAGGCGATCGCACGTCTGGTTTTTATGTAGAACAAAAGTATTCGCATATAAGTATGGGGTTTTGGATATACGTTCTCTAAGTGATTATTGTGACTTTAAAATACGAAGAATCATGATGGATGGCTTAATAATTTTGCATATATTTTCAATAATTAATTTTTTTAACAATTGTTAAAAAGTGCTATTTTCCAGGTAACTGCATGAGTATGCTAAAATCTAATCAACAGGTTCACATGGAATATGATTTCCGAGTTTAGCGTGCCGCATCGCGCGAGGGCATCATACTAGTTAAAGTTTAAAGATACATGCAAGTCAAATACCTCACATTTAAATAAATCAATAGACCTCTTACTAAAACTAAAATCAAACGTTCTGTAAATATTTTAACATTAGAAATCAAACTTAGTCCCAAAGGGACATCATGGTGGTTAATAAATAGTGTATCCCACAACCAAAATGTTTGGAGTTCAAATCCTGTATGAACTCCTACAAGATGCAGGCTGTGATATATTTTTCTTAAAAAATCTATAAACAAAAGAATTGATTGGCAAGTCTTTTGTAGGGTTGTTCATCGGGTCGGGTTGCGGGTTACTCGGGTTGGGATTTTTTTTTGTTGAAACCAAAATCCGAACCGAACCATATTCGAGGAAACCTAATCCGAACCTAAAACCACATTGTAATTCGGTTTGGTTTTCGGTTTGAACCTAGCAAACCAAATTAGAAATAAAAAACTTTTTTTTTCTTTTGGTAGCCATAACTTATTCGGTTTAAACAACATAATATTTTGAAAAAGTGTAAACAAAAACATTTCTTTATGAAATATAATTCATATATGAGTATTGGTTATTGATATAAATGAATTGGGTTAACTATAAAATATGGATTAAAATAGTGGTATAACCCAATTTGGGTTTTTTTGGTTCAAACCGAATTCAAAATCTTGAAACCTAAACCAAACCAAAAACCAAATATATAATTCAGTTTGGTTTTAAACGGTTTCGATTCGGTTATCGGTTTAGTCGGTTTGAAACCAAATATTGAACACCCCTAGTCTTTTGTATGTTTTGTTGATTTTTGATGTTACTACGATTTTGGATCAAATTAGGCTTGTGATAAAACCCATGTATATATAGCAGACCGCAGGCGGTCTTGTTTCCTTACTGTATGTATGATCAAGGGGCAGTGAGACGCCATGTTAGCACTAACCGCTAACCGTAGTGTTGTATTTCCCGGATTGTCAGCGCCAAATCATTGGGCCCACAAAGCATCACTCAGTTTAACCTTACCTCTATTGATCAGTCAGATGTAAGACAAAACATTAAGAAAGATCATATGGCATGAAGATAAATTAACTGAAAGTTTAAAGTTTACAGAACAAAGGCGATGAACAGAAACCAACTAGCATGTCAAGAAATTGTATAAAAATACAAATAAAAATAAACCAGGGCTAAATATATGAAGAAACAATTCTTTGAATTTTTCTTTCACACAATTTGTTCAAATACGAAGTGTTTATACCGTAGTGATGAGTTTTAATCCGTGAATAATGAAGCTGCAACGGTTTTCAATGATTCACATGCTTTCTGCAGATCAGATTCTGTGTGAGCAGCCGAGACATATATCCTAATCCCGACTGGAAGATTGCATTTATCAACAATCGATCTTTTTGAAGTTGTTACAAAAACCGAGTGTTCTTTCAGTACCTGCAATTGCATCATTTTCACGAAGAAAGTATGAGTTGTACCGTACAACCCAACAATGGATACAGCTGGTAAGACTTTAAAGTCAAAGGTTTGACATTTACCCGGTCAGCAAGATCTTCAAGTAGTTGAAGATCTCTCTTCAATGACCCTGTGGACGTTTTAAGTCTGAGGAAAACAAGTGGTGACATTATATCACTTGCAAGTTCCAGGCCTTGTATTCCTAATAATCCTGCATTTGTAAAAACATCAAGAATGCCTTCATATTATTAAGGTTTAAATTAGGGATGTTCATGGTCCGGTTCGGCCGGGTTTACTGAATTTCTGGGCTGAACCGGTAACTATGGTTTTTGGATAAACAAAACCAAACCGTGACGGTTAGTTGGGTTGGCCGGACCAGCCAAAACGGTTCGGTCTGGGCTGTTTCTTTTTTAACACCGAATCATACCATTTTCAATGTAGGCTTTAAAAAAGAGGATTGAACGTTTTACCCGGTGTTGCAAAAATCGGGATTAATCGCTAATCGGAGAATCACCTTGGAATTTTCATGTAATCGGTCCACTAATCGCTAGTCGGTCCTAGGCGGTCCAAATCGGCTCAAATACTTTTTTTTTCATTTATCACTTATTCTTTAATAAAATTACAAGTTTCATCCTCAAAATTGACTAAGACTTTTACATTTTTTTTCATTTATCACTTATTATTTAATAAAATTTAGTTTCATCCTCAAAACTATAGTTTTAACAAAATTGACCAAAACTTTTACATGTGTGTGCATCAAGATGTTGTACATATAGGTTTTTAGGTTGTACATGTATATTTTTTATATATTAAAACATATATAAAGCTTATTTATAGCTAATTTTTTGTTAATAATTCTAAAAACATATAAAAATTCCAATCCGATTAATCCCGATTAATCGCTAGTCGGTACCCCACCGCCCGACTAGCGCCTAGCGATTTTTACAACACTGGTTTTACCTTTTGAGTATCAAAGGTTTTTACGAAAAAAAGTGAAGAAGAAAAACTTAAAAGCACGGAATTGGTTAAATAAATAACTATACATATTATAATTAAATATACTTATCCTTATTATGATTGTTAGATTGATATGCGTGAAAAAAAATATTTTATCTATAATTTTTATTAAAACTATACAGATTAAAAAAAACTAATTTTTTTTATTAACATCTCAGCCGGTTCCAAACTGTAAACCAAACCGTATTACTCTTAACCCGGTCGAACCGGCCAATTTAGCTCGGTTCGGTTGCTTTCAATGGTTTTTGAACCTCTCTAGTTTAAATATTTAATGGAACATCCATGAAAATATTATAATGTGGACAATATTGGTCAAAAGGACGTAATAAAAACCCATCAAAGAAAAAAGACAAAACAAAGGCGTTTTTAGGTGAAAATCAATAACCTGTGCTTAATATTTGGGAATTATCTCGTAACTTTGTTATGAGTTGAGGGTTTTCCTCTATGACATCGATGGCAGCAATTGCCGCACTAGCCAAGTATGGAGGAAGAGATGCGGAAAACACATAGCCTGAGCTGCTGAGGCGCTACAAAAACATAACACGTTAACATAAGAAATAAACACATGCTAAATTTTTGGTGTTTGTCTAAAAATTCAATGCATTGATCGATCCTTTTCTGAACTAAACAGATCCATAATTCCATATCAATGTTGAAATATAAAAAAATGTATTGAACTTAAATGTCAGACATGTTAGTTTTAAGTTGATGTAATAGATGTAGGAGTGCTTGTACATACTTGGTGATCAACAACTCTGTGACTCCCGGTGCAAAATCCACCTTCTGAGGCCAATGCATGTCCCATTGCAGCAGTTATTATATCTATCTTATCAACCTACAACAGGAAGACCAACATCACCCTTTTTACTAAAAATCAAATATACATGAACATGTATATGTGTGTATACATACACACACACGTATATATATGTGTCACGCACACAAGGTGAGGTTCGTTACAGAACACTAAATTATTACATGAACAAAAAGAACAAACCTAAACCGTTTAGTTTTTTTTTATCAATGGTTCATATTTTTATAACTTGTTAGTTCTTACATGTTTTTTTTTAACTTTAACTGTTTACCTACACATCTGTAGGTAATATAACCTACACATGACTTACACATGTGTAGGTCCTACACATGAACGAAATTTGTTCATATTTTTTTCTTGGATTTTAAGAGAGATGAATGAACATTGCATTTCAACCATTTTCTTATATTTTAAGAAAAAATTAAGATTGAAAAAATGAACGATTTATTTTGTTCCGTGTGTTCTCACAATATATAGTGTTTTGCGTAGATCTCTCCCCTGCATATACATATATATATATATATATATATAGAGAGAGAGAGAGAGAGAGAGAGTACCGGAACATGGAAGTGCTCAGTTAGACCTCTACCAGATTTGCCAAGCACACCGAAAGAATTGCTCTCATCTAACAAAACACGAAACTTGTACTTCTCCTTCAGTTGGATAATCTCATCCAGAGGAGCAATTTGACCAGAATTCTGAATATTCAATAACATATATCAAACATCATAATGAGCCCGACTTATGAACCAACTTGTCAAAAAACTTGGTGAGCCCAAATGAGTTCATTTTATGACCACCCAAGTTGAGCTCAAGCCAAGTCTGGTTCAAGATAGGCAGCTCAGCGAGCCTAATGAGCCAAGCCTATACAAGCAACAATACATATCTAGCCTATTTAAGACTTCTCTGATAGTAACTTTCTAGAAAATGTGTGTTTATTTGTAATGTTCACTTTTAGTTTGATATGAGCCATATGAACCAAGTAAAAAGAATTATAAGCATAGTTTACTAGAAATACCTGGTAAACAGCTTCAACAACAATGTAGCGTCTCAGTTTCTTGGCTCGTTTATTGTCTTGAGTTACTTTCTCAAGTGTACTTTGTAGAGACTGCATGTCGTTGTGCTTAAAGTATACAATTGTGCTTCTCGACAAGTATAAGCCATTCTGTATCCCCCAGTGCACGCCTTCATCTCTAAAAATAGCAAAGTGAACTTGTAATAGAGAGCTTATTACACGTAAAGCTTCACAACTGAGCATATAGCAAGAAATTAAATAGCAAAACAATAAGACTTACACAACAATGAGATCTCCTTTCTTACAAAATGCAGGAATTGCACTAAACATAGTTGAGAGTCCATAAGAATAGAGTATGGAATCAGGAGTTCCCAAAAACTCTGCTATTCTGGTTTCACAGTCAAGGTGAACATCTACATGAAAAGATAAAGGCAAAAGATTATGTAATTGCTTTCTAAAACATATAAACACTTGAAATTAAGGTCAATAACAAGATTATTTGCATCACTAATAGGTTTATACCAATGGTTCCGTAAAATTGACGGGGACCACAAGAACCAACACCATATTTCTCTAGTGAGGATGTACATGAATCCTGCAATATTGAATTTATATAATTAAAACTATATGTAAGCAAAGTAAATTATGAGGGTGGGTTACTCACAAGTAACTTCTCGTAACCCATTAATCCTAAGTAATTTGCTGAAGCAAAGTTAACCACTTTTTTGCCATTGATTATTGTGTGAGGTCCTGCAGCACTGTAAGTAATGCAAACAGTTATAATAATGTATTGTCGTAGTTAAATATGTTTTGTGCGAGTATATAGATGGCAAGTTCAAGTTTCAGATGTTACATGAACAAATCACAAACAGGTGATTTTGAAATATTACACATCATGCAATATCATACTCGTCATGCATGTGCTTGGAATCCCACATAGTTACATGACCGCCTTAAGGTCATTTAACAATTAACATTTTCATTTTTGTGAATGCTTGCGATTCCACACAAAAAATGGAGAACAGAGGTAAATTCTAACATTTTTCATATTCATATTAATATAGAATATGTAATGTATTTCAATACATTTGAAAATTTGTGGTAGTTATCAAGAATCCTAATATAGTCAAGAACACAAAAAGTCAAAGGCTCAAAGGTTATCTTTTTTTTAGAACCTTGGCACAATTGAAAGGTAGTTGCATAGATACACGTATATACATAGGTGTGCATACATATACGTGTACATATAGGGGGTGCTTGTGTAGTTATATATGCATGTACATAAAGGCATCTATGTACACATATTATGTCTATATATACTATATGTGTGGTTTAGGCCTTAGGGTTGTCATGGCATATAGACTCTTTTTTTAGGGGAGTGTATAGGTATTTTCAAAGAGGGTTAGTGCTATGTTTTCGTGTCGTTTTGCTCTTTTACATGTTGCTACTATAGTTTTCTCACCACCTTATGCTAGCAGTAGTTTACTAATATCATTATTAGTACCTTCGTTTGGTTGTTGCCTTGATTCTATTAGTCATGTTTTATGTTACCTGGATTACTAAACTATACTGCACATGTCGAATAAAGGTTTTTGGAGTCGGAGGTCTCACTAGGGCAGCCTCTCTACCCCATGGGTTAGAGGAAAGGTTTGTTCCCATCACACCCTCCCCAGACCCTACCAAAAGCCCTGCTATGAATGGGATTTTACTGGATATGTTTGTTTGTTATACGATATGTATGTATATGTATACATGTCTATATGTGTGTCTGAGAAAGAGGGAGAGAGACCTTAACAGTACTGGAACTTCCCTTTTCATCTCTTCTGTTACAGGCGGTATAAGAGACTCTGGTACCCATTCATCACACAGCTCATCAATCTCCTACAAACATCAGCAAAACAAAATTAAAAAGTCAAAATAAAACATCAAGGGAAAAAAAGGTCAAACCTTCTTCGTTAAAGGGCGTTTAGGTGGCTTGTAACTCTTCTGAGACAATAAGAAGATAATAACTACTAGGAGTAAACCTTCCACAAACAGATGGCCTATAAGTCAACATAAAAAAAAAGTCAACCTCAGTATCATCAGCTTGTTGGTACCAATTAACAAACCCCTCCACTAAAACACATACCTCCAATGTGCACCCCAAAAACAACCGCCCGAGCAAAAGGCACATCATATGCAAATGTGATCAATTCAGTTGCATTTTTCAACAAACTAGTGAAAGCACTCGGAACATAGTTTGCTAAATCCATTTTGCTATTACTATGCACACAACGCGTCTCCTTTTCAGTGCATTACACCTCAAAAAATCTCTCTGCCTCCCAACACCAGTCAACAAGTTTATTTGAATGCAAATGGTGGCAACAAGCTAGGGACCAAAGGATACCGTATAAACAAACAACACAGTTAGTATATAAAATTTAAAGTGTTGAAGCCAAAACTATATGTTAAATAACAAAATAACTTTTCATAATACTCATCAGTAATCATTCTTTCTCATATAATTACTTAAACTATCTGGAAAATTAAACACATTTGCATCATTATTGAAAGTTAAACAACAAAAAGGAAAAAAGGAACACAATAACGAAGAATTAAATCGTTAAACTAAAACTGATAGATGATAATTTGAAACTTCAAATAATTACCAGATCCAAAGTGTTGACATCTGTAACATTATAACAGTTAATAAAATTTATCGAGTATAATGAACACATCCTCATTTCGAATCTATTCCAGTTGGATTAACTAATGATAAACAGTAAAACGGTTTATAATCGAATCAGCGATTAGAGGATACGAATGATTAGATGGCGACGTTTGGTGCTTACTTAGCGATAATGAATGATAGATCATGATTAAAATAATGAAAATATGTGATTAACCTTGCTCCGTGTCGAATGGAACGAAGAATAGTTAGTAGATCCGCTGGGAACTGTGTGGTTTGATGCGGAATTCGCTATGCATAAGAAGATTCAGGAATTGAAGAAGCCCTAATTTGAGGAAGCAGAATGATACAGAGAAAATAGCAGAAGATGTGTGAGCTCTCCTGCAATGGCGTTTGATGGGTCAAAGATAGAGTTTTTGGAGCCTCAGTTTTTTATTTGGGTTCACAAAAAATGACCCTGGAAAAGGAAAAATACAAACCTCAAGATTTTAATTATTCTCTCTTTTTAGTTGTGGTATCTCTAGACCATATGTAGAGATGTAAAGAAAATACCGGTTTGAGAACCGGAACCAAAATCCGTATTGAAACCGGTTTCTAAAGAACCAGTTAGGAACTGAACCGTCGGTTCTGTGAACCGGTAAAAAAATAAAACCGGTTTGGAACCAAACCGCTCCTTTTCCACTTGGAAACCGGTTTTGACTCTGTTGACTCAAACCGGAACCTGTTGTACACCTCTACACATAAGGGAACTAGGAGACGGACCGTCCATCCCGATCCTGTTCTAGAAAGCGAATTAGGGCATGTTTCAAAATTAAACCTGAAGCTCGGATTGTGAAAGAAAAAAGTTCTGTTGGTAGATTGAACCATTCGGCCACATTTAGGTAAAATATATTAATAAACACTTTGGACGGATCGTGGTTTCATGTAAGCTCTTTTTTTGTTAGAAGTCAGATAAGTGTTGATTTAATATAGCTTCGATGAGTGTGGGGATGAGTATTAATTATGGATTTGTAACGATTAATCGAGTGTTAGTTATTATAGGTTTATAGAGGTTAGTAGGGCTGTAAACGAGCCGAGCCGAGCCGAGCCAGGCTTGGCTCGAGCTCGAGCTCGAAATTAAACGAGCCAGCTCGGCTCGGCTCGATTTTTTTTCCGAGCTGAAAAGTTGAGCTCGAGCTCGGCTCGTAAAAAGCTCGAGCCAGCTCGTGGCTCGTCGAGCTAGCTCGTTTTTTTTTTTTTTTACATATTAATATATATATATAAACAACAAAAAAAATATTTTATTCTCGGTTTGAAGTTGATTGTCTTCAAAAAACTAAATAGATGGAAGAGACAATATATAAAATACAAAAAAAAAACATAGATAACCCAAAACTTACAAAGTAGAGAGTAAATACAATTGTAGATAAAGTAAAATTTTAGTCCAAAACTCAGAGTTCTTGAAAACAAATTAACTTAAAAAATCAAAACATCATATTTCAAATATAACACATATATAACATATATATATATATATATATATATTAGTTATTTAGACGAGCCGAGCCACGAGCCGAGCCCGAGCCGAGCCAACCCTAGCTCGAGCTCGGCTCGTTTAGAATTCGAGCCAGCTCGGCTCGGCTCGTTTAGAATTCGAGCCTTTCCCGAGCCGAGCTTTTTCCGAGCTTTTTTCGAGCGAACTTCGAGCGAGCCACGAGCCACGGGCTTTTTGAACAGCCCTAGAGGTTAGGCAACAATAATGGTTGAGTTCGGTAATATTTAGAACACCTTTACATGTGTAGAAATGTTTAATAGTGTTTATAAAGTTATGGAAAAGTGTTGATTTCAAGTTTGGTTAGTTATTTTGTGATTTTGGCATGTATTAAATTGAAAATCTGAGTTAGAATATTTTTTTTTTAATAATAAAGATAACTTGATCATTTTATATTGACTTAAGAGAGCTTTTTAACGTAAGTTAGTGTTACTATAAATTATTGGGACCAAATTTGTAATTTTTCAAAAGAAGTAACTAAATCCATAATTTAAACTTACCACATGAATTATATATGTAATTAACTCGTTGTTTTTATTTTAGGTTTGCGTTGATACCTAGTTTTTACATATTCCTACTTTAATTTGAAGATAAAAACAACGTGATTTTCGATTAAATTTATTTTTCATGTTTATTTGGAATATTTCAGTGCTCTATTGGGTTTTTGTGTGACTTGATACCTTTATATAATGAGAAACTAGGTTAGAAACTCATGTATTACATGGTTTGAATAAAGATAATTTGTTGTAAACCGATAGTTTCTATAAAGATTTGTATGTTGGATGTCATCATCTATTGGTGAAATAAGAAATAATGAAAATTTAAGAATTATAAATAACAAAATAATGAAGCTTTAAGAATTATAAATTATATTTTAAGATAAGAGATAATTGAAATTTTCTTACGGTTTAATAAGTTTTAATACAATATTGAAATAAATTTTAAATATTTAACTATTTAAAACCATTATTATTTAATAGAAGATATAGTTATTTAATAGGAGAGAGGTGGGAAACAAAAATCTAGACTTTACCAGAAGTTGACACGTGTCAGATAGAGACCTCTGACTATGCATACCACAGGTGAGTCAAGATTTCCTATTTACTTGTTTTCTAGGCTAACATGCATGCTTATGAAATGTTTATGGAATGATTGTTAAAACGAATGTTTATGAAATGAATGTTTTCTAAAGGAACGATGTTTGAAACAAGAAATGTTTATGAAACGAATGTTTATGAAGGAAAATGTTATGAAACGGAATGTTTATAAAGAAATGGTTTTGTAATGAATGGAAAGGGTTTTATAAACGAATGAATGTTTTACGAAAAGAAAATAGGCAAATGTTTTATGGAAGTCATTACAAATCTAATATGTCGAATGAATGGAATTGGCGAATGAAGTCTTGGAATATAATTTCCAGCCTTATGGCATGTTTTGCCATAAGTACAACAAGGGTAGTGCCTTTGTGGCCTATCAATGGTTTACTGGTTGTATAATATGGACTGGAGTGATGACGGTCACTCAGGGTTAACGTAACCCGGGAATGGAATCACTTTGGGGCTTGCGGGTCCTGCGAGTGATAAATTACTAGAATGGAATGATATTGTACCGTCGGTCTTCGTGCATGATAGACTTAGGGGAAGTGCAGTATGAAATTGACGGAATATGTTGTATTGTCGGTCTTCGTGCATGATAGCCTTAGGTAGTGGTGCACAAATCGGTTTTTTAACCCAAACCGGTTCAAACCGACCCGAACCGGTTTGGTCAACGAAAAGTCAAAACCGGTTTGAGCCCAAACCGGTTCGGGTTAAACCGGTTTTGAAGGTGGAAATATGTAAACCGGTCAAAAGTGTTCGGGTAGGTTTAAACCGGTTTGGGTTAAAAAACTGGTTTAAACCGGTTTTTATTTAAAAAAAAATTTATATTTTTAATTTTTGATTTAATTAAATAAATCATTTAATAAATGCTAATTACTATGTTTTTTAAAAATCATTTAATAAATGCTATTTAATGCTATTTAATGCTATTTAATTTATTTAATAAATGATATTTAATTATATTTAATGCTATTTAATTCATTTAATAAATGTTATTTAATGCTATTAATGATATCTAATGCTATTTAATGCTATTTAATTCATTTAATAAATGATATTTAATGCTATTTAATTCATTTAAAAAAAACCGGTTCAAACCGGTTTTCTAACCCGGTTTAGCCAAAACCGGTCCCAACCCGATTTTCTTCAGAAATCCTCAAACCGGTTTCAAACCGGCGGTTTTTGGGCAACCCGAACCGGTTTGGTCCAAACCGGTTTAACGGTTTGCCGGTTTGGACCGGGTTAAAAAAAAACCGGTTTTTTTGTGCACCACTAGCCTTAGGGGCGATACAATACTAACTGACGGAATGGACGGTAAAACAAATTTAGATGTTTATTGTATGACTTAACTGGAATGGTAAATGGTTTTATGAATGAATGAATGAACGCATGTGTGAATGGAAAATGAATGTTAAGCCACCTTTTAATGATGAATGATAAAACCCTAATGAATGACGAACGTTAACCATTTTCTAATAATTGAATGAAAAACTTGAACTCACCAGCGTTAGCTGACTTTTAGTATGCATGTCAGGTTAAGGATAGGTGAATGCTGAATGAATTTTGCTTGAAAATGGCATCCCTTATGTTTTGTTTTAATGTTGAATGTTAAGGACAAAGTTTTAACTAGTTTCTATTTTGCAAACAATGTAATGACGTTTATTCCGCTGCTTAATGATATTTGAAGTTCAAGAACTGTTTGTGAATGAGTAAATCCAACACGTGAGGACTCCCGGTTTGGGCCCTTACAAGTTGGTATCAGAGCAATAGTTTGAGAGATTCAGACATCCCCGATGTCTGGACTTTAACTGAGAATGGGACCAAGCAACAGATGCCAGTACGGGTAACTCGAGCCACAACATCAGACACGAAGGTAGTATGTATAGTTATGCCTTAGAAAGTAATAGACTAAGACAAGCGTTTCGATGAAATCATAAAGGTGGTCAAATAGAAATCAATAGGTAGTGTAATGGTTAATTGCAGATGGCCAGTGTATATTAACATATTACAATACTTGTTGAATTCTATTTGTTAACTAGGATGATGACATTAGATTCCTTGTCCTTATAGAACGAAATGGCTGGAAGAAGAGGTCGAAGGCGTGGTGGGGGTGGTACCAAGCGACGTGGTAGGGCACCTGCTAACCAAGCACGTAGCAAGGAGGAAAATGTCCATGCATGTCCGGAGGTTATCCTGCACGAGACAGGACAGACCCCAGTGGTCGAACAACAGTTTACCTTTGAACCAGAGGTGAAAGTGGTTCTGGCATGGGAATTTACTGAAAGATGAAAGCCTCTTTGCCAGAACTATTAGCAGAGGCTATGAGGAAGGCCAGCGGGGCGGGCGGGTCTAACCCGACAACTGATGCACCAATTATTGGTGCAAACAATGCACTACCTGCTCGCGGCTGCGACTATAAGTCCTTTAAGGCATGTGACCCACCGATACTCACTGGGAAGAAGGACGCGGTGGCTACTTTTGATTGGGTGATTCGTATGGAGGCCACCATTCATCTCAGCGAATGCCGAGCGGATCAGGTTGTGAAGTTTGCTGCGAACTCTTTAAGGGAAGAAGCGTCTCATTGGTGGGAAGGGATAAGACAAACCAAAGGAGACACGGTTGTTGATTTAATGATGTGGAACGATCTGAAAGAATTGGTAATCAAAAACTTATGCCCAAGGAACGAGATTGAGAAAGTAGAAAGAGATTTTCTGGGGTTGCAGGCTGGAAACATGATATATCGGTAGTACACCACACGGTACAATGAACTGACACGTCTGGTGGCACATCTAATCACCACAGAGGAATGAAAGATTGCTTGTTATATCCGGGGGCTACCGGACAAGGTTCACACGTTTGTTAAAGCAAACACTCCTAACACTTTTGATTCGGTAGAGGAACTGAGCGGCGTGGTGTATGACGATCTGGCGTTGAATGATGCTGCCATCGAGGAACTTAAAAAGAAATTGACCTTTCCAGGCAAGCGACCTGGTGGGAAACTGTTTGGGGCTCAAGATAAGAAAGCTAGAATGGGTTAGCCAACCGTTTGTGGAAAGTGTGGAAAGGAACACTCGGGCGAGTGTAGGTTGGGATCAAACCTGTGCTTCAAATGTGGAAAATCGGGACACTTTGCCCGAGAATGTCAAGGTATCCCGAAATGTTTCAACTGTGGTGTAACGGGACATGTGAGCAGAGATTGTCAGAAACCAAGGGATGCTGGTAAAGGAAAGGAGGTTGAGAAGCCAAGGGCAAGAACTAGGGCATATGCCCTAACCCAGGAGGAGGCAAGGGGAAATCCGGACGTGGTGTCGGGTACGTTCATTCTTGATCACACTTTAGTTTTCGTATTGTTTGACTCCGGTGCCAACAAGATTTTTATTTCCTATTCATTCTATAGACGAATAAAATGCACGAATAACAAAGTAGAACGGGCCTTTAGCGTAGAAACCGCGGTGGGTAAAACCACGAAAGTAACGGAAGTAGTAGAAAATTGTACCATGAAAATAAAAAGGCCATAGATTCCCTGTTAGGCTGTATGTTATAGCCTTGGGAGGATTTAATGTGGTATTAGGAATGGATTGGATAGCTGCCAACAATTCACAGATTGTGTGTAAACGAAAGATAGTTCAGCTTAAAGCTCCAGATGGTAGCGAAGTCGAGGTTTACGAGGATTGTGACATCCCGATGACGAATGTAATATCAATGATTAAGGAAGAAAAGTATATGAGGCGCGGGTGCGAGGCCTACCTGGAGTACATGATCGATACCTATAAGGAAGTAACGAAAATGAACGATGCGCCCGTGGTGTGTAATAATCCGGAGGTGTTCCCAGAGGACTTGCCTGGATTTTCGCCCGATTGGGAAACTGAATTTCAAATTGACTTAGTACCAGGTGCCCAACCCGTTACCAAGGCGTCGTATCGACTTGCACCATTGGAGATGGAAGAGCTGATGACACAATTGGAGGAACTGTTGGACAAAGGCTTTATCAGACCGAGCATTTAACCTTGGGGTGCTCCGGTGCTGTTCGTCAAAAAGAAAGTTGGTGCTATGAGAATGTGCATTGATTACAGGGAGCTGAACAAGCGAACTGTTAAGAAAAAATATCTGTTGCCTAGGATTGATGACCTGTTCGACCAACTGCAAGGCGCGAGTTGGTTTTCCAAAATCGACATGCGGTCGGGGTATCACCAACTGAAAGTAAGAGAAGAAGATATACCGAAAACCGTGTTTCGCACGCGGTATGGGCACTACGTGTTTCGTGTGATGTCCTTCGGATCCCAACAACTTTTATGGATATGATGGATAGAGTATGCCGACCGATGCTGGATCGATCAGTGATAGTATTCATAGACGATATCCTCGTCTACTCAAAGAGTGAAGGCGATCACTCCTGTCACCTGCGAGAGGTACTAGATATTCTGAATGAGGAAAAGTTGTATGCTAAATTTTCCAAATGCCCGTTCTTGCTCAAAGAATTTCAATTCCTAGGTCACATTATCAACGCGAACGGCATTATGGTGGATCCGACAAAGATCGTAGCGGTGAAAGATTCGGATATTCCAAAAACACCGACCGAAATACAGAGTTTCTTGGGATTGGCAGGCTACTATCGGAGATTCATACAGGATTTCTCGAGAATAGCCTCGCCTCTTACAAAACTGACCTAAAAAGAAGCCAAGTACGAATGGGGCCCGGTTCAGGCAATGGCGTTCGAATAATTGAAGGAAAGGTTGACTCAAGTGCCAGTATTGGTTTTGCCTAAAGGTAACAAAGATCTGGTGGTCTATTATGATGCCTCGAATCTTGGATTGGGATGTGTTTTGATGTAACGGGGGAAGGTGATCCCGTATGCGTCACGACAACTGAAGACTCACGAAGTAAACTACCAGACTCATGATTTAGAGCTCGCGGCGGTTGTCTTCGCACTAAAGATGTGGAGGCATTACCTCTACGGGGTTAAGTGCACCATCTACTCCGATCACAAGAGTCTGAAGTATTTCTTTGAACAGAAGGAGTTGAACAAGAGGCAAAGGCGTTGGTTAGAATTATTGAAGGACTATGATTGCGAGATCTTGTATCACCCAGGAAAGGCCAACGTGGTGGCCAACGCTCTAAGCCGAAAGGAGTGACCGGCTCCTATCAGAGTGAAAGCATGCAAGTGGGTAGTGAAGCATGATCTCATGACCGAAATTGAAAAGGCACAAGTTGAGGCACTTAAACCGGAAAACATAAGGAAATAAAGAATGGTTGGCCAACAAGAGTCACTTGAATTTAACACTCTCGATGTACGTACCAAGTTTGTCCGAATCTGGATACCCAAAGAAGGCGAACTTAGGACTAAGATCCTCGATGAAGCCCATAAGTTTCGCTATTCTATACATCCAAGATCTACGAAAATGTATCAGGACATGAGGAAGGATTATTGGTGGCCCGACATGAAGAATGAGGTAGTCGCTTATGTGAGCAAATGCCTGACTTGCTCGCAAGTAAAGGCCGAACACCTGAAACCTAGCGGTAAAATCCAACATTTGGAGATACTGGAATGGAAATGGGAGCACATCACGATGGACTTCATAACCAAGCTACCTCGTACAGCTAAAGGTTATGACACCATCTCGGTGATTGCAGACCGAAGGACGAAGAGCTCACACTTCCTGCTTATTCGAGAGACGTATTCTTCTGAACGTTTGGCAGAGGTGTTCATTAACGAAGTTGTACCTCGTCATGGGGTACTGGTGTCTATTGTTTCTGACAGGGACACGCGGTTCACGTCGAGATTTCGGAAGATGTTTCACGAGCTAATGGGTACTCGATTAAACATTAGCACGGCGTATCATCCCCAAATGGATGGTCAGTCTAAAAGGACCATCCAGATCCTCAAGGATATGCTTCGTGCGTGTATTATCGACTTTGGTGGCAGTTGGGATAGCCACCTACCATTAGCAGAATTCTCCTACAACAACATCTATCTTGGAGGAAAACGTATGCCGAGAACCTCAAGTTCACGGCCCTCTTTTTAGTCACACAAACTTTCTAGTTCTCGGGCAAGCTTACGAGAACTTCCCTTAAGCCGAGTACTTCTAAGTTCTCGGAAAGGAGTCGAGTACTTCTAAGTTCTCGGAAATGAGCCGAGTACTTCTAAGATTCTTGCTATTGATGATGAAATGAATGAGTTTGCTCAATACTAAGTCTCTAGGATACGTATGAACAAGTTAGAAGATCATCTAGAGACCTTTGACTGTGCATACCATAGGTGAGTCAATATTCCCTATTTACTTGTTTCTAGGCTAACATGCATGCTTATGAAATGTTTATGGAATGATTGTTAAAACGAATGTTTATGAAATGAATGTTTTCTAAAGGAACGATGTTTGAAACAAGAAATGTTTATGAAACGAATGTTTATGAAGGAAAATGTTATGAAACGGAATGTTTATAAAGAAATGGTTTTATAATGAACGGAAAGGGTTTTATAAACGAATGAATGTTTTACGAAAATAAAATGAGCAAATATTTTATGAAAGTCATTACAAATCTAATATGTCGAATGAATGGAATCGACGAATGAAGAGTGGGAATATAATTTCCAGCTTTATGGCATGTTTTGCCATAAGTACAACAAGGGTAGTACCTTTGTGGCCTATCAATGGTTTATTGGCTGTACAATCTGGACTGGAGTGACGACGGTCACTCAGGGTTAACGTGACCCGGGAATGGAATCACTTCGGGGCTTGCAGGTCCTGAGAGTGATAAATGACTGAATGGAATGATATTGTACTGTCGGTCTTCGTGCATAATAGCCTTGCGGGCAGTGCAATATGAAATTGAGGGAATGTATTGTATTGTCGGTATTCGTGCAAGATAGCCTTAGGGGCGATACAATACTAACTAACGGAATGGACGGTAAAACAAATTTAGATATTTATTGTATGACTTAAATGGAATGATAAATGGTTTTATGAATGAATGAACGCATGTGTGAATGGAAAATGAATGTTAAGCCACGTTTTAATGATGAATGATAAAACCCTAATGAATGACGAACGTTAACCATTTTCTAATAATTGAATGAGAAACTTGAACTCACCAGCGTTAGCTGACTTTTAGTATGCATGTCAGGTTAAGGATAGGTGAATGCTTAATGAATTTTGCTTGAAAATGGCATCCCTTATGTTTTGTTTTAATGTTGAATGTTAAGGACAAAGTTTTAACTAGTTTCTATTTTGCAAACAATGTAATGACGTTTATTCCGCTGCTTAATGATATTTGAAGTTCAAGAACTATTTGTGAATGAGTAAATCCAACACGTGAGGACTCCCGGTTTGGGCCCTTACAATTTGGTATCAGAGCAATAGTTTGAGAGATACAGATCCCCGATGTCTGGACTTTAACTGAGAATGGGACCAAGCAACAGATGCCAGTACGGGTAACTCGAGCCACAGCATCAGACACGAAGGTAGTATGTATAGTTATGCCTTAGAAAGTAATAGACTAAGACAAGCGTTTCGATGAAATCATAAAGGTGGTCAAATAGAAATCAATAGGTAGTGTAATGGTTAATTGCAGATGGCCAGTGTATATTAACATATTACAATACTTGTTGAATTCTATTTGTTAACTAGCATGATGACATTAGATTCCTTGTCCTTATAGAACGAAATGGCTGGAAGAAGAGGTCGAAGGCGTGGTGGGGGAGGTACCAGGCGACGTGGTAGGGCACCTGCTAACCAAGCACGTAGCAAGGAGGAAAATGTCCATGCATGTCCGGAGGTTATCCTGCACGAGACTGGACAGACCCCAGTGGTCGAACAACAGTTTACCTTTGAACCAGAGGTGAAAGTGGTTCTGGCATGGGAATTTACTGAAAGATGAAAGCCTCCTTGCCAGAACTATTAGCAGAGGCTATGAGGAAGGCCAGCGGGGCGGGCGGGTCTAACCCGGCAACTGATGCACCAATTATTGGTGCAAACAATGCACTACCAGCTCGCGGATGCGACTATAAGTCCTTTAAGGCATGTGACCCACCGATACGCACTGGGAAGAAGGACGCGGTGGCTACTTTTGATTGGGTGATTCGTATGGAGGCCGCCATTCATCTCAGCGAATGCCGAGCGGATCAGGTTGTGAAGTTTACTGCGAACTCTTTAAGGGAAGAAGCGTCTCATTGGTGGGAAGGGGTAAGACAAACCAAAGGAGACACGGTTGTTGATTTAATGATGTGGAACGATCTGAAAGAATTGGTAATAAAAAACTTATGCCCAAGGAACGATATTGAGAAAGTAGAAAGAGATTTTCTGGGGTTGCAGGCTGGAAACATGATATATCGGTAGTACACCACACGGTACAATGAACTGACACGTCTGGTGGCACATCTAATCACCACAGAGGAATGAAAGATTGCTTGTTATATCCGGGGGCTACCGGACAAGGTTCACACGTTTGTTAAAGCGAACACTCCTAACACTTTTGATTCGGTAGAGGAACTGAGCGGCGTGGTGTATGACGATCTGGCGTTGAATGATGCTGCCATCGAGGAACTTAAAAAGAAATTGACCTTTCCAGGCAAGCGACCTGGTGGGAAACTGTTTGGGGCTCAAGATAAGAAAGCTAGAATGGGTTAGCCAACCGTTTGTGGAAAGTGTGGAAAGGAACACTCGGGCGAGTGTAGGTTGGGATCAAACCTGTGCTTCAAATGTGGAAAATCGGGACACTTTGCCCGAGAATGTCAAGGTATCCCGAAATGTTTCAACTGTGGTGGAACGGGACATGTGAGCAGAGATTGTCAGAAACCAAGGGATGCTGGGAAAGGAAAGGAGGTTGAGAAGCCAAGGGCAAGAACTAGGGCATATGCCCTAACCCAGGAGGAGGCAAGGGGAAATCCGGACGTGGTGTCGGGTACGTTCATTCTTGATCACACTTTAGTTTTCGTATTGTTTGACTCCGGTGCCAACAAGATTTTTATTTCCTATTCATTCTATAGACGAATAAAATGCACGAATAACAAAGTAGAACGGGCCTTTAGCGTAGAAACCGCGGTGGGTAAAACCACGAAAGTAACGGAAGTAGTAGAAAATTGTACCATGAAAATAAAAAGGCCATAGATTCCCTGTTAGGCTGTATGTTATAGCCTTGGGAGGATTTAATGTGGTATTAGGAATGGATTGGATAGCTGCCAACAATTCACAGATTGTGTGTAAACGAAAGATAGTTCAGCGTAAAGCTCCAGATGGTAGCGAAGTCGAGGTTTACGAGGATTGTGACATCCCGATGACGAATGTAATATCAATGATTAAGGAAGAAAAGTATATGAGGCGCGGGTGCGAGGCCTACCTGGCGTACATGATCGATACCTATAAGGAAGTAACGAAAATGAACGATGCGCCCGTGGTGTGTAATAATCCGGAGGTGTTCCCAGAGGACTTGCCTGGATTTTCGCCCGATTGGGAAACTGAATTTCAAATTGACTTAGTACCAGGTGCCCAACCCGTTACCAAGGCGTCGTATCGACTTGCACCATTGGAGATGGAAGAGCTGATGACACAATTGGAGGAACTGTTGGACAAAGGCTTTATCAGACCGAGCATTTAACCTTGGGGTGCTCCGGTGCTGTTCGTCAAAAAGAAAGTTGGTGCTATGAGAATGTGCATTGATTACAGGGAGCTGAACAAGCGAACTGTTAAGAAAAAATATATGTTGCCTAGGATTGATGACCTGTTCGACCAACTGCAAGGCGCGAGTTGGTTTTCCAAAATCGACATGCGGTCGGGGTATCACCAACTGAAAGTAAGAGAAGAAGATATACCGAAAACCGTGTTTCGCACGCGGTATGGGCACTACGTGTTTCGTGTGATGTCCTTCGGATTAACGAACCCCCAACAACTTTTATGGATATGATGGATAGAGTATGCCGACCGATGCTGGATCGATCAGTGATAGTATTCATAGACGATATCCTCGTCTACTCAAAGAGTGAAGGCGATCACTCCTGTCACCTGCGAGAGGTACTAGATATTCTGAATGAGGAAAAGTTGTATGTTAAATTTTCCAAATGCACGTTCTTGCTCAAAGAATTTCAATTCCTAGGTCACATTATCAACGCGAACGGCATTATGGTGGATCCGACAAAGATCGTAGCGGTGAAAGATTCGGATATTCCAAAAACGCCGAACGAAATACAGAGTTTCTTGGGATTGGCAGGCTACTATCGGAGATTCATACAGGATTTCTCGAGAATAGCCTCGCCCCTTACAAAACTGACCTAAAAAGAAGCCAAGTACGAATGGGGCCCGGTTCAGGCAATGGCGTTCGAATAATTGAAGGAAAGGTTGACTCAAGTGCCAGTATTGGTTTTGCCTAAAGGTAACAAAGATCTGGTGGTCTATTATGATGCCTCGAATCTTGGATTGGGATGTGTTTTGATGTAACGGGGGAAGGTGATCCCGTATGCGTCACGACAACTGAAGACTCACGAAGTAAACTACCAGACTCATGATTTAGAGCTCGCGGCGGTTGTCTTCGCACTAAAGATGTGGAGGCATTACCTCTACGGGGTTAAGTGCACCATCTACTCCGATCACAAGAGTCTGAAGTATTTCTTTGAACAGAAGGAGTTGAACAAGAGGCAAAGGCGTTGGTTAGAATTATTGAAGGACTATGATTGCGAGATCTTGTATCACCCAGGAAAGGCCAACGTGGTGGCCAACGCTCTAAGCCGAAAGGAGTGACCGGCTCCTATCAGAGTGAAAGCATGCAAGTGGGTAGTGAAGCATGATCTCATGACCGAAATTGAAAAGGCACAAGTTGAGGCACTTAAACCGGAAAACATAAGGAAATAAAGAATGGTTGGCCAACAAGAGTCACTTGAATTTAACACTCTCGATGTACGTACCAAGTTTGTCCGAATCTGGATACCCAAAGAAGGCGAACTTAGGACTAAGATCCTCGATGAAGCCCATAAGTTTCGCTATTCTATACATCCAAGATCTACGAAAATGTATCAGGACATGAGGAAGGATTATTGGTGGCCCGACATGAAGAATGAGGTAGTCGCTTATGTAAGCAAATGCCTGACTTGCTCGCAAGTAAAGGCCGAACACCTGAAACCTAGCGGTAAAATCCAACATTTGGAGATACTGGAATGGAAATGGGAGCACATCACGATGGACTTCATAACCAAGCTACCTCGTACAGCTAAAGGTTATGACACCATCTCGGTGATTGCAGACCGAAGGACGAAGAGCGCACACTTCCTGCTTATTCGAGAGACGTATTCTTCTGAACGTTTGGCAGAGGTGTTCATTAACAAAGTTGTACCTCGTCATGGGGTACTGGTGTCTATTGTTTCTGACAGGGACACGCGGTTCACGTCGAGATTTCGGAAGAGGTTTCACGAGCTAATGGGTACTCGATTAAACATTAGCACGGCGTATCATCCCCAAATGGATGGTCAGTCTAAAAGGACCATCCAGATCCTCAAGGATATGCTTCGTGCGTGTATTATCGACTTTGGTGGCAGTTGGGATAGCCACCTACCATTAGCAGAATTCTCCTACAACAACATCTATCTTGGAGGAAAACGTATGCCGAGAACCTTAAGTTCACGGCCCTCTTTTTAGTCACACAAACTTTCTAGTTCTCGGGCAAGCTTACGAGAACTTCCCTTAAGCCGAGTACTTCTAAGTTCTCGGAAAGGAGTCGAGTACTTCTAAGTTCTCGGAAATGAGCCGAGTACTTCTAAGATTCTTGCTATTGATGATGAAATGAATGAGTTTGCTCAATACTAAGTCTCTAGGATACGTATGAACAAGTTAGAAGATCATCTAGAGACCTTTGACTGTGCATACCATAGGTGAGTCAGTTAGTCGCAATCGACGAACACGACCAATGAAAATGGCATCCCTTATGTTTTGCTTTAATGTTGAATGTTAAGAACAAAGTTTTAACTAGTTGCTATTTTTCAAACAATGTAATGACGTTTATTCCGCTCCTTATTGATATTTGAAGTTCAAGAACTGTTTGTGAATGGGTAAATCTAACATGTGAGGACTCCCAGTTTGGGGCCTTACACTTTTGTTTGTGGATGCTCATTGTGTGTTGAAATTACACAACAAGTCAAATTGACCCGTGTAAAGAAAGTATCTAACTTAGAATTAGTTTAAGTGGTTGAACATGTTCAAAAATTGACCCAGTGTCTCACAACTCAGTTAGTCGCAATCGGCGAACACGACCAATGAAACACACCTAGCACCACCCATCACCATTATATAACATTGACCATCTACCAATTGTTACCATTATCAATAATTTCAATCACCAAACTATAAAAGGAAGGAAACTAGAAGAACGAAAGCAAAATTCAAATTACCATTTCCACACTACCACCAGACCAAATATACGGATTGTCGTGGTTGCACCTTATACTAGTCACACGATCGCAACTGAAAGTCAGACATGGTTTAGATACAGTTGGTTGTGGTACCGTCCAGGATACGACATATCTTCATAATTAGACTTCATTTTGGAAGAACAAGAGATATGTGTTGATTTTAGAAGAGAGTAGTGATTTTTCATTCCAAAGACTACTCACTTTTAAATAGTGATGACCTTTTTTTTGGTGTTTTTATCTTTTGATATTATCTTAGAATTAATTTATTTAATCATTAAACAACAATATAACATGTTACATTGCTCCAGACTCCTTGAATAAATCCCGCAATTAACAGGTCTTCCCTTACACTGCCGATCTACAAGCTCTTCCTATTATACCGGGTGATAAAATACTCTACGGACTCCCCGTCACGTCTTCGGATGTGCAAGATCTCCGTTTTATCCTTGGTATGACGTCTCTGTTGGCTAAACTGCTGCATGAACTTTTTGATAAGATCTTCGAAGCTATCAATGCCTCCCACCGGTAAGCTATCGTACTAGAGTCATGCCGGGCCAATGAGAGTTTGTACGAACATGTGGCACCAAATCGGGAGAGACCAATGCTCCACACCCTCGCTAATGAAAATGTTGACGTGATCATCCGAATCATTTGTGTCGTCGTACTTACTAACTGTGGACGACAACTTTAGCTTGGTGGGAAAATCTGCCTGAGTAATCCGGGCTATGAACTTAGATTTGGAAACTAACGACTCTGGCCTGTAAGGCTTTGTTAAGTCGTCCTGGTCTAGAAGGGGCAAGTAGTGTTTTCCCGGGTAAACGAAAATGGCCCTGATTCCCATGGAAGCATGAGACCCCGTCTCGGTGGGGGAATATGAGTGTTAAAAATGGGCTCCCCAAAGGACAGTTGTGTTCTTAACCGGACAAGGCAAACTTCCCGGGCATACTGTTCAAACCAAGCGGCATACCTTTGTTGTTCTAAAAACATCGTCTCCGGGGTTAGGTGTGTTGCGAAAGCTAAAGAGAACACAAATCCAGAATAAGGGAGCAACACCACCAGATGAATGGAGGTTGGGGAGGCATGGACAAGGTTGGATGAATGGGCGGGATAAGTGGTGGGATAGATGAAGTCGGTTGTGTGAACTGGATGCGGAGTGGGATGGATGAAGTTGGCTACATGAACGGGATGTGGGGTGGGATAGATGAAGTTGGCTGTGTGAACGGGATGTAGGATGTGGCTGTCATGGTGCCCGAAGATGCTTACATCGTGCTATCGACAGTGGTGGTGGAGGAAGATAACGATTTATGTGGTTTGCAAAGGAGGGCAACGACCAGGTGGAGGGAGGTGGGAGGAGGAAATGTTGATTGGTTTGGGAGGTGGCGGTGATAATGGGACGTGATGGTGAAAGGATGATATCTTCCTCCTCGTGACCATCGTCTTGGCGAGAGGAAGGGCTCGTCGGGATAGTAGGGATACTGTTGGATGCCATGAAATCCGAGATATGGTGAAGAAAAGCTCGTTTGTACAGGGATGGCATCAATGAAGAATCAAAGAGACTAGCGAAGAACTAGGGGATTGTTTCCACACGACTTCAGACCTCAGACTTCAATGGATCTCACTGCTATAATTAAGAATACCGTTAGCCTCGCCACAGAGAAGGGAGATTCTCTGTGATTCGACTCCGACGTGAAAATAAGTATATTTCTAGGGAGATTAGGGTTTTTTCAACGTAACAGTGAAATAAGGGAAAGAGAGAAGGTAATGTGAGAATGCATACCCGGTGGACCTTTTTCATCTCCTATATATAGGTGTTGCATGATGTATGTATCATGATGCTCCTTGGTGGTCCCCATTCCCATAACTGAATTTGTTACAATCTCTTATTTCTATTCGTGGACATCCTTTATTATTTTTGGTGCAAAGTACATGATCTGATACCTAGGGTGGGTCCCATATACGCCATGGGTTGTACTTGGGCCTTGTTGGGTTGTGTTTGGGCCGGGTATGAGGTACCGTACCTCTTCATAAACAATAACAATTAAATAGATAGCAAATCAACACAAACCTACCAAAACCAATTTTGGATTTATCCCCGATATGAATCTGTTTTGACTAAACCTAGAAAGGCTATATATGTTACAATTACATTTAACAAGAAAAAGTTAGATATGTTAAAATTACATTTAATAAATGCCCCTAAATAAATCGAAGATAGTGGATGAACCTACTCCAACACAACTTGTTTTGACCCGACTTATTTTCTAAAGGTGTGTTTTAACCCAAACACATTTCAACTCATTACACAACCTGACCTACCCATTTTACCACTCATAAATTATCCCATAAATCAACATTTATTTTGGGATTATGTACCATATATAAATTCCATATATATTTTTTTAACATTGATCATAAATCTAGACTTGATAACTCTAGTCCTTCAAAACATACATGCAAAGTAAGCCATAGACTCAAATGGTTCATATATACGCGAATATTGTATATTGATTATGTGAATAATAAGGTTACTTATAAATACCCGCTAGTCTATGATAATTATATAACTAGTCTAATAGACCAAAACTTGCAAATAATTATCTAGATTTATTCACTCTATCAATAACTGAGCCGGATCTGGTGTATCATAAGACATTTGCCTTTTCTATTGATTCCTATGGATTGGATCCAAAACAATTCTTGAATGGGGTATTCAACTCCAGGTATGAATGGAAAATGACATCTTTATTGGTTTTATTGGTTCTATTTCCTATTTTTTATGAAGAGAATGAATCTTTTTATCGAAGTATCAGAAAAAAAGGGTTCGGATCTCCTGCGGGAATGATTTGGAAGAGCCAAAACCAAAAATAGTGATATTTGATGCAAATGACTAAAATATCTCCTGCTTTATATGATTATCAATCAAATAAAAAGTTATTCTATGTACCCATCTGTAGGTCCAGATTTCAATCGGAAATCACTCAAAAGATCGATTACGCACACACACAGACGGAATTAGTGTGTATGGTGGTGAAACAGAGGAGAGAAACAGAAATGGTGAAGATAACAGCTAACCACACATAGAATCAACACAAGTATGATGTGAAAGTGTAAGAATAAAGCATTAAACAAATGCAGATTGTATTGATTCTTCAAGAACAATGAAAGAGAGAATTCAGGGTTATAGCCGCTACTCACACCCTAAACATTCTCAAACTAGGCCATTTACAGTAAGTTGACATGCATCGAAACTATGCTCACCGAAACTAGTAGTTTCGGTTGAGCATTTACATGTGAAAGAACAAGCCTATAGAAACTTACCATCTATCGAAAGTACTAGTTTCGATTGAACAAACTCAATCGAAACTAAGTAGTTTCGATGGCCCAAACTTAGAATAAAAATAGAAAATACATCAAAAGAAATTACAAGTAAATAAACTAAACTAACATTGTTCAAAATACATTGATGACATCAGCTTACAAAAATACAAGACTCTACAATCTCTCCCTAAGCTGCTGCATCAATGTCTTCAAATCTCTCTAAGCAATTGGCTCTTAACTTGGTTTCTGAAAGTGTGGCTTGGCATTCAATGACACCACTCTTTGATAGGCCTTAGCATTCGCTTCCTCATCTCCATGAAAGATATTGATAGGATTGTTGAATAACACTTCAAGATCCTCAGGTTGAAATTTTAATAACTCCATAGGTTCAAAAATATGAATGTCTTCTTTTCCTTCACACTTTATCACAACACTTCCAATGGTTGAGTTGTAAAACCATTTTCTGAAGTTTTGAAGCTGGACAGGTACTGATCGTGGCAGTATGATGGATTTGACAGTTTCTGTCGGCTTGTACCGAAGGCGTGGCCTTTGAGTTTTGGGATGAATCCTAGTTTTGGAGATAACTCTTCTTGGTTTAGCAGTAGTCATGGACCTGAAATAATTGAAGGTCTGATTTCTCAAGAAGGTCTCAAAATCTCTTGCAATGCCCACATATCCAGGGTTTTGTAGAGGTAGCTTGGCAAGGGCTCTTAAGTTATATTTAGGGAGGGAGCTGAAGTCATGAGGAGACTTGAAGTGATCCAATCCTCCTTTGTATCTTCTGACAATGAAAAGTGAACGTAATAAAGTTATCCAATTGGTTAAAGTCCAATGGAAGCATCGAAAGGGATCGGAAGCCACTTGGGAAACGGAGAAGGAAATGAGGGAGTCGTACCCTCATCTATTTGACTTACGATAGGTTTCGGGGACGAAACCTATTGTAAGGGGGGTAGACTTGTAACATCCCAAAAATAAAACGACAGTTATAATAACGGAATAAATGAACGAGGCATGGCGGGTCGGGTTGGATGGGTCAGCTGGCTATAAATAGCCTATGCCACCCTTTTTCTCTCATTTGCAACTTTTAGAGAGAGAAACCGTAGAGAGAGAAAGTTGGCGGATCGACCCGAGACTTCAGCAAAGTGTTACTCCATAACTCGTGAGAAGAACCTCCGGATCAAAAACTCGATTCAGGTAACGATCCGACCTAAATCTGAGTTTTAGTTCGTTTTTGGGTTTTTCGGGTTTTGGGTGAAAAGGTAAGGTTTGAACGGATGAAACTGAAAGATAATCATGGATTTGAGTTCCTTAATGGAAAACGAACGTTTTGAATGCAACAGGTTCGGGATCTTGACATGATCAGACCCGAATGCGAAAGTTAGGGTTTTTCACGAAGAACAGGTCGTGCGCACTTGCTAAGTGCGCATGGAGCAGGTCCTGCGCACTTGCTAAGTGCGCAGGAGGAGGGACCTGCGCACTTGCTAAGTGCGCAGGAGGAGGGACCTGCGCACTTGCTAAGTGCGCAGGAGGAAGGACCTGCGCACTTGCTAAGTGCGCAGGAAGCATGGTCTGCACACTTGCTAAGTGCGCAGGCAGCAGGGTCTGCGCACTTGGCAAGTGCGCAGACATCAAAACTGATTAAGTGAAGTCAGTATGTTAGAATGGTTAAACCGTTAGAGTCGGGATTGGTCTGATGTGTATTTAACTAATCAATTCAGATCGGAAGTGACCCTGTTGGACCTTCGTTTAGGACAACCCATATTAGCGTATCAGGTGAGTTCTAGAGCCCTCTTTTAAATGTTTTGTTAATGTTTTTGGGCTGGTGTGCATACTTACGAAATGATGTTTAACGAAATGATGTTTTAGGAAATGATGTTTTAACGAAATGATGTTTTAACGAAACGATGTTTACGAAAGGAAAGGTTATGAAGTGTTTTTGCCAAAAAAGGTTTACGAATGTTTATGAACGATCTAAATGAGGAAATGTTTAATGAAAATGGAAAGAGATAAAGGTTTAAAGAAGTCATTACAAATCTAATCTGTCGAATGAATGGAATTGACGAACGAAGTCTGGGAATGTGATTCCCAGCCTTGTGGTAGATTATGGACAGCGAGCCATAGTTGCCATAAGAACAACAGGGGTAGTGTCTTAGTGGCCTGACAATGGTTTGATGTTGTACAACTGGTAAGGGAGTAACGACGGTTACTCGGGTGATGACGATCATCCTAAGTGAATAAGGTATGGGAAATCAATGACGGCGATACGTAACGGTTGATTCCCAAAGGAAAGATGTGTGTTGGGCAATGATGGCGATACGTAACGGTTGACCCCACGTAGTGTATGGTTGTGGCAATGACGGCGATACATAACGGTTGCCCACAACACCAAAGGTTCATTCGGGGACACTGTGACGTGTAAAGTAAGATACAGAATTAGATAACGATAATGTATGACTTAAATGAATGTTAAAAGTTTTAATGAACGATCCGTTTAACGGTGTTTATGATTATGATGTTGATGATGATATGGGTACGAAACCTTTTTAAAGATGTTATTATTACATGCTTTTGTGATAGGTTTTACTAAATGAATGAATGATATGTTTTTGGCAAATGTTGATGTTAAAGTTTTTATGAAATGCTAGAACTCACCAGCGTAGCTGACTTTTAGTATGCACATTCAGGTTAAGGCAGGTATGGACGATGGACGGTGATGCTTGGCAAGCGAGAAGAGTTACCCGGTCGATCATGAAGACTGGCATCCCGATATGAGTTGTTTATGTTAAGTTTATGTAATTGACAATGTACGCTTCCGCATGTATGAACAAGTTTTTAGTTATGTTGAATGAATGATTCCGCTGCGTTATTTGATATTCATGTTTAAGAACTGTTTGTGAATGAGTAAATCCAACGAGTGAGGCCTCCCGGGTTTGGGGCCTTACAAGTTGGTATCAGAGCAATAGTTTGAGAGATTCGGACACTCCCAGTGTCTGAACTTAAACTTTGAATGGGACCGAAAGCGGATGCCTGTACGGGTAACTCGAGCCACGGCATCAGGTATGAAAAGTAGAGTATGTGTATGTAGTATGCCTTAGGAAGGGTTAGGAAAGGACTTGTGATCTGATGGAATCACAAAGGTGGTCAAATAGAAATCGAAAGGTAGTGTAATGGTTAATTGCAGATGGCCAGTGTATATTAACATCTTACAGTGCTTATTGAATTTTATTTGTTAACTAGCGTTATGACATTGGATTTCTTGTCTTATAGAACAAAATGGCGAGGAGAGGGAACGGAAGGCGTGGTGGCCGTACTGGTGGTCGTACCGGCGGTCGAAATGGTGGGCGCGGCAGGATTCCTGCACGCCAAGAGCACAGCGAAGAAGGAAGTGTTCACACTGAACCGACGGTTAGTGTGCATGGAACTGAACAGACACAAGTTGCAGAACAACCTTCACTTTTGAACCAGAAGTGAGAGCAGCCATAGCTCGAGAGTTCTCCGAGTTGATGAAGAATTCTCTGGCAAGTCTGTTGGCTGAAGCATTAAAGAAAGTTAGTGGGGAAGGCGGATCTAGTGCGGCAACTGGTGCTCAGAACAACGAGACCGACAACGCACTGCCTGCTCGCGGGTGCGACTATAAGTCATTTAAGGCATGTGACCCGCCGGTCCTGACTGGGAAGAAGGACGCGGTGGCTACTTTTGATTGGGTAATACGTATGGAAGCCGCCATCCGTCTGAGCGAGTGTCGAGCTAATCAAGTAGTGAAGTTTGCTGCTAACTCCTTGAGGGAGGAAGCATCCCACTGGTGGGAAGGTGTACGTCAGGCTAAGGGGGATGAGGTTGTTGACTCAATGATGTGGGATGACTTGAAAACTTTGGTGATCAAGAATATCTGCCCGAGGAACGAGATTGAGAAGGTAGAGAGGGAATTTCTGGGTTTGAAGGCCGGGAGCATGACGCACCGGCAGTACACAACCCGATTCAATGAACTGGCACGTCTGGTGCCACATCTTGTTACGACGGAGGAAAGAAAGATTGCCTGCTATATTCAAGGGTTGCCGGACCAGGTCCGCACCTATGTTAAGGCAAACGCCCCTACTACCTATGATTCGGCAGTAGAGTTAAGTGGCGTGGTATTTGAAGATCTGGCACTGAATGTTGTTGTCGTTGAAGAGCAAAAGAAGAGACCGAGCTTCTCAAACAAGCGAACTGGGGGAAGGATGTTTGGGGCTCGTGATAAGAGAGCACGGGTGAACGAGCCGACTGTTTGTAAGAAGTGTGAAAGAGAGCATGTAGGTGAATGCAGACTGGGATCTAACTTGTGCTTTAAGTGTGGCAAGACCGGGCACTACTCCCGTGAATGCCCACAACACTTCAAGTGCTATAATTGTGGGGATGCCGGTCATCTGAGCCGGGAATGCACCAAACCAAGAATGGGTGAAGCCGGGAAGGGGAAAGGCCCGGAGAAGAGGGAAGAGAGGCCCCGAGCAAAGACTCGTGCGTACGCGCTGACGCAAGACCAGGCCAGAATGGACCCCGACGTGGCGTCAGGTACGTTCGTCCTTGACAACACTCTTGTTTCTGTGTTATTTGATTCGGGTGCCAGTAAGAGTTTTATATCTGAGACTTTTTGTAAGAGAGTGAAGTACGCTGTCAGTATACTAGAAAGGGCCTTTAGCGTAGAAACCGCTGAGGGTAGAACTGCGAGAGTGACCGAGGTAGTTGATAACTCTACGATAAAAATAGAAGGTCATAGGTTCCTTGTCAGATTGTTTGTTATGGTTTTGGGAGGGTTTGATGTCGTGCTGGGTATAGATTGGTTAACTGCCAACGAAGCACAAATCATATGTAAACGAAAGATAATCCGACTCAAGGCTCCGGATGGTAGCAAAGTCGAGGTTTTTGGAGATCGTGACGTCCCGATGCCAAACGTCATCTCGATGATTAAGGCAACAGATTACTTGAGGCGTGGATGCGAGGCTTATCTGGTGTACGTGATTGACAAGTGTAAGGAAGCGAAGGAACTAGACGATGTACCCGTGGTACGCGAGTACCCGGAGGTGTTTCCAGAGGATTTGCCTGGGATACCACCCGACAGAGAGATTAAGTTCCGAATCGACTTAGTACCAGATGCCCAGCCCGTGGCTAAGGCTCCATATCGACTAGCACCAGTGGAAATGAAAGAACTTATGGTACAACTAGACGAGTTACTTGAGAAAGGATTTATCCAACCAAGCATCTCACCTTGGGGTGCTCCGGTGTTGTTCGTAAAGAAGAAAGACGGTTCGATGAGAATGTGTATTGATTATCGTGAATTGAACAAACGTACCGTGAAGAACAAGTACCCGTTACCAAGGATCGATAACCTGTTCGATCAATTACAAGGCGCAAGTTGGTTCTCAAAGATCGACCTTCGATCCGGGTACCATCAGTTGAAGGTGAGGGAAGAAGACATACCGAAAATGGCATTTCGCACACGTTATGGACACTTTGAGTTCCGCGTAATGTCTTTTGGATTGACGAACGCCCTTGCAGCGTTCATGGATTTGATGAATAGAGTTTGTCGACCAATGCTGGATCGGTCGGTAATCGTGTTTATCGATGATATCCTCATCTATTCCAAGAATGAGGGTGATCACGCGTGTCACTTAAAGGAAGTATTGGAAGCTCTGAAGAAGGAAAAGTTGTATGCTAAGTTCTCCAAATGCGCGTTCTGGCTTAGGGAAGTCCAATTCCTAGGTCACGTCATTAACCCGAACGACATTATGGTTGACCCAGCAAAGATAGTAACGGTAAGGGAATGGAATGTTCCTAAGACGCCAACTGAAATCCGTAGTTTCTTGGGATTGGCGGGCTACTATCGGAGATTCATCCAGGATTTCTAGAAAATAGCTTCGCCGTTGACGAAGTTGACTCGGAAGGAGGTAAAGTACGAATGGGATTCGACCCAGGATAAGGCGTTTAAGGAATTGAAGGAAAAGCTAACTCAAGCTCCAGTCTTGGCCCTTCCCGAGGGCAATGAAGACTTAGTGGTATACTCTGAAGCTTCGGGTCAGGGATTAGGGTGCGTATTGATGCAACGCGGGAGAGTGATTGCATATGCGTCACGGCAGTTGAAGGTTCACGAAGCCAATTATCTGACTCATGATTTGGAACTTGCTGTTGTCGTATTTGCATTGAAAATATGGAGGCACTACCTTTACGGGGTGAAATTTACTATTTACTCTGACCACAAAAGTTTGAAGTACTTCTTCGAACAAAAGGAGCTTAATATGAGGCAGAGGCGATGGTTGGAACTCCTGAAGGATTATGACTGTGAGATCATGTACCATCCTGGAAAGGCAAACGTGGTGGCTGACGCTCTAAGCCGAAAGGATGTGCCTACTCCTATTAGAGTGAAAGCTTGCCAGTTGGTGGTAACATCGGACGTGATGAGAGAAATTGAAAAGGCTCAAGATGAGGCACTTAAGGAGGAAAACATAAAGAAGGAAAGGATGGTTGGCCAACAGGACAAGTTGGAATATAACACCCTTGGGTTTAGGACACGATTTGGACGGGTATGGATACCTATGGGTGGCGAGCTTAGAACCAAGATCTTGGATGAGGCTCATAAGTCTCGTTACTCTATCCATCCCCGTACCAATAAGATGTACCAAGATCTAAGGAAGGAATACTGGTGGCCTGGAATGAAGCATGAAGTTACAAAGTATGTAAGCAAGTGCTTGACTTGCTCGCAAGTAAAGGCCGAGCACCAGAAACCGTATGGAAAGATTCAACCACTTGATATACCGGAATGGAAGTGGGAACACATTACCATGGACTTCATAACTAAGCTACCTCGCACAGCTAAAGGTCATGACACCATTTGGGTAATTGTGGACCGTTTAACGAAGAGTGCTCATTTCCTACCTATTCGCGAGACGTTCTCATTGGAAAGGTTAGCGGAAGTATTTATTAACGAAGTAGTAGCACGGCATGGGATGCCTTTGACGATTGTATCTGACCGGGACACACGATTCACATCGAGGTTCTGGAAAAGATTTCACGAGGCGATGAGCACGAGGCTTAACATCAGCACAGCATACCACCCGCAAACGGATGGTCAGTCCGAAAGGACCATTCAGACATTAGAGGATATGCTCCGTGCTTGTATTATCGACTTCGGTGGCAGTTGGGACAGCCATCTGCCGCTAGCTGAATTCTCCTACAACAATAGTCATCACACGACGATAGGCATGCCGCCTTACGAAATGTTGTATGGGAGAAGATGTAGGACCCCGGTTTGTTGGGGTGAGAATGGACAGAAGGAATTAGGAAGTCTCGAAGTCGTAAGAGAGACGTCGGAAAGGTTTGATCAGATCAAAGCGCGAATGAAGGCCGCACAAGATCGTCAGAAATCCTATGCGGATAAACGACGAAGGCCTATTGAGTTTGATATTGGTGACAGAGTAATGCTGAAAGTGTCACCATGGAAGGGAATCATACGATTCAGAAAGAGAGGAAAGTTAAGTCCGAGGTTTGTCGGACCATTCAAGAAAATAGCACGGGTTGGGGAGTCGCTTATCGGTTGGAGTTGCCTGATGAGTTAAGTGGGATTCATCCTACTTTCCATGTATCACACTTGCGAAAGTGTTTGGCGGATGAATCGGCTCACGTACCACTTACTGACATCGAGGTTGACAACAACCTTAATTACATCGAAGAACCCGTGGCCATCCTTGATCGGAAGGAGAAACGTTTACGTAATAAATTTATCCAATTGGTTAAAGTCCAATGGAAGCATCGAAAGGGATCGGAAGCCACTTGGGAAACGGAGAAGGAAATGAGGGAGTCGTACCCTCATCTATTTGACTTACGATAGGTTTCGGGGACTAAACCTATTGTAAGGGGGGTAGACTTGTAACATCCCAAAAATAAAACGACAGTTATAATAACGGAATAAACGAACGAGGCATGGCGGGTCGGGTCGGATGGGTCAGCTGGCTATAAATAGCCTATGCCACCCTTTTTCTCTCATTTGCAACTTTTAGAGAGAGAAACCGTAGAGAGAGAAAGTTGGCGGATCGACCCGAGACTTCAGAAAAGTGTTACTCCATAACTCGTGAGAAGAACCTCCGGATCAGAAACTCGATTCAGGTAACGATCCGACCTAAATCTGAGTTTTAGTTCGTTTTTGGGTTTTTCGGGTTTTGGGTGAAAAGGTAAGGTTTGAACGGATGAAACTGAAAGATAATCATGGATTTGAGTTCCTTAATGGAAAACGAACGTTTTGAATGCAACAGGTTCGGGATCTTGACATGATCAGACCCGAATGCGTAAGTTAGGGTTTTTCGCGAAGAACAGGTCGTGCGCACTTGCTAAGTGCGCATGGAGCAGGTCCTGCGCACTTGCTAAGTGCGCAGGAGGAGGGACCTGCGCACTTGCTAAGTGCGCAGGAGGAAGGACCTGCGCACTTGCTAAGTGCGCAGGAAGCATGGTCTGCGCACTTGCTAAGTGCGCAGGCAGTAGGGTCTACTGCCTGCGCACTTGGCAAGTGCGCAGACATCAAAACTGATTAAGTGAAGTCAGTATGTTAGAATGGTTAAACCGTTAGAGTCGGGATTGGTCTGATGTGTATTTAACTAATCAATTCAGATCGGAAGTGACGTTATAGGACCTTCGTTTAGGACAACCCATATTAGCGTATCAGGTGAGTTCTAGAGCCCTCTTTTAAATGTTTTGTTAATGTTTTTGGGCTGGTGTGCATACTTACAAAATGATGTTTAACGAAATGATGTTTTACGAAATGATGTTTTAACGAAATGATGTTTTAACGAAATGATGTTTTAACGAAACGATGTTTACGAAAGGAAAGGTTATGAAGTGTTTTTGCCAAAAAAAAGGTTTATGAATGTTTATGAACGGTCTAAATGAGGAAATGTTTAATGAAAAGGGAAAGAGGTAAAGGTTTAAAGAAGTCATTACAAATCTAATCTGTCGAATGAATGGAATTGACGAACGAAGTCTGGGAATGTGATTCCCAGCCTTGTGGTAGATTATGGACAGCGAGCCATAGTTGCCATAAGAACAACAGGGGTAGTGTCTTAGTGGCCTGCCAATGGTTTTGATGTTGTACAACTGGTAAGGGAGTAACGACGGTTACTCGGGTGATGACGAATCCTAAGTGAATAAGGTATGGGAAATCAATGACGGCGATACGTAACGGTTGATTCCCAAAGGAAAGATGCGTGTTGGGCAATGACGGCGATACGTAACGGTTGACCCCACGTATTGTATGGTTGTGGCAATGACGGCGATACGTAACGGTTGCCTACAACACCAAAGGTTCCTTCGGGGACACTGTGACGCGTAAAGTAAGATACAGAATTAGATAACGATAATGTATGATTTAAATGAATGTTAAAAGTTTTAATGAACGATCCGTTTAACGGTGTTTATGATTATGATGTTGATGATGATATGGGTACGAAACCTTTTTAAAGATGTTATTATTACATGCTTTTGTGAAAGGTTTTACTAAATGAATGAATGATATGTTTTTGGCAAATGTTGATGTTAAAGTTTTTATGAAATGCTAGAACTCACCAGCGTAGCTGACTTTTAGTATGCACATTCAGGTTAAGGCAGGTATGGACGATGGACGGTGATGCTTGGCAAGCGAGTAGAGTTACCCGGTCGGTCATGAAGACTGGCATCCCGATATGAGTTGTTTATGTTAAGTTTATGTAATTGACAATGTACGCTTCCGCATGTATGAACAAGTTTTTAGTTATGTTGAATGAATGATTCCGCTGCGTTATTTGATATTCATGTTTAAGAACTGTTTGTGAATGAGTAAATCCAACGAGTGAGGCCTCCCGGGTTTGGGGCCTTACACTGATGGAGCATCAAACTCATTTCCTTCTTCTGTGAAATACTTGAGCTTATCTCCCTGTTCTTCACCTAATGTAACAATTTCAGGGTAATCTTCAATTGTTCCAAAGTCATTAACTTGCTTTAGTAGTTCATCCAGCTCATGATCTGATCCAACTTCTTCTTCATTAAGAATTACAACTGCAACATTTGATTCTTTTCCTTTTCCTCTTTCACTGGCAGCTCTCCTTTCACTAGCTGATGGGAGATCATATTCAGATTCTTCTACTTTTACTTCCAGAGCAGCTGCGGATGTGGTCTCTCCCTGAGCTGTGGAAGCAAGCTCCTCTTGTGAAGACTTAACCAAAGAAGCTTTGAGTTGCTCAACAATGTCAGATAGAGCTTTAAAATCTTGTTTTTGTTAAGAAATTAACTTCTGTTGAGTTTCAAGTTGAGTCTGCTGAACATCTAGTTAGGCATGCAAACCTCCAACTTCCAGCTTAAGATCTTTAACTTCTTCTTTGCACTCACTCAATTCTGTCTTCAAACCCTCTATAACTTTATCCCTTTTTATAACTTGATCATGCAATTTCTTTACTTCCAAACTTAAAGTTTTAACCCTTGGAATAGTAGATGATGTTTCATGGGCAGGGGATGCATGTGGTGTGGGAAGAGGTGCATTTTGTGGAGATGGTTGTGGTGATGGTGGTGGAACATGGATAGGTGAATGAATGGGTGTTAGGTGTTCTGAAGTGTCAAAAAGTGATTCTGATGAAGAGGTTAAAGACTCCAGCCCTGTCTTGATTTTCTTGGCTAGGGGTTCTTCTTTTTCATAGTCAGAACTTGAGTCAGCTTGTCTCTTGGATGAAGATGCATGAGGTTCAGTCTGCTCCTCTTCTTCAGAATCATAATCAGACTAATCATACTTTGTACCATAGATGCCTTCGTCCAAAGTTTCACTTGATTCAGCTTCAACTTTCACATTACCTTGAACTTCAGCATTAACATGTGCTTCAGCTTCTACATTCTCAGCTGGTTGCTCTTCATACACAGGCTCAAGATTCTCTATCATTTGATCAATAAAAGGAGCTTCCAAGATAGGCGGTTCAACTTCCTGGTCATGTTGTAATTCATCATCGACCTCAACCTCAGCCTCTTGGTTTCCTTGAGCTTGTTCATTTTCTTCTTCTTCCTCTTCAGATGATGATGAATCAAGTTGTAGTTGTGGATCCATGTCAGGAACTTCCTCTTCCTCTTCACCAATAATGTGACCAAACAGAGGAATATTAGCAATCACTCTGTTGGTTCTTTTGCTTGTACTTTTCATATAAATTAGGGTTTTAGTAGTCATATGATCAAAAACGAATACATGACCATCTTGTTGCAGGTTTGGATGAAGATGATTGATGACGATCTGGAGAAACCTTGGATAAACAAAAAAATTATCTCTAGCACCCCCGGTTAGATTTTTTTCATTTGTTTAAAGACTAGACCTGAGAAGTTGTAGTCCCTTCCTTTGATCAGCCCTAGCATTGCAGAAGCCACCATGGCATTTTGCTGAGTTAAATCCACCTTTCCGAATGGACAAGCAGCGAATGAAGATGTGCACGATATACCTCCAGAGAGGTGGAAGGGAATTCTTGATGATTTGCCCACTCTTGAACTCATCAGGGTGACCCAGTCTTCTAAAACATTCTTTTATATAAAAGATTGGAAACTCAACAGGTGCCTCTGGATCATCATTGAAATGCAACACTTGTCTTATGGTAGCCTCTGGAAATAACACCTCATGATCATGAACAATAGCTCGAATGTGTTCCACATTGTCAATGATTACAGTCTCTGCAGTGTTCCAGAACCTCCTTATGGTTGCTTCGAAGACTGGTACATTGTGACTTATGGCAAAGCTTATGTTGGAGTTTGCATAGAAATTCAGGACTTGAATGAAATATGAACTCTTTGGATCATTGGCATCTAAAAATGCACAGACATTATGTCTTTTGACAAACAGAAGATCCATATCTGATGATGAAGACGACGGGGATCAGGTATGAAATGCTGATTAAGCAAACTTAAACCGCTCAGATTCAAGCTCTTGTGTGTGAAAACGAAGATGAGAAGGATTTCTGTTAGTGAGAATGAGCATGAGAAAGAGCCGGATTATGAAGTCATTTAATTTGAGCTTGACAAAAGACCAAAATGCCCCTGTCGAAACTACTAGTTTCGATAGGGCAAAATAGTTTCGGGTGGGAGGAAGTTTCAGGCGGTTTAAGTAGTTTCGGTGGGGATGTTGTTTCGGGTGACATGAGATACTTGATCAAGAGATAAAGGAAAACTCTCATATGTATATTATTTAAACAAGCTAATAAGGAAGATTAAGAAATTTATATTTAAAAATAAAAGTAAAAACAATAAAAGATATGAACACTTAGCCTTGGAAAAGATCCAACGTGAGATCATGTCTGATCAAGACCCTTGAAACACTTCATTTTGCACTCAACTACTGTGAATCCCTGAAGATATCCGATATTTGTGCAAGATAAACCCGAACATTTGTTTGTACCATGATTTCATGTGATTAAAAGGTACCATTTGAGCACGAAACACGGCGTACCCCACAATTTGAAATAAAATGGTTTTGAAAGCCTATCAATCCTCAAGAAATATCCGCATTCATCTGATCATCTCTTACAGGTTAACCAGGGTACCATCTTGGTAAGTCAAAATCACCGTCAAAAGTAAGATAAAATCCAACTGGATATCAGAAGTTGTAAAAGGAAAAACATCCAAGTGGATATTAAAAAGGTACGAACATTCTAGGTCTTTGCGTAAGCAAAACAGAAGAAGCCGTAAAATTATCCAAGCGGATAGCAAAAGGTTGAACACCTGAGATCTTTGCATAAGCAAAACAGACGGGGTCAAATCATCCAAATGGATGGGAAAAAGATGAACTCCTGAGATCTTTGCGTAAGCAAAACATACGGGGTCATCGGCGGTAACTTTCGTTACTTTGATGGTCACCTGGCACATGAATCAGAATCCAACACGTAAGCCTATATCTGATCGAATCAGCTTTCTTAGCTTAAAATGGGTTAGATATTTCAAAAATGGGTTCAAACACACGTGTACGATTGAGAATTAGATTTTCACACAACTAAAGAGTTATAACAATATGTCGGGCCTACCAGCTATACCTCAGTAGGCACCATCGCTTATGGTCTATTCCATATTCAAGAAGTGTTATCAGACTCTATCATTTCTCACAAGGTCGGATCCGATTTTCCTGAAACAAAATTTGATACTTACAGTGAGTATGAGGATAAGAAATATTTTCTTTACATTCTGATGAGACAAAGCAAATCTTTTCTTACTAACTAACTTCAAATTCCAATTTCTCCCCCAAAAGTTTTGCTTTCAAAAGCTGATAAAGAAAACAACTATACAGAAAAATAAAATCTTTTTGAAAATCTTTCTGATTAACAAGTTTAAATAGAAAAGACAATATGCACAATGGTTACTGAAAGTTGATCATGCCGAGCATGATAGCGTGTAAATGAGAGAGTTTAGGATTAGCCTGAAAGCGTGCACACAAGCACACTGCAAACATGATGTCTAGTCTGCTAGCAGTGAGATACATGAGAGATCCTATCATCGAGCGATAGAGGTGCGGATCAACGCTTTCGCCATCCAAATCAGGAGACAGACAATGTCGAACTTCCACGGGAGTCTTGTAAGGATGAGACTCGGTCATTTTGAACTTGGTCAGGATTTCTTTGACATATTTCTCTTGATGGATAAGAATTCCCGACTCAGACCGGTCTACTTGCAAACCAAGAAAAAACTTCATTTCTCCCATAGAGCTCATTTCAAACTTAGAACGCATCACTTCCTCGAACTTTTTACACAACCGAGGATTTGTGGATCTAAAAATGATATCATCAACATAGATTTGCACCAAAATGGTATCCGCACCATCCTTTCTTTTAAACAAAGTTTGGTCAATTGCCCCTCGTGTGGAACCATTATCAAGCAGATGCTTAGATAACATTTCATACCACGCACGAGGTGCTTGATGGAGACCGTACAACTCCTTGTCTAGTTTGTAAACTCGGTCAGGATAGTTTGGATCAATGAAACCCGACGACTGCTTGACATAAACTTCCTCTTGAACCTTTCCATACAGAAATGCGCTTTTGACATCCATTTGATGAACTGTGAAGTCCATGTAGGCTGCATAGGCGAGAAACATTCTGATGGCTTCTAAGCGAGCCACTAGTGCAAAGACTTCCTCAAAGTCAATCCCTTCTTATTGATAAAAACCCCTGAACCACCAAGCGGGCTTTGTTTCGAATCACGATTCCCCCTTCGTCCTTCTTGTTACGGAAGACCCAACGAGTGTCGATTGGGACTTTGTTCTTTGGAAGGTCTACCAGATTCCACACATGTAACTTGTTGAACTGCTTCAATTCTTCCTACATGGCCTCCACCCAACTGTTCTCGGGACATGCAGCTTTGATATTCTTAGGTTCGACTTGAGATATGAAGCAAGTGAAGAGACTGTCGTTCATTGCTTCGGTGGCACTACGAGTTCGGACTCCCACATTGAGTGGACCAATGATGTTGTCTGTAGGATGATCCTTGTGAATTCTCAACTGTGGAATCTCATCCTCTTCCAAGTGTTCATCCAAATTGGTAATGTTATTGTCAGGAAGGTTAGCTTCATCATCAACAGGACCTTCAGCAGATGATTGTGAAGCAACATCCACTATTGGGTGATTGTTTTCTTCAACAGTTTCACTTGTTTCCACTGAGTCTGAGGAGTCCTGAGTGGATTCAGCATTAGCTATTGTAGGAGGAACATCTATATGTTGACTTGACGAAGAAGAACCTGAAGCAGTAGAGGTACGTAGGATATTCATAGACATAAGAGGATTAGCTGAGACATATATGTTAGTGAAATCAGGAAGATTAAATGATTTAAATAAAGAATCGACATCAAAAAGCCAATCAGGACCGTCCCCTGCGTCCGTATGATTGCTTTCATGCCAATTGATATCAATGGACTCTGGCACAATCCTTCGTCTCTTGTTGTAAACACGAAAAGCTCTTTGGTTAGAGGAATAGCCCACGAAATAGCACTCATCCGCTTTGGCTTCAAACTTGTTCAGTTAATCAGAAGTATTCAGCATTGTGCAAACACACCCAAACTTTCTGAAGAAATCAATAACAGGCT
Organism: Smallanthus sonchifolius; assembly: GCA_023525975.1. Taxonomy (NCBI): domain Eukaryota; kingdom Viridiplantae; phylum Streptophyta; class Magnoliopsida; order Asterales; family Asteraceae; genus Smallanthus; species Smallanthus sonchifolius. The sequence continues at coordinate 94,605,511 of CM042024.1, read as the reverse complement.
TGCGCTTGTACATAATTTCATAAGGTTTCTTGTTGCAGCTTTTGGTGATGAGAACTCGATTTTGCACAAAACATGCGGTATTAACTGCCTCGGCCCAAAACGTGACAGGAAGTTTAGAATCAACGATCATAGTTCTTGCTGCTTCTATCAACGTACGATTTCTTCGTTCAACTACACCATTTTGTTGAGGAGTGCGAGGTGTACTGAACTGCCGAGAGATGCCCTTACTTTCACAGAAAGAATCTAGAATGGCATTCTTGAACTTAGTGCCGTGATCACTACGAATAGTCTTCACACTTAAGTTAAACAGATTCTCGATTTGTAGCAGATGAATCTTCAGAGTCTCTGGCGTCTCATCTTTCTTTGCCAGGAAGAATACCTAAGTAAATCGAGAGAAATCATCGGTTACCACCAAGCAGTAGGATTTCCTTCCATGAATCATGACACTCACAGGACCGAAGAGATCCATGTGAAGCAATTGAAAAGGGGAGTCAATGGAATTGGTGGTTTTGGGCTTGTGAGTTGATTTGTGATGCTTGCCCTTGGAACAAGAAAGACAATGTTCCATAGGAGAAAAATCTTTTAGAGGCAAACTGGTGACTAGGTTTCCTTGAACGAGATGATTCATGGTCTTGAAGTTTACGTGCCCCAATCTTTTGTGCCAAAGAAAAGATTCATCTTCAAAGGCTTTTGAGAGAAAACATGATTCAACTCCAGATGGATTGTTCATGTCCAGACTGTAAGTAATGTATCTTCTAGGGGCACGCATAAGAATAAGCTCTTCTGGAATAACCACTCCAGGCTTCAGAATCAGGCACTCTCTAGAATTGTAAAGGGCACTGAAGTCTTTGTTACAAATCTGAGACACACTCATTAGATTGTATTTTAGCTGTGGGAAAAAATTGACATGCTCCAAACTATTTACACCGTTAGACATGGTTCCTTGTCCTTCAATCTTTCCTCCTTTTGGATTGCCTGCGAAGGCAACAAAATCTCCGTCCATTGGATGATAATTTTGCAGCAAACTAAACTGCTCTGCCATGTGCCTTGAGCATCCACTGTCGACATGCCAAATGTTGTCTCCAGTCCTTCTTGATTGCACCTATACAGACCACAATATTTAGAAATTTATGCTCCAGCCATTGCTGACTTGGAATTTCTTATCTTGATAAGACATTTCTCGAAAATCATAATCAGAATCCTCTTTTAATGAAGTATGATCATCATAAAGAACATTATTTTTAACTTTCCAAATCCTCTTCAATCTGTTTTTAGCAATTTTTATTCTTTTACGTCTCAAAACTCTAGTATGTGGTGACTTAGACTGTGCAATTGAATTTAAAGCAATTTGAGGAATAGAGTCTTCATTAAACTGAAATGTTGTCAATTTACAACTTTTTGAAACATGATTGGATTCACCATAACTAAAACAAATTTTATCACAAGACGTCTTAGCCTGATAATTGTCATCACAAGATGATGAAGATGATTGTGATATTGAGGCATCAGAACTAGAGGAAACTCTTTCTTCAACAAGTCTTTCTTGAAGACTTTGATATTCCTTTAATCTGAAAAATTCCAAATTTCTCATTGATTCTTGTGGAATATCAGTCACAATAACTCCTGCACTTTTAAAGTTTGCAATACAACTCATAGCATTTACAGATTTAAGAACAAAAGGTAAAGCATTCTTAAACTTAGAAATAGCATTTCTCAAACTGTCATGCTCAGAAGGCATAGAACCAAAATACAAATTTTCAACATGTTCACAAATTTCTGGTTTTGACACGGACATATTATTACATTCATCCGACTCAAGTTCATTTAAAACATTTCCCTTAATAGAACTCTTATCACAATCATCTTCGGAACCTACACAATCTGACTCTTCACAGGAAACAAAACTGTCAGAATCTGAAGTTTGGATATAATCATCAGCAGATAATTTGCAAACAAAGGGTGTGGGAACATGAGGAACTGGCATATCAGCAAATCTACCAGACTTGGAATACGTAGGAGGGTGAGAGTTATACCTAATGCCTTCTATGACTTTTTTATGAATTTGGTTGTCAATGATTCCAAAAAGAATTTTCTGATCCATACCCATGTGTTCAACTTGAAAATTTGCTTTTTCAGCCTTTTGAAGTCTTTCAGTTAAAATTTGATTATTATTCTTTTGTGTAGTAAGTTGTATAATCAAAGATCGGCTTTCTCTAGAAATATCACGAATTTTCTTTAGGTAAAGTTTCTCATTTATAGCCACAGAATCATACATCACCTTTATGTGATCTCGTTCATCGACCAAGGCCTGGTTGATGAATCTATATTTCTGAATTTCATTTAAACAAGATTTAGCATTGCAAAGTCTAGACATTACCTCAGCTGGCACGACGGTGAGATCCTCAGCTGGTTCAATCATGACACATTTCTCCTTTTCTTCAATGTCTGGCATCAATGCCTTGTCATCTGCTTGCTTTTCTAGATGAGTTCTTCTTCTCATGCTGCTCCTTTGATGATGGCTCCTTGCAATTCCTTGCAAAATAACCCAGTTGGTCATAGTTGTAGAATCTCACCTTTTTTATGTCAAACCCTAGAGTCTTTCCTTGCTTAAATCTATCCATCCAAGTTCTCTTGATAAATCTCTTGGCCCTCAAAGTTAGCATGGCCATGCACCAATCAATATCCATCTTCTCCAAATCATTCGGGTTAATCTGCCCCAAGTTACCAGGTGAAAGATGACCGGTGTCAGGTTTTCAGAAATCAGGGCATCATAGCACGACATGAAGGCAATCATGATAGGCAAATACTTATCGGGGATCATGGTGGTAGGCTTCTGAGAGGTGGATGAAGTAGTAGGCTGGACTCCAAAAATTGAAGGTGGGACATCTGTTTGAAAGTATGCCATTGTAGTTTTGTTGGATGAAGTGGTGGAACCTTGACTAGCAAGAAGAGCTGTGTTTCCAGACTGATTAGTTGGAGTGACAGCACCCTTCTTTATCTCTAACTCATAAGACTCTAGAATGCTGTAGAGTTCTTGCTGTGACAAATCACTTAGCTTTTCAGTTTTCTTGATCATAATTCGGTACATATTCCATTCCTCAGGCAGTGAATCAAGCAGCTTCTTGTTTAACTCAACAGTGGGATACTCAGTTCCCAAAACCTTTAACTTAGAGACAATGCTTGAGAATCTGCTGATCAAATCAGACATGGGTTCTCCAGGGACACTACTAAACATCTCATATTGCTTCATGATCAAATCCCTTTTGCTTTCTCTAACCTCAGCACTTCCTTCATATCTTGTACATAAAGCAACCCAAAGATCTTTAGCAATAGTATACTCAGCAAATATGTTAAACACGTCCATAGGAAGAGCCATAGCAATAGATCCATAAGCCTTGTTATCTCTGGAAATTAAGGCAATATCATTTTCATCATATTCAGACACAAGCTTGGGACGCTGAACATCTGCAGTGGTAGTAACTGGCTTGTGTGGACCATCAGTGATTGATTGCAAAAGAGTGTGGTCATGGAACTGAAAGAAAGTCTTCATTTTCTTGGTCCAATCATCAAAGTCTCTAGTGGACACCAAGACAGGTAGTTTGTTTCCTCCAGCATACTCATTGGTGCTTGAAGTTGCCATAATCTCAGAAAATTAAAATCAAACAGTAGCTAGTTTCGGGTGAACAGGGTTGATCGAAACAACTAGTTTCGATTGTGAAGATGCTGACCGAAACTCCTAGTTTCGATTGAACAAGGCTTACCCGAAAATTCTAGCTTCGATATAAGAGACAGAAACCAGAAACAACTAACTCAGTAGAAACTACAAGTTTCGATTGAAACTAGTTTCGATAGTGCAGTAGTTTTGGGTGATCAATCTGCACAAGTTAGTTTCGATATAACAGGACAAATAATTAGTTTCGATGATACCTTCTCCAGACAAAAGTACAGACAAGAAGTTTCGATGACCAACGGAAATGCACAGATTGTCCCCCAGTAGTTTCGATGTCGTCTTCCCCAAGTTTTAAAAAACCTCCATTGAAGAACAGCTTCAATGATCAAAATAATGAAGAAACAAATCTGATCCAGCCAAAATCTTCCACCAACACTCCTGATCACGAAAATAATCTTTAATCCCGAAAACTTGAACAGAGATGACCGAAAATCGATGAAACGGTGCTTCCAAAACTCAGATGCAGAAAAACTTCAATAATACACTGAAGGACACCTAAAATCGATCACAATAACCTGAAAACACTCAGAAATCAAGAGCATATTGCCCTGATACCAATTGTAGGTCCAGATTTAAATCAGAAATCACTCAAAAGATCGATTACACACACCCAGGCGGAATCTGTGTGTATGGTGGTGAAACAGAGGAGAGAAACATAAATGGTGAAGATAACAGCTAACCACACATAGAATCAACACAAGTATGATGTGAAAGTGTAAGAACAAAGCATTAAACAAATGCAGATTGTAATGATTCTTCAAGAACATTGAAAGAGAGAATTCAGGGTTACAGACGCTACTCACACCCTAAACATTCTCAAACTAGGCTATTTATAGTAAGTTGACAGGCATTGAAACTATGCTCAACCAAAAGATGCCTGTCAACTTACTATAAATAGCCTAGTTTGAGAATGTTTAGGGTGTGAGTAGCGGTTGTAACCCTAAATTCTCTTTTTCACTGTTCTTGAAGAATCAATACAATCTACATTTCTTTAATGCTTTGTTCTTACACTTTCACATCATACTTGTGTTGATTATATATGTGGTTAGCTGTTATCTTCACCATTTCTGTTTATCTCCTCTGCTTCACCACCATACACACAGATTCCGCCTGTGTGTGTGTAATCGATCTTTTGAGTGATTTTCGATTGAAATCTGGACCTACAATTGCTCTAATACCAATTGTAGGTCCAGATTTCAATCGAAAATCACTCAAAAGACCGATTACACACACACACAGGCGGAATCTGTGTGTACGGTGGTGAAACAGAGGAGGGAAACAGAAATGGTGAAGATAACAGCTAACCACACATAGAATCAACACAAGTATGATGTGAAAGTGTAAGAACAAAGCATTAAACAATAGCAGATTGTATTGATTCTTCAAGAACAGTGAAAGAGAGAATTTAGGGTTACAGCCGCTACTCACACCCTAAACATTCTCAAACTAGGCTATTTATAGTAACTTGACAGGCATCGAAACTATGCTCACCGAAACTAGTATTTTTGGTTGAGCATTTACAAGTGAAAGAACAAGCCTATCGAAACTTACCATCTATCGAAACTACTAGTTTCGATTGAACAAACTCAATCGAAACTAAGTAGTTTCGATGGCCCAGGCATAGAATAAAAACAGAAAATACATCAAAAGAAATTACAAGTAAATAAACTAAACTAACATTGTTCAAAATACATTGATGACATCAGCTTACAAAAATACAAGACTCTACACAATCCTTACATCTCCTACTACTGGTGGGGTGACAGTTAGTTTTGGTATGTTGGAGGATATCATTATTGTTGAACCCAATGCCTACATTGCCTTTACAGGTAAAAGAGTAATTGAATAAACATTGAATAAAACAGTACCCGACGGTTCACAAGCGGCTGATTATTTATTCCAGAAGGGCTTATTCGATCTAATCGTACCACGTAATCCTTTAAAAAGCGTTTTGAGTGAGTTATTTCAACTCCACACTTTCTTTCCTTTGAATCAAAATTGTAACATTAAGTTCAATTATTTTGAGCAAACAAGTAATTAGTTTATCGGAATCCAAGTGAAAATTAAACAAATGGGGTTTTCTTTGTTGACATAAGATCTAATTGTATAAAGAATCAAAAGTCACAGAAAATCAAAAATCCGCCTCCTTTTCTATATTCCTGATTATTGATCAAGAAGCCTCTGTTAACAACATAAAAGATGAAATTCTTATTTTCGTAAAATTAGGCAAATAAAAAAAATATCTTCTTCTTGTCATATATAATGAAAATCTAGAATTTTTTATCTTTTTATATCTTACGATAATCCTATTTTGAATAAGAATCCCTGTTGGATGGGATTCTAACAAACCCTTCAATATAAATATAAATAGAATCTAAATAAGTAGAATCTAATTCATTTTTAAGAAACTTTTTGCTTAATAAATGAAATTCGAAGACAAGAGCAAAAAATGAAGAAAATAATCGACTTATGCCTCTTTTCATAGTCATACCCCACATAATGAATTTTATCTCTTTGATAGGGATAATAACAGTTTTTTTTTTCAAAGCTACTTTACCTCTTGCTCAAAAAGACATTAAGAGGGGTTTGGCCTATTCCACAATGTTTCAATTTGGTTATATGATGTTAGCTCTAGGTATGGGGTGAAGCAGGGTTAGGAACGACGAATCTCTTTATGATAAACATATCCGTTTTGCAAGTTCATTATTACGGGTAGTTCCTACAAAGGATCAGACTAATGATGTATACAATACTTGGATTTTCGGTGTAGATGCTACATAGTTGGTTCTCATCCTTCAGAGACTACGAGTGTAATAGGAGCACCAAACAAAAACCTTCATTCTTTTAGATCAAAATGAGTTCTTAAGTTTTTATTTCAGGCAAATTTAAAATTGTTCAAATTATGTAATCGTCAATTATTGACATTGGTAACCGACCCAAAGCAATTTGATTATAATTCAATTCGTGATGATCATAAGTAGAAAGTTCTTATTCTTTAGTCATTGATAAACAATTTGTTGGATAATACTCAACCCAATTACCACAAAATATACATATTCCGAAATCAATACTGTAATTAAGTAATCGTTTCTTTCTAATATCAGTTTCCAATTTCCAATCAACAACGGGTAGATCTATAAGATAAGAAGGTGGATCTCTTCTTCATCGAAAGAAATGAGATTATCGCGGATACAAAACATTCAATTCAAAAAATTAACCAAATTTCCCTGATGTAGAGACAATCAAGAAAGCTGCATAAGTAAATATATAACCTACAGAAAAGTGGGCTAATCCAACCAATCTTGCTTGTATAATGGAAAGTGCCAATCAATCATTTCAATTTGTTTGAAAGGAGAAAAAAGAGGTAATATCTATACCTAAATATTAATCCGAATTACCATGAATCTCAATGACCAAGAATTGGTAATTGACACGATAAGTAACTAGAAATGCACAAAAGTTCGCGGAAAGATTTCCTTTTATGAATTTTGCAATTAATTTCAAATAAGTCGTATCTTGCTCAGACCAATAAATAGAGCTGAGGTTATAGTTAAAGTCGTTAGTAGAAAATGGATAGATAGAGAGGGAGGGCAGAGCTTTTGGTTTTTCATGTTGTCAAAGAGTTGAACAATGGTTTTTTCGTGTTGTTAAAGAGTTGAACAATGAAAATAGATGGCGAGTGCCCGATCGAATTGATCGGTTCATGTAGGAACAAGGTTCAAGTCTACCGGTCTGTTAGGATACCTCAGCTGCATACATCGCTGCACTTCCACTTGACACCTATCGTAATGATAAACGGCTCATCTCGTCGTGACCTTCTCTTGAATTCTCAAAACTTCTGTCGCTCCATCCCCGCAGGGGCAGAGAACCCGTCGCTGTCTCGGCTGTGATACCGGAGGCTCTAGGGAAGTCGGAATAGGAGAGCACTCATCTTGGGGTGGGCTTACTACTTAGATGCTTTCAGCAGTTATCCGCTTCGCACTTGGCTACCCAGCGTTTACCGTGGGCACGATAACTGGTACACCAGAGGTGCGTCCTTCCCGGTCCTCTCGTACTAGGGAAAGGTCCTCTCAATGCTCTAACTCCCACACTGGATATGGACCGAACTGTCTCACGACTTTCTAAACCCAGCTAACGTACCTCTTTAATGGGCGAACAACCCAACCCTTGAAACATACTACAACCCTAGGTGGCGAAGAGCCGACATCGAGGTGCCAAACCTTCTCGTCGATGTGAGCTCTTGGGGAAGATCAGCCTGTTGGGTTGATCTCGTAGTTCTTGGTCTGTGAAGATGCGTTGTTAGGTGCTCCATTTTATTTTCCCATTGAGGCCGAACCTAAACCTGTGCTCGAGAGATAGCTGTCCATACACTGATAATGGATGTATGGATTCTCGAGAAGAGATGAGCCATGGTGGTCCCCCCGGATCCCACGAGTGAATCGAAAGTTGGATCTACATTGGATCTCACTTGAATCGCCCCATCATACAATAACTGTCCTAGCTCTACCGTATCTTTTGTTTCATTTCTTCTACAATAATCACAAACACTTCTTTGATTATGGATCTACTACCAGAAATTTGATGCGTAATCTCAGCATTCAATGTGTATTCCTGAATAATCTCATTTTTCAATTATTGAATCATTTCATTTTACCAAGTTCAGTGTTAGCGAGATTAGTCAACATTTTTATGTTTCGATGCAACAGCAAGATGCTATTTGTAACAAGTAGTTTTGTTGGTTGGATAATTAGTCACATTTTATTCATGAAATGGATTCTTCTTAAAGACTTAATTGACTTGTTCAATCTCAACGATTGAATATAAATAGGCTATTATGAGTTCGAGCAAGCCGCTATGGTTAAATCGGTAGACACGCTGCTCTTAGGAAGCAGTGCTAGAGCATCTCGGTCCGAGTCCGAGTGGCAGCATGCCATCTTCTAAAAGAGATCCAATATATCCTATAATAAAAATAAATTAAATTCCTCATTTCTATTTCTTAATTAATATAGGGGATTCCCTCCTTTTTTTTACATTTTTATGATATTTTCACATTTAGAGCATATATTAACTCATATTTCTTTTTCTATTGTTTATAATTGTCTTTTCAACATAGCCGCATCTCTTTTCGGAAGACGGTTGAGTCCCCCTATTTTTTGTTCAGTTCGCAAGTCTCTAAACTTATGAAGTCTCGTTTCTGTAATGGACCAATTTGTTAACATACCACCGAACTAAAAGAATTACATTTAAGCATCTCATTGCTTTAGTTGAAAGATTCCATTTGAATTGGAATCTGGTCATTCACTATGACCCGCTAAGCATCCATGGTTGAATGGTTAAAGCACCCAACTCATAATTGACGAATTCATAGGTTCAACGGTACCGGTATTTACAATCTTTACTTCTCTATTATATTGCTCAATACGTTCACGGATAATATTACTAATTTTGTCGGCTTGAAAGGTTACCATGAGTATTTCTTAATTCTTTTTTGAAAAAAAAATAATAAAAAAATAAAAAATAATACCTAAAATAGGACTAATTCTTTGATTCCAGTTAGTAAGAGAGATCTTGAACTAAGAAATAGACCCTTGAAACTAAAAAAGGGTATCCTGAGCAATTGCAATAATCGGATTCATTGATATTCCTGATATAATAGATGCTATCACACATACAATCATACTCAATTCGATGGAATTGTTTGATCTTAATGGAGATCTATAATTTCACACGTGAGGGATTATTTATTGGTTTCGTCCGGTCATTAATAACTTGATTATTTTTAGATAATAGTAGTTGTTTTGTTTGACTTGATTCTGTCGATTAAATACAATCAAGCGCAATCATATTTTGATGCAACGAAAAATAAATAGAAAAGATACAAAATCAATATTACTAAAATAAATTGAGTATAAAAACTTATTAGATACCATTGACCGCGGTATCTAATAAGTTCTACCTATTATTTGATTTGAACCAATGACTCCCACCGTATGAAAGCAATACTCTAACCGCTGAGTTAAATAAGTCATTTATCTTCACAAAGAAAACCAATAGGGACTCCTCTAGTCGATGGATTATAAATATCATATTACTTGTTTACATTTTGTGCAACAATCCATTCATAGAAACCCCAATATACCACATGCATCAAGATGGAGTTTATTTTATTGTAATAAAAAAAATTATTTGTAACCCGTATGTGTCGTTGATGGGGTGTATTAACATATCTTGTAAGTAACATCTTCAATGGAAGACAAGTAATGATATCGTTCTTGTTGTAGTGTGGTACCGCCGTTAATTGGCTTTAATATGTCAAAAAAGTTATTCAGAAAATGGTGGCGAGTCCATGCAGAGATGGACTAGGTTCTGTTGGTACTTGGTGTATAATTCACCAACCGCGATAACTACTTCATTTTGTGGGTTTAATCCACGTAACACGAGCAGCTTATCCTTGATCGCAGAAGAAGATTCTTCATTAGGGTCTAAGTTTTCTATGAATTCAGCATGAACTTCCCTGCAGGCGATGATAAACATGGCAGCTGTATCGGGTTGCTGAGCCTCGTGCAGTGCTGCTAATGCATCTTGCAATGAACCGGCTGCTACATACATTATTAGTGCCCTGCATTCGATTAATCAGTAAAGATAATCCACATTTGGATCAAAGTTTCAAGAAAACATTCATAAGTGAATCATACCTCCAGATGTTGTGTTCAGCATTCAAGACATGTCCTGCCCATCTTTGCATCACCCTGCAAAATATAACACATGAGAGGAAACATCCACGACCAATTGTTGTTTTCGTGTAAACTAACACTGAATTACGCCTGACTAGTTCAACCTTAACAAATATACTATGAGCGAAAGCTGAGACTCTATAACTCAACAAGGAGATCTATAATCCACGTTAATACCATCTCCCTTTCTAAAATCAGAATGCTTGAATTTGCAAATTTGCAATCCAAATAATTTGATGTCAACCAAGATGATCTAACTAAAAGAAACAATATACAAGAGGCTTGGTTTTAAAAGGCGTGAGGTGCTTCGAGTCGCGAGTCGAAGGCGCTAGCCTCACGCACGTGTTGCGCCCAATATTTATAAAATAAAAAATAAAATAAATAAATATAGACATAATTTAACAATATAAAAGATGAACTATGTTATTTATTCAACGAAATGAAAATAACAACTGTAAAAGTACAAAGAAGACGTTAAAATGCTTCACTAGGTAGATAGAAGATTCGAACCTTGCATAATCAGTTCCTTTCAAATGTGTTGCTGCCAAAGTTGCAGCATCTGTCCAACATCCAGCATCTTGGAGCTGAAAATATATGAACATAACTGAGGCTTACACGAACCAATCATAGAGGTCTAACTCTAACCGAAGTATCATGCTTTAGGTGTTTATCAGAAACTTTTACTTACAAGAATTATGTCACAGAAAATTAATCTAAACCAACTGTACACTGTAGATTATACGACTAATATATTAAAATCTATCATGATACCCTCTGAACTTGCTACACATTATACCCTCTATATCTCGATGCCTATTCTATTCCGAGTTCAAATCGAAAATATCATAAGTGATTATAACCATCAACTTATAAGTTATATGAATGAAGCTAACCCACCTCGCATTTGCATAAACAGTAAAGGGAAGTGGTGGTGGTGGAGATTTAGGGAAAAATCACAGACCTTATGGGTGGTGTTTTCAAAACAGAAACTATTATGTTATTATATGAATTATTCAGTTTTCAAAGCATCATACTAGGATTTTTGCGGCAAAAACACCATCATTGTTGTGAAAATGCACAAAGAGAAAAAAAGAATACATTTTGCAAGAACAAACAGTTTTGGGTAGTAGAATACGACCTGTGAACAAGCTTCTTGATATCTCCCCACAGCACAGAGCAGATGTGTGCCGGATAATGACCTGTCAGTCCTCACCATATTTGCTGCAACTACCTAGGAATAAAGAACAAGTTACCAGATGAAAAATGGCAAAATTTCAAGACAATTTCATGTTTCAAAGTGAAAGTAAATAAAGAAGCCGTTACTACCTTAACTGCCAGTTCATTTAGAGATCTTGAAACTGCAGATGAAAGAGCAACAGCACGCAAAGCATTTGGATAGAAAAACGAGCTCTCTGGTGGAGTAGACAGCAGTAAATTGACAGCAGCATCCAAGTTACCAACCGTCACAAGCCTGATATATTATAAGGAAATGCAATTAGCAACTAGGTTATTATGAATCGCCATTATCAATGTAAAAACAAATGCATATAAGAACTGAAAGCAAATAAAGAGATAAACTCACTCATGTACACAATTCTGAATAGACTGTTCACCCTCCAATCTTTCATGCCATGCGATACGTTCACTAGCATTTTCCCACAACTCTTGTTGGACAAAAGCCATCATCCTAAGTTGACCATCATTCTGCCAATACAGATACCAATATTTTGTCTAACAAACTGAAAATGTGTTGTTCGTGTCTACAACATCCTTGGTTTTAAAATGCGTGCATCATAAGTGCATAATGCGCGTTGCGCGTTATGCGGTTATGAGATCGCATCGCTGCAGTTGATGCAATGCGATTCCATGATGCGCATGTGATAGGTCCGAGACGCATTATGCAGCTGCCAGTATTTGAACAAATTAAACCATTATTGATCATGACAATGGGTCTGAGTTTTTCAAATCTGACCATGGATTGAGCAATAGGTTTGAGTATTTGAACAAGTTAGACCATCGATTGAACAAATATGACCAGAGATGATGAGAATGTTTTATATTTTAGTGTTTAAAAGTAAACAATTCTACTATCTATGAATAATTTTTTAGCATTTCTTTAATAAAAACGCCTTGCATACGTGATATGCGCGCATCACGCATTGGCTTTTGGGATCAAAACGCATCGAAGCGCCACGCGCTTTTTAAAACCAAGACAACATGTAAGGTACCATAAATCTTACCACTAAATTTGTGTATGTTGGCCCTGCTACAGATCTCCCCTTGGAATACATCCTAGTTAGTATAGATGTATCATCAATTGATGTAGATGGAAATTTTATAGGTGCTCTTTTCAGAGACTTGTTAGACAACATGTTCAACAAGTGTTTTAGTGCACGAGGCAATTGCAACCAAAAGTAGGCCTCTAAGGTTTCTCCAAATATTGCAGCAGCAAAAGAAAACCTTGCAGCAGAACCCTTATTGAGTATTGTAGCATATTGCCGCACCCTTTCGTCATCAAGTATGCAACCTGATTCAACATAGAAGATTAAAAAGAAAGATAAAAATCAAAACTAATGAACTTTTCTCAAAAAAATAACACTACAAAAGCTTACCTTCTCTTCGGTAAGGGTCTAATGCTTTAAGAAGCAATTCCGGTACAACAGAATCCCCAATAGGTGATGCATCAATTAAATAACTACGAAGATCTCCAACAGATGATGAACTTCTTGATATTTGGGGATTCCCCTTAATGTCTGGAATTGCACCGTGTGTGTCAAACCATGAAGGCTTTACCCCATATTGCAAGATCAGCCTCAATGCCTTATTATAAAAAACATTTGATATAAGAAATTAAACTTTCCAACAAAAGGGTAGAATCTTAGAACCATAAACAAGAGAATAGATAATTAGTAAAGCTCTAAGAAATGTATTCCATGTTATGCTCAATAAACCATCACCCTATGTCAATAACTGTATGGTTCTAATATATTTTTCATGTCCATGTAAGGTTTTGGAGCTGGGGGTCTCCCTGGAAGCAACCTCTCTATACATCAACTAAATACAATGCTTAGAGGATAGAGGTATGGTCTACCTACATCTCACCCTCTCATACCCTACCAATGGCTATATTATTGGTGGGACTTTTACTAGCGTATGGTTGTTGTTGTAATGTTCAGAATGAAAGGATAAAGTAAACAACTTGTCACATACTCTGTTCTTTTTGACATGTTTTATGTGAGTTACTAAGAGGAAAAAGTCAATATTACCATGGCATGTGCTGTAGGAAGCAATACAGGAGAACATATAGGCATTGGCCGAAATCGTTCCTTCACACATCCAGGATGGCTTCCATTACCGGTTCTTTTGTCACTGAACGAAAATATTTTAAATGTTATAATGAATATCCTTTGTTGTTTAAAGCTATGTAACAGGAAATCAAAGCAAGTGACATGTGATGCATACATGTTAACCTGAATAAGACGAAAGCTACTATCAGCTCCAGCAATACATAATATCAAAGGATCATTTTTATCAGTTCGCACAGGTAACCAATCAAGTTCCAGTACAAGGGTTCCTGGATACTGAGTCTGCAACAAGGAGTTGGCTAATGGATCTTGTGAATCCTGAAAATAAACAGATTTTAATTCAATTATATATTGTTTGACTAATATTATTCAAACGAACGACGAACGAGTAAGAAACTTCTATATGGTTTGACGGATATTATTTAACTTCGGCGCATATTTATCGCAAAATGAAAAACTTTTTGGTAGCAAATACTGCAATGTCAAGAGGAAGTTTGTTTTTGATTTCTAATTTTGAAAGCTTAATTATGTACCTAAAATATGTTGCAACATAGGTGACAAAAACCAAGTAAGAAAAGAAGCAAAACATGCTACTTTTCTCACTTACAAGATCAAACACGGAAAATGTATTGTCATTAAACAACACAGCAATACGTCCAAGGCTACGATCTCCAGGAACAACAGGGGAGAATTTGATTCTTCTAATGCCTTCCCTGTGAGTGTTGAAAGAGGAAGATTGCCCAGTTGTCACATCCCACCACCGGACATTCCCTAATCTGTCCCCCATAACCTGACATACAAACCAGTCATCACAATAATCTTTTCAGATGCAGCTACCACACACACAAATGCAGATAAAGAAAATACATAAGAAAATAAACCAACCACATGAGGGATACGATAAGCCATTGCTGTAATCAGTCCTTCAGAAGATATAAATGATGCATCGGGCCACTTTGGTCTGCACAGTAGGAAATAGTTATCATGATATGTTAACAGAGACAACTTATGTCAAGTAATGAAACTAGAAGGTGCTAAGAAAAGTCCTATAGGTACACCAAATGATTTTGCCACATTTATCCTTACTTGCATATGAGGCTTAAAAATTCTTATTAACAGTCAAAAATAAATATAAAGAAGATACCCATCTTTCTCTATTTTCTTCTTCCTTACCCTTTTAATAGATACAGTTCCTTCAAAGAACTAAACGCCGGATAGAAAAAATATCATATGAGTCAAGGAGTAGTAGCAAGTGTTGAGTGTGGAGGCCAATTTGGCAGCCTTGGGCTCCAAGGCAGCAGGCTTTCGGCCCAAGCAGCAGCCTTGTTCAAGAGCCGGCTCTAGTATCTTGTTATTTTAGGCAGTAAGATCCTAATGTAATTGTAAGCTTCACCACCACCTCTAAAGAAATAAAATAGACTCGTCTAGTGCGTCCGTGGATGAAGGTCAGTTTAGACCGAACCACGTAAAATACGTGTCGTTTTTCTTTTCTTTTTATATTGCAATTTGTGTGTGTGTTTGGATCTTCTGTTTGTGCAAATCACCACCAGTCACCATTGCTGATTATTGCTTCCACCGCCGGTCAACTGTTGCGGGCCAACCTGCTGGTCAACGAAAGTCAACAGCAGCCGCTGTTTGACTAGAAGCTGATTACGATCAGCAGAATTCAGTTTGACCAGTTGAGAAGAAGGAAGACCAGAATTCAAGTCAGGTGAGACCAGAAAAAGTCAACAGGAAGGTTTGAGCAAAAAAGGTCAACAAAAAATTTAGTGATTTCGAATAGCCGTGATACTCGATCCCTAACAACAAATCTTTAAACACTGATGTATTTGAACATGAGTGAATGCAGCAGACCTAAGTTGGACTATAAGATTCCAAATATCCATTGTCAGTCCTGTAGAGCAACTACAAACTACTGGTCATTTTCATCTTTAGAAAAGATATACCTGAAATCTCGGATCCTTCGTCCATGAACTTCAAACACCCCAAGTGCACCATTTACTAGAGCAAATGCAAAACTTTCTGTAAAGTCTTCTTGAGCTCCATCTGCATGTTACTTTTGAGCATTAATGAACACCTTTTTTCTTCCAAGGAAACCAAGGGATAAAGTAGCAAGAGATGAAGGCACAAATCAATTGAAAATAAACTGACTAGAGTCTGTAGGGACCCCATCAGCAGTCTGATCTTGGGAACTAACTACAGATTGCTTAGATGCTCCACTATGATTCGGTCGGGGAACAGCAGGAAGAGTCCATTCCAAAACTGTGAAGGGAAGAGCTAAAGACCTAAGCTGCAAAAAGAAAATAGTTAGAACAATCCATTATGATATAATTTCATGTTGTAATTTGCCAATTACAAATGAGTAGTGTTCTATGAAACTGCAAGCATGGTGGTTAGAAAACTCGTTCGCCTTACTTATACGCTTATACTTACATGAGCTGATAATCAAGATAGAGTTGCATTTTAAGCTATAGAAAACTAAGCAATTGATTATGGCAAGGAGTAACATAACTTCATAATGATCTACAACCCCAAACACCTTTAAGAATGAAGGTAACAACAAATAATAACATATAAAAATAAACTGTAATATAATCAGCCATTTTACCATAATTGGAGTCTTTGTCATTGCCCAAACCTCCACGGGTGCATCACGAAGCAAGATCAAAAGATACCTACAAAATACATCAAGGATCTGTATCAGTAAAACTTCCTGCAGCAATGCAGATTTTTTGTATTTAAAAAAACGAACCATTTCGATATTTATGATAAGTGGAAACAAAACAATGTTTTTGAACAACCTTCCAGAAGACGACACCCGCATAGCTCTAATTGGCGCACGCTCAGGCTTTTGTAGAACCCTAAATGTTCGATTATGACCACTGCGAAGGCAGGTAACAACAAGCCTATTGACAAAGCCTCCTGATTTCTCATTTCCCTGAATTGAGTACATAGTTCTTGTTGGTAGAACTCATGCATTATTTAAGAACTATGGAGAGAAAATATATTATGCTAATTAAGAGCTCTGTATAAAGCAATACATGAACTATAACAGATATGGAAACAATAAGGCCAACCAAGAAAATAAAAATACTAAAGATGAATTGACCGATTTTAGTATATTCAGTACCAGACTGTGTGAGAATGAGACAAGTCTAGTATTTCCAAGCCACCTTAAACCTCTTACAGCACCATCATGGACAGAAAAACTTGCAGCTACAGCATTTGCAGAAACATCAATAATGTCGATTGATCCATTTTGAGTTCCCAAAGCAACCAGTGGAACAGCCACAGCCGGATGGTTTCCTCCACCTTAGTATATAATATCTCATTGATGAATGTCATATTTAACACCCAAAAGCAAAAATTGCAACAAGAACTACAAAAATTTGGTTTCAAAGAAACATCAACTCACTTGCCAAAGTAGCTGTCAAAGAAGGAGATGGTACCGAAAACATAGTCACCATTGACGAAAGCAGATGAAGCTGACCAACAAGGTTGATCTGCATCAAGATTTTAATAGACAAAATGTATGAAAACAAAGAAAACAGGTATAAACCTAATATAGAACAGCCATAGGATTGATGCAATATGGGTCCATGAGAAGTTAAAGAGTATGAACCTTTAGTGTTAGCTTGTCTGGGTTGTTGGAGGCTGATGGATGGCCCTTGCCAATTTTTATGGAGTCACTAGAAGATAAGACTCGCGTATCCGATTTTGGATCTAGACCGGGCAGTTTACTAGTCTCTGTAACATTTGCAGCATCTGATGTATCTTTTGGATTATCTATGGCACCTTCAGAAGTCAGAAGCCAGTTCCATATTTTCCCATCATCAGAAATTGATATCAAATGTGTTTTACAAATGACATTTGATTCATCTCGAAAATCAAGAGGATTATCAAAATCCATATCAAATTCCTTATTATCAGAAGTGTCATGTGCATCAGAAAAATGCTTGCTAACATTTTGGAGGGTGGCATCCGATTGAGAGATAACAACTGCAAGAAGTGAGGGAGAAGGGACAGATGTGCCAATTGAAGGCACTAGTTCTTCCATCATACACATATCATGCACTTGTTCTCCTCTGTAGTGATATTAAAATGACAACAATGAACATTAATAACACATATATTGAACTGACACAAATAAGCAAGTTGTTACACCCCCAAAACCCAGGTGAGACGAACAGTTGGATTTACACAATATATATTATATAGCCGTTTTTACACACAACACAGCAAAAGTCTTAAGGTCTTCAAATACCAAAAGTGAATTTTTTGCCAGTGTAGATATGCAAACTCATTTGGTTTCTGGGATTTTTAAAACTATTTTGGTTTATGGGCGGTCCGCTCCTCCCACATGCGGACTCTGACTTTTCAAGTTTGAGTCCGCTCATCCCACAAGCGGACTTGAGGAGAGCTCCACCATTTTCCAATCTGATTGCCACATAAGCCATTTCCTCAAGTCCACACTTGGGAGGAGTGGACTCAAATTTGAAAAGTCAAAGTCTAAGTCTAGATTACCTTTGGGAGGAGCGGACTCCCCGTTAACCAAAATAGTTTAAAAAAACCCAGAAACCAAATGAGTTTGCATAGTCTAGATTACCTTTAGTACTTTTTGTACTTGAGGACCTGACTTTCACAGTAAAACAAGTTACTATGTATTGTGTAAATCCAACTGATTTGCCCTGATTTTGAGGTGTGACACAAGTTAAGCAACAATATTTACTTACTCCTTAGGCCACCAGGCGGTGAGCCGGCCATCCATATGTACACAATAAACCAGCACCATGCTCGGGTCCGGCAACACGTCAAGAAACTTCCCACATCTTCTCGGCAACTTAGCACGCGACAAAGCCGTTTCATACTGCAAATCAAACACAACCAACTCCCTAGGGAACACAACATACAAAATATGCCTCCAATGAGGCGAAAACGCAAGCTTCACTACATAAGTCGGAAACAACGCCGATGCCGGAGTATTATTAACCGTACCAACAGAACCAACCACCACTCCCCCTTCTCTCTCCAGCTTCACCAATTCTGATACATCAGTAGAGATTTTAAGTTCCTCCAAAACGACGTCAGATTCGGAAACATTGCCATGCACTTTAATCGACAACAGAAAGCCTTTCAAACCTACGACACAGAAATGGCGGGAATCGAAGGGATCGCGTTTAATGCAGGAGAGGATTTCCGGTGCGGCGTCGTATTTGAAGAAGCAGCGGCCGGTGTAGATGTTGAAGAGAGAGAGGATCGACGGTCCTGCTAGGGCAGCGATTATCCACGAGTCAGATCTGGATTGGATCCCGCAGAGGTCTTGAATACCTAATTTAGAATTCTGATCGGTTTCGAGGAACATCGAAGGGGAGGATTTGAGGCGGAGGTCGAGAAGGCAGATACGACCTTGGCAGTCGCCGGCGGCGAGGAGGAGGTGAGAGTGTGATGACGTAGGGTCGTGGGAGAGGAGGTCGAGACGGAGCGTGGTAGGGCACCAACGGACGGAGGTGACGAAAGGGGAGAGTGATGAGGAGGAGGAGGAGGAGGTGGTGGTGGTGGTTCCGGAGACGGCGGCGGGAGGAGGAATGGGGAAGACGGAGATGAGTTGCATGGAGCGAGTGTCGAGGATGGTTACGGTGCTGCCGGCCGCGTAGGCGAGGAGGCCGGTGGATACGAGGTCAGCGGATCCGCCGTTGTTGCGGGAGGGTGGTCCCGGTAGCATGCAGTCGGAGGAATCGACCTGTGGTAGTCGAATCAACGACATTGTGTGGTTTCGAATGTCCGGTGACGTGATCCGGTGACGTGATCCGGTGTCGTGATCGGGCCGTCGTGGGTTGCAAGAAGAAAGGTGATCGTAGTAATGGTGGGAGGAATTATTTTTAATTTTGGTACTTTTGGTTTAGATGCATTACATTTCCATACCTAAAGTTTAAGAGAAAATTCCCAAAATAAACATTTTTCTTACAACAAACAAAGACTTTTCCACTTCCCAAATTTAAACATCAAAATTTCACCGGAAGATTATTCAAACTCGACGAATTCGCCGACTCACGTGTCCAATTTTACAAACTGCACGTGTAATTTTCGCCGGAACAATTATCAAACTCGACGATTTCGTCGGAACATGTTTTCGTCGTGTTTTATTGATGTTTAGGCGTTCAGAAAATTTTCGGGTTACTTTAATTTAATTTATATCTTTTTTCCAACCGTGTAATTTTCGCCGAAATGTCTTTCCAATATCCGGCGTTTCGCCGAAAGCTCTTCATATTCTGGCGTAAGAAACATGTTCATCTTCCGGCGAAACCTATTCATATTCCGACGAACCTCTTCAATTCCGGTGAAACTTATTCATATTCCGGCGAAACGCCGGAATTGTGTACCTATCTAGGCGAAGTCCCGACAATTTTCTGAACGCCGAAAGATCAATAAAGCACGATGAAAACATGTTCCGGCGAAATCGCCGAGTTTGGTAATTGCTCCAGCGAAAATTACACGTGTAGGTTGTAAAATGAGACACGTAAGTCAGTGAATTTGCTGAGTTTGAAGAATCTTCCGGCGAAATTTTGATGTTTAAACTTAGAAAGTGAAAAAGTCTTTGTTTGTTTTAAGAAAAATGTTTATTTTAAGAATTTTCCCAAAGTTTAATTATACTATTTATAGGAAAGGCATGATAAATTTTTGACTCTAGGTGAAAATGCAAGCTTAACATGGTTTCTATGCATGCATGCGTTCTTAGATGGTTTATGTGTGATCCGCTAGTGCTAGTAGCGGATGTGGACTGACCTGGCACCACATCTGCTCATACAAACAACGAATCTCAGCATCCGCTCGTTTAAGTGACTAATCTTAGCATCTGCACGTTTAAGTGACGAATCTTAGCATCCACTAGTTCAAGAAATGGTTACACACTAACGTCCTTTGCTATCTGTTTATTTCAACTGGGATTCGCTGACACCGACGGATGTGAACGAGTTACAGTGCCATGGTACGAGTGTGTAACATGTATGTGGCTAGGTTTTCATGCAGGTAAAGTAGATCCAATGTGGTTTACTTTATTGTATTATTATTATTTTATAATTAGTTTATACATATAAGTTCATGCATTTTCATGTATTATTCGAAACTCATTTATTATTATTATTATTTTTGTATTTATTTTAATGAGGTTTACTTTATCTTATTATTTTATAATTAGTTATACATATAAGTTCATGCTATTTTATGTATTATTCAAAACTCATTTATTATTATTGTTTTTTTATTATCTTATATTAATACATACATGAAACCCTAGCCACATACACGATGCACACTCGCACCATGGCATTGTAGCTCGTTGTTCACATCCGCTCGTATTACCTGCGGATCCCAATTGAACCAAACACAAGGCAGACGACGTTATGTACAACCGTTTCTTGAACCATCGGATGCTAAGATCCGTCAATAGAACAAGCGGATGCTGAGATTCATTGTTTGTACAAGCGGGTGTGGTGCCAAGTCAGTCCACGTCCAATGCTAACAGTAGCGGATCACACATAAACCATCTAAGAATTCATACATGCATGAAAACCATGTTAAGTTTGTGTTTCACCTAGAGTGGCGGCTCTATGGATGACTAGAAAAACTTGAATCTGACCGGGAAACATAAAATATTTGGGATGGTAACATCGTGCTTACATAACCAAAGAGATCTATGTTGAGGTGGTAAAACGGTTCATGTATTGTAGACTAATTTTTAGACTTGAAAATGGCCTTGTGTATTGTAGACTAATACTTTTCTCACACATGCAACATAGATGAATACCCTGAGACTATCTTGGGTAGCACTTACACCAACTCATGTTTGGCGAGTTTGTAGGGTAGGCTCCCATGTTAAAATATTTAGATATTTACCTTGGGCCCCAACATTTTGGGGCCGCATATTCTAGAAAAAAGTTATGGGTTATTTGGAAGCTTAGGCTTCTGTGTATATATTACTAACTAGGTTAGAAACTTATGTATTACACATGTTGAATAAATCCAACTTGTTGTAAATCAGTAGTTTCTATTAAGATTTGTATGTTGGATGTCATCAGCCATTGGTGAAATAAGAAAAAAATAATGAAGATTTAATAATTATAAATAACAAATAATGAAAATTTAATAATTATAAATAACAAATAATGAAGATTTAATAATTATAAATAACAAATAATGAAGATTTAAAAATTATAAAATTATATTTTAAAATAGAGCAAATTACATTTTACGTCCTTTACCTATTTACTAGATTTCAGTATACGTCCTTAAACTAAGGAAATTATAGAATTTGTCCTTTATGTTTAGAAAACCTTGCACATTTCATCCTTTCACTAACGGGCGTTAACTTCTGTCGTTAAATGAGGTCATGTGCCCCTCGTGTGAGGGCAAAATAGTCTTTTTCTTTCCAATCTTTTTATTAATATATTGATGAACTAAACAATAAAAATTGCTTGGGGCCCACCATCACCAACCAGCTGCCCATACCCCTTATTCTTCAGTGATTCAGACCACCACCAATGTAATTCCGGCGACCACCTTCCGACGAACTAGAAACGAACCTCTAAACACCAAAACGACGAACTAACTCTATGAACAAAACAATGAGGTTCATTGTTTTAGGATATTTATATAAGGTTTCCTAATCATTTAGATAAGAACCAACAGGTTCAAACCGCCATTGTTGTTGTCGGTTGTTTCTACCTCACCATCACCGTCGTTTCTACCCCACAAAACATGTTTAAGAATGATTTTTGCAGCTAATACAAGAACTTTTTTTTATCATTCTCAGTGGATCCCGTGAAAGCAAGTTGCCTGCAAATCAAGAAGGCAATGGCTAAACATGACATCAATTGAAGCATGAAATTACGCATCCTTACCCAAATCCCGGTTCTTAACAATTAAACCCATGTCTTGAGGGACGATATCCATACTTGTGCCCAAATCATCCATAATAGCAGCACTAGGTGCCTTCTTTTGCTGAATTACAGGAGTAGACAGAGCATCCCCATCAGTCAAGTAATCCAACTTCAAAATTAACGAAGGAGAGGGTTGATTAGCGAAAACATGGCTGGTCTCTTCTTTCAGCTTACCACTATTCACACCCTTTACAACCCGAAATCGAATAACGATACCCAAATCTTGAAGCTCATGGTTCGTGAGGGTGCGATGGTAGGTGGTGGACGAGGAGGGTGTGTGCAGGTGGGAAGATGGAGGGTGAAGGGATTTAAGTTTTTTTATGTTTATGTTTTTTTTTTATATATTTAATTTTTTAATTTAAACTCAAATCTATAAGGTATTTACACAAGTAGTCCCTCGAAAAGTGAAAGACCATTTTGCCCTCACATGGAGGGCACATGTCCTCATTTAACGGTAGAAGTTAACGCCTATTAGTGGAAATGATGAAGGTGCAAAGTTTTCTAAACATAAAGGACAAATTCTTTAATTTCCTTAGTTTAAGAACGTATACTAAAATCTGGTAAATAGTTAAAGGACGTAAAATGTAAGCAGGTATGTTTCTCCCCCGATGTTTCTAAAACATTTAAAAGGGGGCAGTGAACTCACTTGGTAATGTGTCAGGAATGAAAACGTTCTCATGATGGTAATGGAAACCAATGTCCACATAATATGGTAGTCACGGGTTTATGTCCTACTCGAGTCCTACGATACCTATAGGTACTTAAAGAGCTTCATGGACTAACCCTTATATTATAAAGTAAGTATAAACTCTTGTTGAGTTATCATGTGTGCGGTTGAGTTTGACTGATTCGTTAAAGTGTAGTGACTATTTGATAGTCATTCTCAAGTTGTACTTATACTTTGAGGAGTATTGGTTTGTCTTTGTGTATTTGGATACGTATAATATAAATACTTGTACACATTTATTTATGTCAAACTATAATCATAGTTTAAGTAGTCTTAGAAAAATACATAATATACGTGTCACGCGTGTAAACATGCTTGCATAAAATTAGGTATCGTGAGGTTATACATAGATACGTCTTGCCCTGAACAATGGTGTTAAATGTATTCGGACACCCACGAATGCATATTTATGTATCTATATATCTTTTCAAGAACTAACGATATAATATACAAGTATTCTATTTCGCAATAAACATTTGAGTTTATGTAAAGTATACACATATCCGTCTATATATATAGATACAATTTGATGTATATATAACATAATACTTGCTTACTTAAATACAATTACATGCATAACTATACATTTACATATGAATACGATTATATGTATATGTACATAATACTTGTTCGAAACATAATCGTTTAGGTTTCCAATTGTCAGCGTCTTATAATCAATAATCTTAATGATATAGACATATAAATATATACCTTTTATATTTGTGCATGTATATATATTCGATTCTATGTATCGTTACATACCTATATATATATATTTATGTGTATATGTATATATATTCATATTATACGTTTATATTTATGAAAAATATTTTCGTAACAACGTTTGTTATTAGTCAAATCATAGATTAGTCCGTCGGGTTATAACTTTAATTACCGTTCAATGGCATAACAAACAAATATACTTAATATACGTTTATATAAAATACTCGAAGTTAAAGCCATTCCCATCATATTTATTTTGAAAGTGTTGTAACACAAATATAATATAATTGTTTTCTCATTCAAGCAACAATATTTACTAATTGTATGTATCGTTTGTTAATCGTGTTTAAGGTCTTCGTTTAATCGATCACCCTTTACAAATATGCTTACTCGTTTAATAATAATGTATTTTAGTTGTAACAAAGTCTCAAGGTTAAACATACAAGTTTACGGACCGTCAATATTAATTTCTAAGTTGATATTTGTTTGTACCATTAACGAATCGTTTAAGCTCAACGTAATTTAACCACATACGCGTTTAACCTTCTCGTAAATAAATATAATCACGTTAGCGTGCATTTGTACCTTTCGTACACCTCGTTTACGAACCGATATGTCCTAAACCTTACGTTTCACGTATTGACTGAGTTTGACTTTCGTTGACCAGCGTTGACTACGGTTGACCAAGGCTCGGGATGTCGTATCCTATCCAACAAGCACGTATTTAACACCCGGGAATGAAACTCGGCCACCAAATTTACTAGATCTACTATGGAAAATGACTAACTATCCAAATTTAACCTAACATTTCAAACAAACCTTGAAAATTGTAGATCGGGATGATCGAGTACCACACGAAACAAGATCTGGTTGTTTGAAACTCGTCGGAGTCGCCGGAACTTTAAAACAGAAAACTAATCATTATAAATGTGTCGATGTCATCTCGATCGACAAGAAAAAGAGAACGGAACCTAAGACAATATGAACTAGGGTTTGGGTTCTTACCTTTATGACTGGAAAACAGAACGGAACGATCGTAAAACCCTTGAACCACCACTATATTTGCCTGACACAGTCATACGTGGTCGTCGGAGGATTCGTCGGAAAAGCGGGGGTTGCCGAAGACGGGTGAATCTGACCCGCTGCTGCCGTGGGTCACCCCCACCACTTCAAACCGTCACTGCCGTCGCTGCTGAATGCAAATCTTAGGCCGTCGGAGTCTGTTCTACAATCCCTAGCCTGCACCATCATCTTCTCAAATACCGCCAGATCCCGCGACCTTTGTCTTTTCCTGCTGTCGTTCTCCCTCCCTGGAACGCCGTCGTCTTACCTTCTGTCTCTTGCTACTTCCGCTGGCACCACCGTGGATTCTGTCAAAAAGAGGAATGGACTCGCCGGAACCCTAGATGAAGGTGTTTGGCCGATGGATGGTGGTGGTGCTTGCGTTTGGAGGTCGGCCGCGGCCGCCGCCGCCGTGGAGTGGCCGCCGGGAATGGGGCTCTCCCCCCTTCTCTCCCGTAACTCCCCCCTCTCTCTAGGTGCACACATATATGTGAGGGTAAAATGAGGAGAAGAAGAACTTTTTCTTTTTATATCTAGGGTTAGTGAGGGGTTTTCAAAAGAAGGAATACTCGTTTACCAAATAACGCATATCATCTCGAATTTCTAACACATCAAAATTTTCGAAATCATATCTTAAAATTCTTAGAATTACATGACGTTTTTATAATATTATTTAAGTATTTAAATTGTGAAATCTCTGTTTCGATGGGTGTCCAGGCCGGTACACGTATGTACAACGTGTCTAACCGCGTTTAATTGTTTACACGTTTCGCGCTCCGAATGAAATTATTATTTCCTTAATAATAAAAGTAATCATAAACAAAAATGATAAAATGTAAATAATCATTATATTATTTAATCACACTAGGTAAAAGTTAACCGAATTAAGCTTACGACGGTATTTGTCGTATTCGTGCGTTCTATGTCGTATAACTCACGTGTTCATTTCTAAATAAACGTCTGAAGTAAATATTAATAATTACATTTAATTATTAATATTAGTGGTCAGGTATCACGTTGTATGTCGGTTATCAACCATGTACGCGTTAATTCTTTTAACCGTAAGCCGCGAGATTATGTAAACTCTGTGTATTAATAATATGTTATCTCGAATCGTACTATGATCTCTTAAGTAAAGTTAGAAATTTGGTTCACCTATTGGGGCTATAACTGGGCCTTTAATGGGCGAAATCCATTTATGGTGAATTAACTATCAAGAGCAAATGACCTTAATCTCAGGGTTGTCACATTATGTAACCCTAATCCCTGTACTCTGTAATTATAAATACCGGTGAATGCAAAGTTTAATCCCTCATGAGGGATTTCCACAATATCAAACATGGTATCAATCCAATATTTTTTTTGTTTTTTTCCTCTCTTACACAAAACAAAAAAACCGTAATCCTACCGCCGTCGACGCACCTCTTCCGGTTGTCGTACAATCTCACCTCCCACAACATCTTCGTCGTGAAAAACCGAGTAAGTGCTGAAAATTTCAGCCCAGAACCGTCGCCTGCCTTGACATTTCCGACGCGTCTAGGCACGTCGCCGATCTTCTAGCCGTCGGGCGGTCAGCGCCGTGTTCGTCTCAAGTTTCAGCTCCTGTTGGTGTAGTCAGTTTTTGATTTGGAGACTTTACCTCGCTGTTTTCCATTGTGTTCAACGTTCATTTCAGTCTTGTTTTCTGGCGAATCCCTCTACCCACAGTAAGCTCTCCCCTGTTTTTCGTGTTTCAATTATTTTGATTACTTTCCGGTGTTTTTGGTATTATGTCTACCAACAGTGCCTCCGTCACCGACACATCTCCACCCGCCCCATCCCTTGTTTATTCAATTACCAATGTTTATCAACAATTTGGTTTCAAACTTAATGTGGATGGAATCGCTATAAATTATGGCGTAGAATTTTTAAGGATTTGTGTATTGGTGCTAAAGTTCAAGGTCAGCTTGATGGTACTAGTGTTCCTGTAGATGATAAAGATGTTGATTGGTTTTCTATGGATGCAAAAATAAAAAAGCTAGTTTTATAATACTTGTGGTTCGGATCTTTTACAAATCATAGTTGCTGATAACTGTACTGGTAAAACCCTATGGGACACCATCTCTGAGTTTTTCCTAAACATAAAATGTCCTGCATGCTCCAACTACAGGATACCTTTCGTAACACAAAAAAAGGTACCATGTCCATCACCCTGTTTTGCCACCGCCTAAAAAATCTAGTCGATTCCCTTGCTGATGTCTATTCACCCATCACTGAACATGAATTTTTTATGCAAATCCTTAGACAACTACCATCACCTGAGTAAACCTCCATTGTCAATGTCATCACCAACAAACACCCCTTTCCCACTTTTTTGGAAGCCAAAAACATGCTTCTTCATCATGAGTCCCATGAAGGTCTTTTCGAACCCATTAATGATGGTCTACAAAACACTAACACCACCCTTTACTCAAACAAGGTAGGTCATAACACCAATTCTAAAGGAAAGGGTCAGAATAATATAAACCAATCACAAGGACGTGGGGCTTCGAGGGGGCAATGCTACTAATGATTCTGGTTCGTCTAAGTCTCTTGCAGGTAATACAAGGGGATATTCTCATCAGTAGCAGCCCCTCGGTAGTTCATGCCGAATCACCCAGTTCACCAGTTCTTCTCTCCATCTGCTGCTCACTATGCATCTGGACTGCAGCCGCAATACATGCAGTTTCAGTCTCCAGTAGCACCACAGTCACCTCTTTACATGTTGCAGCTGCAGTTTTAGTCACCACAACAGATGATCTCACAGATGCCGAGGGCCCCACGGCCTTCTCTACTTGGTCCTTCACCGGCATCTCCTTGTGTTGCTGCTCCTCAACTGTCTCAGTTTTCATGCTATGGTTCATTCACTTCTCAGTAGTCCCAGCCCACTGATCTTGCTTCAGTTTTCAGTGCCATGTCCTTACAGCCACCTGCTCAGGATAACAATTACTACTTGGACACCGGAGCCAGTAATCACATGCAGTTTAATCAAGGTAACTTAAATTCACTTGCAATTTGCAATACTCCAAAGTCTATAATGGTTGGTAATGGTGCTTTACTTCCAGTTACGCATATCGATATCGGTTCTTTCTCATTTTCACATAACAAGTTTGCCCTTAACAATATTTTAATATATGACAAAATGGTTAAAAATCTTATCTCTGTCCTTCGTTTCTCTACTGATAATTGGGTGTCTGTTGAATTTGATCCTTTTGGTTTTACTATGAAGGATTTTTAAACAGGCACCTCCCTCCACATATGTGATAGCACTCGTGGATCGATCATGTTCTTTCATCTCGTCTTGCTCCTCCTGCTCAGTCACTTACTACTGTAACGTCCGAAACGTGGCATCGTCAACTAGGGCATCCTGGCGTTTCTACTTTTAATTATTTATTATCTCGTAAACTTATTTCGTGTACTAGTACTGTGTTACCTTTTTTCATTCTTGTCAATTAGGCAAACACCGTCGTTTACCTTTTTCTACTTCTAATTCTAAGACTACATTTGTTTGAAATTGTGCATTCAGATGTTTAGACTTCTCATGTTTCTAGTATGTGTGGTTATAAATATTATGTCTTATTTTTGGATGATTTTTCACATTTTTATAGGTTTTCCCTTGTGTGCCAAGTTTGAGGTGTTTACATGCTTCCTTCAATTTCGTGCTTATGTGGTTAACCGATTTAAAACTGACATCCAAGCGCTGCAGTGTGACAATGGTCATGAATACAAAAATAGTTTATTTCATGACCTCTTTCACACACATGGCATCCAATTCCGTTTCTCTTGTCTCTACACGTCCAAACAGAACGGTAAAGTTGAACGTTCCATTCGCACAATTAACAATGCCATTCGCACTCTTCTTTTTCAGGCCCGCATGCCTTCAACCTTTTCGGTTGAAGCTCTTCACATGGCTGTTCACATCTTCAATCTACTTCCCACCTCCACTCTCTCCTACAAGTCTCCCTTCGAGATTCTGTTTGGATTCTTTCCTTCATTTTTTCACCTTTGTGTGTTTGGGTGTCTCTGCTACCCGAACTTTTCTTCCACTGCTCCTCATAAACTCTCTCACCGGTCCATCGCTTGCGTTCACCTTGGTCCTTCTTCGGATGATCGTGGTTATCACTGCATGGATCTTATCACCTAGCAGGTCATCACTTCTCGTCGTGTCACCTTTGATGAGAGTCACTTCCCGTATGCTTCGTTTCACCCAGCACCTCCTCTCTCTGACTACTCTCCCATTGATTCGTCTCATAATCAGGCACTGCCACACTTTCTGGCTGCCACCGATCACCCTTCCACTTCTGGTGTTCCCAACCAGGAGCCTCAGACACTCCCCACCACTCCCCCATCGACAGTTTCTCCCATCTCTGACCCTGCTTCCGCATCCCCGACCGCTCACACGTCGGACCACTCTCCCTCTCCAAATACTTCCGCTTACCAACTTCTTTAGCCTTCCACTTCGACGAATGTGGAACCTGGTTCTACTCATCATATGGTCACTCGCTCTCAGACCGATTCTCTTAAACCGCGTCAAATTCTTAATATCTTTACTATCTCTGTCATCTCTCCTTTCCCAAGAATCACTGCTCAAACCATGTGTGATCTTAATTGGAAATTAGCCATGGATTCTGAAATGTCTGCTATGATTTCTAATGGCACTTGGGATCTCGTTCCTCGCCCCTATCGTCACAAATTCAACAGTCATGGAAACCTCCAACGGTACAAGTGTCGTCTCGTAGCACATGGTTTTTCCAAACAACCCGATCTTGACTTTGATGAAACTTTCAGCCCGGTTGTCAAACCGGCCACCATTCGTACCGTTCTTTCTGGTGTCATCTCTCACCACTGGCCAATCCATCAATTGGATGTCGAGAACGCCTTTCTTAAAGGTGATCTGATAGAACTTGTCTATATGAAGCAACCCCCTGGCTACATTGATCACACCCGTCCTGACCATATCTGCCAGCTTCGTAAAGCTATTTATGGCCTGAAACAGGCTTGTCGAGCCTGGTATCATCGTTTTGCTGTATACATTACATATCTAGGTTTTGTAAGCAGCAAATCTGATTCCTCCCTCTTTAACTTTTGTCACGGGGGTGAGGTCATCTACCTCCTTCTGTACGTGGATGACATCATTCTCACGGCCTCGTCCCAGTCCTTGATCTCCCGTGTCATCAGTCGTCTGTCTGCTGAGTTTGCCATGACTGACCTTGGTCCCCTTTATTTTTTCTCGGCATCGCTGCCACGCGTTCTCCGTCAGGACTGTTTCTCTCTCAAACTACATTTGCTAAGGATATTCTTGCGCGTGCAGACATTTAATCATGCAATCCTTGCAGCACTCCTCCTGACACCAAGGCCAAACTATCTATGCATGGCATACCTGTTGCTGACCCTACTCTTTATCACAGTTTGGCTGGAGCCCTGCAATATATGACCCTCACTCGTCCTGACATCGCCTTTGATGTTCATTAGGTGTGGCTTTTCATGCATAACCCTCATGAACCGCATCTCCATGCCCTCAAACGCATCTTGCGTTACCTTCAGGGTACCCTCTCTTCGGGTCTTCATATACGTCCCTCTTATATTGACCGTTTCGTTACTTACACCAATGCCAGCTTGGGGGTGTCCTGATACTCGTCTGTCGACATCTGGTTTCTGTGTCTTTCTGGGTGACAATCTTATCTCTTGGTCTTCAAAGCGTCAAAATGTCCTGTCGAGATCAATTGCTGAAGCTGAATATCGTGGTGTTGCCAATGTTGTTGCCGAAGCTTCTTGTATTCGTAATCTTCTTCTTAATTTACATTATCCAGTGTCTCGAGCCACTCTTATGTTCTGTGATAATGTCAGCACCGTATATTTAGCGTCCAACCATGTAAAGCACCAACGCACCAAACATGTGGAATTAGATATACACTTTGTAAGGGAACGTGTTGCCATTGGTCAAGTGTTTGTGCTTCATGTTCCCTCAGCTCACTAGTTTGCAGATATCTTCACCAAAGGCTTACCATCACAGCTAATTATGTATTTTCGAGACAGTCTTAATGTTCGAGATCCCTCTGCTGAGACTGCGGGGGTATGTTAGATAGAATTAACAAGCCTATGGTGATTTTATAATGTTTATTAGTATAGTGTGGTTTGTGTAATTATGTAACCCTAATCCCTGCACTTTGTAATTATAAATACCGGTGAATGCAAAGCTTAATCCCTAATGAGGGATTTCCACAATATCAAACAATCAGTTTAATAATTCATTTATTTCTTAATTTTTTAGCTCCACCAACTATAAACTTATTAGTTTATTATTGTTGGTTCCAATCCCGGATAAAAGAAGAGGGTTTATAATAATGACACTTGAAAAAAGGGCCCCGAGATAACTTCGCCTTGGCCCCCAAAACGGTTGAGCCGCACCTGCGAGTTTGTTGGTGTTCTTGAAGTTCATGTGTTAGTCTTTTTATACCACGACCACTGATCTACAGGCTCTTGAAGTATGTACACATCTTTGTGAATGGGTCTGCGGTACTCATGTATATGACATACAAGTCCTTGTTCCTTTTGATAGACAACACAACTTAACATTGCCATGACTATTGTATATAGTGCCTTTCATACTTCTTGAAGGTGACCTAATATTTGCATCACACAACTAACCAATGCTGACAAGGTTATGTTTAACTCCTTTAACATAGGATACTTCTTGAAATGTTTTTTTTTGTATTTAATGACACTATATTTTCGTGTCACCAAATATGGGGACTAATGAGCGGGTCGTCATCATCTTAGAATTGCTTTTAGCAATTCGAAGAGGAAGATGGTTGTTGAAGGTGACCAACATACACTACTAGAAATCAAGGGCTTCACCGATGGACGGTTATGTCGGGAAACCGGCGGTGATCGTCATCACCGAGGAGAATTTGCCAGTGATGCTCCATCGGCTAAATGGCCATGGGTAATACGTCTTCCGATGGAACTTCGTTGGCGTTTACCGACGCCTTTTCTTCAGACATAGTTAGACTCTTCACCTACAGATTACCGATAGAGTGATTATCGACGGATTACCGACGCTGTTTCTCCCATTGCAGTTTCACTCTCTACCTATGGATTACCGATTTGAAATATTACAGACGGATTTGCCATCGGCAATCCGTATGTAGTTGTCTTTTCAATAAAAAGGTTAAGTTTTTTTATTTCGTGTAATCCAAACAGAAATAAATCTACAAATTACATCTATTCCCTGAAATTTTAATTTACAAATTACGTTACAAAACTACATTATATGCCAAAATAAATTCTTGTTAAAAATTTGTGATGATCTGGGCTCGTTTTATCTTCTGATTATGTACGTATTCGATATAGAATTTCGACAGCATAACGATTGTAAAATGAATATATCAATTAATTACTTGTTTTAAACAAGTATATGGTTATATATATATATATATATACATATATAAATACACACACACAATGTCAACTCGTCTATATTATCCTAACTTATGTACACGATCAAGTCGTACCATTATGACCAGGGGTGTCTCAGAGCCCAAGCTGGCATTGGCGGTCGCTTGGGGCCCGTTTTTACGGGGGGCTCAAATTTTAAAAAAAATTATGTGTATATATAAAAATAATTTTTTTTAATTTAGAATCAAAATAAATAGATGCAAATTTTGTTGAGAGTCCCAAAAATAAAAACGCAAAAAAAAATTAAATATAAACCTATTATCAACTATTTAACTATTACCATACTCATTTAAACCAATAACTTAATTTTGTTGAGAGGCCCAGAAACAGTACTCTTTTTCTTTTAAATGCTAATGTGGATTTTTATTTAAAAAAGAATAATTAAATAATCATGTGAAACAATTAAACACATTATATTGGCAGTCGTTCTTTGCAATCCTCGGTTCGGTTCGACTCGACGGGTTTTGATAAAAAATTGCCATTGAAATGGGTATTGACCCGGTATTCCCTCATAGGCGTCTAGTTCGTAGAAAAAAACACAATTTGATGAGAATTCAAGTGACCAAGAAGTTTTATTTTCAGCTGGGGATAATTTTAAAGTTAACTACTTTTTATATATTGTTGATCAAACGTCTGGTTCACTTGAAACAAGATTTGAACAATAAAAAGACTGTGAAAAACTATTTAGCTTTTTTGTTATAACTTGAAGTACGTTGAAGACAAAGAGCTTAAGTCGTGTTGTATTCTTCTCGAGGATGCACAGAAGTATGAAGGAGAATCAGATATTAATGGTGTTGAGTTTTATATGGAGTTAAAGTCGTTTGACACTATATTACCTAATGATATTCTCAAACCTACTGATGTTTTAAAATACTTTAAGCAAGTTCATTTTTTCCTAATGCATTAATTGTATATTGAATCTTGTTGACTATTCTAGTAACAGTGGCATATGCAGAAAGAAGCTTCTCAAAATTGAAGTTGTTGAAGTCGTACTTACGATCGACAATGTCTCAAGAAATACTTAATGGATTGGCAACGATAGCCATCGAGAACGATATATTAGATATTATCAATTGTGAAGAATTGATCAACAACTTTGCTTCGAAAAATGCTAGGAGAGTCTCTCGATTCATTTAACTTTGTTATGTTTATTGTTTAACTTTGTTTTGTATTTGTTTATCGCTACAATAACTTTTTTTGTTTATTGTTATTACAGTTATCATCGATCTTTGGAAAAAAAATATATTTAAGTGCCCATTTTTTAGTACTCGTCTGGGGCACTCGAAACCTCGGAGACGTCTCTGATTATGATTAATGTAAGTATATCAACAAGATATATGCATACATATAATCTAGAAAACTTACCGATACTCTACCCGCACGATATTATCCTAACTTATGCACATGATCAAATAGTATTATCCCACACATGTTACAAAACGACACTATAAATCAGTACAATAATAAAATTTCAATATGTATTACAAATATAAGCTAGTGGAACACGTACGTGGTCAAATTGGTTCATATCCGCTTACAAAAAACGCTAGTAATTAGAAGAATGATCGGACAAAATTGGCTCATCTTTGCTTTCCATAGCTTCATATGTGCCTTCAACATCATCATCCTCCTCGCTAGCATCCTCATCGTCATTAGTATGGACTTCGATTACATCTTCCATGGTAAGACAAATGGGTTGGACTTTGATTACATCTCACGTGGTAAGACAATCAGGTTGGACTTTGCTAACGTCCTTGTCATCATCAATATTTACCCTTTCGTTGATTTGAAAACTTCCCTTTTCTTTCAACATGTCTATCATTGGACTCAGCAAATGATAAGAAAGTTAGGGTTGTTCAGAAAGCTAGGGATGTTCATAAAGCTAGCTCGAAGTTCGCTCGAAAACAACTTGAAAAAAGCTCGGCTCGAAAACAGCTTGGTTGAATATGAGCCGAGCCGAGCCGGCTCTATTTGTAAACAAGCCGAGCCCGAGCCCGGGTAGGCTCGACTCATGGCTTGCTCGATAACTGACATGTTGGCTCGCTTGTTTAGCTCATTTATAATAAGATTATTAATAATTTGAATCTGCATCAGTTTCTCTCGATCTTTAAAAAAATAATAATAATATTATTTTTTTTACAACCTCAATACTAATTTATTTACTATTTTATTAGTTTTAATAATTTTTTTTATTTCATATATATTTCAAAATGTTAAAAAAAATACAAACTTTAAAAACAATCATTTTTTTAAATTATCGAACTGGCTCGACGAGCCACGAGCTGGCTCGAGCTTTTCAAAAGCCGAGCTCGAGATCAACTATTCAGCTTGCTAAAATTTTCAAGCGGAGCCGGCTTGGTTTGAAATTTTCACGAGCCGAGCTTGAGCCCGTCCTGGATCGACTCGACTCATTTACAGCCCTAAAGAAAGCACCGACTCCATTGATAATTTCCTCTCTAATACACCCATTTATGTCATTCTTTCTATAGATTCTTTCTTTATGTGTTAAATATATCAACATAATTTCTACAACAAAAGCCAATAAACATCAATACACTAAATCAACATAAACAACATTCATAAAAATATGTAAACATGCTTATATATTGATGTAGGGTCAAATATCATGTGTTTAAGAGTCGGTTTTATATAATTTTATGACTTTTACTTTGTACTTTGAGTCGGGTTTACGTTGTACTTTGTAGTTGTGTCTGTGACATGTTAAATGTGCTAAATGAGCGGATAACGAGGCATAATCGAGAAGGCACGAAAGTACAGGGGGTTAAAGAGTCAAAATTCAAAATTCCTGGAATTTGGGATCTTCGCGGTACGCGAAGATGGGGAAGAATTCTTTCGCGACACGCGAGGAAAGGAAAAACCAAGCGCGACTGTTTTGTCCTTCGCGCCACGCGAAGGACTGGCTTGAGATGTTCGTGACACGCGACGGGCCTGTGAAACAGGAAAAAAGCCCTAATTCTAATTAAAAGCCAATTCCAACCCTATTTCGCAATCATCTTTCAATCAGATGAACTTGGAGCAGGAGAGGGCAATTTTCAGAGGTAGAAGGAATTCTGGATCAACAATTGAAACTATGCTCGTGTGTCTAACAAACACGCACGGCTAAGCTGCGTGTGGCTTCCTCCCGACGGAGGGTTCGTATAGGTTTTGTGTTTTATTCAGTTGCTTGTATGTTTGGATCTTGTTAGTTTTTGACACAAACTTGATAGATTGATGTATCAATTATGTTAAACAATTTATGTTGATGCTTTGAGTTTTCTCTTTTAAAATCTTGTTCGGTTGATGATAAGACCTAGTAGCAGAGTTGGGTGACTAAAGGGGGTAACTTGGTATTTATAAATTGGGTGATTGAATTGTACTGGTTTGTGACGAAACCGGTTGTATAGGTTGCTGACAACAGCCTGTCTTCAATTACTGTTTTAACTGATTTTCCAACACTATGTCTATGTGGTGTCCAATTGAACGACTGAATTTTGCATAAACCTAGAACCTGAAGTTTGGAGGGAGTTACATCTTTATTTGATCTGTGTTTTAATTATAAATTACTAAACTAAGCAATTGTATCTTTTCACTTATTCCCTGTGGATTCGACAACCCTACTTTCCTGTCTACAGTCTAAGGTAGCCAGGTAGTTGTTTTTATAAGTGTTTTTTATTGACCTTGACGCCGCGATCAAAATGGCGCCACTGGGCTCAAGATTTCCCAAGATGCGGAGGCAATTAAAGAAGTCGAAATGGTCCATATTATGATGCTCACAATCAGATGAACCAGAACGTTCAAGGGTACAATTCACATGGTAGTAGCCATGAGTATCAAAGCTATCAGGAGAATTACAATCCAGACTACCACCCGAGCAATGCATCTGGTCAAGACATCTACAACAAACAGGGCAATCTGAACTGGATGACATCCGGTCAGATATGAAGGAGCTGGCAAAAGTGGTCCAAGTAGTTGTGCAGCAACAGGAGATCCAGGCAAAAAATCATCAAGCCTTGATAGATCAAGTTGCCCACCTAACTGAGATTGTTGAAACCATCGTTAGAGATTTAGGAAGTCCTGCAGTGCACATCAGTCTGCAAGTCCCCAAACCATAAACATTGCACACCTAAATGCTGTAAGTCTTCAACCCTCACTTGAAATTCCTGCTGCTGAATAGACTCCACCACTGATAGTAGACAGAGTGGTGGAGCACAGTGAGTCCGACTCTGACCCTAATCAGGATTTTATTTCACAAAATAACATGAAAAATAATAATGTGAATAAACATGTAAAAATCCCGTTTCCTGCTACTATAATCAAACCGGTTTTAAAAGAGAAGGATCCAACACAGGATGAGAGATGGGAAAACTTTGAAAAGCGTAAAATCAATTTGCCATTTTTAAATACGCTAAAACAAGATTCTGATAATGTTGAGTGCTTGAAAGGTTTGAGTACCCAAAAACGACGACACAAATGTCCCGAACAGGTTAAGCTGAGTGCTAGTGTGAATGCCATGTTTATGGGTACCCTTCCCCTGAAACTCCAAGATCCAGGAGCACCTCTTATTTCAATACAAGTAGGTGAATTTAAACTGGATAGAGCGTTAGTATTTTACTTGGGAGTCTGTATGATCAGCACGATTTTGGTCCATTACAGAGAGTCAACACCACGGTGGTGTTGGCTGATCAGACTCCCACACATCCTTGGGGGATTGTAAATGATGTTATTATGAACGTAGGGGAGTTTTACTACCCTGTGAATTTGTTGGTGTTGGACTGTGTCAAGAACACACAACCAACTATTATTTTGGGTAGACCGTTCTTGGCCACTGCTCAGGCAAATATTAATTGTGCTGAGGGAACGGTGAGAATGAGATTTGG
Source organism: Smallanthus sonchifolius (assembly GCA_023525975.1). Lineage (NCBI taxonomy): Eukaryota > Viridiplantae > Streptophyta > Magnoliopsida > Asterales > Asteraceae > Smallanthus > Smallanthus sonchifolius. The sequence continues at coordinate 94,567,941 of CM042024.1, read as the reverse complement.
GGCTCAGAAGATGAGTCCTAGAATATTTTCAAACCTGCCAAACCCGAAAGCTAACAAGTGTGAATCACCTGAAAAGGTGAATCACACGGTCGAGAATGATTGTATTGTGAGTGACAGATTAGCTGAGCAAAAGGATAGTGAAACTCCGGACAATGGGAAGAAGAGGGTCAGAAAGAGGAGGCGGAAAGGGAAGAAACCGCAAGTTCCGGATATAGAGAAAGAGCTGTTTGCTTTGTTTGTGCAAGCATGGAGACAATTTGATGATGAGCGGAACGTAAGTGCGGGGAAGGAGGATTGCAAGCATCCCACCCGACCACCATGACATTAGTAAGGTACACCGCATCTGGCTGAATACGTTAAACTTAGCGCTCTTAGGAGGCAGCCTAAGGTTAGTTAGTTTATTTTCATGTCTAGTTAAATGAACGTTATGGGTGTGTTCTCTAGAAACCCTCACGAGACTCAACTCGTCCACTCGGGCTACTGAGGGGTTTAAAAGGCTTGATGCATATGCTAAATGCATCCGTGATTCCTACGAAAGTGAGTTAGGATTTTATTTTCGTTTTGTGTGTTTTTGTGTGTGAACCGGCCAAGTGTGGGGAAGTCACATGGGTGATCATGCACGTAGGGTGCAATTGAGTGCGTGTGCGAGTTTTAGAGGATGGAACAAATTTTAGATTTTTATGTGAAAATTTTTCTAAGTTAAAATTTGCTCAAAACTTTTTGTGAACAACAGCTCTTCGCGGTACGCGAAGACCTCCCATCCATCTCTCGCGACACGCAAAGGAACAAATTCAAGGACCGGGTCAAACTTTTCATCCACGCGGTACGCGAAAAATTTTCCCCAAAGTTTCGCGGTACGCGAAGACCCTGAATTTTGGGTTGAATTTTGTAATTTTGAGTCGTGTCAGTCCATCGGGTCTTTTATTTATTTTTTATTTTTTTTATTGAGTCTTGTTAGTGAGTCGATATGACGCTTGTGGGTGCTTGAGCTTATCATTGCAGGTTTAGATTGATCCGCTTGTACTCAATCTCCATTCGGGTGGTAATTTCCGACTCTCGCTTGATTCTTGTACAAGGCAGCCCATTAGTATCCGTGGAACACGATCGCGAATGAAATGCTATACGATCGCATATCCAGCTAAGTTTTTTTATAATTTTTGTATTTTTCTTTCGTTTTCGAGTCGCTCTTTCTACATTGAGGACAATGTCGAGTTTAAGTGTGGGGAGGGGAGACCTTAGTCCAGGTCTGTAGTTTGAGTCTGTGTGTTTGAGTCATAAAATCAAAACTTTATAAAAATTTAAAAATTTTCAAAAATGTCTCTGGATTAGAATTTGTGCAAATAAGTGGAAAATGATAGTACAATTGGGAACTTTGCGTGTTGAATTGAATTGAAATAATAAAATAGAAAATGCGTCTAATTTGTAACGTTTTGGTAGGCCCAACCGACTTAAGAGCTTAAACATCATGATAGTGTATCTAGGTTTAAATGAATAATAATTCGGGATGTCTTGTGGGTTCTCATCTTAGGGGTGTTGGTAAGGTCGAAACTGTCAATATAGGGTGATAGGTACCTCTATAAGCAATAGTTTATAAGTTTTTGAAATCTTTGGCACACCGCTTTATTTTTGTGAAAATAAATTCGAAAGTTGGTGGCGCTCGCATTCCATAATCCATCATTAATGAGCTTTAATTAATTAAATTGTGAGCTTGAGTTTGCCTACGTGTTACCCTCCGAGGTTACAAGCTTGGTTGAAACGACCATGGGCAGACTCTTATGATCAATTCTAGATGACTAATTTGACTTATGTGTTACCCTCCGGGATGGAAACCTGGTTGAAACGCCTCTAAGTTGAGTTATGTTCTTCATTGTTTAAAAAATGCAGCCTATGTGCCACACGCCGAGTTCCAGCTTGGTTGAAGCACCACTAGGTTAGGTTTATTCATGTAATAGTTAATAAAAGCTCGCATCATTCATCCATCGATCCATAATTCATTGATTTTTAAAACTTCTAAGTTAGTGTTTATAGTGGTGGGAAAATGTATATGGTTTAACCCGGGCCTTGATATACTTTGAGATGGGATTAGGCTGAGTCGTAGCTTCTTGAGTGTGAGACCCATACATAGCCTGATTGCTTGGTAATGATAGGATAATACATCACATAATTGGGGGCTCGAGAGTCGGTGGTTGGGTTTAATCAGATCGAAATACCGATTGTTACGATTAACGTGCATAATTCTTTTTGTGTTGTGTAAAATGAAAGTATTGATAGCAAGTTTTTCGATTATGATTCAATTGCATAATTCTTTTTCGGGACGCAAAAGGTTAAGTGTGGGATGTGATGTAGGGTCAAATATCTCGTGTTTAAGAGTCGGTTTTATATAGTTTTATGAGTTTTACTTTGTACTTTGAGTCGGGTTTACGTTGTACTTTATAGTTGTGTCTGTGACAGGTTAAATGTGCTAAATGAGCAGATAACAAGGCATAATCGAGAAGGCACGAAAGTACAGGGGGTTAAAGAGTCAAAAGTCAAAATTCCTGGAATTTGGGATCTTCGCGGTACGCGGAGATGGGGAAGAATTCTTTCGCGACACGTGGGGAAAGGAAAAACCATGCCCAGCTGTTTTGTCCTTCGCGCCACGCGAAGGACTGGCTTGAGATGTTCGCGACACGCGACGGGCCTGCGAAACAGGAAAAAAGCCCTAATTCTAATTAAAAGCCAATTCTAACCCTATTTCGCAATCATCTTTCAATCAGACGAATTTGGAGAACGAGAGGGCGATTTTCAGGGGTAGAAGGAGTTCTGGATCAACAATTGAAGCTTTGCTCATGTGTCTGACAAACATGCGTGGCTAAGCTGCTTGTGGCTTCCTCCCGGGGGAGGGTTCGTATAGGTTTTGTGTTTTATTCAGTTGCTTGTATATTTGGATCTTGTTAGTTTTTGACACAAACTTGATAGATTGATGTATCAATTATGTTAAACAATTTACGTTGATGCTTTGAGTTTTCTCTTTTAAAATCTTGTTCGGTTGATGATAAGTGTGACATCCGGCTAATTAGGGTTAACTCAGTTATCAAATTCAGTTAAATCCTAACCTATCTAACCCTATCTCAAACTTCAGGGACTATTTCTGTTATTATCCAAACTCAAACCACAAGGACTAATTCTGTAATTAGCCTAAACCTAATCCTATTTGACTTGGTAAAGTCAAAATCCAATCTTTAAGTCATGTTGACTTTTACAAGTTAACTAACCATGTATTTCACTCAATTAAAACCTCAGGGGTCTTTTCTGCCAATTTTCCAAACTCAAATACAAGAAACCAAAGGGACTAAATCTGTAATTTAACAAAAATTGATTTATGTTGACTTTCGAAAGTCAACACACTTGTTCTTTGATCCAATTCGCAAATTCTAGCCGTTTTCTGTTTGAAATAGAAACGGTTACTCACGTTGATGGCATTAACGTCCATAATGAGGTCCTTAATCATCGATTTTACTGCTAATTAAACTCAATAATGAGTAATTAAGATCTAACCGTCGACATTATAGATAAACCACATCAAATTCATCAAATTCGTATACCAATTCACGAATTGAACCTCTGTACACCGTAAACGAATCCCACTGAAGCTATTGCACGCGTTAATTCCATCGGAGAAGCAGTCCAGGTTGCCGGAGGTTGAACCAGCCACAGCCGACTCTGTTTTAGTCTAGCACTACCAATTCGTACTAAATCCTGGTAATCAAACATTCCCTCGGTTTCATTTTCATCTCTAGAGTAAAAGCCCATAGCCAATTAGGGCTTACAACACCAAATTAAACATGAATCAATCCTTGGGTTCATACTCATTCAGATTTAGTCGAAGTTTACCCTAGGCTCAAGATAAATTCAATCAAATGGAACGATCAGATTCGAGATCAGTTAAACTTTGAAAGCCCTATGCTAATTTAACATCATACCATCGAATTATCCATGATCCATAAACTAGGGCTTGTTCATAAACGAATTTGGGGGTTTCAATCCTAGAACCAACCTCAATGAAATTAAACCACATAGATAGATTCGCAAAGTCTTAATCTATAAAAGCCTTATGTTTTCAACAAGTTTTAATATCAGATTTGAACAAATCGATTCTGTGTTCATATCTAGGGTTTCGGCAATTCAATCTGTAACTTAACAAGCCTAAACTTCATGTTTTTGAAATTAAATCTCACTGCAGAATCGCAAGCACCCGATTTACAAAACCCCTATGGCCTCTGGTTTAATCGAAGTCCGAATCGTTGATATTGGGAGGGATTCTGATCCTAATCATGATAGGGGGAAGATCACAGTGGAGTTAAGGGTTAAAACCATTTGGAACTGGATCCTTGTGCGATACCCTGGCGGGCGGAACTGGTTAAAGCTGTGTGCGTGTGTGGGAGAAACTCGGGTTCGAGTCTCTTCACACTCTTTTATTTTTAAATCTGTTTTTAATTAATAATTTTATTATACAAACCTTACAAATTTTATTATGTTAATATATATATACGTGTTTTAACTCCGTAAATCACCCATAGACTCGGGTTTGACTTTATAACCCATTTTAATATTATTTTCACTTTTAAATAATATATTTATATTATTTTCAAACCATGACTCCGAACAAAATAATATATTTATATTATTTTCGACCCTGTAACCTCAATTAAAAATAATATATATTTATGTTATTTTCACATCGTTTATAAAAATTGTGTAACGTTTCAAACTATTAAATAATATAATTATTTATATTATTTACCTACGGTTTTATCCTCGATCTAAAAATAATATATTTATTATTTTGACACAAATGATTATTATTAATCTTGAAAACTTAAAAATAATGTATTAAATTATATTATTTCCTGACCATTTTAAACGGCACAAGCGTACGAATATAATTATTTATTAAGATTATTCGTAATTAGAAACGTTCGACTCGAAACATAATTATCTTAATGATTATAATATCCGTGGACACGTTCGTCTACTCGTTGGTCCTACGTACATTAGGACATCCAAATTTTCCGTGTCATCGTCACAAAGTTTCATATGTCCCTAACTTATGTGTTTATAATTCTAGGGCATACGTAAGCCTTTTTCAGGCTAGCACTTGTGGTCCCAACATCTTTCTTGTGTGATTCAATCTACCACTCAATCCAGGTGAGTTTTTACGGCCCCTTTTTACTTGTTTTCCTATTGGGGGAGAAACATGCGTATACACAAACAAATGTTATTTTACTTGTTTTCCTGTTAGGGAAATTCATGCATACAAACGAGCATCATTTTACTTGTTTTCCCGTTGGGGAGAAAATGCATACAAACGAGCATCATTTTACTTTTTTTCCCATTGGGGAGAAACATGCATACAAACGAGCATCATTTTACTTGTTTTTCCGTTGGGGAGAAACATGCATACAAACGAACATCATTTTTACTTGTTTTCCCCGTTGGGGAGAAACATGCATACAAACAGACATCCGTTACTTGTCTTCCCACCGTGGAGAGACATACACACAAACGGACGTGGATCACATAGTATTTCACTACCACTTATGTACTTAAGCGTAACACACTATCATTGAAAGTCCTCACACACATCGGACCGTTAATATGGATTTAGCGAGTACTTGGTTTGACAAACCCCATCCGGGCTAGTCGTCTAGTTCGATTGGAGGTCGAACGGGTGTAATATTGACCTAATCACATTAGTTAGGGTTGATAGACCTGACTTATGGCAAACAAACAAACACATCAGTCAGCTTCGGTTGCGAGCGCTTAGAGTAACTTGTACGTTGTCTAGCTAACAATAGGTGTGACTTACGTATGTGGATCCAGCAACACTCAAACAGTTTATTTACATACAAACCTGTGAACTCACCAACCTCGTGTTGACACTTTTTCTTACATGTTTCTCAGGTCGCTTTGGCACATGTTGCACACTTAGGACATGTATGGAGTCCTACTGTCATATCAATCATTTCAAACATTTTAAACAGTTTACTTATTTACATTAATTGACGCTTGTTGCGTGTAATTACTTTTGATTTCATATTAAAGTTTACGCTTCCGCATTTATCTCTGAACATTTAATGGTTTTGTTTAAACTCATATAGTGTCGTTTGACGTAACTAATGACTGAGATCCTGGTTTGTCACACGCCTAACGGTAAAACTCCGTTAGTGGATTTTGGGGTGTGACATATTGGTATCAGAGCCATTGGTTATAGAGAACTAGGATTGCATACTAGACTATAGCCGCACGCATGCGTTAGTTACACGACACAGACACTCATACATGATATACATAGCACCCATACATACATTGAATTGCATGCATGTTGACATCATCCATATCCTCCTCTGCCGACGAGGGACACGTCATCCACATTGCATTATCATTCCCAATGGTGACACCCGTGGACTTCGCGTGGAGTACACTGTGTGGAGACAGACCGTTGCACGCATTGATGCAGAAATCATGTAACACATAGATGTTATCACTTTCATGAGCCATGGGCTCACTCCTTTGGTCGATATTCTGTTGTAGATAGATTGACCATGAAGATGAGAATGCTTTTCTCATTGCATACTCAAACTGACTCAGTTGGAAGGACGGTTACTATGCTTTTTCCAATAACTCATATTCATGAACTAGTTTCATTCCTCGAAGTCGCATCTCATGTGCATGTTTGTCTCATGAGCAGGTTTCTATCTATAATCCATTGGATTGAACTCTCGTATTATGTTCTAACTCGAGTGAATACTCGGATGAAACGATTCCCTACTACTCATCGTGATATGAGTTCTAGTTGATAAATTTATGGTTGATGACTAAGCTTCTCGATGACTTATCATATCTGACAACACTATGTACTCGGCATTACAAACTAAAGGACATTTTGACAAAGGACAGGGAGAACTAGGGTGAGCATGCAAAGCAAATTATCATTACGGGTGCACACGTAATTGTAATTTGAGGTGCATGTAAGTCCTGGTGAAACCTAGTGTGGGGATAAATGGTCCTAATAAGTGATCTACAAACTTAAAATTGCACTGTCAATAGAAGTTCTTGTAACCCGCTCAAAGACTGGTTGGTATCATTAAACCTGTTCAACAGTTGATAGACGCGACTATCAAGTTGAAGCGATTTACGGACGCACTGAGCTATCATTAATGGAACTCATCATTTTATTTCACTCATGTAGGAGTCTTAGTGACCTTAAGACTCTCATTCAGACTTGATCAATAGAACCCCCTAGAGCGAAAACTCTAGTAGAACCTCATGGTAAACCCACCGACTCCAACTATGTAAGCGGAATTTGGAAAGTTCTTCCTAAAATAACACGTTATTCCTTACACTCCAACAATAGATTCCATTTAACCTTTTTACCTCATCATGTGACTAATCCTAAGTCTAATTTGATTTATATCCCAGCATATCCAGTTATTTCAATGACCTCACAAACTTCTTACCGGTACGGTCGTACTCTAACCCCACTAGAAGGTAAGTACACCATAGAAATAGCTGATGGACAGATAATTGAAGCAACTCACATTCTTAAGGGTTGCAAACTTGGATTGACTAGTCATGAAATTGACGTTGACCTTTTGCCAGCCACACTTGGAAACTTTAACGTGATTGTCGGCATGGATTGGTTATCTAAGAACCGAGCCGAAATCATTTGCCGTGAAAAAATTGTTCGCCTCCCTCTCCCGATAGGAGAAACCTTTTCTGTCCAAGGCGAGAAGAGTGGTGCAGTCGTTGGCATCATATCTTTCATGAAAGCACCAAGGTGTCCACGTAAAGGTTATACTACCATTCTGTCTCTCGTCGCCGAGCAACCATCTGAGGAGAATAATATTGACGACATTCCAATCGTTCGTGATTATCCCAAAGTATTTCCCGAAGACCTTCCTGGCCTTCCACCACATCGTCAAGTCGAATTCCAGATCGATCTAGCACCAGGAGCAGCACCGATTGCTCGAGCACCGTATAGACTTGCACCCAGTGAATTGCAAGAGTTGTCTACACAACTGCAAGAGTTGTTGGATAAAGGTTTCATTCGACCTAGCTCATCACCATGGGGAGCTCCAGTCCTATTTGTTAAGAAGAGGGATGGAACTTTCCGCAGGTGTATCAACTACCGGGAGTTGAATAAAGTGACGATCAAGAACCAATATCCTCTACCCCGCATTGATGATCTATTCGATCAATTCCAAGGATCAAGTTTCTATTCCAAGATAGATCTTAGACCCGGTTATCATCAACTGAGAGTCTGAGAGGAGGACATCTCAAGGACGACATTCAGGACTCGGTATGGTCACTACAAATTTATGGTCATGCCATTCGGACTGACCAATGCACCCACGGTGTTCATGGATCTCATGAACCGTGTGTGTAAACTGTACCTTGACCAGTTCGTCATCGTATTCATTGATGACATCCTCATCTATTCCAAAATAGGGATGAAAATGAGGAACATCTACATTTGATTCTGGAATTGCTGAATCAAGAGCAATTGTATGTAAAACTTTCCAAGTGCAAATTCTGGATTCGCGAAGTGAAATTCTTAGGACATGTAGCTAACGAGAGAGGAATACATGTCGACCCGTCTAAAATAGAAGCAATCAAGAATTAGGCGACGCCAACAACTCCAACTGAGGTGTGACAATTTCTAGGATTGGCTGGCTATTACCGTCATTTCATTGAAGGATTCTCCAAGATTGCACAACCCCTTACTGCTCTAACTCAAAAGGGTAAAACCTATAACTGGAGTGATACCCATGAATCAGCATTCCAACTTCTGAAATAGAAACTCTGCAGTGCACCCATCCTATCTCTCCTAGAGGGAATCGATGATTTTGTGGTGTACTACGATGCATCCATTCAAGGTCTTGGTTGTGTGCTGATGCAACACGAGAAGGTCATCGCTTACGCTTCTCGTTAACTGAAAATACATGAGAAAAACTACACAAATCATGACTTAGAATTGGGAGCCGTAGTATTTGCACTAAAGATATGGATTCATTACTTGTACGGTACCAAATGCACTATCTGCACCGATCACAAGAGTCTTAAGCATATCTTTGAACAGAAAGAGTTGAACATGCGACAGTGTTGTTGGGTCGAACCCTTAAATGACTATGACTGTGCAATCAGATATCATCCGGGGAAGGCTAATGTTGTAGCCGATGCCCTAAGCTGTAAGGACACCAAACCTAAACGAGTTCGGCATTACAACTTACTAATCACATCGGATTACCTGATAAAATCTGAAGTGCTCAACTCGAAGCCCTTAAAGAGGAGAACCTACCGTTAGAAGCCACACACGGTATGGAAGAACAACCGGAGGTTAAATCAGACGGCATTCGCTACTTCGCGAAGCGAATATGGGTTCCAGTGAGAACTGGTTATGGACGAAGCTCATAAATCTCTATACTTTATTCATCCAGGTTCTGACAAGATGTATCATGACCTAAAGGTGCTATATTGGTGGCCAAAGATGAAGGCTGATATAGCCACCTATGTGAACAAGTGCTTTACTTGCGCAAAGGTCAAAGTGGAATACCAAAAGTCTTCTAGCTTACTTCAACAACCAGAGATCCCTATGTGGAAATGGGAGCAAATCTCTATGGATTTTATCACCAAATTACCCTGAACTCCTAGCGGATGCGACACCATCTGGGTAATCTTCGATCATTTGACAAAATCCAGTCACTTCTTAGCCATCAAAGCTACTGAAAAAATGGAGAAACTTACTCGTATCTACTTGAAAGAGGTAGTCTGTAGGCACGAAGTGCCAATTTCTATCATATCGGATCATGACGCTCGATTCACAGCACGTTTCTGGCAATCACTACAAAAAGACCTAGGCACACGTCTAGACATGAGTACAACATATCATCCACAAATCGATGGTCCAACGGAACGTACCATCCAAACCCTAGAAGACATGATACGAGTTTATGTGATAGATTTCGGTGACAGTTGGGAAACTCACTTGCCCTTAGTGGAGTTTTCCTACAATAACAGTTATCACACTAGTATCAAGGCAACACCATTTGAGGCATTGTACGAGCGTAAATGCTGATCTCCTATCTGCTGGGCTGAAGTTGAGGATAGCCAACTTACGGGTCCTGAGCTTGTATTCGAAACTTCTGAAAAGATAGTTCAAATCCGAGACCGTATGGCGACAACTCGTGATCGTCAAAAGAGCTATGCTGACAAACGTTGTAAACCGTTAGAGTTTAAAGTAGGTGACCTGGTTCTACTCTAAGTCTCACCTTGGAAAGGTGTAATTCGCTTAGGGAAACGAGGCAAACTGAATCCTCGTTATGTTGGACCGATCAAAATAGTGAAGAGAATTGGCCTAGTAGCGTATCAACTGGACCTACCTGAAGGACTTAGTGGTGTACACGACGTCTTTCATGTCTCGAACTTGAAGAAATATCTAGCAGACGAGACACTCGTTGTTCCTCTTGAGGAACTACACATCGATGAACATTTGCGTTTCATTGAAGAACCGGTAGAAATCATGGATAGGGAAGTCAAAACGCTTAAACATAGTAAGATCCCTATCATCAGAGTTCGTTGGAACTCAAAACGCGGACCGGAATTCACATGGGAGCACGAGGATCAGATGATGCGCAAGTATCCTCATCTGTTCAAACACTCTACGTAAAAAACTTAAGGTACTATTCTAATTTTCGGGACGAAAATTCTTTCAACTAGGGGATGATGTGACACCCAGAAATTTTTATTTTATTTTAATTTAATTTTCAGGACGAAAATTCTTTCAACTAGGGGATGATGTGACATCCGGCTAATTAGGGTTAACTCAGTTATCAAATTCAGTTAAATCCTATCCTATCTAACCCTATCTCAAACTTCAGGGACTATTTCTGTTATTATCCAAACTCAAACCACAAGGACTAATTGTGTAATTAGCCTAAACCTAATCCTATTTTACTTGGTAAAGTCAAAATCCAATCTTTAAGTCATGTTGACTTTTACAAGTCAACTAACCATGTATTTAACTCAATTAAAACCTCAAGGGTCTTTTCTGCCAATTTTCCAAACTCAAATACAAGAAACCACAGTGACTAAATCTGTAATTTAACAAAAATTGATTTATGTTGACTTTTAAAAGTCAACACACTTGTTCTTGGATCCAATTCACAAATTCTAGCCGCTTTCTGTTTGAAATAGAAACGGTTACTCACGTTGATGGCAATAACGTCCATAATGAGGCCCTTAATCATCGATTTTACTGCTAATTAAACTCAATAATGAGTAATTAAGATCTAACCGTCAACATTATAGATAAACCACATCAAATTCATCAATTTCGTATACCAATTCACGAATTAAACCTCTGTACACCGTAAACGAATCCCACTGAAGCTATTGCACGCGTTAATTCCATCGGAGAAGCAGTCCAGGTCGCCGGAGGTTGAACCAGTCACAGTCGACATCTGTTTTAGTCGAGAACTACCAATTCGTACTCAATCCTGGTAATCAAACATTCCCTCGGTTTCATTTTCATTTCTCTAGTAAAAGCCCTATGCCAATTAGGGCTTACAACACCGAATTAAACATAAATCAATCCTAGGGTTCATACTCATTCGGATTTAGTCGAAGTCCACCCTAGGCTCAAGATAAAATCAATCAAGTGGTATGATAAGATTCGAGATCAGTTAAACTTTGAAAGCCCTATGCTAATTTAATATCATACCATCGAATTATCCATGATCCATAAACTAGGGCTTGTTCATAAATGAATTTGGGGGTTTCAATCCTAGAACCAACCTCAATGAAATTAAACCAAATAGATAGATTCGCAAGGTCTTAATCTATAAAAGCACTATGTTTTCAACAAGTTTTAATATCAGATTTGAACAAATCGATTCTGTGTTCATATCTAGGGTTTAGGCAATTCAATCTGTAATTTAACAAGCCTAAACTTAATGTTTTTGCAATTAAAAAATCACTACAGAATCGCAAGCACCCGATTTACAAAACCCCTATGGCCTCTGGTTCAATCGAAGTCCGAATCATTGGTATTGGGTGGGATTCTGATCCTGATTATGATAGGGGGAAGATCACAGTGGAGTTAAGGGTTAAAACCATTTGAAACTAGATCCTTGTGCGATACCCTGGCGGGCGAAACTGGTTAAAGCTGTGTGCGTGTGTGGGAGAAACCTGGGTTCGAGTCTCTCCACACCCTTTTATTTTTAAATCAGTTTTTAATTAATAATTTTAATATACAAACCTTACCCATTTTATTATGTTAATATATATACGTGTTTTAACTCCGTAATTCACCCATAGACTCGGGTTTGACTTTATAACCCATTTTAATATTATTTATACTTTTGAATAATATATATTTATATTATTTTCAAACCACGACTCCGAACAAAATAATATATTTATATTATTTTCGACCCTGTAACCTCAATTAAAAATAATATATATATATATATATATGTTATTTTCACATCGTTTATAAAAATTGTGTAACGTTTCAAACTATTAAATAATATAATTATTTATATTATTTACCTATGGTTTTATCCTCGATCTAAAAATAATATATTTATTATTTTGACACAAATGATTATTATTAATGTTGGAAACTTAAAAATAATGCATTAAATTATATTATTTCCTGACCATTTTAAATGGCACAAGCATACGAATATAATTATTTATTAAGATTATTCGTAATTAGAAACGTTCGACTCGAAACATAATTATCTTAATGATTATAATATCCGTGGACACGTTCGTCTACTCGTTGGTCCTACGTACATTAGGACATCCAAATCTTCCGTGTCGTCGTCACAAAGTTCCATATGTCTCTAACTTATGTGTTTATAATTCTAGGGTATACGTAAGCCATTTTCAGGCTAGCACTTGTGGTCCCATCCTCTTTCTTGTGTGATTTAATCTACCACTCAATCCAGGTGAGTTTTCACGGCCCCTTTTTACTTGTTTTCCTATTGGGGGAGAAACATGTCATGCATATACACAAACAAATGTTATTTTACTTGTTTTCCTGTTGGGGAGATTCATGCATACAAACGAGCATCATTTTACTTGTTTTCCCGTTGGAGAGAAACATGCATACAAACGAGCATCATTTTACTTTTTTTCCCGTTGGGGAGAAACATGCATACAAACGAGCATCATTTTACTTGTTTTTCCGTTGAGGAGAAACATGCATACAAACGAACATCATTTTTACTTGTTTTCCCCGTTGGGGAGAAACATGCGTACAAACAAACATCCGTTACTTGTCTTCTCATCGTGGAGAGACATACACACAAACAGACGTGGATCACATAGTATTTCACTACCACTTGTGTACTTAAGCGTAACACACTACCATTTAAAGTCCTCACACACATTGGACCATTAATATGGATTTAGCGAGGTAATGTTTGGTAGTACTACTGGGTTTGACAAACCTCACCCGGGCTAGTCCTTTAGTTCGATTGGAGGTCGAACGGGTGTAATATTGACCTAATCACATTGGTCAGGGTTGATAGACCTGACTTGAGGCAAACAAACAAACACATCAGTCAGCTTCGGTTGCGAGCGCTTAGAGTAACTTGTACATTGTCTAGCTAACAATAGATGTGACTTACGTATGTGGATCGAACAACACTCAAACAGTTTATATACATACAAACATGTGAACTCACCAACCTCGTGTTGACACTTTTTATTACATGTTTCTCAGGTCGCTTTGGCACAGGTTGCACACTTAGGACATGCATGGAGTCCTACTGTCATATCATTCATTTCAAACATTTTAAACAGTTTACTTATTTACATTAATTGACACTTGTTGCGTGTAATTACTTTTGATTTCGTATTAACCTTTACGCTTCCGCATTTAACTCTAAACATTTAATGGTTTTGTTTGAACTCATATAGTGTCGTTTGACGTAACGAATGACTAAGATCCTGGTTTGTCACACGTCTAACGGTAAAACTTCGTTAGTGGATTTTAGGGTGTGACAATAAGACCTAGTAGAAGGGTTGGGTGACTAAAGGGGGTAACTTGATATTTATAAATTGGGTGATTGAATTGTACTGGTTAGTTGTATAGGCTGCTGACAACAACTTGTCTTCAATTACTGTTTTAACTGATTTTCCAACACTATGTATATGTGGTGTTTAATTGAACGACTGAATTTTGCTTAAACCTAGAACCTGAAGTTTGGAGGGAGTTACATCTTTATTTGATCTGTGTTTTAATTATAAATTACTAAACTAAGCAATTATATCTTTCCACTGATTCCCTGTGGATTCGACAACCCTACTTTCCTGTCTACTGTCTAAGGTAGCTAAGTAGTAGTTTTTATATGTGTTTTTGATTGACCTTGACACCGCGATCATATATACATCAACATAAATACACACAAAAAACCTTAATTTCAACTCAAATCAACTACCCATTCAAAACTTCATCCAACATACACAAACATATATATACCCATACAAAAAACCCTAGTTTCTACCCAAATCTACTACACATTCAACCTAACTAAAGGGGTGTTTTACTCGCCGAAAATGAAGAGAGAGATGGCCCGGTGGTAGTGGCGGTTCGCTGTAGTGACGGCACCGCGATAGTGGTGGTTCGCGCGACTGTTGCTCTATGGTGCTTGTGTTTTACTCACCGAAAATAGAGAGAGACGGCACCGTGGTGGTGGTTCACGTGACTGTTGCCCTATGGTGGTGGTGTTCGTAATAGTGAGTTTGTGTTTTGGACAGAAAGGTTTGGGGGCGGGCTGTTACGCTTTTAGATCTAAATTTACAGACGGAAATCTGTCGGTAGCTCTTATTGTTTTATTATTAATTCTAAAACAAATTCATAATTTTTAGTTATTTACCGTCGATGAATCCTTCTTAAATTAGTCGGAAACTTCCGACGAATAACTCAGACCGTTGGTAATTACTGACGGATAGCTTCCCCACTCGTTTTTTCTAGGTCTTGTTTTCCAATAAACATCGATTATTGTTCTGTTTTACGTGGCACAAACCCACCTAACATGATAATAAGTGTTTTAAAAACATGTGTATTTGATATTAATTCTTCGTTGTTCAAACCCGTTATTAAATATCGGTCGTTCAAAGTATCGAGATTAATTGTAGTAGTAACCGTTAGTTACACAAGCTCACACAAATATTAACTACATTATATTTCTAATTTATAATAACGGTAACATGCTTGTTATATAATTTAAGATCAAGTGTTTTGGTCAAATCCTGTAGTAAATAAGAAATTAATTTTGGATCATCCAAAAAATTTTAAGGCTTATTACTTCACGTCTTAAAATTACAACTTTTTAGTAAAGAAGTTCTTAAGATGGGGGCCTAACTCACATGAAATAACTTAAAATATTAATTGGGTTAATAATTTATATCATTATGGTCATGGACTAATATGCGTATGGATTTCAATTAATTGTTTGATCTGTTATCTATTTGACTTTGTAGCTCATAAGAAATTAATGAAAGGCCCATAAAGAAAGTGGGTTTAGACGTGAAGTAGAGAAGGAATAAAAAGAAAAAAATAAAAGTTCTTTTGGGCCATGGAAGAAGAAATAAAGAACGGCAATTGGATTTGATAAAATAAAAGCAGGTGACGAAAAAGAACGGGAGAATGAAAGGTGTCTTTAGGGCACGTTTATCGAGGCTATATACAAGAGTTGGTTTTGGCGGCTGTCTTTGGGGGGTAGTCTACGACAGAAAAAAAAGAAGAGGAAAAGAAGCTAGCAAGCACGCGAACCTTTATTGGAAGCAGGTTAAGTTATTAAGCAGGAGGTGACGTAAGAAGGAGAAAAGCACCTCAAAGTTTGAGTTTATTGAAGCTAGTAACGTTTTGATTTTATTGTTTTTGTTATGAATTTTGAACCAATTTACTTTGATTTATTTTTCATAAGTATGAGTAGCTAAACTTGTTTGCTACCTATATTAGAATGATTATTGACGTGGTTTGAATGTTTTTCGGTTTTTAATTACTCTTATGACGAATGCTATTGTCAAGGTTACTATTTTATTGATTATGAATGTGTATGAATGCTGAGTTTTTAATAATCTTGCATTAAGTTGTTCCGCTTGTCATCTTGTTCGTTTCCTTTGTGTGTTTCGAGTAGGGTTTCGAGTTTTGGGTCATTTACTTGGTACTTTTGGTCTAAACGATTCGATCGGTCGTAGTAGCAGTTGTGTGGGTCTTTAAAAATCAGTGTTTTACCAACCTTGAGTCTGAGAGGAGATAGGTTGTCGGGTTGTCCTTTGATTTTGGTGGTTTGGGTAGCAGTTGCATGAGAGTGAACTGTCCAGGTTATCTTTATCACTTGCAATTTCGTGTCATAGTCGGTATTTTAGTGCTTACTCTTTGCCCTTAGGTCTGACTAGGATAGTCTCTGGGTATAGTAACGGTTGAGACTGAGAGGTGAAGCTGTTTTTGAGTACTTGGTGTTCTAGGGAGTGGTGAGTTTGAGAGGAGATTCGCTTTCTTACCGGTGAACTTATCTTGACCTGTAGGATAGTTGGGGTGTGTAGGTGAGTCTGAGAGGATTCCTGAGTTAGTCTATCTTTAGAGTCGGTGTCGTAGGATTAGTTGTTCCAGAAAGCAGTCAAATTAGTCAATAGGATTCCTGGTCTAGGAAGTGTTTGTCTCATATTTGGTCTTCGCTCGTGTCTTAATTCGTTTGGTCTTCTTATTTTCTCATCTTTGTCTATTTCTTTCGAGTGTCTTATTCGTTTCTAGGTCAGTTTGTTTATTTATTTCTCTCTTATTTTGTTTCGTTTAATTATATGTTAAAAATAATAAAAATAAAATCGTCACTTGTTTTCCATCGGTTAGGAGTCGATAAAGGTCTGGTATTGAGGGCCGCCGCCTTTTGTGTCCCCGGTTTGATAACTCGGGCTTACTGTCTTTACTACACGCTACCGGTACACTTGCCGTAGCGTGTGAATTAGTCGTGAGTTCATTTCTGAATTAAAACTTGGTAAAGTAATTTTTATATATATTCACACAACATCAATGCCTTTAATGAAATAAACAAACTTTTTAGTTAATGAAGTAAAGATAGAACTCACTCAGTATATCTGATTTTTAGTATGTACATCAGGTTAGAAGAAAAGAAAGGGAAGAGAGGAGTCACGAGGGCTTACAAACATGGACTAGATGTTGCTGCTCTGAAGTCTGACATTCCTATTTAATGAACAATGAGTTAATGAATGTTTTATTTCCTTATGAAATTTGAATATTAAGACTTTCGCTGTAATGATTGTGAATAACTTTATGTTTAAGAGCTATGAATGATGTTATGTGCCAATTATAAGATGTACCTGGTTTTTGGCGTTTCATCTCACAAGAAGAAAACGACACAAGTGGGGTCATCCGGACGACACGAGGAAGTGGGTCATCCGGGCGGAAAACAAGGAAGTGGGTGTCGGCTGAGGAGTTGAACTTGACAAAGGTGTTTGTCGATGTGTCGAGGGATCCCGTGATTGATATTTACTTTTAATTTATTAATTAATTATCTACACTTTATTAGACTAATTGTATAAAAATTGTAGGTAACGCTCAATCAAGCACTACCCTATGGGAATAAACGTTAACCGGATGTGTGCTCTTGACCCGGGCTTCAATTTATCTTCAATTAAGATCTAAGATGCCCCAACTAAGTGCCAAGACTTCTGATCGTTGCTTCCAAGTGATATCTCTAAAGAATGACATTCAATGTGTTTATATGGGGATTTTTACGCTGGTTGTCATACGACCCGTATAGTGCTGACCATATGGTTCGTATGGTATCATATGGCCCATATGGTGCTCAATCAACACTATTTTTGCACAACTTGATTTTTCTTCGAATCTTCACTAAAATCTCTTTTGTACGGACCGTATGGTGGCATATGGCCGTATCGTGTCTCCAAATGTCAGTTATGACTTAAGTTTATGGCATACAACTTGTATGGTGGCATACACCCGTATGGTGGTTTTCTCGACTTCTCTAAATTGTATCCAAGTCCTTTATCTTCATTTATATACTTGCTTTTCTTCCAAACCTCATCAAATTCTCCACGTATACTTGCAAATTCACTTATAATGCAATTAAGTATAAAACCAATAAATTCACAGTAAAACATAACAATAATGGGGATTACTTTGAGTATAAAATATGTGTAATTCATGACACATCACGAACCAACTACCTTCAAACACATTTTTTTGGTTTTCAAATCTACAGCTCTCATGAATGGTAATCTTCAGACACCATACTTTTAGTTAGAATCGATGATGTTGTAAATTTGGCGACATGACTTTTATGTTCTCTAGAAGTTGTATTTTTGTGTTAGGTATTATTTTAGATACTTAATTAATAAAATTATTTTTATTACTTAAAATCTTATTTTTATGAGAAAATAAAATTTAAAGCTATAAAAACAGAAAAATGTACCAAATTATGCAAATTGCGTATTAACTTCTTGAATTCACTTTCATAATTATACAAAGTCAATGGAGTAACGCTGAAGAGGAGTTGTTAGCATCATTCTCGACCCTGACTATCATCTTCATGAACGACTTGCAATCCGAGCCTATGGTGCTGATGAAGCAGTGGATTCCAGGTGTGTTTAACGACACCCGAGCCGGCCCGTTGGTGTACATTTGAATAGGGCATGGGCGAAGCTTTCTTAGGGCCCGGGGGCCCCGGCCCCTCCCGATTTTTCGCTCAGTTTAATTTATACGTATTCGGCCGATTTTTCGCTCAATAGTGTTAATTTATACGTATTCGGCGAAAATTTTATAGTTCCGCCCCCTAATAGGAAAAAAAATCCAGCCCCCTGCGTTTTTCTTCAAGCTTCACCACTAGAATAGGGTTAGATCCGTCGCATGCGTCATGAGCCTCCAATGTAACTTCTGCAACGTTATGAGCTCCAGTGTGGAAGTTAAAGACAAGAACGTAATTAACATGTTTCACCCCTCATTTATCACCCACATGTCGTAGAAGAATTCATTATTGGGCACGTTCCATCCGAAGGAACCGCCAACGAAATGATCTTCCGCCGAAGTGCCATGGAACTCCATTGATGCAACCACCCAGGGCCCCGGCTCAACATATTTTGTGGCCTAAAGCAAACGTTGAAATTGAGGCCTTATGTGAAAGTTTTGTAAATATATAAAAAAATTTAAAATGTAATTTAATGGAGCGTCAAAACGTATAATGTTGAAATAAAAGTTGTGAAATTATCATTTCTCTCTGAAAACACAAAAGTTGATAATACAAATTAAAGTAGTTTTTCAATTTTTGGGGCCCTTCAAATTTGGGGGCCTAAATCGGTTGCTTTAGTTGCTTGTATTGTAGAGCCACCCCTACAACCACCATGGCCATAAGTAGAAGCAAATTCAACTTCAACTGTTCCATTCTTTGATCGAATTAGATCAATGCTCAAACCGCCTATGGAATTTGTGTTCCTATTTATAGGAGGTAAAAGTTGCATGTGTTCAAGGCAGAATTTAATGGGTAATCAAATATTTGCCTTTTCAAACATAAATGTATATACGAGTAATAATTTTTTTTTGTTATATTCTCTTCTTTGATAGTATTTATTATTTAATTGGGTGCATATTAAAATTTACCATTTGCAACTAATCATTATAATTAATCTTGTAGTGTTTGATACTAGAGGTGGGCAAAAAAACCGGTTTGGAATAGTTAAACCGGTTTCGACCCGAAACCCGACCCGAATACGAACCGGTTTAAGTGGAACCGGTTTCAAACCGGTATGAACCGGCGGTTATGAACCGGTTTAATAGGCAAATATATAAAACCGGTTTTTTGTGAACCGGTTTGGGGAACCGGTTTGTCAAACCGGTTTAACGGTAACTTTCAAAATATAACCGTTGGGATAACGGCTATATAGCCGTTTTTTGACCGTTAGACCCGTTTTTGACCCTTTTTTTTCACCCATTTTAACACCCAAACACATTATAAATAGGTAGTGGGTGTTTTGGTTAAATCATACTTCTCAAACCCGCTCTCTACACTCTCGTTTATAAAAAACGCTCGAAAACGCTCAAAAAACGCTCAAAAAAACTCTCAAAAAAACGCTATGGCAGAATCAAGTTTTGGTGTTTCCTCTAACGAAGTTAGCGTTGTGAAAATCATACCAACAACGAGGAACCCCGCAATTTGGTCAAACTACGATCTATGTGAGTTGTCTAACGGGTTAGAACGTGCTCGTTGCAAAAATTGTGGTGGTTTTTTTAAAAAGGAATCAAATTCTACTCTAAAAACTCATCTGGAAAAATTGTGTCCGAGTTTGAAGAATATTCCGGGTGAGGGTCAAGCATCTATGACAAGCGAGGGTGGAATTTGGAACTTCGATCCAAATATTGTTCGAGATAGAATGACGAAATTAGTTATTTAAAGAGGTTTGGCATTCAACCACTTCGACAACCCGCTCGTGACGAGGATGATTCAAGAAGCCCTTCAACCACGTTATCATCAAGTAAGTCGTAGTACTCTTAGACGTGATTGTCTAAAAATGTGGAAAAAAGCAAAAAAAGAATTAATTTTAGGTTTTGAAAAATTGGAAACCGGTGTGAACTTAACCACCGACGTTTGGTCGGCTCCACATGGTATTCCCGACTCATATATTTGCGTTACCGCTCATTGGGTTGATCCCAATACGTGGCAAATGATGAAACGTACAATCGCGTTTGAGATGTTTGAATATCCGCACACGGGTCAAAATTTATTTCACATTTTAGATGGTGTGATAACCGAATTTAAATTACAAAATAAATTATTTTCAATATCTTTTGATAATGCCTCAAATAATACAAATGCGGTTCAAAAATTAATATTAAAATATAATCCGATTTGCAACGGCGCTTTTTTCCATAGTCGATGTATTGCACACATCATCAACTTAGCCGTGCAAGACGGGCTTGCGGTTGAACCCGTTATTGAATTAAGTAATGCATTTTGAGTCATGCTTAAAGACGTTTTTAGTAGTAGTAAAAAAAGATACCATGAATATATTAGATTATGTAACGATACGGGTTTGATTTGCTTAGGTCCCAATTGGGACCTCCCAACAAGATGGAATTCAACTTATAAAATGTTTCATAGTGCTATACGTCAAAAAGATACTTTATCAATTTTTCATGATATGCTTTCCTCAAAACCGCGTCGTAAAATTCAAAGTTTTCCGTCTACGAGTTGGGACATTCTTGAAAATATAACCGAATTGCTCGAAGTTTTCAAAACCGCCACTACTTTTTTATCCGGGGTTTATTACCCCACAAGTCCCTTGGCTCTTAAACAAATATTTCTAATGTGTAACAAATTAGCCGAACTTGAAAATAAAAATACTCTTTTTACGAGAATGATAAAACCGATGAAAGAAAAATTTGTTAAATATTTTAAAGAAATTCCTCCGGTTATAACTTGTGCCGCCGCATTAAACCCTACAATTAATGTTTACGGTGTTGAAACCTTGATTGAAAAAATAACTTACGATTTGGATTTGAATGATGAAGATATTCATTTTTCAACCGTAACAAAAACTTATTTTAACAAATGTTTGCAAGATTTGTTTGATATTTATTTACATAAATATGGTACAACACAAACCCCACATGATACGATGGGTGCGGGCGCATCAAGTAGTAGCTCGAGGAATGTGAACTTAAATTTGTATAACGAAATGAGAAATGAATTTACTAAACGGGCTAGAGGATCCACCCCGAGTAGTGAACTCGGAAGGTATACGGGAACAAACTTTTTATCATTTATGAGTCCGGATGTTTTTGAGGACTTTGATATTTTGGCGTGGTGGAAAGGAAACGAATCTACTTTTCCGGTCCTTTCCGCCATGGCCCGTGATTTACTAACCGTCCAAGATTCCACGGTAGCTTCGGAATCCGTTTTTTCTCTTAGTGGTAGGGTTTTATCTATTCGAAGAACTAGACTCACCCCCGCGGCAATGGAAATGTGCAGTTGCTTGAAAGACCATTTGGATGCGGTAGATAGGAGACAAGATAGGAGTTCGCTTGAAGACGAAATTGAAGTTGAAGAATTCATACACGAATCTGAGGTCAACCAAGGATTGGCGAGCCCACTTACAAATGAAGAACTCGCCGAAGATGATAGACTACGAGGATCCACTAGTAACTCCGAGAATGACGGCTAAAATTAAACAAAAAAACAAAAAAAAAATATATATTTTTCTTTTTGTCGAATTGTAATGTTTAATTTTGTAATGTTTTGTGATTTCCGAACTCCTACGGTATGAATAAACGTTGAACTTTATGTTTTATTTATTAAATATTTAAACAAATTTTTTTTTTTAATAAAACCGGTTTAAACCGGTTCACCAACCCGAACCGGTCCAGAACCGAACTGAACCGGTTCAACAGGTTCGGGATTCTACATGTGGAAAACTGGTTTATACCAGAACCGGTTTAGTCAAAACCGGTTTCACTTTTGGTCAACTCAAACCGGTCCGGGCCGGTTTGAAACCGGTTCGGGCCAAAAACCTGGTTTGTGCACCTCTATTTGATACTATTTAATTGGGTACATATTAAAATGGTACATAAATGTTGTTTGTTTGATTTTTTTTCTTTCATGTCCATGTACACTAGTACAGTTAATAGGCCACATATATTTTCTGGTCCGTCGTAAAAATTTTATGATTACTTTTCGGTATAATCTTTCGTACAATTAACTAGGAATTTAACCCATCTTTTGATTTAAACTTGGAATCCAAAAACGAACGTTTTAGAAGTTGCAGGAATTAATTGCAGAATCTTAGTGGCATTGAAGTTTTAATATTTGATCTTTTTACCTAAAGAATATTTATGTTGGAAACAGTGTTTTGAAAATTATTGTTACATGTAAAGATTTAGTCTAATAACTTTATTTAAAATGTTGTAAAGTTCACATGTTGTAAAGTTAACACAAAACTACAACAATTTTTTGAATTAGGTCAAATTATAAAATGAACCAAGATGTAAGGCCTTAAATCCGGGAGGCCTCACGTGTTGAATTTACTCATTCATAAACAGTTCTTAAACTTAAAATATCAAAAAGCAATGGAATTAAGTCATTACATTGTATCCAATATTAAAACCAATTACAATATTGTCTTAAAACATTCAACATTCTCAAACATTCACAATGGATACTAAATCTCTACTGCCGGGTAACTCTTAGGAATAGCCAAGCAACATCCACTTATCATCCTTTAAATCCTTAACCTGACATGCATATTAAAAGTCAGCTAACGCTAGTGAGTTCAAGTCCTTCATTCGTTTTAGGAAAATGGTTTTATCGCCCGTTCATTCATTAGGGCTTAAATCATTCATAAAAAAATAGGGCTTATCATTCATTATTCATTCGTTCAAACATTCATTCATTCATTTAACCATCGTTAAACCTAGTTTAACGGAACATTCATTCATCATTTCACATTCATTTAAGTCATACAATTATTGCCTAAATCTGTGTCATCATTGTTTTCGTTCATTTCATTTTGTTTCCAGTTATTTCATCAGCATTACTACTCATAGGTCAATAAGGTAATAATATCACCCTTACGACTCATAGGTCAATAAGGTAATAACATCGTCGTTACGACTCATAGGTCAATAAGGTAATAATCCTTCACAGGTCACGTTAACCCCGAGTGACCGTCGCCACTACATTCGCCAGCTATACAACCGTTATCAACCATTGGTAGGCCACACAGGCACTACCCTTGTTATACCTATGGCACTATGGGTTTCCCAAAAGTTGCCACAAGGCTGGGAAGTACATTCCCAAACTTCTTTAATCAATTAATTCATTTAACAGATTAGACATGTAATGATTTCTTTAAAACATTTGCACTTTTCTTTACAAACCATTTCTTTATAAACATTTCATTTTGTAAACATTCCTTTCATAAACCTTTCATTTCATTAACGTTCTTGTTTCATAAAACATTCCTTTCATAAACTTTTGTTCATGATCATTTCATTTCATACGTTCGTCATTTCATAAACATTTCATTTGAGTATGCACATCACCCTAGAAACAAGTAAATATGGAATCTTGACTCACTTGATCATCTGAAAGTAAATCTGAGTTGGATGTCTATCTAGTGTTAACGTGCAAACTGATCTGCATTCAAGCCAACATGCGAATTCTATCATTTTAGGCGTAAGGCCCCAAACCCGGGAGGCCTCACTTGTTGGATTTACTCATTCACAAACAGTTCTTAAACTTGAATATCAAATAATGCAGCGAAAAATACTTCAATAAAACATAACCATTACATTGTTTAACAAACAAAAGCGTAACATAGTCTATTACATAAACAAAACATAATCTAATCTTAACGGGATGTCAGTCTTCATGATCAACCGGGTAACTCTTCTCACTTGCCAAGCATCACCGTCCATCATCCATACCTGCCTTAACCTGAATGTGCATACTAAAAAGTCAGCTACGCTGGTGAGTTGTAGTTTTCGTTTGATTTAAGAAATGGTTCATCATTCAAAACATTCATTAGGGTTTAACATCACGTATAAGAAAACATGGCCTTTCGTTCATCATTGAAAACCTTCAAACATTTTTCCTCATCATAAACACATTGAACGGATCATTTGTTTAAAACATTTAACATTCATTTAAGTCATACATTACTATCTAAATCTGTGTTACCATTCGTATCGTCATTTCCGTCAATTCCCTTTGGTATTGCCCCCAAGGCTTAACTGCACGAGGACCGACAATACCCATTCAGTTGCCCCTATGGCTCTCATGTCCATAGACCGACAACTTCCATCGACGGCTATGGCTCACGGCCATAACACCGTCAGATCATAATTTAACCTTACATAGGGTCACGTTAACCCCTGAGTAACCGTCGTTACTCCCTACCAGTTGTACAACATCAAAACCATTGGCAGGCCACCAAGACACTGCCCCTGTTGCTCTTATGGCAACTATGACTCGCTGTCCATAATCTACCACAAGGCTGAGAATTACATTCCCAGACTTCATTCGTCAATTCCATTCACTCGACAGATTAGATTTGTAATGGCTTCTTTAAAACCTTTGCCCTTTTTCTTTTCTTTTCATAAAACCTTTCATTCATTTTCGAAACCCTTTACCTTTAGTTTAAACCATTTCTTTATAAACATTTCGTTCATAAACATTCCATTCATAAAACTCTCTTTCCATAAACCGTTCATTCCAAATCATTTCATTTCGTAAACATAGTTTCATAAGCATCATTTTATAAACATAGTTTCATAAACATCATTTCGTAAAAATATTATTTCATATGTATGCACACTAGCCCGAGAACATTATATAAAACATTTAAAAGAGGGCTTCTAGAACACACCTGATAAGCTAGTCTTGGTTGTCCTAAACAAGGGCCTAAGAACGTCACGTACGATCTGAATTTGATAATTAAATACACATCAAACCCAATCCTGACTCTAACGGTTTAACCATTCTAAACATACTAACTTTACTTAAACAACCTGATGCCTGCGCACTTAGCAAGTGCGCAAACCCTGCTTCCTGCGTACTTGATAAGTACCCAGTGCCCTCTTCCTGCGTACTTGATAAGTACGCAGGACCTGCTCCATGCGTACTTGATAAGTACGCACGATCTGTTTCTTCGCAAAACCCTAACTTTCGCATTCAGGTCTGATCACGTCAAGATCCCGAACCTGTTTATATTCAAAACGTTTGTTTTCCATTAAGGAACTCAAATCTATGTTTATATTTCAGTTTTATCCGTGAAAACGTTACCTTTTCACCCAAAACCCGAAAAACCCAAAAACGAACAAAAACTCAGATTTAGGCCCGATCGTTACCTGAATCGAGTTTCTGATCCGGAGGTTCTTCTCACGAGCTGTGGAGCAACACTTTGCTGAAATCTCGGGTTGATCCGCCAACTTTCTCTCTCTACGGTTTCTCTCTCTAGAACTTGCAATTGAGAGAAATGATGGAGGTCTAAGCTATTTATAGGGGAGGCTCCCCTTCCAGCCCGCCGGCCCATCCGGCTCGACCCGACATGCCTCGTTCGTTTATTTCATAATTTTAACTGTCGTTTTATTTTTGGGATGTTACAAGTCTACCCACCTTACAATAGGTTTCATCCCCGAAACCTATCATAAGTCAAATAGATGAGGGTACGACTCCCTCATCTCCTCCTCCGTTTCCCAAGTGGCTTCCTATCCCTTTCGATGTTTCCATTGGACTTTAACCAATTAGATAATCTTATTACGCAAACGCTTCTCCTTCTTGTCTAAGATGGCCACGGGTTCTTCGATGTAATTAAGGCTGTTGTCGACCTCGATGTCAGTAAGTGGTACGTGAGCTGATTCATCCGCCAAACACTTTTTCAAGTGTGATACATGGAAGGTAGGATGAATCCCACTTAACTTATCAGGCAACTCTAACCGATAAGCGACTTCACCCACCCGTGCCATTATCCTGAATGGTCCGACAAACCTCGGACTTAACTTTCCTCTCTTCCTGAATCGTATGATTCCCTTCCAGGGTGACACTTTCAACATTACTCTGTCCCCAACATCAAACTTAATAGGCCTTCGTCGTTTATCCGCATAGGACTTCTGACGATCTTGTGCGGCCTTCATTCGTGCTTTGATTTGATCAAACCTTTCCGATGTTTCTCTTACGACTTCAAGACTTCCTAATTCCTTCTGTCCAATCTCACACCAACAAAATGGGGTCCTACATCTTCTCCCATACAACATTTCGTAAGGCGGCATGCCTATCGTCGTGTGATGACTATTGTTGTAGGAGAATTCGGCTAACGGCAGATGACTGTCCCAACTGCCGCCAAAATCGATAATACAAGCGCGAAGCATATCCTCCAAGGTCTGAAGGTCCTTTCGGATTGACCATCCGTTTGTGGGTGGTATGCCGTGCTGATATTAAGCCTCGTGCCCATCGCCTCGTGAAATCTTTCCCAGAACCTCGATGTGAATTGTGTGTCCCGGTCAGATACGATCGTCAAAGGCATCCCATGCCGTGCTACTACTTCTTTAATAAATACTTCCGCTAACCTTTCTGACGAGAACGTCTTGCGAATAGGTAGGAAATAAGCACTCTTCGTTAAACAGTCCACAATTACCCAAATGGTATCACGACCTTTAGCTGTGCGAGGTAGCTTGGTTATGAAGTCCATGGTAATGTTTTCCCACTTCCATTCCGATATATCAAGTGGTTGAATCTTTCCATACGGTTTCTGGTGTTCGGCCTTCACTTGTGAGCAAGTCAAACACTTGCTTACATACTTTGTCACTTCATGTTTCATTCCAGGCCACCAGTATTCCCTCCTCAGATCTTGGTACATTTTGTTGGTACCAGGATGGATAGAGTATCGAGACTTATGGGCCTCATCCAAGATTTTGGTTCTAAGCTCGTCACCCATAGGTATCCATATCCGTCCAAAACGTGTCCTAACACCAAGGGTGTTATATTCCAGCTTGTCATGTTGGCCAACCATTCTTTCCTTCTTTATGTTTTCTTCCTTCAATGCTTCATCTTGAGCTCTTTCAATTTCTCTCATCACGTCTGATGTTACTATCAACTGGCAAGCTTTCACTCTAATAGGAGTAGGCACATCCTTTAGGCTTAGAGCGTCAGCCACCACGTTTGCCTTTCCAGGATGGTATATTATTTCACAGTCATAGTCTTTCAACAGTTCCAACCATCGCCTCTGCCTCATATTTAGTTCCTTTTGTTCGAAGAAGTACTTCAAACTTTTGTGGTCGGAGTAAATTGTAAACTTCACCCCGTAAAGGTAGTGCCTCCAGATTTTTAATGCGAATACGACAGCAGCAAGTTCCAAATCGTGAGTCGGATAATTAGCTTCGTGAATCTTCAACTGTCGTGACGCATACGCGATCACTCTCCCGCGTTGCATCAACACGCATCCCAATCCCTGACCCGAAGCGTCAGAGTATACCACTAAGTCTTCATTGCCCTCGGGAAGGGCCAAGACTCTTCAATTCCTTAAATGCCTCGTCCTGGGTCGAACCCCATTCGTACTTTACCTCCTTCTGAGTCAACTTTGTCAATGGCGAAGCTATTTTTGAGAAATTCTGGATGAATCTCCGATAGTAGCCGGCCAATCCCAAGAAACTACGGACTTCAGTTGGCGTCTTAGGAATATTCCATTACTTTACCGTCACTATCTTTGCTGGGTCAACCATAATGCCGTTCGGGTTAATGACGTGACCTAGGAATTGGACTTCCCTAAGCCAGAACGCGCATTTGGAGAACTTAGCATACAACTTTTCCTTTTTTAGAGCCTCCAACACCTCCTTTAAGTGACATGCGTGATCACCCTCATTCTTGGAGTAGATGAGGATATCATCGATGAACACGATTACCGATCGGTCCAGCATCGGTCGACACACCCTATTCATCAAATCCATGAATGCTACGGGGGCGTTCGTCAATCCGAAAGACATTACGCGGAACTCGAAATGTCCATAACGCGTGCGAAATGCAGTTTTGGGTATGTCTTCTTCCCTCACCTTCAATTGATGGTACCCGGACCGAAGGTCGATTTTTGAGAACCAGCTTACGCCCTGTAATTGATCGAACAGGTCGTTGATCCTTGGTAAAGGGTACTTGTTCTTCACCATACGTTTGTTCAACTCCCGATAATCAATACACATTCTCATCGAACCATTCTTCTTCTTTACAAATAACACCGGGGCACCCCAAGGCGAGATGCTCGGTTGTATAAATCCCTTCTCAAGTAGTTCGTCTAATTGGGCCATAAGTTCTTTCATCTCCACCGGTGCTAGTCGATATGGAGCCTTAGCCACGGGCTGGGCATCTGGTACTAAGTCGATTCGAAATTCGATCTCTCTGTCGGGTGGTATCCCAAGAAAATCCTCTAGAAACACCTCCGGGTACTCGCGTACCACGGGTACATTATCTAGTTCCTTCACTTCCTTACACTCGTCAATTACGTACACCATATAAGCCTCGCATCCGTGCCTCAAGTAATCTGCTGCCTTAATCATCGAGATGACGTTTGGCATCGGGGCGTCACGATCTCCAAAAACCTCGACTTTGCTACCATCCGGAGCCTTGAGTCGGATTATCTTTCGTTTACATATAATTTGTGCTTCATTGGCAGTTAGCCAATCCATTCCTAACACGACATCGAACCCACCCAAAACCATAACAAACAACCTGGCAGGGAACCTATGACCTTCTATTTTTATCGTGGAGTTGTCAACTACATCGGTCACTCTCGTAGTTCTACCCTCAGCGGTTTCCACACCAAAAGACCTTTCTAGCTTATTGACAGTGTACTTTACTCGTTTACAAAAAGTCGTAGATATAAAACTCTTACTGGCACCCGAATCAAATAACACCGAAACGAAAGTGTTGTCAAGGATGAACGTACCTGACGCCACGTCGGGGTCTGCCCTGGCTTGTTCTTGCGTCAGTGCGTACGCACGAGTCTTTGCTCGGGGCCTCTCTTTTTTCCTTTCCGGGCCTTTCCCTTTCCCGGCTTCACCCATTGTCAGTTTTGGGCATTCCCTACTCAGATGACCGGCATCCCCATAATTATAGCACTTGAAGTGTTGGGGCACTCACGGGAGTAGTGCCCGGTCTTGCCACACTTGAAGCACAAGTTAGATCCCAGTCTACATTCACCAGTATGCTCCCTTCCACACTTCTTACAAACAGTTGGCTCATCCACCGGAGCCCTCTTATCACGAGTCCCAAACATCTTTCCACCAGTTCGCTTGTTTGAGAAGCTCGGTCTCTTCTTCGGTTCCTCAATGGCGGCATCGTTTAATGCCAGATCATCATACACCACCCCACTGAGTTCCACCACTGAATCGAAAGTGGTAGGAGTGTTTGCTTTGATAAAGGTGCGGACCTTGTCCGACAGTCCCTGGATATAACAAGAAATCTTTCTCTCTTCAGTAGTAATTAGGTGTGGCACCAGTCGTGCCAACTCATTGTACCGGGTGGTGCATTGACGGTGAGTCATGTTACCAGCCTTTAAATTCAGAAATTCCCTCTCTACCTTCTCAATCTCGTTCCTTGGGTAGAAATTCTTGATCACCAAAGTTTTCAAGTCAGCCCACATCATCGCATCCACAACCTCGCTCCCTTTTGCTTGACGTACACCTTCCCACCAATGGGATGCTTCCTCTCTTAAGGAGTTAGCAGCAAATTTCATAACTTGATCCGTTTGACATTCGCTCAGACGAATGGAAGCCTCCATACGAATCACCCAATCAAACGTAGCTACCGCGTCTTTCTTCCCAGTCAGGACCGGCGGGTCACATACTTTAAATGACTTATAGTCGCATCCGCGAGCAGGCGGCGCGTTGTCAGTCTCGTTGTTCTGGGCACCAGTTGCCTCGCTAGACCCACCTTCCCCATTAACCTTCTTCAATGCTTCAGCTAACAGACCTGGCAGAGAGGTCTTCATCAGCTCGGTGAACTCTCGAGCTATAGCTGCTCTCACTTCTGGTTCAAAAGTGAAATGTTGTTCCTTAATCTGTGTCTGCTCAGTTCCATGCACACTAACCGCCGGTTCAGTGTGAACACTCCCTTCTTCACTATACTCTTGGCGCGCAGGGGTCCTGCCACGCCCACCATTTCGACCACCGGTACGGCCCCCACCACGTCTTCCGTTTACTCTCCTTGCCATTTCGTTCTATAAGACAAGGAATCCAATGTCATCACGCTAGTTAACAAATAAAATTCAATAAGCATAGTAAGATGTTAATATACACTGGCCATATGCAATTAACCATTACACTACCTTTCGATTTCTATTTGACCACCTTTGTGATTCCATCAGAACACAAGTCCTTACCTAACCCTTTCTAAGGCATACTACACATGTAAATATATACTACCTTCATATCTGATGCTGTGGCTCGAGTTACCCGTACTGGCATCCGCTTTCGGTCCCATTCACAGTTTAAGTTCAGACACTGGGAGTGTCCGAATCTCTCAAACTATTGCTCTGATACCAACTTGTAAGGCCCCAAACCCAGGAGGCCTCACTTGTTGGATTTACTCATTCACAAACAGTTCTTAAACTTGAATATCAAATAACGCAGCTGAAAATACTTCAATAAAACATAACCATTAAATTTTTTAACAAACGGAAGCGTAACATAGTCTATTACATAAACAAAACATAATCTAATCTTAACGGGATGCCAGTCTTCATGATCAACCGGGTAACTCTTCTCACTTGCCAAGCATCACCGTCCATCATCAATACCTGCCTTAACCTGAATGTGCATACTAAAAAGTCAGCTACGCTGGTGAGTTCTAGTTTTCATTCGATTTAAGAAATGGTTCATCATTCAAAACATTCATTAGGGTTTAACGTCACGTATAAGAAAACAGGGCCTTTCGTTCATCATTGAAAACCTTCAAACATTTTTCCTCATCATAAACACATTGAACGGATCATTTGTTTAAAACATTTAACATTCATTTAAGACATACATTACTATCTAAATCTATGTTACCATTCGTACCGTCATTTCCGTAAATTCCCTTTGGTATTGTCCCCAAGGCTTAACTGCACGAGGACCGACAATACCCATTCAGTTGCCCCTATGGCTCTCATGTCCATAGACCGACAACTTCCATCGACGGCTATGGCTCACGGCCATAACACCGTCGGATCATAATTTAACCTTACATAGGGTCACGTTAACCCCTGAGTAACCGTCGTTACTCCTTACCAGTTGTACAACATCAAAACCATTGGCAAGCCACCAAGACACTGCCCCTGTTGCTCTTATGGCAACTATGGCTCGCTTTGTAATGACTTCATTCGTAATGACTTGATTCGTAATCTACCACAAGGCTGGGAATTACATTCCCAGACTTCATTCGTCAATTCCATTCATTCGACAGATTAGATTTGTAATGACTTCTTTAAAACCTTTGCCCTTTTTCTTTTCTTTTCATAAAACCTTTCATTCATTTTCGAAACCCTTTACCTTTAGTTTAAACCATTTCTTTATAAACATTTCGTTCGTAAACATTCCATTCATAAAACTCTCTTTCCATAAACCGTTCATTCCAAATCATTTCATTTCATAAACATAGTTTCATAAGCATCATTTTATAAACATAGTTTCATAAACATCGTTTCGTAAAAACATTATTTCATATGTATGCACACCAACCTGAGAACATTATATAAAACATTTAAAAGAGGGCTTCTAGAACTCACCTGATAAGCTAGTCTTGGTTGTCCTAAACAAGGGCCTAACAACGTCACGTACGATCTGAATTTGATAGTTAAATACACATCAAACCCAATCCTGACTCTAACGGTTTAACCATTCTAAACATACTAACTTTACTTAAACAACCTGATGCCTGCGCACTTAGCAAGTGCGCAGACCCTGCTTCCTGCGTACTTAGCACGCAGGATCCTCTTCCTGTGTACTTGATAAGTACGCAGTGCCCTCTTCCTGCGTACTTGATAAGTACGCAGGACCTGCTCCGTGCGTACTTGATAAGTACGCGCGATCTGTTTCTTCGCAAAACACTAACTTTCGCATTCAGGTCTGATCACGTCAAGATCCCGAACCTGTTTACATTCAAAACGTTTGTTTTCTATTAAGGAACTCAAATCTATGTTTATTTTTCATTTTTATCCATGAAAAAGTTACATTTTCACCCAAAACCCGAAAAACCCAAAAACGAACAAAAACTCAGATTTAGGCCCGATCGTTACCTAAATCGAGTTTCTGATCCGGAGGTTCTTCTCACGAGCTGTGGACCAACACTTTACTGAAATCTCGGGTCGATCCGCCAACTTTCTCTCTCTACGGTTTCTCTCTCTAGAACTTGCAATTGAGAGAAATGATGGAGGTCTATGCTATTTATAGGGGAGGCTCCCCTTCCAGCCCGCCGGCCCATCCGGCCCGACCCGACCCGACATGCCTCGTTCGTTTATTTCGTCATTTTAACTGTCGTTTTATTTTTGGGATGTTACATGTCGCATAATAGTGTCGCCGGGACATGATTAGTTTCGCAAGGCTTAGGGTCGCCGGCACCTGATCAGTGTCACCAGGCTAGTGTCGCCAGGCACACTCTCAGTGTCGCAAGAATTTGCATTCTGGACTTAGTGTCGTGTAATTCAGTGTCGTCCTAGTTGTCTCGCCCACATTTGTGTCGCCAATTGACATTGGTGACACTACTAGTGTCGCCAGGGAAAGACACGTGTCCTAATAATTGAAAACCTTGGGAATGATGCTACCCACATTCGTCTTCCCCGAGTAGTGTCGCCCCATGAATATCTTCATCAAACATGCCTGTTTTCAACCCAAGTTTTCGACTTTTTACGTCCAAATCGTTTGTTTAACCTCCATGAATCTAGATCTAGGCTTTATACCCCATATTACACGTAAAAATCCATGTTTTGAGTTCAAAACTCTAGTTTTACCCCCAAACCCATTTAAACTGAAAATAAGAGGTTTTAGGTTGGATTCTTACCTCAAAAAGTTGTTTCTTCTTGGATTCTTCTTCTTGGACGATGGAGAGATCTATTGGAAGTAACTTGAAGCTCAAATGGGTGATTCTTGGACTTTCTCTCTCTTAAACACCCACTCTCTCTCTCTAGGCGATTTTTGGTGAAGAAGATGAAGTGAATCTGATCCTCCATGGCGGCAAGGGTTAAGGGCAACCATTTGGGCCAAGCCCATTGATGTGTGTGTAGATATAGTATATATTATATATATAGATATTGGTTTCACGAGATCAGGTTTTAAATTTATAAAATGATAATTACTTTAAACTTAAAATACACACAATAGGCAAGTGTACCTATCGCAGCGTAATATAGTTTAGGTAAGAACCAAGTATCGAACCAATGGATACGGTCGAGTTCCAATACTCAACTTTTGTTATCGTTTAGCCGGTTTAATTAGTGAGTGGGTTTTGTGTGCTTATGAAGCACAAAAGTAAATGACGGTAAAGTAAATGACAGAAAAGTAAAAACGTGCGTGAAGTGTGTAGCATAAATGTGAATAACAGAATAGTAAATACAGAAAAGTAAATATCTCGAGGATGATTAGGTCACGAAGAGTATTTCTTTGGGCTTCGAATCCGCTTGGTATATGATAATGTTAAGTTTACTAATCTGGTGGTATGACTAATACAAATGTGTGAACGGTACACCGCTAGAGCCTCATTGTCACAACAATTGGTTCACGAATTATAATCTTTAATAATAAAATGGTAGGACTCCCAGCTAGGGACATCGTTACCCTCAAATCTTTGGTGTTATCTCCGAGTTGGTTTGAGACATCAAACTTAAGTGCTTAATTATTATTAGTAAAAGAGTGATTAGAGTTTGTTCACCGGGAGGCGGTGTAATAATGGGACCATGTATAAATACGTACCGTACCCTACGTGAGTTCACCAATTCTTGGTGTCATAATAAGTTCATATAAAGACGTACGGCCTTATCACTGTTAACCAAGACTTGGCTTATCGAAATCAGTTTGTATAACAACTTACATGTTTCAAGAGAAGTTTGATTAAGAAGGTTTTACGGTCTTACACTTTAAAATCAATAACACTCACAAGTGTAAAGACAAGTTTAGATAATAATAAAAAGCCCACCTAGAAGGTGGTTTTAAGAGCGAATAATTAAAGACATAAACATACCACTAGATTAATACGTTGAACATTAACATACACCAAACTTCATCTTCACCCTAGCAATACAAAGAGTTTAGCCACGAATGGCCATACTAACTAGCGTAACGCTGAGTTTCGTAGGCTCCCCTATTGCGGACAAAGAGGAGGAGCCTCTCTACTCTAAACTACAGAAACAGACTATCTTGAACTATATTAATGTCTGGTAGGGTGTGTGGAATGAAGAACCCAAGCCTCCTATTTATAGGCCTCAAAATGAGCAATGCACGGTCGTGCATTGGATTGCACAGGCGTACAAACACCTCGGGAATCAAACAGGATACACAGGACAGTGTACTGGAGCTTGGGGAGCCAGGGAGTGCAATGCACGTTCGTGCATTGGGATGCACGGCTGTGCATCCCTCCCCTGCTGCCCAGTTTCGTCTTTTAGCTGCTTGTTGACTATTGTTGACCTTGGTTGACTTCTTGGGGGTCAAAGCTCGGGAATGATTCTTCTAGAAGCTTGATTTATTGGTGTTTTTGATTGGTTTTAGCTTTGTTTATCTTTAAGACACCGAATAACCTGTAATGACGAAATATTAACGTTTTAAGTATCAATTATGTTTATAAATCAATTAGTACCATAATATGGGGATTATTATGCATGCAAAACATGTATAATTTAGGGCATATCATAACACCCCACACTTAAACTTTGCTTGTCCTCAAGCAAACTCATGCATGATCAGACCCATAACTAAAAACTTCACAAAAGTAAAAGGGAGATCCAAGTGGTTGGAATCTCCGGGATATCTCGTGAGTCGCTTATTCTATTTTTGGGGGGATGGAATCGATGACAAGCCTACTAGAACTTCAATTATGCATAATATATCACTCCTCATAATGTTCAGTCAACTCTAGGGTTATATATTTGTGGATAATGTACGTTAAGTAAAACACTCAAGTTCGAATTGAATTGTGCAATGGTCATAAGCTTGTATGCAAATCAAGTCTCCACCAACTAACTAAGTAATATGCATGAATCAAGAGGACTTAAAAGGGTTGTAACGTGGCTAAAAGAAAATAAAGGGTGAAAATAAAATTCTTTTTGGGTTTTTGGGGTTTAAAAGGGTTTTAAGGGCTGCAGGTAACGTGGAACACACGGCTAAGGCTTCATGGCTTAAGATAGAAAAATACTAGCGGATCCCTCTACAGTACTCAGATCATGAGAGTATAACTGTAACATCCATGATTTTCTGATATCATTTTATTTCATTTTATACAATAATGACACTTCATTTCAATCTCGTACCTACCACATTAATTATTATTTTTAACGTGTATAAATTCAAAATTTTCAACTTTGCATTTACATATTATACCTCTATTATATATGACACATGAATATATATATATATATATATATATATATCTATATATATATATATAAGCATTTTTTTTAAAATAAAACCTGTGAGTTTTAACCATGTAACCACACCCTTTATTCCCATGTGATACCTTATTTGCTACACTATTTGATTTTTCTGTATGTTACGTATTTGATTCCACTAAATGCTATCATAAGTCTTGCCATACACTTATTCATATCTAAGACTTCATACACATTCATCCTTACACATTAAGAACTATGTCATCATCATCACTTGTGAACAAAATTCAAATTCTTGGACCTAATGCACCTTTAATAAGGAACTAGGGAGCCCACTTACCACCCGAGGAGAGAAAGCCTGCTTGAGTAGATGAAACTCGCCTTTGAGCCCCAAAGGCCTAATCCATGATGGTTCTCATCATAACCATGAGTTCATATGATAGTGTTGATAGTACATGATGGCTGGAAGAGTGAGTGTAGGTCCATGAAAGGTTCTGACTAAGGAAAGACTGGGTACTTAAGTGTGTCCCTTGTGACCCACCCTCTTTCCTGGGAATCTCTTTATGGGTACACTACTTATAGGTCAAGTGTTACTCCTAACATACTATTACGAGAACTCGGTGTTATGACTAGTCAAATTTTAAACTCATGAAATCCTTTGTACTTAACATTAAGCTTTTTATTATCACTTACGACCTTTTTCTTTTCGTGCTAGACATGGCCTCTTACCCTCCTCCCTCCCCGAAATATCACCCCGAAATAGAGTCCGAGTAGGAGGAAGACTTCGGACCCCACCACCAGTCAACCGGTCACCGACACAACCAGCTGCTAGATCCATGTTTGACCGTAGAGCAGATTGGCTTAGGAGCATGGGCATGAGACTTTGAGCATCTGAACCACCCCCACTGAGAGACCCTTATCTAGCACCTGACTCATACCACCCAAACCCAGGGCAAGGCAAACTATGGAACCTACTAGTGATATAGGGGTTCCAGCCGATACCGCTCACCAATACGTGAGATCCACAGAGTTTCTGAGGCAGAGAATGGAGCATAAGATAAGGCACGACCTGCTAGGTCAACGGATAGATGGCCTATTGGGTCAAGTGCGGTACCAGGAGGACCTAATTGTAAATCTAAGTACCCAACTAGACATGATGGAAGGAGACAGGGAGATATTTGACGCTCGTACGGAAATAGCTAGAGCCGAGGCCCGATTTGCAATACGAGTAACTATAACTATGTTCATCTTGGTGCTCATCTGCTTTCTGGTGGAAAGGTACCTGAGATGTTAGCCGGATTTTCTATTCTCTATTTTCGTTTTTAAATTTAATTTTAACCCGTTGTTCTATGTTTGGAATAAGTGTCTGACATTTTATCATTAGAGTATTAAATTTTATCTTACAATTATCTTATGTGAATGCTTTTACTCGCTGACTTAATATTACAAGCATAAAATACATCTGTTATATTATCATCAAGAGTACCCAAAACATCTTTGAGAAGCACATTTCAAACCCCCCCCCCCTAATGAGTAGCACATTGTAAATCCTTGAAGAGATGTTTTTCTAGTAGGCTTGAAACCCATATCATGTGCCATACCCCAAGAACACTTACACGAGAATTATGTAGCCTTTTAGCTCATGCGGTGAAGAGAGGGACGAGAGGAGGAGCAATCAAGACATTTCTACCATACGAGACTTTCGGATGTGTTTCCCCGAAAATCTATCCTGTCCTCCCCTTGTTCATAAATTTGAATCCCTCATCGATTTGAATCGAGATCCAATCCTTGACCAAACCTTCTTGTCGTCTTACACCCTCGAAAATTTATGAGCCTACTGGCCAACTTCCAGAAGATGAATCATTTCGCGTGGGTGTTGACTATCCATATTAACATTAAAGAAATTAAAATTTTGAAACTCGACTACCCACAATGTACATGAACGCCTAGCAACACGCTGGTCCACAAAGCTCGATCACCTATGAAATTCGATAGTTTACATTACTCATGAGATTCGATTATTTACATTTGATTGTTCACATTATCCATAAGACTCGATTGTTTACATTATACACGAAACTCGATTATTTGAAAATTGATTGTTTTCATTATACACGAAACTTGATTATTTGAAAATTGATTGTTTACATTATACATGAAACTCGATTGTTTGCAATTGATTTTCTACATTATACATGAGGCATGACTATTCATTTTATCCATGAAAGTTAATTGGTATAAGAACTACTCGGGGTTTGATGTATTCTTGTTCAAACACGAGGAAGCTATAAACTTTGAACTACTCGGGGTTTGATGTATTCTTGTTCAAACACAAGGGAACTATAAACTTTATGGGTAATCTTGAGGATTATGCCATCTATCTAGGACAATCATGGGGTTGTGCCACATTGTTATTCTTTTATTCCTTGATTGATTTTATTATCTATGGACATAGTTATTTGTTAGCAACACATATGTGAAAACAATAGTTATGAATTAACTGTTTTTGTGTCCCCTTTTGACCCGCACACTGTGGGATGAACTATACGGACCATGCGACGATTTGGATAATTATGGGTGCACACGCAATTATAAAAATCATCCATGGAAAACATAGTAAATTCTGTCGTGTGTTATGATATAAAACCTATCGTGATATATAGTAACGAAGCTAATGTGATATGACAAGGGCATGGTGGATACGCCGCTCGTACTTCCTATATATAAGTGTTCCTGTCATATTACCAGAAGTAGCGTTGTTCGTGTCACATGAAGTTTTATATTATTTTGACATTGACCAATGTTTATGAAACCTCTTGTCCAGTGACACATCTTGAACATATTAGTCTACATCCTAAAAAAGTTTTGATCATCAAATTCCCATCGTTCCCATTTCAAAGTGATGCAATCTTGGAGCCCAAAATATACTTCGACAGTTTTCTCCTCAATTCTCTTCAAACTAAATCCACTATCACCATTCATGCCTAACTTTGAGTAACAGACCAGAATCTTGTTATCGATCGTACCTTCTCAAATCAGTTTTCAAAGTTCATTACGAATCCAAACGTGGCTCAGAATTTACTTGGGAACGTGAGGATCAAACGAAGCTCAAGTACCGTTATCTCTTTCCTGATTCAGTAGCCTCTATCAGTTGAATTTCGGGACGAAATTCCCTCAACTTGGGGATAATATTACATCCATGATTTTCTGATATCATTTTATACAGTAATGACAATTCATTTCAATCCCGTACCTACCACATTAATTATTATTTTTAACGTGTATAAATTCAAGATTTTCAACTTTGCATTTACATATTATACCTCTATTATATGTGACACATGAATATATATATATATATATATATATATATATATATATATGTAAGCATTTTTGTTAAAATAAAACTTGTGAGTTTTAACCATGTAACCACACCCTTTACTCCTATTATATATATATATATATATATATATATATATATATGTATATGATTGTGAAATACATATGTAAGCATATATATTTGATTATACTAAATAAAACAAGCATACAACTTTTAATTTTATAAGGATTATTGGATTTTAATAATCCCACCTTTTACCAATTGGCCAATAATAATCCCAACTGAGAATATTCTTACCACCAGTCCCTGCTTTCAAACTATTTTCTTACATTGGACCCCCCGTTAAAAAAACATAACGCCGTTAGATTTTATATGACGTGGACATCTGAAAACCGTCGAAAAGTCGAGCCAAGCTAGCAGTGGTCTCGTGGTGGCTTTTGAAATTGGCTCTGGTGGTGTTTAACTGGTCTCGTTTGTCCGTCAAGTCTAAACAGAGACAACGGTGCCAATTTCAAAAACCACCACGAGACCACTGCTAGCTTGGCTCGACTTTCCGACAGTTTGTAGATGTCCACGTCATATAAAATCTAACGACGTTATGTTTATTTAATGGGGGGGTCCAATGTAAGAAAATAGTTTGAAAGCAGGGACGGGTGGTAAAAATATTCTGAGTTGGGATTATTATTGGCCAATTGGTAAAATGTGGGATTATTAAAATCCAATAATCCATTTTATAAAAATAAAACTTATGAGCCTAGTTCATGTATTTACATCCTTTAAAATATATACATATTTTTTTATGAATAAATATGTAAATATATATATATATATATATATTTGTTTTTTGTTAAATAAATCATTTGTAATTTTATAAAAATGAAATTTACTCCTTTATATGTATTAAAAATCAAACAAATAATAATTAGAGTTTTATAAAATTTATAAAACATTTTCATAAACATTTGAAATGAATAAAAATGAATTTAAAACAAATGAAATGAGTTTGAACTCCATTTATTTTGCCTTGAACCCTCCCAATTCAATTGAACCCTTAATGTGAACCTCCCATCCCTAATTTGGACTTTTTCCTAATGTTGAACACCCCACCCCCGATCGTCTTTGACCCAGGAAACTCAACAGTCCCACTTCGATTTCAAAACCATCGAATTCGTGTGAATTAACACCAACTGATCATACCAGAACGTTAATCGGCTCATCCCTAATGATTTTAACGAGCCAATTTAAGTGTAATAAAAGGTATTAACTCCTAATCACGACCAGTAACCGACCCTCCATAACTCGGACATCAGTGGTGTGTTCTGGATGAAATCGAGCTATAAAACCTGACCCACATTACTCGCGACACCCCTTTCAAACTCTCTGGACTCACAATTTCAATTTAACACATCCCTAGAACTCGATTTAGGTCGAAGAGCTCGAACAAGAAGCCATCAGCCGTTCACCCTCCTCACGCACACATTTCAGGTATTTCTCATACCATTTTGCTCTTCATAACCTCCTGAATGAAAGCCCCATGGTTTGGGTGACAATCGTTGCGAAATCGTGGTCAATTGCGAGGCTAGGGTTACGGGTGGGGGTTTGGGGAAGAAGGGTCTTCAGACCTTTGTGTTAATACCCAATAAACCGAGTAACTGAACAAGGCATGGTGCCCAGTCCAGTGGTTAAGCGCTTGTCCCGTGAGGTAGAGGTCGCGGGTTCGACCCGGCCTCTGCCCGTTCATTTTTTTTCTTTCCTTGTTTTACTTGTCTAGTGCACACCCACACCTATACATATACACATATTCATATATATACTTGTATAAACTCATGTATTCCTTATAAGAATCATTTTTTTACATATACATTGGAATACTCAGATTCATATAATGAATTTAAATGGATAAACCTTCAATAAAAACCATTTTAAATGTTATATATGGGATAAAAACCTAACCAATTTTAATTTAAATAATAAATTTACTTTTAACAAATTATTATTTAAACCCCTTGGTTCATAAATTTATTTTCATAAATCCTTTTACTTTGTAAAATTTATACATTCTTTTTATATATTTTGTTTATCTCATTTAAATAAAAAATTACATACTTTTAGTTATGATTTAATTATTTATTAATTAGAACATTATTTTACACATAATTTTTATGGAATCCAAACTAGAATAAGCAAAAATGATTTATTTATTTAATTAATTATACAGCTACTCATTTATTCATTTATTTTTGTATATTATTGTTTTTACATTACCAACAAACAAGAAAACTATGTATTTATGCGTTCATTTATTTTAAACAAAAGGACACTACTTAGCTATATATTTAATTATTTATTTTCAAACAAAGGAAAATCATTTATTTATGGATTATTGGATTTTAATAATCTTATCTTTACCAATTGGCTAATAATAATCCCAACTGAGAATATTCTTACCACTAGTCCCTACTTTCAAACTATTTTTTTACATCGGACCCCCGCTAAAAAAACTTAACGCCGTTAGATTTTATATGACGCGGACATCTGCACCGATTATTTATCAAAATTTACATAAATATTATTTAAAACTCAAATAATTATTTTATTATTAAAATGATAAAACCCACACCAATCCATTTGTGCATTAGGTTTCCCTATTTCATTTGTACGAAGTCATTTATACACGTATACCATCCAACATAGATTGACCTTGTGGTTAGCTAGACATTTGTGCAACAATATACTTGTGTGATCTTCAAGCCACTCATTGCAAGGTGAGTTTACATAGCCCCTTTTATATTTTTATACTTTTGGGGTGGAATATGATTTCATTGAAAATATTTGCAATTTATACAATTCTATATTTTGAACATGTGTGCAATTTGTTCCTTATGCTTGAACACTATGAGTTTAAAATACAATTACATACATGTGTGCATAGTGCAAGCGCAGTCATTAACTTTTTACAAGCCGACGGTAACAATGATAGATCTATTGTGTCTGACAAACCCACCAAGGTAGGGTGATTGTTGCCGGCATTATATTTGGATAACATTTATTATTATTATTTTGGGTAAAAATTATGTAAGCTAATTTTGTAACCAAACTTAGTTTGTGAGATAGTGTGCTTGTAAGATCAATAAAAAACAATATAAGAATGTAAAACTTGACATGGTTGTTTACGAGGAAAGCCCTTGATCTTTAAGGATCACCGGCATAAAACCTCGGGAGGTGACAATCGACACCTGCCTTTTTTCTTGAATAAATGGTAAAAAGATTACAAGTGTGAGCAGCAAATGATCGAGGTCTAAGTGTTACAGAGCTTGTTTGCGGGTATTCGATAATGCTAAGTGTTTGTGTGTGT
This sequence comes from Smallanthus sonchifolius, assembly GCA_023525975.1. Classification (NCBI taxonomy): domain Eukaryota; kingdom Viridiplantae; phylum Streptophyta; class Magnoliopsida; order Asterales; family Asteraceae; genus Smallanthus; species Smallanthus sonchifolius. The sequence goes on along the minus strand of CM042024.1, from coordinate 94,525,099 downwards.
TTTCTATTCGATCAAGCTGTTGGATTTATACAAGATATAAACTAACTAACTATCCGAGAATTCCGGAATCGACCAAGTCTTCCATTGTGACCATTGGGAGTCACTGCACGCGTCTTCTACACGTTCTCCTTGACTTCTAGACCGATTATTCACGGATGAGCTTGACTTCGCACGTTTTACCTGTGTATTAGTGAAGATAGCAGAAAGATATAACGGTTAAATATTGAGGATACCGAACCTATCAGGATACCGTAGTACGTTGAAGATCTAGGATCCTTAGCTGTAAAATAACAGTTATGCCCTACATTGGATAACATTTATTATTATGCCCTACATTTGGATAACATTGAGTGTTATGCCCTACATTCGGATAACATTGAGTGTTATGCCCTACATTCGGATAACATTAAGTGTTATGCCCTATAGTCACAAGGTTTGATTGTACGCCCCGGTTTTAATTATAGTGGTTCTCTATAATTGACTTATTAAACCATGCTTCATATGAATTGTACACAACATTTGGGAACTATTTGAGGTGTCAAAACCTATGTATGCTCACTAACTATTTTTTGTTGACCTCGTTTTTATCAAATTTCAGGTGATAACATTTGAGATCATATGCAAGATGCTCCACTTAGGATTTGGACTTAGTTGAATAATGAATTTGAATATTTTGATGTATTTGATTTTTGGTTGTTTGATTGAACTTATGTAATGAAATCTTGATTTTATAAACATATGAAATTTAGTTGATCATGTGCTTATAAACAGTCTCCACGTCCGCCCCGACGTATTCCGTCGTCGGTTGGGGTGTGACAATAACTAATATGAGGGCTCGTTTATGGTCAGATTGCCAAGACCGATACTTCTTATCATGTTCAACTCTTCCCTCACTGCGTATTACACATTACTGCCTTTTCGTATGGTTCTTTCAGCTTGTAACCTAATAGCACCTACTTTGATAGGATGCGTATACTCATGTTGGGAATCTGTTTGATCCTTGTTGCATTTTCCATCGTGGCTCTAGTTGCCACACTTCACACATTTTCCATATCTTTTGGCTCTTCTTTTGGTGGTGCTTTTTGATAAGCCGCAGAATGGTGGTAGTTGTTCTTACTTATGCCACCATTTTCTTATATCACTTGTTGCTTTGAAAACTTTTTCTCGGAGTTCAGGCGGTAATTCAGGCTTTGCGAAATGAATACATGAAAGCAAATTAAAATAAAAAAATGCATGTCCAGCTCTTTAAGGTCTAACCGGTAAAAGACCAACTTCTCTCTTTCTTTTTCTTTTCTCATTTTTCTATTTTTTTAAACATCAAGACTGATTCTTCCAAAATTCAATTTCCTCAATTTCTTGAAATAATTTTTCCATATCTTCCTTGTAGATCGTTCGGCTGTTTCTTCATAATACATCCACTTTCTTCTTATATGTTCCAGTTCCTTGAGTGAGTCAGATTCTTTCCAAATTGTCTAACGGTTGCGTGCTTAAAATAACGACATAAGATAAACTAATAATTCTCCATCTCGAAGACAGTTAGCCAATAACCGATGTTTACGAAAAGCTGGTATGGTGATAAATGTGGGTAGTAGAAAAGAAAAGGCTAAGGCTCAAAGGGCTATCTAGGCGGATATTGTTTTTGGTATTTGGGTTTAAGGGTAATAAAGTCCTAGGTACCTCAATCATTTCCATACAATTACTAGTTCATGTTCTTGATATGTATAAGTCATACAAGTTCTAATTATGCATAAAATCCGATCGAAAAACACTCAGTATACCAAACGAAAGAGCATGCGAAAATATGATAATAGTAATGCTCATAAAAAGGCTCAGATTATTCTAACATGAAAAATGGATGAAATATGGTTTAGTGAATCGTTATGCATAATATCCATTTGTTTCTACTTGCCATGTTTCCATTTTTTCTTTTTTGTTTATTTAAGCGCGAACTCAAAGAGGTTTAGATTTTAGGATTTAAAATTTTTCAAATTTTGTAGGGTTTTTAAGAAAATAAGTTTTGGTGAAAGTAAAGTTTTAGTCAAATGGGTAGAAGATCACGAGTTTAGTTTTACTGCTTTGAGGAAAGAAGTTTGTACTGAATCTCTAATTCCCCACCCCACACTTAAAACTGTGCATTAACCTCAATGTACAAATGCATGTAATGAAATGCTATGCAGGAATTTAAATGCATGAAGTTTTAAGGGAAAAGAATCTGGTACTCCCCCGTTCAATTCGGTATATAATCTATGGCCAAAACTTGTGAGTGTAGTCAATGATATGCCAAAAACTTTCATCAAATCTCTCACAAATTTGATGTGGTTTGCTGGCGTCCACGCTTGTAGAGGTGGAGCGAAACTCCTCAAAGAAATAGAGAAACTACTTGGTGATGTTATGCTACTTGACACACAATGAAAAACATAAAAATAGAAATGGAAATAACAGGTACTAGTTAAGCTACTAAGGTCCTAGTATCGAGAAGGCATACCTGGAGGCTGAAGTACGTGAAACAAACCTGGGGTCCATGTGTTCTGCCGTATGCACCAACTTCTCAATTTATTCATGATCATCGGGTTACCTCCCGAAAGCGCCACGTTTATTTAAGGGTCGTTGGCCAGACCCGTACGTGCTTCATCAGTCTTACTTCGGGCGGGGGCTTTGGACCTCCCCCGTATCTCCCATTCCTTCGTTAAAGTCCTTTTTCTTAGTTAATTTCGGCTGTTGATCCCAGAAGTTGTCAATCCAGTTAGTGTTGTCGAGATCCTTGCCTAGATTAGGTTTCTTTCCTTTGTTGATTTCTTTATCTTTCTTCAGTTGGTAGTCCATATTGGTGTCAATGAAGTGTGCAATCTCAAAGGGATCATTGCATAAACATTCGTTACCCCCGATGTTGTAGGCCACCGATTGTTTTCCAACACGAAGTGTCAGAATACCTTCGTTCATGTCAATGGTTTCTCTAACAGTGGCTAAGAATGGGCGTCCCAAAATTAAAGGCACAGAGTAGTCAGGTCCCATTTCTAAGACCATGAAGTCGACATGGAAGACAAACTTGCCGACTTTTACTAGTACGTTCTCAATGACTCCTATAGGTGACTTAACAGTTCCATCTGCAAGCTCGATAGTATCATTGACAAGTTGCGGGTTCCCTATTTTCAATCTTTTAAACATGTTATATGGCATTACGTTCACACTTGCTACCAGATCAGCGAGTGTGAAAGTTATCGGCAGTGGACCGATAGAACATGGTAAAGAGAACTTTCCGGGATCTGAAAGTTTCTTTGGAAGGCAACTTTCCATGAGAGCGACACATTTTTTAGTCTTTTTAACTACCTCTTCCATGTTTCTTTTGTTAGTGAGGAAATCCTTCAGAAATCTTCCACACTTCGGCATCTGCTGTATTATGTCTAGGAAAGGCAGGTTGACATGAATCTGGCTTAAAAGCTTGATGACTTTCTCATATTGTTCATCAGCCATTTGCTTTACTAGCCTTCCTCTGTATGGTATGTAAGATTTGAAGGTTCTTTTTGTCAGGATGTTAGGAAGAGTGTTCACTGGAGTGGGTTGTGGATTTTCCTTTGGTGGCGATTCTTGAACGGTTGATTCTGTGACAGGTGGACGAAGTGGTACTCCAGTGAATATCTCCCTTAATGGTGTTTGAACTTCTTCTTCCTCTAGTAATGGAGGTTCTGGATAAACTTTATAATTTCTCAGAGTGATAGCACTAACATTCGCTTTTGGATTAGGTTCAGTGTTGCTTGGAAGACATCCTTGTTGTCTTTCGGATAGGAGTTTAGCAATCTGCCCTAGTTATACTTCAATGGACTGAAGAGTTTCTTTTTGTGTCCTAAACTCAGCTTCGTGAAGACTAAACTTTTCCTCGTATTGTTTGTGACGAGCATCCGCTAAAAGGGCTTGACTTTCAGTGGTAGAATCAACTTAGTTACCGCATCCTCCAAACTTAACCCGTTACTTGGCTTATTAGTTCCCTGGAATTGTTGACGAGGCTGATAGTTTTGAGATTGTCTTTGTTGAAGCTGTCGTTGTTGTCCAAAACCAGATTGTACTTGGTTATTATTATTCTTCTAGCTGAAATTCGGATGGTTCCTCCATCCAGGATTGTAAGTGTTGCTGTAGGGGTTGTTTTACGGGCGGTTTGTTCTGATAAAGTCAACTTGCTCAGTATTGGCGGTGATACTTTTTACTTCTTCAGTAGCCTTAGTGATTGCTTTTCCTTTGCTAAGTTGATTGAGTCGAGTGGTGAGGGCGTCAACTTGAGCAGAAAGTGAAGTGACGGTATTGATAGAGTGAACACCTTGCATGTCTCCCCTATTACTTCTCGGGTTGTACCATTGATAGTTGTTGATAGCTATTTCCTCAATCAAGTTGTAAGCTTCTTGTGGTTTTTTGTTTCCAAAAATATTACCTACAGTAGTGTCGAGTGTCTGACGAGCTTGATTGTGCAACCCATTGTAGAATGATGATACTTGTAACCAAACTTCTAGCCCATGATGAAGGCATTTCCTAAACATGTCCTTAAAACGTTCCCATGCCTCATATAGTGATTCACCATCTTCCTGGGTGAAAGTGGTAATATCATTTCTCAGTTTTGCAGTTTTTGCTAGAGAAAAGTATTTTGACAGGAATTTTTAAGCAAGATCATCCCATGTAGTGATTGACCCGTTAGGAAGAGAGTTTAACCATGCCTTTGCTCATTCCCTTAAGGAGAAAGGAAACATTCGGAGTCAAATAACGTTATTTGAAACTCCGTTCAGTTTGAAAGTGTCACAAATTTTGAGGAAATTTGCAATGTGGGCATGTGGATCTTCATCGGGTAATCCATGGAAAGTGCATGATGATTGGATCATATGAATTACATGCGATTTGATCTCAAAGTTGTTAGCTTCAACCGTCAGCCTTGTGATGCTAAACCCCGAAGCCTCAAGTGACGGTCTGCCAAAGTCGGAAATCGTGCGATTTTCTATGGCCATTATTCTAGTACATTTTCTCGTAATCGGTGATGAAAGAATCTTTCAGGCTCTACTAAAGGTCGATATAAACCAGTAGTGGAGCTATGGATCATACACTACCTGCAACAAAATGTAACAGAAAACAAATGGAAAATATTAAGGTAAAAAAGGCTAATCCGTTAATTCGAATCTTTCTTGAAATCACCATGTCCAACGGCGCCAAAAACTTGATGTGCGTGTAGATATAGTATATATTATATATATAGATATTGGTTTCACGAGATCAAGTTTTAAATTTATAAAATGATAATTACTTTAAACTTAAAACACACACAATAAGCAAGTGCACCTATCGCAGCGTAATATAGTTTAGATAAGAACCAAGTTATTGTTTAATCGGTTTAACTAGTGAGTGGGTTTTGTGTGCTTGTGAAGCAGAAAAGTAAATGACAGAAAAGTAAATAACGGTAAAGTAAATGACAGAAAAGTAAAAACGGACATGAAGTGTGTAGAAGAAATGTAAATAACAGATTAGTAAATAGCAGAAAAGTAAATATCTCGAGGATGATCAGGTCACGAAGAGTATTGCTTTGGGCTTTGAATCTGCTTGGTATATGATAATGTTAAGTTTACTAATCCAGTGGTATAACTAATCCAAATGTGTGAACGGTACACCGCTAGAGCCTCATTCTCACAACATTTGGTTCACGAATTATAATCTTTAATAATAAAATGGTAGGGCTCCCGGCTAGGGACATCGTTACCCTCAACATTTTGGTGTTATCGACGAGTTGGTTTGAGACATCAAACTTAAGTGCTTAATTATTATTAATAAAAGAGTGATTAGACTTTGTTCACTGGGAGGCGGTGTAACAATGGGACCATGTATAAAGACGTACCGTTCCCAACGTGAGTTCACCAATTCTTGGTGTCATAATAAGTTCGTATAAAGACGTTCGACCTTATCAATGTTAACCAAGCCTTGGCTTATCGAAATCAGCTTGTATAAAGACATACAAGTTTCAAGAGAAGTTTGATTAAGAACGTTTTATGGTATTACACTTTAAAATAAAAAACACTCACAAGGGTAAAGACAAGTTTAGATAATAATAAAAAGCCCACCTAGAAGGTGGTTTTAAGAGCGAATAATTAAAGACATAAACGTTCCACACGATTAATAGTTGAACATTAACATACACCAAACTTCATCTTCACCCTAGCAATACAAAGAGTTTAGCCACGAATGGCCATACTAACTAGCGTAACGCTGAGTTTCGTAGGCTCCCCTATTGCGAACAAAGAGGAGGAGCCTCTCTACTCTCTTCTCTAAACTACAGAAACGGACTATCTTAAACTATATTAATGTCTGGTAGGGTGTGTGGAATGAAGAACCCAAGCCTCCTATTTATAGGCCTCAAAATGAGCAATGCATGACCGTGCATTGGATTGCGTGGGCGTGCAAACACCTCGAGAATCAAACAGGGTACACATGACAGTGTACTGGAGCTTGGGGAGCAAGGGAGTGCAATGCATGCCCGTGCATTGGGATGCCCGACCGTGCATCCCTCCCCTACTGCCCAGATTTGTCTTTTAGCTACTTGTTGACAATTGTTGACCTTGGTTGACTTCTTGGGGGTCAAAGCTCGGGAATGATCCTTATAGAAGTTTGATTTCTTGGTGTTTTTTTATTGATTTTAGCTTTGTTTATCTTTAAGACACTGAATAACGTGTAATTACAAAATATTAATGTTTTAAGTATTAATTGCAAGGTTATAAATCAATTAGTACCATAATATGAGGATTATTATGCATGCAAAACATTTATAATTTAGGGCATATCACCCATACACTCCCACAACCCCATTACCCTAATTCCTTTCTTCTTCCATTTCTTTTTGGCGCATAAAGAAAGTCGGGTTTTCCGGATGTTACACAAAATTATAAATGTAAGAGTATATTACTTCATCTGCTTTGTCGAAATTTCAATTTTTGTTTTTAACTTTAAGATATTATCCATTATTATATATGGTCTCAACTATTTTTGCTTAACACTCATGCTTTAGTTCATAGGATGGATGTTATTACACCCATAACACAGGACCTTTATCTAACCAGAGTAGTACCTCCAATGGAGATGTTCCCAGGAAAGAACGACGGGTCTAGGAGAGATTTATACACCGCTCTTTCCTTAGACAGAACATTCCGTTTGTCAGATAACTACATACCGGTCAGAAGGTCGCCTTCTAGTTACTGTGACGTTGATACCAAAAACACACAGCGAAAACTTAAACCATCAACTTTTATTAAACATTAAAATATTGTTTACATCATGTTTTAATAAAAGTTACATCATCTGTTCCTAACAAGGAACATATCATTCGGGACTTATAGTTCCAGGAATGCCCATCATCTGGATCATTTATCTGTTCATTCTAGTCCTGGAAATGCCTCATCTATTGTCTACCTATGATGCGTTCAAAAACATTTGATAAAACATGTGTCAGCATAAAGCCGATGAATTCATAAACTAAAATAGTTTATTAAAATGACCTGCCAAAGTATCTTGAACACAGTTCAGGGGTTTCACCCCCGCTCATAGACAACTATGAGTAATCATTCGGTCTATATATAACCACCGACCGTTCCACGGATCCTGTCCAACATGCCGTTCCACGGGCAAGTGAAACACAATAAGCGCTTAGGATGCGTAATATATAAACAATCGGTGCAATCGTTTCAATATACTCAAAATGTTTTCATAAATCAATCATGCCAGACAAGGTCATAATTGGGTTCATGCATCACAGTTTAGGAACTCACCTTGGTAGTATTTCGGTTTTATCAAATCTGAAATACGGCAAACGCCTCGGACAAAGCTCCTACATATATATATATATATATATATATATATATATATATATATATATATATATATATATATATATATATATATATATATATATATATATATATATATATATATATCGACAGTACTTAATTACATAAGTCTAGCTTAATGGTATATAACCAAATCTAAACAGTAGGTCGAAACCTTACCTCAGTAATATCTACGTCAATTTGAAGTCGAAACGCTGGAAACCGAACCGGGCCATGGGATCAGAACTTCAGAGAGAGTGTGTGTGTGTTTTTGAGTATGAAATGTGTGAGAAAAGAGCTGAGATCGTGAAGCTATTTATAGGGCCAAATGTCTACCCATAGCGGACCGTTATCATGGGCGATGTCGGTCCGCTATATCCTTCAGCCAAAATTTTGCCTTTGGGCCTATGCATCGGACCGTTATGGGCTTCTTAGTGGACCGTTTAAGGCCATCTTTTCATGTCGGACCGTTATGGTCTGGATATCGATCCGACATAGGGTTTGAGATAACACGAGTCATCTTAACACGTGGCAGATCATCATTACTTGCTTCTTGCCCACATAGCGGACCGATGGGGTCGTGGATAGCGGTCCGATATCCCCTTGATTTTTAGAATTTTCACTTTTAGTCCTTATTCTTTAAATAATTACATACTAACCCTTCAACTTTGATTTATGGCAAGCTTGGTCCTTTTTACAAATCTCCCATCCTTTAGGAAATTTCGTCCTCGAAATTAGGATGTGAATAAATGAGAGTACTTGACTCTCATTTGTTCCTATAATTCCTATAACACCATCGATATAATTTTCTTTCTTAATTTCCGTTCCTTAGTATCTAGAATCTTGATTCGTTGTTTGGTAAAATGAAGTTTGTCATCCACATGTACATCATCTAGTGCAATAGCCTGAGTTTGATCAGCTAAACACTTGAGTAAGCAAGATACGTGGAATGTATTCTGGATCCCTTGTAAAGCTTTAGGTAGTTCTAATTTGTAGGCTATTGCTCCGATTCTTTCAATAATCTTGTAGGGTCCAATATATCTTGGTCCTAGCTTTCCTCGTTTTTTGAATCTTACAACACCTTTCCAAGGTGAAAATGTTAGCATTACATAATCTCCAACTTGAAATTCTAAAGGTCGATGTCGTTTGTCAGCATAACTATTTTGTCGATTTTGAGCAACTTTTAATCTTTGTTTAATCTGGACTTTGTTCTCAGTTGTTTCCTGTATAATTTCTAGTCCAGATAATTGACTATCTCCTACTGCAGTCCAACAGACTGGAGTCCTGCACTTCCTTCCATATAGTGCTTCAAATGGTGCGGCTTTAATACTTGAATGATAATTGTTGTTGTAGGAGAATTCAACTAACAGTAGGTGATTATCCAAGTTACCTCCGAAATCGATGACGCATGCTCTCAGCATATCTTCCAGAGTTTGAATTGTACGTTCACTCTGTCCGTCGGTTTGAGGATGATATGCGGAGCTCATGGTAAGTTGAGTTCCCAATTCTTTCTGAAAACTCGTCCAGAATTTAGATGTGAACCGACTGTCTCTATCAGAGATAATAGACAGTGGTATACCATGGCGGCTCATAATTTCATTGATATAGATTTTGGCCAACTTATCCATAGAGTATGTTTCATTGATAAGTATGAAATGGGCTGAATTGGTCAGTCTATCGTCCACGACCCATATTGCATTATGTCTTTTCTGTGTTCTGGGTAATTTAGTTATGAAATCCATCATAATACGATCCCATTTCCATACAGGTAATTCTATTTGTTGTAACTGACCTACTGGCTTTTGGTGTTCAATCTTAACTTGAAGACAAGTCAAGCATTTGTCTATATACTGGGTAATTGATCTCTTCATATGTCACACCCTGAATTTAGCCTACCCGGGCGTGCGACCAACGCTTGGTACCTGTCTCTTTATTTTATATCATTAGAGTTTTATAAACACAGCGGAATATTTTAATAACTCAGGATCTTTTCAAAAGACGGGGAATCTCGCGTTTCATTTTATTTCATAAACAAGGATAAACCCTGATATTGTATACAAATGTTTGATTTACAAAACCAAGGTTACATGAGCCTTTTCTTTCAAACAGATGTCTAGGGTGGATGTTCCCTTTTTCATGACATCTTTATTTCTTTATCATCACATGGCTATATTATACAAAATCATCCTTGGTTACGTGTAAAATGTTTGAAAATATTTTATCAGTATAAACTGGTGATATATTGGAAATCATAATCTGACAAGCGTGAATAAATAGAACAATTTGCCCATAGTTTTCGATCAATTTACACAGTCAACTTTCTAACCACCAGCCACACCAGTGACCTTGGATATTGTTTTACGTTTATTTAATATTCTGTCTTATGCCTCAAGCGATATGTCTTTCATAACAACCAAGGGTTCAATCCCTAGCCCTGTTACAGCGTCTCATCTGCAACACGTGTATAAATACGTGATTCTATGGGCTGACTGCTATATAGTAAATCACCTTATGTAACCAATGGTTATATTAGTTCATTCAAGTCAAATCACAATCAAAACCATTTTTCATTTAAGAAATAATTTTATAAAAATATAAGTATTCACCTTGACAGAGGTTGGACTTAAGAATCTTCTAGAGTGAGCATCTAAGAAGGCAGCGTCTCTGCTTAATAATTTAGCTTGGTTTCTCCAAATAAGCGTTTCCTATCTTCTCGGCTACTTCTAGGATGATCCATCACTTCGGGAACTTAAATGTATGAGCAGGAATGGTTTTAGGATAGTGGGATATCAACTAGATGCTTAAGAGTTCGTGTTTTTGTTGTGAGAATTGCCTAAATCTGGATTTGCAATTTATATAGGATTTTGGCGGCTGTGACGGACCGTTACGGATGGTGACGGTCCGTCACCATTTGATCATAACGGATCGTTACCATTTGGTGACGGTCCGTCACCGTGTTAGGGTTGGCGAGTCACCAGACACGTGTCAGCCTCTGGTCGTTTTGCAGCGTGACGGACCGTTACGAGGCCATGACGGTCCGTCATAGGGTTTCCACGCGTCAGAATCAACCCATTAGTCACCGGACACGTGGTGCGTCATCATTATACGCGTGCTCAGCCCATAACGGACCATCCAATTTTCATGTTTTTCAACTTTTGGTCCTTGATCTTTTATGTAATTACACTTATAGTCCCTGTACTTTGTATTTTTATTATTGGAACAAAATTTTGAGAAATGTTACATTACCTTTGGAAAAACCTCATCCTCGAGATTACTATAACATGTGTGAATATTTTTTCTTCATCTCTGATTCTAGTTCCCAAGTGTATTCAGGACTACGTCTAGAATTCCACTTGATTTTGACAAGTTTAGTTTTTTCTTCTTTAGCTTTTTAGTTTGATGATCTTCTATTTGTAGAGGTTGTTCTACAAATCTCAGTTTTTCGTTTACCTCTATCTCTTGTAGATGTATTATTAAAGATTTATCAACTAGACATTTACGAAGACTGGATACATGGAATACATCATGGAATACATCATGTATTCCACTCATTTCTTCTGGTAGTTCTAACTGATAGGCCACTGGTCCAATCCGTTTAATAATTTTGAAAGGTCCAACAAATCAAGGACTTAGTTTACCCTTATTTCCGAATCGAACAACTCCTTTCCAATGTGATACTTTCAATAACACCTTGTCTCCAATTTCAAATTCTAGTGGCTTTCTTTTCTTGTCTGTGTAACTCTTTTGTCTGTGTAGCTCTTTTGTCTGTCTCTTGCTGCTTTCAATCTTTCTTGTATTTGAGTTACTTTATCAGTTGTTTCCTGAACAAGCTCAGGTCCTGACATTTGGTTTTCTCCAACTTCAGCCCAGCACATAGGAGTTCGACATTTTCTTCCATATAAGGCTTCGAAAGGTGCTGCCTGAATGCTTGTGTGATAACTATTGTTGTATGAAAGTTCCATTAGGGGTAGGTGATCATCCCAACTACCACCTAAGTCTACCACACTGGCTCAAAGCATATCTTCTAAAGTCTGAGTTGTTCTTTCACTCTGCCCATCTGTTTATGGATGATAAGCAGTGCTTAAGTTCATACGAGTTCCCATGGCTTTTTGGAAACTTTGCCAAAATCGAGATGTAAAACGTCTATCTCTATCTGATACTATGGATAATGGCACTCCATGTAAAGATACAATTTCATCTACATAAAGACGAGCCAATCTATCCATAATGAAGGTTTCTTTCATCGGGAGAAAATGAACAGATTTAGTTAATCTGTCAATGATAACCCAGATAGTATCGTTTCCCCGACTGGTTCGAGGAAGTTTAGTAATAAAATCCATTGTTATCATCTTCCATTTCCAAACTGGTATTTCTAATTGTTGCAATAAACTAGAGGGTTTCTAGTATTCTGCCTTTACTTGAGCACAAGTAAGACATTTTGCAACATATATGGCAATATATTTCTTCATGCCAATCCACCAGTAGTTATCCTTCAGATTTTTATACATCTTATTATTTCCTAGGTGCATCATATATTTTAATTTATGTGCTTCTTCGAGTATTCTTTGCCGAAGATTTCCGGTGATCGGAACCTAAATTCTTTTATTGATACGAAGTATTTCATCGTCTCCTTTCACCAATTGTTCAATCATGTTCTTCATTCCTTCTTGTTCTAGCTCTTATTCTGTTTGAACAGAATGTTTGGCGTCTTTTATTTTAGACAAGAGATCAACATGAAGTTCAAGTCTGAGAGCACGAACCCATTTAGGTTTCTCTCTTTCTTTTCTACTTAAGGCATCTTCAACAATATTTGCCTTACCTTCGTGGTAACATATTTCATAATCATAGTCACTCAAGATCTCTAACCATCGTCTTTGTCTCATGTTCAGTTCTTTCTGACCAAAGATATATTTCAAACTTTTATGGTCAGTATAAACTGTAAATTTAACTCCATAGAGATAGTGTCTCCATAATTTCAAGGCGAAAATTATGTCACCTAACTCTAAATCATGAGTTATATAGTTCTTTTCATGAGTCTTTAACTGACGAGATGCATAGGCAATTAGATTGTTTCTTTACATTAACACACAACCTAATCCGTTGTGTGAGGCATCACAATAGACTACAAAGTCTTCATTACCATATGGCAAGGCCAATATAAGTGCATGAGTCAATTTCTATTTCAGAATTTGGAAAGCTTCCTCTTTCTTTGTTCCCCATTCATGCTTGATATTTAAGCGAGTTAAAGTAGTTAATGGAACTGCAATCTTTGAGAAATCCTGAATGAATCGTTTGAAGTATCCTACAAGACCCAAGAAACTACGGACTTCTGTCGGAGATTTTGGGATTTACCATTTGGATATAGCTTCAATTTTGAGTGGGTATACTTGAATACCTTCTGCATTCACTATATGACCCAGAAATTGCACTTCTTTAAGCCAAAATTCATATTTAGAGAATTTAGCATACAATTTCTCTTTTCTCATAAATTCAAGCATTATTCTGAGATGCTTTCCATGTTCTTTCGTATTTCTAGAATAAATAAGTATATGGTCGATGAATACAATAAAAAATTTATCTAGGTAGGGCTTATAGATACGATTCATCATATCCATAAATGCGACTGGAGCATTAGTAAGTCCAAATGGCATAACCGTGAATTCATAATGTCCATATCTGGTTCGGAAAGCTGTTTTAGGAATATCTTCTTCTTGAACTTTCAGTTGGTGATATCCTAATCGAAGATCTATTTTAGAAAAATGGCAAGCGCCTTGTAATTGGTCAAATAGATCATCGATTCTAAGAAGTGGATAACGATTTTGTACCGTCTTTCTTTTTAATGAAAAGAATTGGAGCACCCCAAGGAGATGAACTTGAGTGAATGAATCCTTTCTCTAGCAATTCATCCAATAGATTCTTTAATTCTTTCATTTCGGTTGGGGCTACACGGTATGGAGCTTTGGCAATAGGAGCCGTTCATGGTACAAGATTGATTTTGAATTCTACTTCTCCTTCAGGTGGTATACCTGGTTGTTCATCTGGAAATACATCTGCATAATCAGCTACTACCAGTACATCTTCAATCTTCTTTTCTTTTGTATTGGTAGAAATCTAAACTAAATATGTAATGCATCCCTTCTGAAGGCATTTAGTTGTTTTTAGTATTGTTATGATTCCAAGAGGTCAATTTTTGTTTATAGCCATAGATTGTTAAAGGTTTTCCAGAAGGAATTTGGATTTCTATAGCCTTTTTATCACAAAGGATATGGGCTTGGTTAGTGGCTAACCAATCCATTCCTAACACAACATCAAATCTTGCTAATGCCATAGGCATTAATCATATGGGTAAGATGTGTCAAGATATTGTGATATTACAGTCTTCTAGGAATTTGGAGATTTTGACGACATTTCCTTCGACTGTTTCTACTTCATAAGTCTTATTTAGTGGAACTAAGGGCTTATTTAATAGATTACAGAATTTATAATCTATAAAACTTAAATTTGCACCAGAGTCAAATAATACTCTAGCATAAATATTGTCAATAAGGAATGTACCAGTGACTGCATGTGGAACAGCTGCAGCATCACGAGTATTAAGTACGAAAGCTCGTACATTCTTTTTGTTTCCCTCATTGGCCTTTGCCCCACTAGATCTTGCTTGATTAAGCTTTGGGTATGTTGATTTAAAATGGCCAGTTTCTTCACAATTTAAAAAGGATATGTTTTTCTTCTTTGGGCAGTTTCCAAACACATGCCCCATCTACTTACAGAAATGACAATAAGTTTTCTTGAAGAAGCATTCTCTGGTATGCCTCTTCTTGCAGATTTTGCATTCAGGGATGGAAGAATTAAATCCTCCTTTGGTAGGCTGATTTCTTTTCTTCCAAGGAGAATTATTTTTCTGATTCTCCGTAGCCTTTTTGACCAATTCCCTTGCCTTCCCTTCTTCCTGCTTCCTAATCATACCGTCAGTTAGGATTCCTCCTAGCTGTACGGCGGATGCTATGGTCTGAGGCATGGTGGCCTTAAACATATCTCTAATATCCTCCGCAAGACCCCAAATATATCTCTTGATTAGATTAGGTTCGGGGGTAGATAGGTGTGGAACTAAACAAGCATATTCAAACATATTGGAGACATACTCCTGATGTTTAGTTCCTTCCATGCGAAGATTTAAAATTTTAGTTTTAATTCTCTCTCTCATTGATGGGACATAATCTTTGAATCACCATTTCTTTGAATTCTTCCCATTCCATGGCATAGGATTTTTACCGGCCCATGGCTTGTATAATAGAGTTCCACCATTCCAACGTTTCATTTTTAAGCAGGTTTGATGTATAAATCACCATATCTTTATCAACACATTTGCTGATGGAGATAACAGACTCAGCTTTTTCTAGCCGTCTTAGGGCTGCTACTGCACCTTCATTTCCGGTATATTCCAAAGGTTTACACCCTTGGAATGTACGGAAAGTACATCCCTTTTTTCTTCTTTCTTTTCTTGTTATTTTCTTCATCATTACTTGATGAATTATCTCCATTTGAACAATGGTTTTCTTCTCGATTATTTTTAGATTCAGCAAGTTTATCTTTCGATTTATCTTCCTTCATAGATTTCAGAATTTTAGGAAGAGCTTCCTCAATTCCTTCTGCAACCATTTTCTTTATTTATGCTTTCTATTGCAGTTGTTCAGAGTTTTCATTTTGAATTTGTTTACTTTTGCCCCTTGTATTATGAGATGGTCCTTGTTTCTACATTCTATTGAAAAGAACGAATTTATAAATATTCAGAATACATATTACAGAGTTAAAGAAAATTACATATAACCCTGGTTACGAGCATTTTCTAGCATTTGTCTTAACGCTCTATTCTGTGCGTCTACAGTTGCTAATCTATGGTTTTCTCTTTCCAATTCTGCTACTCGTTCCTGTAAGGTTGTTATATGATCATTATCATAGTTTTCCTCATTTTATTGAGGATTTTGTATATTTGTAGGCTCATAATATTCATATGGCCTATTTGAATCTTCCTTTTCTTCTCCTTTAGGAATGGGATTCTTTTCATAAGGGATTTCAGGTAGTCCCTGATAGTAATAAGGATTGTAATATGGATTTTCTCCATAATCCGGATTCCGGCTTGCGACCGTTTGAGCAGAATGAAAACTGATGGAAGGTACATAAGGATTTGCTAGAGGTGTTAATTCTCCTAAGCTCCGATAAGTACTTCCTGTATATCTTGAACTAGTTCCAATTTCTAAATTCGTTTCATTTGTTGGTTGGAACTTATATCCAGGTGGAGCATATTTTTTAACATAAAAAGGACCTTTTCATTTTCCAGTCATCTGAACAGAATAAAATACTTATTTTTATACTTTTACATACTGAAATAGTAAATTATATTATTTATTATATTTTGTAGACTAGGGTGGCTATCGTTCCAGAGTAGTACCTCCGACTAAAATGTTCTCAGGAAAGAATGACGGGTCTAGGAGAGATTTATACACCACTCTTTCCTTAGACAGAACATTCAGTTTGCTAGATAACTACATACCGGTTAGATGGTTACCCTTGGTCTATAGTGATATTTATTCTTTCTTTTTTATCTTTTCTTTTATTTTTTTCTTTTATTTTTTTCCCTCCAGTTGACGAATCCTTTCCTTGAGCTGCCTTGATTATTTCTTCACCTCATCCGTTTCTCTTAAGGCACGATCAAGGAATTCTATGGGTGTTCCAAGATGAGGGGAAGGCTAATTATATGGAGGTGGCGGTTCACGAATACCAAAATTTATATCATTATATACATTGTGGTATGGATCATCGAGTCCATCGGTTGGTTCATTGATATATTCTTCTAGCATTGAAGGCAAAGTATAAGGATGTTTTTCACCAACTGGATAGAGGTATGGATCTTGAGTTTCTATTTTAGGTTATGCTTCCTTCAGTATCTCCTGATACACTTCCTTCATTTCCTCAGCTGATACGCACAGGTGTTCCATAAGAGTTCGTACACACATCCTAGGTTTAGTAGATCTACTGGGTCATGCCTCATCGGATCCAGTATAATGAATTGGAGGCAGAGTTCCCGTATTCTAGTTATCAAAATCAGATGCTCCCATCATCCATGAGGAGCTTGAATCATTTAGGTTCTCAGAGTTGGCTTGTGGTATGGGTGACTCATCAGAGATAACAATTATTTCTTCACTATAGGAGATGACTTCAGGCTCTTCTCTGGATCCTTTAGGGTGATATCTTTCTTCTCCGGTTTGTCCGAAGATGTAAGTATAATAGTTATCTCCTGACATCTGTATGTTTATCACTTAACTATTATAGGGATCTACCTACTTTTCTTAGCAGGCAGTCTATTCTAGTTTAAGCTTAGATACCTTACCTGAGTATCTTATTAGCTAAAACCATATAATATCATAATCAAGTTACGACTTAGATACTAATCTCTAGTATCTAATATGCTAAAACAAATGGCTCTGATACCAACTTATCACACGCCCGAGTAGGCTAAATCCGGGGTGTGACATCATGTTAGGCCACCGGTAATATGTCTTCAGGTCTTTATACATCTTGTTTGCACCAGGATGCATGGAGTATCTTAATTTATGTGCTTAATCTAACACTTTCTCTTGAATATCTCCAAGTCTCGGAATCCAGATTCTTTGATTGAATCTCATGATTCCATCATCTTCTTTGGATAACAACTTCAGCTTCCCAACCATACATTCTTTCTTGATATTCCCTTCTTCTAAGGCACTTGGTTGGATCTCCTTAATTTGTTCCAATAAATCTAGCTTCAGCTCTAATTGTAGTGCTTTTACTTTAATCAATTGGCTTCGTTCCTTCTGACTTAAAGCATCTGCTACTACAATTGCCTTCCCGGGATGGTATTTGATTTCACAGTCGTAATCGTTGATGAGTTTCATCCATCTCCTTTTCCTCATATTTAAATATTTTTGATTAAAAATATGTTGGAGGCTTTTTTGGTTTGAATATATCATGTATTTGGTACCATACAGATAGTGTCTCCATATTTTTAGAGCAAACACTATGGCACCAAGTTCTAGATCATGCGTGGTATAGTTTTTCTCATGAATTTTAAGTTGGCGTGATGCGTAGGCAATAACCATGTCTCGCTGCATTAACACATAACCTAGACCAGTTCGGGAAGCATCACAATAGATGACAATATCGTCATTTCCTTCGGGTAGTGCTAGGATCGGTGCATGACTAAGTTTATCTTTAAGAATGTTGAATGCTTCTTGTTTCGTACCCCATTCAAAGTTGGCTACTTTCTGAGTCAAAGCAGTCAAAGGTGTAGCAATCTTAGAGAAATCCTGAATGAATTTTCTATAATAACCAGCTAATCCAAGAAAGCTTTTGATTTCTGTTGGAGTCTTTGGGGCTTCCCACTTCATAACAGCTTCGATCTTACTTGGGTCCACTTGTATTCCATGCTCGTTCACAATGTGCCCAAGAAATTGTACTTCTTGTATCCAGAATTCGCATTTGGAAAACTTGGCGTACACTCTTTCTTTTCTCAGGGTTTCCAGAATAATTCTGAGGTGCTCAGCATGTTCTTCTTGACTCCGGGAATAGATAAGAATATCATCGATGAAAACGATAACGAATTTATCAAGGAAAGGTTTACAAACTCGATTCATTAAGTCCATAAATGTTGTGGGAGCATTCGTTAGACCGAATGACATGACCAGGAATTCATAATGACTATATCGGGTCCTGAAAGGAGTCTTAGGTACATCCTATTGTTGTACCTTTAACTGATGATATCCTGATCTAAGATCGATCTTTGAAAAGTACTTGGCTCCTTGTAGCTGATCGAATAGATCATCTATTCTAGGCAATGGATATATGTTTTTCACAGTCAGTTTGTTCATTTCTCGATAATCAATGCACATCCTCATGCTTCTGTCCATCTTCTTAACAAATAGTATCGGTTCTCCCCAAGGTGAAGTACTCGGACGAATCAACCCTTTGTCTAAGAGTTCTTGGATTTGTTTCATGAGTTCTTTCAGTTCGGAAGGAGTTAGACGATAAGGGGCCCTTGCAACAGGTTTAGCTCTAGGGATGACTTCGATTCGGAATTCGATCTGACGATTAGGTGGAAGATCGGGTAATTCTTCCGAAAAGACATCCAGGTGATCACAAACTACGGGAATATCCGCAATCTGTCCTTCGGGTTTAACGTTTAAAGCATGGAGTAAAAATATACTGTCTCCCTTAATCAATTTTTTCTTAGCTTTTTCTATAGAAATAATTTTAACCTTATTGGTCTCACTATCACCCTGAATTATTAAACATTTCTCATCTGGTTTTTCTTAACCTTGACCGTTTTCTAGTCACAATCAATCTGGGCTTGGTATTGGTTTAACCAATCCATCCCTAAGATAACCTCATATTCATTCATGTTCATCGGCATTAGTGTAACTAACACCTTATTGTCACCAAAATTGATGACACAATCAGGGTATGATTTGGTTATCCTAATTTATTCGCCACTTGCCGTTTCAAGACATATGTATCAATAAGCGAAATCGGTTTTACGCCTAAATAAGGGGTGAATGCACATGAAACAAAACTTCTATTTGCCCCTGTATCAAATAAAATCTTGGCATAAATATTATTAACTAAGAAAGTACTTGCCGCTTCCTTAGATTTATTTTTCTGTTCATCTTCGCTTCCTAAAACGAATACTCGTCATGTTCCTTTGTTCTGACCATCTATTCTCTGTTTAGGTGGCTTAGGACAAGAATTCCTATAGTGCCCTATCTCTCCGCACTTAAAACATTTAACATATGTGCACTGGGTTGCGGAATGTCCAAAGTTTTGGCAAGTCTGGCACTTCGTCACTTGGACAGTCCTATCTGGATTAGAGTTAAACCCTTCCCTTCTGGGAAATTTACTATTTCCCGGTTTAAATTTCTAAACAATCTCTTTAGGTTTCCTCTTGTGATCAATCTTTGGTGGCTCTTGAGATGCCACCTCATCATACATCATCGCACTCTTTTCAACGGCCAAATCTATCGTTTCGGGTGCGATGGATTTCACTAAGGTACGAACCTCAGGAGGTAAGCCTTGCATATAACATTTAACTCTTCTTGACTCCGGAGTAATTAAATGTGGCACCAACTTGGCCATTTCATTAAACTTGGTTGTATACTCCTGATGAGTCATGGTTCCAGCTTCAAACCAAAGAAATTCATATTCAATCTTGTCCACAACATTTTGTGGACAATATCTCTTCATAATCAAAGTCTTGAGGTTTTCCCAGGTCATCCTATCAGTTACAGCTTATCCCTTCGTTTACTTGACTGATTCCCACCGGTCAAGAGCTTCCTCTGAAAAGGAATGTGTAGCAAACTTTACATCTTGGTCCCCTCTGCACTCACTCATAAATTACATAGAAGTGAGCCATTGCAAGGCTGCAATGGCATCTCTCTTCCCATTGAAGGGTTTTGGGTGACAGTCGCTAAAATTCTTGTAGTTGCATCCTTGACCATGAACTCCTGTGCTCTGGTTTGTTATCCCAACTGTTTCATGGGTTCGAGTGGTACCTATGTTGTTTCCTACTGGAGTGGTATGAAGAGTATCTTCAGTTCGGGAAATAGCACTACTCGTCCCTTTATTCCGGTTTCCCAGACTGTTATGATTATCTCTCCTCCTAGGAGCATCATCAAGAATTCCATGTAGAGTCATTTGAAGAACTCAGGTGACCTCAGATGCCACCACTCCTTGGAATTGAGCTTCAGTCATAATGACTTCTTCCACAGGTTGTTCAGGTTCTGCATTCATATGTATGTTTGCATTTGATTCAAGGTTCATGTTTGTCGTATCACGGGTACAGGACCTAGTGTTAGGCATCCTACCCCTACCTCTTCCTTGTCATCTACCTTGTCCTGCCATTTGTACCTACAAACAGATATATAACATCAGAATTCGTATAACCGGTCATAAACCATAAATTCAGAAATTAACAACATTTGGCCAAAAATGCCTTTAATTATCTGATTTCTAGGTATCTCCCGTTATAGGTCGTACTTAATGTATATATCTAAATTATCCTGAGGCATTCCAGACTAATCTCGGAGTCCTAGTTTAAGTCTAGATACTATTCCTGAAGTATCTAAATCCCTTAAACTGAGGCTCTGATACCAACTTGTCACACCCGTAACACAGGACATTTATCTAGCCAGAGTAGTACCTCCAACAGAGATGTTCCCAGGAAAGAACGACGGGTCTAAGAGAGATTTATACACCACTCTTTCCTTATACAGAACATTTCGTTTGTCAGATAACTACATACCGGTCAGAAGGTCGCCTTTTAGTTACTGTGACGTTGATACCAAAAACACACAGCGGAAACTTAAACCATCAACTTTTATTAAACATTAAAATATTGTTTACATCATGTTCTAATAAAAGTTACATCATCTGTTCCTAACAAGGAACATATCATTTGCGACTTATAGTTCTAGGCATGCCCATCATCTGTTCATTCTAGTCCTGGAAATGCCTCATCTATTGTCTACCTGTGATGCATTTAAAAACATTTGATAAAACATGGGTCAACATAAAGCCGGTGAATTCATAAACTAAAATAGTTTATTAAAATGACCCGCCAAAGTATCTTGAACATAGTTCTGGGTTTCCACCCCTGCTCATAGACAACTATGATTAATCAATCAGTGAGAGAAAGCTAAAAAAAAAACGCTCTCGTATTTCATTTATTCTTTTTCTTTATTTTCTATGGGATGTTACAAGTCTACCCCTCTTATTGGAGGTTTCGTCCTCGAAACCTTTTATAAGTCAAATAACCGAGGGTACAATTCCCTCATTTCAGATTATTAATAAACTATTGGAGGTTTCGTCCTCGAAACCTATGATTAATCATCTGTTCAGATTCCGTTTCCTACGTGGCCTCCGATCCTTTTCGATGTTTTCATTGAACCTTGAGCAGTGGAATAACTTTGTTACGTAGTCGTTTATCCTTTCTATCCACAATTGCCATAGGCTCCTCAATATAGTTAAGCTTGTTGTCTACTTCGATGTCATAGAGTGGCACTTGTGCCGACTCATAAGCCAAACACTTTCACAAGGACGACACGTGAAACGTCGGATGAATTTCACTCAACTCGTCAGGTAGTTCTAAGCGATTGCTACTTCCCCAACCCGTGCTAAAACTTTGAACGGTCCAACAAACCTCAGACTTAGCTTTCCTCTTTTCCGGAATCGGATTATTCATTTCCATGGAGATACCTTCAACAGTACTTTGTCTCCAACTTGGAATTCAAGATCTCTTCATCTCTTATCTGCATAAGACTTTTGCCTATCCTTAGCGGCTTTCATTCGCGCTTTGATTTGGTCAAACTTTTCAAAAGTTAACTTGACTACATCTAGGCTTGCGAAGTCTTTCTGCCCAATTTCTCCCTAACAGACGGGCGTCCTACACTTTCTTCCATATAGCATCTCATAAGGCGGCATGCCAATGGTAACATGATAACTGTTGTTGTAAGAAAACTCTGCCAGTGGTAAGTGGCTATCCCAGCTACCGCCAAATTGAATAATGCATGCCTGTAGCATGTCTTCAAGAGTTTGGATAGTCCTTTCAGATTGACCGTCGGTTTGCGAGTGGTAAGATGTGCTAATATTAAGTCTCGTACCCATTGCCTCGTGGAATCTTTTCCAGAACCTTGATGTGAATCGTGTGTCCCGGTCCGACACAATTGACAAGGGCATACCATGTCTTGCCACAATCTCATTGATGAACAATTCTGCTAGCTTTTCTGACGAGTAAGCCTCACGTATAGGCAAGAAGTGAGCGCTCTTCGTTAACCTATCCACAACTACCCATATGATATCATGACCCTTAGTTGTACGCGGTAGCTTGGTTATGAAATCCATGGTAATGTGTTTCTATTTTCATTCAGGAATACATAAAGGTTGCATCTTTCCACACGGCTTCTGGTGCTCGGCCTTCACCTGAGAGTAAGTTAGGCATTTGCTCACATAATTGGTTACATCATTCTTCATGCCGGGCCACCAGTACTCCTTCTTCAAATAATGATACATCTTGTTGGTGCCAGGATGGATAGAGTAGCGAGACTTGTGAGCCTCGTCAAGGATTTTGACTCTAAGTTCGCCACCCTTGGGTATCCACATTCTCCCGAACCGTGTTCGTACTCCATAAGCATTAGTTTCTAGCTTTTCCTGTTGACCCACTATCCTTTCCCTCTTGACATTTTCCTCTTTCAAGGCTTCATCTTGGGCACGTTCTATTTCTGTCATAAGATCTGGAGTTACGACCAATTGATATACTTTCACCTCGACAGGAGTTGTCGTCTCCTTTCGACTCAAGGCGTCGGCCACCACATTTACCTTTCCGGGGTGGTAAAGGATTTCACAGTCATAGTCTTTCAACAATTCTAACAACCGTCGCTGCCTCATGTTCAACTCTTTTTGCTCGAAGAAATACTTCAAGCTTTTGTGGTCGGAGTAGATGGTGCATTTGACTCCATAGAGATAATGTCTCTAAATATTTAAGGCAAAGACAACTACCGCGAGCTCAAGGTCGTGAGTCGGGTAGTTGACTTCGTGAGTCTTTAAATGTCGTGACGCATACGCAATCACCTTCCCACATTGCATGAGCACACAGCCTAACCCCTGACCTGAAGCATCGGAATACACCACTAGGTCCTCGTTACCATGGGGTAGGGTCAACACTGGTGCTTGGGTCAACCTCTTCTTTAATTCCTCAAAGGCATTGGTTTGGGGCTGGCCCCAATCATACTTTACTTCCTTTCGGGTCAATTTGGTTAAGGGTGAGGCTATCTTGGAGAAGTTTTGTATAAACCTCCGGTAGTAGCCTGCCAAACCTAGAAAACTTCATACATCTGTTGGTGTTCTTGGAATTTCCCAATTCCACACTGCATCAATCTTTGCTAGGTCTACCATGATGACTTCTGCGTTAATCACATGACCTAGGAATTGACTTCCTTTAGCTAGAACGCGCATTTTGAAAATTTAGCATATAGCTTCTCTATCTTTAGTGTGTCCAGAACTTCTCGCAGATGACATGCATGATCACCTTCGCTCTTAGAGTATATGAGTATATCGTCGATGAAGACTATTACTGATCGGTCTAACATTGGTCGACACATTCTGTTCATCATATCCATGAATGTTGCGGGAGTATTTATCAACCTAAAGGACATCACACGGAACTCGTAGTGTCCATGCCGCGTCCGGAATGCGGTTTTGGGTATGTCTTCCTCTCTTACCTTTAGTTGATGATAACCCGACCACAGGTTGATTTTTGAGAATCATTTGGCGCCTTGCAGTTGGTCGAACAGATCGTCGACCCTGGGTAGCGGGTACTTATTCTTCACATTCCTTTTGTTCAATTCTTTGTAATCGATGCACATTCTCATGGCACCATCTTTCTTCTTGACAAACAGCACCAGAGCACCCCATGGTGAAATGCTCGGTCTGATAAATCCCTTTTCCAAAAGTTCTTGTATTTGGGTCATCAGCTCTTTCATCTTAAGTGGCGCTAGTCGATAAGGTGCTTTACGGGCTGGGCATTAGATATGTTTGGAATTCCGTTTCCTGATCAGGCGGCAATCCAAGAAATTCCTTAGGGGAACACTTCCGGATAATGGCACACCACGGGTACTTCGTTTAACTCTTTCACTTTCACGTCTTTATCGATCATGTAAGCCAAGTAGGCCTCAAACCCACGCCTCATATACCCTTCTGCTTTCATCATTAAGATTACATTAGTCAACGGAATGTCACGTTCCCCGTAAATCATGACCTCGCTGCCATCAGGAGCGTTGAGCTGAATTACCTTTCGTTTACACACAATACGAGCTTCATTGGTAGCTAACCAATCCATTCCCAATACTACATCGAATCTCCCTAAGGCTATAACAAATAATTTAACCAGAAATCTATGGCCCTCTATCTTTATGGTAAGGTCGTCTACCAATTCTATCACTTTAGTGTTCCTACCCACGACAGTCTCTACATTAAAGACCCTTTCTATCTTGGAAGTTTTGTATTTCAATCTTTTACAGAACGAGAAGGATATAAAACTTTTACTAGCACCTGAATCAAACAGAACATAAACAAAGTCGTGGTCAAGGGTGAACGTACCTGACACCATGTTGGGATCTCCCCTTGCTTCCTCCTGTGTCAGGGCATAGGCTCCGGTCCTCACTCCCCCTTTCTCAACCTCCTTTGCCTTTTCATTGTTTATCGCCCTAGGCTTGCGACAGTCCCTAGAGATATGACCTGACTTGCCATAGTTGTGACACTTTCCATAGTTGGTAGAACCCGTGGCACGGGTACAATCTCGGGATATGTGCCTAGTCTTGCCACAACCGTAACATATGTCTAGCCCATACTTGCACTCCCCAAGGTGCGCCTTACCACATTTGCTATAGTTGGCCTTTTCCTCAACTCTTGGCTTCTTACTTTTTGAGGCAGACCAATCCCCGCCCAAGCGCTTAGTGGCGTTAGACCACTTCTTCTGAGTTTCAGCGGGGGTTGCGCCTTCTGTGGCCACATCATCAAAAATATTTCCACTCATAGCCACCACAGAGTCAAAATCTCTAGGAGTGTTGGCATTGATGATCGTGTGAACTCTTGGAGGTAGCTTCTAGATATAGCATTTGATCCTTCTTTCTTCCGTGTTCACCAGATGTGGAACCAACTGAGTTAACTCATTAAATTTGGAGGTGAACAACCGGTGTGTCATGCTACCAGCCTTGAGTTCCACGAAGGCTTCTTCCATCTTGTCAATCTCATTTTAGGGACAAAACTTTTGAATAACCAGGGCTTTCAGATCATCCCACTTCATTCTATCAATATCTCTTTCAGATTTAGCTTTCTTCACATTCTCCCACCATCTCAGTGCCTCGAAGGCAAAAGAATGAGAGGCAAACCCTACCGCCTGGTTAGCATGACATTCACTCATCTTGATGACTGCATTCATATGGTCAATCTAGCAGTATGCGGCAATAGCATCTTCAAAAGTTGGCAAATCACAGTTACGGAAGGATTTGTAGTCACATCCGCGCTTCTCATCATAGTCGTAGTCATCACTTTCAGACTCAGTTTCAATCACATTTCTATTCTCAACCCGTAGGCCCCTTCCCATTTCTTCTTCCACAGTCTTCAGAGCCTCAGTGAGTGCTGCAGGTAGAGTGTTTTTCAGAACTGCAGCCACTTCGTCGACTATTGCTTTCCTGACAATTGGCTCTAAGACTAAGCCTTCTTCTTTGTGTGCTCCATGGTCATTTTGGGTATTTTCATTTGTTGTATGGATAGACACCCATCCGTGAACAGAGGGTTCTCTTTCTTCCCTTTCGACGTGGTTGACGCAACGTCTACCCCTACGTCCAATACCAGCCCCTCTCTTAGCACCTCTTCCTCCAGCCATGATGTTTTCTTACTGCGAACAAGGAACGATTCTTTGTTTACCAAAAATTTTATTACCCATCATTCAAAGTTTATTTATGGTGATTATCCGTATTTGTTACTCTACGTATACTGTACTTATAGATCCGAATAGGATTGTCACATATCCTTTTAGTACTTACTCTCCCTCAAAGGTCATTTTGTTGATTGACTTTCTGATTTCTAACTAAGTAGAGACGTGTTCGCATCCTTTACTCTCAGTTTCCTACAATTAGAAAGTCTTAGAGCATATGCTGTTTAGAAACGACTTCTTAACATGTTCTCTAAGGGAATACAAATCTATGACATTTAAACACTCATTCCATCAACCTTATGGCTTAAACCCTTAAACCCTTATACGAAATGGTAAGTCATAGTGGTACCATTCGAAAGCAAGGGAAGTTGTAGGCATACTGTACTATCAGTCATTGGCAGATAATCAATTCGGCCCTTTTCAACGCGAGATCTAAGGACAAACTCTGAAACCTTATGGTCCATTCCCACCGACATTAATGGGATAGCGAGAACCTAAGTTGAAATTTGAAAACCTTATCATTTGAAAGATGCGTCCTAAAATCATAGGAGGGCAATTTTGAGAATTTATTTCGGTGTTCTACGATTTTTAATCGATCAAAGTTGTACGCTACTAATAAGAGGAACAAAGGACGAATCATAGTTAACTCGGCTCTCTTGAAGATCCGCTTGGGATTGCATTATCTTTAAGGGACCTATTTGGCAAATTCCTGAAGTTTTACTTGATCCTCTCCTATTTTTTGACATCTACTTAATGAGAGTCAAGCTTCAGGCTAAATTGACAATGATGTTACATCAAAGTCTACCAACGTAAAGGGTTAGCAAGCTCATAATCAATTTCAGGGGACACTACTTTTATGATATTATTTCCATAATGTGACTGTTTACTTCCTCATCGAGATACTGCGGATTACTTCCGAATCATTTCAATCCACATCAAGGAAGATGTAGACGTCTAATGTTATCCTTTCAAATATAGTCGACTCGATGTGATGAGTAGACCATCTTTTTTATATAAACGGCTTGTTAAATTTAGAATTCAATTTCTGACCGTTAACCAAATTCGTCTTCTGGTGGTAGTCAATTCAATGTCCAAATATTGAACTGGCACCTAGTCTTTTAACTAATCTACTTGATTAGATCATTCTGGATTTTTAGTCACTTTCTCTATTTAGATCTTGTGATGACTTGATTATCATAAAACCCATTGCTAACTTTCGGCAATAGGTATATGAAACTTTAGTTGAAAATCACCGAACATGGTTATATTATATCGAGACTAACACGCGAGTTAGTACCGAATCCTAATGCTTTGTGGTAAGGTTACATAGCACCGGGTCATCGCTGACATCTATTTTATGATGATGACTCATTTCCTATAACACTTGATAGGATTGAGTAAATTTGACTCTTAGAAAATTTATCTCAACAGAATCCTAGTATAATCTCCTTTGTTTGTTAATCCTCAGGTTTCACGACTCGAGTTTGGTACAATCATACTGGTACTCATTATATACTTGCTTTGTAATGCTTTAAGCTTGGATTAGTCGTTATTAATTCATTCTCTAATGACTAATCATCACCCTTCAATTCTAGTACAAGAAGTGTGAATCTCGGCCTTTTGTTATCTTGATTTTCAAAATTCCCTTGTATCCACTTTTACGGATATGTTGTATACATACTGATTGTATCGCCCTATGATGCAACAATGGTACTTTTGATTAGTAACTACTATTACTGACAATCACTAGGTACAACCCGAGATTCCATAGTGGAAGTGGGAACAAATTACAAAGGATTTTATTTTAAGTGCTCAGAACATTTGGCGGTCACGATTTGATTGGAGCCATTGTTGGCCAGTTGATGAAATTTACACGTTTCTTTCCTATCCGAAACGACTCTAAGATGGAGAAATTAGCTCGACTATATTTCAAATAAGTGGAAGCAAGGCATGGAGTGTCTATTTCCATTATCACCGTTAGGGATATTCGTTTTACATCCTGTTTCTGACAGTCACTATAGAAAGCTTTGGGAACGCGTTTAGACTTGAGCACTGATTACCATCCCCAAACTGACGGTCAAAATGAGTGAACCATTCAGGCCTTTGGAGGATATGCTCAGGGCTATGTGATAGACTTCGGTGGTAATTGGGACGTTCAATTTCCATTGGTAAAATTCCCTTCCAATATCAATTATCACACTAGCATTGATTATACGCCATTTGAAGCTTTGTTAGAACGTAAATAGCAATCACCTCTTCGTTGGACTTAAGTTGGTGATAATCATTTTGACTGGTCCGAAAGTCAAACTTAAGCAGACTTAAGGTTGTCGAAGGCCGACCGTAGAGTTATGCTGGTGTTCGAAGAAAACCTCAGGAAATTCAAATCGGTTACAAGTACTTTTGAAGGTATCCCCTGGAAGGGTATAATCTGATTTGGAAAGAGAGGTAAGCTTAACTTAAGATACTTTGGACCATACGAAATCATTGTTAGATTAGGTCTGATGGTGTCCAAACTGAAACTATCTCAGGGACTTCGTGACGTTCCGATATTTCTCATGTTATAAAACTCGAAAGAGTTTAGCCGTCAAATCTATATTTATACCACATGAGGAAGTTCGTATTAATGAGAAGCTCTTTTCTTCAAAGTGTTATCTCTCTGTATTCGAAGTACATGATATGATCATCCTTCATAACCTAGGGTATTTGTTATCGATGTGACACATTTTTTATTCCAATGAGTCATGGTGATTCTACCGACTCTTTGAACCTTAATAGCACCTCTCCTGTTAAAATTTAATGTTTACTATATATGGTAATATTCCTTGATGGCACTAGTGATACTTTCCTTGCTCATAAAAGGATACTTACCGGAATTTTATATCCTGATATCATGGTGGATTCGTGCCAACTTTGTATACCTGGGTATATCCATCTTACGGCGGATTCCTTAATCTTTAAATTAACGCCAACAGTGTACCTTTTGATTGAATCCGGAAATCAGTGATCTTTGGATTCTTTGAAGAATTTGAAGGGCCTACTTTTGAGACTGAATTTGCGTAACCTATTTTCGGTGATTCTAGATTCCCGGTTTGTCAAACCCCACTACTCTCGAGAAAACCAGATCCATCTGGACTTTCGTACTTAAATCAAATTCGAGAAAGAATTTATCAATTTTATACCAGTTGAATTTCGGGACGAAATTCTTTTAACTGGGGGAGAATGTGACAACCACAGATTTTCAGGTCCTTACCGTTTCTCAACTTTTTGTACGTTTATAATTTTATATTTTAAGAATTTATATTTGATGTGTTTTTAGAAGTTCTAGGAGCATTGCCTTAGACGAACACTAAGGTCACAACTAGAATACCCGGTTAAGTGCATACACCGCGTGTACTACGAACGCGCTAAATAAACGGTAAAATTTAATTTCTCGAAAATATTTTTTTTATATTTAAATTTAGTAGAGAAATATGTTTTGTAATATTTATTTGTGCTAACTTTTGTGATTCTTGATTAAACTAACGACCGCAGGTGGTTCACTCGGTAGAAACCCAGTATTTAACTTGTATAACTTTGTTAAATTTTTTTTAAGTTTTTTTGTTTTAAAAACCATTAAAGTTCTTTATTTTGGATACTAGAATTATTCATTGGAATAAAAGTATTTATTTTGATGTTTAAGAGTGCAATTTTTTATAAAAACGATGGATTTTTATAAAAATTACATTTTAAAGCCTTCCACTTCCTTCCACTTATAAATACCAACCCTCCCCCCCCCTCCCCCCACACACACCCTTTTTCTCCGCCTTCTCCAAATCATCCCCACATCCAAACACTCCAATTTTTCTTCATCTCTCAAGAACACCTCCACATACTCTTGATTCTTGATTTTTGGTGTGTTATGAGTATCATTCTAGTGATTTAAAGGTTCTTTATTATGTTTTATAGCTTTGATTTTTCTGTTTTGATGTTTCATGTATCATCCAAGAACACCGAGAACACACACATTCACTTTGATTTTCAAGTTTTGGTATTTTTAAGTGTTTAAAGCTTAAATCTTGCAATTTTAACAAGGATTTGTGGATGGAAACTAGTTTTAATCATCCACAATGAGTTATCTAGTTTAAATCTTGCAAAAATTGGATGATCAGGTGTATAAACACTTGGTGTTCATCATTTGTGTTCTTCATGAACTTTAAAGTGGATTTTTGAGTTTTTGTCTTGGATTTGAACCACATTGTGATTGTAGGTTGAAATATCAAGGAATCACAGGGGATTAGTTTCCATTAACATCATTCAAGGCTGATTTTGAGGTACACTTGGATTAGAAGTTGTTTAGTTAGCTTGAATGATCTAGAACATCCGTGTTCTTGAAGGTTTTAAACAATTTGTTGATTTGTCATCCAAAATCATTTTTAAACAGAAGTGTATGGATTAAAATGAGGATCTAGAAATTTTGGCAACTTAACTCTTTATAAATTATTTATTAAAATTCATACAAATTTAATGCTTGAAAATTGGGAAAATACTTATGAGTTTTAGAAAATTTTGGAATTTGGTCAGTTATTAGTATATAAGGAAATATGACTCCTGTCGAAATTTTGTGAAAATTGGAGTTGTATAAGTGGGTGTTTGGTATTTATAAAGATTAAACAAATGAAATTTGGATATATACTTCTGGAAAACGTTTGGACTTGAAACTTTTAGTGGAATCTCATATGGACATAAAACCAATCTTCTAAAAATATAGTGAAGTTTTGACGAGTCTAACTATTTTTTCCGAATATATTAAATTTTAAAAATATTATATTCATAATAAATAATCTGGATAATTAAAAAATATAAAAGTTGGTCAGAAATTTTTACTTACATATATGAACAATTAGTAAAAGTTTCAAGCTTTAATTTTGTGTCCAATTATGGTTTTAGAATTTTGGATGATTAAATATTTATAAAAATGACAATTTTATGAACTTTTAATATAAAAATAAAATTTATAAAAGTTTTATTAGGTTTTGGACATAAGATATAACTTGTCAAAAACATAATTTTGGACTTTTAATTTGGATGCTAAAATCACACTAAAACCCTAATTTCAGACGAATCAGATTTTAAACCGTAAACCTAACTTTACGCGCGTAACCGCGTTTTTAGTCAAACGAAACCGTGACTTGAGATTTTATCATATATGACTTTATAACTACTGATATTCATTAATAAAATCTAAAAATTAGGGTTTTAAAGTCACGAATTTATATAAAAGCCGGTTTTACAACTTTAAGCGGTTCGGTTTTATACTTTAGGCGTCCTAAATGCTATTTTTCGTGTCTACTTGGTTAGTAGGACTCGGTTAAGACACCTGTTTTTGCGGCTTCTGTGGATTTAGCCTTACTTTGGTAGTATTGAGTTGCTAGCCACACTTTGTGTGCATTTGGCTGTTGGCCTTTGATAAAATTTGGTTATTAACCGTACTTTGCGGTTTTTGTTGACTATGTCACACTAATTACCGACGTTGTGCAGGTGAGTTTCGCGGCCCCACTTTATTACTTTTTACTGTTTTCGGGGGAAAAGTTGTTTCATTATTTACTTTTTGGCACATGTTACATGAAACATAGATACATGAGTTATTTTTTTATAATGCACTAAGTTCCTCAATTTTGGGTAATCAATTATCTGAGCGTAGACGTTGGAAATTTTGGGTAGTACTACTTGGGTTGACACCCCCGTCCATGGTTGGTCGCGCCAACCGGACTTCTAGGGTCCACTTGGGCGTATAATTAGCCAACTTTTAGACGGCTGTTTGCATTAGACTTCCGTATGGGGTAACTTATTTTGGTTTTGTCGAGGTTTTGATAGCGACTCATGGTATTATATTTTCTAATACGTGTGTACTTGATCAATGGATTTTTGATCACTTTGGATTTTATTGGAAACATTTTATAGAGTCGTAAAACCTGCGAACTCACCAATTATTTATATAGTTGACCGTTTTCGAAACATGCTTTTCAGGAAAACAGGTGGGACGATTTTTGACGAGCTCTTAGGTGCTCATTTTCGAAGAACTTATGGAGATTTTTGGAAAGTTTGTAGGATTTGTTTAGAATGTTGTAGTTGAGCATTATTAGACACTTTGTATTCATTTGGGATTTTATGTAGTTGTACTTTTGTTAGAAGCATGTAGTATGGTTCAATATAATGCACAATTTTCCTTTTAGTTTCTCTTGTACTTGTGTTCAATGTGATATACCGGTTGCATCCCGTACATCAGCCTTGGCGGGGTGTGACATGTTTGCTGAATCAGAGTGCAGAGCATAAAAGAACAAACCTTAAACTATGTAGGAGTTGGATTTGCTGAGGCAAAAGTTGGGGTTAACAAACCAGAGATACTTCCAAAACAATTCACCACGGTTATTGATGTTGTTGGGTTCCTATCAGATGTTTAACGATTACTAGCGGGCTTAAGTACTCTCTTGCTACTGGGAACTGGGGGCAATTCAACTCAGCTGGCTAAAGAGATGGGTTCCTATCATTTGCACGTAACACAAAAGGGGCACATAGAACTCATCTGATGAGTGGTTTCTGAAATACTCTTAGCTGGTCACTGAGCGTCACTCACAATCTGTATAATAAAGTCATACACATAAGGTAGTGCCCTAAATGACACTAGACATTACTATGCTTGAACCCAGTAGTTTCGGGGGGGGGGGTGGATCATATCGAAACTATAGTAGTTTCGGGTCATGGGTTTCTATCAAAACTAGGTAGTTTCGATAAGTAACTTATGTAAAATCTTAGTAGTTTCGGGTCATGGGTCTATATCAAAACTAGGTAGTTTCGATGGGTCTACATATATCGAAACTAGGTAGTTTCGGTGGATCGCCTATATCGAAACTAGTAGTTTCGATGCATCAGTCTTCTTCCCTAACAAGAAACCCTAGATCTGGCCATTATTTCTATTTGATCAAGCCTTGA
Organism: Smallanthus sonchifolius; assembly: GCA_023525975.1. Lineage (NCBI taxonomy): Eukaryota > Viridiplantae > Streptophyta > Magnoliopsida > Asterales > Asteraceae > Smallanthus > Smallanthus sonchifolius. The sequence continues at coordinate 94,491,769 of CM042024.1, read as the reverse complement.
ACTTTTTACGTTCAAAACGTTCCCTTTTCATTCATGAGCACAAATATGTGATTTGTTTCAAGTTTTATACGTAAAAACCATGTCTTTATGCGACTTAAACCCGAACCCCAAAATGTGTAAAAACTCAGATTTAGAGACGATGCTTACCTCTTGGAGTCCGGTTTTCCGTTGCTATGTGTTGCTGTGATGTAGACAAACGATTCTCGAGCCTTTGAGCTTCTTTCCTGGCTTTCTCTCTCTAGATTCGGTCTCTCTCTCACTCTAGAAACTTGCGCAGGAAGGAAATGAGGGGGGAGGGTTGGTGGTTGCTGATTAGAAGGGTTTCCCTTCATATTTTGGGCCCATGGGCCGAACCTTGGCCAAGCCCACCTTGCTTTTTCTTTTATTTGTTTTCTATTTATTCGGGAGATTATAAGTCTACCCTCCTTATAGAGGTTTTGTCCTCGAAACCTGCTACAAGTTAAACAACTTTAGATACAGTCCTTTCATATCGTCTTCCTTCTCCCAAGTAGCTTCGGACCCTTTCCTGTGCTTCTGTTGTATTTTGACTAAAGGAATCAACTTATTGTGTAGTCGTTTCTCGGCTCGGTCAAGAATAGCTATTGGTTCTTCTACATAGTTCAAACTGTTATCCACTTCGATTTCATCATAGGGTATGTGAGCCGTATCGTCAGCAAGGCACTTGCGTAAGTGCGATATGTGGAATGTAGGGTGAATTCCACTAAGCTCGTCGGGTAAGTCGAGTCTGTAAGCAACCTGACCAACTCTTGCTACTATTTTGAAAGGTCCGACAAACCCTGGACTTAATTTGCCACGTCTTCTGAATCGGATGATTCCTTTCCAGGGTGACACTTTCAATAGTACCATGTCCCCTACTTGAAACTATAAATCCCTTCTTCTCTTGTCCGCGTATGATTTATGTCTGTCTTTAGCGGCTTTCATTTGAGCTTTTATCTGGTCAAACTTCTTTGAAGTAGCTTTGACCACTTCGAGAATGTCAAAGTCTTTTTGTTCGATTTCTCCCCAACAAACCGGGGTTCTACATCTTCTCCCATGCAGCATCTCAAATGGTGGTATGCCGATGGTTGAGTGATAGCTGTTTATGCAAACTCTGCCAATGGTAAATGGTTGTCCCAGCTCCAACCGAAATCAATGATACCGGCCCGGAGCATGTCCTCTAAGGTCTGGATGGTCCTTTCTGATTGACCATCGGTTAGAGGGTGGTAAGTGGTGCTGATGTTCAGTCTAGTGCCTATCGATTCGTTGAATTTCTTCCAAAACCTTGATGTGAATCGGGTGTCCCTGTCTGACACGGTCGATAATGGCATACCGTGTCTGCTCATGATTTCGTTGATGAATATCTCCGCTAACTTCTCTGACGAGGAAGCCTCACGTATTGGTAAAAATTGAGGGCTTTTCGTCAGGCGGTCGACGATCACCCAAAATGGTATCATTGCCCTTAGCTGTTCGCGGTAGCTTCATAATGAAGTCCATTGTGATCTCCTCCCACTTCCATTCTGGTATCGGCAAGGGTTGCATTTTACCGCATGGTTTCTGGTGCTCGGCCTTGACTAGTGAACAAGTTAGGCACTTGCTCACATATTCGGTTACATCGTTCTTCATGCCAGGCCACCGATATCCTTTCTTCAAGTCTTGATACATTTTGTTCGCCCCGGGTGGATAGAGTAGCGAGACTTATGGGCCTCATCAAGGATTTTGGCCCTAAGTTCACCAGTCTTAGGTATCCACATCCGGCCAAAACGAGTTCGTACATCATACGTATTGGTCTCCAAATTACTCTGTTGTCCCACTATTATTTCTCGTTTCACATTCCTTTCCAACAATGCTTCCTCCTGTGCTTTCGCTATTTCATTCATTATATCCGGTGTTATAATCAATTGACATGCTTTGATTCGGATAGGTGTTGATTCTTCTTTCCTGCTTAAGGCGTCAGCCACTACGTTTGCCTTGCCTGGATGGTACAATATTTCACAGTCATAATCTTATAGCAGTTCCAACCACATTCTTTGTCTCATGTTTAATTCCTTTTGCTCGAAGAAGTATTTCAGGCTCTTGTGATCAGAGTAGATGGTGCATTTAACTCCGTACAAATAGTGTCTCCATATCTTCAACGCAAAAACTGTTGCCGCCAACTCCAGATCGTGAGTGGGGTAGTTAACTTCGTGATTTTTTAACTGTTGCGAGGCATAAGCAATTACCTTTCCCCTTTGCATTAGTACACAACCCAATCCTTGACCCGAAGCGTCAGAGTAAACTACCAAGTCATTGTTTCCCTCAGGTAAGGTCAAGATTGGAGCTTGGGTTAATCGTTTCTTCAATTCTTCGAACGAGTTGTTTTGGGTTGGACCCATTCGTACTTTACTTCCTTACGTGTCAGCTTTGTCAGTAGCGAGGCTAATCTTGAGAAATCCTGAATGAATCTTCGATAGTATCCTACCAATCCTAGAAAACTTCATATCTTCGTTGGTGTTTTCTAGATATTCCATTCCTTAACTGTTACGATCTTTGCAGGATCTACCATAATTCTGTTTGGGTTTATGACATGGCCTAGGAATTGGACTTTCCTAAGTCAGAACGTACACTTAGAGAATTTTGCTTATAACTTCTCCTTTTTCAGAATCTCTAGAACTTCCCTTAGGTGACAGTGGTGATCAACTTCGTTCTTTGAATAGATGAGAATGTCATCTATGAAAACTGTTACTGACCGATTCAACATTGGTCGGCATACCCTTTTCATTAAATCCATAAATGCTGCAGGTACGTTGGTTAGTCCGAAGGACATCATGAGGAATTCATAATGCCCATAACGCATGCGAAACGCGGTTTTTGGTACATACTCCTCCCTTACTTTCAATTGATGGTAACCCGACCTAAGATCGATCTTTGAGAACCAACTCGCGCCTTACAGTTGATAAAAAAGATTATCTATTCTAGGCAGTGGGTACTTGTTCTTTACTGTTCGTTTGTTCAATTCACGGTAGTCGATGCACATGCGCATGCTTCCGTCTTTCTTCTTTACAAATAATACCGGAGCGCCCCATGGTGAGATGCTCGGTCTTATAAATTCTTTCTCTGTCAGTTCTTCAAATTGAGACATTAATTCTTTCATTTATGACGGAGCCAATCGGTAGGGTGCTTTGGTAACGGGTTGAGCCCCTGGCAGTAAGTCAATCTAAAATTCTATTTCCCGATCTGGCGGCAAGCCAAGTAGGTCATCTGGGAACACTTCTGGAAAGTTGCACACCACGGTTACGTCTTTGAGCTCTTTCGTTTTCATTCTATTGTCAATAACATACGCCAGATAAGCTTCGCAACCGCGCCTCATGTAACTTTCGGCCTTGATCATCGAGATGGCGTTCGGCATCGTGCAATTCCAATCACCATAAACCGTAATCGGACTGCCGTCAGTGGCTTTGAGATGTATCGTCTTTCGTTTACATATGATTTGAGCTTCGTTGGCGGCTAACCAATCCATGCCCAATACTATATCGAATCCTCCTAAGGTCAGAAGGAATAACCTAGAAGGAAACCTATGGCCCTCTATTTCTATCATGCAATCTTCAGTTACTTGAAATACTGTCGAGTTTCTACCAACATTGGTTTCTACGCTAAAAGCCTTCACTATAGTATCAATTGAGCAGTCTAGTTTTTAATAGAAGTTGTTCATTATAAAGCTTTTACTAGCACCAGAATCAAATAAAATAGTAGGATGTTCATCATTAACTAGGAACGTACCTGACACGATATCAGGGTTTCCTCTTACCTCCTCCTCAGTTAGGGCATAAGCCCGAGTCCTAGCCTTTGGTTGTTCTCTTTCCTTCTCTTTTCCCAAACAGATTGTCCGGTCTTCCTACAATCCTTAGTCAGGTGGCCAAACAGCCCACATCTTTGGCACTTGACATCCCTCAGAAAGTCTTTGGAGTAGTGGCCTGCTCTCCCGCACTTATAGCACATTGTGGAACCAGCTTTGCACTCACCGCGATGTTGCCTTCCGCACTTTGTGCATGTTTCATACTCATCTGTCCTTGGCTTCTTAGCTTCAGTTGCAAATGTTCCCCTTCCATTTCCCTTAGACGGATTTTCCCATTCCCGCTTGGGTGCCTCTGGCACCGGGTACTCATTAGCATAATCATCATAGACGATTCCACTCAAATTCACTACCGACTCGAAGGTCGAGGGTAGGTTGGCTTTAACATGTACACGGACCCTTTGAGGCAAGCCCTTGACATAGTACTTAATCAATCGCTCTTCAGTCTCTACCAAATGGGGTACCAGTTGAGCCAGCTAATTGAATCTAGAAGTATACTGACGATGAGTCTTGTTGCTAGCCTTGAAGTTCAGAAATTCATTTTCCACCCGATCTATCTCATTCTGGGGACAGAACTTTTGGATTGTCAGCTTTTTCAGATCTTCCCAAGTCATATTTTTTAGAGCATTTGGCAACTTAGTCCTTTGAATGTTCCTCCACCAACTCAGTGCCTCGTTTTTTAAAGAGTGAGTCACATACTTAACCGCCTAGTCAATTCGACACTCGCATATGTTGATTACGCTGTTCATCCTCTCAATCCATTCAAACGTAGCCACCGAATCCTTGTTCCCTCCAAACTTAGGTGGGTCACCATCCTTGAATCCTTTGTAGGTACACCCACGGGTGTTCAGTCCCACAGTCACTTCATCTGCATCGCTATCATATACTTTCTCCTTAGGTTCTTTTCCTCCTCCTCTTTGCTCTTCTTTAGTGCCTCAGATAACAGATCAGGCAGTACGTCCTTCAGAGTTAGCATAACCTCACAGGCAATAGCATCCCTAACTTCGGGTTCCAGTCGTAGATATCCTTCGTTGCCTTCACCCGGTGGAGTCACATTAGTTTCGTGCACACTCTCAGTACGTTCTTCGTGCACGCTTTCCTCCCGTTCCACATGCACACTTTCCTCATCACTACGTCTTCGGTTTAGTGGTGGTCTACCGACTCAGCCAGTGCGATCGCCTCGGCATCCAGTTCCTCCTCTACGAGCCATAGTTTTCTAGATTTCCTGATAAGTAAAAGAGTATACATCAATGTCATTCCTTCAGATCATAGTTTAGAACAGTATGAGCAAAGTAAATTCTTAATTACAGTGACCGGTTTGTGATTAATAATTTGCTTTGCTTTTCGGGTTCAAAACTCTTCACATCAGTAGTGACACTGACATCTAAGCGTTCTAAGTTAAGGCATATATCCCTAACTATAGGCATTAACTTTATTACTTACTTGCTGTGTTAGCGTTGGCTACCCAGACTGACATCCATGCGTTGGTCCCATTATTAGCTTGAGTCCAGACATTTAGAGATGTCTGAATCTCTCAAACTATTGTTCTGATACCAACTTGTAAGGCCCCTTTCCTGGGAGACCTTACTTGTTGGATTTACTCATAAACATAGTCATCCAAACAGAACTTTTTAATTAAAATCATTCAACATGGCGGAAGCGTACAATAAGTCAAGTACATAACGTAGCAGCGGAAGTCTTAACATTTAAACATAAACATTGTCTTAACTTAAACTCAAGTAACTGGGATGTCAGTTGTGTCGAGTAGCCGTCACGCCTTAGCACGCCCTTTCTTCTTTCTACCTGGAGTGCATACTAAAAGTCAGTTAATGCTAGTGAGTTCTAGTTTAAAAGCAATCGGATATTAACATTATTTTATAAGGATAAACATATATATATATATATGTATATACTCATTTGTACATTCTGTACTTTACTACTTTTATATAACATTCATAGTTGGTACGTATATAAATACATACATGCTTATTTCTTGATGCACATTCATTGGTCATACACATATGGGTGATCAACCCGTCATTTGCTTACGTAAGTCACAAAGACAAACGTTCTCGAACTACCGTCATAGCCCATTTACTTAACCGTCCGGCACTAGAAACCGTCCGTCATATCTTTAACCGTCCGGCAAACCTTCGGTCGTCCGTCTTTACCGTCCTACCGTCGTAGTCCGTCATATTCGCTCGTCTGCCCTAAGGCATCCGTTTCCCATGCGACTATTATTTATGCAACCGTTCTACTTATCAAAATAAGGCAATTGCTTTGACCGTCCATTAATGTCTTTCATACGTCCTAGCTGATGAAGGAACGAATATGTCCCGGTTGCAAAATAGTCACGTGGTCGTCCGTCTACCGAAGTAGCCGTTATCATCGAAGCGTCTATAACGTTTACTTATACTTGGCAAGCAATATATACATGGATATAAAGCAAGATTTCATTCTTACACGTTATGTTATTCTTTTCATACTTGGCAAGCACTATATAAATAGATATAAAGCAAGATTTCATTCTTACACATTATGTCATTCTTTTCATACTTGACAAGTAATATATACACAGATATAAAGCAAGATTTCATTCTTATGTGCTATGTCATGCTTTCATTTCTTTATTTAAAAACATACTTGTCATACTTATATTTAGCATGTATTGTCATATAGCACATAACATAACATTCATTCATAGCATGTATACACTCCGGCCCCAAAACATTTAAAATCATTTGCACGTAACACATAGGGGCCACATAGAAGTCACCTGATGAGTGGTTTCTTAAATACTCTTAGCCGGTCACTCACAATCTGTATAATAAAGTCATACACATAAGGTAGTGCCCTAAATGACACTAGACATTACTATGTTGAACCCAGTAGTTTCAGGGGGTGGATCATATCGAAACTATAGTAGTTTCGGGTCATGGGTTTCTATCAAAACTAGGTAGTTTCGATGGGTCTGCATATATCAAAAGTAGGTAGTTTCGATAAGTAACTTATGTAAAATCTTAGTAGTTTCGGGTCATGGGTCTATATCAAAACTAGATAGTTTCGATGGGTCTGCATATATCGAAACTAGGTAGTTTCGGTGGATTCGCCTATATTGAAACTAGTAGTTTCGATGCATCAGTCTTCTTCCCCAACCAGAAACCCTAGATCTGGCCAATTATTTCTAGTTAATCAAGTCTTGAACTTTTTACATTCAAAACGTTCCCTTTTCATTCATGAGCACAAATATTTGATTTGTTTCAAGTTTTATACGTAAAACCATGTCTTTATGCGACTTAAACCCGAACCAAAAAATGTGTAAAAACTCATATTTAGAGGCGATGCTTACCTCTTGGAGTCCGGTTTTCCGTTGCTATGTGTTGTTGTGATGTAGACAAACGATTCTCGAGCCTTTGAGCTTCTTTCCCCGCTTTCTCTCTCTAGAGCCGGTCTCTCTCTCACTCTAGAAACTTGCACAGGAAGGAAATGAAGGGGAAGGGTTGGTGGCTGCTGATTAGAAGGGTTTCCCTTCATATTTCGGACCCATGCTTTTTCTTTTATTTGTTTTCTATTTATTCGGGATGTTACAATTATTTAATAGGAGAGAGAGAGGCGGGAAACAAAAAATTATAAAAACAATTAAATAAATTTCTATAATTAATAGAAGAAAGAGGCGGAAAAAAAAGCTTGAGAATACATAGAAGAGTGACAAGTGTCCCATCAAAACCTTTATTTATTAGATAGTATAGATATTACATAATTTTTTAATACAAATTATATAAACGTTATATAGTTATTTTTTAAAAATGTTTTATAAAATTAATGAAAGAAATGTTCAATTTATAAAAATGTTTTACGATCAAACCTATTTTTTAAAAATAAAAAACGGTTTATAAAAAAAATATAGAAATCATTATTATTTAATATGAGAGAGACGGGAAACAAAAAATTATAAAAACAATTAAAGAAATTTCTATAATTAGTAGTAGAGAGAGGCGAGGAAAAAGGTTGATAATACATGAAAGAGTGAAAATTGTTCCACCAAAATTTTTATTTATTAAATATTATAGATATAGATATAGATTGTGTTTTAAAATAAACCTTGGTTATTTGCCCTCAAAAGTTTCTAAACTGTGAAAAGAAATCATAAAGAACAAAATACATTAACTTTTTTTCCTAATTAAAAAATAAATAAAATGAAAATCCACTAATTATCACGGCCATGGATTCAGCAAGAGTATGTGTCACAAGTAATATAAACATACATATTAAATTTTAATATAGCACTATACAAATACATATATACATGTTTACATTTTCTTTAGTGAGCGTAAATTATAACATTTTAACATGATACGGAATAAGAAAACTTGAAATTAAACCATTATAAACGAGTTTTTTATCTGTCTTTTATCTGTGCCGACTGAAGAACACCAGTACCATTATATAACTGTCTTTTATCTGTGTTTCTATCTCTATAATTGAGTCGCCGTAACTTCATACGTTTCTTTTATATACTTAACCACGTTTCTTTTTTGTGCTTAACCACGTTAATGTCACTGCCGCAACCGTTTAAGGTTCGCCTCCCGCCTTTTGTTACCGTTGGTTATATCGACTAACGGTAACGTGCTGATACGGAGAAGAATAAAACTAATGCCGATCGAAGAACGTCGGTGACGTTATACAACGGTTTTCGAGTCGCCACAACTTCATGTTAATATTACCGCCACAACATGCGTGTAACAAAGTTTGTAAAGCGGTATTGACGTCCCGCCGCAACGCGCGGGGGCCAAATACTAATTGTAGTATAAAAATCTCGCTAAAGTTACAAAACTAGAAAGTTGTATTTGTGATTTAAAATTGTTAAACGGGTTACATATGGTAGTTAAAATCGCGATTAATTGATAAGAACACTAATAATGAAACTACTAGCATTTCACAAGATTGTAGTACCTCTATAACTGAACCGGGTCCATTGCGTATCTTTGGTAAAAGGTGGTGTTCTATGCCATTATATATATATATATATATATATATATATATATATATATATATATATATATATATTAGTCGGAAACCCGCGCCATGCGACGGCGATGGCAATTTAATGAATTAACTATTAACTAAACTTGTTATGTAACTGAAGCCATGGTTTTGCAAAACAAAACACAAAATGTTGTTTCAGTACATCACCTCCAGAGAGTATAAATGGTTCACTTTGGGACATGGCAAGAGCAAATTCTGTATTTTTTTGGTGACCAGTCAAGATATGCAAGGCAAAGAATATAAAAATATAAACTTTTTGCCTTATGAGTTGAGAACCGAGTCACATTTCTTATTATTGTCTAACTCATTGTTTGATATATAGTTACATATGTTACATTTATTGGTTACTTATGTAATCCAACTTGTAAATTTACATACGTAATTTTAAATGAACACTTGTTATTTTTGGCAATTTACATACATAAACTTATAAAAGTTCGATTATAACATACGTAACATTACATATGTTACAAGTGTTACATGCATTTTAAGTTACTTTATACCTAATATATATTTATATAAGTAAGTTCATGAACTTGTTTTCTTCGTAGGTGAAGGATTTTTGTGTCAACGATGAAAATGATTATCAAGAAATGAAGCCTATTTAGATTTTATGTTTTTTGTTAGTTTATTATAGTTTTTAGATCATTTTTAAATATTTAAGTTTGTATGAAATACCTTGTTACGTTTTTAATGTTTGTAATGAATTTTTATAGATTTATATAATTTATCTATCCTTTTATTTTGTTTACACCAGTATTAGATGACCATTATCAAGCAAGGAGTTAGACAACAATAGAAAGAATTCTTTAGACAACAATAGAAAGAATTCTTTCTTTCTTATTTTTCTTTGTATTTGGTGTTCTTGTTAGACAGGGTTGAGATTATTGAATGTTTGTATTGTTATCCTTATCAATACAAAATATTTCTCTCGTCTTGTTTGTGATAGTTTTAATTACTCATTCTACACAAGATCATCTTGTGGAAGTCATTAATCGCCTAACTTGTTTGTTTAATCTAACCTCGAACCAACAATTTTAAAAAATTTAAGAAATATTTTAACCTTTGTTAGTGGAAAGTACAAAATATGTGACAAACACTAAACGTAAATGATTATTTATGTAATTAGTGAATATTAAGGACGAAAGATGCAAGTAAGTATATAACTAAAGAACAAAAGGTGTAATTTACTCTAAAAGGTAAAAAAATGACTTAAAATTTAAAAAAGTAAAAGCCTTTTTGTTGAGTTTTTTCATAGTAAAATTTGGTTCCACCATTGTTTTTAAACGTAAATAATTTTTATATAGATAATTAGTTTTTTAAATTATACCATAAATCAACAATTTTATTATCTTTATACAGGGGATGGATAAAATGAAAACATTATTAAGTTATAAAAACTCTAGAAACTCATTCTACGCCACATGTTTCGTTAATTTGTTTGATTTGTGTGGTTGATATTAAAAGTGATTAAAAAACTAAAATCTTTTTCAATAACTATTTAATTTAATAACAAGAAGGGTAATGTAGTCATATTACCCATTCAACCACATTTTCTAGTTTTAAAAAGTCAATCAATCATATCAACAATCTCTCTCCTTTTTTTTTAAATCCTATTAATATTTTTTAATTTCAACTAAAATAATACTAACTAATAATTCATCTTTTTTAGATAAATTTTTTTTGTAACATCCCGAAATTCATGATAAAGAATAAACGACTGTTACGGGAAAAGAAATAAAGAAAGAATGAAAGAAAAACGAGCTTGATCGAGTTTGGGCCTTTGGCCAGGTATAGGTAGCGCAAAGAGGGGGAGGGGGTAAAACCCTAGACACCCTCTCCACTCCCCACACTTCATCTTCTTCACTGCAATCTAGAGAGAGTAAATAGAGAAAGCTTGAAGATCACCATTGTAGGCTCCCATCGTGAACCTCTGATCGTTGCTGGACATTGTTAGAGATTGGAGAAGGAAGAATCAAGCATCAACAGGTAACAAACCGTTGCCAGAGTCAATTTCTAGATTTGAAAGTGGGTTTTAGGGTTTATATGAGTTTTTCAATCAAAGATGAGATTTTTACGTATAGATTAGCTTAAAAAGTATATATCTAGCTTCATGGAAGCTAGATATAAGTTTTGGACTTAAAAAGATTGGAACTTGGATAAAAAACGGAGCATTTGATTAAGAACAGATGAATCGTCCGAAATCTCCATGAATGGTCCGAAAACTCTTATACGTCCGAAAAGTATGTCGGACACCATAGATTTCGGACAGAACAATTCGATCGAAAAGTACTAAGGAAAGAACAATTCGGTTGAAAAGTATTTTGGACAGAAAGAGTTTTCGGACATATGTTTTTGAATGAACAGTTCTCGGACAAAAGTTTTCGAACGAAAAAGCCATTAATAGAAGATAGTTCTAACACTAGAGTTTTCGGTCGAAATAGTTTTTGGTCGAAAAAGATTTCGACCGAAATAGATGTCGGTCGAAAAAGATTTCGAACATATGGGTTTTCGGATTAGATATGTAGGTTATAACTTTATTTCATTCGTGACTCTTGAAACAGATTTATTAGCATTACACCTAGCTTGAAGTTCAGTGCTAAGTGAGATAAACACAGTAGAAGTCTGGTGAGTTCTTATTGCCCTTTTTCCTAAACGGTTTTGGGCTGACATGCGTACTGTTAAAGAGGTAGTTTTGAAAGATAAAGTATATTTTTATAAGTATTATATGTTTTTTATAAAAATGGAAGAGAAAGTGTTAAAGAGTAAAGTACTATGTTTGAAACGTGTAAGAAAGTAAAAAGTTAAAGTAAAGAATGGCAAAGAAGCTGCATTCCGGTGTAGCTTGATAGTGACAGTGACAGATACCATATTATATGCTTATGTGTTAATATATGTTGTTTGTCTATGTGTTATGTGTTTTAATGGCATTATATTATGTGACGTAGTATAATTGCATAGTAGTTACAGAGTAGTTACAAAGTAAAAAGTACGGCATGCAAGCAAAGTAGAAGTCTCATCCTGAGGTGTGAGCAGGCAAATGAGTCTTCACTTCGGTGTAAGGGAGAAAGTCCCACCATGAGGTGTGGGCATAGCAAAGTAAAAGCCTTACCGTGAGGTGTAAGCGAGCAAAGGAATCTTGCCCTTGGGCACGATCCATATATGATAGTTAAAGTATGTCATAGTCACTTGTCATGTACAAGAGAAACGTAAAGTTGCAAAGAGTAAAGGAGGACACCTTAACCGGTTACCTCAAAAGTAAAGTTTTTAAATGAAAGATGTAACGGTATGATTTTATAATTGTAACGTTGTAAAGTTTTAAAGTAAAGTTAAAGTGTTTTCAAAGAAAGAGAAAGTAAAGCTTATTTTATTTTTATAAAACTAAGCTACCTAAAAGAAAGTTTTACAGTTAGAGTAAAGATAGAACTCACCGGCGTTAGCTGACTTTTAGTATGCATGACAGGTAGAAAAGGTAAAGCAAAAGAAAAGTAAAAGAGCCGTGAGGGCCGGATAGCATGGACATTGGGTGTTGTGATGAAAACTGACATTTCCATTCCCGATAGTTTATGTTTTAGACAACGAGTTACATTATCAATTAGTGAATGCTTTAATTTAAAGACTTCCGCTGTAATATATTCTGATTTCTAGTTTAAGAACTATGCTTGTCATGTTTTGTGTCAACTATGAGATGTACCTGGTTTGGGGCGTTTCAAGTTGGTATTAGAGCTATAGTTTGAGAGATTCAGACATTTACGATAATGTCTAAACTTAAACTGAGAATGGGACAAAGGAAAGGAAGGAAAGGAATGTAAGTCAGAGCAACCAGTCCATGGAAAGATAGTAGACAGAAGGTAGTCAATGTCCTAACATAAAACATATCTATAATGTCTTAGTACAGATAGTAGACAGTTAATGCTTTAGCATAAATAGTAGATAGTACATGCCTTAGCATAGACAGTGGATAGTATGTGCCAACGGTAGAAACTCCATCCCGTTATGTTTTAATTATCTCATGACTATGTTCTAGACCAGGTTACGCTTCCGCGTGTTGAACAAGTTTTTAGTTATGTTGAATGAATTATTCCGCTGCGTTATTTGATATTCAACTTTAAGAACTGTTTGTGAATAAGTAAATCCAACGAGCGGGTTTGGGGCCTTACAGGAAGGTTCTTTGGAGAACCACAAAAAAATTGAGAACCGGGGAACCATGTGTTTCACATGTAAAAAGCTCATTTTCACATGTGAAAAACTCCTTTTTACGTAATTTTGTTTGGAGCTTTTGCATATAAACATATTTAGAAGCCGTTCTAATAAAAAAAATTTAAAAATAAAAAAAAACATTAAAAAGGTTAAAAAAAATCGTAGAAACTAATTTTTTTTTTGTTAGAATATCTTCTTCACGTGTTTATATATAAAAGTTCCGAATAAAATTACGTAAAAATTAGTTCACATGTGAAATTGCATTTTTCATGAGTTTTTTACATGGTTCCCCGGTACCCTCCTTTTTCTTGGTTCCCTTTTGAACCTTATATATATATATATATATATATATATATATATATATATATATGGGAAGGTTTCACTAATAAGTTGTTTTTCACTAAAAAACGCTAAGAAATGAGCCAAACAAACTCCGATTGAGCTCATTTCAGCGGCGCTGGAACCCTCTCGTCAAACCCTAACCCGCCCCCAAAAACCTAAACCCCCTCCACCCGCACCCCCAAAAACCTAAAACCCCCCTCCAACCCCACCCCGAAAAGCCTAAAACCCCCACCCCCCGAAAACCCTATGTATATATATAGGGGACGTATCGGTTGTAAACCCTGAGTTGTTGTGAAAACCATTAAACTCATTTTGGCCACACATTCAATTATGTATATTTTATTTTGTGCCTGAGATTTAATCTAGATTTTTTTTCGTTTTCTTTTTAAAATACATAAAGCTCCCCCCCAAAAAGGTAAATGAGTCATTTGACATTCTTTCATATAATAAAAAACACTCTATTTATATTTTCTCTCTCCATATATATTTAGATAAGTTAATAACACTAATTCAAGAACATGATTTTTTAAAAAACACTTTTGTAAAATTAGTTTACACATATATATAAAATAAGAAAATTATATCCAAATACACAAATTTCTTAAAAAAAACATATACACAAACTAGAAAAAAAAATTACATCCAAAAACACAAAATGTCTTTACAAATACACAAAATGTCTTTACAAATACACAAGTGTAAAATCAAAAATACAGAAATATAAAATCAAAATATATGTGTACCAACAAAATAAACAAGTGTAAAATCAAAATACACATGGGCAACTTGCAAACCTATTCCCTCTTAAGAACTTTTTTTTCATCTTTGATGGTGGTTGATCAGCAAAACAAGAAACCAATTCAGTGTACATGCTTTTTTTTCCTTTACGCAGCCCTGTTCAATGTACAAAAACCCATTCAGATTTCAGGAGGAAGGTTATTACTAGCTAACCTTGAATAGGATTTTGCTGCACGAATAACCTACAAGAGGGATTAAAAGATTAGTTTATGACTTTATTCATTTTCATACCTTGACTTTTAATCTCAAAAAGAAATACTTTCAATTTGAAGATCAGAATATATTCAAATCTTTGGTCAGAAGTTAATAAACTGTCATATATATGAAAAAAAAAAAACTGTGTAAAAAAAGGAAATAGATAATTATGAAATAAAAAAGGGCAAAAACTTCCAAATATTATTGTAAAAACCATTCAATTAATAATAAAACAAAATTAGAAAATGGCTGTTATTGGACGGTTGTTTTGAAGAGAACTCAGAAACAAGCTAGCAAGTAGGTCAAGTTTGGTGGTTGTTTTGTGTCATCGAAGAACAAAGGAGAAAAAACAAACACAAGCAGGCGAACTGTTAAAGAAGCAAGCACACAACTCATCCTTTTGGCGGCTGTCGAAGAAAATATAAAGAGAGGCTAAACGAGATCTGACCTGAGAGACGAAAGGGATGGCTTCGCGTGTAGAGAGAGATTAGCAGTTGGACGGCAGCGTGGTGTAGGTGCAGGATCTGGTACTCGAGTGTAAAGAGAATGATGAGCGGTCTGTGATTGGCCGGTGGTGGTCGATGAACGCGGTTGGTGGCTGTCCGGTGGTGGTGGATGAAACGACAGAGGGGGAGTGGTGGAGATCTAGGGTTTGAGTTGGGTAGAAAGAGAAGAGAGGTGGATATTTATGACACAAATGACATAAATACCCTGATGGCATTAAAAAAAAGGAAATTAAAGAAAAATAATGTGTGACTCATATTAAGTTTAAGAGTTTTCACAACAACTCAGGATTTACAACCGATACGTCCCATATATATATATATATATATATATATATATATATATAGAGAGAGAGAGAGAGAGATCCGTGTACTATACGGGTTGAATACAAATAATAAAATAAAGAGTATGCTTTAAATTCTGTATAACTAAAAAAATCTATACTAATATAACCAAATCAACTTTAGAATCATAGAGTAAAATATGAATCTATATCTATACTATCTAATAAATAAAGATTTTTCTATGTCACGTGTCGCCTTCACATTCATTCTCATTATTTTTTTCCTGCCTCTCTCACTTATTAAATGCACCTCTATCTTTTAATAATAATATATTTAAAGAAAAAATACTAATTATACTAATAAAACATTTATTCTAAATTATCTGTTATTATAAAAATTAAGAAACTTTGAAATATAATTATATAACTTTTATTTTCAATAAAATAGTATATGAAAATCAAATTACATTAAATAGTAATTAATATATTTTCGAAACCCAATTATATATTTTGAATTTTGTTTTCTATCCTTATTATGTAATATATTTTTGCATCTATAAAATATATATATAAAGATTTAAAAATTTTATATATTGATATTTTTCTTCCCGTATGTACTACACGGGTTCTAAGCTAGTACATGAATATATTCAAACAAAACATTAGAAACCGATTTGTTGGTTAATATCTTGGCTTGTGAGTTGCTGCACTTTCGGAAAGCCAAGGTTATGATTTGGCAAAGTTGATTGCATATAACTCATCTCAAACAACTGTCGTTGACAAAAGAACATGTCAATTGATACACCACTATGACAAAAATCATACACAAACAACTTACCATATTGCTAGATTCATGATCAGCCTCAGCAGTCAAACTGAATGGATTGCAAGATTTTATTTCATGCCCATGTGATTGTACTCCATCCTGAATATAAAAGAAACTAATATAATGAGCATAAATTTAGACACAAAAAACATAAACATATTAGATTAGAAGTATCATGTACCAGGACAGGGAGTTTATGTAAAGAGTCTATGATACGGACGCTTGAAGAGCAACCCGGGAATGCTAGTTTTGGAAACGACCCGTCAACCCGTGGCTAGGAGGAGCCGCCGGTTTTATCGTCACCCATCCAACCCTTTATTTAAGTTTTATCACTTTAATTAAGTGTTGATCTTTTCCTTTATTGTCGTGATTTTATTCCATGTTTATCTCTTTAGTTTTCCTAATTAAAAACAATTGTAATCATAGGTTGGATGGTTAAGTTTTGAAGAAGAAGAATTTTATTGAACATTGTTTTTTTGTTCTTTGTCATTCGGTTGGCCGAAGGCAGGTTATCACGCTAGGGTTTCTAGCGCCGCTCGTATACGAATCCGTATCAAGTGGTATCAGCAGCTCGGGTTACTCAGGATGTCTGCGCATGGGAGAGATCGTCATCATCAACACCGTAGATTCGCTGCCGGAGGCAACGATCAAGAACAACGTGATCCTCGTGACGTTGCTGAGATTGAACGTCTCCAACAACGGGTTCGTGATCTTGAACTCAATCAGTTTCACAGGGAAGATGACTCAGCTACTGAGTCGGTTATATGGGACGAGGAGGACGACGGGTTTCACAACATGTTGGGTCGCCGTCACCATCGTAGCCCACCGCCAACACCACCGTCGGACCCCATTCGTGCTTTGGGTATTCGTACAGACATTCCAGAATTCGAGGTCAACATGCAACCAGACGATTTCATTGATTGGCTTCAAACCGTGGAACGGATATTCGACCTCTGGGATGTTCCCGACAATCTCAAGGTAAAACCCGTAGCTATTAAGTTAAAAAAATACGCGTCGTTGTGGTGGGAACATGTGCAGAAACAAAGATATATGGAGGGCAAATACAAGGTAGAATCGTGGGACAAGATGAAGCGGTTATTACAGGCGAAGTTTTTACCCATTAATCAACGCCAAAACTCCTTTTTTGGATTATCACAATTTCCGGCAACAATCGATGTCCGTTGAGGACTTTATTGCTGAGTTTGAACGCATGCGTATGCGTTGCGGCGTGGACGAAGATGATGAACAGGTTATTGCTCGGTTTTTAGGGGCACTCCGATCGGATATCTCCGATGTGGTCCAGTTACAACAGTATTGGTCGTTTACCGACGTTTCCAGGTTAGCCCATCAGGTGGAGAAATAGTTCTTGGCAAAGACTAAACCAAATAACGAGTCCCAGCCTCTTCACGAACTCCCGCATCGGCTACGTCACAGACACGGGGCGGCCCAATCAAAGCCGACCCCACCTCTCCTCCGGCGATAACATCTTCCGAACAAAGTGTACGTCTAAGGGTAAGATTTGTACCGTTATAATTGACGGGGGAAGTTGTGAAAATATTGTAGCAACTTCAATGGTGGAAAAACTCAATTTACCGCTACAAGACCACCCCGAACCATACCAACTTACGTGGCTCAAAAAAGGAAATCTCCTCAAGGTTACTCATCGGTGTTTGGTTCAATTCTCCATTGGTAGAAATTATATGGATGAGATATGGTGTGAAGTCATCCCAATGGACGCGTGCCACATTTTATTAGGACGTCCGTGTCGGTACGACCGTCGAGCTAAACACGACGGGTTCCGCAATACCTACACATTCAAGAAAGATGGCCTTAATATCACCTTAGCACCCTTCGATCCTAGAGACGAGGGGCCGAAATCCATGCTAGTAACGAGATCCGAATTCACAGGACTCACAACAACTAAACCAGATCATATTATCTTCGGTCTCTTGATTGTCGAACGTCCTAATTTCATGATGTTTTTCCTAAAGAAATTCCCGCAGGTTTTCCACTTGTACGGGAAATACAACATTGTAATGACTTTTTACCGGGTGCAAGCATACTAAACAAACCCGCTTATCGGATGAATCCGAAGGAGTTCACGGAATTGCATCGCCAAGTAACCGAACTTCTGGAAAAGGCCTCATTTGGGAAAGTATGAGTCCATGTGCCGTACCGGTTCTCCTAGTTCCAAAGCCGGGGGGTGCTTTTCGGATGTGCATTGATAGTAGAGCAGTTAACAAGATTACTATCAATTACCGGTTCCATATTCCAAGTTTTGATGACTTAATTGATCATTTACATGGTGCAAAGGTCTTTCCCAAGCTTGATTTACGTAGTGGGTATCACCAAATTCGCATGAGGCCCGGTGATGAGTGGAAAACGGCGTTCAAAACACGGGATGGTTTATATGAGTGGATGGTTATGCCATTCGGATTGTCCAATTCACCAAGTACGTTTATGCGGTTAATGAATCATATTTTCAAGCCTCTTATCGGTCGTTGTGTTGTCGTTTATTTCGATGACATTTTGGTATTTAGCAAAGATGTGGCATAACACTTCAGCCACCTTCGGGACGTTTTCACGGTCCTCCGGGAACAAAAACTATATGCGAATGAAAAAAAGTGCCACTTCTTGACAACGGAGCTTATTTTCTTGATGACTTAGTTGATCATTTACATGGTGCAAAGGTCTTTCCCAAGCTTGATTTACGTAGTGGGTATCACCAAATTCGCATGAGGCCCGGTGATGAGTGGAAAACGACGTTCAAAACGCGGGATGGTTTATATGAGTGGATGGTTATGCCATTCGGATTGTCCAATGCACCAAGTACGTTTATGCGGAATGAATCATATTTTCAAGCCTCTTATCGGTCGTTGTGTTGTCGTTTATTTCGATGACATTTTGGTATTTAGCACAGATGTGGCACAACACTTCAGCCACCTTCGGGACGTTTTCACGGTCCTCTGGGAACAAAAACTATACGCGAATGAAAAAAAGTGCCACTTCTTGACAACGGAGCTTATTTTCTTGGGATACTTGGTGTCTGGCAACGGCATACGCATGGATGAGTCCAAAGTTTCAGCCATCACGACGTGGCCCACACCACAATTGCTTTATGATGTTCGAAGTTTTCATGGGCTCGCTTCTTTTTACCGCCGTTTTATTCGCAATTTTAGCACTATTGTGGCTCCTATTAGTGAATGCTTAAAAAGTAGTAAGTTTACTTGGTCCTCAGCCGCACAGCACACTTTTGATGCTCTCAAGACCACCATCACCCAAGCACCCGTTCTTGCCTTACCAAGTGGAATGTGACGCGTCGGGGTTGGGAATGTGACGCGTCGGGGTTGGGAATTGGGGGCGTATTGAGCCAACACCGGCCCATTGCCTTCTTTAGTGAAAAATTGAGTGACACAAGACGACGGTATAGCACATATGATAAAGAGTTTTATGCTATTGTTCAGAGTCTTGACTATTGGCACCACTACCTTCTTCCCGGTGAATTTATTCTCTACTAGGACCACCAACCACTTAAGTTCATCTAAGGCCAGGCAAAGCTAAATCCACGTCACGCAAAATGGGTGGAAACTCTTTAGGATTTCACGTTCGTTATAAGGCACAAAGCGGGTTCCGCGAACACGGTCGCCGACGCGTTAAGCCGTCGGCCGGCTCTCACGACCTTGGTCATTTTTTAGGTAACCGGTTTGATTCATTTTCTAATTTGTACCAGGATGACCCTGATTTTCATAATATTTGGCAAAAGAGTAAAACCACACCATATCAATGTTTCATACAAAAAAAATGGACTACTTTACAAAGGGAATCGTTTATGTGTTCAACAATCATCGTTTCGGGAGGCAATTATACTCGAATCAGGTCATTTTGGGAGAGCAAAGACGATTTCTTTGGTCCAAGATCGTTTTTTTTCGAAGCTATTGAAGGACGTTTCAACAATCTTGAAGAGGTATCGTGTGTGTCACATTGCAAAAACTCATCACACGAACCAAGGGTTATATACGCCGTTGCCCACACCCGCTCGGCCTTGGGAGGATGTTAGTATCGATTTTGTGTTGGGCTTGCCATTAACACAATGAAAAAAAGATTCAATTATGGTGGTCGTTGATCGATTTTCTAAGATGTCTCATTTTATTTCGTGTGTAAAGAGTTTTAACGCATCTCAAGTGGCGCGTCTTTACTTTGCCGAAGTTGTACGTCTGCATGGGGTTCCAAAGTCTATAACGTCCGATCGAGATGTGAAGTTCATTAGTCATTTTTGACGAACGTTGTGGAAGCGTTTGGGTGCAACGTTACAATTTAGTAGTTCACACCACCCGCAAACCAACGGTCAAACCGAGGTGACAAATCGGAGTTTGTGTAATTTACTTCGAAGCCTTGTCGGTGATAACCCAAAACAGTGGGATCTTGTTCTACCTTAGGCGGAGTTCGCGTATAATCGGTCTAATCATAGCTCGACAGGACGTAGTCCGTTTTTTGTTGTCTACGGGTGCAACCCATTTACCCCGCTCGATCTGGCTCCTTTTCCCGAGCTTGAACATTTTAGTGTAGAAGGCGATGAGCAAGCAACCCAGATTAAACTTTTGCATGAACAAGTCCAGGAACAAATCGTTAAACATAATTTGCAATATCAAACGAGAGTTAATAAACATAGGCGAACGGTGGTTTTTAACGAGGGGGATCTCGTTTGGGTTTATTTGCGTCGTGAGAGATTTCCGCAAGGGCGCTTCGGGAAGCTTCGTCCAAGGGCTGATGGTCCTTTCCGTGTTCTTAAACGCATCAATGATAATGCTTACAAGATCGACCTTCCGGGTCATTACAAGGTCTCCGCCACATTCAACGTTGCAGATTTGTCCCCGTATGTACCGGGTGACGAAGATGACTCGGGGTCGAGTCCTTTTCTAGAGGGGGAGGATGATACGGATCCGGGTCCGCTTGAAGAACAACCCGGGAATGCTAGTTTTGGAAACGACCCGTCAACCCGTGGCTAGGAGGAGCCGCTGGTTTTATCGTCACCCATCCAACCCTTTATTTAAGTTTTATCTCTTTAATTAAGTGTTGATCTTTTCCTTTATTGTCGTGATTTTATTCCATGTTTATCTCTTTAGTTTTCCAATTTAAAAACAATTGTAATCATAGGTTGGATGGTTAAGTTTTGAAGAAGAAGAATTTTATTGAACATTGTTTTTTTGTTCTTTGTCATTCGGTTGGCCGAAGGCAGGTTATCACGCTAGGGTTTCTAGCGCCGCTCGTATCCGAATCCGTATCAGTCTAATGATCCAAATTCATGTGGTTTTGTGCTAACAAAAGCAGGGGATCTAGTGTCCAAATCAGCTTCTTTCATCTTGAAATCCTGTAAATTGATACAAAAATGTCAAAAAAAGAAAAGTTTTTCTAACTAAAAGCTAATACCTCGGATAATCCCTATGCCAAAAATGGATCAAAGGGTATGGTAGATTCTTCAAACGAACTCCATGACTGCTAGGCAAAGTTAGGGTTAAACAAACCTATGCCTCTAATTATGTTTTAGTAGACAAATATATTGCAAAGATAATAATATAACACACCTGATTATCGTTCTTTACACTTACTGGAGTACCTAATTAAAAGCAAGAACTTAAAATGATCTAGTTTTTTTAAAATAAACAACAACAACAATGAACCCAGATTTGGTAAAAGCAAAAACTTAGAATCATGTAATTTTTTAAAATAAACAACAACAATGAACCTAAATCTGATGTATGTGACTTTAAACTGAAAAAATAGAACATAAACAACAACAATGAACAAAAAACTGATCTATATGACTTTAATCGGTAAAAACCCACAATCAAAAGCAATCAGCGCCTCTTATAGTTTCATTTAGAGAGGAATATGTTACATCTAGGGATGTAATTCATGTAGTTTATTAAGAATCCAAACAGAATACCTTAATCAAATTTGTTACAAACAAAAACCCTTATTCGATTTACCTGAAAGTAAGCGCCGCCCCTGGTAAGAAGCGGAATTGATTTGCCGGAAGGTAGAGATGTGAAGAATCGAGCAAGCTTGGAAGCATGATAGTAGAAGAAGACGACGATTGAAGATGGGGATGGTGGGGAAGGGAAGGAAAGTGTTCATAATTGATATTTCTAAGGTTGATTCTTGACCTGATTTCACGCCGTTTCCATTACATTTTTCAAAGGAAATTATAATGCTTATAAGGATATTGAAGCAGATCAATTTGGAGAGATTAGTTTGGGAGTTATTGACTTCTTGAACTAACTCCCTAAAATGACGGGACAGTTGTTCCTTAATATTGTTCTTTTGCGAAAAAAAAAAAAGAAATACGGATTTCCAGAATGGGCGGGAAAACTTTGTCAAACAATTGTTGTGGTGATGCCACGTGTCAAAGGAGAAATTGCTTTATTAGGTTAGATATATATATATACTAGGATATAGACATGTGTATCACACGGTGTTTTATAATAGAAAAATGAAATTACAAGTAAAAAAATTTACAATAGTTTGATTATAGAACCATAAATTGAAAAACTTTTACAGATTTGAAATTTGATACTTTACCTTTTACAGATGAAACACCAAAAGATCCCCCACATGAATCTCACTTCCTTCAGTATCCATCATAATGGCAACATCATACCCTTTTCTCTTCATTCAACCTCCTTGCCTTCCTAAAAGTCTATATTTTTTAAATTACAAATGTAAGGCGCTTTCAATATCCTGAGTTCTCGAAGGTCCGCCACGGTCGCAAGGGAGCACGGCCTGGGTTAATACTTAAAAAAACCGAGACATTGTACATAAAACCAACAATGTATACCTGTTTAGCGGTAGATAATGCTCCCGAGACAGAATTGTATGCACACGAACAACTAAAAAACTACGAAAACTATAAATCCATGGTTATCATATATGATAAATCTAAACAACTAAGTAACATTTGAACCATCAAATGGCTTATCTTAAACATAAAACCAACAATGTATACCTGTTTGGCGGTACATAATGCTCCCGAGACAAAATTGTACGCACACGAACAACTAAAGAACTACGAAAACTATAAATCCATAGTTATCATATATGATAAATCTAAACAACTAAGCAACATTTGAACCATAAGATGGCTTAGCTTAAACAAAAGATTTAAAGAATGTCGTGAAGATTCTGTGTTTATCTGTTCCAACTCCAACCAACTTTAAGCCAAAAACGCTTATGATCACTGAAGAAATTCAAGACTTAAAAAATTGATTCGAAGGCTTCTTAGTTTTTCATATTTCAAAAAATGCTAAAATTATTAGTTACCAAATTATCAGATTTGATTTCATTTAAACTCCTCTTATTTCAAGGATACACATATGCACCATCTAATCTTCCCTTTGCTCTGTTGTAGTAATATATCAACACATTGAGTGATGTCAAACTTAGCACTATTTTTATTCTATTACTACCATGGTTAAAAAAAAAGAAAAAAAAAGTACACTCTAGACTTAGCTTCCTTTTAGTGATTTTCTAAGCCAATTTTTGGAAAATCAAGTTTCATAAGCTAAATTGTGAAGATGAAGACATGTTAACTTTAGTGCGGTTTCAACTAAGTGTTACCTTCTTATCTTGATGAGAAGAATCATAACTATGATGGTTATCATTTGACATAGAAATCACAATCGAATATTCCAACCGCTCAACACCGTTTGATTCGACCTGATTTTCCGATGCACCGTTCTCAACAACCTTCATTTTGAAAAATGGCTTTCTGTCCAAGACCCATCCTATGTTCCTGAGTGAAAAAAAAAAGCAAAAGATATACATGTAATTTAGTATAAAATTTCTAAGAAAATAAGCATTATAGGATTCTTTGATGAGACTTTAGTATGAAACTTTCATAATACGCACCTAAATGAGTGAATGACAGACCCCATGCTGTAAATTAGCAATTGAGTCTTTAGGTGCTGTAAAAAAATGTCACATTTTCCTAGAAACAAACCAACCCTAATTGAAAGTCTAGAAAAAATGGGTGAATATCAGAGATTCAATCATTAAAAAACCAAGAACACCAAAGTCAAACACACTGACTTTTAAAATTAGTCTTCGTCATACAGTCATTGACTAACAAAGAAGACAACGTTGATTGTCTTATATCAGCGAATGTCATCCTCTGATATTTTACTACATCCGATATTACATCGGCATCAGTAGGATAAGCATTCGTAATCATATTAAAACAATCAATCGATAAGAAAAAAAGCCCATATGTTAAGATACGTAAAGTGCCATACCAATTTTTTAAGACCATAGTCATACACATCTAGCTGTCAATGTGGATTTTGCCAAAAATAATTCTTCCTTATTCGCCCATGTCGAACCAGATCTTGCAAAGCTTTAGGTCTGTCTTGAACCATAATCACTACATAACTCTTATGATGGCTCAAAGACATTCTTGGATCATAATCAGTTGAAGCACTCACTAAATCACTGCATTTGGATCAAATTACAAAGATCGGCATTGGATTCAAACCGGCCACGAACAACCATCCAAAATTCACCTTTAAATTATAATGAAGATTATGACCTGCATCAGAGGAAGCAGAATGCCTTAAGCCCAACTTAAACAATTAAGTTAACTCAACCATTTCATTACCGTCATTAATAAGCCTTTATCGAAGAAAATCAGGACTTGCTAGAATGTAATTCCTTCAATGAGAAGATCCTCCATGTTGATTCTTTCTTCTCCTTCACTTGAATGTTTAGTTCAACATAAGAATTATCCACAATTAGCAAACAAAATCAATAAATATGTAAAATATTATTAAAATATTAATCAAAGTTCGTAAAAATGACTAATTTCCAACCTGATTGCGACTCAAGAGACATTTCTCCATCTCTTCCTCAGGACAATCAAAGAAAAGAACAAAAATCGGGTACAATTACAGTCTGTAAATCATGAAATTTGTATAATGGTCAATCTGAAGTAAAACCCCCAATTATATCACATAATAGTTGGCATGGAAACATGTCAAACAACGATGGAAATACTTACCCTGAGAATACCAAGTCCTGAGAAGGATGGAAACAAACATCCATGAATGAAGCACGATGGCCTCCCAAACAAACCCTAAACCTTAAACAAAAATCAAGATGAAAGTAAAAATTCCAAAACATTATTATCCGATTTCGCTTTCACCTTCCTGAAAACGATGTCACGTTCTTGTCGGTGAAACTTTCGTAGGCCATCGGAGAAGCTGAAAGCAGAAAAAATAATAGTTCCAGAAGAGGAGATTGTCAAATCTGAGATCTAGAAAACATACTTACTATGATAATCGTGTAATCGACTGAAAAATTTCAAGAATTAGGTTTTGATCGATCGACGGATTGAGGAAGGAGATGAGGATGTGTCCGATATAGGGTTTTTGTTTATGATGTTATATATGTCGGGTGAATGAAAGGATCCACGAGTTAGATTTCAGGTCATTGAACCCGCGTGTAATACTATCCGGATATTTTAGTTTGGGCAGAAAAATGGATTTGAGGAAAAATGTGGTGGTGACATGTCGCATCCAAAACCTTAATTTATTAGTATGTATAGATATATAGGGGGAGGTTCAAATAAGAATTAGTTTTTCGCTAATAAATCTAAGAACTGACAAAAACCTTAAAAACGATACAAACGAACTCCGATTGAGCTAATTTCAGCGGCGTTGGAACCTTCTCGTCGAACTCTACTATCTTAGCTTTTAAGGTTTAGATTTTACGTTTCAATTTTAGGGTTTTAGCCTTATGGTTTAGCTTTTAGGGTTTAGATTGTATGGTTTAGGTTTTTGTTTTAGTTGGGCGTGGGGGGTATAGGTTTTTGGGGGTGGGTTTAGGTTTTGGGGTGGAGGGGGCGTTTAGGTTTTGGGGTGGTGGGGTGGGGGGGGGGGGTTTAGGTTTTGGGGGGTGGGGTGGTGGTTTTAGGCTTTTTGGGGTGGGATAGGAGGGGGTTTAGGTTTTTGGGGTGCGGGTGGAGGGGGTTTAGGTTTTTGGGTCCGGGTTAGGGTTCGATTAGACGGTACCCGCTTCTTAGGATTTCTTAGCGAAAAACCATTTATTAGTGGAACCGTCCCCTATATATATATATATATATATATATATATATATATATAGGGGATGGATATTCTAAGAAGTGAAAAAAAAGTAGGAAGTGTAGGAAGCCACCATGAAGTGACATATGTCCAAGGAGGGGACCAAGGGGGAAGACAAAATCGTGAGAAAACATGCGTTTGATTTTTCAAATGAACAAAATATGCACATGCAAGTCACATGCATATTCCTCCATATTTTTTAAACGTTCGTAACTTTTTAATGCGTTATTTATTTTTTTTTTAAATTTACACCATAATAACGAGCGTTTTTTTATCATTAATATGAGTACACTATTGTTATATAAAATTTTAAAAAAAAATTACGTGTTAAGTGATGTTTTTTATTCATGGTGTTTTTACACTAGATTGTACAAACTCTATAAAAACATCATAAAAAACGACGTACAAATACCATAAAAACGTCATAAATTAAAAAAAAATCATAAAAAACATTTAAACTGGACATTTTATGGTGTTTTTGAAGTGAACGTGTTATAGTGTTTTTAGAACTGGACAAGTTTTTGGTGTTTTTGAACTGGAGGAATTTATGATATTTTAAAAGAGCTTGTTTCATCTGGAAAAGAAAAACACTATAAATAAAACACCTAAAACAATTATGGTAATGGCGTCGAGAAATGCGTTTTCTGTTTTCTGCTTGATCACGTGCTCCTGCAACTCTCGCATTCATAGAGCCGAGCACCAAAGATAACGATTTCTCAAAGGTGTTGGAGAATCTGAAAAACGCATTTTCTGTTTTCTGCACAATTACAGTTCAAAACACACCATAAAGTTGCCCAGTTTAAAAACATCATAATACACCGGTTCAAAAACACTATAAAAGAAACACCTAAAACCATAATGGTAATTGCGTGAAAAAAACACCATAAAACACATTTTCTGTTTTCTACACAATCATAGTTCAAAACACACCATAAAGTTACCCAGTTTATAAACACCATAACAAACCCAGTTCACATACGTTTTTTTTCTGTTTTTCACACGATCGGTGATAAAAAAAAACACCAAAAAACTCCATGAAAAAGAGTTTGCACAGTTCAAAACACACCATAAAGTTGCCCAGTTTAAAAACACCATAAAACACATTTTCTGTTTTCTGCACAATCACAGTTCAAAACACATCATAAAGTTGCCCAGTTTAAAAACACCATAACACGCCCAGTTTCACATGCGCTTTTCTGTTTTTCGCACGATCAGTTATCAAAAACAACAGAAAACTCTATGAAAAAGGCACCATGAAAAAAACGTCATGAAAAAAAAAACAGTGAAAAACGTCCATGAAAAACGCAGTGAAAGGGTCATAAAAAAGCCATGAAAAAACGCAGTAAAAAAACATCATAAAAAAGTTTTGAAAAAACGCCATAAAAAAGACACCATGAAAAAAACATCATAAAAAAACACAGTAAAAAACGTCCATGAAAATCGTAGTGAAAAAACATCATAAAAAAACGTTATGAAAAAGTCTAGAAAAAACGCCATGAAAAAACACAGTGAAAAAAGTCTTGAAAAAACGCCATGAAAAACGTATTGAAAAAACGTCATGAAAACGCTGTTAAAAACGTACAAACCCAGTTCAACGATTTTTTATTTATTTTTAAATATAGCAAGACCATACTCGTTTTAAAGATTAAAAAACGCTTGATTTTATAGTATATTTTTTAAAAAAAAATAATGACGTATAAAAAAGATATAAACGTTTAAAAAATGAAGGTGAAAAATGCATGTGACTTACATGTGTATGTTATTTCTCTCTTTTGAAAACAATTACTATTATACCCTTCAAGGCTTAAAATCCCTTCTTTTTTACGTGGCTTTCTTAGAAACCCTCCATCTCCAAGATCAAGGGCTCAAAATCCTTGCTACACTTCCTACACTTTTTTCCCTTCCTAGTGGAACCCTGTACAACACACGGGGCGAAAAATATTATAAATAAAAATTTTAAATTTTTATGTATATATTTTAGAGATGTAAAAATGTATTACATATATTAAGGATAAAAAAATTCAAAATATGTAAAAAATTAATATATAATTGCGTTTCAAAAATATGTTAATTACTATTTAATTTAATTTGACTTTCATTTACTATTTGATTTAAAATAAAACTTATTTGATTTAATAAGGGATAATTTAAATTAAAAGTGTTTTATTAGTATAATTAGTATTTTATTTAAAAATATATTATTATTAAAAGATAGCCGCATATTTAATAAGAGAGAGAGGCAGGAAAAAATGATAAGAATGAATATGGAGGCGACACATGTTATAAAAAACTTTTATTTATTATATAGTATAAATATATATATATATATATATATATATATATATATAGGGGGAGGATCAAATAAGAATTAGTTTTTCGCTAAAAAATCTAAGAAACGACAAAAACCTTAAGAAACGATATCAAACGAACTCCGATTGAGCTAATTTCAGCGGTGTTGGAACCGTCTCGTCGAACTCTACCATCTTAGCTTTTAAGGTTTAGATTTTACGTTTGAAATTTAGGGTTTTAGTCTTATGGTAAGGGTTTAGCTCTTAGGGTTTAGATTTTATAGTTTAGGTTTTTTTTTTGTGGGGGTGGGGGGTTTAGGTTTTTAGGGGTGGGTTTAGTTTTTTTTAGGGGGGGGGGTTTAGGTTTTTAGGGGTGGGGTTGGAGGGGGGTTTAGGTTTTTGGGGGTGCGGGTGGAGGGGGTTTAGGTTTATGGGTCCGAGTTAGGGTTCGATGAGACGGTTCCAACGTCGCTGGAATGAACTTAATCGGAGTTCGTTTGACCCACTTCTTAAGATTTCTTAGCGAAAAACCACTTATTAGTGGAACGTTCCCTATATATATATATAAGGGAAGAGTAAAATGAAAACCCTTTTGAGTTGGAAAACCCCACCACAACTATAAGAAGGCTAAGAAGTAATCTTGACCATCAAATTTAATGATCAAAGGTTGAAATCAAAGTGTAAAAAAAGGGTGGAAGGGTATTTAAGTAATAGCCACTTTTTTTGTTTTTTTTAACTTCCTCTACTTTTTTAAACGTTCATAACTTTTTCATAGGACACTATTTTTTAAAAAATTACACTATAAAATCAAGCATTTTTTGTCTTTAGTTTGAGTATAGTATTGTTGTATAAAAAAATTTCAATTTAAAAAAGTTTAAGAAATTGTGCTGTGTTTTTCTGGGTATAATATTTGTGCTGTATTTTTCTGTATTTTATTTTCCTGTGCTGAAATTGTGTGCTTTATTTTTGTGTGCTGAATTTGTGTGATGTATTTCTATGTGATGTAATTTTGTAACTATGCTAACTTGTGTGTTGTATTTGTATGTTGTACTATTGTGTTGATTCTTTATGCTGTATTTTCAGTGTTGATTTATGTGTTGTTTTTTTCAGTGCTGAATTTGAAAAAGTCACCTGTGCTTTATTTTATCCAACACAAATCTTTTCTCTTTAGTTAAAATGTAGCACATTAAAAAAAATTCAAGCATATCGAGAAATCATAAAAATCCACCACATTCATAAGAACAAGAAATCCAATAGAAGTTATAGTCACATTGGCCTTTTAATTAAACTAAAGCATTGATAGACCAATATAAAAATGTTAAGACTTAAGAGCTAAAAAAGGTTAAGTTCAGTACCTAAAGTTTTTAGTCAATTAATATGTGCCTAATTTGGTAGCATTTTTTAAAAATAAAAATTTAAATCATCCATACATCAACAAAACGGTTCAGTGGTAGGCAACAAAAAACTTATGCATCAAAATGTTGTTTTGTACTGGTTTGATATACTAGTTTTGTTGTGCTGGGTTAGCTAAGAAGAGCAAGTCACACAATTAACCGTGTTGTTTTGGTGTTGTTTTATAGTAAAACAGCACAATTAATTATTATGTTTGATGTTGTTTTACGATAAACCAACACAGTTAATTGTGTTGTTACACAATGCAGCACAGTTAATTGTGCTGTTTTACCAGAAAACAGCACATTTACGTAAAGTGTCACAATTTCATTAAGTGTCGATTTTGTTTTTACGAAAAAAATATAGCAATACTATTCTCGAATTAAAGGTAAAAAAAACGCTCGATTTTATGGTGTAATTTTTTTTTTAAATAAGGTCGTATGAAAAAGTTATGTACATTTAAAAAAAGTGAGGGAATTTGAAAAAAAGTCAACAGTTGTGGGTTTTCTAAGAATGCCCCACACCCCTTATTTTTCCTACATTTAAATCTCTACACTTGATTATCCAATTAAATGGATGACATTACTTCTTAGGCTTTTTAACCAAATTACACTTCTTAGTGGAACAATCCCATATAAAAGAGTTATACTAAGAAGCATAAAATCCTTGAAAAGTCTAAGAAGCGTTTGGACCTCTCTGATCAAATCAATCAATGGATAGAGATAAGGTAATGGCATGATTGTAAATTGAGTCCACAATTAAACCGTGGAACACATTAAAGGATGGGCAAAAGTGTCTTTTTGACTCCCAAAATTATTTACGAATATTGTTCTGAGAAATCAAAACATTTAAAAGATGAATCAATTTAAATTTTTAGGCGAGAAAAATTAGGGATTACAATGCGTATAGTTTGGATTTAAATCAGAGATGATTGTGCGTATTTTCATTTTGTGTGTTCTTCACATTCTGCTGAATTAGTTTATATTCTTTTCCATTGTTTTTGGGAAAAGGTATGATGAACTCTTCTAAGCTTGGGAAGAAAAATGGTGGAAAGGGGAAGGCATCTGTAAATCGGGTTGCTGATGGTACACTAATAAAACACATTTATTTTAAATTATCCCTTATTATAAGAAACTTTGAAATCTAATTATGTAACTTTTATTTTCAATCAAATAGTAAATAAAAGTCAAATTATATTAAATAGTAATTAACTTATTTTCAAAACCTAATTATATATTAATTTTTACATATTTTGAATTTTGTTTTCTATCCTTAATATGTAATACATTTTACACCTGTAATATATATATATATATATATATATATATATATATATATATATATATTCAAAATACTTAAATAATATTTTAACAATTAAAAGAAAAAATAATTTATAAATTATGTGATTGTTTTACAGTGGTTAGCACAGTTATCACATAAATAGTTGGTTAGTATTTGAATTCTTCCCTATATATATATATATAAAGATTTAAAAATTTTATTTATTGATATTTTTTGCTCCGTATGTAAACACGGGTCGTAAGCTAGTATATATATATATATATATATATATATTAGTTTGAGGTTCTTTTATAAAAACATGAATTCACTCCTTAAAATGTTGACAATTAACATAAACTCCGTGCTTAAATGAGTTCTAATGAACGCCCTTACTAAAAAAATAAACGCCCTGACTAAAAATGAATGCCCCCCGGCTAAAATTCTTGACATTTTATACGAATCACATTTAACACATAAATCATATGTTAAAGTCCATTCAGAAAGAACAAAATTAAAGACATAAACCATATGTTAAACTCCATTAAGGAAGATGCATAAAACCGACTTCCATGATATACGTATTAAATTGAAAAAGAAGAAAAGGTTGGGTCCATAAACACAATTCACCATATGGAATTTGCCATTGCTTGAAGGTTAGCGCATACAAAAAAACCCACTGATCTTGGATTCTAATACTTCGACGATCTGAATTGGAATAAAAAAAAACCCTGAACTAGATATATGGTAACTCACAATCCTAATTTTAAGTTAAATATTGCTAATATGAATATTACCAAATATAATTATATTATGTCAATTACTAATTTACCCTTTTTCTTAAAAATAAAAAGATGCCACATGTCGCAATAAGAAGGCTTCCTAGGCTTTTTAGAAAAAAAATGTCATCTTAGCATAACCCTACACTATATATACATAGGAAAATGATCAAATGTGAAACAACTTTAAATGTGTAAACCAAAAAATCAAATCATGATCATATATTTATTATAGTTAATAGAATGTTTGACTTTTACGGATTGGATTAAATTAAGATGAAAATAAATGTGCGGTCAGAATTTGGTTTTTTGATTTACGAGTTGTAATATCCCAAAAATAATAACGGAATGAATAAACGGGTTGTGGTACACGACGAATGGAACGAACGAGGCCCGATGGGCCCGGCGAACTTGGATGGCGAACTTGAGGGGAGGAGTCTCCTCCCTTTAAATAGCCAACACACTCCATTTTCTCTCATTTGCAAAATCTAGAGAGAGAAACCGTATAGAGAGAAAGTGTGGGGTCGACTCGAGATTGCAAGGGAAGGATTCTCCGGTGCTCGTGAAGATAACCTCTGAATCAGAAGCTCGATACAGGTAACGGTTTGACCTAGATCTGAGTTTTTGTTTACTTTAGGGTTTTGGATAAAAAGATGACGTTTTTACGTATGAAACTTAGAGATAAACATAGATTTGAACTTTAGAATGTAAAATGAACGTTTGGTACGTAGAAAGTATGGGTCTTGACAAAATCATATCCACATGCATGGATCTAGGGTTTTTGAGGAAGAAGACAGCCCCACAGGCGAACTTGTTAAGTTCGCTGGAAGTCCATAACAGGCGAGCTTGTGTAAGTTCGCTGAAGGGTAAGTATAGGCGGACTGGGTAAGTTCGCTAGGCATGTTCGCTTGGTTCTATTGGGCGAACTTAGCCCTAAGTTCGCTTAGTTTAGTATGGTTAAACCGATAGAGTCGGGATTAGGTCTGATGTGTATTTAACTACTCAATCCAGATCATACGTGACATTGTTGGGCCTTTGTTTAGGACAATCGAGACTAGCTTATCAAGTGAGTTCTAGAAGCCTTTATTTAAATGTTTTAAATAAATATTTTTGGGCTGGTGAACATACATAACGATGTGACTGTTTTATAAAACGATCTTTATGAATGATGTATGTGACGTTTTATGAAATGATGTTTATGAACGATGTTTTGAAGGGAAAGGCTATGAAAGAAGTGTTTATGAAATATTTTGCCAAAAGAAGTTTATGAAGTGTTTACGAACGAACAAATGATTTTTAATAAAATGTATAAATGCTTTAACAGAAGTTTTGAAGTAAAAGAAGTGAATGTTTATGAAAGTCACAAACGAATGAATCTGCCATGTTTTCCTACGAGAATTGAGGTTATGGGTATGGGGAGTATGTTATGGGCCTTACCTTTATAAGAGCCTATATGGCTGACCAACTGGGGTGATGACGGTCACCAAGGGGATTCCCATGATCCTTGAAGTTGGTACGATTTACCTCGCGGGGTAATCGTGCTTGAAGTTTGGTGTGGAATGGTCTAGAGGTAACGAGCCTTAGATTTATCCGCTGGTATGTATGATTGGTTTTCATAGAGGTAACAAGCCTTAGGAGACCTAGTGTCCTACAGGTAACGAGCCTTAGGTTCCTCCGCCGGTATGCGATGTATGGAATTGACGGTTACGAGAAGGCGCATATTCGGTTCCTGTTGACTTATGTTATGATGTTATGATGTTATGATATGAGGTTATGTTATGTTATTGCATGTTCTCGTACGCTTTTTATTAAATGAAGTTGAATGTTATGTTTTTGGCAAATATTTGAAGTTAATGTTTTATGTTAAAACTAGAACTCACCAGCATAGATGACTTTTAGTATGCACATTCATGTTAAGGATAGGTATAGAAGGTGAACGGTGATGTTTGGCTGGAGAAAGGAGTTACTACGTTGATCATGAAGACAGACATCCCGTTATGAGTTGATTATGTTATGTTATGTTTTAGACAATGTCTACGCTTCCGCATGTTGAACATTGTTTGATATTATGTTTGAATGAAAGTTTTTTTCGCTGCGTTATTTGATATTCAAGTTTAAGAACCTATATGTTTATGAGTAAATCCAACACGTGAGGCCTTTCGAGTTTGGGGCCTTACACGAGTTCACAATTGATCTTTGCCCTATATATATATATATATATATATATATATATATATATATATATATATATATATATATATATATATATATATATAGGGGAGTGATCAAGAGAAAACCACAAAGTTAGGTGAAAACCGAGAAAACCACTAAAAGCCAATCAAATAATTTATAGATTTTTTTATTTTTTTTTAATTTATTTCTAAGTGTATTAATGTAATATGAAACAATTTACCAAAAAAATATTTTACGTATACGTAACCGCAATTGTTTTGTTTTCTGTTTACGTATACGTAACACTATGTGTTATGTATACTTAGGCCAATACTTAAATAATTTTTTGGTAAAAATGTGTAATATTAGATTGATACTCTTATAAATAAATAAAAATAAAATAAAATAAAAAATAAATATTAGTATATAAATGGTTAAAATTAGTTTTTTAGTGGTTTTCTCGGTTCTTGCCTAACTATGTGGTTATCTCTGGAACCCTCCTATATATATATATATATATATATATATACACACAACAAACAATACAGATAGAAGAAGAAATAGATCTAGATAAAAACTAGTAAGAATGTGAGAAACCAACAAAAAAGAAAGCATGGATATGTTTTCTTATCTAGAAACAACTCTAGGCTCAACAGCCTTAGGGATATGGCAAAGTAAAAAAGCCCACAGCTCAGACCAAATAAACAGGCTAAAAGTCATAGGTGATAATCCTTATAATTTCACATCCCAAATAAGAGTTCTTATTTTAGGAGTAGACCCGGCAAAAAATAACAGTCTACTACAAGATACAGCCATTAGAAATTTAGAACAACTAAGTATAGCTGATATGAATGAATTTACACTAAATTTTACAAGGTTATTAGCACAAACAGGACAAGTCATGGACGATAACCTATGTGACAAATATTTTATAAAATTAACAGGAGATTTAGGAAAAACTATATATATGTATATATATATATATATATATATATGGTAAAGATCAAATAAAAACCCCCTTTTTCATGTAAAAACTCTAAAACATATTTCAACCGATAAGAATTTCACATTCTTTTTTACCTTCCATGATAAAAAGGGTAATATGGACTTTTCACTGCATTACCTCATTGATTACTATACTTTACCAATGAATGTACTCTCTATAACTTTCCCCGTTACTATTTTTCAGATTTTTTTAGCACACTTTAAATTATAATTTTCTCTTTCATTTTAATTGTCTTCTTTCTCTTTTTTTTTTTATTTTTTTATCATGAGTGAAGACAACTTACATCCCTTAGTGGTTCTTTGTTCGATCTTGATGAGGATATGTCATTAGAAGCCAAGATACACGATTCATTAACAGATGCCCCAGATGTTGGTTCCGACAGCGTAGGTTCGAATATTTATGGTTTATTATTTTTAAATTCTTATATGTTATTTGTTTTTATCATATTTTCGGTATGCTTTTAATTTAAATATTTCTTTTACCCTTATCGTATACGTTTTTTTAATGATGTTTAAGATATTTACCACGAACCACCTGTTTTATATTTTGTTAAGATTCACAGAACATTCGCATCACAAATTTTGTCTAATAATTATGTATCATCCAGATACCTTTATGTTACCTCACCCATAAACTTATTTTTTTTATGTTTATTGAATCTAACAATTTTTCATCAATGTAATTATTCATATTACATTATTTCGGTACATCAATGTAACTAATATATCAATGTAATTATTCATATTACATGATTGTAAGGCCTTTTTTCCAGGTAATAAACAAAGTCATCAAGCTCTAGCATTTTAATTAAAAGAATGCAACATAGCGGAAGCGTACTATAAGCTAAACACATAACATCGGAAGTCTTAACATAAGGAACGTTGTCTTAACACATAATTAAATACGTTGGATGTCAGTCTTGTGCCAGGTAGCCATCACGCCTTCGCACGTCTCTTCTTCTTGTTACCTGAATTGCATACTAAAAGTCAGCTAACGCCGGTGAGTTCTAGTTTAACACATGAAGACATAAACATTATTTCTTGTCATACTTTCATGAGTACAAATATATTTACATGTATAGAGGAAGTTTTAAATACAAAGTTTTTTTTGGTGAGAAGCGTAAAACGTATTTTGAAGCATTGATCTAGGAAATCAATGGTTAAGATCAAATGTGATTGTTTTAATTGTGAAAAGATTTCGAAAAAAAGTAAAATTGGAATAGCCTATCTTTGTTGACTTTTTACAAATTCCTCCATTTTTTTTAAAACAAGCATAACTTTTTTATATGACATTATTTTTTTAAAAAAATTGCACCATAAAATCCAGCATTTTATTCTCTTTAATTTGAGTATACTCTTGCTATACTTTAAAAAAAATGACTTTTTTTTAAAAGATCGATGTGCTGTGCGTATACCATACGTGATTATGGTCATATGTATAACATGTGTGATTACGTGATTACATGATTATGGTCATGATTATAACATGCGTGATTACGTGATTATGATCATACGTTATTATAAATCATGCGTGATTATAACGCGGACGCATTTACCCCTCGCCCACTTAACCCGTGTCGCATGCTGGTGCCTTCGTATGCTAAAACACTTTGTACGATAACATGCCCCTACATGTATATATATATATATATATATATATATATATATATATATATATATATAAATATATATATATATATATCATTTCAATTCTTTCATTTATATTTCATACATAAGTGAGTACGCAAATAAATTCATACATACTTACATCCATTTGCTTTACATATAAGGGTGATCAACCTGTCATTTGTTTGTATGTCACAAAGACAAACGCTCCGTCCTACCGTTGTAGTCCGTCCTCCATGTCCGTTCGACCAACTTTCGGTCGTCCGTCCGTCATGCAATACCGTTCGGCCAACCTTCGGCCGTCCGTCATACCGTACTACCATCGTAGTCCGTAATTCACCCGTTTGCCCTAAGACATCCATTTCCCATCAGAACTATTTATGCAACCGTGCAACGATTGAGGGACTGACTCCACCGTAGTGGCCTTAGTTTAGTCTACCTTTCTAGAGTTTTAATTCTGGCTACATAATAGTCGAGTTTTTGTCCGTCTACCGAAGTAGCCGTTATCATCGTTTCCGTCCATAATATTCATTCATACATAGCAAGCAATATATACATATATATATATATATATATATATATATATATAAAGCAAGATTTCATTTCTTCATGTAATGATGTACTTTCATTTCACTCTTTGTATACATACGTGTCATTCTTTGTTCATCATTCGTTTTCATATATCACGTATGTTCACATTAGCATTCATATCATTCATTCATTTAATGTACATACTTCAGGCCTAAAAACATTTAAAATGATTTGCACGTAACATATAGGGGGCACATATAACTCACCTGATGAGCGGTCCTTGAAGTATACGAGCTGGTTTAAGAGCGTCACTAAAGTGACACATAATCTGTATAATCAAGTCATACAAGATAAGCTGATGAACTTAAACGACACTAAGTGTTTCTATTCTTGGGGTTAGGCGAATCCATTAGTTTCACTTTATATGGGCTGGGCGAACTTATCAGTTTCACTCCATTTGGGCCCAGCGAACTTACCAGGTTCGCTTGAAGTGGCCTAAACTAAAAATGGGTTTAAGCGAACCTATCAGATTCGCTTGAAAATGGCAGAGCGAACTTATTAAGTTAGTTTGTTTTAGGATCAGGGAACTTACTAAGTTCGCCTGCGCTAGCCTTCTTCCCCACATGAAACCCCAGATCTGGCCATGGCTTTCAATCATCCAAGACTCGAACTTTTTACGTTCAAAACATTCCTTTAGCTTCTATGAACACAGATCCACAGTTTGTTTTCCATTAAACACGTAAAAATCGTATCTTTTGCATCATTTATACTCGAAACCCTAAAGTATTAAAAGACTCAGATTTTGGTCGAATGCGTACCTCCCGGAGCTTGGTTTTCGTTGGTAAACGTTGCTGAGATGATGGTTAACAATCACTGAGCTTGTGGAGCCGATTCACATGCTTCGTCTCTCAAGGTTCCGCCTCTCTCTCTCTAGAAAAGGCGCATGCAAGGAGAAGGAGGAGAGGAGGACTGCTCCTATCCTTATATAGGTGGGCTTTATCGACCCCTACTTGCGAGGCCCAAGCCTGCCTGTTTCCTTCAAGGAGAAGGAGGAGAGGAGGATTGTCAACCGGTTCCGGATACATCCCTTGTGGTGAAGAAGTATAAATGTAATGTCACGTCCCAACGACTCCGTGTAATTGATCAAACATGTCTCGAATGCGTTCGGTATTATTCTGTGCTTTCTTTAAGGCTTTTTCCAATGTAGGATCTTCCCATTTATCGATTTCGGTACAATGTTTGAGTGTTATTTGTGGTTCGGGAGCATTTGTAGCGGTATGTTGTTTATCCATAGACATTAACTAAAAACGATTACAAAAACATTAGTACTTAGATATAATAATATATATATATATACACACACGCACACACACATAATAACTAACCATATCTAGAAAACCGCCTTGAAAAAGTTCATGATTTTCCATTTGAAGTTGGTCGTCTTCATCAATCTATAATAACAAACAAATTTTTATAACACTAAAAAATCATACTAAATTAAAAAAAAATATATAAGATTAAATAGGTTGGCTACCAATTTATAACATGAACTACTAGCGATGTTCTCGCCGTGGAATTGTGGTGACACACTACGCACTTCATACTTCATCAACCTAAAAATCAGTGTCATCACGTAAATATGTGGTGCGCATAACATTGTCGTAATTACCCGGTTCAATACCAACCGAAAATGGAGGTAGGTCATCAAAGTGGTCGTATTCCTCCTCGTTAATGACATTATCAACGCCAAGAATACGTCGTTTACCTTGCAAGACAATATGGTATCTTGGTTTGCTCGGATCCTTGACAAAGAAAACTTGTGTGACATGTTTTGTCAAAACGAATGGTTTAGATTTATAGCCATCAGTTGTAAGGTCCACAAGTGTAAAACCATATTTGTCAACTTGAACACCTGTATTGTTATTCACCCACTTACATTTGAACAAAGGAACAGTTAGTCCAATTCCCAAATTTCTTGTATAACACCGTAATAAGATTCTTTGGCGATTTTTATCATTCTTATGTGACGTCGTCTGTCGACCTCGGTCGTTGATGCTATTATTGTAACTCCACTATTCTACACAACACTTTTTTTTATCTTGATCACTGGTGTAAAACGTTTAACCATTAATGTCATACCCTTGAGAAGATTTAACTCTACAATCTGGACCATGTCCTAACCTTTTCACGGTTTCATCAACATTGGTTTTTGTTACCTTCATTTTCATCCACTTCGAAAACTCTTTGTTTTGAGTGTTTATGTACCATATGTCATCCTCACCAGGGTATGTCGACCGTAACATGTCCTTGTGTTCATTAACATATGGAGCAAGACATGTCATGTGTTTTAGGACCACAAAATGTGCATCGTGTACGTCTGCACGAGATGGCATGAATGTTTTGATACCAACTACCGCCTGACCCTCAAGTCGACCCGAATGACGAGTTTTAGGAACACCAACACTGTCAACGCCCTCCATGTAGCCTGTGAAAAAAACAAATTATTATATTGTAAGTTAACACTAATATATACATATATATATATATATATATATATATGTATGTAATATATTATTGATAGCATTACCTTGGCAGAACTCAATCACCTCTTCAGAAGTATACCCTTCAACAATACTGCCCTCTGGTCGATTACGGTTTCTTACATAACCTTTTAAGATGCCCATATATCTTTCAAAAGGGTACATGTATCATAGGAATACGGGACCACAAGCCTTAATATCTTGTACGATATGAGATATTAGGTGAACCATTATATCAAAGAAAGATGGTGGAAAGTACATCTCAAGTTCACAAAGGGTAATGTGAATGTCTTTTTGCCATTGATCTAAGGCTTCTACATCAATAACCTTTGAGTGAATGTTGTTAAAAAACAAACAAAGCTTTGTGATTGTATGTCAGATGTTATCCGGTAACAATCCACGAACTGCAATAGGAATTATATGTGTTATCAAAACATGACAATCATGAGACTTCATTCCAAGCAATTTACAGTCTTTCATCGACACCAATCGTTTAATGTTTGCTGAATAAGTTGATGGGACCTTAATATCATGTATACATTGACAAAACTGTCTTTTTTCTTCTTTTGTTGTATTATAACAAGCAGGTGGCAGATAAACACGGTCGCCTCTCTGTTCTGGGGCAAGTTCTTTATGTATATTCAAAAGTACCATGTCTTTTCGGACATTAACCCCATCTTTAGTTTTACCCGAAATATTTAATAATAAGCCTAACAAGCTGTCGCATACATTTTTTTTTCTATATGCATAATATCTAGACAATGCCTAACTTTTAAATCTCTCTAGTAAGGAAAATCCCAAAAGATTGACCTTTTTTTCTAGATGGCTCCTTTTTCAACACGAGATTTTTTTCCGAACACAGTATTTAGATTTTCAACTCGTGAAAATGCATCGAACCAAGTCCTCATCGTTTGAGTCTCAATCTCTTCGTTAAACTCATCCTTTTTCTTTCTAAAAGTGTGAGTCTTCGGAAGGAATCTTCGATGTCCCATGTATACAGTTTTTTTGCAATTTTTTAACCATATCGAGGTTGTCTCATCTTCACAAACAGGACAAGCTTTCTTACCCTTCGTACTGTATCCTGACAAGTTACCGTATGCTGGAAAATCATTTATAGTACAGAAAATTATGGCATGTAATTGAAAGTGTTCTTTCTCATAAGCATCGTATACGTTTACACCCGAATCCCAAAGAGTTTTTAAGTCATCAATCAAAGGAGACAAGTACACATCAATATCATTACCAGGCTGTCTCGGGCCCTGAATCAACAACGACATCATAATGTATTTTCGTTTCATGCATAACCACGGTGGAAGATTGTAGATGCATAAAAGAACCGGCCACGTACTGTGACGGCTGCTCATGTTCCCGAAAGGATTAATCATGTCTGAACTAAGCCCAAAATGTATGTTTCTTGTCTCCTTCCCGAATTCAGGATACTTGTTGTCAATGGTCCTCCACTGTGGTGAATCAGCCACATGTCTTAGTTTTCTGTCAGTTACACATCCATCTGAATGCCAACGTAATAGTTTTGCTTCTTTTTCGTTTGAAAATAAACTTTTCAGTCTCGGTATAATAGGAAGATACCACAACATTTTAGCCGGCGGTCCATTTTTTGTCATATCATCGTCAACTTCATCTGAATCTTTTTTCTGTTTATACCTCGATGCACCGCACACACCACATTTATGTTCATTTTCATATTGCTTTCTGTATAACATACAATCATTTGGACATGCATGTATTCTTTCAACTTCCAATCCCATCGGACACATCAACTTTTTTGCTTGGTATGTCGAAATTGGTAATTCATTGTCTTCCGGAAGTATGTCATGCAAAAGCACTAATAGTTGTGTAAAAGTTTTATCGCTCCATCCGTTTTTCGATTTTAAGCTAAACAACTTCAACACAACATCAAGTTTCATAAACTTAGAACTGGTATATAACGGTTGTTCTGCATCTTCAAATATGTGTTGTAAATTTTCTTTTTCGGCATCACCCATATTAGTCTCTATGTCATGTAACATTTCATGGTAATTGTCATTCGGGTCATTTGAATGGTCATCATTGTCATCAAAGTATAATGATTCATTGTTGTATGCACTATCATTAATGTGTAAAGTGTTTGACGACGTGCTTAAATCAACTCGTGATTCTCCATGTCTTGACCAACAATTGTATCTAGGCATAAAACCTTTTTCGAACAAATGTAACTCTATTACATCGGTACCATAATAATATTTAAAATTTTTACATACAGAACAAGGACAACAAATCGACCGACTTCCTTTATTCACGCGATTTGCTTCGGCAACCGTAATAAAACTTCTAACACCCATCATATAAATTTCGGATAGACGAGAAGTTTTGTACATCCAATTATCACGTTCCATATGAAAATTAAAATTAGCAAACAAGTTATGTAAATGTAAGTTAACCGGTGCTCTAAGGCGGCGGATCCTAACCCACTTTTTGAATATTCTTTCTCATATGTATACACTTTAACGTGTTAACTATTTAAGAAAAAATCGGCAGCATTTCCCCTCAACTCCCCAAGTATGTGTATAAAACGCAAACCCGAAGGAGTTGGAGAAATAACTACCAATTTTTTCTTAAATAGCCAACACATTAAAATGTATACACATCCTAATGAGATAGAATATTCAAAAAGCAGTCCCAATGGGGACAATTCAAAATTTATCTCTATTAGATAAATTTTGGACGGGTATTCTCTAAAGGGTTATCTTAAATGTATAAGTATACAACTATATATACCTCATATATATACATATATCATCCACACAAAACACACACACACACACATATATATATATATATACAAATAGATCATACATACATATACATTATATGCAAATATACACACACACTAAATGTGTGTATATATATATAAACACATATCATACATACAAATATTCATAAATATATAAACATTTATATATATATACACATATACAAACACATGTCATATACAAATAGAAAAATAT
The DNA here is from genome assembly GCA_023525975.1 of Smallanthus sonchifolius. Lineage (NCBI taxonomy): Eukaryota > Viridiplantae > Streptophyta > Magnoliopsida > Asterales > Asteraceae > Smallanthus > Smallanthus sonchifolius. Next base: position 94,449,000 of record CM042024.1, on the reverse strand, counting down.
AACCATATAAATATAAAGAAACAAACAATAAATGCATAAAATTAAAATTTTCATACCTTTGCTTGATAATTGAAAGAAGTATTGAAAAAGCTTGAATAAGTCAATCTTTACCTACATATAACAAAATATATTGAATAATACATAATAATATTAAATAAAAATGAAATATAACTTTAACAAAAGAAATAATACCTTTAATAAATGTAAAAGTTGGAGAAAAATGTGAAGAGATTTTGAAGAAATTTATGGGGGTATATTTTGAAGAAATGAGGAGAAATTTTGAGATTTAAAAAAAAGTTGCAGGTTCAATTAAAGAAGAAGGTAGATATTTTTGAACTTGTGAGACATCAAAAGGTGTGGTTTTAGGTTTTCGCACCTTTTGGTATCAAATGGTGCGGTTTTATTGGATTTTACCGTTGTGATATGTGTGAGACATCAAAAGGTGCGGTTGAAGTTGAGAACCGCACCTTTTGATCATTTCCCATTCGCACCTTTTGCCCATTTCTCTACTAGTGGTTGTTTGAGATAGAACTCCTCCTTAATGCAAGCACAAGCTCCTCATCTTTATGTAATTTCGGCCTACCAATGCCTCAACCTGAATTCATCTCCGTTTTAAACAACAGGCTTTTAATGGAAGAAAAAAATTACGACACTGAAAGGCTTGCTAATGAACATAAGGTTCTAAAAAATGCACTCCACATAGAGCAGTTAGCTATCTATAAGTCTGTCATTCAAGTTGTGGCTCAGAATAAGCAACTCTTACTTTTTGTTTATGGTCACGGCGGCACTAGGAAGACATATTTATGGACAACGATTATATGTGCATTATGATCTATAGGCAAGCTAGTTTTGGCAGTAGCTGCATCTGGAATAACATCTTTACTACTCCCTTAAGGGAGAACAACCTATTCTAGATTTAAAATACCGCTAAACTTAACTTGCAAAACTTATTGCTGAAACCTGCCTTATTATTTGGGATGAAGCCCCTATGAGTGATAGACGATGTTTTGAATCGTTAGATAAAACCCTTAAGGATATATTGGATAATCCTTCCAAGCCTTATGGAGGAAAATCTGTTTTGTTAGGCGGTGACTTCAGGCAAACCCTATCTGTGAAACCTAAGGCTTCGACTCATCTCTACCTAAATCACATTTATGGAAGAATTTTACTATCCATACGTTGTCTGAAAACATGCGACTACATAATCCAAATGTCAATGACTCTGAAAAGGCAGAAATTGCATGGTTTTCTTCATGGCTACTTGATATTGGTGATGGTAAATCCGGCATCCCTGTCACTGACAATGAGCCTGACACCAAGAAACTTGAAATTCCTCAACGCTTTCTGTTACCATCCCTCCACGAATCAATACAAAGCCTTATTCACTTTATTTATGATGAAGAAACTCTTGCAAATCCAACAATTACAAGATTCTCAGACAAGGCCATTATATGTCAAAAAAAAAAGACAGCAGACTACGTCAATAACATAGTTCTTGCTATGTCTTACAAGTCAACATATACTTACTTAAGCTCTGACTCCATCGTCCAACATGCAAATACTCAAATTGACAGAGAAGCACTTTATCCAATAGAATACTTAAATACTTTATCTTTTAACGGCTTTCCTCCACATCATCTAGACTTAAAGATCAGTGCACCAATTATCTTGCTAAGAAATATTAATCAGCCTTGTGGTCTTTGTAATGGTACAAGATTGTTAGTTACATGACTACTACCGAAAGTGATAGAAGCATTGGTCATAACTTCTAAAAAGCTGATGGATCAAAGAAGAATTCTGGTGTATTTTCATATTCGAATAATGAAGACATCAACAAGCATATATATATTTGATGATGATGTTGACAAGAGATATAGATGGAAGGGGATAAAGGTTGTGCTAAAAGATAGGAGAGTTCCACGTAAAAAGTAAGGAAATAAATAATTTCTAATACTCCCCCTTAAGTTGGAGCATGTAAGTTTGTAGTGCCCAACTTGTCGAGTAGGAATCTAAGTTGTTCCTTTAGTTAAGAGATCGGCAATTTGCATCTTCGTATCAATGTGAACCGGCTGAATTTCTTGAGAGTCTACCCTTTCTCGGACAAAATAATAATCCATCTCCACATGCTTCATTCGTTCGTGGAAGACCGTATTGTTAGCAATGTGTCGGGCCGCCTGATTATCACAGAATAAGGGAGTCGGTCCGGTCAAGTGCACATCTAGCTCCTTTAGGAGCCATTTGACCCATAAAATCTCACTTACAGTAGAAGCCATGGACCGGTACTCTGCTTCTGCCGACGAGCGGGAAACAACTGACTGCTTTTTCGTTTTCCAAGAGATTGGTGCTCCTCCCAGAAGAAGTAAGTAACCTGTTCGGGATCTTCTTGTGACTGGACATCCAAGCCAGTCTGAGTCACAGTATGCTGTAAGATTACATCATCCCTCTTGCGGAAGGAGAATGCCTTGTCCTACTGAAGCTTTAAGGTAACGTAATACTCTGTAAACAACATTCATGTGGGACTGTCAGGACGAGTGGCCTGTAAATAGAGGAGTATCCCTACTATGCGACGGTACGTGTTAGCATCGACTTTCGGTTCATTTTCACCGTTATCCAGCTTATGATTTTGTTCAATGGGGAATGATCTTGGTCGACAACCTTGCAATCCACAATCTTCGAGGATGTCTAAGATATATTTTCGTTGGCTTAAGACCAACCCTTTTGTTGTGCGGGCTATTTCAATGCCAAGAAAATACTTCAAGTTACCAAGATCCTTGATGCTAAATTGTTTATCTAGCTTGTTCTTTGTCTCTTGAATTTTGGTGGGGTTATTTCCCACTAAAATCACATCATCAACGTATATGAGTGCTTCGATAAAATCGTTTCCTTGTCTTTGAATAAAGAGTAAGTTGTCAGCCTTGGACTGTGTGAAACCGTGTTCAAGCAAAGCATTGGTAAATATTTTGTACCAATTCCTCGAGGCTTGTTTTAGACCATAAAAGGGACTTCCTTAGTCGACATACCCTTGTTTCCCTTTCTTTAGAAAAACCTTGTGGTATCTTCATGTACACCTCCTCATGGAGATCTCCGTGTAGAAAGGCGTTGTTCACATCGAGTTGGTGAATAGCCTAGTGTCTTTTTACCGCTATCGCCAAAAGGGTCCTAACGGTAACCAACTTTGCTACGGGAGCAAAGGTGTTATGGTAGTCTACTCCTTCCATTTGTGTGAAGCCCTTTGCACAAGGCGTGCCTTGTACTATTCAATCTCTCCGTTGGGTTTGTATTTCACCTTGTACACCCATTTAGAGTCGATAGCATGCTTTCCCTCGGGTAGTTTTTCCAGGGTCCAAGTACCGTTCTCTTCAAGAGCACATATTTCCTTCTTCATAGCTTCTCTCCACATGTCATTCTTAACTGCGTGATGGAAATATTTTGGCTCATCGTTTGAATCGATGGCCGCTAAAAAGGCCTTGTGAGATTTGGAAAACTTTTCATAGGAAACAAAGTTAGTCAAAGGGTGTACCGTTGAGGATTCTTGAGTTGGTGGAGTTTCTGCGTGGCTGAGCAACGTGGGTAATTTGACTTCATAGTCATCAAGACGTCTTGGTCGTGTTCTGTTCCTTTTTTCTTTAGCCGGTTCGTTGATCGATTCTTACAAGGTTTCCTGTTCGGTCATTTGATTTTGTGGGATATCATTAGCTGTTTGATTCTCATTATTTGCAACATTTTGTGGTAGTGGACTGGTGCTTTCTGAGCCCTCTTCATTTGAATTTTCGATGTTAGGTGTTTGGCCTAATTCTTCCATCTCATTTTGGTTTTGGGCCTCATCAACTTGGTTCTCACAATTAGCCTCTTTTGAGTCTACTACTTCATCGTCATAAGCCAGCCCAAAAGGGGTTTCCATTGAGCTTGTTTCTTTCAAATTAATGGTCACCTCTTTAAAGGGAAAATTATTCTCATGAAATCTGACATCTCTCGAGGTGATGATTTTCTTGCTTTCAATGTCGTAAGTTTGATATCCCTTTGTACCTTGAGGGTAACCCAAAAAAAATCCAGGCCTCCCCCTTTCTTTGAATTTATCTCCATTTGTTTCAGTGCTTCTATAGTAGGCAAGGCAACCAAAGACCCTTGTGAAATCATAGTCTGGTTCTTCACCGGAGATAACTTCATATGGGGTCTTATTCCCGATCACTTTGGATAGTAATCGGTTGATTAGGTATGCTGCCGTTAACACGCATTCACCCCAAAACTGTTTGGGAAGATTGGCTTCAAACCTAAGAGCCCGGGCGGTATCAAGTAAGTGCCTGTGTTTACGCTCCACAACCCCGTTTTGTTGTGGGGTGCGGGGGCAAGTCCTTTCTAGTATGATTCCTTGTTCGTTGTAAAACTTTAACATGTCATTTGAGGTGAACTCACCACCGTTATCGCATCTAACTCGTTTAACTGACTTCCCAAATTGTGTTCTTATAAAGACCTGGAAAAACTTAAGACATTGACTCGCTTCATGCTTGAATTTCAGTAAGAACACCCAAACACCCCTACTAAAATCATCAACGATTGTTAAAAAATAACTTGCACCCTTAAAGGAGGGGGTGCGATACTTTCCCCAAATGTCACAATGTAACAATTCAAAACACACATTCGTTTTAGTCACACTATCAGAAAATGGAAGTCTAGTGTGTTTAGCCCTTGAACAAGAATCACACAATTTATTGAACGAAAAATTACTAAGGAAATCAATTTTACCAAGCTTTTCGGCGGAAGCATGTCCCAACCTCTTATGCCATATATCACCAGATGTCATCATGGCCTTTTCATCTGCAAACAACCCTATCCGGTACAAGCCCCTTCTCCACTCACCCGCGCCAATTAAGGTCCGCGTGTGGAGTTTTTGCATGACACAAAAATCAGGAAAGAATGTTATTGCCGACTGTAAATCTTTACTTAATCGACTAACAGACAATAGGTTGCATGTGAACTTAGGAATGTAAAAAACATCCTTAATTTTTGTCCCTCCTGGTAAGGTATATTGGCCTCTCCCTTCTACGGGTATAGAATCCCCGTTAGGGATCATAACAGGAGTCTCAAAACGGTTCCGTGTCCTATTTTCAAGAATCTCAATATTGTGAGTAATGTGCTCGGTTGATCCCGAGTCCACGACCCAGTCATCATCATCGTCTTTCTTACCTGCCATACAGGCCATCGGCTTCATTCCTTCTTTGTTAAAATGTTTTAGAAACATCTCATAATGTTTATTTATCAAACCTGGTATGGGACTCGAACTCGTCTCGATACATGCCGCCTTAGCCTTCGTTCCTTCCTGTTTTTGATTTCCCGGCCACCACTCCGGGTACCCAATTCGCTCAAAACACCCATCACGAGTATGTCCGCCTCTTCCACAAACGGTGCAGTGATCAATGGTGTCGCCACGTTTCGAGCCCTTGTGAACTGGTTTATCACGTTGCTGGTTGGAGTTTTCTCTTCTGGTCATAATCGATTTTGATTTAGGGTTTTTTTTTTTGGGTTTTGGTTAACCTGCACTGATACCATCTAAAAAGCTGATGGATCAAAGAAGAATTCTGGTGTATTTTCATATTCGAATAATGAAGACATCAACAAGCATATATATCCGATGATGATGTTGACAAGAGATATATAGATGGAAGGGGATAAAGGTTGTGCTAAAAGATAGGAGAGTTCCACGTAAAAAGTAAGGAAATAAATAATTTCCAATATAACTGGAACAGCCATTGGTCACCGTGTGTACATACCATGTATTACCTTTGTACAAAACGATACCGACTTACCTTTCGTCTTTAAAAGAAAACAGTTTCCAATAAAACTTTGCTACGCTATGACTATTAACAAAAGTCAAGGTCAATCTTTAGGTAAAATAAGAGTCTATTTACCAGAACCGGTTTTTAGTCATGGCCAGCTATACGTAGCTTTCTCAAGAGCTACCTCCGTTAACACTCTTAAAGTTCTCATCCTTCCGTACGAAGACGACAACAACACACAGACCAGAAACATTGTTTACTCAAATTTTCTTGCAAATATCCATTGTATTGATGTTTCGTAAATTTATTTAATAAAATATGTTGAGACATACATATAGACAAATATCTACCTATATCCTCTCCAAGATCAGTTTACGTTATAATAATAAATATGTATATTACCTCTGAATGTAAATACCCTGTTTATCATATTTTTAATGTTTTTTTTGTATTATGTCATATGCCAGGAAAACAGACATGGCATGTAGAAGTGTGTCCTTAGTTAGAAATGAAGACGGAGCACAACCCATAGAGGTGCGGGTTATACGAGAATGGCGTTCATTCGCAATTAAAGATGAGCACTGTTATCTGTTTGTGGATAAGGAGGTACACCATAACATATCTGCATAAAATAGTTTTCATTACTTCTTCCTTTATACACACTTACTGAAATTATATTTAGCAGGGATATGCCATAGAGGCAACTAGCAATGACAGAGATAAATTGTATATTGACTCCAAAATTACCTTACAATATTGCTACAGAATATCAGGCTATCTCTCTGAAAAACCAAGAAAAAGTCACAATGTTGTCCCTGCCCCAGCCACTGTTAGACTTAAACGGGCCACATCTTTCCTTCCCATAAACGGATGCGGGTTCCCTATGCATTACTTCAATTTCCTACCATTTGAATCTTTACCAAATCGGCTAAACCTGAACTTCCTACTCACAGGTCTATGTACTTACATTACTTCAATTTCCTACTCACAGCCTCTAACTTCATACATTATTGCAGATTACATTGGAAGATTTGATGCAGTTACTGCAAATAGTGTAACACTGTCAGAAAGACGTCTTGTCAAGTTTACAATGGAAGACGCAAAGTAAATTACTTAACAAGCATACATTATTAATACATAATCGCATACAACCACATTTTTTTTTCAAAAACGCTGTCCTTACCATTAAATGTATAATTTTACTTTCAGTGAAAACTATATTGAAGTCGCATTATGGGGTGAGACAACTACAATGCTAGATATAGAAAAGACCACTGAAGAATCTTTCCCATGTATAATTGATGTCACTTCAATAGGGTTGCAAAATTTCGTTACGCTCAGCTGGAATCAAGTGTAGCAACCCACCTCTATGTTAATCCGGATATTGAAGAGACACGTCAACTGACAGAAAAGTAAAACATTATTGTCCTGTTTCATTAGTCAACCATATTAAAACACACACAATCACATTCTTAAATACATCCTATTTTGCAGATTTAGGAAAAAATATGAAAACGTTCCTAACAACGAAACAAACAAGTTCACTGTTGCGCAGCTGCTCCAAAAAAATCCAGCACAAAATTCTGTAAGTTTTTATGCCTAATTATATTCCCTTTACTTAAAGTATCCACTTATAATCTAAAAGCAAATTCATAACAACCTATTGAAAACAACCTGTTGGCTTCACAGTTTTTCTCCCTTCTGTTCTATGTATGCTGTTCACCAACAATTTTCTTAAACCAACGTCCTACACCAATTTCAATATACAAACAAATAATTAATATTTACCTAAAACGAAATTACTATGGCAGAGGTATATTTCTTTGTATCGGTCAACCACAAAACCTAAAAACAATTAACTAACTGTGACAGGAAAGAAAATTCACCTGCCTAGCTTCAATTGTTGATTTCGTTGAAGGACGTCAATGGTTCTACAAAGGGTGCGTACGTTGTAATAGAAACTATCTAAAAGGGATGCCGATTGGATATGTGGAGATCACCCGGACGAAGAGCAACCAAAGTACATGTAAGGCAACAACAGATTCCCTAGAAACATGTTTAACAGGTATTGCGTGAACGCAATCGTGGCTGACGAAACAGCAACAGCCACCCTCTTTGATCCAGCCGTTAACTCACTTCTAAAAACTGACTGCTTCACACTGGTCATTGAAAAACAATACGATGACCCAGAAATTATCCCTGCCCCACTACAAGAAGTAAGAGGCATCGTCAAATTGTTTCAACTGCAGTTGAATGAACAACTTCTACCGAGGTCAACACAATTTATAATTAACAAAGTTCTTGAACCAGTGATTACTGTGGAGGAAATCCCACCAGAAATTTCACACCCTCCCGCACCTCAACTAACAATCACACAAGGTCAGTATACCTGATCATTACATATTTTTTTAAACCTATTCTCTAAAAAATAACACTTCCCAACTTATATCTGTAAGATTACCTTTGAAGGTACATAAGAAGGCATATTTGGGACTAAGATTTTCCATATTTTATGATGATTCTTATATAGCAAATGAAATAGACTTGAAAAAGTCCACACATATTTACCTAAAAAATATTTCTTTAACATGAAATTTTTACCTACCCATTTAACTGTCTGCCTATGTTTTTGTAAAGATCTTTGATATTTTTAATATACCTACAAAACAATTTCCCTTAACAATTTTTATATATCCTTTCCTGTTTCAATCTGTTTATAAACATACAATTATAGTACGCTAGAATATTTCAATTTTTTTACATTTTCTATTAAAATCCTTTTATTTACATAGGGAAATTTTAGAGACACCGTCTACTTTTTGAACTACACCTGCCCTAACCGTCACGTATAGGGCTAAATGTGACGTTTATGGAACCAAATGTCACGTTTAGGGCACTCCGTTACCCTTATCCACCAGACTTTGGAATCAGCGCGCCAGAGAATTTCAGGATATGTTGGTGGGTTTTTTTTAGGGTTGAATTGGGTTTTAAGTTTGTGGTGGTGTATATGTCACATATAGAGCAATATGTCACCCCTTACTTATTTTTTTTTAATTTAGTTTTTTGTTTTTATCACGTTAATAGTTTGTAAAAATCGGTAGTTATAGTTTTTAAAATTCGGTCACCTCGATTATCGTTTTGAGATGTAAAAGTGAATATCGACTTATTTTTTTTTTAATTTAGTTTTTTGTTTTTATCACGTTAAGAGTTTGTAAAAATCGGTAGTTATAGTTTTTAAAATTCGGTCACCTTGATTATCGGTTTGAGATATAAAAAGTGAATAATGCCTTATCTTTTGGTTTTTTAGTTTTTATCACGTTAAGAGTTTGTAAAAATCGGTAGTTATAGTTTTTAAAATCCGGTCACGTCTTTTTTATTATAAAACTAGTTTTTGTTTTGATTTTCGGTTTTAGATGTAAAACTATGAGTTTTTTTCGCGTGTAAACTACTCGTAAATAAAATCACATATATAAACATCATATACAACCATTACAAACAATCAAACAAACACAACCAAACAAACACAACCAAACCATATACATCCATTACAAACAACCAAACAAACAAAACCAAATAAAACTGCATAGATAAATACAACGAGTTTGTACATATAAAACAAAAGTACAACTCTATCTAAACAATATATCTACCCCTTCATCTCGTCATCACCCTCCGCATCGGACCCACCCGCACCGGACGTGCTAGCACCGTCGTGGCCCAACCGTCGGGGTGGTGGTCTCAACAACGGCCTACCAGCGGCCGATACTCCGCGCCCATGTGGTCGATGAGCCACTGCAGCATCTCTTCGGTGCGCGTGACCCGGGCCTGCGTATCCCAAATCATATCCAGTGTGGCAGCAGGTAACCGCACGGCATGGTACACGCACGGAGGATGCTGCGGCGGCACCGGCTCGACCGCCGGCTGAACCAGCTCATCCCCCTCGCCGGCCAGCTCCTCAACTTGCTCAATCTGGACCTCGTGCGCAGCCAGTGTGTCGGGGTCCACCAACGGCTCGGGCACCTAGGCCTCCAACATGTGACATTTCGGATTTTCATTCACGCACTTGTAATATATATATATATCATGTAATCATTTATATTTAAATGAAATGCAAGTGTTTTTATTTTTGTACAAAATATATATTTTTATTTTATGGATTTAAAATAATTAAAATTTTATAAGTTTTAAACTTATATAAAATTTTATATAAAAAAATCTAAATTAAAAGGGTTCATGTATATATAAGATAACCTATTTAAATAAAATAATTAACTTTTATAAAAATATTTATAATAATAATAATAATAATAATATAAGTTTAAAAAAGATAATTGAAATTAAAAAAAAATGTAATTAATTATTAAAGTTGAGGGGCTGTTTTGAAAATTTTCAAACTAAAAGGTTTTAAACCAAAAACCGTTAAGGGACTAAACATGGCCAAATCAAACCACAAGGACCCATCCGTAATTATCTCAGGGACTTAATTAAAACAGAATCAAACTTCAGGGACCAATTCTGCCATTTTCCAATTCGCGTTTCCGGTCACCTCCTTCATTATCCGGCGGTCCAAGCCAATTTCCGGCGACATCTCGACACGCCTGTTCCCTGCACCTCGACAGCCGATAAAGGTGTCCCTGACCTCGTCGTCCCCACGCGAGCAAAAGCCCCCGACTAATTGGTCTCCCCAACATTCGAATCGTCTGATCGTGTTTGTGTCCGAAAGTCCACGCCACGAATTCGGCCCCGACAGTCAACCTCCACGCCTGCAAGATGGCTCGACAGATTCGTCTCGTCCAGACGAGTGTCTGGACATACTCAATTGCGTGTTTTATTATAGGGATCTCGGCTATAAATAGCCATTTACGGACCTGCTCGAGCTAGCCACCCCTCCTCCACCCACTCTCACCTCAAATTGAAACCAACATTGTGTTCGTCGTCACTGTGAGAAGCTGTGACCAGAATATCAGAGTCTAATTCCATCCCGAAGCTTGATTTCCCATTCTTGACATTCTCGGATTTAAGACCCTGCCGGCCAGACCCTTCGCGACCAGGTTCGAGCCTCAAATTTGTTCCGTTATCTTCTATTATCAACTGGCAATCTATCCCAATCGAAATCACAACCTCAAACCATCGATTACCGGGCAAACCAAATGTATCAGACACTGTTTGCCGGTTGTCGAGGACCAGCGACCAGGTTCGCTTATGTGCATATCTATTAACTGATACATACATAACCAGCGATGGGCAGTAGCCCGACTGGTTATGCGTGTGTGTGTTTGTGTCTAAGGTCGCGGGTTCGATTCCGGTTGGCCTTCGGCCCAATTTTTTTTCTTCTGTTTTATAAAACTTTTATTTTATTTATTTATTTTATCTCATTTTAATAATTTCTCTATACAATAAAAACTATTACGAGTGGGTTGACTCGTTCGTCTATTTTGAAATCGATTAAACAATTTTTTTTCATAATTAACCCATCTAATTTTTATAAAATTATAAACCCTACAATTTTTATAAACTTGTTAAAATAAATTTTAATATATAATAATGATAACATAACTAAACAAATAGAAACTTTTCTTTTTATTAATTATTATATATAAATACAATAAACATAATAACAAATTATTTAAAATATAATATTTTAACAAGATTAAAATATATATATTTTTGATGTTAAGTTTTACAAAATCATTATCATCTTTCTACCATATTTTATACAAATCAATGTTAAGAAATATTATTATAAACCTATACACATTTAAATACGAATACGCACATATAAAACATACAATAATACCTATTTATCCACATAGGGTTTCAACGTGCTTAGTTTTCAACATCCTTATCACCCGCACTCGTGGATTAAAACATCCTCTAGCCAGGTGAGTTACATAGCCCCTATTTTACATTTTTACATACTTTGGGGTGAAACATTATTTCATGTTACTCAATCAAATTGTTTATACGTGTTATTCATGTGGATTATATGCTTATTATCTTGGGTGTACAATCATTTACTTTAAACACAAGAAAACCAACAGTAATATTAATAGATCTATTGTGTCTGACCAGCCCACCCGTGTAGGGTGTTTATTACTGCATACTCGGATATAGCCGCGTGTTATATTCAAACATATCGGATATAGTGGGTAACTATATTCAAACATACCGGACCTAGTTGTTGTGCTATGTTCAAGCGCGTCAATCAAGGTTTGAATTGTGCTTAGATAAATGATACAACCATGTATGTTATGTTTAACAAGATAAACAATGAGTTGTAAAACGTTTTTATCTACTATTTATCGGTTCCCCTAAACCTATGTACTCACCAACTTTATAGTTGACACTTGATTTAAATAATATTTCAGGTTTGGATATGTGATTGCTTGCTGAAGATTCTACCACTTAAGAACTTATGGACCTAGTTAATTAAAACAATGTTTTGAAACAGACTAGGTTAATTGAATTTGTATTGTACTTGAATGTTTGTTGTCTTTAATTAAATTAATGAATTATGCAATATTTTAGTTATCATGTGCTTTTGAACAATCATTCCATTGTCCGCCTCGATGATTCCGCCATCGGTCGGGGTGTGACAGATTGGTATCAGAGCCATGGTTATAGGGAATTAGGTTATTAGACACAATGACCTAGACTATAACCCTAGGACTCCCTTTTATGTGTTACGTGCTAAATGATTATCTGCTATGTGAATTATTTGTAGTTAGGTATTATTTGAATTTCCCCAAGTTTGGTACATGAGACTTATACACATACATACAAGGCTTTAAAACACATAATACATACTTTACACACACATTTGACAAACAAACGTATGCAAACAAATACACTACCCATCCTTATCCATACTCTTTCCATACTATTTGCAAAATTCCTACACATTTTATACTCATAGACTCTCAAGTCTATTAAAATCTTGAAAATCTCGTCAACGACTTAATTTCTTGAAACCAGTAAAGGACATGTGCAATCTGGAAGGGTGACACCTGTACATTGGGTTTTCTGTCTAGGAAAGCATTTCGTATAAATCCAAATAAACGGACCCGTATGCTTTCCTGGGAATACCTGAAGTGAGTGTTTACCTATAGGCTAAAGCATGTCTCCTTGAAATTTTTGAGAAATTACTTAACGTTGATAAGTCATTGTATTCGCAAGAATACGATCCGAACCTAAACTCAAAATTTTGGGGACATTATAGTAAGATAGGAAGAACTAGATGAACATGCAAAACAAATCATTATTACGGGTGCACACGTAATAACGATTTGTAGTGCATGCAAATCCCGGCGATTCCTATTACGCAAATAATGATCTATGACATCATATCCTACCCAGAATAGATGGCTTACCTCCCCCATCAACCCTGAATAAATACACATACATTGGTACGCGACATGATGAATTCCGCATTTCTGCTTACATTATTCCCACTATAGCTCATGTATACCCACTTTATCTAAAATATCATTGTCTTTTCTTATGGTGTTAGAATGCCTCCTCGACGTGCAAACTCTAGCACTTCTAACCCGGATCTTGCTACTCTTCTTGCTCAACTGGTAGGACAAATGACCCAAGCCAATAACAACAGTGACGGGTCTCACAACATCCAAGGAAACGGTGGTACCAACCCGCCTCAATGCACGTTTAAGCACTTTAACTCGTGCAACCCTACAAAATTTTACGGGACTGAAGGTGCTACCGTCCTACTACAATGGTTTGAAAGCATGGAAAGCACATTCCTAAACAGTGACTGCCCCGATAATCTTCGGGTTCGCTATGCCACAAGTGTACTACAAAAGAGAGCCCTCACCTGGTGGAACGGTGAGAAACGCACTCGTGGTGTTGAGGTTGCTACATCTTTATCATGGGATGATCTGAAGAAAGCCATGACTGATGAATTCTGTCCTCGAAATGAAATGAGGAAGCTCGAGACTGAGTTTTGGGATCTTGCCCAAGACAGCGGGGATAATCTGGCTTACACCACCTGATTTCAAGAGCTGAGCCTACTGGTACCTCATATGATCACTCCCCTTGCTTGGGAAATTGAAAAATACATAGGCGGGCTGCCTATGAAAATTCAGGATGTTGTGTTAGGAAGCAATCCTCCTACACTTGAAGCTGCTATTCGTCTATCCGCTACGCTATCCGACAACCACGTCAAAGCCGGAACCTTAACAAGAAAGGGTTCCAAGAAGGTTGTTTCTACTCTTGCGGCCGTCAAAGATGTAAAGCCCGAGTCTTCTAACCGTAACAAGAAACGAAAGGGTCGAAACTTCGCAGTCGTAACTCCCACCGTACCTGCTATTCAAGTGGCCCCTTTGGGTCAAAACCCGAAACCTTATTTGGGTCCAAATCCCCAATGTCAGACCTGCAAGTACCACCATCCTGCCAACTTACCATGCCGATTGTGTTCAAGCTACAGACGATATGGACACGTGGTCACTACTTGCCGTACCCGTCCTCCCGTCCATCAAGCTGCTCCAGCCAACCGTCCAAACTATCCGGCACCTCTCAATGGTCGGGCATGTTACGAATGTGGAGACCCAAACCATTTTCGTGACCGATTCCCAAAACTTCATCATCAAGGTGGTCCCCAAGGACGAGCGTTTAATATAAACGCTAATGAGGCACAAGCAAACAACGACTTGATAAACGGTACGTTTCTCGTAAACAATCATTATGCATCCATTTTATTTGATACCGGTGCCGATAGGAGTTTTGTGTCTCTTACCTTTGAATCTCGACTTGCTAAACAAAGAACGAAACTTGACAATTCTTATTCCGTGGAGATAGCAAATGGAAAATCTATTACTATAAATTCTGTTATCCGCGACTGCAATCTCGAGCATAATAATCATGAATTCTCTGTTGATCTCCTTCCAATGAAATTGGGAAGCTTCGATATTATAATTGGCATAGACTGGTTATCCAAGCATCATGCCGAGGTTATTTGCTACGAAAAGTGCATTCGTATACCTCTCCCTTCGGCGACACGTTAGTTATTTTCGATGAAAAACCGTGTCGTGGTCTTCAACTCATGTCTTGCACATTGGCACAAAAGTACTTGCGGAAAAAGTACGTTGCCTTCTTGGCCCACGTAGTTGACACGAAAGACAAAGGTAAGAAATTGCAAGATATTTCGATCATTCGAGACTTTCCCGAGGTATTCCCTGAGGATTTACCCGGTCTTCCTCCCCCTAGACAAGTAGAGTTTCGTATTGACCTTGTGCCCGGAGCAACTCCCGTGGCAAAAGCTCCCTATCGTCTTGCACCTTCCGAGATGCAAGAACTCGCAAGTCAATTACAAGAACTCTCATCCAAAGGATTCATCCGACCAAGCCATTCACCTTGGGGTGCTCCCGTGCTGTTCGTAAAGAAAAAGGATGGATCGTTTCGAATGTGCATTGATTATCATGAACTCAACAAGCTTACAATCAAGAACCGTTATCCTTTACCTCGTATCGACGATCTTTTCGATCAACTTCAAGGTTCAACATGTTTCTCCAAGATTGACCTTCGTTCCGGATACCATCAACTTCGTGTTCTCGATGAAGACATTCCGAAGACCGCCTTTCGGACTAGATATGGTCACTACGAGTTCATGGTCATGCCTTTTGGCTTGACTAATGCACCTGCGGTTTTCATGGATCTCATGAACCGTGTATGCAAACCTTATTTGGACAAGTTCGTGATCGTTTTCATTGACGACATTCTCATCTATTCTAAAACGAAAGCGGAGCATGAACAACATCTTCGTTTGATTTTGGAGCTCTTAAAGAACGAAAAACTATACGCCAAGTTCTCCAAGTGTGAATTCTGGCTAAAGGAGGTTCAATTTTTGGGACACATAGTCAACAATAAGGGGATTCATGTGGACCCGACAAAAATCGAAGCGGTAAAGAATTGGAGTACTCCTAAGACTCCTACCGAGATTCGTTCCTTCCTTGGACTAGCGGGTTACTATCGTCGCTTCATCTCAAATTTCTCCAAGATTGCGGTTCCGCTCACTGCCTTAACTCACAAAGGTAAACCTTACGAGTGGGGACCCAAACAAGAGGAAGCTTTTCAAACTCTCAAGCACAAGCTCTGCAACGCTCCTATTCTAACTCTTCCTAGTGGTAATGAAGACTTTGTCGTTTACTGCGATGCATCCAACCAAGGTCTTGGTTGTGTTCTTATACAGCGTGGCCAAGTAATTGCATACGCATCACGTCAGCTCAAAATCCATGACAAGAACTATACGACCCATGATCTCGAGCTTAGTGCTGTCGTTTTCGCCTTGAAAATTTGGAGACACTATCTTTATGGCACCAAATGCGTGGTTTTCACCGACCACAAAAGTCTCCAACATATTTTCAATCAAAAAGAACTTACTATGAGGCAACGACGATGGGTCGAACTTCTTAATGACTACGACTGCGAGATTCGCTACCACCCCGGCAAAGCAAATGTTGTAGCCGACGCCTTGAGTCGTAAGGAACGTATCATGCTTCATAGTGTTCATATTCATAACTATATCCAAGCCCGCATTCTCCAAGCACAACACACCTCGTTTACCGAGGGAAACATGTACCAAGAAATGGCATGTGGTGTAGAACTCTTGCTAGAAACCAAAGCCAACGGCCTATTGTATTACTTGGATCGTATCTGGGTTCCCTATCGTGACGACCTTCGTATATTTTTGATGAACGAGTCCCACAAAACTCAATATTCGGTACATCCCGGAGCTGATAAGATGTACATGGGTCTTCGTCAACAATATTGGTGGCCCGGCATGAAAAAGGATATTGCCCTCTTTGTGGCAAAATGCTTAACTTGTTCTAAAGTGAAGCCCGAACATCAGAAGCCTTCCGGACTCCTCGAACAACCTGAAATTCCCATGTGGAATTGGGAGAACCTTGCTATGGACTTCATCACCAAACTCCCACGCACTTCTATTGGGCACGATAGTATCTGGGTTATTATCGATCGACTCACAAAGTTTGCTCATTTCTTGCCTATTCGTGAGGACTATCGAGTCGAGAAATTGGCTCGGATCTACATCGATGAGATCGTAAGTCGTCACGGAATCCCATTAAACATCATCTCCGATCGTGATTCGCGTTTTACTTCCCGATTTTGGCAATCATTACAATCTGCGCTTGGTACTCGTTTGGATTTAAGTACGGCTTACCATCCTCAAACTGATGGACAAACCGAGCGAACCATCAAAACCCTCGAGGATATGCTTAGAGCTTGTGTCATTGAATTTGGTGGCAATTGGAATTCTCACCTACCACTGATCGAATTTTCCTACAACAACAGCTACCACACAACTATTAACATGGCACCGTTCGAAGCTCTTTATGGACGGAAATGTCGTTCACCGATTTGTTGGAACGAAATTGGTGAAGCACAAATCACCGGTCCCGAGCTTATCCAAGAGACCACCGATAAAATCTCTCTTATTCGTGACAACATTCGAGTAGCAAGGAGTCGGCAAAAGAGCTATGCCGATAATTGACGAAAACCCTTGGAATTTCAAGTTGGGGATATGGTTCTTCTAAAGGTATCACCTTGGAAAGGCGTAGTCCGATTTGGAAAGAAAGGAAAACTTGCACCTCGATATGTGGGTCCATTCAAGATACTCGAAAGGGTAGGGAAAGTGGCCTACAAACTCGATCTTCCTTCAGAGCTCAGCAACATTCATCCGACTTTTCACGTGTCTAATTTGAAAAACCGACGAGAATCTCCACATCCCTCTTGATGAAGTGCGTATTGACGAGAAAATTCACTTTGTTGAAAAACCCGTGGAAATCATGGACCGTGAAGTCAAGAAACTCAAGCGTAGCCGCATTCCCATTGTCAAGGTCCGTTGGGAGTCTAAACGTGGACCCGGGTTCACTTGGGAACGTGAAGACCAAATGAAGACCAAATGAAGACCAAATATCCGCATCTCTTTTCATAGCCTCCACTAGTTGAATTTCGGGGTGAAATTCCTTTAACATGGGGAGACTGTGACATTTCGGATTTTCATTCACGCACTTGTAATATATATATATCATGTAATCATTTATATTTAAATGAAATGCAAGTGTTTTTATTTTTGTACAAAATATATATTTTTATTTTATGGATTTAAAATAATTAAAATTTTATAAGTTTTAAACTTATATAAAATTTTATATAAAAAAATCTAAATTAAAAGGGTTCATGTATATATAAGATAACCTATTTAAATAAAATAATTAACTTTTATAAAAATATTTATAATAATAATAATAATATAAGTTTATAAAAGATAATTAAAATTAAAAAAAATGTAATTAATTATTAAAGCTGAGGGGCTGTTTTGAAAATTTTCAAACTAAAAGGTTTTAAACCAAAAACCGGTTAAGGGACTAAACATGGCCAAATCAAACCACAAGGACCCATCCGTAATTATCTCAAGGACTTAATTAAAATAGAATCAAACTTCAGGGACCAATTCTGCCATTTTCCAATTCGCGTTTCCGGTCACCTCCTTCATTATCCGGCGGTCCAAGCCAATTTCCGGCGACATCTCGACACGCCTGTTCCTTGCACCTCGACAGCCGATAAAGGTGTCCCTGACCTCGTCGTCCCCACGCGAGCAAAAACCCCGACCAATTGGTCTCCCCAACATTCGAATCGTCTGATCGTGTTTGTGGCCGAAAGTCCACGCCACGAATTCGGCCCCGACAGTCAACCTCCACGCCTGCAAGATGGCTCGACAGATTCGTCTCGTCCAGACGAGTGTCTGGACATACTCAATTGCGTGTTTTATTATAAGGATCGAGCTCGGCTATAAATAGTCATTTACGGACATGCTCGAGCTCGCCACCCCTCCTCCACCCACTCTCACCTCAAATTGAAACCAGCATTGTGTTCATCGTCACTGTGAGAAGCTGTGACCAGAATATCAGAGTCTAATTCCATGCCGAAGCTTGATTTCCCATTCTTGACATTCTCGGATTTAAGACCCCCCGACCAGACCCTTCGCGACCAGGTTCGAGCCTCAAATTTGTTCTGTTATCTTTTATTATCAACTGGCAATCTATCCCAATCGAAATCGCAACCTCAAACCATCGATTACCGGGCAAACCAAATGTCTCGGACACTGGTTTGCCGGTTGCCGAGGACCAGCGACCAGGTTCGCTTATGTGCATATCAATTAACTGATACATACATAACCAGCGATGGGCAGTAGCCCGGCTGGTTATGCGTGTGTGTGTTTGTGTCTAAGGTCGCGGGTTCGATTCCGGTTGGCCTTCGGCCCAATTTTTTTCTTCTGTTTTATAAAACTTTTATTTTATTTATTTATTTTATCTCATTTTAATAATTTCTCTATACAATAAAAACTATTACGAGTGGGTTGACTCGTTCGTCTATTTTGAAATCGATTAAATAATTTTTTTTCATAATTAACCCATCCAATTTTTATAAAATAATAAACCCTACAATTTTTATAAACTTGTTAAAATAAATTTTAATATATAATAATGATAACATAATTAAACAAATAGAAACTTTTCTTTTTATTAATTATTATATATAAATACAATAAACATAATAACAAATTATTTAAAATATAATATTTTAACAAGATTAAAATATATGTATATTTTTGATGTTAAGTTTTACAAAATCATTATCATCTTTCTACCATATTTTATACAAATAAATGTTAAGAAATATTATTATAAATCTATACACATTTAAATACGAATACGCACATATAAAACATACAATAATACCTATTTATCCACATAGGGTTTCAACGTGCTTAGTTTTCAACATCCTTATCACCCGCACTCGTGGATTAAAACATCCTCTAGCCAGGTGAGTTACATAGCCCCTATTTTACATTTTTAATACTTTGGGGTGAAACATTATTTCATGCTACTCAATCAAATTGTTTATACGTGTTATTCATGTGGATTATATGCTTATTATCTTGGGTGTACAATCATTTACTTTAAACACAAGAAAACCAACAGTAATATTAATAGATCTATTGTGCCTGACCAGCCCACCCATGTAGGGTGTTTATTACTGCATACTCGGATATAGCCGCGTGTTATATTCAAACATATCGGATATAGTGGGTAACTATATTCAAACATACCGGACCTAGCTGTTGTGCTATGTTCAAGCGCGTCAATCAAGGTTTGAATTGTGCTTAGATAAATGATACAACCATGTATGTTATGTTTAACAAGATAAACAATGAGTTGCAAAACGTTTTTATCTACTATTTATCGGTTCCACTAAACATATGTACTCACCAACTTTATAGTTGACACTTGATTTAAATAATGTTTCAGGTTTAGATATGTGATTGCTTGCTGAAGATTCTACCACTTAAGAACTTATGGACCTAGTTAATTAAATCAATGTTTTGAAATAGACTAGGTTATTTGAATTTGTATTGTACTTGAATGTTTGTTGTCTTTAATTAAGTTAATGAATTATGCAATATTTTAGTTATCATGTGCTTTTGAACAATCATTCTATTGTCCGCCCCGATGATTCCGCCATCGGTCGGGGTGTGACACAACACGTCAAATCTCCTCACCAAACGCCACTGTCCGTCCGGGAACCTCCGGGAGATCCTCATCCCGGTCGTCGTGGCTCGGCCCGCCACGCGCGGGGAAACCGCAGCCATAGGTAGCTCTGCCATCGCACGAGCATATCTTAGGCCTCTGGCGATCTGCGACACGATTTTGCCTCCGACCAACGCCCCTCGTGACTGCCTGTGATAGTAACCGACAAAGTAATCCGCCAGACCACGAGCGAGGTGGCAGGGTGTGTGTGTGATCAGACACCGAAGATAGAAGAGGTCTATGGCGGTGACCTTATCGGTGCCCTTGCCACGTCCAGCAATAGACGTGGCGATCAGCCGATGCATGTAACGATAAAGAAGGTCTCGTATGTGAGAGACCCTGCTATCGGCCCTAAACGCATGGTCACCAATCACAGGCGACCAGACCCGGTGTGCGTCATCTGCCCCCATATAGATAGCCGTGGTGTAGATCGGATCCCGAGTCTCCTCGGTATAGAGGTTGCTGACAACAGCAAACTGTCTAAGGGACATACGATACACAACCCCGAACATGCGGAAACTAACCTCCGCGTCCACCCGTCCCTCCGCAATATCAGTCTCGTCCAGCTCTGGCAATCCCGGCTCACGCGGCCGGAACACAAATGTAGAGTACACCTCGAAGGTAAGCTCTCGGTGTGCGGGCCAGCCCATAGTAAATAGACTATCCCACGGGCTACCCTGTCAAATAATTGTTGTCGCCCTCGCTAGCTCGCCAACCTCATCAAACCACTCCCGTGACAAAACGGTGTTGGGCTCCACCTTTCTCCCTCTAAGAGCCATAAACCGTCGGTGTGTGGAGTACCCGCCTCAAACTGAAGGTGCGGGTAGTTGTCAATCCCTAGAATAAATCCCTACTGCTCATCCTCGGAATTAGACATATATGCGCATGAATCCGTATTTATAATTAATTAAAATGTTTGTTAAACTAACATTTAGGGTTTACGGTTTAAGGTTTAGTTTTACGATTTAAGGTTTAGGTTTAAGCTTAATTAATTAAATTATTATTATAAGATTATATTATTATTATTATTACTATTATTATTATAAGATTATATTATTATTATTATAAGATTATATTATTATTATTATTATAATAAGATTATATTATTATTATAAGATTATATTATTATTATTATTATAATTATAATAAGATTATATTATTATTATAATAAGATTATATTATTATTATACACATATACACACACATGCATATACATATACAACACATATATACACATACATACACATATACAACACACATATACACACACATATATACACATATACAACACATATATACACATATACCACACATACACACACACACACACATATATACCACCGTAAACCACCGTAAACCGTCGTAACCCGTCATAAACCTACACTAGATCTAAGGGCAAATCTGAGGTATTAATCGGTTGAAAACGATAAAATTAGGGTCGTAAAATTACTTACCTGGTTGCGGTAGTCGTCTCCGGCGATCTTTTTCTCCGGCGGTCGTCTTCTCCGGCGTTCCTTGTCTCCGGTGGTTGCGGTGGTGTGTGAGAGAGAGAGACGGTGGTTGCAGTGGTGTGTGAGGAAGGCGGTGAAGGTGGTGGAGGAAGACGGTGGTGGTGGTGGACGGTGGTTGCGGTGGTGGTGTGAGGAAGCGGTGACAGGTTCTGTGGGTTGTGAGGTCTATATGTAACAGATACGAAGCAACCGTCACGTATGGACCTAAACGTGACCGCTATGCCTTTATTGGGATTCCCATAAAGGTCAGGTATGAACCTAAACGTGACCTTTAACCTTTATTGAGATTCACATTTGACAGAGATGTCTGTCACCCAAATAATATCTTCAACCGTCACAGTTGGGCCTAACGGTGACAGATATTTAGCAAATGTCACGTTTGGGCCAAACCTTCACCATTATTATTATTTTTTATTATTGTTATTATTATTAGGTGCCGTCACGGTTGGGCCTAACGGTGACGGATATTTAGCAAATGTCAAGTTTCGGCCAAACCTTCACCATTATTATTATTTTTATTATTATTATTATTAGGTGTCGTTTACAGGTTAACCGTCACGTATATCCGCAATTTTTACGTGACATTTAGACCTAACCGTCACCGTTCATTGCTCACCTTTAGACCTACCCGTCACCTTTTGATGTGTACGGGTCGCGTATTATTACCGTTTATGCGCACCTACGTACACATATTGATCACAAATCGTCTTCAAATATGTTCGTATATACATACATATAGTCATATTACATACATACATGCATGCATGCGTACATACATACATCCATCCATACATACATGTATACAGCTTCCATACATGCATGCATACCTACATACATCCATAGATACATACATGCATGCATACATACATCAATCCATGAATGCATGCATACATACATACATGCATGCATGCATACATACATACGTACATGCATATATACATACATACGTACATCCATACGTACATACATACATATAGTCATATTACATACATACATGCATATTACATATATACATGCATGCATACATACATACATATAGTTATAGTACATACATACATATAGTCATATTACATACATACAAGTATATTACATATAGTCATATTACATACATACATACATATAGTCATATTACATACATACAGGCATATATACATACATGCATACATACATACATACATACATACATACATACATACATAAGGGATATGAATACAATACAAAGGAGGACTATATATACACAATAATGTTTCACATAAGTCCCTAAACATAGATATAAATACATTCTTCTAATATACCCCTGCAGTTCGAGCGGTAGATGAGTGAACACTCAAACTGAATCCAAAACTTGTGAATAGATGACGTGGCAACCCCTTTGTAAATATATCAGCATATTGATACTCATAAGGGATGTGAAGAACACGAACGCGACCAATACGAACTTGTTTTCTACAAAAACGAGATTTCCATTTCTAGTTATTTATTTACTTTTTTCTTTTTTTTAAATGTATAATTATGACTTTTAGACTTTATTATATATATATATATATATATATATATTCTAGTTATTTATTTACTTTTTTCTTTTTTTTAAATGTATAATTATGACTTTTAGACTTTATTATATATATATATATATATATATATATATTTATAGAAATACATTATTAAACAGAAAAGACACTTCATAAGTCAATAATCATACGTACTACTTCAAATGTGTGACAATACAAGAAGTCAAAATGGCGTGCATGTTCGAAAACCATTAGCAGAAGTTCAGATACCCAAAGGTAATTATCGAAGTTAGGACATCTGAACGTCAATAACCGAAGTTCAGATGCTTCGAATAGAAAATACATAATATTAAATTTAAAATATATTTTGATAATTTAATTATTTATGTGCAACGTTAAATCTAACCCTAAAAATCATTTTAATATAATTTATTACTAGATTATTTGCCGTGAAAGAAAAATACAAAAAATGACCATTAAATAATACTATAGTATTGATAAGTATTATTAGTATGGTTTTCCTTTATAACTAAATTTTATTTTATTTATACGAAAAATAAACTATATAACAGATCATTATCGTAAAAAACGTATTATTCATTTATTATTAATATTTCAAAATTTTGTGTTATTACACTTCGGTGTAAGCAATGCTAAAGGAGCCATTACGTTCGCTAACCGTAATCGTTATTATAAGAAACTTTGAAAATCTAATTATGTAACTTTTATTTTAAATCAAATAGTAAATGAAAATCAAATTACATTAAATATTAATTAACGTATTTTCGAAAACCAATTATATATTAATTTTTACATATTTTGAATTTTGTTTTCTATCCTTAGTATATGTAATACATTTTTACACCTACAAAATATATATATAAAGATTTAACAATTTTATATATTGATATTTTTCACACCGTGTGTATTACACGGGTTTTAAGCTAGTTTATTAATAAATCAGAAAGTCAAATAGGTTACGCCAATTAAAGTTTCTAATAGATAGATTTGAAGATCATAAACAATGAGCGTTGACTTTGGTCGGAATGTGGAATCCTAACCCGACGTCTACCCATTACCTCACAGGTCTTAACTTATGTTTAAGTTTTCTACAGGAAAGAGCCTTACCTCTGATACTATTAAATGTAACACCCCGACCCGGCTATAAGGCCGACGTGTCACTTTTACCGTAGTCGGAGATAAAACATAATTCCATAAATATCTGAATGAGCTAAAGAATATTTAATCCTAATAGTTTAGTCATAATTACATACGTTAATAAAGCTGAAAAACTATACTACCAACTATGTTGATTTTTAACTCTCTTCATACTTCCCATTTATCCCGATAACCTGTAAAAAGAAAGAAAAGCGAGGGAGCAAAATGCCACAAACGGATAGATTTGATAAAAGAAATATTTATAATAATACATATAAATTTTACTAATAAAACATGGTTTTTTAAACTTGTAAATCTAAGAGTATTCAAAACTTGTAACTTGTAAACATGTAAGTTCGTATACTTGTAAATTCGTAAACTTGTAAACTCATCCGCATGTAATCCCGTAAACATGCAACTTGTAAACTCATCTACAGGTAAACTCATAACATATAAACTCGTCAACGTATAATTACCAGATTTCAGAGCTTGTGACTTGTAAACATATACATAACAGATTTTAGAACTTGTAACCATATAAGCTTGTAAACAATACTTGTAACCTCACATATAACTCTTTAAATACTTGTCATATCACCAGAAATACTCATCGAGCCCGATACATAATATAAATAGAAACAGGCGAAACATGCTAGCTAGTCCTGAACCGATGTGAGAAGGTGTATGGGCATCATACAATCCAACCACCAGAAATAATATCTTAGGATCGATCCATACGCCTCAAAATATATAACCGGTATTTCTTAGATAAACAGGCGAGGCGCTGTGATTTAGGCTCACCGTCACGGTCGGTGCCACGCCATCGATGCCGCAATGACATGCTTGTGGTCACTCACACAAGTACGGGCGTGCTCAGGTATCAGATTAAAAATACTTTGACGGTATATTTTATAACGAACATAATTAATCAGAACATACGATAATAAGTGATTTTAAACCAAGTAATACCGTATGTAAATATCTTTTCAAACTTCGTTTCATATTCGAAATAAGTGGGCGAATAAACGAATTTAAACAGCCACATGATTTCAAATATGTAAAAGAATTTCCAACGAACTTGATGAAGTTAAATATTTTTAGATACTTAAAATAGAGTTACACAACTGTATATAAAAACAAGGAGATAGATATCCACACCTTAATTACTTGTAACGTGCTAACGTGATGCCAACTTGTTCACGATCATTCGTAATAATCTACATATAAGTTACATTTCCTTTAGAACTATATTTAGATTGAATTAAAATTTTATATTAGTTTAGGGTAATGTTTAAATGTAAAATAATTCTTTAAAATAATAGAATTTCAATTTTTGATTTGTTAAAGAATGTCTATGATCTAAAAACTTTCCTTTATGAATTTTAAAATTTTCAAGAACGTTTAATCGAAAATAGATTGCAAAAATTAATTAAATAATTGAGATTTGTTAATTAGAATACTCTAGTTTGTAACAAAGATGATTTATAAAAGAAACTTTTTAAAGAAATTTGAATTGTATTGATGGTTAGTTTCCATATTTTCAAAGAGAGGAAAAATAAAAGAGGTGTAGGCAACAAGGATAGAAGTGGTGACCTCACCACCAAAACGTTTGAAACTTAACCAGATGGTCCAGGGGGTAAGTTGTTTGATTACCTGGAAATAATAACTTAAACCTCAGCTGGACGTCACCTTCTTCTTCACCTTATTAGCCGGAGAAAAGATTAGTCGTCGGAAAAATCGTTTTGAGTCGTTTGATAAATATCCGAACACCCAGATATGACTAGATGTTACTCAGAAGGTGGAGATAAGTGGTGAATGTATCTATTTGGTGTTTTGGTTCGGTTTTTGGTTCGCCGGAAAATCACGAGTTTTGGATATGAGAGATGAGAGGTATAATCTTTTCGAAGGAACAAGATGGTTATGTCGAGAGTACCCTCACTCTGCTTTTACAACTGAGTTTCCTCCGTGACTAAAGTGAAGACGGTCGGAACGTTGGTAGGCGCCGGGATAAATGGGTGGCTCAAGGATGACAGTCGGCCAGCGGCGGTCACGTGACATAAGTGAACTAACACATTGCTATGCAGATCACGTTACATCGTGGCAAAATCTAACTTGTTGAAATATAACGTTTCACGTGAAGAGTTGCAGTTCCGACGAGGGTGCGGCGCCCCCTTTCTTCCTCCCGAATTCACAAGTCTCTCTCTTCATTAAATGAGTTTTTGACTTTCCATTTATTTGTCTGTTTCCATTTTGTTTCCCTACTTCTATTTGATTGTTTATTTTAATTAGTAATCTTATAATTATTATTTTCTACAAAAACGAGATTTCCATTTCTAATTATTTATTTACTTTTTTTTAATGTATAATTATGACTTTTAGACTTTATTATATATATACTATGTTAGAATCCCGTATATTACACGAGTTGTATATTGAAAACGATATAACTTATAAATTTTTAATACATTCTAACTTGTCAGACTATTATGATTATCTCAAGATATATCAAGTGGAAATGTGTGTATATAACAAATTAGTATTTTTCTTTAATTAGTTATATTTTGATTTCCTATTATATATTCTTATTTAATATAATTAGTATTTTTATTTAATAATATATTTATAATACATGCGTATTTATTAGGAGAGAGAGGCGGGAAAATCAATGTGAGTAGGCATGAGAAAATGACAAGTGTCCATCTTAAACCTTGATTTATTAGTATAGATATATATTTATATAAATACATTATTATTTTATTTTACGTGTTTTACGGGTCTTACAATTATATCCCCCTCAAAATAAATTTCTTCTTTGAAATTGTTAGAAAAATTTGAACCTAAGTCAATAATCATACGTACTACTTCAAATGTGTGACAATACAAGAAGTCAAAATGGCGTGCATGTTCGAAAACCATTAGCAGAAGTTCAGATACCCTAAAGTAATTATCGAAGTTCAGACATCTGAACATCAATAACCGAAGTTTAGATGCTTCGAATAGAAAATACATAATATTAAATTTAAAATATATTTTGATAATTTAATTATTTATGTGCCGAACGTTAAATCTAACCCTAAAAACTACTTTTAATACAATTTATTACTAGATTATTTGTCGTGAAAGAAAAACACAAACATGACCATTAAATAATACTATAGTATTGATAAGTATTATTAGTATGGTTTTCCTTTATAACTAAATTTTATTTTATTTATACGAAAAATAAACTATATAATATATCATTATTGTAAAAAACTTATTAAACATTTATTATTTTATTTCAAAATTTTGGGTTATTACACTTACAATTCGGTGTAAGCAATGCTAAATAAGCCTTACAGTTCGGTGTAAGCAATGCTAAAAAAGTCTTACACTTCGGTGTAAACGAGAAGTCCTACCCTGAGGTCTGGGCAATGCTAAAGGAGTCTTGCACTGAGCAAGCGAGAAAGAAAGTCCCGCCCTGAGGTGTGGGCAACACTAAAGTAAAAGTCTTACCCTGAGCTGTAAGCAACAAAGGGATCAGGTCCTCGGACCATGATCCATATGTGATAGTTAAAGTATGATAAAGTCACTTGTGCTGTACAAGTGAAACGATAGACATACATAGTACAGGAGGACACCCTAAAGGGTTTCCTCAAATCTAAAGTTTTAATAATAGACATAACGTAACAGTGTTATAATTGTAACTTTGTAAAGTTTTAAAGTGAAAGTTAAAGTGTTTTCAAAGAAAGTGAAAGAAAAGCTTATTTTATTTTATATAAAACCAAGCTACCAAAGAGAAAGTTTTACTGTTTAAATCAAAGATAGAACTCACCAGTGTTAGCTGACTTTTAGTATGCATGACAGCTAGAAAAGGTAAAGCGAAAGAAAAGTGAAAGGGCCGTGAGGGCAGGATAGCATGGACACTGGGTGCTGTGCTGAAGACTGACATTTCCATTCCCGATAGTTTATGTTTTAGACAATGAAGTTACATTATTGTTGGTGAATGCTTTAATTTAAAGACTTCCACTGTAATAGATTCTGGTTTTTGGTTTAAGAACTATGCTTGTTATGTTTTGTGCCAACTATGAGATGTACCCGGTTTGGGGCGTTTAAAGTTGGTATCAAAGCCATAGATTGAGAGATTTAGACATTTGCGATAATGTATGAACTTAAACTGAGAATGGGACAAAGGAAATGAAGGAAAGGAATGTCAGTCAGAGCAGCCTATCCATGGAAAGATAGTAGATAGAAGGCAGTCAATGTCCTAACATAGAACATAGACAATAATGCCTTAGCATAGATAGTAGATAGTAAATGTTTTAGCATAGATAGTACGTCGTACATGCTTTAGCATAGACAGTAGATAGTAGACAGTAACTGTTTTAGCATAAATAGTACATAGTACGTGCCTTAGCATAGACAGTAAACAGTGGATAGTACGTGCCTTAGCATAGACAGTAAACAGTGGATAGTACGTGCCAACGGTAGAAACTCTGAACTTGGATGCAAATGTTACTCTGAAAGGAGATGTTCAGAACCTGAGTAGTAAAGTAAATTAGTAATTTCATACCGGTCTCTGTAATTAGTAATTTACCTTACTCGAGGTGTTCTAAATTATTACCTATCATGATAACACGAGCGTTCTTTGTTTGTAGTTGACACCAATGGCTAGAGGATAGAGAGGTGGTCGCATTGGGGGTCGTACTGGTTGTCGAGGCCGACCGCCAGGTAACCGAACACGACATGAGGAAAGTGAACACTCCCGCAACGAGATTGAATCGGTGCACGTGGAGCATAATGACAGTGGGAACCATTTGTCGGTTCATGACGATGACGAGGCGCTTGAGTTGGAGTCGATTGTGAAGGAAGCTATCACGGCAGAGGTTACTTCAATCTTGAAGAAAGTTCTACCGGAAACACTGGGCGAGGCCCTTAAAGAGTTTGATATAGGGAAGAAAGAGAGGAAAGAGGAAAGCAGTAAGAAGACTGAAGTCACTGATAGTGACGATTCTGATTATGAAATGGCAACGCGGGGTTGCCATTATAAGTCCTTTCGGGGGTGTGACCCGCCGAAGTATGATGGACGGAAAGATGCTGTTGCCACTTTCGAGTGGATAGAAAGGATGAACGGGGTGATCAACATTATTGAGTGTCGTGATGACCAAGCGGTCAAGTTTGCCGCTCACTCAATCACTAATAAGGCGTTGAGTTGGTGGAGATCGATTGAAAGAATCAAGTCTTCTGCTGAGATGAAAAATATGAAATGGGATGACATGAAAAAGCTGTTAATCACTAAGTTCTGCCCGCAGAACGAGATTGACAGAGTTAAGAGAGAATTTCTGGGGCTTTGTGCAGGCAGTATGACTAATCGCCAGTACACCTCCAAATACCAAGAGTTGGCTCAGTTGGTTCCACATCTAGTGAATACTGAGGAAAAGACGATCAAGTATTACATCAAGGGATTACCACAGAGGGTCCGTGTGCAGGTGAAATCTAATGCTCCTACGAGCTTTGAATTCGCGGTGTCACTTGCTGGAATAGTTTATGATGATTTCGAATCCGCGGACCCATTGCCTACTGAGAAGAAAGTGAATGTCGTTAAACGGTCAGCTAAAGAGTGGGCGGGGCCGGAGACGAAGAAGCTGAGGATTGAGGATGGGGCTGATTGTGCTAAGTGTAGCAAGATGCACTCTTGCGAGTGCCGAGTTGGGTTGAATATTTTCTATAGGTGCGGAAAGACCGGACACTACTCTCGAGAGTGTCCCGAGGGACAGTCTTGTTATAACTTCAGGATACCTGGTCACATGGCCAAGGACTATCGCAAACCTAAAGCTGATGGTACCGAGAAAGGAAAGGAGGCCGAAAAGCCGAAGGCAAGGACTCGAGCATATGCACTGACACAAGAGGAAGCCAGAAAACACCCTGATGTGGTGTCAGGTACGTTCATCCTTGACAACACTTACATTTAAGTATTATTTGATTCTGGTGCCAGTAGGAGTTTCATATCGTCATCAAAGTATAAAAGAATGAAATGTAAAGTCACTAAGGTAGAACGAACCTTTAATGTGGAAACTGCGGTGGGCAAGACCAGGGTGGTAAATGAACTAGTAGATAATTGCACGATAAAGATACATGGCCATAGATTCCCAGTTAGGTTGTATGTTATGACCTTGGGAGGGTTTGATATAGTTTTGAGTATGGATTGGTTAGCTGCCAACGAAGCCCGGATAGTATGCAGACGAAAGATAGTTCAGCTCAAAGCTCCGGACGCTAGCGAGATTTTGGTTTACGGGGATCGCGACGGTTCATTAACGAACGCCATATCGATGATAAAGGCAGAGAAGTACATAGGGCGCGGACGCGAGGCCTACCTGACCTATGTGATAGACAATCATGTAAAAGTGAAATAGTTGAAAGACATACCAGTGGTATGTAATTTTCCGGAGGTGTTTCCCGAGGAATTTCCTGGGTTACCACCTGACCGGGAGACCGAGTTCTAGATATACTTAGTGCCAGGTGCCTAGCTCGTGGCTAAAGCACCGTTCCGACTTGCACCTCTGGAGATGAAAGAGCTAATGATACAGTTGGAAGAACTTTTGGATAGAGGTTTTATCAGACCGAGCATTTCTCCATGGGGTGCTCCGGTTCTGTTTGTAAAGCAGAAAGATGGTGCCATGCGAATGTGCATCGACTACAGGGAGTTGAATAAACGTACAGTAAAGAACAAATATCCGCTACCAAGGATCGATGATCTGCTCGACCAACTACAAGGCGCCAGATGGTTCTCCAAGATCGATTTGCGGTCGGAATATCATCATCTAAAGGTAAGGGAATAGGACATACCAAAGACGGCGTTTCGCACGCGGTATGGGCATTACGAATTTCGCGTGATGTCTTTCGGCTTTACGAATGCTCTAGTAGCATTCATGAGCATGATGAACTAGGTGTGTAGATCGATACTGGACAGGTCGATGATAGTGTTTATAGATGACATACTTATTTATTCGAAGAGTGAAGGCGATCATGTTTGTCATCTTCGAGAGGTATTAGAGACGCTACAGAAAGAAAAGTTGTATGCCAAGTTCTCCAAATGCGCTTTCTGGCTTAATGAAGTCCAATTCTTAGGTCACGTTATCAACGCGGATGGCATTATGGTTGACCCGATGAAGATAGAGGCAGTGCAGGAATGGGAAATCCTGAAGATGCCAACCAAGATTCGGAGTTTTCTGGGATTGGCAGGTTACTATCGAAGGTTCATTCAGGACTTATAGAAAATAGCTTCGCCACTGAAAAAGTTGACACGCAAGGAGGTAAAGTACGAATGGGTTCAGGCCCAATCTAAAGCATTTGAAGAGTTAAAGAAGAGGTTGACCCAAGCCCAGTGTTGACACTACCCGACGGTAACGAGGACTTGGTGGTATATTCTGACGCTTCGGGGCAAGGGTTAGGGTGTGTATTGATGTAGAGGGGAAAGGTGATTGCATATGCATCACGACAGCTAAAGAATCACAAAGTTAATTACCCGGCTCATGATTTGGAGCTTGCGGCAGTTTTTTTTGCGTTAAAGATTTGGAGGCATTATCTCTACGGGGTGAAATGCACAATTTATTCGGATCACAAGAGTTTAAAGTACTTCTTCGAGCAGAAGAACCCGAATATGCGACAAAGGCGGGTGGTTGGAAGTGCTAAAGGGTTATGACTGTGAAATCTTATACCACTCGGGAAAGGCGAATGTGGTCGCTGACGCCCTAAGCCTTAAGGAGACTCATTCTCCTATTAGGGTGAAGTCGTACCGGTTGGTAATAACACCAGATTTTATGACAGAGCTAGAGAAAGCACAGACGAAAGCGTTAAAGGAATAGAACATAAAGAAAGAAAGAATGGTCGGTCAACATATCAAGTTAGAGATAATCACTCATGGAGTGAGGACTAGATATGGTCGTATGTGGGTACCGAAGGGCGGAGAACTTAGGGCCAAAGTACTTGAAGAGGCCCATAAGTCTCAATATTCCATCCTCTTGGGAACCACGAAAATGTACCAGGATTTGAAGAAGGAATATTGGTGGCCTAACATGAAGAATGATGTGACCGGATACGTAAGCAAGTGTCTGACTTGCTCACAAGTTAAAGCAGATCATCAAAAGCCGTACGGGAAAATCCAGCCTCTGGAAATACCCGAATGGAAGTGGGAGCGTATCACCATGGACTTTATTACAAAGTTTCCCCGCACAGCTAAAGGCCATGATACGATTTGGGTTATAGTGGATCGTCTGACAAAGAGTGCACACTTCTTACCGATCCGTGAAACTTATTCATCGGAGAAACTGGCAGAAGTGTTTATCAATGAGGTTGTGTCTCGACATGGCGTGCCATTGTCGATTGTATCTGACCGGGATACACGATTTACATCGAGATTCTGGAAAATATTTCATGAGTCAATGGGTACAAGATTGAACATCAGCACGGCTTATCACCCACATACGGATGGTCAATCGGAAAGGACCATTGAGACGTTGGAGGATATGCTCCGCTCATGCATTATAGACTTTGGTGGCAGTTGGGATAGTCACTTACCGTTGGCGGAATTCTCCTACAACAACAGTTACCACACCACTATTGGTATGCCGCCGTACGAGATGTTGTATGGTAGAAAATGTCAAACCCCGATCTGTTGGGGTGAGATTGGACAGAGAGAGCTGGGAATTTTAGAGGTAGTCACAACAACCTCTGAAAAGTTTGACCAGATCAAGGCTAGAATGAAAGCAGCGCAGGACAGTCAAAAGTCCTACGCGGATAAGTGGCGGAGACCGATAGAATTTAATGTCGGAGATCAGGTATTATTGAAGGTATTTCACTGGAAGGGGATTATACGATTCAGAAACATAGGGAAGTTAAGTCCAAGATTCGTCGGACCTTTCAAGATACTGGCACTGGATGGTGAAGTTGCTTACCGGTTAGAATTACCTAATGAGTTGAGTGGAATCCACCCTACCTTCCACGTGTCACACTTACGCAAGTGTTTAGCTGACGAATCAGTGCATGTGCCACTTGACGACATCGAGGTAGATAATAACCTCAATTACATCGAGGAACCAATTGCCATACTAGACAGAAAGGAGAAGCGGTTGCAGAATAAAGTGATCCAATTGGTTAAGGTACAATGAAAGCATCGTAGGGGATCGGAAGCTACTTGGGAGACCGAGACAGAAATGAAGGAGTCGTACCCTCCCCTATTTGACTTGTGACAGGTTTCGAGGATGAAACCTTTCGTAAGAGGGGTAGACTTGTAACATCCTGAAATTTATGATAAAGAATTAACGACGCTTACGGAATAACGAAATAAAGAAAGAATGAAAGAAGAAGTGGGCTCGAGCAGATCGGGCCTTGGGCCGATAATAAGTGGCGCAAAGAGAGGGAGGGGGTAAAACCCTAGCCACCCTCTCTACTCCCCCACACTTCATCTCCCTTACCATTGCTAGAGAAAGAGAGAGAGATAGAGAGTAGAGAGAGAAAGCACCATAGTTCACCCGAGACCTTCTCGTTTAAGCCCGTGATCATTGCTGCACGTTAAAGAGGATCGAAGAGGAAGAAATCAAGCATTAACAGGTAACTAACCGTTCTCAGTTTTGATTCCTGTATTGAAATGGGTTTTAGGGTTTCAAAGTGAGTTTTTATAAAAGTTGAGATTTTTACGATGGAATTGGACTAGAAAGCATGTATTTAGCTTCATGGAAGCTAAACACAAGTTTTGGACATAAAAAGATCGATTCTTGGAGCAAAAACGACGAAATCAGCTAAGAACACTTGAATCGTCCGAAAACTCTGAAACGTCCGAAAAATATTTCGGATAGAACTTTTCGATCGGAAAGTATTTCGGACACCATAGATTTCGGACATGACATTTCGATCGAAAGGTATTTCGAACAAGACATTGCGGTCGAAATGTATTTTTGGACAGAAAAGATTCCGGACAAGTGTTTTCAAGCGAAAAAGCCATGTAATAGAAAATAGTTTTAACACACGAGTTTTCGGTCGAAAAAATAGATTCCGGTCGAACAAGATTTCGGACATATAGTTTTTGGATGAAACATATGGGTTGTAATCTTGTTCCATTCGTGACCCTTGAAACAGATATATATTAGCATCCCACCTAGCTTGAAGTTTCAGTGCTAAGTGAGATAAGTTTTCTATAGAAGTCAGGTGAGTTCTTATTGCCCTTTTTTTCATAAACGGTTTTGGGCTGGCATGCATACTATTAAAGAGACAGTTTTCAAAGTTAAAGAATATTTTACAAGAATTATATATTTTTATAAAATGAAAGATAAAGAGTTAAAGAGTATAGTATTATCTTTTAAATAAGCTTTTGAAAGATAACAATGAGATAAAGTAAAGAACGATAAAGGACCGGTACTTCGGTACAGTTCGACAGTGACATATACCATGTTATATGCTTATGTGTTAATGTGTGTGTCACATCTCTAAATTCCACCAACAGAGTTTTACCGTTTTGGAAGGTGACAAACCAGGATCTTAGTCACCAGTTACTTCAAACAACACTATATGTAGGGGTGTTCAAAAAAATCCGAATCCGAAATCGAACCCGAATTATCCGAAAATCCGAATCCGAATTATCCAAAAATTCGGATATCCGAATTTTCGGATTCGGATTCAGATAGTGATTTTCGGATATTTCGGATAATTCGGATATCCGAAATACAAATATTTATATATTTTTTTAATTGTTTTTATTATTTAAAAATAAGAAATTTTGAATCAAAACCCGATATATTATATTTATATATTTTTATATGTATATTTTTTTAATGTTTTTTAAGGTTTTTATTTTATTTTTATAATTTAAAAATATTTTATTTATATATTTTTTTATTTTATTTATATTTTCGGATATCCGTTTCACTATCCGAACCCGTATCCGAAATTCGGATATCCGAAATTTCGGATTCGGATAGTGAAATCCACTATCCGAAAATTTCGGATATCGAATTTTCGGATTTCCGACTTTGAACACCCCTAACTATATGGGACTTGAAATGTAATAACATAAAAGATCAAGATTCAGAGTGTATATGTGGAAGCGTTAAACGAAAGTAAATGTGCAAAACAACGCGCCCAAATCCAAATACAAACGAAACATAAAGATTGTTCAATAGATAATTATTTCAATTGAAGTCCAAGACACATGCATGACTTACGTGATCCTGAGTGTCAACCTGAGAAAACATGTAAGAAAACGAGTCAACACAAGGTTGGTGAGTTCACATGTTTCAATCATTTCAAATAAAGCGTTTGCGGATTATGTACATTCAATATATATATATCAATAGGTTGCATGCCAATATTCATGTTTTGCTAAAGCGCTCGCAACCGAAACTGACAGTGTGTTTGTTTGTTTGCCTCCAGCCAGGTCTATCAACTCTGACTAATGTGTTAAGGTCAATATAACACCCGTTCGACCTCCAATCGAGTTAGCGCGACTAACGTGGGTGGGGTTTGTCAAACCCAGTAGTACTACCAAAATTACCTCGCTTATACCATATTAACGGTCCGATGTGTGTGAGGACTTTTCATGATAGTGTGTTACGCTTAGCCTCAACAGTGATATCATATGAATTACAATAACCCAAAAAGGGTTGTGACATGTTTTCTCCCCCAAATAAAACAGTAAAAGGGGCAGTGAAACTCACCTGGATTGAGTAGTGGATTGGATCACACAAGAGATAAGTTGGAACCACGAGTGTAAGTCTCAGACGACTTACGTATGCCCTAAAATTATAAACACATAAATTAGGGACAAGCTGGGATTTGTGACGACGACACGGAAGATTGAATGCCTTAACGCATTCTAAGGGTTTAAGAGTAGACAAACGTGCCTACGGGAAAATAGATTTCTTAATATAATAATTAAGATTAAAGCGCTACGTGTCGAATGTTAATAACGAATAATATTAAATAAATAAATTCGTACGTTTGAGTCGTTTACAAAATTTAGGAAAATAATATAATTTAATATATTATTTTTAGGTTCGTATGATTAAACAAATAATCATTTGTGTGGAAAAATAATAAATATATTATTTTTAATCGAATGTATAAACGTGGGTAAATAATATTACAATCATATTATTAATTAGTTTAAAACGTCACACGAGATAATTAAACGAGTCGAAATAACATAAATTATATATTATTTTATAGCACGAGTCACGGCTTGAAAATAATATAAACATATTAGTTTATACGAAGTTATGGTTTGAAAATAATATAAATATATTATTTTTAAAAGTGGGAAATAATAATAAAAATAGGTTATAAAACCAAACCCGATCCTACAGGTGGTTTCCGGGGTTGAAACAATTTAATACGATATTATAATGATAATGGAAAAGGTTTTATATAAAAATAATGCTTAAAAAGTGGGTAGAAAAATAAAAACAGTTGGTGGGGTTCGAACCCGGGTCTCACTCACACCAACACAGCACTTTAACCACTCCACCCGCTAGGGCTATCACAACAAGGAGCCGGATCAAATGCGTTTTAATCCTCAACACCCCGTGTTCTTCCCCTTTACTCAAGTCCGATCGAACCCCCCTGAATCCACTGAATTCTATTTCGATTGAACCAAAAGACATAGGGGTTTTGATGATCGAGGAGTTTCGAACCTGTGGGTGAGTTTAATCGTAAAACCAACAAGTTTAAGGTCGTTAATTATGTAAATTAAGAACCGTAACCCTAGGTATGAACACCAGATCGATTTGACAAAATTCGATATTAAGAGTTGTTAGAATCATAGGGTTTTCACTAAATAGACCCTTTCGAATCTGATGGTGTTGTTTAATTTGATTGAAATTAGGTCTAGAGCCAAAAGCCCCAAAACGTTTTAATGATGAACCCTAGTTTACAGATTATGATCAAATCGATGTTATACATTTAAATTAACATAGGGCTTTTATTAAACAGGAGATTGCGAGTCTGGTGATACAAGTTAATTGGATTTAAAACAGGTTTAGAGTATGATTCGATCAAACCAGAAATGTTAAGAACCCTAGATTCGGATCTTGTTAAATCCGATAATGGAAGACTAGATTAGTATAGGGCTTTTGATCAGTGACATGTTACGAAAGTAACCATACACTCTAATTCGATTTAAACTGAGTCTAGGATCAAAAGCCCCAAACTGATTTATGAACAAGCACTATATTCGGGATTGAGTCTAATTTGATAATGTAAGCCCTGGAATTGATAGGGCTTTTGATTTATGAATTGAGACGAAACTAAGACTGTAAACAATTACCAGAATGTATGATGGATTGATAGCGTCCGACTAAAACGAGTGCCGTCGGCAACGGGGTTGATCTCCGGCGATTACGGCTGTGTCTCAGACCAAATCAACGTGTGGAGAAGCTTCAAAGAGTTGCGTCAATCGTTTGCAGAGACTCAATTCGTGAATTGGTATATGAAAACGATGAATTTGATGGTATTTGGCAATGAAGTCGACGGTTACGAGGTTAATAGCCATAACTGGGATTAATTCGCGTATAATGGAGATGTTAATGCTCAATGATAGTCGATTAATGACGTGAATGTGAAAAACGGTTACGAAATCAAACATAAATCGATTAAGAGATTTGGATTTTTAATCAATGTTACGATTTTGACTTTTGGAAGTCAACAAGAACAAAAACCCCACTTGATTTTGACTTTCAGGAGTCAACAGATTGAATTTCTGTTAAATGCACAATCGATTCCTGCAGTTTAAGATTAATTCTTGACAGAAATAGTCCCTGGGGTTTAAGATTTGGTTAATTGGGTTAAGACTTAACTGGATTTGCTAACGGGGTTAATCCTAAAAGTCCGGATTGTCACATCATCACCTAGTTGAAAGAATTTTGTCCCAGAAAATAAACACAATAATTTTTTTTTTCGGATGTCACATCATCCCCTAGTTGAAAGAATTTTCGTCCCGAAAATTAGAATAGTACCTTAAGAGTTTGAAGTGGATTGCTTGAAAAGATGCGGATACTTGCGTATCATCTGATCCTCGCGCTCCCACGTGAATTCCGGTCCGCGTTTCGAGTTCCAATGAACTCTGACAATAGGGATTTTACTGTGTTTCAGCGTTTTAATTTCCCTATCCATGATTTCCACCGGTTCTTCAACCAACCGCAGTTGTTCATCGATGTGTAGTTCCTCAAGAGGAATCGCGAATGTTTCATCTGCTAGACATTTCTTCAAGTTCGAGACATGAAAGACATCGTGTACACCACTAAGTCCTTCAGGTAGGTCCAGCTGATACGCTACTTGGCCAATTCTCTTCACTATCTTGAATGGTCCAACATAACGAGGATTCAGTGCGAATTACACCTTTCCAAGGTGAGACTTTGAGTAGAACCATGTCGCCTACTTGAAACTCTAAGGGTTTACGATGCTTATCGGCGTAGCTCTTTTGACGATCATTAGCTTCCGCCATACGGTTTCAGATTTGAACGATCTTTTCAGAGGTTTCGAATACAAGTTCGGGACCTGTAAGTTGACTATCCCCAACTTCAGCCCAACAGATAGGAGACCGACATTTACGTCCGTACAATGCCTCGAATGGTGCCGCCTTGATGCTAGTGTGATAACTGTTGTTGTAGAAGAACTCCACTAAAGGCAAGTGAGACTCCCAGGTATTACCGAAATCGATCACACATGCTCGTAGCATGTCCTCTAAGGTTTGGATGGTACATTCCGTTTGACTATCGGTTTGCGGATGATATGCTGTACTCATGTCTAGACGTGTGCCTAGGGATTTTTGCAATGATTGCAAATCCGAGAGGTGAATCGAGCATCTCGATCCGAAATGATTGAAATTGGCACACCGTGCCGAGAGACTACTTCCTTCAAGTAAATACGAGTGAGTTTTTCCATCTTGTCGGTTTCTTTGATTGAAGGAAGTGTGAAGATTTTGTCAAGCTATCTACGATCACCCAGATGGTGTCGCATCCGCTAGG
Organism: Smallanthus sonchifolius; assembly: GCA_023525975.1. Classification (NCBI taxonomy): domain Eukaryota; kingdom Viridiplantae; phylum Streptophyta; class Magnoliopsida; order Asterales; family Asteraceae; genus Smallanthus; species Smallanthus sonchifolius. The sequence continues at coordinate 94,409,429 of CM042024.1, read as the reverse complement.
GGTTCTGGGTAGTTTAGTTATGAAGTCCATAGAAATCTGTTCCCATTTCCACATTGGGATTTCTGGTTGTTGAAGTAGACCAGAAGGCTTCTGGTATTCCACTTTGACCTTTGAGCATGTTAGGCACTTGCTCACATAGGTGGCTATATCGTCCTTTATCTTTGGCCACCAATATAACACCTTTAGGTCGTGGTACATCTTATCAGAACCTGGATGAATAGAGTATCAAGATTTGTGAGCTTCATCCATAACCAGTTCCCTTAAGTTTCCATACCCTGGAATCCAAATCCGCTCTGCGAAGTAGCGAATGCCTTCTGATTTAGCTTCCATTTGTTGTTCCATTCCTCGTGTACCTTCTGAAGGTAAATTTTCCTCTTTTAAAGCTTCAAACTGAGCACTGCGGATCTTGTCGGGTAACCCGATGTGTATGGTAAATTGTAGTGCTCGGACTCGCTTGGGTTTTGTTTCCTTACGGCTCAGGGCATCGGCTACCATATTAGCCTTCCCCGGGTGATATTTGATTGTACACTCATAATCGTTCAGAAGTTCGACCCAACGTCGTTGTCTCATGTTCAGCTCTTTCTGTTCAAAGATATGCTGAAGACTCTTGTGATCGGTGTAAATTGTGCACTTGGTGCCGTACAAGTAATGTCTCCATATCTTCAGTGCGAATACTACGGATCCCAACTCTAAGTCATGAGTCGTGTAGTTTTTCTCATGTATTTTCAGCTAACGAGAAGCGTAAGCGATGACCTTCTCGCGTTGCATCAGAACATAACCAAGTCCTTGAATTGATGCATCACAATATACCGCAAAATCATCCGTTCCCTCCGGAAGAGATAGGATGGGTGCACTGTAGAGTTTCTGCTTCAGAAGTTGGAACGCTGATTCCTGGGTATCAACCCAGTCATAAGGTTTACTCTTTTGGGTCAGAGCGGTGAGGGGTTATGCAATCTTGGAAAATCCCTCAATGAAACGACGGTAATAGCCAGTCAATCCCAGAAGTTTTCACACCTCAGTCGGCGTTATCGGTGCCGCCCAATTCTTGATTGCTTCTATTTTAGATGGGTCGACATGTATCCCTGACTCGTTGACTACATGTCCTAAAAATTGCACTTCACGAATCCAGAATTCTCACTTTGAGAGTTTTGCATACATTTGTTCTTTCCTTAGCAATTCCAGAATCAAACGAAGATGCTCCTCATGTTCTTCTTCGTTCTTTGAATAGATGTGGATGTCGTCAATAAACACAATGACAAACTGATCGAGGTAGGGTTTACCAACACGGTTCATGAGGTCCATGAATACCGCAGGTGCGTTCGTCAATCCAAAAGGCATGACTATGAATTCATAGTGACCATATCTAGTCCTTAATGCTGTCTTAGAGATGTCCCCCTCTCGGACTCTCAGTTGGTGATAACCGGATTTAAGATCTATCTTGGAATAGAAACTTGATCCTTGAAGTTGATCAAAAAGATCATCGATGCGGGGTAGAGGATAACGGTTCTTGATCGTCACTTTGTTCAGTTCCCGGTATTCGATGCACATTCGGAAAGTCCCGTCCTTCTTCTTGACAAAAAGAACTGGAGCTCCCCATGGCGATGAGCTTGTTCGAATGAAACCTTTATCTAACAACTCCTATAGTTGTGTCGATAACTCTTGCAGCTCACTAGGTGCAAGTCGGTAGGGTGCCCGAGCAATAGTTGCTGCTCCGGGTGCTAAATTAATTTGGAACTCGACTTGTCGATGTGGTCGAAGACTAGGCAAGTCTTCGAGAAATACTTCCGGGTAATCACGAACGATCGGTATGTCTCCAATCTTCTTTTCTTCAGATGGCTGCTCGGCGACGAGAGCTAAAATGGCAGTATGTCCTTTACGTAGACATTTTTGTGCTTTCATGAAGAATATCATGCCCATAACAACACCACTCCTTTCGCCTTGGACGGAGTGGATTTCTCCATTAGGAAGAGGAAGGCGAACGATTTTCTCACGACAGACAATCTCGGCTAGGTTCTTAGATAACCAGTCCCTTCCGACAATTACGTCGAAACTACCGAGTGTGACCGGCATGAGATCAATTTCAAATTTATGACTAGCCAGTTCAAGTTTACAACCCTTAAGAACATGTGTTGCTTCTATTATTTGTCCGTCTGCTACTTCTATGGTGTATTTATCCTCTAACATGGTTGGAGTTTCTCTTAGTAGGTTACTAAGTTTATTAGTCATGAAACTCCTATCAGCACCGGTGTCAAATAGTATAGAAATAAAATAGTTGTTTAGAAGGAATTTACCGGTAACCACGTTATGGTCATAACGAGCTTCTCCGGATCCTAGCACAAAGGCTCGCCCCTTTGCACCATTCCCTCCATTATTACCCTCGTTGTTATTATTGCCTTGGTGGTTGTTGTTGTTGTTGCCACCCTTATTTAATTGTGGACAATCCTTTCAGAAGTGTCCCTCTTTTCCACATTCAAAACAACCCTTGGTAAAACCCGGTTGTTGGAAGGGCTGCTTGGCTTGTAATTCCCCTCTACAGTCTTTGGCAGCATGGCCCACCTTGCCACACCGCTGGCAACGGTTTTTGTTACAAGAACCGAGGTGGTGGTAATTACATTTGCTACACCTGGGGTATCTCCCAGTATAACCACTCTGATGCTGACCCGAAGAGGTCGACTGGTTGAAGTTCTTCGTAGGCTTGTGCCTACGCTGTTGCTGTTGTGGCTGATTCAGCTGAAATCCCCTGCTGTTATTGCTACTATCAAACTTCCTCTTGTTGTTGTCAGTAGACTTGGATGCTGACTTTCTGGGAGGTAGTGTCCCTTGGGTAACAGCTTGGTCCGTCAGTTTTTGAGCAAGACGGATGGTTTGTTGGATGGTAGTGGGGTTGGATGAAGTAACCATGCTTTGGATTTGTGGTACTAATCCACTGATGAACATTTATATCCACTTGTAGGGTGGTGTAACCATGTGAGGACACATCCCCGCTAGCTCGTGCGAGCGAGTAGTGTAGAGTTCTATTTCAAAACCCTCCATTTTCGGATTCCAGAATTCTCCCTTGAGTTTCTTAATCTCGTCCCTGGGACAATACTCTTCCTTCATCATGTTCTTGAAATCTTCCCATGGTGATGCATTGGCCATATCCAGACCTAGCATCTGGACATGTGCATTCCACCATGTGAGGGCAGGACCCTCTAAAGTTCCCGATGCAAATTTGACTCGGTCGGCCACAGGGCAGTTACACATGGAGAACACAGATTCAATCTTTTCAAACAATCGGAGTAATCCGACAGCTCCCTCAGCTCCACTGAAAGTGTGGGGCTTGCAGTTTATAAATGTCTTGAATGTACATACATGCTGATTGTTATGTGGATTGTTCGCTTGCCCTGGATTGGAAAGAGTATGTTGGGTTTAGGAAAGAGTGGAATAAATGCGTACAATTGGTTGTCTAGAGTTAACGATTAACATGTTTACCTGCAATGTGTGCTGCTAAGACTTCAACAACACTGTTATTAATTAACGCGGCCAGTTCGGCTGGTGTCAGGTTGATATTTCCACGACCACCATTGCGACCGCCACGTCCATGTCCGACCATGTTTCTTTATATTCACAAACACAGGAAATGAGTAAATACTTCACATATTAACATCATTCAAGTGTAAGCAAATAGAAGGAGATGTGTAAAGACATGCAGGTTTATGATTATAGAACAAGGCTAATTTAAATCATAAGGCCATAGAATAAATAACTCAATGCAAACAGTTTACTAAGATTTTATTGGAATTGGAACATCCTTACCCATTTAGGTTTTTATTTAAAACATAAAGAAATGACAAGATAAGAAAATATAGAATCGAGTGGAATATCAATCTCCACTGCCGGCGGATGAGATGACTGACTCAACATCATCCTCCTCTACTTCCTCGGGCTCATCCTCAGGCTCAAATTCGGGTACTTCAGCTGGCCCTAAAGCAGCTGCAAGTTGTATCTCTAACTCCCCAATTCTTTCCTGAGATTCTACCTCAGCCTCGTCGAGAACATTCACTCTAGCCTGTAACGCCCTTATCTCATCCACTAATGCATTATGCAAGTGGGCAGTGCCTGCCAGTTCTACTACTAGCAGATCCATCCTGTGATCCGTCTGTTTCTCCCCTCTTAACAGACCTGTGATCGCTCCTGCTGCGTCTCTCATATTCCGGATCTCTCGATCCATAGTTGCTACAAATGCTGCAAAGGCTTGCTCCAAGTGGCAAGGTAGCAATGGTAAATGTGGTCCTGATGACGATGAGGCTCCAAAGTACGGTGATGGAACTTGTTCCCGTCTAACCCATTTGTTCAGTAAACCGAGGTACCAATCCCAGTCACTCCCATTCCGGATATGCATGGGCTCTTTATGCATAATAGAGTCATTAATGGGCTCAAGCCTACTTCTTTTGGGCTCCGGTGATGCAATGGCAGGAATGTCATGTTCCTAAATGGTAGGTGGTGAAGATGGTGGTGTAGACATAATTCCTGAAACATAAGAAGTAAGTATCTATGTCGAGTGTCTATGCCAAGTAACTAACGTGTGTGGCTATAGTATAGAATGCAGTCCTAGTTATCTATAACCAATGGCTCTGATACCAATCTGTCACACCCCCAAATTCCACTAACGGAGTTTTACCGTTTTAGAAGGTGACAAACCAGGATCTCAGTCATCAGTTACTTCAACCGACACTATATGGGACTTGAAATGTAATAACATAAAAGATCAAGGTTCAGAGTGTATATGCGGAAGCGTTAAACGAAAGTAAATGCGTAAAATAACGCGCCCAAATCCAAATACAAACAAAACATAAAGATTGTTTAATAGATAATTATTTCAATTGAAGTCCAAGACACATGCATGATTTATGAACAAACACTATATTCGGGATTGAGTCTAATTTGATAATGTAAGCCCTGGAATTGATAGGGCTTTTGATTTATGAATTGAGACGAAACTAAGACTGTAAACAATTACCAGAATGGATGATGGATTGATAGCGTCCGACTAAAACGAGTGCTGTCGGCAACGGGGTTGATCTCCGGCGATTATGGCTGTGTCTCAGACCAAATCAACGTGTGGAGAAGCTTCAGAGATTTGCGTCAATCGTTTGCAGAGACTCATCATGAATTGGTATACGAAAACGATGAATTCGATGGTATTTGGCAATGAAGTCGACGGTTACGGGGTTAATAGCCATAACTTGGATTAATTCGCGTATAATGGAGATGTTAATGCTCAATGATAGTCGATTAATGACGTGAATGTGCAAAACGGTTACGAAATCAAACATAAATCGATTAAGAGATTTGGATTTTTAATCAATGTTACGATTTTGACTTTTGGAAGTCAACAAGAACAAAAACCCACTTGATTTTGACTTTCAGGAGTCAACAGATTGAATTTATGTTAAATGCACAATCGGTCCCTGCAGTTTAAGATTAATTCTTGACAGAAATAGTCCATGGGGTTTAAGATTTGGTTAATTGGGTTAAGACTTAACTGGATTTGCTAACAGGGTTAATCCTAAAAGTCCGGATTGTCACAGTGTGCTATTTGTCTATTTGAAAGTTATGTGATTATATTTCTATTTTGTGTAATAGAGTAATTGCATTGCATAGTAGTTGCATAGTAGAAAGTCATGCAGGCATGCTAAAGTAGAAGTCTTACACTTCGGTGCTAGCAATGCTAAAGGAGTCTTACACTTCGGTGTAAGCAATGCTAAAGGAGCCTTACACTTCTGTGTAAGCAATGCTAAAGGAGTCTTACACTTCGGTGTAAGCGAGAAAGTCCTACCCTGAGGTGTGGCCAATGCTAAAGGAGTCTTGCACTGACGTGCAAACGAGAAAGAAAGTCCCGCCCTGAGGTGTGGGCAGCGCTAAAGTAAAAGTCTTACCCTGAGGTGTAAGCGAGAAAGGGATCTGGTCCTCGGACCATGATCCATATGTGATAGTTAAAGTATGATAAAGTCACTTGTCCTGTACAAGTGAAACGATAGACAGACATAGTACAGGAAGACACCCTAACGGGTTTCCTCAAAGCTAAAGTTTTAATAACACACAGAACGTAACAGTTTTATAATTGTAACGTTGTAAAGTTTTAAAGTTAAAGTTAAAGTGTTTTCAAAGAAAGTGAAAGTAAAGCTTATTTTATTTTATATAAAACCAAGCTACCAAAGAAAAAATTTTATAGTTTAAATCAAAGATAGAACTCACTAGCGTTAGCTGACTTTTAGTATGCATGACAGGTAGAAAAGGTAAAGCGAAAGAAAAGTGAAAGGGCCGTGAGGGCTGGATAGCATGGACATCGGGTGATATGCTGAATACTGACATTTCCATTCCCAATAGTTTATGTTTTAGACAATGAAGTTACATTATTGTTGGTAAATGTTTTAGTTTAAAGACTTCCGCTGTAATAGATTCTGATTTCTGGTTTAAGAACTATGATTGTTATGTTTTGTGCCAACTATGAGATGTACCCGGTTTGGGGCGTTTCATAAATAGAATAATTAGAAGAGGATCATGTTCAAATAGGAAAAAACAGATAATGTAATTAGAAGAAGAAATAGATCTAGACAGAAATATGAACCTATATAACCAACATCATCTTGATATTTAAAATCCTAAAATATTATACCAAACAGGGATTTTAAATGTCAACACCACATTAATACGAAGTACACGAGAAGAGAGTATAAGGGTATTAGACAAGACTGTATCAATAGATTTATTTTCGCCGGAAACAATACAAAGAATTAAGCAATCAGGAAAACATTTTATACATACAGGCTTAATAATTATAGGAATAAAAGCACTAGGAAGAAAAAATTTAGGAACAAAGTTGTTAGCACTATTATTAGATAAAAGCTGGAAAACAGACTTAAAGAAAGCGATTATTTCGAGAATGGAAATAGATCTTAGTCAAAATACAACTTTATTATATTGCACAGCTTGAATTTTAAAAGATATTAAAGATTTACAAAATATTAAAATAGCTTTACAAACAAAGGGTTATGAAAATTACCAAGGAAACAATATAGTAATAAGTATAGGAGTTCTAGGAAAAGCAAGTAACAAATCATGTATGAAATATAAAGTCAATATAAATGGTATAGTTAGCACTATAGCATCAAAATCAATACAGATGATAGATCTAGTTAAAATTGATCATGAAGAATTAGCAGGATTAGAGTGGCAGTTAAGTGATTTAAAAGAAGATGATAATACAACGTTAGTACCTAAAAGAAGTTATATATATGAAGGAATAGATGGAATTCAAAGTTTAAGGTTTAGAGATTTCAAAAAAGAAGAAAACAAATATGAAGAAAGTAACGATAATAAAACAAAATTTAGCTTTATGAACATAGAATTAATAACAGATACAAATGAAGAAAATAATAAACCAATATATGACACAGAGAAAGAGGATGAAGATCAGAGATATGCGAAAGATCAAAGAAAGAGGATGAGGACAAGCCTTAGGTCTTATATTCGGATTAATTAATTTGTGAAGATTGACAAATACAAGATGACACACATATTTTTATGGTGCACTCAGTGTTTTTATTTTCTCATTATGACACCTAAACGATGACATACACTTTTACACGTAATAGTTCGCGTGTCATTAAAGCCCAGTTTTTTAGTAGTGTCACCTTGGAATCGTGAGGCCCAGAGCTGATTCATCACGCCAAACTAGTGACTTCTGTTGGTTCAAGCCTTCTTCAATCACTAATCGACTAACCTTGAATCTGCTTAAAGGTAATTTTTATAGCCTTTTATCCTCAGTAATCGACAAACCTAATCATTTGATTTTGCTTATTTTCTACCCTAATTGATTATTTGATTATATTAAAAGATTGTTGATTTTGTTTGATTAACTTCTGTTTTAATTTAATTATATCAAAACATAGTAGTTAATTTTACTTGATAAACAATTGCATCTGGGCCAACAGTATCAATCCTTATCTTATATGCATATTTCTTTGCATCTTAAAAGATTGTTTATTTTTTTTTTCAATCTATTCTTGGAAAAGTTAAAACATGTCAACTACTTGAAATCAAGTTCAAATCCTTTGATTTTATCCAGGAGAGTGAAAAAAATGATGCAGATGGAATGGTTTCATTTTTAAATTAAATTTGTACAACATGATAGCTATATTTTAAAACGTTGTTCTACCTATAAGATTTGTAATAAGCTGTTGAGTTCTTTTTATCCAATGGTACATGGTAAAACATTGTCTTTTTTATTTAGAGTAAATTATCGTTTGCGTCCCTACGGTTTACACGATTTAACACAATGCGTCCCTAACATGAATTTTTAACGATCTGAGTACCTGTGGTATACAATATGTAACACACTGAGCCCCTGGGCCTAAATTCGTTAAATTATTTCCGTTTAGTTTAGTTTCGACATGCTGCGGATAGTCAAGTTTTGCTGCTGATCTAGTTAAGGCTATCCCCAGATACCCCTGTTGAAACTAGATCAGCAAAATTTAACTATCCGCAGCATGTCGAAACTAAACTTAACGGAAAGAATTTAACGAAGTTAGGCCCAGGGGGTCAAAGTGTTACAGATTGTATACCACATGTACTCAAAGCGTTAAAAATTCTTGTTAAGAACGCATTGTGTTAAATCGTGGAACCACAGGAACGCAAATGGTAATTTACTCTTTTATCTTTTTAAATTAGAGTCCCTTTAACTATGGACCAGAGAAAACATCAAGAAGGATGACAGGTCACTACAATCATTGTGCTTTTGCTAATAACACAACATGTACTTGTTTAAGTTGGTATGTTCTGTCTTGAGTTTTTTTTTCCCATACTTAGTTCTTAGTTTTAAAAATAGGTTACGTTTCTAGTTTATTATTGTCGGTCTCAACTCATATAAAGGAGAAGGGTTGATAACAAATGAACTCGAAAAAGGGCCCTAAATTTAGAGCTTGCTTTAGCCATCAAAAAAGATTGAGCCGTCCCTGAACAAACATAACGGATAAAAAAAGCAAGAATGTTCAGTTTTACTAATGATGTCTTCTTCTTGGAAAACCAATGGTATGTTTGAAACATTGAACGCACTTTAAAAAAACTGTGAAGTGATCGTTGTAAAAATCAAAATTAGGATTGGAAAACAATCAATAAATTTTTTGAAGTGATAATATAAAAAATGGTCGAACTAATGCAACATATATTCGAAAGAATCACTTTTTTAAAAACTTTATATTACAAATATTGACCTTTTTATTTTAATTTTTTTTAAAAGGCAAATTTTATTCACAGAACACACTCCTAGCAGACTGTTACGAAGATGAAAATAAGGATACAAACAATACTCTTCATGTTTATAAATATTGAAATTACACCAATACTTCCATCATAACGTTTTACGCTTTGATCTACTCTTTATCCATAAATACCTGAGTAACTTGATGTGTTCAAAAATTTCTCCACCCTCACTTGTTGCTTGAAAAGTGAACCTCATTTCTTGTCCACCAAATACACCAACAATCAATTGTAACAATCCCTTGTATCATTTTCTTTTGAACTTACCCTTTCACTATTGTGTTGTGTAATTCTAGAAGATCCCTTACCGAAAAAGAAAAAAAATTGAGGGATTTTACACCAACTACTAACATGTTGCCATATCACCATTGCTATATAAAAGGATGTAAATAAATGATCAACCGTCTCCAAGTCATGCCCGCATAGCAAGCACATTTGAGAATTGACATGTATATTCCTTTTATTCAATGCTGCTAAGGTCGGAAATCAATCCATATCCGCCATATGTCAAAAAAATGTTGCACTTTATTGGAATCCATTTCATCACAAAAAGTTACTTGTTTCATCCGCCATAGAGATTAATTTTTTTTAACCGATCTAACTGAATACTGACCTGCCCTATCTCCAAGCCATGACCTATCTCCAAGCCATGACCATATAACTTTCCCCCCTAATAACTTCACCTATTCGAATATAACGCTGCATTGCTGCAATTTGATGTAATATCCCACATCGGCTGAGAAGGCGAACGAAGCCTTCCTTATAAATGGGTGAATACCTTCTCTATCAAGACGCGTTTTGCCTGGGCGAGGAACTCGTCGGGTGAAAACAAAACCGTGAGTTCCTCGATACCCATCACGGGCAAAGTGGACAATATCTTGGTACGATTTTCATGGGCTGTTACAGATGGTATCAGAGCCAGGGGCCAGAATGGTGTGCCAGCGAGGACGCTGGGCTCCGTAAGGGGGTTGGATTGTAATATCCCACATCGGTTGAGGGGGGAAAACGAAGCCTTCCTTATAAGGGGTGGATACCTTCTCTATCAAGACGCGTTTTGCATGGGCGAGCAACTCGTCGGGTGAAAAAAAAAACCGTGAGTTACAGGATGGCAACCCATCGGGGGCAAAGCTGACAATATATTGGTACAGTTTGCCCCGGGAGACATCACTTGTTGGATTTACTCATAAACATAGTGATGTAAACTGAATAAGCTATAACTTCTAAAACATAGCGGAAGCGTACATCATTCTATTACATAAATAGCGGAAGTCTTTAACAATTTAAGGAAAACAATTGTCTGAAACACACATAATCACATAATAGGATGTCATTCTTGTATCAGGCAGCCATCACGCCTTGTCACGTTCCTTCCTTTTGCTACCTGAAGTGCATACTAAAAGTTAGCTAACGCTGGTGAGTTCTAGTTTTAAAGCAAGTAGGCATAAACATTATTTCTTGTCATATTTATTTCATCATGGATTTTCATATAACACATTTGGCTCATAAGTATAAATATATATTTTCCACCATTTAAATTCTTTCTTTCATATTTCATTCATATGTGAGTACGTATATAGATACATACATTTGAATATTCATTGGTCTTATATATAAGGGGGATCAGCCCGTCATTGATTACGTAAGTCACAAAGACAAACGTTACGGTCTACAGTCATAGTCCGCCATATTACAACCGTCCGGCAAACCTTCGGTCGTCCGTCCGTCATATCTTACAACCGTCCTACCATAGTAGTCCGTCATATCTTACAACCGTCCTACCGTAGTAGTCCGTCATATCTTACAACCGTCCTACCGTCATAGTCCGTCATTTTCCTTCCATAACGTTTTGTACATACATAGCATGCAATATATGTAATAACATAAAGCAAGCTTTCATTCTTACACGTTATGTCATTAATTCATTTCATTCTTTGTAAACGTTAGCTTCATACTTTGTTCATCATTTACTTTCATATAACACGTATTTTCATATTAGCGTTCATTACATTCATTCATACTATATATATGCAGCCATGCTTCGATTAAGTGCATCCGTCCTACCATAGTAGTCCGTATTTAGTCTAGTTTTCTAGACTTTAACATACCGTCTGCATCATAGTCGCATGGTCGTCCGTCTACTGAAGTAGCCGTTATCATCGTGCCTACCATAAGGTTTTATTCATTCATGGCATGCAATAGATATAGTAATCTAAAGCATTATTTCGTTCATATACGTTATGTCATACTTTCATTTCGTTATTCTTAAACATACTTTTCATACTTTGTTTATCATGTATTGTCATATAAAACATACGGTTACTTATACCATTCATATTATTCATTCATATGCATGTATATACATTAGCCCCAAAACATTTGAAAACGTTTGCACATAACACATAAGGGGGCACATATAACTCACCTGTCTGTCGACAACTATCCTGAATCATGATGTATAAGCTAAAACTGGTGCTAAACGATCTGCATGAAATTTAACACACGAAAACCATCAAAACTCATTTAAGTCGTCCCGGACAGTCAGCTCGGATAGTCGACAGTCGGCCCGGACAGTTGACTGTCAGCCCGGACAGTCGACAGTCGGCCCAGACAGTCGACAGTCGACCCGGCTCTTGCCGGAACTTCCGTTCCGTACTTTTACTCATCAGTCGCCAATCAGGGGTATTAAGAAATGTACCTCCACAAAGCGGTGTCTAGAATATGAACCCGAACCGTACCCGTAACTTGACCGTACGGACTCCGAATCGGGTGATTCAAAATTCCACGAACTCGTCTCGACTCGCCGGTTACCACGAGATGGAACTCGTTGTCGTCAACCTTCTTATTATCATCATTCCATGGAACCGTCATCATCTCCATTTTCATAGAACCACCATCATGTAACCATCATTATCATCATTATAGAATTATTATCATCATCATATCATCATCATAAAATCATCATCATGTAACCATCATTATCATCATCATATCATCTCTAAAACTGCTATCAACCACCACCATCGTAGTCTGCCACAACAACACCACCGTTCACCTCCTACTACTGTCGTCACCATAGTCTTCTTCATGTAAGCCGCCGTGAACCGCCATCACGCCGCTAACAGCCAACAATGCCACTGTTGCCCTCACACAAACCACCATCCTCTGCCGTGATGCTTATACAACCACCATCTTCACAGTAAAACCCGTACGGCCCTTCACCGTGAAGCACACCACAAGGCCATTGTCGTGAAACTCAGCCACCTTCATCCCCACTGTCCTACTCACACAACTACCACTACTACCACCGTGACCTGCAGCATTCAAGCCTTCTGCCACACCCTGAGCCATCCTCACATTTTTCCCAGCCTTGCCACCATCACGGTGAGCTTGCACCCAACCTCCATTCATGTTTTCCGACTAACCTGCACCCGTCGTGAACTAGCAGCTAACAACCGTCATCACCAGAGTACACAACTGTCGCCGACCTAGTCATTTCATCCCCTTTTTTCCGCGCGACACAGGTCTAACATGTAAGGCCCCAAACCAGGCACCATACAGTTGCTTCTCGTAACGGGTTATTCCCTTGAAAATACTTCTTTTGGATATATTAAACTACATCGGAAGTCTTTCTAAAAACAATAATTACTTATTTAATGTCGTTAAGTTACCTCACGAATGATTGCATACCAATCCGAGTAGCACCGCTCTCAAGCCAAGATACGTCAACACATCGCTTACCTGCAAAACCGTCTATCGTACACACAAAGTCAGCTATGCTGAGTGAGTTCTAATAGTTTAGTTTAATTAAAAGCCAACTCGCCTCAAAAGTTATTTAAACTTTACTCTGGACCCACGGTCCTTATGAAATAGGTCCACAATTCATTAACAATAGATAACCCCTGTTATCACCCGATATCCCATAATAGCTCGTTACCCAAGACTCATCCCATAATAATAATAATCCCGCAGTCTCATTGACATAGGTCGAACTTACTACACTAATAACTCATGGTCAAATACACGTATTAACTTGACACCTAGTTAACACAACAAATCCCTAAACATCAACTTACTCAGCCTTGACCAAGACTCTTACAAGTCAACTGACATACAGTTGTAAACACCCCATCACCAATCCTGACACAACGGTCAATCTAACTCGACTCACCACATTATTACCATCTCATGCACAATAAATATAACTCACGCTTGTATGCAATTTAACACAAATATATAAGCACACAAACACATATTTCATTACTGCACCCTTGTTAGGGTTACCCTCGTCAGGGCGTTCGACACACCCCGAGCTCATCATCGTCCTGTTGGACATTGTCACCTTTGGTGACCTCCCGAAGGACATAGTCCTCCACAATCCCGTTTGCCATGTCATAATGACAACAATGCAAACAAAATACCCGCCGTGTCACAAGGACAACAACACAATGCACACAACACATGTATAATCACATAACATTATACTCTACATACTTGATTCATTAACTGCACCTGCACTTTACACATAGCACTAGAACAAGGTATCTTATGCATACCCATAAGCGTTTAGCCCATCCCCCGACCAACTCATAACACAATACACTACTAATATAGCGACACACATACAATTACTATATCTCTTCATCTAAGCACATACCACGTATATGCACACCCTGTGAAACTTCCTTGTCATACCTGTACGTCCCATAACTACAATCATGACTCACCCCTGTTAGGTCACTATACGACCCGCGACCATATCCCCACCTGTAACCCGCACGTCCTGTGGACACATGCAGTCCCTTAGTCCCATATTTAACAATTTAACTTCATAAACTCATCGGGTTAGACCCCAAAGCTAGGTGTACATTTAATATAATAAAACATGTCTCAACAGTATGTACGATAGCCCCAAAACGTTTAAAACATTTAAAAGAGGGGATTAGAAACTCACCAGGTAGACTGCGTCCAAACCCTAGCTCTGCACCACGCGTGCTGGCTCAATCCCGAACCTGTCAAACGTATGATCACCTGATCAGGACACGTTTATAACGTACGTTGGATGACGGGTAACAAAATAATAAAACCCCGAGTCCCCTCTACTCGTCAATCCAACCCCATGAAACCTTAATCTCGTGTCACCTTCGTACCGGATCGTGTTTCATGCTCGCATGCATGCCATTCATTGTAAAAACCCTAACCACTTAACACGTAGGCACATGCGTCGAATTCCTGTGGATGCACTCTATGCAACAACCCTAGAAGAGCCCGCCGTTGTCAATGCACATGTCCACCTCATACTCTACCGTCTCCGTCGTCTTTGCTTTCCTTGTCGGCAAAACCCTAGACGGTTATCACCACTCACCTCCACCATCGTGCACCATTACCATCTTCGTATGGCACCACCGTGTCACCATGGCTGCCACCATGGTTTCCGACACAGCCACTCACCACCGTCCTCCCTGTCGGGTCCGTCGTCTCCATCGAGAACACGCCCACGGCCCTCACTATGCTCCTTTTCCCTTTTCACGAGGCTGCCGCCTTACACCGTCACCTTCATCTCCTCTTCACTGACGTCGTCGTCTCCTGCCACCCTTAAACCACCACCTCAGCCGGTCTTTTCTCTCTCTTTGCTTTATACGCCGGCCGTGACCCACACCCCAAACCCTAGTCGGGTTTTCGACTACTACATGCAAACGAATAGAAAAAGAAAAGGTTGAACGGGTATTACCTTACACGTATTGAAGCTCTCCCCCGCTTGTCGCTGCCGTAGGACCATCGTACGACCACCACCGAGCTCTCTCCCTTCTCCGGTAGCTCTCTCTCTAGGCTCTTTCTTTTTTGCCGTCGCAACACACCTAGGCCGAACGTCCTAGGGTTTGTGTGTAAGTTGCTTTTAAACTGTTATGGTTTACACTCTAGGACCTGGCTTCCCCGTTCGCGCGTTTTCGATCCCCATCGTTCTCCTAGTGGCTAACCGGGTCCTCTTAGTTTTCATAATAGGGTTTCATGTGAAAAACCTTTACAATCCAACCCATATAAAAGAGACTCGGTTAACCCATCAACTCGGCCCGTTAGTCTACAGAATTTTCGGGATGTTACAAGTCTATCCCCCTTAAAAGAGTATTCGTACCCGAATCCTGTGTCGGCATAAACTAACGTAACACATATCTTTCGTTTCATACTCGTGCACCAACTCCTTCAAGCATTCACCTTTATCGTATCCGTTTTCATTACCTTGCCTTGCAACATAACCGCCACCTTGGTGTTTAAAGTAATAATCTTCATTGCCCGTGACAATACCTCGATGCCCTTATCATTCTTAACACTACCGCACATGTCATCTCTAGTGTCGTGTAGTACCACGCTACCGGTTATCCTCTTATTGTCATGCTTCAGTCTGGGTTACAGGCACAATTGTCCCTTTGTCTCTTGTATAATCTCCATGATCTCGTCATTCCGACAATCATCCTCCCCAGTAGGTTCCTTAACTTTCATGGATGAATTCATTCATTGTCCTTCCAAAGTGAAGTCGTCGCACTTCTCGCCTCATACCTTGATCACCGTCCTGCGATGATTTCTCAAACTCTAGCCCATTGCTCTACCCATAAGGGCATCACTAATGTATTTCTTTGATGAACTTCAGGAGATCGTACAGAGCTACCCTGGTCTCCACTAAATTTCTTTATTGTATTATCACTTTACTTCGTTATCACACATCCAATACGTCCTGTAAGTACGTACGCACCGTATGCTAGGGTCATCTTCATTAGCTCTCGATGTTTATCAAGGCCCATATGCCTTCGCCGTGCCCATTTCAATCATCTAAATGCCTGGTCTCCTTAAATGCTCCTCAAGAGCCCATATTAAGCTGGTTTTGTTACCAGCGTAGGCGTATCCTTGTTAGTCACTTACGTGCAAATCGCACATACCCCCTTGGGTTTCACCTTTCTCTATGTTGCTCTACCATTACCATACGATCCCCAACCACATCTCATTTATCATGTACGAACATGAAGTTAGCCTGCTCACAAGCCTCAGCTATCTGTCGTCTCGTTCAGGGAAAACATCCCTATTCCTCTGGTGTCTCACCTCAATCGAATTCTTCATTAGAAACGTGTTCCATGAAGGTCTTTCGTCACCTTGTTAACTCCGTGCTGAAATATTCAGCGTCATCACCTTGATCTCATCATAAACATTTCCGGTCAAGCGTCCACGTAAGCGCCTTCACCATTTACTCTCACAGCTCCGCCCATTAGCTTCGTGCTCAGAATTTCCAAGATATAAGCATAGGCATCTCATAAGAGCACCTCACTGGCCGCCTAGAAAAACATCAAAACTCCTTGCATCATCTCGACGTATCAACGTCAAGAAAATCGTCAAGATAGGAATACTATACTTGATCACCCTAACCATCTGTCCTATGCATGACTAAACGTGTACTACAAAGACACACACTGACACACATAACTACAGAACACACAATGTTCTATACATGTACTAGTAACCCCCAAACTCTAAACACACATCATGTGTACTCACACACAACTGCTAGATCTAAGTAAATCTACTTGCATACAATATGACCTTGTTATTTATAGACACACAAATATATCATGTTGCCTGGCCCGAAGACACAAGCAAACACGATCTCCCGCCTGACTTTCGTCAGATACAATAACCTGTTGACAAATGTCAACACCATACCAAGCTTACACTTGGTCTCCCGCCTGACTAATGCCAGACACAATATCAAGATTATGCTTGATCTCCCGCCACGACTATTAAGTACGTGACACAAATAACTCATACTCATAAGCAACTCAATTAACGACATATAAGTTTATTCACGAAACACTTCATGTCCTTAAGCACCAAAACACTCGCGAAAATCTATGCCTTATGATATAAAGACATTCAACATCATAGTAAGGCTAAACACACCCCTTACACTTCACACATCACCTAAGCATAACACGTAGGTGACACTATCATAAGACCGTAGACACACACAACTAATCGAACTCAGGTCTACACTGGTCTATTCATATAGTCTAATCAACCAAGTCATAGCATCACACCAAAGATTGCGTTTAGTATGAACTCACACTGTTCAAAAGGTAATCACATAATCACACATAATTAACACTGCACCACCAATAACAAGCTGTCACACATGCAACTATCAGTAACTACGTTTTATACCATCTCGTGGAAAGATTTAATGTCGAGGTTAATACCAAACAATTGAAAAATCAAGAACAAGTAATTCGTCACTAAAGTGCCCGACGGCCACTACTCAAAATGCTCTAGTCCTCTCGTGGTACCCACTATTGCTTTAGTCATCAAACAAGTCAAAGTTATCCCCCACTTGCTCCTCGTCATCGGATTCCTCTAACCATCCATTTCCTTATTCTACGTAGTGTCTCGAGGGCTGACTCCTTACTTCAAACGCATGTCTTCCTCTCCTACCACCTCTCCTGTAAAAGGAGCTACTGAGTCCACCTCACATAGTTGTCCTGGTAGTACTGGGAGCATTAGGCACCGGAAGTGCCAAGATCACCTCCTGTGCTGGTAGCTCGTGCTCATCCTCAGTCGTCGGTGGAACCACCGTCAATGGAACAGGTTCTAAGACTCGTCTCCCTCCAAAGATAACCGTGCGAATGGTAGCCAAATGTCTAGCCCGCCGCTTTGTCAACCTCCTGATAAGAGTTCCTCGCCTGACCCATCTAGTCCGAATCGTCATGGCCATCAGTACCTGCATAAGATAGAACGTTGGAGTGATTACTATGGGTGTCAAATTCAGAATATGAGAGTAACGATAGACTGCCAAATTACGGTGATCAAATACAATTTGGTGGTCCACCTTACTGCTCGTATTCTAAACCTTCCCTTTCATATTCACACTAACCTTCTATCTTTCACATACCCCAGGTGCACATTCACCCCACACAACTCATATAATACCACATAATGATCTAGTAAGTCATCAAATTTGTCACAAGTTCACACCATCCAAGGTTACACACCAAATCACTAAATCACATCGACACATCAAATTATCTCACATAGTTGCAATTAATGCTACTTCACGTTACTCAACTCACTGTGTAGTCTCAATCAATCACACCACACAATCCCAATTGGTTCTACATAATACTTCAACACATATCACACTACATGATCTCACACGGAACCATAAATCATTTACTCATACTGATTACTTTACCTAGTGTAACACTACACAAATGGTAAATAATAATTATCGCTCAACTCGAAAGACGTACATCTTGGCTCGCGGTTACTCGTGGTGGCATTCGTTTCACCCTCGTCCAATTTTCATTTTAAATTAAGTCATTTTATTTGTTCAAAATTACCAATTTTTTCTTAAACCACGGCTCTGATACCAACTTGTAAGACCCCAAACCTGGCACCATACAGTTGGTTCTTATAACAGGTTATTTCCTTGAAAATACTTGTTTTGGATATATTAAACTACAGCGGGAGTCTTTCTAAAAACATTAATTACTTATTTAATGTCGTTAAGTTACCTCACGAATGCTTGCATACTAATCCGAGTAGCACCGCTCCCAAGCAAAGATACGTCAACGCATCGCTTACCTGCAAAACCATCTATCGTACACACAAAGTTAGCTACGCTGAGTGAGTTCTAATAGTTTAGTTTAATTAAAAGCCAACTCACCTCAAAAGTTATTTAAACTTTCCTCAGGACCCACGGTCCTTATGAAATAGGTCCACAATTCATTAACAATAGATAATCCCTGTTATCACCCGATTTCCCATAATAGCTCGTTACCCAAGACTCATCCCATAATAATAATAATCCCGCAGTCCCATCAACATAGGTCGAACTTACTACACTAATAAATCATGGTCAAATACACGTATTAACTTGACACCTAGTTAACACAACAATCCCTAAACATCAACTTACTCAGCCTTGACCAAGACTCTTATAAGTCAACTGACATACAGTTGTAAGCACCACATCACCTATCCTGACACAACAATCAATCTAACTCGACTCACCAAATTATTACCATCTCATGCATAATAAATATAACTCACGCTTGTATGCAATTTAACACAAATATATAAGCACACAAACACATACTTCATTACTGCACCCTCGTTAGGGTTACCCTCGTCAGGGCATTCGACACACCCCGAGCTCATCATCGTCCTGTTGGACATTGTCACCTTTGTTGACCTCCCGAAGGACATAGTCCTCCACAATCCCGTTTGCTATGTCATAATGACAACAATGCAAACACAATACCCGTCGCCTCACAAGGACAACGACACAATGCACACAACACATGTATAATCACATAACATTATACTCTACATACTTGATTCATTAACTGCACCTGCACTTCACACATAGCACTAGAACAAGGTATCTTACGCATACCCATAAGCGTTTAGCCCATCCCCCGAGTAACTCATAACACAATACACTACTAATATAGAGACACACATACAATTCCTATATCTCTTCATCTAAGCACATACCACGTACATGCACACCCTGTGACACTTCCTTGACATACCCGTACGTCCCGTAACTACAATCCTGACTCACCCCTGTTAGGTCACTATACGATCCGTGACCATATCCCCACCTGTAACCCGCACGTCCTATGGACACACCCAATCCCTTAGTCCCATATTTAACCATTTAACTTCATAAACTCATTGGGTTAGACCCCAAAGCTAGGTGTACATTTAATATAATAAAACATGTCTCAACAGTATGTACGATAGCCCCAAAACGTTTAAAACATTTAAAAGAGGGGATTAGAAACTCACCAGGTAGACTGCGTCCAAACCCTAGCTCTGCACCACGCGTGCTGGCTCAATCCCGAACCTGTCAAACGTATGATCACCTGATCAGGACACGTTTATAACGTACGTTGGATGACGGGTAACAAAATAATAAAACCCCGACTCCCCTCTACTCGTCAATCCAACCCCATGAAACCTTAATCTCGTGCACCTTCGTACCTGATCGTGTTTCATGCTCGCATGCATGCCATGCATGGTAAAAACCCTAACCACGTAACACGTAGGAACATGCGTCGAGTTCCCATGCATGCACGCACGCCATGCAACAACCCTAGCCGAGCCCGCCATTGGCAATGCACATGTCCACCTCGAACTCTACCGTCTCCGTCGTCTTTGCTTTTTTTGTCGGCAAAACCATTGATGGTTATCAACACTTACCGCCACCATCGTGCACCACCGTGTACCATTACCATCTTTGCACGCCACCACCGTGTCACCATGGTTGCCACCATGGTTTCCAACACAGCCACTCACCACCGTCCTGCCCGCTGGGTCCGTCGTCTCCATCGAAAGCACGCCCACGACCCTCACAGTGCTCCTTTCCCCTTTTCACGAGGTTACCGCCTTACACCGCCGCCTTCATCTCCACTTCACCGAGTCGTCATCTCCTGCCACCCCTAAACCACCACCTCAGCCGGTCTTTTCTCTCTATTTGCTTTATACGTCGGCCGTGAGCGACACCCCAAACCCTAATCGGGTTTTCGACTACTACATGCAAACGAATAGAAAAAGAAAAGGTTGAACGGGTATTACCTTACACGTATTGAAGCTCTCCCCCGCTTGTCGTCGCCGTAGGACCATCGTACGACCACCACCGAGCTCTCTCCCTTCTCCGACAGCTCTCTCTCTTTCAGCTCTTTCTTTTCTGCCGTCGCAACACACTTAGGCCAAATGGCCTAGGGTTTATGTTTAAGTTGCTTTTATACCGTTGTGGTTTACACTCTAGTCCCTGGCATCTTGTTCGCGCGTTTTTGATCCCCGTCGTTCTCCTAGTGGCTAACCGGGTCCTCTTAGTTTTCATAATAGGGTTTCATGTGAAAAACCTTTACAATCCAACCCATATAAAAGAGACTCGTTTAACCCATCAACTCGACCCGTTAGTCTACAGAATTTCGGGATGTTACATAACAAGACCTTCTCATGATCGCAATCTGCTATCCCGATCCCGATGCCTCCAAACGAATCCGAGCAACGTCTACAGGTCATGACAGAACTATGGTTTCATGGCGGTGGCGGTGTGCTTCATAGACGTAGAACAGAAGGTCAAATTAGGGTTTCACGAAGGGTTAGGAGCTTGGAGTTGCAGGGAACGATTTGAAGAAGATGGGTATATGGTGGCGGCTGAAAGAAGAAATAGAGTTTTAGGTTTAAACTAGTTTTCATTCTTACCCCCTTGTCTTTGGATAAATTACACTATCAACCTATTTAATTTGATTAGTTGATGAAGTACAATACAAAATTTTCGTTCTTTGACAACCTTCGTTCTAAACAAATCTCGGGTTTTAAGTAAAAGAATCTTGGGAAGTTACAAGTCTACCCACCTTATAAAAATTTCGTCCTTGAAATTCAGTGCCTCTTATACACGATTAAACTCTATTTCTCATGACTAGGTTGTCTCTTAGGTTCCTGTGGACTCACCTGTTCTGCTTCATGAAAGTGAGATAAACATCCGATGCCACCCGTGAATTGCATGTAGTTAAGGTTTACATATCACTACTACCTCTTCTTCTTTGTATTGAACACTTCAGATGTTCTATTAGGTAGTATAACCTACGTTACTCTCATGCACGTCTCATGGGTGGACTTTACTTGAATCCGGTAAACACTTGCATACATTTGTCATGGGCCATGAACTCTCTTCAACACTTAGGAGTGTCTCTTTGGTATCCTAGTGTCTTGTTTAAATTGTCTACTCTGTGCCCTAGGCAGTTGTTATTATTCCCTTTCTAAACCGCCTTGGTTATTATGGGTACCTCATAAGCTATCCTTGGTGCATTCACTCCTGAAAGAACATACCATGTCGCTTTTGAATGAATCATACCATATTGTTCCCGAATGAGTCCTACTATCTCTTTCCCGAAGGGACCATATCGTTTTGTTCCCGGAGGAACCATATTGTTTCATTCCTGAAGGAACCATGTCGTTTCGTTCCTGAAGGAACCATATCGTTTCGTTCCCGGAGGGACCATATTGTTTTGTTCCTGAATGAACCATATTGTTTCATTCCCGGAGGAACCATATTGTTTCGTTCCCGAAGGAACCATGTCGTTTTGTTCCCGAATGAACCATATGAAACGGAACACTACGTATACGAACTTTTCGGGAAGGTATTCATTCAGACGGAACACTAGGTATACGAACTTCACATTCATATTTCCATACACATAACTCCTTTATGGTCTTTCTTTAAAAACACGCTCGTCATGGTTTCACATTTCTCATCATTAGTCTATTGAGCACCATTCTTACTTCATATCACTGGATGGTTTTAGGGATTTCCATCAATATACGTTCTCTAACCTTTTGTGATCGTTAGCATATTCCGTATGTGATTCTTTTTAGAATTACGTTCATAGGTTTGTTCAATTAGTTGACACGTGTGGTGATAATCGATTATTCCTTTACTTTCTGGTCTTATTGGGTTCCTTATTGGCTTTTCAACTTCAGTAGTCTCACGTACTATTGACTTGACTTAATCATTGTAGAGTGTTTTCTGATCAAAAGTTTATTCATCATATCACGTTTGTGTTAAGCATAGAAAATTCCTGTTCAAAAGCAGTTCTCTAAACATATGTTCGTCTAACATATGTAACACTCACATCTCGTACTAATGTGAAATCCTTGGTAGCTGATTTCCTAATTTGAAACAAACAAGTGCTGAGTTCCTCAAGTTCTACTTAATCGGTCTCGCCGTTCGTGGGTTGCCATGCGAAGCAATCTTCTCGCTGGGGCTTGATAGGCTCTCTTATCATCCTCATACTAATTCTTTTCTAGTGAAAGTATTCCAATTCTTAGTCTTTGCTTGCTTTACTACTTCCATTACTGTTGCATCATGTTCCGGCCAGGTTTCGCCAATCTCTCTAAACTTGTTCCTTAGTGTCACTTATCTTCAGCAACTTCATTTAGAGTTTCACTCCTTCTCATTCCACCTTTGGTATGTAGCTGGTGCCATCATTTGTCTTGGTAATTTGTTACAATCATCATTACTTAAGTGACTAATCTCGTAGACCTAGTTGGAGCGATTTAATTGTTTTAGGTGACATGTGTATTAATCCACACGATAAGGTTCATCAGTATGCATGAGCACCTGTAAATTCACAATTACGTGGATCCTGACGTAATCGCCAACTTACCTTACTCGTGAATTCCTGACTCGTCTTATAATGCTTCATAATATGAATGTCTTCTATAAACAACGTCTAGTCCATGTATCCTTCTTCCCTTTCCGAACTCCTAGTTGACGGGAGTCGTTTATGACTGTTCGTGAATGATCTACTCGGACCGTTGATAATCCGTCATCTTTATCTCGTTGTGGTTTATCTAACTTCTACTCGTTGTTTGTGATTCACCTCACATGGATTGCATCGTTCTTATAATTTGTGAGTCATTCGTAGTACTATGCTAACATCTCTTTCACTGTCTGTGACGAGTACATAGGGCGGATAACAAATCGAGACACACTTACACATCAAAAACTTAATAACAGTAGCTACGTGTTATTAACCATTTATTGTACTCATGTGCTCAATTTTTCTACCATCGTATGTCCTATGTGTAACTATTCATATTGGTAGTAACATTAATATCTAAGGCATGGGTTCCATGTTAAGGCATCTACCCTGTGCTACAGGTATTAACCTTGCTACTTATTTTTTGGCTTTGGCGTTGGCTACCCGTACTGACATCCTTGAGTTGGTCCCATTATCAGCTTGAGTTCAGACATTTAGGGATGTCTGAATCTCTCAAACTATTGCTCTGATACCACCTTGTAAGGACCAAACCAGGGAGACCTCACTTGTTGGATCTACTCATAAGCATAGTGATGTAAACTGAATAAGCTATAACTTCTCAAACATAACATCATTCTATTAAATAAACAGCGGAAGTCTTTAACAATTTAAGGAAAACAATTGTCTGAAAACACATAATCACATAATAGGATGTAAGTCTTGTATCGGGCAGCCATCACGCCTTGGCACGTTCCTTCCTTTTGTCACCTGAAGTGCATACTAAAAGTCAGCTAATGCTGGCGAGTTCCAGTTTAAAGCAATTAGGCATAAACATTATTTCTTGTCATATTTATTTCATCATGCATTTTCATATAACAGTACATTTGGCTCATAAGTATAAATATATATTTGTATGTATATTCACCATTTCAATTCTTTCTTTCATATTTCATTCATATGTGAGTACGTATATAGATACATACATTCTTGCATTCATTTGAACATTCGTTGGTCTTATACATAAGGGGGATCAGCCCGTTATTGATTACGTAAGTCACAAAGACAAGTGTTACGGTCTACCGTCGTAATCCGCCATACTTACAAACACGTGTCCGTCCGTCATTATTTTCTTACAACCGACCGGCAAACCTTCGATCGTCCGTCATATCTTACAACCGTCCTACCGTAGTAGTTAGTCATATCTTACAACTGTTCGACTATATTAGTCTGTCATATCTTACAACCGTCCTACCATCACAGTCCGCCATTTTCCTTCCATAACTTTTTGTACATACATAGCACACAATATATGTAATAATATAAAGCAAGATTTCATTCTTACACGTTATGTCATTCATTCAATTCATTCTTTGTAAACATTCGTTTCATACTTTGTTCATCATTTACTTTCATATAACACGTATGGTCATATTAGCGTTCATAACATTCATTCATACTATATATATGCAGCCGTGCTTCAATTAAGTGCCTCCGTCCTACCATAGTAGTCCGTATTTAGTCTACTTTTCTAGACTTTAACATACCGTCTGCATAATATTCGCATGGTCGTCCGTCTACCGAAGTAGCCGTTATCATCGTGCCGTGCATAAGGTTTTATTCATTCATGGCATGTAATAGATATAGTAATCTAAAGCATGATTTCGATAATATACGTTATGTCATACTTTCATTTCGTTATTCTTAAACATACTTTTAATACTTTCTTTATCATATATTGTCATATAACACATACGGTTACTTATAGCATTCGTATTATTCATTCATATGCATGTATACACTTCAGCCCAAAACATTTGAAAATGTTTGCACATTACACATAAGGGGGCACATAGAACTCACCTGTCTGTTGACAACTATCCCGAATCCAGATGCATAAGCTAAAACTGGTGCTAAACGATCTGCACGAAATTTAACACATGAAAACCATCAAAACTCATTCAAGTGTCGCTAGGATCCTAAGTCTTGTCGGAAAGTCGACCGAACAGTCGTCCCAGACAGTGGGCCCAGACAGTCGAAAGTGGGCCCGAACAGTCGACAATAGGCCCGGACAGTCGACAGTCGACTATGCTGTTGCTGGAACTTGCTTTCCGGACTTTTAGTCGCCAGTCGCCAACTAGGGGCATTAAGAAATGTACATCCACGACGCGGTGTCTAGAATATGAACCCGAACCGTACCCATAACTTGACCATACGAACTCTGAATCGGGTGATTCACAAGTTCACGAACTCGTCTCGATGCGCCGGTTACCACGATATGGAACTTATTGTCGTCAACCTTCTTATTATCATTATTACATGGAACGATCATCGTCTCCATTTTCATAGAACCACCATCATGTAACCCTTGTTATCATCATATAGAATTATTATCATCATCATAGAATCATCATCATGTAACTATCATTATCATTATCATATCATCTCCAAAACTGCTATCAACCACCACCATCGTAGTCTCCCACAACAACACCACCGTTCACCTCCTACTACTGTCGTCACCATAGTCTTCTTCATGTAAGCCGCCGTCAACAGTCGTGAACCGCCATCACGTCGCTAACATCCAACACTGCCACCGTCACCCTCACACGAACCACCATCCTCCGCCATGATGCTTATACAACCACCATCTTCACCGTAAGACCTGTACGCCCTTCACCTTGAAGCTCACCACAAGGCCATTACCGTAAAACTCAGCCACCTTCATCCCCACTGTCCTCCTCACACAGTCACCACCACTACCGCTGTGACCTGCAGTATTTGAGCCTTATGCCGTACCCGTGAGCCATCCTCACATTTTGCCCAGCCTTGCCACCATCACCGTGATCTTACACCCAACCTCCATTCACGTTTTTTGACTGACCTGCACCTGTCGTGAACTAGCAGCTTACAACCGTCATCACCGGAGTACACAACTATCGCCGGCCTTTTCATTTCCTCCTATTCTTCCGTGCGACACAGGTTTAAAAAGACCTTCCCATGGTCGCAATATGCTATCCCGAGCCCGATGCCTCCAAACGAATCCGACCAATGTCTACAGGTCATGACGGAACAATTGTTGCTAGATGAACTGGGAGGAATACACCCGACTTTTCATGTGTCCCATTTATGGAAGTGTTTGGTAGACGCTATAGAGCACGTGTCGTTAGATGACATTGTGGTTGATGACAAACTGAATTATGTAGAGGAGCCGGTGGCTAGACTGGATAGAAAAGAAAAGAGGTTGAGGAGGAAGGTAATTCCAATTGTTAAGGTGCAATGGAAGCATCATAAGGGATTGAAGGCTATTTGGGAGCCAGATGAAGAAATGCGCGAACGTTATCCGCATTTGTTTTCGGATGACGCAGATTTCGGGGACGAAACCTCTTTTAGGGGAGAAGACTTGTAACATACCGCGTTTTTCCTAATAATCATGATTAGTGAATATGTGTATATATTTGTATATAGTGGACGGAAAGGTTACGGGATTCGTTTTATGTAAATAAAAGCGAGGGATTAACGAGCAATTATCAAGATATAGTGGGGATTTATAAATAAAACTACGAGATGGGCCGTGCCCGAGGGGGGAGGTGGTGGCGCACAAGGGTCAAGCCCGGTCCGAGAGCAACACCCATTAGGGTGTTACACATGGGGGAGAGTCCCCATTTGATGTTTATGGCTGTCGGGAACAAGGAGAGAGAGGAGGAGGCTGATCCTTTTGTTTCTTGTCCGGATCAAGGTATAATTGTAAGTATCTAACCATTGGTTACGTATCTAGATCCTCGAATCATTGTTATAACACGTTTGTGGTTCTAGGGTTTCGAAGGAGGAGAACCAAGGAAGAAGACGAGTGATTTGGGTATTCGGTTTGCATGAGTTCCCCGATCGAAAGGTAAAAACTTGTAACCATTGTTTTACTTATGTATGTCGAGTGATTAGAACCCGTGTCGGGTATACACGGTATGTCCGAACCTATAAGGGTGGCTGACAGGTGGTGGGGTATGCGTGTAGCATGATGGGGAGGGCTCTAGGGCTTAACCGGACAGCTGTGATGGCACGAAGAGGGGCACGACAGCATCAGGGAGGCCGGAAGGATGTCCCGCAGGGCTGGCCGAAGGCGTGAGGCGAGCGGAGCTGGTGATGGGATGTCACAGTGGCTGTGACAGGCTATGGTAGTTTCGAAAGGCCACGAAAGCAGTCCTAGGAACTGGAAAACGATGGTGCGGAACCGACCAACGACGGGGGACGCGTGGGGAAGGTACCGTGGTACGTAGCGGTGACCGGAGGTGGAACCGGAGCACGGTGGTGGTGTTTGGCGAGTTCGGAGACCCGGAGTGGAACCGGATTTGCGTTAGAACTTCGGGGACGTGAACATGGGTTCACGTAATGCATGGGGGCCATGCATGTGCATGTGATCGTGCGTGACATAGGGTTAATCGTGTAGGTGGAGGTTTAATGTCGGGTCATGTATTGACTCGTGAATTGTGTGTATGATAGGTATGAGGTTGAAAGGCGAGCACAGGAAGTTAGCGAGTTCTAAAGATTGAAGTGCGTTGAGAAAAGGTGAGTATCTATCGCCCACTTTTAAATGTTTTAACGTTTTTGGCATGAGTACATGTGTAGCGAGTTTTGGTAAATGCATTCGTAGACGATGTCTTGTGATTAATATTTATTTTTAATAATGGTTATGTTTGCATGTGGTGAATGAGAGTGTGTCACGTTCTTAATGGTCGTGGCGGGTGATCAAGCGTAAGCTTGACATTGTGTTGACGTTTGTCGATGAGTTATTGTGTCTAACGGCAGTCAGGCGGGAGAATGTGTTTGATTGTGTCTTCGGATACGGTGAACGGGAAAGAAATGTGTGTCGTTGGTTATAAATACTTGTTGGATATAAATCATTTATGAGCTAAAACCTTTGAGACTTAAACTATTTTTATAACGGTTTCGGGATTTAATATCCCTAATAAACTACAACAAAAGAACTAATTCAGCGTACCTGACGTTTTAAGCATGACGGCTTCTGGATGGCGTTTGGTTACCGTGTGTTCATGATGACATTTATTTATTAGTCGTTTCGTAGAGATATTTGAATATTAGTACTTGGTTTGAATTATATTTGGGTCGGGTCGTTGACCATTGTTTGACTATTTAATTTCCGCTGCAATGAATTGAGTTTAGTTTGATGTCTTCGACTACTTAGCTTGCGTTTGTACCAACAAGAAGGGATCACGGGTTTGGGGCCTTACACTCGGGTCCCATAAACACAGAATACCCTAATCGACCAAATGCGTTAACATAATCTACCTCAAAACATGGTTTCCCCCCCAAAACATTAAAACATCAAAACTCTTTAAATCAGAAAATTGTGTTTCTTGAAGAGCCAGAAAAGAGACATCCTGTGATAGTTTTGATTTCCATGTCCAACTGACTTTGCTAAATCACAATCCCAACAAACCAAAAAAAATCCACTTTGGATACTGTGTTTTGAACTTCCTGTTCGCCTCAGCGGTCTGCATCGATGTATGTAGGAGCGTTTATGGCCAGACCCAAAATGTCATGTAATCCAAATGGATTATCGGTCCTAATCCTAAGCCTTTTCTAGACTTGGACTATTTTGCAAAATTAAAGTCTTGACTGTTCCCAGGGTTTTCATTGTATTGATTACTGCTATTTAAAGAAATCAAAACAAACACTATTTTGCACCATTTTGATGTGTGCCACATCACCATGCACAATCACCCAACTTCCACACGTTCACATGCTTAACTCACTTTCATTTATTTAGTCTATTTGAATTGTTCTTTGTTTTTTTGTTGATTAGCAGTTATTAAGGAAACGTGGGGATGCCCACCTTCCGACGAATCTTTCCCATATTCTAGGTAGGTTTGTTTTGTTGCTCTTTAAAAAGGGTAGGTTATCTTTTATATTATGAATGAAAATGATTTGAGTCTATATATTCTCTCTAAATTGCTTCTGGTCTTCTTTAATCTCCTTCTAGTTATCAAAAATCCGATTGATACTCATCACATTTCTCTAGTAACATCCTTTTTCCCAGACCCTCATTTTTTGGGATGGAATACAACTGAAACACATGCACAACCATAAATCTGCCTTTTGGATCATCACCTCCACCGACTCATAAACCAACACTTAATATGGAAGCTTGCGAAAAACATTGCGGATTTCAAAACTAAAGTTTATTGCCTAGATTTGATCAAACAATTGAATAACTTAGAACTTGAATATATGAATGAATTGTACGCGTATTTTGTTATAGAGAATGAAAGTGGCGATGGGTTTTTATAACCCTAATACGAATCATCGCCTCCCTTTGTTTAACAGACGCGTTCTTTATCAAAAGTATTTAATAGGTTTGGTTTGTGACACAAGGACCCCTTAGACTATTTACAATTACACAATGGACTTAAACTTTACTTATGACTAATTACACAAATAACCGTCAAGGTTTAAATGATCGGGATTAACCCTCACATTCACCCTTAATCAAGATCAATTTGATGCGGAACTTGAACGCCAAGGGTTGTGATGTGAGAGAAATCTTGGCATAGCAATGAAGCACACTTCGAGCAAGTTTTTGATTAATTCATGGCAAACCAAGACTCGATCATCCTCACAATCCCACACTACCATCATAATCTCATTTGAAGTAAAAGGAGATATTAAGAAGGCTAAATCAATAACAGGCATCGTTTTCAAGTTGGGGCAGACAATCTTTGGCCTATTGGGACAAGACTCGTTAAATCTTGCCCTAAAGAAATCAAACCCCTCTTTTTCGATTTGATTCAGTTTAGTACACCATTCCCCATATCAACCCTAGGATCGAGTTATTTGAGGATTTACTAATAATTATACCATGAAAGTATGCCATAGTGTCATCGCCATGAGATGCCTATCTTATTCTTGATTTATGTTCTGAATCTTTTATCTTGTGAGTCTCAAATTATAGACGACCGTTTTTACATTCCAACCTAGTCTTGTTTCAACCTGAGATAAGTTTCTTAGTTCCATGATCTCATCTAGTTGTTTCAATTCCATCATCATATTATTGGTTAGTTCACTTTCCTTATTTTGATATCCCCGATCATTTCTTCAATTCCCCTTAAAAGTGCTTGAATTTTTCTGCAAGGAATCTGTCTGGAGGACCAACAAAACTAAAAGATTTAATAGCATTAAAAAGCGCAGAGTCAAAATCACGTCGGTCCAGCCATTAATTGAAGAAACGAAATGGTCGTAGCCCGAAGTTGACAGGGTCTGTAGTTAGAACTAAAGGGTTGTGATGTGAGAGAAATCTTAGCGTAGCTATGAAGCACACTTCGGGCTAGTTTTTAATGAATTCATGGCAAACCAAGACTCGATCTATGTTGCTAAATTTCTTAGTATTCCCAGACATGTAAGTGAACTTCTCCACTTCATTACGTATTCACACAGATTAGCATTAAAAATAAATTTACTAAAATTCCGAGCACAGTTAAGATTGAACACCGAGTTCAGTCTTTCTTTAGGATATCTTACAACATTTAAGTCATCTAGAATGATCCATATTCCAGGGATATTGTCTTTAAGATTGCCAATCTTTGTCCAAAGATTCCTTTTTGCAAGTAAATCTTGTGGAGCGTATATATTCATGATGTAATGACCAAAGCTTGACCCTTTATAATGTCATTGATGAGAATATAATTCTAATGTTTAAAGGAACTCTGATATTTGAAAATCCTAGGGTCCCATAAACACAGAATACCCCCGATCGACCAAATGCGTTAACATAATCAAACTCAAAACATGGTTCCCCCAGAAACATTGAAACATCAAAACTCTTTAATTCAGAAAATTGTGTTTCTTGAAAAGCTAGAAAAGAGATATCCTGTGATAGTTTTGATTTCCAAGTTGAAATTTAGATCACTTTTTTTAATCTGAATGTTACAATCGGAATCCATAAATCGAATACGAGATGACCGCCACAATTACAAACTAATGGCAGGTAATTCATCGATGTATGTAGGAGCGTTTGAGGCCATACCCAAAATGTCATGAAATCCAAATGGACATTAATTTCTCTCACACATTATAAAATTAATAACACAATAAGTTCAAAAACGTTAACATCTTTATAGACATAAACTTCTTTCTAAATTAACACGTATTTGATTTTTTTATTAAACGTTAGACCTCAAAAAATTAATTGCCATTAACTCCCACATGAAACACCTACAACTCTTTGTTTCCTATAAATTTGAACTAAGCTTCATTTTTCCAAAACAAAGTATTAGCTCTAATCTACGAAACTAATTAACTAATCGCACTCCATCAAAAATAACATGGGGAAGTCAACGTTGAATATGCTTCTGGTTATTGCCATAATGGTTGCATCCATGGGGTTCCATGGCTCCGTTGCAAAAGAGCATATTGTTGGCGATGGATTTGGATGGAATGTGCCGTCAAGTCAAAGCTTCTACCACTCGTGGGCATCACACCAGACCTTTGAAGCCAATGATGTGCTCGTCTTTAACTTTGCCACCGGAACTCATACGGTTGCACAAGTGTCAAGGACCGCATACAATGCTTGTGACGGCTCTAACCCTATCTCACTCCACACCACCAGCCCGGCTAGAATTACCATTGACCCCAACCAAGAGCAGTTCTACATATGTACCGTAGGGTCACATTGCAAGTCGTTCCAAAAGTTAGACATATGGGTTTCAACCTCGACAAACAACTCCTCTACCATGTTACCTCATTGACTTCGTGTTATTATGAAACGAATAAAATGAAATAATAGTTTGTTTGTATCACCTTTTTGTTAAATATATCCTTTTAAAATATTTTTTTTTACAAATAATATTATTATATCACCGGTTTACACAATACATAGTTTAACAGTTTTTTAGAACGACAAATACACGCATCCAACTAATTCTAGTCCTAAATCTCCACTATGGGACTCAAAACCTCAATCTCATAGGAGGGACATACGAGTAGGCAAGTACACCTATCAAATAGTAGTATGACTTTTGATAAGAACGGGGACACAGAAGCTCACAATAATAAACCTTTCTACTTGTTTAGCCAATTAAAAAGAGTGATAGTTTTAAAAGTGAGTTAAACACGTAAATAAAGTAACACAAATAAATGGCCTGGAAAGTATTCACTTGTATTTTGAATTCACCCAGCTAAGCATAATGATATTTATGTTTTCATGATATATAAAATCTACAACAAACATAATAGTCTTTCCATACATATGCATAACGATGTATATTTTCTTAACAATCCTAAACATTAAAATCCCAGTTTATCATTTCTAGTCAAATGTCACGAGCACACATATATTTAATGAATAAAAATCTCAAATCATATGATCTTCCAATATAGTATGAAAAACATATACACGAGATTAAACCTTAAATCAATTTAAAATAAGAACGCATAATCATTGAAGAAACTGATAACTTTGTTCATATCATCAACATAATCACCAATAAATCAAATATGCATGGTTAATAACAAACAAACAAATGTACCCGTGAAATCCCACTTATAGCCAAAACATAGTTGTAAGGTCTCGAAGGGTAAGATAGAGGCAAATCTTTCTGTCCCAGAGGACAAAGAGGTCACTTCCTGTGAGACCCTTGGCTTTAAAAACCTTTTGTTGACAAGTAAAAGTCTAACATCTAGATATACATAAACTCACTACTAGAAAACCGAGCATTTGCGGTCGCAAAACGGTCGTAATTGCCCTGTTGCGACCGTTTTACGACCGAAAATGCAGCGAGAAAATGCAACGTCGCAGTTGCCCGGTTGCGACCGATTTCGATCGCTGCTACATTTTGCGACTATAAAAACCGTCGCAAATGTTGCGACCGCAACCGTTTGCGACAGTTTTCCGACCGCGTCATTTTGCGACCCTTTTGCGATCGCTTCAGTTTGAAACCGATTTGCGACCGCTTCTGTTTGCCACCGATTTGCGACCGCTTCAGTTGCCACCAATTTGCGACCACTTCAGTTGTGACCGTTTTGCGATCAAAATGCTTTTTAAAAAATTTATTTTAACATGCGAATAACGCTCATATTTTTAAAATATAACCATTTATCGAAATTCCAAAATTATATAAAACAATTCACTACAAATTACAAATTAAAATTTCAAAATTAAGTTATCCTAACATATCCAAACATTCAAAATAAATTGTTTATAGCATAACTCGATAATTGACTGTTTTGAGCCATAGCTTTTAAGATTGTTTCAATGGTTGTCATCGTTTTGAGCATAACATTATTTGAGACCGCTTCAGTTGTGACCGATTTGCCTTCGGCATGTAATCGAAAAGCTTCAGTGTCTCCCATACAATAAGTGCAAGCTAAAGGACCATGCGTGCTCTAGCCTGTTAACATTGCATAGGCAGGAAAATCACTAACTATCCACAAAAGAATAGCTCGCATAATAATATTTTCTTAACGATAAGCATCATAAACTTCAATGCCTTCATCATACAACTCTTTTAGTTTGTCTATTAATGGTCTTAAAAACACATCAATGTTTTGACTCGGACTCTTTCTTCCGTGAATAATCAAACATACTTCAATAAACAAGTCTTTCGTACTCATCCATGGAGGTAAGTTATAGATTGTAATAAAGACGAGCCATAGGGAGTATGGAATTGAGTTTGAATTATTTGGATTAAAACCGTCAGTGCATAACCCAAGACGAACATTTCGAATCTCTTTTGCAAAGTCATGATTCTCCGAGTCAAAATGCTTCCAAGCCATGTCGTCACTTGGATGTGCCATGTTACCCTCCGTTGTTTTGTGGTCATGGTGCCAAGTCATATCTCTAGCTATTTTGTAGTCATATACAACCTTTTAAGTCTAGGACTAATCGGTATGCACGACATCACCAAATTAGGTATCTTATTTCGCTGACTCTTATAACGAGATTCCTTACAATATTTACATTGTGTCAATGCCTTGTCTTGCTTATAGAATAGCACGCAATGGTTTTTGCAGACATCAATTCTTTGATAAGGAAGACTTAACCTTTCTAAACACTTCTATGTATCATACAAGTTTTTCGGGAGCTTATTCTCTATAGGCAGTAATGCATTAACCATGGAAATGTTATAGTTGAAAGTTGCAGTGGACACATTGAAAAGCGATTTGCATGTTAAAAAACTCGTGGTGGCTTGTAACTTTTTACAATTTGTAGCCTTCTCCCCCTCCCACAAAGGTTCATCGGCAGCTTGTAACATGTTATAGAATCCTTTTGCTTCTAGATTCAGTAGTTGTCCTTCCAAAATATTTGAAGTATATAACCGTATGAAAACATGTTATCTAACACCATACGTTTGTAACCATCAACTTATCATCAACATCCATTGTAGTAGAAGGCTGTCCAACCTCGCTGATGGAATTTTCACCATTTTCACTCTATGTTCCATAACGAAGCATGAAACCTTCCTAATACAAGTGTTTTTGAACAATGGCTCTATCTCTATTTACATTTTGTTTATAACAAGGACACTTTATCTCACGTATTGTTTCACCATGTATATTCACCCTCATATCAGCAACTGCTTCATTAGAAAATGCAAAGTCCAAAAACAAATCCACATTGTCAAAGTATTCAGAATTAAGAAATTTGTCACTATCCGTCTTTTTGACATCCACCTTCGATCGGTATACCATGACATTATTAATCAATGGTAAAACTAAAAGGATAAAAGAAAAAGTATATTATGATTTTTAACGAAGTGAATACCGAATTATGGAGAAATGAATTAAAAGTTCAAAGAACATTAGTTTGTATGAAAACAAGTTCTATTTGACTTAAAACAAAGAGTCTAGCAACTGATCTTTTAAAGAAAAATTTGGATGTTTTGTACCAAACAAACAGTAAGTATATAACTCCGGAATCATATATATAGCCCAAGTGAAGCCTCAAGTTCAAGGCAATGTACAAATATCATGTAACTTCGTATATGATACGACGTAAATTATACATATTTTGCATATATAATTATCCCCATATTCATCACAATTGGACACAGTATGATAAGAATTGATACTTAATCTATTCAATTGTGTCACAACAGGATAATTACCCTTGATGTACAAAAACATGAAGAAATCACTCAAAATCAAGGAGAAATCAACATTCAGAAGTCAATTGAACGAAAATGGACCACGAAGTCAAAGATGGAAGTCAGAAAGTCAACAGGAAGCAATTAGGGCAATGAAGGGTTTTGCATTACCTTGCACGGTCGTGCAAACCCCAAAATGATCTCCTGTCCTCTCTAAAGCTGCCAGATCCCGCACGTGAAAGAAAATGGTACTTTGCACGTCCGTGCAATTCGTTGCACGTTCGTGCAATTCAATGCACGCCCGTGAATTGCGAAAATCTTTCCCTATAAATAGCAATCTCATTCTAGTGTTATAGATGTCTAAACTTGAGGGGTATAGAGGCCCTAGTGCTCTGCTAGGACCGAAGCTCTCTCGGTTCTGGTTCGTTTTAGCTTTTCCTTGTTTATTTTTTGTTTTTAGTCTTGTAATATGGAATGATTCTTCTCGTTCGAGTAAACAAGAGGCAACCTATACTCACTCTCCCTTGATGTTGGAACACTTCCACACATTGTCTAAGGGTTAGTAGAGTCACTTGTATGGTCATTCGTGGCTAGTCCTTTTGCGTTGCCCGGGTTGGTTGAACTTTAATTAATTAATGAAATATTTTTAGTATGTTATGTTCTTAAAGTCTTTCTTCTAATTTATCTTAAAAAGACAAGAATAAATGATCTTTAAACCAACTTAATAATCTTAAATCTTGTAAGTTACTTAAGCAAGACTTCTTGTTTAGGAAGCTTATTCGAGTTTGTACGGTCTATATACAAATCTTGGTGCTACCAAAGGCCGAGTTAGTATAGATTTAATCTTATGGGTTGATTGGAGGTTTGAGTATTCAACGAGTTGTTCGAGTCCTAGCTGGACCTTTTAAAATGTGTCGATATTTCTTTACTTTTCTTGTGTTAGCTTGCAGAGGACTCCTAGCGGGAGCCACGAGGCTTGATCTTGAGAATGAAAGTTATATTTATTTAAAATATTATTATAATTCAACACAACTATTTTAATAATATAAATTGTTAGGTACGCGAGTTAAATATTTTAAATATATTTAAAATATTATTATAAGTCGACAAGATAATCTTAGTCCGGATAATAATTCTCGGGACAGCCGACGAACTTGAGACCCTGTTAGGATTCCGAGAGTTATTAGAAACAGTTGGCCGACCGTATCCACTGTTCCGTTACGAACTACTAACTCCCCCATCGAAAGGGCTAGTACTAGTAACTATGACCAACCTTACTAAAATACAACGCTAATTAACAAGTAGTAACAACCGGAGCAACACCTTAAACGAGAGAATATTCCTAATTACTTTCATTTTCATTTTCCTTCTTTTAAAACAAAACCCCTTTTCTAACTTATTATCCTAGTCAGACAATAGCGAGGATTGAGTAAGGAATCCGTGTCCAAGGTTCGATACTTGGTTTTTACCCAGACTATATTACGCTACGATTGGTACACTTGCCTATTGTGTGTGTTTTAAGTTGAAGTAATTATCATTTTAATTTATAAATTTAAAACATGATTTTGTGTAGCTCTAAACCGAACATAAAGAATAGTATATGTATATGTATTAATTACATCTCTTTCATTTGACATTAAGTTTTTTGTGCTATTACCAGGGATGTATATACAAACATTTATACATATGAATTTTTACACATTAAAACACGCTATCAGATTTTTGACGCCGTTGCCGGGGACACGGTAATTCTACGAAATATCTAAGTCGTGGACTGACTATTTTTATTTTCCATTTATTTTCATTTTGAACCTTATTTTCCTTTTATTTTTGTGTTTTTGTTAGCTAATCTATCTTTGCAGGAATTTTCAATGATCGTGACCGCAAAATTTTTTATAAGAGAAATGAATAGACATAAGCACCACCATTCGAAAGCAAAAATTTCTCTTTAGGCGTAACGCTTTCGAACGGTTTTTGTGTTTAGATGTTATCTTCTTCTTTATTTTTGATGATGATAAGCTCGATACTCTGAAATTGGATTTGACCAATTTATTTCATTAATATTTAATAAAATAATATTTTTGGAAAATTTAAACTATTTTTAATTATCTTTTGTTTGGGAATTTATTTATTTTTATAAAAATACTAATTTTAATTACTTTTTGTGAAAAAAAAATTTGGTCCAACAGGGGGGATGCACGACCGTGCAAACCGATGCACGACCATGCATTAGGTTCGTGCGCGCCACGTGTTAAAAATGCAGAAAACTCACTTTTCCTCAAAACCCCCAATTCTGAAAAGGCTCGGTTTTGGCTCCCACACCCCCTCCAAATTTCTGATTTCTTACGGTTTCTCTCGTTTCTTGCTTCCAATCTCTTCCCCAAGGTATGTAAACTTTTTCATTATTATTTTTAGTGTGATTTACGCTCCAAATAGAGCTAATTTTTGTTAAATGAGGCTATGGTTTCATTTTGAA
The DNA here is from genome assembly GCA_023525975.1 of Smallanthus sonchifolius. Classification (NCBI taxonomy): domain Eukaryota; kingdom Viridiplantae; phylum Streptophyta; class Magnoliopsida; order Asterales; family Asteraceae; genus Smallanthus; species Smallanthus sonchifolius. The sequence continues at coordinate 94,371,246 of CM042024.1, read as the reverse complement.
CTTTGGTTTGAATGTGGATGAATCTTGACTTAATGCTTGCACTAAACACACATTTAGCCTTGTTAGATCATAATGCAACACATTTTGCTTCATTTAAGAGGATTTGTTCCACTCGTATGAATGGGTTTTTGAACTTTGACTTAAAACTCTTGAACTTAGAAATATGAATTGAAGCATGAATCTTGTATATATGTGTTTAGGATTTAGTTTAGTTTGTGGAAAATTGTTGATTGGTTGAAATAAGTTAACAATTTTGACGGGTTTGACTTTTCAAAAGTCAACATGCCATCCGTCTATGATTGTAGTCGTATTGCACCGTTTGAATTTACGCCTTGTTTGATTATTTGCAATTGACCACTTTAGGACTAGAGGGACATAACCATGCCATTACCATGCACAAATTTGTGTTTCTTTTGTATGGTCCAAAAATTATATACATATATATTTTACAAAAACATGACTCTTATCAAGTTTTTGGCACCACTATGCTTTGACAATTGCTATCAAGTTTTTGGCTCCGTTGAAATATATATGTTAAATCACTGTTGCTTCTATGTACTAACTCCTTTAAATTGGTGATTGTAGAGCATGGCGGAATCATCCAGAGCTGGTGGAAAGCGAAGGCGGATGAGGTCTTCATCCCGATCTACTCCATCCCCGACTACTTCCGGCAGAAATGGATCCCCCCTTTCCACCATCACCACCATCACCCTACCACCCTCAACCAATGCCACAAGGACAGTTTGATTTGTATTCTTGGCTAGTGTTTGATCCAGAGGATGCCATAGAGATTGAAGCTTATCATAAGCTTCAGGAACTTCTGGGACAAGAGTTTGGCATCCACAAGACTATTTCCTACACTACCTTGAAGGAAATCAATCTGCTAAATGAATGTGCTGAACTCAATACTAAACCAATGGAAAGGCTCTTTACTATTCGAGACACAATCTATTATGAGCTGACCTTCTTCGTTCTCGTTTGCAAGGCTAGTGATTAGTTTGGAGTTGCATGATTGTGTCAGATTCAGGATGGCCAGGCATTGGCATGAGATGTCACTGACCCAATTTGGGGTGAGGATGGGACTGTACAGGCACAGAGAGATTACTCAACCAGTATTCACTGAGAGCCACAGTGAGTTTGGCGAGGGTGAGGCATCCTTATTTTGGGGAAGGATTGGGTCTGGACCATTTGACCCACACAGTCAGAAGAGCACCAAGCTGAGGCACCCTCTCCGTCGATACCTTCAAAGATGTACAGTCCTTACCCTAGCGGGGAGAAAGGACATCACAGGTGTGGTGAGCCTTAGGGACCTCTTTCACCTTCACTGCCTCATTGATCAGGTTATGTACAACTTGGCTTACAGTCTAGCCAAGTTTTTCACTAGGCTTCAGGATACTGTTCTTTGAGCCACATTTTTGGGGGGACTTTCATCACTCGTCTAGCCTCCAACATGCTCGTCTTAACTCCTGCTCGTCTTGGGACCCTACTGTAAATGGACCTCCCAGTCACCACCGTGGATAGCCAGATGCTAATCTGTATGGGGATGTTAAAAAGAATTAATAAGGTGTATCGGTTAATAAACCAAAAAGGTAACATCTGGACAAGCGTAGTTGAGGAATGAGATGATGATGCATGGGTAGAACATCTAGAGCCAGCACCTCAAGCAGGAAGGCAGAGAGGACAACACTTAGTACCACCTGTTATAACACCCCCACTGACCCATCCATGCTAGACTTGATGATTCGTATGGGTTAGATGGGATACACTATGGATGGCATACGTCAAGACTTTCATGATCACACCCATGACCCGTATGCCCACCAGAAGTATCAGCAGCATCCCCCAGGTCCGCATCAGTAGTGGCCTCGTCGTCCATTTCAGTAGCAGCTCTCTCTCCTTACATCTATAATATTTGTGGTTCTTTTCTAATGACGATATTTGTGGTTCTTTTCTAATGACGATATTTGTGGTTCTTGACATTGATTGTTTGCTATACATTTGTTGTTGTTTAGTTTTGTCCGGTTATTGGACATTGACATTGCAGGTTTTTTTACCGGTCACTTAAATGACCGTTGTTATGGTGGCACCACCACCACCCTTTCGGCCGCCTTATTGGCGAATATTAGTTTAACTCTTTTATTTTTCAGTACTTGTTTTATATTTTGAGCATTGCATAGCTTTACAGGTAATAAAGATTTTGGTTCGTGCTTGGAAATACGTTTTTGGCAGCTGTGAAATTTGACCATACGCACGATGATGACGTCTCATCAAGGGAGTATTAGTTTCCTTTCACCCTTATCTTAGCCATGACCTTTACTACATATCATATTTTCGTACAATGGGGACATTGTCTAATTTTAAGTATGTGGTGGAATCTTACCAATACATTGACTGCCTGATTTTGTCCTAAGTATTACAAGTGCATGATTAACAACTACCCAATCCATTGAATTAAAATATTTATAGAAGTAATAAAAACATTTTCAAAAATAATACGTGAGCATGGCAGCTTCCTAAATAATCTTAAAGCAAGAGTCTTAAAAACCATTTCGTATAATCGGCATACTAATAAAAACAACAATTTGGAATACCGTTGAAGTGAATCAATGAAACAAATAGGGAAGATTAGGGAGCACAACAGAAAAAAGAAATAAGTTTATCCCCCTTTTTACTTTATTGGCCTTTACCTTCTGTTTTTATGTGAGAATTTGAGCCTATCCGAGCATTATCACGCAAACGCCATCAAGTTCTTGGAACAGTAAGTTATTACATATTTCACATGCTCATTTCGTTTGATAGATTGATTGCTAATTATTGCTTTACATGTTAGAACTTGTGTGAAATATACATTTCAAGATCATGGACTAAAAGAATACATAAAAATGATTGATGCATTAGGATTAACCCATTCTCTGTAGCCTTTCTTTTTCTTTTACCTACCCTAATTATTATCCCATAGTTAGCCCCTTTGAGGCTGAAACATCCTACTTATTTATTTATTTATTATTTTATCATAGTTTAATGTGGAAACCGGGTCCCAGATTAACAAAAACCTTGCCATAAATGGCTAAGGTATATATTTTTTTATTTATAATATTTTTTACATAAGATGGTATGATTACATCATATTATATAGGGATCTCTAACTCCGACTGCTCAGTCCTCACGAAGATTTATTCCATGTGCCTCTTTCCTACAATGTTTAAAAAACGTTTTTGAATTAGCTTACACTAACTAAGTACGCTGCATCGTTCAAGTTTCCCAGGCTCTCGGCGCCCCCCTGACCATCTCTGAACGTACCTCCGGTCATGTCATTCGTATATTTTATGGGTGTGCTAACCCCCTCGCAACCATCTTAGGTCGTAACTCCGGTCCGAGTATTGGCAAGGTTCTTATACTCGTCAGTATAGACCCATAGCATTTTTCATGAAGACTCATTCATTCCTCAGTCCCGTAGGCCTAGAATCTTTTCCTCCTGTAGCTCCGTAGGCATGGAGTTTCCTTTTCTTTTCCTCACCCCCGAAGGCTTGGAATCTTTTTAGTTTTCTTCTTTATTATTGAGATCCACCTTACAGGCTGGGTATCTCATTTCATTTGAGACCTTGAGTATCTTAGACTCATAGCCTCCCAAATGTATCAAGCATTTGTTTTTATTTCATGTATATGCTTGATTTATTTCCCAACCAGTACTCACCTTAAAACTTTGTAACGGTTTCTCCACGATGCATTAAAAGGGTTTATATATAGGAAGTACCAGCGGCGTATCCACCACCCCTTTAACACTTTGTGAGTACTCCGTTATTCCATTTTAGGGTTTAGACTCGTTCCATCATACTTATTCATATTTTTACGTATCATCATGCATTTCACTTATATTCATCATGTATTCATATTTATCATGCATATATATTCACATACTCATGTATCTTTATCACATATTCGTACTCGCCATATATTGTAAATTGGGGTGATTATCCTTCCAGAGTAGTACCTCCAACAAATATGTTCCCAGGAAAGAGTGACGGTTCTAGGAGAGATTTATACACCACTGTTTCCTTAGACAGAACATTCTGTTTGTCATATAACTACATATCGGTTAGAACTTCTCTCGTACGTTTACTACATTCTTATTACTATCTTTTAGTCTATACCCCTAAACATTCATAATGGTTTCACCACAAAGTATCAAAGAGATTTATGTATAGGAAGTACCAGCAGCGTATCCACCACCCCTTGAATATGTCGTGGCTACTCCATTACTCCCGTTTAGTGTCTAGACTAACCTTTTATTTTTCCGTACCCTTTGTCATACACATACCACATAACAAACATCATTTAAGCACGTAATTCAATTAACCATGTCTAGGGTATGGGTCTAGTGTACTTACATTATCCTTGGGTAGTTCCTAAGTTCCTTCCTCGCTTTGAACGTCTCTCCGTTCCTTGCTCACAACTTTAACTCTCCGCACCCGTAACTGCCACGCTCGTAACTGTCTCTCCGATTTCCTCGGTATGTGTGTGTGTGAAAGTGGTGGTGGTTTTGTTGTTTGTTGTTTCTCAATTTGAACGACAAAGTTCAACTATTTATAGGTTGTCCATGCACCGGCGGCGGACCGCTAAGATAGGTGGTAGCGGTCTGCTACCACCCCTTTGCCAGGTGTCTAGCGTACTCCGCACGTGGCGGACCGTTACGCTCGGGGTAGCGGTCCGCTACCCAATCCTTATCAGCAAGTCATCTTACACGTGTCACATGCTCGTTGTGCGGGTCCAATTACGGATGGCAGACCGTTACCTGCCTGTTGGCGGTCCGCCATAGGGTTGAGTCACCCGCCACGTGTCATTCTCTCATCATTTCCTTCACCCGCACATAGCAGACCGTTAAGGAGCCGGTAGCGGTCCGCTACCGGTCTGATTTTGAAATTTTCTTTATTTTCAGTCCTTTAACTTTGGGATTTTTACACCTTTAGTCCTTGGACTTTTATTCTCTTAAAAATTGGGGTGTTACAATTCTCCCCTCCTTAAATTAGGTTTCGTCCTCAAAACTTGTTAATCCTTAAACAATTGAGGATAACTCTCTCTCATCTCTTCCTCACTTTCCCAAGTCATCTCTGATCCTTTTCTGTGCCTCGATTGCGCTAATACTTGTTTGATTTTTTTGTGACGTAATTGCTTCTCTTTTGTTTCTAGAATCTTGATAGGTTCTTTAACATACGTCAGTTTATCGTCGACTTCTATTTCTTCCAAAGGAACATGTGCAGTCTCATCTGCTAGACACTTTCTTAAATAGGATACATGGAATGTATTGTATATATTATCCAATTCTTCAGGTAGTTCTAACTGATAAGATACCTTTCCGACTCTTTTGATGATTCTGAAAAGACTGTTGAATCGTGGACTTAGATTTCCACGTTTCTTGAATCGGATTAGACCTTTCCAAGGAGATACTTTCAACAGGACGTAATTTCCTTCTTGGAATTCTATTGGTCTATGTCTCTTATATGCGTATGATTTCTGTCTATCTTGTGCAGCTTTCAAACGTGCCTTGATTAAATCAAGCTTTTCTGACGTGGCTTGAACTATTTCTTTGTTGTCTAACTATTTCTGACAAACTTCTCCCCAACATATGGGAGTCCTACATCTTCTACCATATAGCATCTCATATGGTGGTATACCAATACAAGAATGGTAGCTGTTATTGTATGAGAATTCTGCTAATGGCAGATGATTATCCCAACTTCCACTAAAATCAATTATACAAGCACGCAACATATATTCAAAAGTTTGTATTGTCCTCTCAGTTTGTCCATCAGTTTGAGGATGATATGCCATGCTGATCAATAACCTAGTTCCCATCTCCTCGTGGAACTTTTTCCAAAATCATGAAGTGAAACGAGTATCTCGATCAGAGACAATCGAGACTGGCACTCCATGTCTGGAAACAACCTCTTTGATGAGCAAATGAGCTAACTTTTCTGAAGAGTATGTCTCACGTATTGCTAAGAAATGAGCACTCTTAGTTAACCGATCTACAACCACCCAAATGGTATCATAACCCCTAGTTGTCTTTGGTAGCTTGGTTATGAAGTCCATTGTGAGATTTTCCCACTTCCATTCTGGGATTTCTAACTGTTGTAATCTCCCATACGGTTTCTGATGTTCTTCTTTAACTTGTAAATAAGTCAAGCATTTTGCTACATATTTCATGATATCAAATTTCATTCCGGGCCATAAATAATCTCTACACATATCTTGGTACATCTTTGTAGCACCCGGATGAATAGAATATCGTGATTAATGAGCTTCATCAAGAATCTTAAGTCTAAACTCACCTAATCGTGGTATCCATATACGACTAAATCGAGTTTTGACTTTATGCTCATTCTTTTTTAGAAACTTCTCCTGACTAGTCATCCTTTCTTTCTTAACCTTTTCATCTTGTAATGCTTTGATTTGTGCGTCTCGAAGTTGGCTCATGAAATCAGGAGTTATCACTAACTTATATGCTTTCACCCGAATAGGGTGATGCTCTTCCTTGCGGCTTAGAACATCGGCTACTACATTAGCCTTTCCAGGATGATATAAGATCTCAGAATCATAATCCTTGACCAGTTCTAACCATCGTCGTTTCCTCATGTTTAAGTGTTTCTGGTCAAAGAAATATTTAAGACTTTTGTGGTCTGTGTAAATCGTACACTTCATTCCATATAGATAATGCCTCCAGATCTTTAGTGCGAATACCACCGCAGCTAACTCTAGATCATGAGTTGGGTAGTTTACTTCATGTGTCTTTAGCTGTCGAGAGGCATAGGCTATCACCTTTCCTCTTTGCATCAGAACACATCCTAACCCAAGTTTTAAGGCATCAGAATACACCACAAAGTCTTCTACTACTTCTGGTAATGCTAGAACCGGAGCTTGTGTCAATCTTTCTTTCATAGTCTGTAATGCTTTTTCCAGAGCCGCATTCCATTCATATTTTTAGTTCTTTCGAGTTAGCTTAGTTAATGGGGTGGCTATCTTAGAGAATTCCTAGATGAATCTTCTATAATAGCCAGCTAATCCCAAGAAACTTCTAACTTCTGATGGATTCTTAGGTGGAGACCATTTCATTACAGCCTCTACCTTTGTTGGGTCTACTGAGATACCTTCTTCGTTTACTACATGACCCAGAAACTGAACTTCTTTTAACCAGAATGCACATTTTAAGAAGTTGGCGTACAATTTCTCCTTTCGCAAAGTACTAAGTACTTCACGATGGTGGATGTTCCTGTTCGTTCTTTGAATAAATCAGGATGTCATCAATGAAGAAAATAACAAATTTGTCTAACATTAGTCAGCATACTCTGTTCATGAGGTCCATGAAAACTGTCGGAGCATTCGTTACTCCAAACGGAATCACTACAAATTCATAGTGTCCATAACGAGTTTTGAATGCCGTTTTAGGTACATCCTCCTCCCGTACCTTGACTTGATGATAACCGGATCTTAAGTCAATTTTGGAAAACCAACTTGATCCTTGTAATTGATCAAACAGATCATCAATTCTAGGTAAAGGATACCTAATCTTGATAGTCAATATGTTCAATTCGTGGTAGTCTATACACATTCTCATACTACCGTCTTTCTTTTTCACAAACAGAATTGGTGCACCCCAAGGGGATACACTTGGACGTATGAATCCATTGTTCAACAATTCTTGCAATTGTGACATCAATTCCTTCATTTCTGTTGGTGCTAACCGGTATGGAGCCTTAGCTACTGGTTTAGCTTCAGGAATCAAATCAATTTTGAATTCGATCTCTCTCACTCAGGTGGAGCACCTGGAAGATCGTCTAGGAATACTTCTGGGAATTCTTTTACTACTGGAACTTGGTCCTGTTCTTTCCCTTTCATCCTTACATTAGCTACGTAGGCTAAGAAGGCTTGGTAACCTTGTCTTGCGTAGCTACTTATCTTGGCCATCGTACATAGTGGGATCTGGTTCCGTCGTTCACCAATGACATTAACATCTTTTCCTGTAGGCGTCTTGAATCGTACAATCTTTTGATTGCATATAATCGTTGCAGTATGTGAAGATAACCAATCCGTTCCAATGATTACGTCAAATTCTTGCATTAGAATCGGAATTAAGTCGACAAGATATTCTTCTCCTTCTATCAGTAGTCAGCATTCTCGGCATATTTCAGTTGCTACGCAGTTTCGATCACTCGTGATTTCGACTTCTAGTGCCTTAGCCAACTTACTTCTATTGAAGTTTCTAATGTTTGCATATTTTAATGAAATAAATGATCAACTAGCTCCCGTATCGAATAAAACACAAGCAGGTAGTGAATTTAAGAGGAATATACCTCATACTACCTCAGGAACATCTTTTGCTTCCCCTGTAGTGATCTGAAAAGCCCTACCCCTTGGCTTTGGAGCCTCGATCCTCTTAACCTCATTCTCTGCCACTCTAGACCCTTCTCCGGTCTTTTCTGCTTGAGATTTTAGCTCAGGGCATTCCCTGCTAAAATGTCCTGGCTTATAACAGTTGTAGCACAAACGGGTGCCACTCATACACTGCAATGCAGTGTGTCCTGCCTTCCCACACTTGTAACAGGTTATCATTTTGGATCGGCACTCTCCAGGGTGCCTCTTTCCACAACTCCTACAACTTTGAATACCTTTCCTTGGGGAAGAACCGCTCCCCGGCTTATTGAACTTAAATCTTTTTAAGGGTATAGGAGAAGGATAATTTTCTCCTTTCCTTTTCCCGTCTCTCTCAGTCTGTCTCTTCAGCTCAGTTTCTCGTTCCCGAGCCCAATCAATCATTTCCTCCAAGTTCGTGCACTTGTATGGATGGATAAACTCTCTAATCTTTGTTTTCAAAACGAGATGGTATCTCGTCATCCACATCTCCAGGGTTGTTAACAAAGTCGGACGGAATCGGTCCTTATCAAAGAAGATCCCCGTGATTTCATCCACAGCTCCGTAGTTGGACCGAGTAGAAGAAACTCCTCAGTAATTCTTTCAATTGCCGCTTGAGGGCAATACTGTTTCAAAAAAAGATCCTTGAACTCTTCCCAACTCATCTCTTTAATTTTGTCTCTTCCTTTCTCTCTCTTCACTACTCCCCACCAATCGTCAGCTCGTTCTTTTAATTGGTTGGTAGCGAAGGTAACCTCATCTTCCTTTTCACAATGACATGTATCGAATGCCCTTTCTATTGAGGCGATCCATCTCTGACTTTCTAAGGGATTAACAGCTCCCTTAAACTCTAAAGGTTTAGAAGTCATGAAATCCTTATACGTACAACGAGTTGACTTCGTATCAACTTTTGGATTTCTTCCTTCTCCATTATAAGTAATAACTTTGTGGCTTTCAAACCATCTTTCTAATGAGTTCTGTAGATCTGCTTGTAATATCGGGAAATTTGCATCGAATGCTTTTCCTACTTCTATTGCAATTTATCTCTGGATATTTTCCGGGACTAGCTCGACTTCGTTCTCATCATGAAGTGGAGAATCAGCTCTCCTATGGCTTCCCTCGTCACGTACTTCGTCGTTTTATTGTTCAACCATTTGCTAAAACATGTTTCTTTAATCTCCCATTCGTTTACCTTAATCATAGTCTAGGGTTTTATACTATAGGCCTCGTATCAATTTTATCCTAATCAAGGATTTCACATAAAAGCTCATATTCATATATTTACATATATGTATGTATACATTCATTCATGTATCATAATCATGCATATTCACATTCCCGGCTTACTATCTACTGACATAAGTTATCATATGATGTTTGCGATATCATGATGGTCCCATACATTAGCTCCAATACTGGCCAGGTATAAGGCAATGTATTTTACATATCATGATACTACCAACTATCACATGGAGTTTATCTCATACAAAGTTCTGCCCACGTATACTCATTCATTTCTGTTCTAGCACTGGAATTTAAACATACCTGCTTCCTTGGACGGCCTTGAATTGAATCTCTATTAATATCATGAGCACTTATGGTTTGAGTTTAAGTATCCTCTTTTGATATTTAAATCCCTCAAACCATGCTCTGATACCAACCTGAAACATCTTACTTATTTCTTTATTATTTTATCAGAGTTTAAAGCGGAAAACGAGTCCCAGATTAACAAAAACCTTGCCATAAATGGCTAAGGTATATTTTTTTATTTATAATATTGTTTTACATAAGATGGTATGATTACATCATACTATATAGGGATCTCTATCTCCGACTGCTCCGTCCTCAGAAGCTTTATTGAACGTGCCTCTTTCTTGCAGTGTTTAAAAAACGTTTTTGAATTAGCTTACACTAAGTAAATACATTGCATAATTCATTTTATTATGAACCATTTAGGTTCTTATTATTGTTCAAGTTTCCCAGGCTCTCGGCGTCCCCGTGACCATCTCCGGACGAACCTCCGGTCACGTCATTCGTATATTTTATGGGTGTGCTAACCCCCTCGCAACCATCTTAGGCCGTACCTCTGGTCCGAGTATTAGCAATGTTCTTATACTCGTCAGTATAGACCCCTTGCATTTTTCACGAATACTTATTCATTCCTCAGCCCCGTAGGCCTGGAGTTTCCTTTTCTTTTCCTCAGCCCCGAAGGCTTGGAATCTTTTTAGTTTTCTTCTTAATTATTGAGATCCACCTTACAGGTCGGGTATCTCATTTCATTTGGGACCTTGAGTATCTTAGAATCACAGCCTCCGAAATGTATCAAGCATTTGTTTTTATTTCATGTATATTCTTGATTTATTTCCCAACCAGTCATCTCCTTAAAACTTTGTAACGGTTTCTCCTCGATGCATTAAAAGGGTTTATATATAGGAAGTAACAGCGGCATATCCACCACCCCTTTAACACTTCGTGAGTACTCTGTTATTCGATTTTAGGGTTTAGACTCGTTCCATAATACTCATTCCTCTTTTCACGTGTCATCATGCATTCATGTATTCATCATGCATTTCACGTATATTCATCATGTATTCATATTTATCATGCATGATATATTCACGTACTCATGTATCTTCTTCACATATTCGTACTCGTCATATATTGTAAACTGGGGTCCTTCCAGAGTAGTACCTCCAATAGAGATGTTCCCAGGAAAGAGTGACGGGTCTAGGAGAGATTTATGCACCACTCTTTACTTAGACACATCATTCTGTTTGTCAGATAACCACATACCGGTTGGAACTTCTCCCTTACGTTTACTATATTCTTATTACTGTCTTTTAGTCTGTACCCCTAAACATTCATAATGGTTTCACCACGAAGTATCAAAGAGATTTATATATAGGAAGTAGCAGCGACGTATCCACCACCCCTTGAATACGTCGTGGCTACTCCATTACTCTCGTTTAGTATCTAGACTATCCTTTTATTTTCCCGTACCCTTTGTCATACGCATACAACATAACATATATCATTTAAGCACGTAATTCATATAACCATGTGTAGGGTACGGGTGCAGTGTACTTACATTATCCTTGGGTAGTTCCTAAGTTCGTTCCTCGCTTTGAACGTCTCTCTGTTCCTTGCTCGCAACTTTAACGCTCCGCACTCTTAACTGCCACGCTCATAACCGTCACTCCGATATCCTCGGTTTACGTGTGTGTGTGTGTGAAGTGGTGGTGGTTTTGGTGTTTGTTGTTTCTCAATTTGAACGACAAAGTTCAACTATTTATAGGTTGTCCATGCACCGGTGGCGGACCGCTAAGGTGGGTGGTAGCGGTCTGCTACCGCCCCTTTGCAAGGTGTCCGGCATACTCCGCACATAGCGGACCGTTATGCTCTGGGTAGCGGTCCTCTACCGAATCCTTATCAGTGAGTCATCTTACATGTGTCACATGCTCGATGTCCAGGTCCAATTGCGGCTGGCGGACCGTTACCCGCCTATTGGCGGTCCGCCATAGGGCTGAGTCACCCGACACGTGTCATTCTCTCATCATTTGCTTCACCCACACGTAGCGGACCGTTAAGGAGCCGGTAGCGGTCCGCTACCGGTCTGATTTGGAAATTTTCTTTATTTACAGTCCTTTAACTTTGGGATTTTTATACCTTTAGTCCTTGGACTTTTATTCTCTTAAAAATTGGGGTGTTACAAAGCCTAAACCTTTTTCGTTTCTAAACCTACATTTCACACCCATAAACCCAAAAAATTAGCCTTTTTTTCTTTTCAACCCTTTTCGTTGAAAATCGACTTGGCTATGATTTAAGGAATAATTATCTGTCACTATTTGACAGAATCGTATTATGTTTGAAGAATGAAACTCGTTCGGTTTCACAAAAAAAGGGAGTTATCACAAAAAGAAGGGGCAACAACAAGAACTTCATAACCGCCCAAATATATTGAAGAAACCTCATCAAAAGAGAATCAAACTTACTCGAAAAATTGTTGTATGCAAAGCTGATCAAAGTGGATGTATTAGAAGGAAACTGTCGAACGATTCATGGGGAATTGATAGTAATGTGTATTTCAAGGACAAGAAGAAGTTGACATTCCTTTAGAGAAAAGATTTGGTATTGACAATCTGACCTTAAAAGAGTCCTTAGATTAGTCACAATGTCTAATCTAAGTTTAATAAGATATTATTCACCTTTTAATCATTAAGCCAAGTCAGATTTTCAACATTTAGCCACTCTTTCCAAATACTTCCTACCTTAACCCTAAGCCAATCATTACAACCCTTTACAAAGACCTCTTGATTTATGCACATATTTTATGTTAATTGATTGAGATTTGATTTTTATACAAGCCTATGATTATGCAAGCATTAATTATAGCATTGAGTGTTCTTCTTGACATACATTATCCATATATTTAACCCGAGTGTTGAGTAAACTTTTGTGAGACTGTAACTTTGTGCATAATCATAGTTCCTCTTGTGGAAAAACATTCGAAAGGTATAACCACAAAATCATTGTTTTTAAAAAGGTCATTCAACCATTTGGGACAAAAGCTGTGGATTTACATTTAATCAATACTTTACTTCTATGGGTATAATCATGCATAAGTTTGCTTAAGTACAAGCAAAGTTTAAGTGTGGGGTGTTATGATATGACGTAAATTATACATATTTTGCATGCATAATTTGTAGGTCCCCGGGTGTCTCGGATCATTACGTGTGGGTACGTGACTAGTCGGACCGGGTGGGGTGCGGAATGCCCGTGACTAGGTGGAGAATCAAACAACACAAAGTAAACCGACAAAGAAATCACTTAATTTCCTTCTATTATAAACTCGAACGGTTACAGAGAGAAAATACTGAGTGCAAATGTCTGCGTACTTACATTCTGTCAACCTATTCTATTTATACAAAACCTGATCTCTGCGCACTTAGCAAGTGCGCAGGGCAAATTACTCATGCGTACTTAGCAAGTACGCAGAGTATTCTTCCGTACTTGCTAAGTACGCAGGAACTAATTCCTACGCAGATACTAAGTGCGCAAAACACTTAGAGAATTAAGCAACAATCAGCATGCATTAGTAAATACAACTCGATAATTAATACATACAAACACATAGAGATCCACCTTACAGGTCGGGTATCTCATTTCATTTGGGACCTTGAGTATCTTAGAATCACAGCCTCCCAAATGTATCAAGCATTTGTTTTTATTTCATGTATATTCTTGATTTATTTCCCAACCAGTCCTCTCCTTAAAACTTTGTAACGGTTTCTCCTCGATGCATTAAAAGGGTTTATATATAGGAAGTAACAGCGGCATATCCACCACCCCTTTAACACTTCGTGAGTACTCTGTTATTCGATTTTAGGGTTTAGACTCGTTCCATAATACTCATTCCTCTTTTCACGTGTCATCATGCATTCATGTATTCATCATGCATTTCACGTATATTCATCATGTATTCATATTTATCATGCATAATATATTCACGTACTCATGTATCTTCTTCACATATTCGTACTCGTCATATATTGTAAACTGGGGTCCTTCCAGAGTAGTACCTCCAATAGAGATGTTCCCAGGAAAGAGTGACGGGTCTAGGAGAGATTTATGCACCACTCTTTACTTAGACACATCATTCTGTTTGACAGATAACCACATACCGGTTGGAACTTCTCCCGTACGTTTACTATATTCTTATTACTGTCTTTTAGTCTGTACCCCTAAACATTCATAATGGTTTCACCACGAAGTATCAAAGAGATTTATAAATAGGAAGTAGCAGCGACGTATCCACCACTCCTTGAATACGTCGTGGCTACTCCATTACTCTCGTTTAGTATCTAGACTATCCTTTTATTTTCCCGTACCCTTTGTCATACGCATACAACATAACATACATCATTTAAGCACGTAATTCATATAACCATGTCTAGGGTATGGGTGCAGTGTACTTACATTATCCTTGGGTAGTTCCTAAGTTCGTTCCTCGCTTGGAACGTCTCTCTGTTCCTTGCTCGCAACTTTAACGCTCCGCACTCTTAACTGCCACGCTCATAACCGTCACTCCGATATCCTCGGTTTGCGTGTGTGTGTGTGTGAAGTGGTGGTGGTTTTGGTGTTTGTTGTTTCTCAATTTGAACGACAAAGTTCAACTATTTATAGGTTGTCCATGCACCGGTGGCGGACCGCTAAGGTGGGTGGTAGCGGTCTGCTACTGCCCCTTTGCAAGGTGTCCGGCGTACTCCGCACATAGCGGACCGTTATGCTCTGGGTAGCGGTCCTCTACCGAATCCTTATCAGTGAGTCATCTTACATGTGTCACATGCTCGATGTCCAGGTCCAATTGCGGCTGGCGGACCGTTACCCGCCTATTGGCGGTCCGCCATAGGGCTGAGTCACCCGACACGTGTCATTCTCTCATCATTTGCTTCACCCACACGTAGCGGACCGTTAAGGAGCCGGTAGCGGTCCGCTACCGGTCTGATTTGGAAATTTTCTTTATTTACAGTCCTTTAACTTTGGGATTTTTATACCTTTAGTCCTTGGACTTTTATTCTCTTAAAAATTGGGGTGTTACAAAGCCTAAACCTTTTTTGTTTCTAAACCTACATTTCACACCCATAAACCCAAAAAATTAGCCTTTTTTTCTTTTCAACCCTTTTCGTTGAAAATCGACTTGGCTATGATTTAAGGAATAATTATCTGCCACTATTTGACAGAATCGTATTATGTTTGAAGAATGAAACTCGTTCGGTTTCACAAAAAAAGGGAGTTATCATAAAAAGAAGAAGGGGCAACAACAAGAACTTCATAACCGCCCAAATATATTGAAGAAATCTCATCAAAAGAGAATCAAACTTACTCGAAAAATTGTTGTATGCAAAGCTGATCAAAGTGGATGTATTAGAAGGAAACCGTCGAACGATTCATGGGGAATTGATAGTAATGTGTATTTCAAGGACAAGAAGAAGTTGACATTCCCTAAGAGAAAAGATTTGGTATTGACAATCTGACCTTAAAAGAGTCCTTAGATTAGTCACAATGTCTAATCTAAGTTTAATAAGATATTATTCACCTTTTAATCATTAAGCCAAGTCAGATTTTCAACATTTAGCCACTCTTTCCAAATACTTCCTACCTTAACCCTAAGCCAATCATTACAACCCTTTACAAAGACCTCTTGATTTATGCACATATTTTATGTTAATTGATTGAGATTTGATTTTTATACAAGCCTATGATTATGCAAGCATTAATTATAGCATTGAGTGTTCTTCTTGACATACATTATCCATATATTTAACCCGAGTGTTGAGTAAACTTTTGTGAGACTGTAACTTTGTGCATAATCATAGTTCCTCTTGTGGAAAAACATTCGAAAGGTATAACCACAAAATCATTGTTTTTAAAAAGGTCATTCAACCATTTGGGACAAAAGCTGTGGATTTACATTTAATCAATACTTTACTTCTATGGTTATAATCATGCATAAGTTTGCTTGAGTACAAGCAAAGTTTAAGTGTGGGGTGTTATGATATGACGTAAATTATACATATTTTGCATGCATAATTTGTAGGTCCCCGGGTGTCTCGGATCGTTACGTGTGGGTGCGTGACTAGTCGGACCGGGTGGGGTGCGGAATGCCCAGGACTAGGTGGAGAATCAAACAACACAAAGTAAACCGACAAAGAAATCACTTAATTTCCTTCTATTATAAACTCGAACGGTTACAGAGAGAAAATACTGAGTGCAAATGTCTGCGTACTTACATTCTGTCAACCTATTCTATTTATACAAAACCTGATCTCTGCGCACTTAGCAAGTGCGCAGGGCAAATTACTCATGCGTACTTAGCAAGTACGCAGAGTATTCTTTCGTACTTGCTAAGTACGCAGGAACTAATTCCTACGCACATACTAAGTGCGTAAAACACTTAGAGAATTAAGCAACAATCAGCATGCATTAGTAAATACAACTCGATAACTAATACATACAAACGCTTAGAAACAAAGACAAATACATACAAAGAAAGTACATAACCTAAGACTCTATCCAGAGTGTTTGTCACACAAAAGTGCTTCAACAAACTCCCCCTTGACAACAGCTCTGGATCATTTTCGGTCTTCACAGCTCTTCATCTTTAGCTTCCATCTTCTTCTTGTAGTCAAGGAAAAAATTGATCACCTTGTTGTATTTAGAAGCAAGGAACTTTGTCCATTCGTCCGTATGCATGCAGTACCTGTCAGCTAGTGCCTCCAGATCTTTCACAGAGAAGTTTATGAAGCAGACTTCATCAAATACTCTGATCAGTTCCCTTGGCGCTTAGCTTCCACTATCAGACCACACCTTTCCTATCACCACTGCCTCGCTTGTTTTAGAATCTACGTACCAGTACCATATGTTACCGAGGATATCCTAAGATAACTTGCTCAGGGGAATCTTGGTTTCACACAGCACTGGCTTGTATACCAGTTTCTTTATGCTTCTGTTAGTCAAAAGATGTCTAGCATTCTTATCCTTGACTCGCTTGGGCACTTGAGGCTTAAACATATCAAATTTCCCAGATCTTACTTCACGCTGTAGAACTTGCCACAAACCCATCGCTACTGCGTGATTTGAGTGACCCAGCAGCTCTCGGTTTGCTAGGTTCACGAGTTCGTATTTAGGTAAGGAGTTGAAAGCTTCGCTGGTTGGTTTCAAGTATTGAACCCCCCCAAGCTCGCTTGATTGCAAACAACTACTTATCCTCCTCGAACCTCACAGCTAAGATCATTCATGTTGCTCTGTGTTTGTCTATGATAGAAGTCTTTTGCCAGACAGGAGTAGGATCCTTTGATGAACTAGCAGACATATATTTGTTTTTTTGTGCCTCTGGATCCACAGGTGTAGGGTCGGCACGGGAGGCTTCAGTCGATGCTTCAAAATTACTAGCAGTCTCGAGTGAACCTGTGTCGAGCTAAGATTCAAAGGATGGAACTTAGAAGATCTCTCCATCTTCAAAATCATACTCTCCTTCCCCATCGCCCTTGGGAACTTCGATAACTACATTATCATCATCTTCATCCCAATCATCACCAGAGTCGATCTCTCCTTCTTCAAGATTTTCGAGAGCCTCGATCTGTGCTTCTTTGGAATAGTCAGGCTCTAAGAATAAGATCACATCGTCAGATAGATCTTTCAGAACATCAGCCACTGACTTTCCTTTATCACCACCAGAAGTATCACCACCTTCCTGATGAGTCGACTCCCCCTCAGCCATTGGAACAGCAAAAATGGGCACTATCGCCAAAGCTTGATGCTCACTACCACTAGGACCGACTTCAGGATCCTTGTCTTTGTCATCATCCTTTGTCAGATCAACCGGATGACAAGGCTCATCACCGGTAGGTTTAGATGCCTTCTCCTTCTCTTTTTCTTTTTCTTTCTCTTTCTCGTTCTCCCCTTGAGCAGCAAGCTTCTTTGTCAGGTCAGTTACTAACTTGACCATCATGTCATGTTCTTTTCGCTGCATGTCAAACCGAACCTCTAGAGACGACCTGTGTCCCAGAATCATATTGTTCGTTTTGATCAGTAGTTAGTTCTGGGCCATCACATTTGCCAGTCTCTCTTCCGTCCCAGTTCTCTGGCTTCTTAAATTAGTAACTTTGTCCACCAATGAATTTATCCGAGCATGTTGAGCCTCAGATTCTTCCCTTGATTTCCGAACAGTTTCTAGTAGCCCAGCCACTTGGGTTTCCAACGTAGCTATCCTTGCATCATTTGGATCAGGATTTCTGGACGTAGAGGCTTCAGCATTATGGAGGGGAGAGGAGAAGAGCATATGAAAGTCAAAACCATGAGAAAAGTCTCCAAAGTTGTAGGGTTGACTGATATGTTCAATGGTGGTAGTAGGGATTGTGGATGGGATGGTGGTTGTAGGAGTGATGGAGGGAGTTATGGTGACTGACTCGGTAAGAATCGGAGTAGTCATCACCATTTGGACAGATGGTACATGGAGGGTCATTATCACAAGAACCTATGATATCAGTGACTGCCACACTATGGTCTCCTTCGCTGTCGCCGGTACAACTGTTGTGAAGGTGGGGTAGAAGTTGAATCAGTACTCGCAGCCGATACTTGTACTTGCCTCTGAGCACTATCGTCTACCTCACGAGGAATAGCTTGTTGCTGCCTATCCCCCCGTTGTTTGTTGATACTTTCACGTCTTCGTCTTTGTATAGCAGCGTCCGAGTCAGAATCTGGCTCGTATTCACTGCTCGTCGATTATCGCTTTCTCTTAGAAGATGACTCAGGAAGGGTCACCTTTGTCAATCTTCTCGGGTGTGCCTGTGATGGTGCATCATCAGAATCAGATGAACCAGACTCTGTATCTTCGGAGTCGGATCCTTCAGCACCATCATTACCTGCTTCTTCATCTCCACTTACAGACAATTCAACCTCGCTTTCAACGTCCTCATCTTCTTGTTGCTCATCAGAATGTTCACTGAGTACTGGCTCAGAATCATGACTAAACCATCTCCAATCAGCTGGTGCCACATACGCTTCATTAATCAGGTGGCTAAAGAGTGCGGTGTGCTCAGGGGTAGGTTCTACACTGCCTGGCTTTAGGAATTGGGCAAACACTCTCTTGTCCACCCGTTTTACTTGCAGTCTCTCCCCAATAGCAGGCAGATTTGGCAACGCATCATTGATCAGTAGTTGCACAACTCTTGGGTATAACAGGAATCTAAATTTCTCAGCTGTATTGATCTGATCATTTAAGGCCTTGAATATGTATCGTGAGAAGTTATAACCCGTGTTGAGAGATAGGCCAACCATGGCTGCTGCAAGATCATGTCCCATAGCATCCTTCCCTGCCTTCCTAGAAGAAATGCACATGATCATCACGTGGGGAAAGTACCTCCACTGATCGAGCACCCACATCTTCTTGTAGGAAGAGTAATCTCGTACACCGACGTATCCCATACGTTGCCTCCAACAGCCATCCACAAAGTAATCAGGATAGGTAGTTGGGTCGGTGGCGAGATCCTGAAACTGTAAGACCCGTCGAATTGTGTCCTCAGAAAAAGCAACGTCATAACCCGCCACAGTAGCCCGAATGACATTAGGGGTTACCGTGCAGTCATGATCCATTGTATCCCATAACTGCTCCAGGTACGGTCTTGAGACTATTGGATCTGCTGATATAGCATAGCTGATCTTTGAACGATTCAAGAAATCAACTATCTCTCGGTATTGTAGTGTAGCACCCTTCTATTCCGGTTATGTATGTGCAAGGAGATTGAACTCACTAGTAAAGTCATGATCCATCACTGCAAAAACACACGGTAAACATAATAAGAACAAGAAGATTCATTGGAATTGAATACACATGACCAAGTATAGCAGTTACACACTGAACTGAATTTCAGACTTAGAAAAATTTCACAAGTGTTATTCCTGCACACTTAGCAAGTACGCAGGGATTTGTTCTTGCGTACTTAATAAGTACGCATGAATTAATTCTTGCGTAGTTGTTAAGTGCGCAAGAATTGCACTTAGCCAAATTTTTCAAAAACTCTAATCTTCAACAGATGTTAGACATTGTCGTGGAATAGGGTTACCACAAGGTCGAAAACCATTATAAGGACCTATGGAACCTCTATCCACATCAATGACCCGCTAACCTAGTCAAATTTTGACCTAAAAAAACGATCCATATGAACCGACGGTCAAAAATTAAGTCAAGCACAAAATCAAAGATCATTATGGGCGATTAAGTAATGAATAAGGTTCGATTGATGATTCTAAGAGATTTTTTATCAGAATGTGTTACCAAAACGACCAGGAAAAGTCCAAAATCAAGATTGAAACCCTAAATTTTTTAAATCAATAATCGGTCCGTAATTCTAAATTTCATGGATGAACAGCCCTAGGATTCTCACCAAATGATGTTTATCCGATATTGAGAATAGAATTGGGACAAAAAATAGGTTAGGAACACTCGAAGATTTTGAGGAAAAAATGGGCAGAGGTAATAGACAGACGTTTGAATTTTGAATGAGATAAACGTAAAGAAAATTCTAAGTCCTGTATATATACCCAACACATATTGGTCTTGCGTACGTGCTAAGTGCACAGGACTTAACTCTTGCGTACTTACTAAGTACGCATGACTTAAGTCTTGCGTACTTGTTAAGTACGCAGGGTTTACCTCATGCGCACTTATCAAGTACGCAGAGACCCTTGTGTGCTCAAACTTTCAACTCAAATTATGAAGATTTCAAGTCAAATAACGAACAAGATAAACACATTCAATCTAGAGGATTCAAAGTCAATTCAAGAAGGTTAAACACAAATATTTTTTTTCTGATTAAAATGAACTGTACACAAACTTAGAATCTTTTTGATCTTTTATAGATAGAAATATACAAGTACATACAAACACTATTTTTGTTCAAAGACACGAGCAGAGGATCATATCAGGCTAAACTATAGCAAAAACGATACAAGATAAACGTCACAGAATATGGGATCATGTCATGAATTACAATTTATTCATACGTAATAAGCACATAAACAAGTAATTCAAGTTGGCAATATTATAAGATTTGAAACCATAAGCATCTTTGTATCACATTCTTGTGTGTTAAGTTATTAATTTTAGGTTATACAACGTGTACCCCACTGATATGCTACAGAAATATAACTTGCACTATCTCAAGGCATCTAATATTTTTCCAAAGATTTTTAAATCTCCAGAATGAAGTTACATCGTTTAGCACAGAAAAATCAAGCAGAATCCATAAGGATTATCAAGAATCATAAGATTCAGAATCGAGTGATTCAGATGTCATTGTTAGATTGGATTTTCTTCTATGAATATCATATGATGATTCAGGTTAATAGATATGGAGTCTGAGGATTTAGGTAAGGTGATCCAACTTTTATCTGGATTTGATTTCAATGAATCAGGTATGATTAAAGGGTGAATACATGCTAAACGGTTGATGTAAAGACATGTCTTGATTCAATCTCTCATTACATACTTGTGAGTATGGGCAGCGAGATGAACCGCATTAATTGTGCTAAAGACAAAACCCGAAACTGGTCTCTTAAGAAAATATTTTCTAAAATCTTACATCCTCTTTCTGATAATGATCATTTTGTATTCTTTTACACACGCACACATGCATACATGGGTTCAAATCACAGTTGTAGTCTAGATTTAGTTTCCACACTACTAGTGATTCAAAGACGCCTACAGCCTACCGACACTTCAAATTACTTGTAAATAAGCAGATTAAAAACATAACAATTTAAACAAACAAGTAAGCATGACGCAATCATTTCCCATATGAGCAGTCTATGGCGTTTAGATCATTTCTGATGTGCTATCATTTCCTCTTTTCTCAAGATAACTTTGAGATTTTCTCCATTTTCTATTTTGTTTGAATTTTTGAAAAATATTTGAAAAATTAAAAGAACTATACAGAAATCTTAAAAATAAATAAAATTTAACTTTTATGAATTGAATTGATTTAAGAAAAACAAGGTTTCACTCTGGATTGAACATTCCTATCAAGTTGA
Organism: Smallanthus sonchifolius; assembly: GCA_023525975.1. Lineage (NCBI taxonomy): Eukaryota > Viridiplantae > Streptophyta > Magnoliopsida > Asterales > Asteraceae > Smallanthus > Smallanthus sonchifolius. Next base: position 94,349,250 of record CM042024.1, on the reverse strand, counting down.
CAAGATGCTCAAAACGGGATCGATCAAATGCCTTAGTGAAAAGGTCAGCAAAGTTGTCATCCGTGTGAACCTTTACAAGTTCAATGAGATGCTTTTCAGTACAATCACGGATGAAATGATGGCGAATTTCAATATGTTTAGTTTTGGAACGTTTCACCGGGTTGTTTGTGATGGACATGGTGGCATTATTGTCAATGAACAGAGGAGTTCCAGTGAAGTTCAAGCCGTAGTCTCTCAATTGCTGTTGAATCCATAATATATGAGAACAACCGCTAGTTGCAGCAATGTATTCTGCTTCACATGTTGAGACAGAAACCGTTGACTGCTTCTTACACTGTCAGGAAACCAGTCTGTCTCCCAAGAATTGACATCCACCAGAAGTTGACTTTCTATCAACGTTACAACCGCCATAGTCTGAATCAGTGTAGGCTTTGAAGTCAAAAGACTGCTGCTTAGAGTACCAAAGACCCAATCGGGGTTTCCTTTTCAAGTATCTAAAAATCCTCTTTACAGCTATCATGTGGGACTCCTTCGGTTGTGACTGAAACCTTGAGCACAAGCATACAGCAAACATTATATCTGGCCTTGAAGCTGTGAGATACATAAGAGATCCGATCATCCCACGGTACAATTTGCAATCCACATCCTTTCCATCTTTGTCAGTATGCAGACCATGATTGACGGGGATAGGTTGGCCATAAGTATTGCTATCATTCATCTTGTATTTCGACAAGATGTCCTGCACATACTTTGTTTGATGTAGATAAATGATATCCTCTCTTTGACTGACTTGCAGACCCAGGAAGAACGACAGTTCACCCATGTTACTCATTTCAAACTTGGACTTCATCACCTGTTTTAATTCCCTACACTCTCTTCATTTGTAGACCCAAAGATAATGTCATCGACATACACTTGTACAAGAAGAATATCACTTCCTTCTTTCCGTATGAAGATGGTCGAGTCAATCTGTCCACGGTCGAAACCATTAGACAGTAGATGTTTAGATAATGTCTCATACCATGCCCCGTGGTGCTTGATGAAGACCATAAAGTGCTTTGTCGAGCTTATACACTTTATTGATATTATGCGGATCTTCAAAGCCGGGAGGTTGAGTGACATAGACCTCTTCATGAACTTTTCCATACAGGAAAGCACTCTTCACATCAAGTTGATAGACCTTGAAGCCAACATATGAGGCATAAGCCAGAAACAGTCGAATGGCCTCAAGTATAGCAACTGGGGCATATACTTCTGTGTAGTCCAAGCCCTCTTGTTGATGAACAACCAACCTTGCTTTGTTCTTCACCACAACATGACGATCATCCATCTTGCATTTGAACACCCATCTGGTGCCAATTGGTTGTACGCCCCTTGGCAAGTCAACCAAATGCACACATGCAACTTTTGGAATTGAGACAGTTCGTCTTGCATTGCCTCAATCCAGCAGTTGTCAGCGAGAGCCTCTTTCACATTCTTCGGCTCTAACTGGGACACGAATGCAGCATGCAGACATGTTTCCATGACATCAGTGTCAAGTATCTCAGAGTAGAGACTAGTGTTCTCAGCAATGGTTCGATGACGAGTTTGAACACCGGCATGAGGATCACCAATAATGTTGTCAATTGGATGATTCTTATGCACTCTCATCTCTGGTACATTTGGTTCCTGAATCTCTGAATCGAGGTTTGTGCTTAACTCCCCAATATCATGTGTTCCAGAAGAAGAAGATTCAATGTTAATTGGATCAGCTGGAGCTTCATTTCCTACACGAGTGTTAGGATTAGCTTGAGCGTCATTTCCGTCAACATGAACATCTTCACTGTTATCACCATTATGAGTTCCAGATGCAGATGCAGCATAGGAATCATGAGTTACAATTGGTACAGTAGCACGTGTTGAGAAACTGGAGTCATCACCGTTACCAAATAATTCATATACATTTTCGGCATCATTTGCAGACAAATCAGGAAGATTGAAAGATTTGAATAGCGCATCATAATCAAAACCCCAAGCTGGACCAGTTGGTTCTGGTGGAATGATGTGTTTACTACAATCCACTTCAAACCACTCCTCGACGGTACGAGTTCCTATATTGTACACTCTCTTGCAAGGCGAGTTGGCAACATATCCTAAGAAGATGCCTTCCACCACTTTTGCATGAAACTTAGACTTGCGGTCTTTGTATTGTAGCAATAAGGAACAGGGACTACCAAAAGGAACTAGATAGTCAAGATTGGGAAGTCGATTGTTGATCAACTCATAACAAGTCTTGTTGTGCCTCTTCACAACCAGAACTCTGTTCAAGACGTAACAAGCTGTATTAACTACTTCTGCCCAGAAAGTGACAGGAAGCTTTGCATCTGACAGCATTCTCCTTGCAGTATCAATCAAGGTTCTGTTCATCTGTTCTGTGACTCCATTCCGCTGAGGTGTGTACGGGGCACTAAATTCGTGACGGATTCCCTTCTTGAGACAGAAAAGTTTCATCAAATTATTTTTGAACTCAGTTCTGTTGTCACTCCTTATTGTTCTAACCTTCATCTTGCAAAGAGATTCCAAGCTCAGGATCAGGTATTGAAGAATGTCAGCAGTTTCGTCCTTCGTACCTAAAAAATGCACCTAAGAAAAACGTGAGAAATCATCAGTTACAACCAGACAGAATGACTTTCCTCCAATAATCTTGATACTTATGGGGCCAAACAAATCCATATGTAATAGCTCCAAAGGGGTATTGATGGAGTTTTGGAGCTTGGGATTGTGAGACTTCCGTTGCTGTTTGCCCTTTTTACAAGGCATGCAGTCATCTGTAATGGTAAATCTCAGCTTAGGAACCCCGGTTACCAAACGGTTTCGGACAAGATGATTCATTTTTCGATAAGAAATGTGTCCGATTTTCCTATGCCACAAGATAGAGTCAAGCCCTGTTGCTTTGGTAAGCAAACAAGTAGCAACTGATGAGGTGGTTGTTGCCACGCTCATATCAATCTGATAGGTGTCGTTTGTCCTTGGCACTCTCATCAGAATCCAGTCTTCAGGAACCTCAAAACCAGGTTTTTGTATCAAGCATTCAGTCTTGTCAAACATCACCGAGTACTCCTTGTCGCACATCTGGGAGACACTTAACAAGTTATGCATCAGCTGCTCGCAGTAGTTGACATTGTCAAAGCTGACACAACCATTTGAAACCACGCCTTGACACGTGATACTACCGCATTTCTCTCCGGCAAAGGCCACATAGCCGCCTCTGAATGGTTTCACATCTTGAAGCAAGGCCATGTTACCTATCATGTGTCAGGAGCATCCACTATCTTGGCATTAGAATGGCCACCAATGAACTTTCGGCCAGTTCTGTTTAGGAAACGCTTCGACCTCCTCAAGATCATTGCCATATTCCATTGAATATCCATATCCTCCATATCATCCGAATCCACCTGATTAAAGTCTTCTTCGATGGTTTTAGGATCCGTGAGCTTACCGCCAATGAAGTTCTCATTGGCAAGCATGCATGATGAGAATAAAGCCACATGATCTTCAGCTACCTTGGCTATTGCTTATTGGTTAGCTGAAGATGTGGGAGAAGGATTTCTTGAGGAGTTCTGGTGATGAGATCCAGAACCAGATCCAGAAGCTGCATAGCACGCATGACCACCACAAACCTTTACTGTTTCTTCCTCATGAGAGTTTCTTGCGAAAAGGGCAATTCCAGAGCCCGATGACTTGGTTGTAGAAGACGTCCCATAATACATAGAAGGGTCTTGTATTTGAGGTCTTCCTGAGCTCTCTTTTATTTTTAGGTTCATGTCATGTGCTTGAACCTTTCCAATTGCCTCATCAATTGTCATCTCATAAAACTTAGAATTCTCTCTCATCAGGGTAGTATACATCACAAATTTGGGTGGCAAAGCATCCAGAAATTTTTCAACTAATTCCTCATTTGGATAGATGAGGTCAAAAGCTTTCAACTCAGTCTGCAAATGATAGAATCTAGAGATGAGCTCATCTATGGATTCGTTCTCCAGATATCTGAAGCATTCATACTGCTTCCTGAGAATATCGCTTTTACTCTTCTTGATGTCACTGTTACCCTCGAATCTCTTCTGTAACGCCTTCCAGAGATCCTTGGAGTTATCGTATCCTTTGAAGATGTGGAATAACTCTCTGGTCAAGGCCATAGTGATAGATACGTGTGCCTTCTTCTCTCTATCATAAACTTTATTTTCTCCTTCATCAAGTTTAGAGATAGGCTTGGGAACTTCCTCATCAAGGTAAGTATATGTGGGATGCTTATAGCCCTCTAAAATGGGTATCCACAACGAAGAATCGGTATAAGAAATATAATGTTCAAAGCGTGCTTTCCAGTTTGAATAATCATTTACATTAAGCACCTTTGGGGGTTTCTGTGGGGTTCCGATCTCATTGTCAAAGTTCAGAAGGTTACTGAGGTTCTGAAGATTTGACATGGTGAACACTTAGTCAAATTTCAGAAAAGTCAAAGAAACTTGCGCACTTGTCTCTTGCCTTGCGCACTTAACAAAACTAGTCTTGCGTATTTAGGATTTGCTCTTGCGGACTTGGTAAGTACGCAGGAGTAAATGATAAGTACGCAGGAGATTGATTAAGTACGCAGCAAGTATGGTCTTGTGTACTTGGCAAGTACGCAGCAAGACTGTACTTTTTACCAAATAAGGTAAGTATGCAGGTCACCTTTTCACCAACTCTCACCAACCTTTTCCGGTCACTGGAAACTCACCGGAGATGGCAGAAATAAAAAATGTGACTAAACAAAATGAGCCAAAGGGTCAGAAACTCGTTTCTAACCAACCTTTGATGTTCAAAACACTCAAATACACAACAAAAGTCGGTTTTTGAGTGATTTTTTCTTCTAAAATAGTGCTCAAGAGCTACCCCTATTTTATCACAAAAATTAACAAAAACACCCACTTTTGCTTGTAAAAACTCTGTAGGATGTGTAGAAGATACTCCTAACACATTCACAACACTCGAAATCAAGAGCTAAGCTCTGATACCACTTGTAGATCCCCGGGTGTCTCGGAGCGTTACGTGTGGGTGTGTGACTAGTTGGACCGGGTGCGGAATGCCCGTGACTAGGTGGAGAATCAAACAACACAAAGTAAACCGATAAAGAAATCACTTTAAAGTTCCTTCTATTATAAACTCGAACGGTTGCAAAGAAAAAATACTGAGTGCAAATGTCTGCGTACTTACATTTTGTCAACCTATTCTATTTATACAAAACCTGATCTCTGCGCACTTAGCAATTGCGCAGGGAAAATTACTCATGCGTACGTATTCTTGCGTACTTGCTAAGTACGCAGGAACTAATTCCTGCGCACATACTAAGTGCGCAAAACACTTAGAGAATTAAGCAACAATCAGCATGCATTAGTAAATACAACTCGATAACTAATACATACAAACGCTTACAAACAAAGAAAAATACATACAAAGAAAGTACATAACCTAAGACTCTATCCAGAGTGTTTGTTACACAAAAGTGCTTCAACATAATTATCCCCATATTCATCACAATTTGGCACAATATGATAAGAATTGATACTTAATCTATTCAATTGTGTCACAATAGGATAATTACCCTTGATGTACAAAAACATGAAGAAATCACTCAAAATCAAGGAAAAATTAGCATTCGGAAGTCAATTAAAGGAAACTGGACCCAGGAAGTCAAAGATGGAAGTCAGAAAGTCAACAGGAAGCAATTAGGGCAATGCACGGTCATGCATTTCCTTGCACGACCGTGCAAACCCCAAAATGCTCTATTGTCCTCCCTAAAGCTGCCATATTTCGCATGTGAAGGGAAAGGGTACTTTGCACGCCCGTGCAATCCAATGCACGATCGTGCATTGTCAAAATCTTTGCCTATAAATAGCAAGCTCATTCTAGTGTTTTAGATGTCTAAACTTGAGGGGTATAGAGTCCCTAGTCCTCTGTTAGGGCCGAAGCTCTCTCAGTTTTGGTCCGTTTTAGTTTTTCTTTGTTTATTTTATGTTTTTAGTCTTGTAATATGGAATAATTTTTCTCGTTCGAGTAAACAAGAGGCAACCTATACCCACTCTCCCTTGGTGTTGGAACACTTCCACACGTTATATAAGGGTTAGTGGAGTCACTTGTATGATCATTCGTGCCTAGTCCTCTTGCGTTGCTCGAGTTGGTTGAACTTTAATTAATTAATGAAATATTTTTAGTATGTTATGTTTTTAAAGTCTTTCTTCTAATTTATCTTAAAAATACAAGAATAAGTGATCTTTAAACCAACTTAATAATCTTAAATCTTATAAGTTACTTAAGCAAGACTTCTTGTTTAGGAAGCTTATTCGAGTTTGTACAGTCTATATACAAATCTTGGTGCTACCAATGACCGAGTTAGTATAGATTTAATCTTATGGGTTGATTGGAGGTTTGGGTATTCAACGAGTTGTTCGAGTCATAGCTGGACCTTATAAAGCGTGTCAGTATTTCTTTACTTTTCTTGTGTTAGCTTACAGAGGACTTATAACGGGAGCCATGATGCTTGATATTGAGAATGAAAGTTATATTTATTTAAAATATTATTATAAGTAAAGACAACTATTTTAAGAATATAAATTGTTGGATCCGCGCGTTCATAAAGTAGATTTGGAGGGAGTTGTGCATTCCAACTTTCCAAAGGAAGTTACAGGACTTGACGTACGTCAGTCGACATGAAAATCTTAGTACAGATAATAATTCCCGGGAAAGTCGACGGACTTGAGACCCCATGAGGATTCGAGTAGTTATTAGGAACGGTTGGCCGACTGTATCCACTGTTCCGTTACGAACTACTAACTCCCCCATCGAAAGACTTAGTACTAGTAACTATGACCAACCTTACTAAAATACAATTTTAATTAACAAGTGATAACAACCGGAGCAACACCTTAAACGAGAGAATATTCCTAATTACTTTCATTTTCATTTTCCTTCTTTTAAAACGAAACCCCTTTTCTAACTCATTATCCTAGTCAGACAATAGCGAGGATTGAGTAAGGAATCCGTGTTCATGGTTCGATACTTGGTTCTTACTCATACTATATTACGATGCGATAGGTGCACTTGTCTATTGTGTGTGTTTTAAGTTGAACTAATTATCATTTTGATTTATAAATTTAAAACCTGATTTTGTGTAAGTCTAAAACGAACATCAAGATTAGTATATGTATATGTATTAATTACATCTCTTTCATTTGACATCAAGTTTTTGGTGTCATTATCAGGGACGTATATTCATACATTTATACATATGTATTTTTACACACTAAAACACGCTATCAGTATACTAAATGTGTAATACCAAAACATGAAACAATATACCTATCTACGTAACCTCAAAACAACTAAAACTATGGTGGGGATCACTAATAACAATCTTGAAAACAAGATAACGATAAAACTACAATATTTGAAACCCAAATTCTGACAAAACCATTTACTCTCAAACCTTAGAAAGCTGTAGCAAGTTTAATTCATAGTGGTCTAATAACAAACTGTAGAACCAAAGACTGATTGCTACCAAATTATTCTAAGTACAATTGCTGCTGATAGGCTTATCAGCAGCAGTCAACACTTGTTGCTGCTGATAGGCTTATCAGCAGCATTCAACACTTGTTGCTGCTGATAGGCTTATCAGCAGCACTCAACACTTGTTGCTGCTGATAGGCTTATCAGCAGCCTTCAACACAAGTTGCTGCTGATGGGCTTATCAGCAGCAGTATTCTCAACTTTGCTGCTGATAGCTTTATTCACTGAAGACCAAACGTTGCAGCTGACTATCCATGCCAAGAGTCTCTGACAACTTTCTGCAAAAGCAACTGCCACACTCCAAGCAGAAGGAACCTCAGTGGTGCAACCAATAAAGGACCTTGTTGCGCGTCTCCAAGCATGCAAACAATGATGCCTAAGAAGACGCTTCAATAAAGTTATCTAGATTAGCCTTTACGTATAATTTAGATTAATAAACAAGATCAACGGTCTGTGTTCGATCTGATCCTCAGAATCAAGGGTTTGTCTTGATTCTGAGTTACTATAAATACTGTGTAAACACTTCATAGTAAGTGTGCTTGAGTGTGCTTGAGTGTGCTTGAGTGTGCTTGAATGTGCTTTTTAGTTTGCTTTCAAAGTGCCTTGAAAGAGTTTTTGCTTGTAATCCTGTAATCACAGCAGATCAATACAACAGTGCATTTATCAGTATTCTTGCTGTTTTACTTGTTTACTTTGTTAGTTGCTATTGTTTCCGCCAATATCAACTAGAATAGAATCACCTTGTAATCTCACGATCCTACAAGTGGTATCAGAGCTTTGGCTCAAGATTAAACAATTTAACACTTGTTTAATCACTTTCTGATTCTATTCTAAAACTCTATTCTTAATCAAGTCACACAAAACAGAAATGGCACAAAGTAATGGATTTGAAGACATCGGCAGTATCAACCGACCACCGAGGTTGGTGTCTGGGGAGGACTATGATATGTGGAAAAACCGTATGGAAAGCTTCTTCTGCTACCAAGAATACGGAATGTGGAAATCCATAAGGGATGGACCTTATATCCCCATGGTGGCCTCGGCTGACTCTGGAGGACCACTAGTTCCGAAGGAACCCTCCAAGTATTCTGAAGAAGACATCAAGAAAATGGAGGTGGACTTCAAGGCATTAGGAGCTATCCAAATGTGCCTTCCAAATGAAGTTTTTCACAACTTCAGGGCTTACAAAACCGCAAAGGAGTTATGGGAAGCCCTGGAGAAGATGTTTGCTGGATCTGAGGAGGTCAAAGAAAACAGACGTGACATCCTCAAGCAACAGTATGAGAACTTCGCCTGGAAGGAAGGTGAGTCACTAACAGTCTTATATAACAGGTACACGTATCTGGTAGGAGAACTGCAGTGCTCCAAGGTGACCCTGGAAAATGAAGACATTCTGAAGAAGTTCATAAGATCTCTTCCCACCTGTTGGACACTATACACTGTGTCCATCAGAAGAACGGAGAATCTAAAGACTCTCCAGATGACTGAGCTCTTTGGCATGCTTAAAACCTATGAATTAGAAATGATTCAGGCTAAAGAAAGGAGCTCCAGTTATCAATCAGCCACCACTTCCTCCACCAACACCTCAGCACTTCACTCTGATCATTCTGGTCCTAGTGCAAGCAACTACCATCCTCCCATTGTCACTCATCCTCAAACACCAACTGTTTCACAATCCAACTCATCTCCATTTCTTCTAGAAGCGCCTCCTCAACAGTCAACCTCTACTGCCTTTGTCTCTGACAGCTTAAGCAGCATGTACTTCATTAAGGAGGATTTGGAATGCTTTCATCCAGATGATCTGGAAGAAATGGATATTCAGCACTCTTATGCAATGCTCTCCCTCAGAGCAAAAAGGTTCTACTCTAGAACCGGAAGATCTGTTCCAAACAACAACTCAAACACCAGAGTTGGTTTGGATAAAAGCAAGATCCGGTGTTACAACTGTAACCAAATGGGTCACTTTGCCAGGGAGTGCAAGGCACCAAAAGCCAATCAGGGTGCCAGCCATCAAAAACAAGCCTATCAGCAGCAAGCCTATCAAGGACAGCCCAGGCAGCAGCAGCAGCAGCAAGGAACTCCTCCAGCACAAACTGCAGCATGTTCAAATGTTGGAACTACAGACTTTGACTGGAGTTTTCAATATGAAGATGTTTCTGCCTCCAACCAAGCACTTATGGCAGACAATGCAGAGATACCACCTCAGGGACAGCTAGGCAACAAACACAACACTTGGGTGGTAGATAGCGGCTGTTCCAGGCACATGACAGGCAACAGGTCCATCCTCTCTAACTTCAGACTTTTCAATGGAGGATATGTTGCCTTTGGGAGTGACTCAAAGGGTGGATCTATCACTGGACAAGGAACTGTGTCAAATGAAAGAATGAGTATTGAAAGAGTCAACTATGTTAAAGAACTTGACTTCAATCTCATGAGTGTTTCCCAAGTATGTGATCAAAAGCATTGGATGCTCTTCACTGACAAAGAGTGTTTCGTGTTAGCCCCTGGCCTATCTAAACCCCCTGCAGAGAAGATTCTCCTAACTGCTAATAGAAAGGACAACTTATATGTGCTTGACATGAATGAAGTCACTCCTTCTGGTAGTGTTTCATGTTTTCTGTCAAAGGCATCAGTTGATGAATCCGCTCTCTGGCACAGGAGGTTAAGCCATGTTAACATCAAAACAATTAATAAATTAGTGAAGGACAATCTTGTCAGAGGACTTCCTGACAAAGAATTCCAGCTAGATGATCACTGCATTGCCTGCTTGAAGGGAAAACAACACAAGAGTTCCCACAAGCCCAAGACATTAAACACAAATGACACCCCTCTCCAGCTACTGCATATGGATCTCTTCGGTCCTACGAATGTCATGTCAATGGGCAAAAAGTCATATTGTCTGGTGATAACTGATGACTTCTCCAGATTCTCATGGGTATTCTTCCTAAGAACAAAGGATGAAACTGCTGAGATTCTCAAAACCTATATTCTCAGGGTAGAGAATCAAAGCAATCTGAAGGTAAAGATCATAAGGTGTGATCAGGGAACAGAGTTCAAAAATCACACTCTGAACAGTTTCTGTGAGAGCAAGGGAATTGAAAGGCAATACAGTGCTCCAAGAACCCCTCAACAAAATGGGGTTGCTGAAAGAAGAAATAGGACTCTAATTGAATCAGCAAGATCTATGCTGGCTGACTCAAAGCTGCCCCTTACTTTCTGGGCGGAAGCAGTAAGCACAGCTTGTTATGTGCAGAATAGAGTCCTTATTGTTAAGCCTCTCCAGAAAACACCCTACGAACTATGGCTCAAAAGAGTTCCCTACATTGGCTTCCTAAAGCCTTTTGGATGTCCATGTACCATCCTCATCACAAATGGGGTTCTTCCTAAATTCGGTGCAAAGTCTGATGAAGGTTACTTTGTGGGTTACTCCTCTCAATCAAAGGCCTACCGAGTATTCAATTCTAGGACTCGGATTGTGGAAGAATCTGCCAATGTGGAATGCAGGGAACATGTTGTCTGTGAACAAGGCAAAGGTCCTAACTGGCTCTTTGATATAGACTCCTTCACCCAGATATTTGAGCCCCTCATTTTCTCAAATATGGAGTTTTCTTCTTCAAAATCAACATCTTCTGCCTCAACCTCTTCTTCTGACTACAGACTGGATTTTCCCAGTCCCTACATCAGGATGAAAAGGCCATCCATTGATCCTCCATCAGTGGCAGAAGCTATTGAAGCCAGTACAGGTGAAGCCGGCACTTCCAACACCACAAGAAGCAATCTCTCTAACCAAGAAATCTATAATGAAGCCTCCTCAATTCATACTGAAGAGGCCTCTGATGCTACTACTGCTGACCATGTGGAACACAATAACCAGAACCTCCAGGCTCCTCTCCTCACAACTGAAGACAATCCTGATCTAAACCAAAGTAATCTTGAAGAGGGAATACGGCTGGATGTGATACCAGCACAGAAAATAAACAAAGAGCATCCTCTGGAAAACATCATTGGCCAAATCCACACAGGTATCCAGACAAGAAGTAAGTCTCATGAAGCCAACATTTGTTTGTTCTCTTGTTTTCTATCTCAGGTAGAACCCAAAAGGATTGATGAAGCTCTCAAACACAACAGCTGGATTGAAGCAATGCAGGAAGAATTGCTGCAATTCAAAAGACAAGATGTTTGGAAGCTTGTTGATCTTCCACCTGGTCAAACAGTCATTGGAACAAGATGGGTCTTCAGAAACAAACAAGATGAAAGGGGCATCGTGGTCAAAAACAAAGCCAGACTGGTAGCTCAAGGTTACACTCAAGAAGAAGGCATTGACTATGATGAAGTTTTTGCTCCTGTTGCCCGTCTGGAAGCCATCAGAATCTTTCTGGCATATGCAGCATCCAAAAGCTTTATGGTCTATCAAATGGATGTGAAGAGTGCCTTTTTGTATGGCAAGATTGGTGAAGAGGTCTATGTCAAACAGCCTCCAGGCTTTGTAGATCCTGCACATCCAAATAAGGTCTTAAAACTGGACAAAGCTCTCTATGGCTTACACCAAGCCCCAAGAGCCTGGTATGAAACTTTATCTGGATATCTACTTAGCAACAACTTCAGAAGAGGGGCCATTGATCAGACATTATTCATCAAAGATGAAGGGGGAGAAATTTTGTTGGTCCAGATTTATGTTGATGACATTATCTTTGGATCTACAAGAAAGAAGCTCTGCAAAGACTTTGAAGTTCTGATGCATTCCAAATTTGAAATGAGTTCAATGGGTGAACTAAATTTCTTTTTAGGACTTCAAGTCAAACAGGTACCAAATGGAATCTTCATAAGTCAATCCAAGTATGTCAAAAGCATCTTGGAGAGGTTCAAAATGGCTGACTGCTCTGCTGCAAGAACTCCTATGCAAGTGCACCATCAATTATCTCCGGACAAAGAAGGACAGGACACTGATCAACATCAGTACCGAGCAATGATAGGGTCTCTTATGTATCTCACTGCCTCACGACCAGATATCATGTTTGCAGTTTGTCTCTGTGCAAGATTTCAAGCAGCTCCAAAAGTGTCTCATCTTCAAGCTGTCAAAAGGATCTTTAGATACCTAAAGGGAGCTCCAAAACTTGGGCTATGGTATCCAAAGAATGGAAATGTCAATCTCTATGCCTACACTGACAGTGACTATGGGGGTTGTAACCTGGACAAAAAGTCCACATCTGGGGGATGTCAATTTCTTGGAGGAAGGCTCATCTCATGGCAATGCAAAAAGCAAACATGTGTCTCTACTTCAACAGCTGAAGCAGAATACATTGCAGCTTCAAGCTGCTGTGCACAGGTCATCTGGATCCAAAATCAAATGCTTGACTATGGAATGACCTTCATGCAGACTCCAATTCACATTGACAACATGAGTGCTATCTCCATCACGAATAATCCAGTCCAGCATTCCAAGACTAAGCACATCGACATCAGGTATCACTTTATCAGGGATCAAGCTGAGAAAAAGAGAATTGTCCTATCCAAGGTTCACACAAATGAGCAATATGCTGATTTGTTCACTAAACCTTTTGATGAAGCAAGATTTCGATATCTAGTTGAATCAATTGGCATGATGAACTTTGAATAAGACATGTCTCTAATTTTTATCTTTCCTTGTAAATATGTCTATGTCTTTGTTCTTAATAAAATGTTAATATCAGCAGCACTTTTTCACTGCTGACAGGTTTACTCTTCAGCAGCAAAGCCTTTGCCACTGATCTCTTTAAGTTATCAGCAGGAACAAGTTTCCTGCGGATAGCTTTAAGGCGGTCAGCAGCAACATCTTTGCTGCGGATGAATACATCCATCAGCAGCTACCAAATCTGCTGCTGAAAGACTTAACTATCCGCAGCAACCAAGTTTGCAGCGGATAGCTCACCATCAGCAGCAACCAAGTTTGCTGCTGATGGGTAAAACAAGTCTACATTAACTTTTACCCACGGTAAAAACTACTCTCAGTCTTTACCATGACTGCTCGAGTGTTTTACAGCTGTAACAGTGAAAAGTAAAAAGGGTTGTACTGTACAAGAAAATTTGCTTTTTCCCTCGTCTGCCGTTATATCAAAATCCCAAACGTCCCCACAACCTCTTCATATTCAATTTCAAACCTAACTTCCATCACTTTCTCTCCCGTCCCCACAGCATTCCAAGCCCTCCATACTTAACCACCATTCAAACACCCTTCCCTCTTCCCTCCAAATCCATAACAATGGCAGGCGCGGACATAAACAACCCCAACGACAAGTTTTCCCCATATCACAACCTAACTGCATACCTAATCAAGGGCAAGAAATCCGAAGGATTCGATGATATGATCGACTTCCTTTGTCGGTCCAAAATCCGTCATGCCCTAACAGTCAACCCAACCATCTACACTTCCCACATGGAAAATTTTTGGAGCTCAGCCGTGTATTCCACTGAACAGGGCACTCCTCAAATCAAAGGCACAGTAGACGGCAAGGAGATAATCATCACTGAAGCCAAGCTCCGCCAACACCTCAAGCTTCAGGATGAAGGGGACGCCATCTCTTACCCAAGAGACGTATACATGAGGACCTTTGTATCCATAGGGTACACTGGAAATCAAACAGAGTATACAATAGAGAAGGCACTCATGGGTCCCAAATGGAAGTATCTCTGCCACACTCTTCTCCAATGCATATCCCAGAAGAGGAGTGGCTGGAACCAACTTAGCTCCGGACTTGCGTCGGCAGTTCACGGTATGATAACAGGGGCAGGTTTCAATTTTTCCCACCTCATTCTTGAAGGTTTGAGATACAACCTTCAAGAAGGGGTGAAAGCACAGTTCTTCATGTACCCAAGATTCTTGCAGGAAGTGTTCAATATTGAGCACCAAGATCTTTCAAAAACTGCAAGAATCTACTCAATACTGGGACATAAGAACAACATTTTTCAGAGCATGAGAACAGTTTCATCAAAGTTCTCAGGGGCCGATGTTCCATTGTTATCTACAATGTTGAACACGCAAAGTGCCCAGGGTGACAGTTCAGCAAACCCAGCTGATACTGATCCCACACCCTCCTCCTCACTGCCACAAATTCAAACTACTGTTTCCCTTGATCGAACCCCTGTGCATTCTACTGAGGATGCACAGGCACATACATCACTCTCCCACAGTTTGATTGCTCAACTGGAACACAGGGCCCCAGTTGCAGCCAAGTATACAAGAAAGAGGGGCAAGAGAACTCCTTCTTCTCTTGCCTCCAAGGCCCAAACCCAAGCCAACATCCCTCACTCAGAATCACAACATTCTAGTGAGAATATCATAAGGGAATGCCACATTGTTAGAGAGACTCCTTCGGAAGTCTCTCTATTAGGATTAGGATCACTTCCCGGATCCATAGATCAGCCCTTTGAGCCATTCCTATCTTCCTTGAACTTAAGTGTTGAGGAACCTGACCAAAGTGATGTACCTTCTCCAACTACCACTATTCAGGAGGTACTGATTGGTCTTGCTTCCAAAACACCCAACCCAAGTTCTTCACCCTTGGAGGTCCACTCTGGGAGTATTGAAAGAGTGGATGTGGACGAGGCTGTCACTACTGCTGGTCCATCAACTGACCAGGAGGACAGTGACAACATCATTAAGACCTCAACCACGGCAACTCATGGTGAGGGTGTTTCCTTGGAAACTCCCTTCACTGAGAGGAATCCCAGGCGCCAAGAAACCATGGGTGATGGGGATGCTGAGGCTAGGCCTACGGCCCCATCTAGGTCCAAGGATTCCACAACTGTGGATGAGGACAGACTGAAACTTCATAACCTGGAATTGACGGCCAGGGTGGCTATGCTAGAGGCTGAAATGTCCAAACTAAGACACCAAGTCGCTATGCATGCAGCCCATAAATGCCCAACTCTAGCCACTCCCTCTCTTGTATCAGTAGGCACCCAAACGGATGCTTACCTGTCTGCTGATGCAACCAAAAAGGGGGAGATGGTTTCTATGGAAGAAGATACAGACAGTCTGGACGACTGGATTCAAGAGCAGTTTGTTCTTCAAAGCTCACAATACAAGCCAGCTTTTGTCCAAGTTCATGACTTGCCAGCCCCAGATAACGAAGACGAAGAGATATCTGAAGACTGGCAGTTGGTCGTCAGGGCTGTCGATGAAATGCTGAATGATGCTGAAGACACAGAACAAACAAATGCATCATTCAGCATCCTTCCACAAGCAGCAGCCATCATAAGTCATACATCTGCCCCCCACTTCCCACTGACATCCACACAGCTAGAGTTTGATATTATACTAGCTTGGGGGTACGATGGGAAAACTGAGAGGTTTTGGATAGGTCGGGAGTTTAGCGGAGTAGAAGAGCTAGACTGGGATTTAATTCATCCATTTGAAATCCTTGACCTATATGATCTCATCTGCATCAACAACTCATCAGACCTCTCAGCAGACCTTTCCATTGACTTGTTCTATGACTTGATGGAGGACAACCTACCCAACTTCATAAGACTAATCAAAGAACTAAAACGGGTAGAGTCTCCTGAGTCATCTCAGGCTGCAGAAAGAAGACTGTCTCCCAACAATCTTCAAATCACAAGGAGCAGTCTTCTCAATGAAGAAGAAGTTCTGAGCCTGAAAAGACTCCTGTACAAGACAATGGTCAAGGACTTAGATGTGGTTGGATGGTCTAGCAATAAGTCCTTTGACCATAATCTTCTTCTAAGCAACGGCACCTCTCTCACCATCAACACCAGGGACATTCTTCAGCTACCCTCAGACTTTCTACTAAAGATCTACCAACTAAGATTCAACATCTGCAACATCAATTCATCAAAGAGTCAGGGAATGATGCAAACTGTCAGAGCCCATCTTGTAAATGCAGGTTGGATTGAGGGGTATGAGTCTGTGTCAAACTCTGACACTGACTCCAACTCATCTTCTCCCAGAGTTGACATTAATTCTGCAGCCTATGGGTTAAGATCATCAATTAAGGATCAACTAAGAGAGATAACAGATCATGAGTCCCAAACCAACCAACCAAATGTGCTTTCCTTGTCAATCTCCGAAGATGCCGATGAAGCCGAGGCTGAGATTCCAACAGTTCCACAATCAACTGTTGCTGTGATCAGTGAAGCCAGAGCAGAGGCATCCAATTTTGATAAAGGAAAGGGCACTATGACTAAAGAGGATGAAGAGAGATTGCTAAAAGAAAAGAAGGAGAAAGAAGAAAGGAGAAGAAAGAGAGAAGAAGAAGAGATGGCTGAAGAGATGGCTTATCAAACGAAGCATCAAGAAAGAAAGACAGCCTTACTCCTAAGACAACAAACAATCCAGCTGTATGCCAAACAGCTGGATGAGATGAAAGTTAAAATCCATGCAGGGTCTCAAGTTGAGGAAGATGAAAAACTTGCCAGACAGCTGCAGGAAAAGTTTGCCAAGGAAGAAGAAGAAGAGAATGAAAAGAAGAAGAAGGAAGATGCTAAGTTTAGAATCACTGATTCTAAATTAGCAAAAGAATTAAGGGAAGAGTGGACTGAAGCTCTGATCTCTCAAGGTGAGGATGCAGACTACCTTGAGAAACTTTCAAACAAAGAGATTTACAGAGCCTTCATGGGTCAGCAGGGTCAATTGGCTAGCAAGAAAAAGGCTGAAGAAGAAGAAAAAGCCAAGCTACAGTCCAAGAAGACCATTGCACTGAATAAAAGAACCCATGAAGAAAGGAAGGTCATGATTGACTTCCTTAAGGCTAGAGGAGACAGTGGAAGGAGGCTAGGTCCAATGAATTTCATGAACCTGCAAGCCCTCTACTTCAAGGTTAAAAAGGATGAGGAAGAAAGACTAGGGAAGAAAGGCTCCAAGAAAAGGGTACTTATCAAAGAAGAAGAAAAACCAAAGACAAAGAAACCCAAGCCTTCTCCCTCACCTACCTCTTCCTCAGTCCATCATCCTTCCACTCTCCTCCCCAAACCTTCCACTCCTCCACCCAACAAGTCCAAATCATCCCACCCAGCTCCCACTCATCAACAGCCTCCCTTGAAGAAATCAAAATCCTCATCTAAACCTGAAGACTCAAGAGACATTGTTGAATGGGTCTACAATCCACAGGGTCAAAGGTTTGAGATCTTCAGGGGGAGAACTGAAAGAAGAAGATCTACATACAGGTCTGTTGATGAGGTTCTGCAACTACCAGATTCAGACCTAAGAAGAATTTTGGAGCTGGGTGAAGCTCATGAGCCTGCAAATGAGAGAGGGAAACATCTTATACTAGCAATCAGACATTACTTCAACCCTAGCAAAGATGTGGTCATGGATATCAAACCACTCAAGTCCCACTCTCCATTTGTATCTTGGTCCTACAATGCTGACTTGGATGAGTTCACACTAACTGATGCCAAGAAGCAGCAGATGAGATGTTCAAGCAAAGCAATCTTCAAAATGCAACCCAAAGACATCAAGACTCTGTCTGAACTTCCACTGAACAATCCCAGCAAGGATCCAAGAGGATATGAGGTTGAAAGGATAGTCAGACACATGCAAAAGCTTCAGCAGCAAAGTGATTAGAAGAATTTTGGTTGCATCAGTCTAGGGGGAGTTTGTAGAACCAAAGACTGATTGCTACCAAATTATTCTAAGTACAATTGCTGCTGATAGGCTTATCAGCAGCAGTCAACACTTGTTGCTGCTGATAGGCTTATCAGCAGCATTCAACACTTGTTGCTGCTGATAGGCTTATCAGCAGCACTCAACACTTGTTGCTGCTGATAGGCTTATCAGCAGCCTTCAACACAAGTTGCTGCTGATGGGCTTATCAGCAGCAGTATTCTCAACTTTGCTGCTGATAGCTTTATTCACTGAAGACCAAACGTTGCAGCTGACTATCCATGCCAAGAGTCTCTGACAACTTTCTGCAAAAGCAACTGCCACACTCCAAGCAGAAGGAACCTCAGTGGTGCAACCAATAAAGGACCTTGTTGCGCGTCTCCAAGCATGCAAACAATGATGCCTAAGAAGACGCTTCAATAAAGTTATCTAGATTAGCCTTTGCGTATAATTTAGATTAATAAACAAGATCAACGGTCTGTGTTCGATCTGATCCTCAGAATCAAGGGTTTGTCTTGATTCTGAGTTACTATAAATACTGTGTAAACACTTCATAGTAAGTGTGCTTGAGTGTGCTTGAGTGTGCTTGAGTGTGCTTGAATGTGCTTTTTAGTTTGCTTTCAAAGTGCCTTGAAAGAGTTTTTGCTTGTAATCCTGTAATCACAGCAGATCAATACAACAGTGCATTTATCAGTATTCTTGCTGTTTTACTTGTTTACTTTGTTAGTTGCTATTGTTTCCGCCAATATCAACTAGAATAGAATCACCTTGTAATCTCACGATCCTACACAAACTATAACCATTAATTGTCAAACTATAAAAAGATGCAGCACAAGAATAACATTGCAAAAATCCAAGAAAAAGGGGGACACTAGTTTCTTACGGTTTTAAATGCATCCAAAGCACCTCTAGAGTCGGTTGAAATTAACAATTCTCCAAGATCCAGAAAGACCTGCACCATAGTTAAACGAATTAAAAAGATGCAAGTAACAACTTCAGGAATCTCGGGGATCAAATCTTGTGGCTTTTTTCAGAGCCTCATGAGCCTTAGTAGTCTGTTTAAGCTGAAGATAAATGTGAGCAACAACCTACATCAAACAAGTCCAAATTCAGTTACTAAAAAGTTGTAAAAGGTGGGAAAACTTGTGGAATTTAAAGAAAACTCGCTTCAAATTCTGTCACTTACCTTTGAAGTCTCCCAATTTTAGACTTTCACGGGACCTGTTAAGTATACAGATGTAATATGTATATCTTATACAAATTGGAACCATTACCAATCATTCAATCAATAAGAGAAAATATAGTGTATGGCTTCCATCTAAACAGTTCTAAATCATAGTTCTACCAAACCAGTTAAAAACAGTTCTAAGGTTAAATAGTGCATACACTGGATTCAGACATTCAATGTCCTAAAAACTCTAATTCCTAGTTCATTGTGTCATGAATCTATCAATGACTAGCAAAAACCATATACTAACATACAAATTTTTACCAAGCTTTGAGTTTCATTATACAAAAGTGACAGAGAAGTAAGGCTTCAATTATTTATCTCATTTCATCAATTTCCACCATTTTTAGATCCTTTTCTCATCACGTCATGAAAATTAAATCTCAAACAGAATGAAAAACGGAAATTCAAGGAACATTAAGTAAACTACTAAACTATTCAAATCAGATCAGGCTTAAGGACAAACTAAAATCAACGAACAAGGAAGTAAACTGAAGTCGAGAGAATATCGGAGTTAGATGACGGGATCAGAGGAGATAGACGGACGGTGTGAGGCTACGGTGTCCTTGAATCCCGTAGATGAGGGTATGAAACGAGATTTTCAACCTAATTTCCATTCAACTGCTGAATGTACCTTCCGTTTCTCCATCATTAGTTCTTTGAGATAAACTATTTCATAAAATGCTAATTTTACAAAGAGGTGCCAAATCGGTCGCTAATTTTGCGACCGTCGTTAATGGTGGCCAATATTTTGTCACAAATACGCAGTTTTCTAGTAGTGAATAGAGAAACAAAACATTAGTAAAAAACCAAAGGTATTAAAAAAATAGTTATATTGATAGGACAAAAAGAGAAGACTATAGAAGTGAATAGTGACAAGCAAAAGAGCAAAGAGACATGAAAGATGTAGCACAAATCCTCATCCTATATGCTCCCCTAACAAATCTATATGCCAAGACCGGCCTAAAGTACCACTAATGCTAAGGCAATATGGTATGAAAAGCTACGCCCTCACGAAAAAAAATCTTATAAACTCAATACACTCTCCTAATAGTTTATAACCTTTATTCAACGTCTCCAAGAATTCCTATGCCTGATCATGTCCTTAGAATTGTGTAAGTCTAGCAAACCCTGTCCAATCCGCTCATCACATGTCATCTTAGGTCTGTTTGTGCTCCTCTTCCCCTCCACTATAATGTTTTCTACGGTTCTCTTGTTTTCCACAAGTCTAGCAAATATACATTGTTAATGATTAAGGTAAAATTCATCTATCTAAGTTTAAGTATTTAGCTCAGGCTAGTTACAAGAATACCCAAATAACATACAAATTCGTGATGGAATATAGTTAGGTTAAGAATGTACCAAACCAAAATCAAACTTAAACTGGGACGCAAATCAGCAAAACTTGCTTTAGAGATGATTGGTCTTCATCCATCCTAAAAACATATTTTCGAAGTTGAGAGAACGAAAGGTTTATTTTATAAAAATGGATGACCTTCAAATGAGATGAAGTTGTGTTTAAAAACTGATTGTGAAGCCACCCACGACCATATAGTTTTATACAGGATCCACTACTAGAAAATGGGTGGGTTTGCTACGGAAATTTGCGACACAATTGCGACGAAAAGTAAAACTCTAATTTCTAACAAAATGAGTCGGAAATGTATCGGAATTTGCGACGCATTTCCGGCGCAAATTTTTAATCTTGTATTTTATTTATGTTAATACATTAATAAAAATAATATTATAAGTTGTGTCGCAAATGTGTCGGAATTTGCGATGCATTTTCGATGCAAACTTTTAATTTCGTATTTTATATTTGTTAATGCATTAATAAAGATAATAATATAAGTTGCGTCACAAATGTGTCGGAAATTTCCGACGCAATCCTTTAATTTCGTATTTTATATTTGTTAATAAATTAATAAAAATAATAATAATTGTAAAACTCAAACACGACCCGTTTAACCCATTAAAAAGACGTTTCATAAACAACCTAACTTGTGAATAAAAAACGCATCAACACGACCCGTTACATTTAAATATATATTTTATTGGTGGTAACTATGACATTAATATGTGTAGAAAATCACATATGATTTATATAGTTTGTTAGAAATAATAAAGTTATATATGTTGATCAATTGAGGAATTTGTTATATGTTCTTGATGCAAGTTGTCCGATTTGTTATGTGTTCCTGTAAACGGAAATGTCGTCCCTATTATTATTATCATTATGTGTTGTTTGTTTACAAATTATTTGTGACACCCGACATTTCCAAAACATCATCCGTACACAACTTTAACGTGTTTCCTGAATCACTCGAAATCATGATTTTGAACGATAAAAGACTAGCGAACATAATGCATCGATCGTTTCACACTGTAATAATTATAATATTTGCCGGTTCATGCGGATGAAAAATCCGTATAACACAATCGATGACAATTAATTATTACTACGGAAAAATAATTAGAGTTATATTCTAAATAAACGATCATGTTCTGAAGACTAAGTCCTTAATATATATTATATGAAAATTCTTGTAAACACATTTATAGAATTATCGTTGTAAATTATTCTCTTAGGATGCGTATAAATGTGAGCGAACATAGTTACAACTAAAAATATACGTAAACTTGAACTCCTTTATTCAAGTTCGTAATCGCGTCTAAACTAAGAGAAAATATATATATGTGTGTATATGTATATATATATATATATATATTATAATGACAACTTCAAGGTTCATATATATATTAAAACGGGTATTAATTGCGGGTAGTACACCGCATTAGATCCAACCACCTCACCGTCATCATATTTTCTTAACTCACACTCCACTCAATATCATGATGATGATGACTTTGTTGAAGTCCTCACTCCAAACATCACATCATAATAATGATGATTATGTCTAGATGTAGACTCCACTCCACTTAATATTTATATATATAAAACATCCCGCACAACCCGAACGTTGGTGATTAATCTTAAATCACCGGTACAGTAATTAGAAGACTAAAATGTGTGATCATAAGTGCAGATGATAAACGATATGAAGTAAAAACACTAGTATATATATATACAAAAGATCATAATGCGTCTCTGTTAGAGTTTTATTGCATCACTAGTACGAATATAATTTTCAATTATAACTATATTTAGTAACACAAAATTAGTCAACACTTGAGTCCAACTAAAAGTCACAACTTAATATGTATATATATATATACCTCAACATAAAATAACGGTCCACCGACTTGAACATCTAACTCGCACAATGAAATATCAACATAACAAATTATCATTCAAACCTTTACCACCTTTCTCTCCTACCTCAGTTTCGGCCAATCAAGGAATAACTAGACCATTCGTTTACCATGGAACCATGAATTAGATGTACAACTAAACTAATGATGATGAATGATGAAAGATTGGAGAAACCCACAAGCAAAACCAACCCACCCATCCCTCCATCCCATCTTCACGGCACCATCATTGCCACCACCATACCAACCACACTTTTCTTCTTCCACACTCTACTCCAACTCCATACATTACCATGATGACTAATTATTAATACCAAGATCATACACTATCCAACTAGTATATATAGGACTATATTGAGGAAGAACAAGAGTTAACTCTTGTTCTCTCCTCATTTCAGTACACCCAAACACACACTTACACACACATTTCTCAAGGGTAAACATCAAGGAATCAAGGAGAATCCACACCCATGGGAGGATCTAAGGAGCTTCAAGGAAGAGGAGTAGGAGAATTCGAGCAAGGGATCAAGAACCATCATCCATTTCTACACTAAAAATCGTCATTTTGTGGTATGGAATACTACAACACTTTACACACTTGAATCTTTGATATTAAAGTGCAAGTTCATCTCTAAATACAAGAGTTTTTACTTTAATCTAAAAACAAATGTGAACTAAACAAAGTGTTGGACTCGTTGGAACTAAAAATGGTAAAAGTATATACATAGGTGTCGATTTGCATACATATGTGTTAGTATGTTTTGTTTTGGTGGATTGTGTGTCAAGAATCAATTGATGTTCATAAAATTATGCAAATCTTACTATACAAACATATATATATATATACATATATATATATATATATATATGTTGAATCATGGAAATAAATGAAAACTAAAAATAGGACAACTCGTATGTCTATATGTGTATAAATCGTATATATGCATACATACATGGGTATGATTAACTTTTAGAATTTAAATGATAAATACAACTATATACAATTTATGGAAATATGGAAATCATAATAAATAAATCTAGAGTTAAGCTCATAACATAGAAATATGGATATATATGTATGTAATATGTTGATATGGATTGAGACTTGGTAGACAACGTTTTGATAAATGAAAAATGATTAATTATGTCTTGAATATTAAAAAGACATGATTTGATTAAACATGAAATAATAGTTTATGAAAAAGGAAGACGTTTTGAAAAGAATCAAATTGCTCTAAATATATTGTTGTTTCAAATCAAGCGAAATAAAAGATGTAACTTTGGTTGGATTATTTTATTAACGAGACATTAAGCCGGTAAATAAATATTTGATACGACGAAAACCGGAATAATATATATATTATGGGTACACATATTGGGTACTATTATTCGTGAACAATATGTGCTATTATTTGGAAATAATACGTGGTAATTATTTGTCCATATTATATGGTAACATTAAGCCATAACACAAAAGGTTCGTGTCTAGGAACACATAAGTAACAAAATGATAATCACCAACGAGTCATAACACAAAATACCTTTTTCAAAAATAAACACATCCTGGACCGGATGACCTTAAGCGGGTGAACAAATTGCACTTGAGACATTAGGACTTAACACTTATATACCCTTTGTGTTTAGGGTTTGTATAGTCAAGTATTTCTTAAACAATTACTGTGCTAGGGTTTCATCGGACACCAGGTGAGTTCACGGCCCCTCTTTTAGCTTTTTAATGTTTTATAAACATCGGGGGAGAAACATACTTACATAACATATTTGAAAATATGAAACATATTTACTTACATGTTTGACAACACGAACATTTTGGTTTAACTTTTGTGACACAATTACTTACAATATTTGAAAGCATGAAAAACAAATGTTTGATACATTTGAGAAAACATGAAACACATTTACAAACATTTTCATATGGTAACAAGAGAACAAGACCCGATCTTTATGTTTGCATGAGCACGAACAATTATAGAGCTCGTAAAGTCCCCTGGAACAATTTAGTAACCATTAACTGTAGCCTAGGGTCCTATGAATAGTACTATGGGGAGTGACGTCCCCCGGTCATGGTTAGTCGCGCTAACCGCAATCTGGAGGATTTATGGCCCATAGCATCTGATAACAAATGAGAGGGGCAAATGAACAATTGTCATGGTTTGGTTACGCCTCATGTATGAACATTTATTTGTACTCCTAGCTAGTTTACAAATGGGGTCAACATCACTTGTTTTGTTTATCATATACAATTGGAACAATTTACAAACACTTGGGACAATTTACAAACAATTGGAACAATTTACAAACACTTGGGACAATTTACAAACAATTGGAATAATTTACGAACACATGGATTTACAAGAACTATTTGATTTAAACACATGAAACCACTACTCATTTTGGTTAACGATCTTATCATTAAAGAGGGCTTAACACGGGTTTAAACTCGTTTCATGACTGATAAGTCATCACTTGTTTTCATTGGGGAAAACAACTCACTTTATGATTAAGAAGTCATCACATGTTTTCGAGGAAAACGGTTCTATATTAAGCCCATATCACATTTTTAAGGTTTACGGAAAAACGGTTTTATAGTACGGCCATGTATACGATATCAGTGTTTTCAAGGAAAACTAATTTACAATGAACCAACTAAACCTGTGAACTCACCAACCTTTGTGTTGACACTTTCAAGTATGTTTCTCAGGTAACCTTTAGCCTTGGAGCGGTTGGAATAGGCTAGCTATGTTGGAACAATTCCTAGTAACCGGACGGGCATAAATTATCAAGTCTCAAGTCGACCATTGAACTAGAGGGACTTAGATCATTGTATTCATTTAGTCTTAGTAATCGTATATGTAATCAAGTCTTAGAAATCACTATTACAGCTTCCGCTATCGTGTAATGAACCAATCGTTACAACCTGTATTTATTTACTAAGTAAATAAATTTGGGGGTGTGACAAATTGGTATCAGAGCAATGGTTTTAGCGAATTAGGTTTCCTTAATGACACTTAGGCTCTAACCAGAATCATTTAGGGACCAAAATTTTTAAGACTTGCATCACACTAAAAACACCCAAGACTTGAGTATAGGAATTCCAACCGTTGCCGAACAATTTGTGTAGACTATTAGTGTATGGAGTTACACTAGGGTATCATTAGCTACACTAATACAATTACATGGCACATGTAATGAACACTTAAACACATACAACAATGTGGAAATAATAAACACTTACAAAATGTTATTGTTCGGATTACGAGTCAAGAATAACGGGTACTCAGCATACTACAACCTTAGAAGATCGAGTTACGAGCTGAGCTTGGGAGACGATGAAAGCAATCGTCGGTTACCGATCTTGGTATCACAACAGGCTGAACCCGTACCAGAATCTGTACCTATACCTGCACAACAACTACTCCAGCCATGGAGGCAACTATCTTTCTAACGTATTTGCGGTATAAATACTCTCCTTCATAAATTGTCGGATCGGATGCCTAGACTTTCGCCATGAGATATGGCAGACAGGATTGCCCAGACAGAAGGGAATCCAAAGTGGATAAGCAGGACTAAATGGGAGAGAACTCCAAGGGTCAGGAGACCCAGACATACATCAGGATCATGTGGATCCATGCATATATACAGACTTGGAGCATGAGTTGCTCGACACTCATTTGAGGATCTCTGCCCAACACATAGTGCCTGACTTTCACCATACACATTTTATTTTAAGAGACACTGTTGTGCCTCTCTACCATTAGCCTCATCCGACAACAGCCATATTCGGCAGATTTATGAGTATTGTGTCACACCCCCAAACTCCACTAACGGAGTTTTACCATTTGGAAGGTGACACACCAGGATCTCAGTCATTAGTTACATCAAACGACACTATATGGGACTTGAAATGTCATAACATAAAAGTTCAGAGTTAATGCGGAAGCGTTTAAACAAAATAGATGCTACGCAAAACAAATACGATCAAGTTTAATTTAATAAAAACAAGTGAATTGTCTCAAATGTTTGCATATGAAGGAAATGACAGTAGGACTCCATGCATGCCCTAGATGTGCAACCTGTGCCTTAGCGACCTGAGAAACATGTAAGAAAAAGGGTCAACACGAGGTTGGTGAGTTCACATGTTTCAAGTTTGCAATAATAGAGTGTTTGCCACATTATGTACATTCAATATGCATATCTATAGGTAGCTAGCCTATGTTCATGTCTTACTAAAGCGCTCGCAACCGAAGCTGACTGTGTTTGTATGCCTCCTGCCAGGTCTATCAACTCTGGCCAATGTGAGTAGGCTAACATTTCACCCGTTCGATATCAAATCGAGTTAGCGCGACTAACGCGGGTGGGGCTTGTCAAACCCAGTAGTACTACTAAACATTACCTCGCTAAGATCCATATTAACGGTCCGATATAAGATGAGGACTTTCTGTGATAGTGTGTTACGCTTAGCTTCAACAGTGATATCATATAAAGTACCATAATCAAATAGTTGCGTCATGTTTTCACCCACAACGGGAAAAACATGTAAAATGATATTTGCTTGCGTACCTGTTTCTCCCCCACGGGGAAAACAAGTAAAAGTATGATAGTTGGTATTCATGTTTGTTTCTTCCTCAACAGGAAAACAAGTAAAATACGTTTGTGTGTAAGCATGTTTTTCCCCCAATAGTAAAACAAGTAAAAAGGGGCCGTGAAACTCACCTGCGTTGCGTTGTAGGTAGTATCACACAAGAGACAAGTTGAAACCACGAGTGTAAGTCGCAAACGACCTACGAATGTCCTAAAATTATAAATACATAAATTAGGAATGATAATGAGAATTGTGACAGTGACACGGAAAGAAGCGTCTTAAGGAACCGCTCTAACAAACGAGATTGAACGAACGTGTTCACGGGTTTAGGAATTACTTTACGCGACGAACGACAAATAATAATATATATACAAGTGGATAATATAATTAATTATATTATTATTTAGTCTCGATTGATTCACGGCGTTATAAAAAGATTTGAAATAATATAATATATTATTTAATAATACGGGTCATAATTTGAGAATAATATAAACGTATTATTTTACACGAGTTTACGGTTTAAAATAATATAAACATATTATTTTTACTTAATAATAATAAAATGTATAAATTACAAGAGCGGTTATAATTTATAAAAATAAACTAATATTTCAAACCCGAGCCTACGGGTTGTTTTCCGGGTTAAAAACCATTTAATATATTATATATCATAATAGTATTAGAACATATTTTATATAAAAATATAGTCTCAAATGTGGCTAGAAAAATAAATGGTGCTAGTGTGGTTCGAACCCGGGTCTCACCTACAGCAACACACAGATTTAACCATTACATCCGCTAGGTCAATCGCGATAGAACCCAGATTGATTTGGTTTTGAACATTAGCTCTCCTGAGTTCTTCCCCCAAGCCACTCGCGATCGAACCCAGTCCCAATACTCATCGATTTCGACTTCGATCGAACCAAAGAGATTTGGGGTTTTGTTAATCGAGGTATGACAAATCTGTGGTGATGTTTAATTGCAACATTTATCACGATTGGGGTTGTTAAATAACGTTTGAAATTGCCGAAACCCTAGATCAAAATACAAGATCAAATTGACAAAATCTTATATTGAAAGTTGTTGGACTCATAGGGCTTTCAACAAGCAAGGAGTTGCGAGTTTAACCATGTGCTTTAATTTGATTAAGGTGGTGTTTGGATTAGGGTTCGATCAAACCGAAAACATAAGAACCCTAGGTGTAGGTTTGTGTTTAAATCTGTGTTATGAGTCCAAATTAGATTAGGGCTTTCATTGAGAAGAGGATTACGAAATTAACCATATGATTTAATTGAATTGTAAACGTGTTTAGATTGGGGTTCGGGCAAACCGGTTAGCGATGAACCCTAGAATTGGGTTCGCGATTGATCCGATGTTTTGAGCAATATTTATGATAGGGCTTTTGATCTATGTAATAAAACGAAGCTAAGGGTGTAAGGAATTACCAGATTAGATGACCGATTGATGGTGATCGGTTAAAACCAATGCCGACGGTGACTGGTTCGATCCCCGACGACTTCTGTCGTGATTCCGATCAAACTGATGTGTACGGAGGCTTCAGTGTGACTCGTTTATCGTGTTTAGGTGATTAATTTGCGAGTTTGATACAAGGATTCATCGAATTCGTTGGGTATACAGTGATGGTCAACGTTTTTGAGTTTAATGATCATAATTGGATTAAATTCGAATCAATAACTTGTTAATTGCTCCAATGATGGTCGAAATGGTTAATGTCATACGTTACAACTTTAATTCGATCAGATTTCGGTTATGGTATCACGAATTTGAATCAAGAATGAGGGATGTTTGACTTCTAAAAGTCAACAGAATACACAACTTACGATTTTGACTTCTTAGAGTCAACATATTTGATTTTTGAGTAATTACATAATTAGTCCATGTAGTTTAAGTTTAAATATTGACAGAATTTGTCTCTAGGGTTAGAGATGTGAGTTAACGGGGTTAGGTTTTAACAGAAAATTTAACGGGAATTCTAACCAAGTTAGCTTGAAAAGTCGGATTGTCACATCATTCCCTAGTTGAAAGAATTTTCGTCCCGAAAATTAGAATAACTAAAAAAAAATTTATGGGGTGTCACATCATCCCCTAGTTGAAAGAATTTTCGTCCCGAAAAAATTAAATAGTACCTTAAGAATTTGACGCGGAGTGCTTGAACAGATTAGGATATATGCGCATCATTTGATCCTCGTGCTCCCACGTGAATTCCGGTCCGCGTTTCGAGTTCCAACGAACTCTGACAATAGGGATTTTACTGTGCTTTAACGATTTGACTTCCCTATCCATAATTTCTACAGGTTCTTCGATGAAACGTAACTGTTCATCAACGTGTAGTTCCTCTAGAGGAACTGCGAGTGATTCGTTTGCCAGGCACTTCTTTAAATTTGAGACATGAAAGACGTTTTGCACACCATTAAGTCTTTCAGGTAGGTCCAGTTGATACGCTACTGGTCCGATTCTCTTCATTATTTTGAATGGTCCAACATAACGAGGATTCAGTTTGCCTCGTTTCCCGAAACGAATGACACCTTTCCAAGGTGAGACTTTGAGTAAGACCATGTCACCTATTTGAAACTCTAAAGGTTTACGACGTTTGTCAGCATAGCTCTTTTGACGATCACGAGTTGCCGCCATACGGTTTCTAATTTGGATGATCTTTTCGGAAGTTTCAAATACAAGTTCAGGACCTGTGAGTTGGCTATCTCCAACCTCAGTCCAACAATTGGGAGAACGGCATTTCCGTCCATAGTGTGTTTCAAATGGAGCTGCCTTTATGCTAGTGTGATAGCTGTTGTTGTAGGAGAACTCCACCAACGGTAGGTGGGACTCCCAAGTGTTACCGAAATCGATCACACAAGCTCGTAGCGTGTCCTCCAGAGTTTGGATAGTACGTTCAGTTTGGCCATCAGTTTGAGGATAGTATGTTGTGCTCATATCTAGACACGTGCCTAAGGCCTTATGTAACAACTGCCAGAAACGAGAAGTGAATCGTGCATCACGATCCGAAATAATGGAGATTGGCACCCCGTGCCGAGAGACTATTTCTTTCAGGTAAGTACGAGTAAGTTTATCCATTTTGTCGGTCTCTTTGATTGCTAAGAAGTGAGCGGACTTTGTTAGTCGGTCAACGATTACCCATATGGTATCACATCCGGTAGGGGTTCGTGGTAATTTGGTGAAGTCCATGGATATTTGTTCCCATTTCCACATAGGAATTTTTGGTTGTTGTAGAAGACCGGATGGTTTTTGATATTCAACTTTGACCTTCGTGCAGGTCAGACACTTACTAACATAGGTGGCTATATCGGCCTTCATCTTCGGCCACCAATATAGTACTTTTAGATCATGGTACATTTTATCGGAACCCGGATGAATGGAGTAACGAGATTTATGAGCTTCATCCATAGTTCCCTTAAATTTCCGAACACTGGAATCCATATTCGTTCGACGAAGTAACGAATTCCGTCAGATTTTACTTCAAGTTGTGCTTCCATGCCGTGTGTACCTTCTAGAGGTAGGTTATCTTCTTTCAA
This sequence comes from Smallanthus sonchifolius, assembly GCA_023525975.1. Lineage (NCBI taxonomy): Eukaryota > Viridiplantae > Streptophyta > Magnoliopsida > Asterales > Asteraceae > Smallanthus > Smallanthus sonchifolius. The sequence continues at coordinate 94,318,417 of CM042024.1, read as the reverse complement.
GGCTTCAAGTTGAGCACTACGGATTCTGTCAGGCAATCCAGGGTGAATAGTAAGTTGTAACGCTCGAACTCGTTTGGGTTTCGTTTCCTTTCGGCTTAGTGCATCAGCCACAACGTTAGCTTTACCCGGATGATATCGGATCGCACAGTCGTAATCATTTAAAAGTTCAACCCAACGACGTTGTCGCATGTTCAACTCCTTCTGCTCGGAGATATGCTGGAGGCTCTTGTGGTCGGTGTAGATAGTGCATTTGGTACCGTACAAGTAATGTCTCCATATCTTAAGAGCAAAAACTACTGCTCCCAACTCTAGGTCATGAGTGGTGTAGTTTTTCTCATGAATCTTTAATTGACGTGAAGTATATGCGATTACCTTTTCGCGTTGCATTAAAACACAACCCAGGTCTTGAATGGATGCATCACAATACACCACAAAATCATCGGTTCCTTCCGGAAGAGCTAAAATAGGTGCACTGCAAAGTTTCTGTTTGAGGTGCTGGAAAGCTGATTCTTGGTTATCGCCCCAATTATAGGCTTTTCCTTTTTGAGTTAGGGCGGTGAGAGGTTGAGCAATTTTGGAAAATCCTTCGATGAATCGACGGTTATATCCAGCCAATCCCAGAAATTGTCGCACCTCAGTCGGAGTCGTCGGTGCTGCCCAATTCTTGATGGCTTCTATTTTGGATGGGTCGACATGTATCCCTTTCTCATTAACCACATGCCCTAGAAACTGAACTTCCCGGATCCAAAATTCACACTTGGAAAACTTAGCATACAGTTGTTCTCGCTTAAGTAGTTCCAAAATTAGGCGTAGATGTTCCTCATGTTCCTCCTTGTTCTTGGAATAAATGAGGATGTCGTCGATTAAAACGGTAACGAACTGGTCAAGGTAAGGCTTACACACACGGTTCATGAGATCCATGAATACCGCGGGTGCGTTGGTTAACCCGAAAGGCATGACCATAAATTCGTAATGGCCGTACCTCGTTCTGAATGCAGTCTTAGAGATATCCTCTTCTCGGACTCTCAACTGATGGTAGCTGGACCTAAGATCTATTTTTGAAAAGAAACTTGATCCTTGGAGTTGATCAAAGAGGTCATCTATGCGAGGCAAAGGGTAGCGGTTCTTGATAGTGACTTTATTCAACTCCCGGTAATCAATACACATACGGAAAGTTCCGTCCTTCTTCTTGACAAATAGTACCGGAGCTCCCCATGGCGATGAGCTAGGTCAGATGGAACCTTTATCCAACAACTCTTGCAGTTGTGTAGATAGTTCTTGTAATTAACTGGGTGCAAGTCTGTAGGGTGCCCGAGCAACAGGCGTTGTTCCGGGTGCTAGATCAATTTGAAATTCGACTTGACGACGTGGCGGAAGACCAGGTAGTACTTCGGGAAATACTTTCGGATAATCACGAACGATCGGTATGTCGTCAATCTTTTTCTCCTCAGATGGCTGTTCGGCGACGAGAGCCAAAATGGCAGCATGACCATTACGTAGCCACTTTTGTGCTTTCCTGAAAGATATGATGCCACGACAACACCACTATTTTCGCCTTGGACAGAAAGAGTTTCTCCACTCGGGAGAGGAAGGCGAATAGTTTTCTTACGACAGATAATCTCGGCTTGGTTTTTAGATAACCAATCTATTCCGAAAATTACGTCGAAACTACCAAGTGTGATGGGTTGCCCATCCAGGAACTCACGGTTTTGTTTTTACCCGACGAGTTGCTCGCTCAGGCAAAACGCGTCTCAATAGAGAAGGTATCCACCTCCTAATAAGGAATGTATCGTTCTCCCCCTCAACCGATGCGGGATATTACAGTCTGCTATCTCAATAGTATACTTGGCTTTTAATAGAGTTAGAGTACGACGCACTAATATGGAATTTGTGAAGTCATGTTTGAGACTTCTAGTGAGACTCGCGCTTATAAAGCAAGTGTCAGCTAATGCATAGGCCAAGGGAAAAGGTTCACATGTAGGAGAGAAAAGTCTAATGAGACATAGATTCCAGTAGCATAAGAGATAGGATGTATGTTTAAGTAGTCACGTTCAACTGATGGTTGGTTAGATTAAATCCCCGTTTCTAATGTCAGTGGATCCACTGGATTATTTCGTGAAGAAAGAAATCCGTTTACAGGATTGAATATGCTGGAGTAAAATTCAAAGTTAGACTAAGGATTAGTCATCGGATAAGGCAACAGGGTCGAATGAGATTTATTGTTGGAGCGTAAGGGAAAACGTGTTAACTTAGAAAGGATTCAACAATTTTCTGCTTACAAAGTTGGAGTCGGTGGGTTTACCATGAGGTTCTATTAAAGTTTCAATCGAGATTGTTTTTTGATCAAGTTTGAATGAGAGTCGTAAGATCACTAAGACTCTTACATGAGTGAAAATAACATTGATGGATTCCATTGATGATAATTCAGTGTGTCCGTAAACATTTTCAACCTGATAGTCGCGTCTATCAGCTGTTAAACGAGTTTAACGATACCAACTAGTCGTTGAGTGGGTTATGAGAGTCTCTACAGATAGTGGAAACTTAAGTATGTAAATCACTAATTAGGACCATTCATCCACACACTAGGTTTCACCAGGATTTACATGCACCTCAAATTACTATTACGTGTGCACCCGTAATGATAATTTGCTTTGCATGCTCACCCTTGTTCTCCCTGTCCTGTGTCATAATGTCCTTTAGGTTATATTGTTGAGTATAGAGTGTTGTCAGATATGATAAGTCATTGAAAGGAGTAGTCATCAACCATAAGTTGATCGACTAGGACTCATATCAGTATGAGTAGTCGGGAATAGGTTGATACGAGTATTCACCCGAGTTGAAACACAATACGATAGTCCAATCCAGCGGATTGTAGATGAGAACATGGAACAAACATGTACATGAAGTGCGACTTTGAGAAATGAACTAATTCATGAATACAAGTTATAGGAAGCAGCATAGTAGCCGTCCTTTCAACTGAGTCTGGATAGGGTTTGAGTATGCATTGAGCAATGCGTTCTCAGATTTGTGGTCAATCTATTCTCAACAGAATACCGACCAAAGAAGCGAGTCCCTCGCTCGAGAAAGTGATGACATCTACGTGTCAATGGATTCTGCAATAATGCGTGTAACGGTCTGCCTTCATTCGGCGTATTGTTGCTGGTGGGTACAGTAGGGACTCGCCTCTGACGATCCCAACTCCCAAAGAGATATGCGTTAGTGCTGAGTGTCGTCCATAACATGGACTTGAAAAAGCCCACCATACCCAACGGGTGATGGTGATGTAAGTGACTCCTCCGAAGGCTCTGACTCGCTGCCCTCGGACGGGAGTGGATGATGTTCTGGTGATTCCCCGAGTGTCGCCACTGGGAATGATGATGCAATGCAAATGATGTGTCCCTCACCAACTGAGGGTGATACGGATGGTGTTACATGCCTGCACTACAATGTACGTATAGGTGCTATGTGTATCGGGTATAAATGTCTATGCCATGTAACTAATGTGGCTATAGTCTAGTATGCAATCCTAGTTCTCTATAACCAATGGCTCTGATACCAATCTGTCACACCCCCAAATTCCACTAACGGAGTTTTACCGTTTAGAAGGTGACACACCAGGATATCAGTCATTAGTTACATCAAATGACACTATATGGGACTTAAAATGTCATAACATAAAAGTTCAGAGTTAATGCGGAAGCGTTTAAACAAAATAGATGTTGCGCAAAACAAATACGCTCAAGTTTAATTTAATAAAAACAAGTGAATTGTCTCAAATGTTTGCATATGAAGGAAATGACAGTAGGACTCCATGCATGCCATAGATGTGCAACCTGTGCCTTAGCGACCTGAGAAACATGTAAGAAAAAATGTCAACACGAGGTTGGTGAGTTCACAGGTTTCAAGTTTGCAATAATAGAGTGTTTGCCAGATTATGTACATTCAATATGCATATCTATAGGTAGCTAGCCTATGTTCATGTCTTACTAAAGCGCTCGCAACCGAAGCTGACTGTGTTTGTATGCCTCCTGCCAGGTCTATCAACTCTGGCCAATGTGAGTAGGCTAACATTTCACCCGTTCAATATCCAATCGAGTTAGCGCGACTAACGCGGGTGGGGCTTGTCAAACCCAGTAGTACTACTAAACATTACCTCGCTAAGATCCATATTAACGGTCCGATATAAGATGAGGACTTTCTGTGATAGTGTGTTACGCTTAGCCTCAACAGTGATATCATATAAAAGTACCATAATCAAATAGTTGCGTCATGTTTTCTCCCACAACGGGAAAAACATGTAAAATGATATTTGCTTGCGTACCTGTTTCTCCCCCAAGGAGAAAAAAAGTAAAAGTATGATAGTTGGTATTCATGTTTGTTTCTTCCTCAAAAGGAAAACAAGTAAAATACGTTTGCGTGTAAGCATGTTTCTCCCCCAATAGTAAAACAAGTAAAAAGGGGCCGTGAAACTCACCTGCGTTGCGTTGTAGGTAGTATCACACAAGATACAAGTTGAAACCACGAGTGTAAGTCTCAAACGACCTATGAATGTCCTAAAATTATAAATACATAAATTAGGAATGATAATGAGAATTGTGACAGTGACACGGAAAAAAGCGTCTTAAGGAACCGCTCTAACAAACGAGAGTGAACGAACGTGTTCACGGGTTTAGGAATTACTTTACGCGACGAACGACAAATAATAATATATATACAAGTGGATAATATAATTAATTATATTATTATTTAGTCTCGATTGATTCACGGCGTTATAAAATGATTTGAAATAATATAATATATTATTTAATAATACGGGTCATAATTTGAGAATAATATAAACGTATTATTTTACACGAGTTTACGGCTTAAAAATAATATAAACATATTATTTTTACTTAATAATAATAAAATGTATAAATTACAAAAGCGGTTATAATTTATAAAAATAAACTAATATTTCAAACCCGAGCCTACGGGTTGTTTTCCGGGTTAAAAACCATTTAATATATTATCATAATAGTATTAGAACATATTTTATATAAAAATATAGTCTCAAAAGTGGCTAGAAAAATAAATGGTGCTAGTGAGGTCCGGACCCGGATCTCACCTACACCAACACACATATTTAACCATTACACCCGCTAGGGCAATCGCGATAGAACCCAGATTGATTTGGTTTTGAACATTAGCTCTCCTGAGTTCTTCCCCCAAGCCACTCGCGATCGAACCCAGTCCCAATACTCATCGATTTCGACTTCGATCGAACCAAAGAGAATTGGGGTTTTGTTAATCGAGGTATGACGAATCTGTGGTGATGTTTAATTGCAACATTTATCACGATTGGGGTTGTTAAATAACGTTTGAAATTGCCGAAACCCTAGATCAAAATACAAGATCAAATTGCCAAAATCTTATATTGAAAGTTGTTGGACTCATAGGGCTTTCAACAAGCAAGGAGTTGCGAGTTTAACCTTGTGCTTTAATTTAATTAAGGTGGTGTTTGGATTAGGGTTCGATCAAACCGAAAACATAAGAACCCTAGGTGTAGGTTTGTGTTTAAATCTGTGTTATGAGTCCAAATTAGATTAGGGCTTTCATTGAGAAGAGGATTACGAAATTAACCATATGATTTAATTGAATTGTAAACGTGTTTAGATTGGGGTTCGGCCAAACCGGTTTGCGATGAACCCTAGAATTGGGTTCGCGATTGATCCGATGTTTTAAGAAATATTTATGATAGGGCTTTTGATCTATGTAATGAAACGAAGCTAAGGGTGTAAGGAATTACCAAATTAGATGACCGATTGATGGTGATCGGTTAAAACCAATGCCGACGGCGACTGGTTCGATCCGTGGCGACTTCTGTCGTGATTCCGGTCAAACTGATGTGTACGGAGGCTTCAGTGTGACTCGTTTATCGTGTTTAGGTGATTAATTTGCGAGTTTGATACAAGGATTCATCGAATTCGTTGGGTATACAGTGATGGTCGACGTTTTTTAGTTTAATGATCATAATTGGATTAAATTCGAATCAATAACTTGTTAATTGCTCCAATGATGGTCGAAATGGTTAATGTCATACGTTACAACTTTAATTCGATCAGATTTCAGTTATGGTATCACGAATTTGAATCAAGAATGAGGGTTGTTTGACTTCTAAAACTCAACAGAATACACAACTTACGATTTTGACTTCTTAGAGTTAACGTATTTGATTTTTGAGTAATTACATAATTAGTCCATGTAGTTTAAGTTTGAATATTGACAGAATTTGTCTCTGGGGTTAGAGATGTGAGTTAACGGGGTTAGGTTTTAACAGAAAATTTAATGGGAATTCTAACCGAGTTAGCTTGAAAAGTCGGATTGTCACATATTGGTACACATAATTAAGAGTAATCCGATAAAACAATACACACTCCTGCACAAGTGTGCAAACACGATCTAATGAACATTTCAAATCCCATTGATTTAAAAGTTGGGGATAGAAGGAACACTACTGGGATCATGCAAAGTAAATTATCATTACGGGTGCACACGTAATCATAATTTGCAGTGCATGGGAATATTAGTGAGTCTTGCTGTCCAAGCTAATGATCAAACCATGTTCTCAGTCAATTGATTAAGGATTGGATCTTAACAAATCGGACTTCTCAATTAGATGTTCACAAAGCATTCTCCTAGTTTTGGAGGAACGAGAGAAATTCAAATTGAATTCAACCAATCCTTAGTGAATCCTGAACGACGAAGGAATTCGCACATCCATTCTTTGAGATTCTACTTGTCAGGAATGCTTCAAATTGAGCGTTACCACAACTAACACTTACAATAATTGCACAATTATTGTGGGAGATTATAGTGTAATCTCAGGATCCATCATACAGTTCAATCTCACAATTGCTTGAAAGTTACGCCAAGAGTGCTATACACTGACTTCAGTAATGGGGCAGAATATTATTCTGACCCGCATACACATGGCACTTATGGATATTGTGGAAGCTCGACATGAGACAAGTAGGTAATCTGACATTTTGGGATATTGGACAAACAGGGTTGTTCTCACAACCTTTGACATTCAGTACACCTTTAAATCTGACTATTCTTTCGATGATAAATAAGCCGTGATTTATCAAGCGAATGCCAAAGAAACCTAGGTGTGGACTAACGACTATTGATGCAATAACAGAAGGACGACGTACAAAACTCTTAAAGGAGTCCCAAATGCGGAATTTCTTGCTAGTCTCATTAGCTCATGATATGCATAAGGGACGTAAGCATGAGTTGTTCACTACAGACCACTATCCATAAAGATTCGAGAAGGATAGTCTGATACCCTTTGTACCCGCACTTTCCCAAAGATCATCTTGTTGAATGGATCCCAGAATTCAGCCTAGAGGAGAGGCGTGATCACATCTTTCGCTCCTAATTTTCTATAATTAGGAAGCTCTAGATCATCTATTGTTAAGAAATGACCTCTTAACGCAGGCTCAGTAAGAGTATAAAGTTTTTGATGTTTAACACTCATTACCTCAATTTTATCCTTGTGCTAAGGATTTTGAGGCTATAACCTATATGAGTGGAATACGTAACAGTAAGTCACCAAAGCACCATTCAAGAACTAAGGAAGTGCATACACACTGTATGACTAATAGTTGGCTATCAACCCTTTCTGCCAACTTAATGGGTTGACAAACCATAACCCATTTTGGGGAAGGCACTAATTCGATGAGACCATTCTCACAGTATCACTGTTCATTTCCTCACCTAGACGGAATGTGAATATTCCAAACAAAAATAGAACTTCGTATGGCATACATACATCGAGGGTATGGTGGTCAAGTCATGAGTTTACATATCAGGACGATACGACCTAAATGATAGTCTGTCGCGGGAAGGTAGTGCAACCAATGGGTAAAGTGGTGATTAAGCTCAACCTTTGCTAGTGAGAGCACACAAGGAACCTTAAAATATTAAACCCGTTATGACCCATTTTAATGAGAAGTCCTAGATGACATGAAACCTGAAGTGAGAGTAAAGTCTTAGTCCGAGAAGATGCTTTCGAGAAGCATAAGAGGGACAAACATAATGATTCATTTTCATATTGTGTCATTACTACCCAATCTTCAACTAAAGCTTGAACGCCTTGTCGAGTAAATCTTTTCTAAAATCTATAGAGATCTAGCTATTATGCATCATAGTGTATAGATGAGTAGAGGGTATGTGTCAGCACACACTCAAAGATTCTCAGGCACCATGTCTTTCTTTATCAGGAATGCGTATCAAATAACCCAGCATATTGAGGGTAATCAAATAAGGGGTTCTTGCATAACTAATATCGTTAGTCGGAGAAGTATTCGCTTTACTTTCAAATACTGACTACTACGTAAGTAGAAATCAAGAATTCTCCCTATGGTCTGGAAACAAACTAGGGATACAAAGCCCTAATCGCGATTGAGTGAATAAACCCTAGAGGGCTACATAGATCAAGTTTCGAGGACGAAACTTCTTTAACAAGGGGAGAATGTGACACCCGACATTTCCAAAACATCATCCGTACACAACTTTAACGTGTTTCCTGAATCACTCGAAATCATGATTTTGAACGATAAAAGTCTAGCGAACATAATGCATCGATCGTTTCACACTGTAATAATTATAAGAATTGCCGGTTCATGCGGATGAAAAATCCGTATAACACAATCGATGGCAATTAATTATTACAACGGAAAAATAATTAGAGTTATATTCTAAATAAACGATCATGTTCTGAAGACTAAGTCCTTAATATATATTATATGAAAATTCTTGTAAAAACATTTCTAGAATTATCGTTGTAAATTATTCTTTTAGGATGCGTATAAATGTGAGCGAACATAGTTACAACTAAAAATATACGTAAACTTGAACTCCTTTATTCAAGTTCGTAATCGCGTCTAAACTAAGAGAAAATATATATATGCGTGTATATGTATATATATATATATATATTATAATGACAACTTCAAGGTTCATATATATATATTAAAACGGGTATTAATTGCGGGTAGTACACCGCATTAGATCCAACCACCTCACCATCATCATATTTTCTTAACTCACACTCCACTCAATATCATGATGATGATGACTTTGTTGAAGTCCTCACTCCAAACATCACATCATAATAATGATGATTATGTCTAGATGTAGACTCCACTCCACTTAATATTTATATATATAAAACATCCCGCACAACCCGAACGTTGGTGATTAATCTTAAATGACCTGTACCGTAATTAGAAGACTAAAATGTGTGATCGTATGTGCAGATGATAAACGATCTAAAGTAAAAACACTAGTATATATATATACAAAAGATCATAATGCGTCTCTGTTAGAGTTTTATTGCGTCACTAGTACGAATATAATTTTCAATTATAACTATATTTAGTAACACAAAATTAGCCAACACTTGAGTCCAACTAAAAGTCACAACTTAATATGTATATATATATACCTCAACATAAAATAACGGTCCACCGACTTGAACATCTAACTCGCACAATGAAATATCAACATAACAAATTTTCATTCCAACCTTTACCACCTTTTTCTCCTACCTCAGTTTCGGCCAATCAAGGAATAACTAGACCATTCGTTTACCATGGAACCATGAATTAGATGTACAACTAAACTAATGATGATGAATGATGAAAGATTGGAGAAACCCACAAGCAAAACCAACCCACCCATCCCTCCATCCCATCTTCACGGCACCATCATTGCCACCACCATACCAACCACACTTTTCTTCTTCCACACTCTACTCCAACTCCATACATTACCATGATGACTAATTATTAATACCAAGATCATACACTATCCAACTAGTATATATAGGACTATATTGAGGAAGAACAAGAGTTAACTCTTGTTCTCTCCTCATTTCAGCACACCCAAACACACACTTACACACACATTTCTCAAGGGTAAACATCAAGGAATCAAGGAGAATCCACACCCATGGGAGGATCTAAGGAGCTTCAAGGAAGAGGAGTAGGAGAATTCGAGCAAGGGATCAAGAACCATCATCCATTTCTACACTAAAAATCGTCATTTTGTGGTATGGAATACTACAACACTTTACACACTTGAATCTTTGATATTAAAGTGCAAGTTCATCTCTAAATACAAGAGTTTTTACTTTAATCTAAAAACAAATGTGAACTAAACAAAGTGTTGGACTCGTTGGAACTAAAAATGGTAAAAGTATATACATAGGTGTCGATTTGCATACATATGTGTTAGTATGTTTTGTTTTGGTGGATTGTGTGTCAAGAATCAATTGATGTTCATAAAATTATGAAAATCTTACTATACAAACATATATATATATATACATATATATATATATGTTGAATCATGGAAATAAATGAAAACTAAAAATAGGACAACTCGTATGTCTATATGTGTATAAATCGTATATATGCATACATACATGGGTATGATTAACTTTTAGAATTTAAATGATAAATACAACTATATACAATTTATGGAAATATGGAAATCATAATAAATAAATCTAGAGTTAAGCTCATAACATAGAAATATGGATATATATGTATGTAATATGTTGATATGGATTGAGACTTGGTAGACAACGTTTTGATAAATGAAAAATGATTAATTATGTCTTGAATATTAAAAAGACATGATTTGATTAAACATGAAATAATAGTTTATGAAAAAGGAAGACGTTTTGAAAAGAATCAAATTGCTCTAAATATATTGTTGTTTCAAATCAAGCGAAATAAAAGATGTAACTTTGGTTGGATTATTTTATTAACGAGACATTAAGCCGGTAAATAAATATTTGATACGACGAAAACCGGAATAATATATATATTATGGGTACACATATTGGGTACTATTATTCGTGAACAATATGTGCTATTATTTGAAAATAATACGTGGTAATTATTTGTCCATATTATATGCTAACATTAAGCCATAACACAAAAGGTTCGTGTCTAGGAACACATAAGTAACAAAATGATAATCACCAACGAGTCGTAACACAAAATACCTTTTTCAAAAATAAACACATCCTGGACCGGATGACCTTAAGCGGGTGAACAAATTGCACTTGAGACATTAGGACTTAACACTTATATACCCTTTGTGTTTAGGGTTTGTATAGTCAAGTATTTCTTGAACAATTACTGTGCTAGGGTTTCATCGGACACCAGGTGAGTTCACGGCCCCTCTTTTAGCTTTTTAATGTTTTATAAACATCGGGGGAGAAACATACTTACATAACATATTTGAAAATATGAAACATATTTACTTACATGTTTGACAACACGAACATTTTGGTTTAACTTTTGTGACACAATTACTTACAATATTTGAAAGCATGAAAAACAAATGTTTGATACATTTGAGAAAACATGAAAGACATTTACAAACATTTTCCTATGGTAACAAGAGAACAAGACCCGATCTTTATGTTTGCATGAGCACGAACAATTATAGAGCTCGTAAAGTCTCCTGGAATAATTTAGTAACCATTAACTGTAGCTTAGGGTCCTATGAATAGTACTATGGGGAGTGACGTCCCCCGGTCATGGTTAGTCGCGCTAACCGCAATCTGGAGGATTTATGGCCGTATAGCATCTGATAACAAATGAGAGGGGCAAATGAACAATTGTCATGGTTTGGTTACGCCTCATGTATGAACATTTATTTGTACTCATAGCTAGTTTACAAATGGGGTCAACATCACTTGCTTTGTTTATCATATACAATTGGAACAATTTACAAACACTTGGGACAATTTACAAACAATTGGAACAATTTACAAACACTTGGGACAATTTACAAACAATTGGAACAATTTACAAACACTTGGGACAATTTACAAACAATTGGAACAATTTACGAACACATGGATTTACAAGAACTATTTGATTTAAACACATGAAACCACTACTCGTTTTGGTTAACGATCTTATCATTAAAGAGGGCTTAACACGGGTTTAAACTCATTTCATGACTGATAAGTCATCTCTTGTTTTCATTGGGGAAAACAACTCACTTTATGACTAAGAAGTCATCACATGTTTTCGAGGAAAACGGTTCTATATTAAGCCCATAACACATTTTTAAGGTTTACGGAAAAACGGTTTTATAGTACGGCCATGTATACGATATCAGTGTTTTCAAGGAAAACTAATTTACAATGAACCAACTAAACCTGTGAACTCACCAACCTTTGTGTTGACACTTTCAAGTATGTTTCTCAGGTAACCTTTAGCCTTGGAGCGGTTGGAATAGGCTAGCTATGTTGGAACAATTCCTAGTAACCGGACGGGCATAAATTATCAAGTCTCAAGTCGACCATTGAACTAGAGGGACTTAGATCATTGTATTTATTTAGTCTTAGTAATCGTATATGTAATCAAGTCTTAGAAATCACTATTACAGCTTCCGCTATCGTGTAATGAACCAATCGTTGCAACCTGTATTTATTTATTAAGTAAATAAATTTGGGGGTGTGACATTATTAAACATGTTTACTAGTTGTTTGTAGATTCGTACTTTGGAAGTTCAAATGGAACAATAAAGGAGAGCATGGGAGGAGATGTGTCGGAAAAGCGTCGAAAATATGCGACGAGGAATTGTGTAAAAAATTTGTCACAATTTGCTTCGGAAATGTGTCGCAAATGCATTTCTGACGAAGGTTTTTCCGACACAATGATTTTGTCGAATTTGCGTCGGAATTAGTAATTTGTGACGCATTTCCTAATAAAATATTGTGTCGCAAACCTATCAGTTTTCTAGTAGTGATACATAAGGACAAGGCCGTCAACATGGTTGTGTAATATCCTAACATTGCCATGTATCAATGGATGATGCTGACACGACCATGTAATATCTTAACAAGTCCATGTAGATCCCTTAAAATACGGTAAAGAGAAGATAAATTTATGGATGAGGGCACATTGCCGTGTAATATCATAACAAGGTCGTGTAATGTCTCAACTCTCAAGCCTTTACAATCTTCAATGACTTTTGCGTAATATATTTGGTTTATAGATTCTTTTGTCATCGAATCATCAAACCAGCACACAAATCAAATTCTAAAGTAATTAAGTACGAATGTATTTGCTACAAAATGTGCCTAGTATGAGACCAAAGTACGTATCATTTTTGTCAATATCACAAATCCATGCTTTGGTTTGACATTTTACAAAGGCAAGTATAACTATAATAAGAAATTCTAAATAATTACACGTTAAAAGTAAAATACTCATATCAATATTATGACATACTTTCAAAATATGAATGTACTTTGTGTGTTGTGGTAAACTTTTCTTAAAATATATTAAAAAAAGGTAAATTCGTTAACGTATATAAACTTGTTTATATTAATAACCTATTCGAAACTTGGTCATCTAATCGACATTTAATAGGACTTAAATAAAATTTTGTTGATTGAAAGAGAAAGCAATTAGGAGAATTTTGAATTTTAATTGGTACACAAATAATGGTTATAAAATTGATTATATACAAAAAAAAACAAGAAAAATAAAACCTAATAGAAAACGGAAACTTCTTGGATGAAACTTTCGTCCGAAACATCCTTGGACAAAAATATTCAACTTTCGTCTGACACCTCCTCTCAAGTTGGAGGTGTATATAACCACAACTTGGAAATCAAATCTGAGTGTGGATGACAAGCAAAACTCTTGGTGAAAAGATCTACATGTTGATCAGAAGTACGAGTATGAGAGAGCAAAAGAAACCCATCTTGAAGCTTCTCATGAACAAAATGACAATCCAACTCAATATGTTTGGTGCATTAATAAAAAACGGGATTTTTAGCGATGTGAATAGCAACTTGACTATCACACTTGAGAGGAACAGGAGTGAGACCAGAAACCCAAAATTCCACAAACAAACGAGCCAACCAAGTAAGTTCCTACGTGACCCGGCGAATAGACCGATACTCAACTTCGGTATAGCTAAATGAAATGGTGGCATGTTTCTTTGACTTCTAAGAAATGGAACTCCCACCAAAAGAAATGAAATAACCACTAATAGAGACATATCAGAGTTTTGATTGAAGAACAAACCCTGGGAACAGGTACCCTTGACATAACAAAGAGTATGCCATGTAACATCCCCGTGAGGAACCCGTGGATCACTCATAAACTGGCTAAGAAACTGAACAGTAAAAGAAAGATCAGGCCGAGTGTGAGTGAGGTAATTCAACTTACCAACAAGCCGCCAATAATCTAAAGGCTCATCAAGAACTTGACATTCATTAAGTTTGAGTTGCAAATGTAAAGGAAAAGGAGACGAAACAGAAGTAAGGTCGTCAGCATGAAACTCGGTCAAAAGATCTTTGGCAAACTTGCGTTTAGTCATTATGACTCAAGAATCAGTCTTGAGAACTTCAATCCCCAAAAAATAGTTAAGAGCACCAAGACCCTTATTTTGAAAATGGAATGTAAGAAATCCTTTAAAGGATACATTTCCTTCTCATTATTTCCCGTAAGGAGAATGTCATCCACATAAGTAGTCAAATGAACGACCGAATTGCCCATGGTCTTTGAAAACAAAGAATAATCATTGGCAGAGCGCATATAGCCTTTAGTCTTGAGAGCATCGAATAACTTCCCATACCATTCCCGAGAGGCTTGTTTCAAACCATAAGAGACTTTTTAAGTTTTAAAACCTGATCTGGATAAGATAAAGACATGCTAGGAGGAGGCTCATATAAATGTCCTTATCAAGATCTCCATGTAAGAAAGAATTATTGACATCCATCTAATACAAACCCTAATGTCATTTAGTAGCAACATCAATGAGACTACGGATAGTGGTCATCTTAATGATGAGAGAGAAAGTCTAATTGTAATCAATACCAACCTTTTGAGTATCCCCACAAACAACCAAACAGGCTTTACATCAACCATACCATCAACATTATACTTGACTTTATACACTCATTTACACTTGATAGTCTTTTTACCCTTGTGTAAAGACATAACTTCCCAGGTTCTATTACTTTCTAAGGCCGCAAATTTCTTAGACATAGCTTCGTGCCAAGCAGGGTGTTCAGCAACCTCCTGATAAGAAGAAGGCTCTTTGATAGTATCAAGAGTAAGAATAAGTTTTTGAGAGTCCGTGGATAGATCAGCAAGATTGACAAAGGCAGAAGCCTGACAAACACTAGGGAGATTATGAGAACAGAGAGAATCAAGAGAAGCAATGGAAGCAGAGTTACAAATATAATCCTGCATGTAAGAAGGAGGAACAAAAGGTCGAGTAGACCTGCAGACATCAGGAAGAACAGGAGGATCAACAATGGGAGGAGAAGAAGAAGACGAAGGAGCATCAACAATAGGAGAAACAACAAGAACCAACTCGTCAAAGAACTCATGAATAAAAGGAAAAGAAAACGAAGGATTAGAAGAATGCAAAGAAGGGAAAATATGTTTAAGAACAAGAAACAAAAAACTTTACGAGTATCAAGATTGTAAAGTTTATAGCCTTTCTTGCCAAAAGGATAACCAACGAACACACAAGCTTGTGCCCAAGGTTGAAACTTGTCCCATCCCTGAATTGGAGTTGAGGCATAACATAAGCATACAAAAGTACGAAGATGATCATAAGAAGGGACTTCATGAAATAAAACCTCATAAGGAGTTTTGTTATGAAGAAATTTGGTGGGGGAAAAATTAATCAAATGAGTAGTAGTGAGAATACAATCACCCCATAAAGTAATAGGTAAATTACATTGAAACATTAAAGATCTGGCAGTTTCAAGAAGATATTTGTATTTTCTCTCAACCACATCGTTCTATTGGGGAACACCAGGACAAGTAGTTTGATGAATAATTTCTTTAGTTTGAAAGTATTTAATGGGAATACTTCCCAAACCCAACTCATAAGAATTATCAGATCGAATACACTTGACTTCGCTATTAAATTGAGTCTCAACCATTTCAATAAACCCTTGTAGAATGGTAAAAGCATTGCCTTTAGTAGTCAAAAGATGAGTCCAAGTTGTTCGACTATAATCATCAACAATGGTGAGAGGATACTTATAACCATCATAAATAGTAGATCGATACGGTGCCCATGTATCAACATGAAGAAGATCAAACAATTTGGAGCTAGTTCTAGTGCTAGTGGGGAACGGAAGCTTATTTTGTCTAACTTGAGGACAATTATGACAGTGATCAAAAAATGAATCATGTGTATTAGAAACAACGTTAAATTATTTGAGTTTATACAGAGGCAGATGGCCAAGTCCAGAGTGCCAAAGTTTGGCAGAAACAACAAAATTGCAATGAGAAAAGGAATCAACAGAATCAGAAAAAAAGTTTATTTGGATGCAAAATATAGAGTCCTTTGAGCATATTACCCTGAGCCGATGGACTTTTCAGTGAAGAAATAAGTTGTTTCAGAAAACTAAACAAGCCCTTTTAACTCTCGACAACGTTAAGGAACGGACAAGAGATTATGTTTGAATTGAGGAACAAAGAAAACATCTGACATAGAAAAATCAGATGTGATATTAACCGTACCAACTTGTGTAGCAGTTAAAACATGACCATTCGGAAGAAGAGCATAAATTGGAGTATTATGCAATTGAACATTAGAAAGCAGATTGAAATCAAAGCATGTATGATCACTAGCACTAGTATTAGTAATCCAAGTAGTTTCAACCTTGGTCGAATTGCAAGCGAAAATACCTGCAAAACTAGCAAAGTTGAGTGGTTGGATATGAGGAACACCACTAGTACTCCTAGATTTTTGATGAAGAAGTTGCATCAAAGCAGCATATTGCTCTACAGACAAACTAGATTGTGGAGCAGACACAGTAGCAGAAGTGTCTGAGTTAGCATTTGTAGCTACCTTTAGTGGTTTGGTGAACTTAAAATCTTTGGGAAAACTAATAAGACGGTAGAATTTGCTCTCATCGTGTGCAGACTTCTTGCAATAAGTACACACAAAGCCCTTGCGATTAGCAGAATTCCTTGGGATTTGTACATTAGCATTCATAGATGCGTTTTGAGGGACAAACTGAGCAGATGAATGAAGCTCCTACTGTTTCTCGTCTTGAATAAGAAAAGCGTAGGCTTGATTAATAGAAGCAAGGGGTTTCATCATAATGATGTTTCCCCTGATCATCTCATAACATGAATTTAGACACATGAGAAACTGCATAAAACATTGATCTGTTTCACGCTTAGTTAACAACTGTGCATTTCCACACGAGCAAGGAGGAATAGGCTCAAGAGAATTCAACTCATCCCAAATAGACTTGATTTTCATGAAATAAGTGACAATGTCATCATTCCCTTGAGAAATACCACACAAACTTTTCTATAACTGATAAATCTGTGCTCCATTTCCGTCACACCCCAGTTTCAGGACACCCGGGGCGTGCGACTGGATTGGCACCTCCAATCTTATTTTTAAATCAGAGTAAGTTGTAGTGAAAAACTTTTGGATCGGTCCTGTAAAATATTCAACCCGAGGGTTGTACTTGAGCAATTCCACTTTTCCTTGGAATAAACTAATCTTTTATATATTATGGGGTTTAAATACCCCGTTAGTGTACAAAACATGGTTTAATGCCATTACATAATCTTCCTGCATCACAACAGGTATTTTGAACCACAAGGTAGGTATATATGCCTAGGAACATCATCCTTTTGGCACCTATTCTTGAATATCAAGGGAGTATTTCATCTCTAGGAAATCGCCATCGTAAGAAACCTCCTCTTGATTTATATCCTGCAAGACTACCTCTTGTGCCTAGAAAATCACATATGTTCGGCACGTAATCCTATCAAAACATGTTTACATTTGTACACACGGCTATCCCTTGGGATTAGCCTTACCAGATAATTACCGGACAACTAAAAAAAATTTTGAAAATAAAATGTTAACGCGAACGCCAGTAATCACATTTATTAGGACCCGAAAATATTTTGGCAAGAACAGTATTAAAGATTTTAATCATGATATTATGTGGACAATACTACACCTCCGGCAGAATTAATCAACACCAGATTAATCTGATCATACAACAACTATATACACTAGCATCTCTCCCTGTAATGAGACTGCCGGCATTACCGGTCTTACTTACCGCGTAGTATCAGCCAACCTCCGTCTTACATCAACATTACAGATTCTGTGCCAACCACCTTATGGGAATTTCACCCATAAGGAGTGTATCCCTTGATCAATTTTTACGTATACTTATGGTCCGAAGGCCAATGAATAGCAAGCCCTTCGCCCATTAAAGTATTTAATAACTGTTTTGCCATTTTCGTAAACGCAAAAAAGCGGATAAAAGTAATCACCTGAGAGCAGCTTGGCACTAATCACATCTTAAGGGGATTGTGATCCTAGCACAGTCTCCTGAGTTCCTAGCGTTCTTTCTTAACCGGAAGAGCGATTCGTCATGAATGCGGAAATAAGCGAAAGTCGGAGATTACGTGGAGTTTGGCACGAGCATCGAGGAAATGGGACGTTCTCCAAGATTTGTGTTGAGTTTGTATGCTTTGGAAAATAGAACCGGACTCATCTATTTATAGGCTGATTTCAAGATCCGTAGCGGACTGTTAAGCTAGGAGGTTGCGGTCCGCTACTGCCCAAGCTATGATGAGTCATTAGGGCTACGTGTCAGTCCAAGAGATTGCTGCTGAACTGCGGCTGGCAGACCGCTAAGGGGAGGGGTAGAGGTCCGCTACCCATACTCTTTTATCCCTTGAGGACCCCCTTGGCGGACCTCCAAGTTTTGGTGGCTATGGCGGACCGCTAAGGTCTGGGTAACGGTTCGCCAAGCATTACACACATCAGACCTCATGCCCGGTAGTCATCATCCCGGTAGCCATCATCCACGTGACATTCCATTAGGGTTTCCTTAGTCCATATGTACGTAGCGGACCGTTATGGACCCGGTAACGGTCTGCTACCGGTCCCCATTTCATTTTTTTTTCTTTTTTCAACCCCTAAACTTTGAGAATTGATAATTTCAGCCCTTGAGGTTTAAAAATTGGCAAATGAGAACCTTAGAAATTTCATGGTGTTACAATTGCTTTGTCCATATCTATTAGATAACTCATCTTAGAGATGATGTGCAGTTTCAACATACAAGACACTTTCACAAATTTCTAGTGAAAGAGTATTGAGGATCCATGAGATGACCATATCATTGCACCTCTTCCATAAGTCAAGATTTGCAGAAGTGATGGGTCTAAATACAGTGCCATTAACAAAACCAAGCTTGTTTTTTACGGATAAAGCAATAGATATAGCTCGTTTCCAGTAGCCAAAAGTTGATTCATCAAAAATCTTGGACACCAATAACATCCCAGGATGATCAGGGAGATGCAGTAACATCCCAGGATGATCAGGGAGATGCAAACATAATGGATTAGAGTAATCCATAGGTAAAACAGGAATGACATGAGTATTCGTATGACCCATTACGAGCACAAAAGAAAACGATCGTCCAATCTGATAACTTTCGCCTAAAAATGTTTTCGCCTAAAGAAAACTTTCACCCAAATGAAAATTTCGTCTGAAACAAAACTTTTGTCCGAAAATAAAACTTTTCCAAAAACTGGAAAACTCAAATCCAAAGTCACAATTTGATGAGAATTTCAAAGATGAACCAGAAAAGCTCAAAAGTCGGAAGAAAAAGGTCGATTTGAAGGTGAAATCGGGAAGAAAATGAAGCAACTTGAACAAAACTTGAATAACTCAAGTCTTTGATGAACCTGAAACAAAAATGCACCGAACCGAACGAATTTGAGTACAAAACACATCAAAGAATGCATAATGAGGATGAAAACAAAGATAAAATCACATAATCGAGCAAGGATGCTATGATACCATGTTAATTTAGAGAGAAAACAAGTAGGGAAATTTTGAATTTTGATTGATCACACAAATAATAGTTACAAATTACTTATATACAAAAAAACAAGAAAAATAAAACGTAACAGAAGACGAAACTTTCGTCCAAAACATCTTTGGACGAAAGTGTGAAAGTTTCGACCGACAAATTTATGGTTTACATTTCAAGTTATACGTTAGTGCACAATAATTTATCATATGAGCCATCATTGATCATTTCATACAAACATAATTGAAGGTTGTGAGTCAAATTTTTGTTTCATCGTTTAAAAGTGAGTTTTTTGTTAAAAAAAACAAATATAACAAATAAAAAATAATAATGTTTGGTTTTACTAATATATATTTTTATCGAAAAACCAATGGTGTGTTTGAAACATTGAGTGTAGTTGAAATCACTATAAGTGATTGTTGAAAAAAAATCTAGAATAGGATAACCAATCAATAATTAAATAAATATTAAAAGAGAACTTTGCCATTTTAGGCAAAGTTTCTGTAAAAAATTAACAATTTTTTTTGCATATCGTATAAATCTTTATTGCATGCTTTTCTTTTTCTTTTTAGTGTTTTTACTTTTTAAGGTTTAAATAATTTCTTTAGCAAAAAAAAAATCAAATGAAAGACTTGGAGGAGTAGTATACTTGCCTATATTTCTCTAAGTTAGGAATGTGGGTTCGATCCTCCCTTTGCCAATTTTTTTTTTCTTCTTTTCATTTTTTTTTTGCTTCTTTTCATTTTTTTTCCGTTTTGATATATAACCATAAAACTTACATGTTCTCCTCGTATAGGGTAAGTTTACTTAAAGCTTTTGGCTTTATTTTATAAGCTTTTGAGGATGTTAATTTCTTTCACGGTTTAACTCGCCACAACTCGATTGGGTAAAAGCTAGCGTTATTGTCCCAAGGCCGCCGCAACGCGTGGGGCCTCTATCTAGTTTTACTTAACTGGTAATATAATAGCTTAAAAAAGAAAATAATAATAATAATAATAAAAAATGGTAATATAATAAACGGTCCATAATTTTAGAATAGGGTAACCAATCAACATTTTACTTACGTGGTAATATAATAAACGGTCGAAAATCGAAATAAACTAAGATACCTTCTTAAGAATCACTTTCCTGAAAACTTGTATCACAAATACTGATTTTTTGTCAAGAAATCAAACATAACACTAGTTTCTATCAGTACACTTAGCATAGATGTATGGTTTATCATCATCTCAATCTTTCCTGACCCTGTAGTTAGAATGAGATTTTTCTATGTATGTTTTGTTTGTTTTATTTCCAAGCTACAAAAGACAATAAGTTCAAAAAAGTTAATATTTTTTTATAAAATAAAGTAATTTATAAATCCTTATTATAATAAATAAGTAACTAATATGACACGCGTCGCTCTCTGTGGCTTCTCACATTTATTTTTCCGTGTCTCTCTTATTAATGAGGGGACACGTGTCACTCTTTGCTGCCTTCTTAACTTTATTTTCCCGCTTCTCTCGTCTATTAAATAATAATATTAAAAGAATATATTTTTAGATATTTAATATAAATTTTATTATAGAGGGGACAAGTCTCTCTTATTAAATGAGGGGACACGTGTCATTCTTTGCTGTCTCCTCGACCTTATTTTCCCGCTTCTCTGTCTATTAAATAATATATTTTTAGATATTTAATATAAATTTAATCATAGATAGTTATTATATCACTAACTATATAAATTTAAAACGAAATTAATTATGAATAATTATAATTTATGACGTTACTTCTTAATTTTGAAATATAAATTTATATTATGGATAGCTATTATATAATTAAGACTATTTTTATATTTTAATTAACTTTATTATTTTAGACAACTAGATTAATAATTCGTTTCAATTTTTATATATAATTTTTTTAATTCAAAATTTTGTTCATAATCAATTAAATTGTTCAATCGTTTTATAATTTCTAAATTACCATTACTATTTAATTTTTTATTTATTCAGTCCGTGTAATATATGGGTTTTCTAACCTAGTAAGTAAATATTTTGATTTTTATAAACGTTATTAGACTTACAAATATTAATTACAGTTAAATCCCACAATTAACACACACAACATTTTTGTTATTAGATCAAGTGATATACTCCCAGTGAGGGCATCCGTGAGCCTCACTCATGGCGTGAATGTGTAGTGCATATCGCCCTCTTGATGGCGTGAGGGGGAGGGGGTGTGAGAGTTCCACGTGAAGATCTTCAAGGGTGGAGGTGCAAGATTCAAGTCGTTCAACGGCTAAAAAGTTAATGATATTACTGTTGAACGGTAATTTAAAAAAAATTCATTTTACCCACTATAAATAACCATTTAACCCATTTTATAAAACACACTAAAAAACTCTCATCTTCTCACTATCAATTTTAAAAAAAAATCCCATCTCTTTATAAAAAATCTTATTATCCAAGTCATGAATCCTAACGATCCCAACATGTTTTGGCTTCATTACGCGTCTTAACAAAATGCGTTCAACCTACGGTCTCCGACAAACCCAAACGCGTTCACCCAACCACCACATTTTAACCAAAACCCGTTCGGATCACCCGGGTATGTCCCAAACATGCCTACCTTGCCAAATATGCCTGCCGGATACTTACAAGATCCGGAGTTTGTTCCGGAAACACAACCCGTTCCGGAGGTGGAAGAAGAAGACGTTAAGGAAACGCAACCCGTGCGTAAAGGTAAAAGAAAAAAGAAAATTCCCGCAACAAAAGCATCCTCACGGGTTACAAAGAAGTGGATGTGGACGAATAGCTAAACTTGGCTAGGGCATTTGTCGACGTCTCGGAGATCCAATTATAGGTATTTAATATATAATAGTATTAATTTTTATGTAACTTTTTTTTTGTTATTTGAGTTTTTATTTATGTCCTTTTTTATTATAATTTTTATTTATGTCCTTTTGTTATAATTTTTATTTATGTTTTTTTTATAAATTTATTAGTTAAATGAATATTAAATTAAAATGCATTTAATGCTTACATCATACTCACTCACTTGGTTATTTTCCTTGCCAAGTGAGAGTGGTGTGAGAATTTAGGAAAATGACATGGCGTCACGTGTCAATTATTTTTCCCTCACTAAACTCTCATTCAATTGGGCATATCAGAAGCTCTTAGTAATGATATTAATCCGTTCAAAGAAAGTAATGATGTTAATAAATTCTATCTTGTCCACACGTAACATTTTTTTTGTGTGTAAAACGAATATGAAAAATTAAATGTGTTAAACTGCATTATTTATTATACTAAATGTAACAACAATGAATTAAATACTTAATATGCACGCATCCACAGCGAATTAAATTCTAATATTGAAACCACAACTATTTAACTTCACATTTCCTCAAAACTAAAATACCAAAAAAAAACCTAACACTATGGCTACTTTCAACTTTAACATGATTGTTTTTCTGGCCACGGTTGCATCCACTGCATTCGGTAGCTCGGCGATGCAACATACGGTGGGCGATGGCGATGGCTGGGTTATTCCTAGCAACCCGAATCGCTACACCGAATGGGCATCCATGAAGATCTTCATGGTTGGTGACTCTCTATTGTTTGACTTTGTCACCGGAACACATGATGTCACATAAGTGTCTAAGGAAGACTACGATCAATGCCATGTTAGTAATCGAGGATCGACTATAAGAAGTGGCCCTGCCAACGTCAGCTTGACCAGCGCCGGCGACCATTATTACATCTGTTCATTGGAGGGACATTGCGTGTTTAATCAGAAATTAGCAATTCATGTTGTCCCGGCTAACACAGCCGCCTCGTCATTGGGGGTTTGAGTTTTTTTATATATGTAGAAAGTGGGTCAAGTAATTGAAATGGAATAATAAAATTTGTTTGTCTAAGAAAATTGTGTTAATTATTAAAGATACGTCCTTAAGCGACATTCTGGTGATTATAAGGTGTTCTCTTTCTATTCAAGAGGTCGAGGATTTAAATCCTACAAGGTGGTGGTATAGGTGGTTAAAATTAGTAGATTAGGAACCATTCTAAAAGAAAGAAAAATTATCAAACATACAAAGGTGAACAAATGGTAAAGGTTCATGTTTCGTAGCAAGTTAATTAGTTTTTTTTTAACGGTAAAATTGAGAAGATCTCATATAAACGCTAGCGAAAACTAGCAACCCCCCCCCCACAAAGTACAAAACGCTAAAACACCAAGAACAAACAGTCCTATAGTTGGGTAACCAAACCAAAAACAAGATGATGGTTAACCGGCTAAAACTCAAATGAGGGTTAGACACCCATGCGTCCCAATTGGGAAGGTATTACGACCCCTATTTTCCAGCAAGTTAATTAGTGCGGCATTGACAATTTGAGGGTTCGATGATCTACATTCTTTATCCAATAGGGCAATGCACAAATGTAAGGGGTCGGGTGGTTTATTGGGCCTCCGCCGGATGGCCCAGCTGCGCCAGGGAAAAGAATAGAAGAAGCGTCTGACTCCTAAAAAAGCATATATATATCGGGATACATCATTTATTTAACAAATGCTAAATTTATATACTTTTGTTAGTACTTTTCTTATTGGGTTATCAAAACTTTATTTTACATAGTGTTAGATTATACGCGAATACGCGAATCAAAGGGTCGGTTCAACCTTTTCCGACCTAAAGTGAATCTTAAAATTAAAGGATTTTGTGTGGTAAAATAATTATTTTGTTTATCCTATAAATATGGATCTACATTATAACACTTAATTCTACGTGTCGGTGACCTTTTTTGAAATGCAATTCTCACCCTCGATTATTGAAATAGCATAACTCACCCTAACTTTGTAGAATGTCACTTTGACATCCTAAAGTTTAATAAAAATCAAAATATATAAAAATTTAAAGTATATAAAATGTCTTTAATGAACGAACGTAAACGAACAAACGTTGTAGCATATATAATAACATTCGTTCGTTAATTTTTTTTTCTTGGCGTCCCGGTATAAATTTCATTTAAAACGGAGTCGTATTAAATGTATGGTATTTTTTTGTAGCATCTTGAAAACCTACCATTAATGATTCAGACCAGTTGATGACCCGAATCTCCGGTAAACGAGACGGTTGATGAGGGTTTTCAAGTAAAACTCTATTCATGGAAGTAAAAGGACCCGGTTAGAAAGGTTTCACGCAGTAACTGGAATTCTGAAAAAACGAGGGACTCGGTTGGCCAAGAGGGGAACGGTTCGAGATTTAAACGCGCAAAAAGGGAAACGCAGGGACCCGGATGTAATCTTTTAACACTTAAAAGCAAAGGTTAGGATAAACCCTAGGCTAATCGGTATGATGAGATGAGAAGGACGACGAATGATCCTAACTATGAGAAGAGGGGAACCTTACCTAGGATGACCATCGGTATGACAAGATCATCAGGGTTATTAAAGGAATGATGGCATGGGTGTTGTGAACAAATAAGGAAGATGGGGTAAGTAAACGGGCAATTGATGATGTTGTGCCACAAGAGTGAAGGTTGGGTGGACAAGTGATAAAGGAATGTGTAGGTGATCCTACAAGCCTCAGGGTTGAAAGCGGGCAATGGACAGGGTTTCTTTGAACCCCAAGAATAGTGACCGAGATGCAGAATAAAGTGACCGCGTTGATGTGTACAGTGAATGGATGGCACCAAAGGATTTTGGATACACCCGTTAGATCAGAAGAATGAGTTGTGTGGTTTTGAGCTAACGTAGGACTCTAGGACGAATCCTATTTTAAGGAGGGTAGACTTGTAAAATCCTGAAAACCTACCATTAATGTTTCAGACCAATGGATGACCTGAATCTCCGGTAAAAGAGACGGTTGACGAGGGTTTTCACATAAAACTCTATTCATGGAAGTAAAAGGACCCGATTAGCAAGGTTTCACGCAGTAACTAGAATTCTGGAAAAACGAGGGACTCGGTTGGCCAAGAGGGGAACGATTCGAGATTTAAAAGCGCAAAAAGGGAAACGCATGGACCCAGATGTAATCTTTTAACACTTAAAAGGAAAGTTTAGGAGAAACCCTAGGCCATTCGGCTTAGAGAGGGTGCGTGATGGTTGAGCGCGACGAGAGAGGACACCGAATGATCGGAGGAGGCTGGAAAGAGGTGATTTCACTACACTTCCAAACATAGAACTCCACATTCAACCAAGGTAATCTTCGTCTATGTTATATGTGTGTTTATTTGTGTGTGTAGTAGAGAATCCCGATTAGGGATTTGGTTGGCTACTAGGCCATGAGCGACGAAGGGGGAGGGGCTGAGTTGGTGATGGACGACTGTGTTAGTGGTGGTGGCATGTGATGGTGGAGGCCGGAGTGGAGGCCGATGACCGAGAAAGGAAAAAGAGAGAGGGAGAGAGAGAGGAGGGTGACGGGTGAAGGTGGTGGTGGCTTCGGGGATAGCTGGAAATGACGAGGGGGCAGTGGTGGTACCCGGTGGCCATGGAAGTTAGCCCTGGTGGTGATTCACGACGGCGGACGGTGGATTGAGGGTGGAAGTGGTGTTCCAACGTGAAAAGGGGAACCCGGCTAGGGTTTCTCGTGGATAGAAAGGTGACGAGGGTACGAGAGTGGCGCGAGGTGATGAAACATGATGGTGGTACATGGCGGGAGGTGCATGGTAGTGAAACCCGGTGGTGGTGGTTCACAGGAATGAACGAGGAAGATGATGGATTCAGGTTACACCCGACTAGGATTTGTGAGCCTAGGGTTAGCATGGAAAGGTTTGGACGTGCATGGGGATCTCGGCTCGTGTACGTGTGACCTTTGAAGCTAGGGTTGTGCATAGCACGTGTACGTGCATGCATGCGGGTTCCAAACGGGTCCAGGGTAAACCGGTTTGAGCGAACACATGGAACTAGGGTTTTGCACAGATGAAGGGGTGTGCGGATGAGACGAGTGTAGGAACCATTTATATGTATACGTTATTCGACGTATGCTTTGAAACGTGTCTTACCACATGATCCTATGTTTGATAGGTTCGAGATTCGAGCGTGAATGGACGAGTTACAGGGCATGGACTGAGGCTCATCATAAATTGTGAGTTTCTAATCCCCACTTGTTAAACATTTACTGATTTTGGGGCTATCGTACATCCTTACAAGAGATGTTTAATATATTAAACATGTTAAGAGTTTTAGGTTTAACCCGACGTGTTTATGAACTAAAACACTAATTAATGAGGTTGACGGGTCTATGTGGTGTCCTTGTAATGGTGTGAGCTAGGGGTAAGAGAATTGTTGTTGTGTGTTGTGTTATGATTAAGTCAGTGTGAGTTGGGATATGAGTTAGCTAATTATGGGTTTAAGTAGGATGTATTATCATGAGTAGATGTCGGGTTGTGTAAATGCTAGTATGTTGTTATGTGATTTGTGTTGTGGTTTTCTGTTTGCATCGTCGTCTTTCTGACATGGTAAACGGGATTGTGGAGGACGAGGTCCTTCGGGAGGTCACCAAAGGTGACAATGTCCAATAGGAAAGTCATGAGCTCGGGGTGCGTGGAACGCCTTGACGAGGGTGCATGTGACGAGGTATGTATTTGTGTGGATTTATATGTGTTTAAATTGCATGCACGCGTTGAGTTATATTTATTGTGCATGGGATGATATTGCTGTAGTGTCGAGTACTAGGTTGACCATTGTGTCGGGAGGATGACGTTGTGTTTACAACTGTTGGTTCAGTTGACTTGTGAGAGTCTAGGTAAGGGCTGGTTAAGCCAATGTCTAGGGGTTGGTTGTGTTCTCTAGGTTTTGGGTTAATATGTGTGGTAGATTATGAGATGTGTGCGTAGTAAGCTCAATCCCTACCGGTGAGACTTACTGGGTCATTACTTATGGGATGAGTCTTGGGTGGTATCCTTGTATGGGATATCATGAGATAACAAGGGTTATCTAGTTGTCAATAATTATAAAACTATTTTATAAGGGACACTAATGGCTAGAGTGGAAATCAAATGTTTATGGTGACGTGGATATTTTTATTTAAACTAATATGTTAGAACTCACTCAACGTAGATGACTTTGTATGTACGTTAGATTATGTTGTAGATGAGCTTTGGGGACGATGTATCTTGGCTTGGAAGCGGTCTCGGATCGATGTGCAGGCATTCGTGAGGTAAACTTATTGACGATAACGACATTAAAGAGTAATTATTCTTTTAGAAAGACATCTGCTGTATGTTTTTATAATAAAATGAGTACTATTAATGAGAATACCTAGTGATGAGAACCAACTGTAGGGTGCCCGGTTTGGGGTCTAACATTTTTAGGTGTTGTGGGTTATATCGACTGACGGTAACATACTGGTACCGTAAAGAACGAGACCGACATCTATTGAAAAACATCGATTCCGTTATAACACTTAATCCTAAGTGTCGGTGACCTTTTTTGAAATGCAATTCTCACCCCTCGATTATTTGAAATAGCATAACTCACACTGACTTTGTAAAATGTCACTTTGACACCCTAAAGTTTAATAAAAACCAAAATATATAAAAATATAAAAAGTTTAAATATATAAAAAAATCTTTAATGAACGAACGTAAACAAACGAACGAACTTTGTAGTATATATAATAACATTTGTTTGTTAATTAATTTTTTTTTATGTCCCGGTATAAATTTCATTAAAAACGGAGTCGTATTAAATTTAGGGTATTTTTTAGGTGTCGTGGGTAATATCGACTAATTGTAACGTACTGGTACCGTGAAGAACAAGACCCACATTTGCTGAAAAACATCGATTCCGTTATATAATTGTTTTTTATTATTTATTTTTTCTTTTTATTATTTTTTTTTCGATCTCCACAACCGATTTTTCGTAACTTTATACATTTCTTTTATGTAATTAATCACGTTTCTTTTTGTGTTTAGCCACGTTAATGCCACCGGCTCAGGCGTTTAAGATCCGCCTCCCACCGTGTGGCACATACGCCTACCGTTGCGGAGCGCGGGGCTCATTTTCTAGTTCATATTATTTAGGAAGTAAGTTAACCACTGGATTCTTTCATTGTTGATACTCTTCACGAACCCAGTTATATTTGAATCATTAGGAAACACCTTATTTTTAAGGTTTAATCCAAAACCATCAGGTAGTTTCACTCCTCTAATAAACTAACGAAAACATTCTTGATCACCGAGTTTGAAAGAATAAAAAGCATGTGGTTGATTGACCTTGTAGTTTTTCTTTATTAGCCATAGATTTTGTCGAGTACCCATATTTTCCTACTCTTGTCTTGGTTTGGGTGTGTCTTTTGATTTTTTGTTCATCGATAAAGTAACTAACAAGCCGTCACACACATTTTTCTCCGCTTGCATAACATTAAGATTGTGTTTTAGTTCGAGAGAAGACCAACAATCTAGCTCGAAGAAGATACTCCATTTGGTACAATAACTCTGACTCATCAAGCTTTTTTTTACACCTCCATAGCTAGGATGTTCCCCCGGAACACAATTGGGAAGACTTTTTAGTTGTTTTAATATTTATGCATTATTCAATCGTTTAGGAGGCTTTTTTATCTCTTCTTCGCCATTAAATAATAGATCTTCCCTCCATTTATTCTTGCTAGTCAAGAATCGTCTGTGGCCGATAAAAGTCATCCTATTGGTTACACAACACGAGGGTGTGTCTATGTTACAAGTACGGTATGCTTTATACCCTTGACCACTCCATCCAGACAAGTTGCTACGAACATGATAATCATTGATAGTCTATAATATTGCCGCACGCATCCTGAATACAATGTTAGTTGATGCATCCCTCATTTACACTACTTCGGCACACAACATTTTCTTCTCATCCACCAGAGGACTTAGAAAAACATCAATGCCCTTACCAGTTGATTTAGGGTCGGGAATTAGCAAAGTCAACATGAAAAAAACTCTTTCGTACATAACCATGGTGGTGTATTGTACGTTGTCAACACTACCGGCCCAATACTATAAGACAGATTCATGTTACTGAACAGATTAAAGATATTGGCAACGAAACCCAGAGGACGTTCGTGGGTTCTTTGGCAAAATCAGTATATCTCTTATCAAATTCATGTCATACCTTCCCATTAACTAGAGACGCATCATACCATCAGTTGAGCATCTAGTATTATGCCAGAACATATCTTTTGCTGTGAATCTGGAACTATACCTTCATCGAAGTCGGGAAGTTAAAGGAAAGTAGCACGACACTTTTTGTAGCATTTTCTTCCTCTTTGTGTTTTTGTCAACCCATGTGCTCTCATTACAAATCAGAGAGTTTTGCATTGAGGCATTTTCCTTCCAAAATAGAGTACAATCATTAATGCAAACATGGATAGACTGATATGCTTACCAAATCTTTTTCAGCTTCTTCTTAGCTTATAATATGAGGTTAGAATGTTATTTTCTTTCGGAAATGCAACTCTTAGAAACTCTAAAATTTTGTCAAACGAACTATCCGTCCATTTTTTTGTTGACTTTAATACGCATCAATTTTACTAGGAAGTTAAAGAAGAGATCCAACTACAACGAGGGTATAATTCGGTATTTAGCTTGACAAACAATGAATCCAATTCCGGGTTTAAACCAGATTCATCTTCATCTATATTTTCTTCATATGTATTTCGTTCTACCATAACATTATCAAGTGAATCAAACATCTCATTATTTGTTACTAGAGTACGTGTTTTTGTAGCCTAAAGCTTTCTATATCCGAAGCACCAGGATATTTCTCAGCATGATAAATCCATTTATGATATGCTTATAGAAACCCACAGTCATGTATGTGAACATAAACTGTATCCAAGTCATGCTGATATGCATTGACACAGTCTTTACACATGAAATAAGTTTGCCTTCAATGTCGATATGGTTCTTGACAGTCTCTATAAATTAGTTGTGAAGACCTTTTAAGAAATTCAGAGATCTTCGATCTCGCAATTTAATTTAACTCTTATCAATTGTCATAAATGTTTCATTATTAAGAATTACACATGATCAAATATGCAACTAATGGGTAGCATCTCAAATTACTTATTAACTAATAGTAGTGAAATGAACAACTAGGGGTGAGCAAAAAATCGAATTAACCGACCCAAACTAAAACCGACGTTTTTGGTTTTGTATTTTTTGAAAACCAAAAATTACGGTTTGGTTTTGTATCTTTTGAAAACCGAAAAAACCGAAACGAACCGAACGCGTAGATATACTTTAATTATATATTGTTTGTATGCACGTTTCATAATATATATTATATATTGTGTTGTGTGCTTGTATATTAAAAGTGTATACATATTAGTGTTACACGTATTTGCATTAATAGTAGGTTATTATTTAAATTTAATGAATTTATAAATTATAATATTTATATTTTTATATTGAGTGTTTTTTAAGAAAACCAATAATTTTTGTAGCCCAAAATATTTTGGCCAAATAGGGGTGTGCATGGGTCGGTTTTGGAGTAAAACCAAACCCAAAACCAAAAGTTCGGTTTTTGGTTTTTAAAACCGTTCGGTTTCGGTTTTCAGTTTTTACAATGGGTTCGGTTCGGTTTCGGTTTTTTTGGTTTTAAAACCAACTGGGCTTGAACTTTTTTGGGTAAAAGAAAAATAGTCCAAAATAATTAACATAGGTTTGAAATTTTGAGCCTAAATTTTTTAGGCCAAAATATGTGGTAATCATTACTTAATAAAAAAAATGTAGGCCTAAAATTTCAAAACAATGTTCATTATATTAGGTCATTTTTTTTTATCCAAAAAAGTTCAACCCCAGTTGGTTTTAAAACCAAAAAAACCGAAACCGAACCGAACCCATTCTAAAAACTGAAACCGAAAACTGAAACGAATGGTTTTAAAAAACCAAAAATCGAACTTTCTGTTTTAGGTTTGGTTTTACCTCAAAACCGACCCATACACACCCCTATGAACAACAATTAGCATATGAGAGCATAGCTTATGAAACAACTACGACAAATAAACATATTTGTAAGGTCTAGGTTAATTCTCACCAAATAATAGTTGCATTCACTTGTTTAACATGAAATCCCCAACTCGCACCCAACTATGTCAATTGCCCACATCTCGATCTCCATTTTATATATGCTTGACCTAGATATTAATCAGTGCTTATAATCAATAATTGTTAAACGTCAATTAAGATGTATTTTATCAATCACACCCAAGTTCACCCATTAAATCTAGATTATAGCATAAACTCACTAGATTACTCAAAACCCCTCCAAAAAAAAACCCAACACATGAATTTATAGTTCATTTCATTCTTAGAAATTCACAAACTAAATTATGTCAAAGATTACTTACCACAAGCTTCTCTTCATATAAAGACGATTATATGACCTTAATTCCTTGATTTCCACCTCCAATTTTGTAGAACTTCAATCCCTCTCCTTGATTTCTTGTTCACTGTCGCGCTCTCTCTCTAGAACACGCACATACACCAACCATTTGAGCTGAATTATCTTTCATCTGCACACTATTCTGGCTTCGTTGGCAGACCAATCCATACACAAGACTATATTGAACCCTCCCAAGGTCATAACATACAACTTAAATAGGAATCTATGGCCATGTATCTTTATCGCGAAATTTTCTACTAGTTATGTCACTCTCGTGGTTTTACCCATATCAGTCTCTACATTAAAGGTCCGTTCTACTTTGCTAACTTTGCATTTCATTCTTCTACATATAGAGGATGATATACAAGTATTGAACCTTTTCCTGTTATCGAAGGACTGATTTGTTTTTAATGCAAAACCAACATTTTGATTTTTTGAATAAATACTGGAACCTCTATGAGATTCCTCTCTAGAAATTATAGAAAAAGCAGTTTTGATAGTGGGAAGAGGTTCCTGTGTTAAAAGACTAGTTCTGACAGGTTGATAAATGTCATCTAATCCTATAAGGAATTGCATAAGTTTGATCAGTTGATTGAAGACATTAAATTCTTTTGATGCTTCACAGACACAAGATGGTAATTGGACAATAGCATCGAATTGTTTCCACATTGTATTAAGCTTATGATAATATTCTGAGACAGAGGTACCATTTTGTGAGACAGAGTTAATTTTTTTATAGAGATTAAACACTACAGACCCATCAATTTTGTCATATGTTTCCTTTAGATCAGTCCATACTTCTGATGCAAGTTTTGAATAGACCTGACCCACATATAACTCATCACACACAGAGTTGAGAATCCAGGTGAGAACAACAGAATTGCACCTTTCCCATTGTAGGGCAAGAACCTCATTCTCAACAGATTTTTTACAACTACCATCAATGAAACCTAGTTTATTTTTAGCTTGCAAAAACAGTTTGATTGAGTTTGCCCAAAAAGTGTAGTTCTCAGTTCCTTTAAGTTTCACATTAACAACATTAAAACAATTTGAATCACTAGCAAGAAGATATAATGGATCACTAGCGTCCAGTTTACTAATCAGAGTCTCAGTAGTAGTGATAGGTCTTGTTTCATCACCCATGACTTACAACAGCAGATAAACAACTCAATACAAACAAGAACACATAAGGAATGAAAGAAAAGCAAACACACGCACAAAAGATCACCCAAGGCCAGAGACAAGTTTTCACACCACTAGTAGTGACAGATCAAGGATTAGCCAAGGAGACCTATGCAAACATACACAATGTCACTCAGTGATGCATAATTACAGATAATGAAATAGGGAAATAATCAGTATAATAGCAAGAAATTATGCAGCACAACAATGCAACACAAAGCAGGGGTATGTCTCTCCCTATTAAAACCAATACTGGTACTTCTAACCCAGTCAGAAATGCCTATGCATACAGATCGTGAAAAATGAAAGAACAGTACAAAAAATTAACCAAGTTGGAAAGATCTCACAAGAGGTGCGCCTAAGTTAGGGTGTTCCAAGCAATGTTCAAGACCCGTAACCTTCACTTAAGGTTACGAGGTCAGAACAGAAAATAATATTGCTAATAATGGCAGAAGCTTCACTATGAAGCCCAAGATACATCTCACAAGAAGTCTTCAAGAAACCCTAGGGTTTGATACACCAGACCCTAAGTTAGGGGAGAGCAAACCTTAACCGTTAACCGAACCGCCACCGAACCGAATTAACCGATAACGGAAATTAACCGACGGTTATGGTTAAGGTTCTTTGATTAACCGATCAAACGGTTATGGTTATGGTTAAAGGTGTCCCATAACCGAACGTTAACCGAACCGAACCAATACAACCCTATGTATAAGATATATGCACAAAATATAAATGATTTCCCCCATTCACTATGGTTATGGTTAAAGGTGCACAAAATATATATGCACAAATTATTCTCTCCATTTTAAAGAAATTTGTAGATAACTAATGCATCAATTATGAATTTATGACTAGAAAATAATAATATTACTAAAATAATCCGAGGTCTTTTACTAAAAAAATGTGATTCGTGATTACGGAACGAAAGTCGTTAATTAACCAAAATTAATCAAAACCGACCCATAACCGACTAAACGGTTATGGTTATGGTCATGGAAGAGGGTATAACCGACCAAGCGGTTATAGTTATAGAAGAGGCCAAAACCGACCCATAACCTACTTTGCACACCCCTACCCTAAGTGGAAGATAGCAAGCCTTACAACCACAGCAGTAGACCAGGTATGATTTGTACCTTTTTTTTTCACAACTTCGGATCTCAAAGAAGAACCCTAAATTCAGAGATTTACCGTAAAGCGGAAACACCAGTATCAATCAAAGAACAACACTGATCAAAGCTAGATTGGCTCTGGTACCATGTCACCGAGTGAAGATCAAGTTCATAAATCAAGATCCAGAACTAATCACACCAAGATCTAATACTGAAACACACTTTTAAATATAAGAACATCAACTACAAACTTTATGAATTTGAATCAGAACAAGCACACACCTCTTGCAGATTATCAACACAATAATCTGCTCTATTCACAATAAGAACGACTGAATTTCTATACAAACAAGAAACCCTAAAAATGGGAGCAATAGAGGAAGCAGCGAATGATATGAACGATGAGAGAATAGAGATCGTCAATATGAAAATAACCCTATTACTTCCTTATATAGCCTCAGTAGCTGCAAGATCCATCAGCGGCTTCCAAGCCCAAACAAGCCCATTAGCTTTAATCAACAGATCCAGCCTCCAAGTCCATTTAGCCACATAAACCAAATATGAAAATATATAAACCATAAAATTGTAAGAAAAGGAAGAATCAACTAATAAATTCAACATTAAGTTTAAAAAAGTTTTACATTTAATCAAAGGCATAAAGTAAAAAACAATTATATAACACCATCAATAACTAAAGAAATCAAGCATAAAGAAAAAGCAATGAATCTAAACACCATAGTTCAACAGTTTGCCAAAGATCAAATAGGAATAATTTAGTTTTACTATAAATAGAGGGTTTAGGGATCATTGTAAACAAGTGGTTTTGGTTTTCAATAATAATAAAAGAGTCGATTTTAGTTGAGATCAAATTCTGTGTTCGTATTATTAGGTCTAATTTCTAACATTATCGCTATTGAGTCAAACAAATGACTGCGTTTTAATTTTGAATTTATTTCAGAATAAATGAAAAGTAAAAAATAATAATTTAACATACGGCGACGACGTTGTCGGCACACCTTTTCTAAATGGTGGGTTCTTTTTCACAAATCCACGCCTAAAATCTGAAAAAAGCCTACGGCTACGGGCCGTAGATAGACCTATGACGACTGTCTTCGCTGTAGGTGTCACACCTCGGGTTTAGGACACCCCGGGAGCGCGACCTAAGATTGGTACCTGCTTCTTATTTTATCTCATTAGAGATTTATAAACACAGCCAAATATTTTTATAACTCAGGATCTTTTCAAAAGATGGGGAATCTCCCGCTTCATTTCATTATAACAGGGATGAACCTTGATATTGTACACCAATGTTTAATTTACAAAACCAAGGTTTTACAAGAGCCATTTCTTTCAATTGATGTCTAGGGTGGACGTTCCGTTTTTCATGACATCATTTTCCTTGTCATCATAAGGCTAATTCAAATCAATTCACCCTTGGTTACCTATAAAACGTTTGAAATTATTTTATCAGTATAAACTTGTGAATAAAACTATATTGGAATCATAATCTGACAAGTGTGAATAAGTAGAACAATTTGCCCATAGTTCTGGTCAATTTACACAGCCAACGGACTAACCACCAGCCACACCAGGGACCTTGGATATATTTTTATGTCTATCTTCCTTACGCTTACGGCGATGGGCTTTAGAACAACCAAGGGTTCAACCCCTAGCCCTGTTACAACGTCTCATCTGTAACATGTGTATATATATATATATGATTCTATGGCTGACTGCTATATAGTAAATCACCTTACGCAACTAATGGTTGTTTAAATTCATTCAAGTCAGAGTATAATTAAAAACCATTTTCAGTTTTGAAATCATTTTATTAAAAATACAAGTATTCAACTTGACAGAGTCTCGGCTCAGGAATCTTCTAAAGTAAGTGTCTTAATGGGCAGTGTCTCTGCTTAAGAACCTTTGCTTGGTTTCTTCAAATGAGCGTTTCCTAGCTTCTTGGTTACATCTATGATGATCCGGCACCTCGGGAACTTAAACGTATTAGCGGGAATGGTTTTATGAGAGTGGAAATAGCTTATAACAACTTGGAATTCGGTTTGTGTGTTTTGGAAAGGGAACGGTGAGTGAAATCTATTTATAGGCTGAAATGAGGGTCCATGTCGTACCGTTATCAAATGGATGTCGGTCCGACATCCAGCCGTGCCACGTTAGCCCTAAGTGTCAACATCTGATTGGACCGCACATGTTTTGGGTTCATGTCGGACCGTTATGTGGTCCATGTCGGTCCGACATCACGACACGCCTCAGATTCTAGGGCTGATTCATAGGACATGTGTCATCGCTCCAAATTGCAGCTGAGGAGGTCGTCGGACCGTTATGGATTTATGTCGGTCCGAATCGAACTACTCCTTTCCAAGGTGATACTTTCAATAACACCCTGTCTCCAATGTCAAATTCTAGTAGCTTTCGTCTTTTATCTGCGTAGCTCTTTTGTATATCTCTTGCTGCTTTCAATCGTTCTTGTATTTGAGCTACCTTGTCAGTGGTTTCCTGAACAGTTCAGGTCCTGACAATTGGTTTTCTCCTATACCAACCCAGCATACAGGTGTTCGGCATTTTCTACCATATAAGGCTTCGAAAGGTGCTGCCTGAATGCTTGTGTGATAACAATTGTTGTATGAAAATTCCATTAGGGGTTGGTGATCATCACAACTACCACCTAGGTCTATCACATAGGCTCGGAGCATATCTTCTAATGTCTGAATCGTTCTTTCACTTTGCCCATCTGTCTGTGGATGATAGGCAGTGCTCAAGTTCAGACAAGTCCCATGGCTTCTTGGAAACTATGCTAGAATCGAGATGTAAACCGACTATCTCTATCTGACACTATGGATAATGGCACTCCATGTAAAGATACAATCTCATTCACATATTGACGAGCCAATTTATCCATACTGAAGGTTTCTTTCATTGGGAGAAAATGAGCAGATTTAGTTAATGTGTCAATGATAACCCAGATAGTATCATTTCCCCGACTAGTTTGAGGAAGTTTGGTAATAAAATCCATTGTTATCATCTCCCACTTCCAAACTGGCATTTCTATTTGTTGCAGTAAAGCAGAAGGTTTTTAATGTTCTGCCTTTACATGAGCGCAAGTAATACATTTTGCAATATATATGACAATATCTTTCTTCATGCCAATCCACCGGTAATTATCCTTCAGATTTTTATACATCTTATCACTTCCTGGGTGCATCATATATTTTGATTTATGTGCTTCTTCGAGTATTCGTTCTCGAAGATTTCCTGTGATCGGAACCCAGATTCTTTTATTCATACGTAGTATTTCATCGTCCCCTTTAACTAATAGTTTAACCATGCTTTCCATTCCTTCTTGTTCTAATTCTTCTTTTGTTTGAACAGAATGTTGAGCATCTTTTAATTGAGATATGAGATCCACACGAAGTTCAAGTCTGAGAGCACGAACCTGTTTAGGTTTCTCTCTTTCTTTTCTATTTAAGGCATCTGCAACAACATTTGCCTTACCTTCGTGGTAACAAATTTCACAATCATAGTCACTTAAGATCTCTAACCATCTTCTTTGTCTCATGTTCAGTTCTTTTTGACCAAAGATATATTTCAAACTCTATGGTCAGTATAAACTGTAAATCTAACCCCATAGAGATAGTGTCTGCATAATTACAAGGCAAAGATTATGGCACCTAACTCTAGATCATGAGTTGTGTAATTCTTTTCATGAGTCTTTAACTGACGAGATACATAGGCAATAACTTTGTTTCTTTGCATTAATACATAACCTAGACCGTTGTGAGAAGCATCACAATAGACAACAAAATCTTCATTGCCATCTGGCAAAGCCAGTATTGGTGCATGAGTCAGTTTTTCTTTCAGAGTTTGGAAAGCTTGTTCTTGCTTTGTTCCCCATTCATACTTTACATTTTTACGAGTTAAAGTAGTCAGAGGAACTGCAATCTTTGAGACATCCTAAATAAATCGTCTGTAGTATATTGCAAGATCCAAGAAACTACGGACTTCTGTCGAAGATTTAGGAATTTCACATTTGGATATGGCTTCAATTTTGGATGGGTCTACTTGAATACCTTCTGCATTCACTATACAACCCAGAAATTGTACTTCTCTAAGCCAAAACTCACATTTAGATAATTTAGCATACAATTTCTCTTTTCTCAGAAGTTCAAGTACTATTCTGAGATGATTTTCATGATCTTTCGCATTTCTAGAATAAATAAGTAAATCGTCAATGAAGACAATTACAAATTTATCTAGATAGGGCTTAAAGATTTATTCATCATATCCATAAATGCGGCAGGAGCATTACTAAGTCCGAATGGCATAACCGTGAACTCATAATGTCCATATCTGGTTCGGAAAGCAGTTTTAGCAATATCTTCTTCTTGAAATTTCATTTGGTGATATCCTTATCGAAGATCTATCTTTGAAAAATGGCAAGCGCCTTGTAATTGATCAAGCAGATCATCGATTCTAGGAAGAGGATAACGATTCTTAATTGTTACTTTGTTTAGCTCCCGATAATCAATGCACATCCGCATTGTACCGTCTTTCTTTTTAACAAAAAGAATTGGAGCACCCCAAGGGGATGAACTTGGGCAGATGAATCCTTTCTCTAGTAATTCATCTAATTGTGTCTTCAATTCTTTCATTTCGGTTGGGGCTAAACGATAAGGAGCTTTGGCAATAGGACTCGTTCCTGGTATAAGATTGATTTTGAATTCTACTTCTCTTTCGGATGGTATACCAGGTAATTCATCTGGAAATATATCTGCATAATCAGATACTACCGGTATATCTTTAATCTTCTTTTCTTTCATACTGGTAGAAATCTGAATCAAGTATGCAATGCATCCCTTCTGAAGGCACTTAGTTACTTTTAGTATTGAGCTGATTCCCAGAGGTAGATTTTGTCTATCGCCATAGATTGTTAAAGATTTTTCAGAAGGAATCTGGATTTTCATAGCCTTTCTATCACAGAGGATATGAGCTTGGTTACTTGCTAGCCAATCCATTCCTAAGACAACATCGAATCCTGCTAATGTTATAGGCATTAATTGTATAGGTAAGATGTGTCCTGATATTGTGATAGTACAATCATTTAGGAATTCAGAAATTTTGACTAAATTTACTTCGGCCGTCTCTACTTCATAAATCTTATCTAATGGAACTAAAGGCTTGTTCAATAGATTACAAAACTTATAATCTATGAAACTTAAATTTGCACTAGAGTCAAATAGTACTCTAGCATAAATATTATCAATGAGGAATGTACAAGTGACTACATCTGGAATAGCTGCAGCATCACGATTATTAAGTACGAAAGCTCGTACATTTTTCTTGTTTCCTTCATTGGCCTTTGCTCCACTAGATCCTGCTTGATTAAGCTTTGGGCAGGTTGATTTAAAATGGCCAGTCTCTTCACAATTGAAACATGAGATATTTCTCTTTCTTGGGCAGTTCTCAAACACATGCCTAGTCTGTTTACAAAAATGACAATAAATTTTCTTGAAAAAGCATTCTCCCGTATGCCTTTTCTTGCAAATTTTGCATTCTGGGATAGAAAAGTTAAATCCTCCTTTAGCAGGCTGGCTTCTTCCTTTCCAAGGAGAATTATTTTTCCGATTGTCTGTAGCCCTCTTGGCCACTTCCCTTGCCTTCCCTTCTTCTTTTTTTCTTATCATACCGTAAGTTAGAATTCCTCCTAGCTGTACGGCAGATGCAATGGTCTGAGGCATAGTAGCCTTGACCATGTCTCTAATTTCTTCAGCCATACTCCAAATATATCTTTTAATTAGATTGGGTTCGGGGGTAGATAGATGTGGAACCAAACGAGCATATTCAAACATCTTGGAGACATACTCCTGTTGTTTAGTTCCTTCCATACGAAGATTTAGAAATTTGGTTTCTATTCTCTCTCGTTCATTAATGGGACAAAATCTTTGAATTACCATTTCTTTGAATTCTTCCCATTGCATGGCATAGGCTTTGTGTCTACACATGGCCTGAACAATGGAATTCCACCACTCTA
Source organism: Smallanthus sonchifolius (assembly GCA_023525975.1). Classification (NCBI taxonomy): domain Eukaryota; kingdom Viridiplantae; phylum Streptophyta; class Magnoliopsida; order Asterales; family Asteraceae; genus Smallanthus; species Smallanthus sonchifolius. The sequence continues at coordinate 94,277,811 of CM042024.1, read as the reverse complement.
AAGCTTCATTTTTTAATAAGTTTGATGAATAAAGTACCATATCCTCATCAGCACATTTGCTGATGGAAATCACAGACTCAGTTTTCTACAGCCATCTCAGGGCTGCCACTGCTCCTTCATTTCCATCATATTCCAAGCGCTTACATCCTTGGAATGCATGAAAACGTAAACCCTTTCCTTCTCTTTCTTTTCTTGCTAACTTCTTCGGAATCAGATTTAGAGTTATCTTCGTTTAAACTATGGTTTTCTTCACGATGATTATTTTTAGATTCAGCCAGTTTATTTTTCATTTTATCTTCTTTCATAGCCTTTAGAATTTTAGGAAGAGCCTCCTCTATCCCTTCTCCAACCATTTTCTTTATTTCTGCCTTTTGTTGCAGTTGTTCAGAATTTTGGATTTGTTTGCTATTGCCCCTTGTATTATAAGAAGGACATCGTTTCGACATTCTATTCATTAGAGGAATTTTATTAATATTCAAAATATATTTTACAAAGATCGAAAATAAAATTTACATATAACCCTGTTTACGGGCATTTTCTAGCATTTGTCTTAATGCTCTATTTTGGGTGTCTATAGATGCTAATCTATGATTTTATTTTTCCAATTCTGCTACTCGTTCCTATAAGGCTCTGATATGATCATTATCAAAGCTTTCCTCATTTTCTTGAGGATTTTGTACATTCTTAGACTCACAATACTCATATAGTCTATTTGAATCTTCTCTTTCTTCTCCTTCAGGAACAAGATTATTTTCGTAAGGGATTTTAGGTAGTCCCTGGTAATATTAAGGATTATAACATGGATTTTTTCCATAATCCTGATTTCGGCTTGTGGTCGTTAGAGCAGAATGAAAACTGATGGAAGGTACATAAGGGTTTGTCGGAGGAGTTAATTCTCCTAAGCTTCGATATGAACTTCCTGAATGTCTTGAACTTGTTCCAATTTCTAAATTCGTTTCATTCGTAAGCTGAAATTCATATCCAGGTGGAGCATATTTTTGAACATAGAAGGGACCTTTTCCTTTTCCAGTCATATGAGTAAAACAAGAATACTTTTATTTATACTTTATATTTTACATACTGAAATAATAATTTGTCTAACAATTTAGTTGGAGGTACTAAATTGTTACTAGGAAAGAATGACGGGTCTGGGAGAGATTTATACACCACTCTTTCCTTAGACAGAACATTTAGTTTGTCAGATAACTACATACCGGTCGGATGGTTACCTGTACGTCTAGTTATTTTATTTTTATCTTTTCTTTTATTTTTCTTTTCTTTCTCCAGTTGACGAACTCTTTCCTTGAGCTGCCTTGATTCTTTCTTGATTTCATCAGTTTCTCTTAAGGCACGATCAAGCAATTCTATGGGTGTTACAAGATGAGATGAAGGATAATTAATTATACTGAGGAGGGGGTTCACGAATACCAAATAATATGTCGTTAAACACATTATGGTAAGGATCATCAGGACCATCAACCGGTTCTTCAATATATTCCTTTAACATCGTTGGAAGAGTATAAGGATTTTCTTCACCGATTGGATAGAGATATGGGTCTTGAGTATCTATTTTAAGTTCTGCTTCGTCAGGTATTTCTTGACATACTTCTTCCATTTCTTCTGCAGACACATGCACATACTCGGTCGGAGTTCGTACACGCATCCTTGGTTTAGTAGACCGACTAGGTCCAACTTCATTTATCTCTACCTGATTTACCGGAGGTGGAGTATCAGTTCTCCAATTCTCAAAATCCGAAGTAGCTTCCATCCAGGATAAGCTAGATTGATTTTGATGATAAGATTCATTGTTAGAGACATTGATAGGATCAGAAAGGGATTCACCAGTATTAGGAATGAGTACAGGATTTTGCATGGATCCAGTAGGATGATAAAGTTCTTCTTCAGATCGTTCGAAGATATAAGCATAATAACAATTTCCAGACATCTGTATAGTTATCACTTAATTATTATAAAGATCTACCTACTTTTCTAGCACGCAGTCTACACTGGTTTAAGCTTAGATACCTTACCTGAGTATCTTAATTGCTAAAATCAAATAATATCATAATCAAGTTACAACTTAGATACTAATCTCTAGTATCTAATATGCTAAAACAAATGGCTCTGATACCAACTTGTCACACCCCGGGCGCACGACCTTAGATGGGTACCTGCTTCTTATTTTATCTCATCAGAGATTTATAATCACAGCGGAATATTTTTATAACTCAGGAACTTTTCAAAAGACGGGGAATCTCCCGCTTCATTTCATTATAACAGGGATGAACCCTGATATTGTACACAAACGTTTAATTTACAAAACCAAGGTTTTACATGAGCCTTTTCTATCAATTGATGTCTAGGGTGGACGTTCCCTTTTTCATGACATCATTTTCCTTGTCAACATATGGATAATTCAAATCAATTCACCCTTGGTTACCTGTAAAATGTTTGAAAATATTTTATCAGTATAAACTGGTGAATACAAGTATATTGGAATCATAATCTGACAAGCGTGAGTAAATAGAACGATTTGCCCATAGTTTCTGGTCAATTTACACAGCCAACGGACTAACCACCAGCCACACTAGGGACCTTGAATATATTTTTATGTCTGTTTGCCTTACGCTTACGGTGATGGGCTTTACAACAACCAAGGGTTCAACCCCTAGCTCTGTTACAACATCTCATATGTAACACGTGTATATATACGTGACTCTATGGGCTGACTGTTATATAGTAAATCACCTTATACAACGAATGGTTGTATAAATTCATTCAAGTAAGAGTATAATCAAAACCATTTTCAGTTTTGAAATCATTTTATTAAAAATACAAGTATTTACCTTGACAGAGTCTCGGCTTATGAATCTTTTAGAGTAAATGTCTTAATGGGCAGTGTCTCTGCTTAAGAACCTTTGCTTGGTTTCTTCAAATGAGCGTTTCCTAGCTTCTTGGTTACTTCTATGATGATCCGGCACCTCGGGAACTTAAACGTATGAGCGGGAATGGTTTTATGAGAGTGAAAATAGCTTATAACAACTTGGAATTCGGTTTGTGTGTTTTGGAAAGGGAACGACAAGTGAAATCTATTTATAGGCTGAAATGAGGGTCCATGTCGGACCGCTATCAAATGGATGTTGGTCCGACATCCAGCCATGCCACGTTAGCCCTAAATGTCAACATCTGAATGGACCGCACATGTTTTGGGTTCATGTCGGACCGTTATGTGGTCCATGTCGGTCCGACATCACAACACACGTTAGATTCCAGGGCTTAGTCATAGGACACGTGTCATAGCCACAAATTGCGGCTGAGAGGAGGTCGTCGGACCGTTATGGATTGATGTCTGTCCGATAACCGACTCATCATTCCATTGCGGACCTTTATAAGAATGGATATCGGTTAGATATCAGATCATGTTTTCGCTTCGGACCGATATGAAAAGAGATATCGTTCCGATATCTAACTCATTTCCAAAATTTTCATTTTTAGTCCTTGATCTTTGATGTAATTGCACTTATGGTCGTTATAGTTTTATTTTTATAATATTTGGCACGAAAATTTTTCAAATGTTACCGTAGGGTCAATTTCTTGTAATGGACCCACAAAACTGATGACAACTAAACAAAACACCGATCAACGTTTTGGTTAATGAATTTAAATTTCAAACCTTGAAGAGCTATGGACTAAGGAAATTTTAGTGCCAAATTTATTTTGATGGAGTTAGTTTCGTAAAATAAAAAGATATAAGTGATCTTTTAATTGATTTTATTATTTTAAGTAAAACCACGTAATTTTAATGAATTTCACAGAGCAACATGATATTCATTTTCCCTAATTAAAGTATCAAGTGTGTAATATAAATTTCTAATTAATTTATGGAAATTATTTACCCAAATCTCATGTGTATATGAATTACTAATTAATTTATGGAAAATATTTACCTTAATCGCTCACACACTATTCATCAATTTACCTGCGTAAAATAAAGGGCTAATTTCATATATACCCTTTATAAACATGTAAAAATATATCACATATACTTATTTCATTAAAAACAATTTAAGAAATGATAACTTTACCATTATTTTATTTTTTTGTTAGTGGTTAATTGTTCAAATCACTTTGGTCAAATGGTTAATTTTGTGATTTTCACAAGTAACATTTATTTATTTTTTTGTTGAAATTGTCGAGATTATTTTATTAGCATTTGTACCTACTAAAGCAAAGATGATACCTTTATTTGATAGATTTAAAAAAAAAATACTATAGAAAATGAAAATGATTGTTTATTATTTTATCTTTCAAAACTCGTTATTTAACGTTCAAGATTTTGTAACGGATATCTTTTGAAACTAATTAGGAATATATGATATTTTTAATTTTGCTTTAGTGTATATGATATTTACTTATATTTGTAAGGGTATACCGTATATATGATATTCTCTCTAAAATTAAAATAAAATTGATATTTTTGGTGATCGTGTCCAATTTTACCAACTAAACATCGATATTTTGTAGTAATTTTTGTAGTAATTACAAAATAACATACCATTTACCATTTTCCTATTTTCCTATCTTATTTTATATTTTCTCTATTATATAATTCTTAATATATCACATCATTAAAAGGAATATTTTCATTACGGTCAATATAAACCAAAAATGAAGTGTTTTTTTTTGTTTTAATATTATTAAGTAAATATGTAACTATATACAAACTATTAAAAACTAAATTAAAACATTTTGGAAACCTGTTCAACTCCAGGGGTGGCTCTACAGTACAAACAATAAAAACAACCGATTTACGCCTCTAAATTTGAAGGGCCCCTAAAATTGAAAATATACTTTAATTTGTATTATCAACTTTTGTGTTTTTAGTAATAAATGATAATTTCACAACTTTTATGTTAACATTATATGTTTTGACGCTTCATTAAATTACATTTTAAATTTTTTTATACATTTACAAAACTTTTACAGAACGCCTCAATTTCAACATTCACTTTATGCTACAAAATATGTTGAGCCGGGCCTGTCCAACTCTATTTAACAATGATATTGTACTTTACCTTTTATACAATTTAATTTTGTAGATAAAAATAAAATAAACAAACTTTTTGAATATCTGTATTATTTTTAATCATACTGTGAAAGAAAAATAATATATGGTTATGTATTTTTAATTTTGTAGAAAAATAGCAAGGTGTAGTTATATTATTTTATATTGTATGGTTATGTTTCGTAGAAACTTGTGTGTATAAATGGACCCATAATCATGTTTTTTTACTTAATTAAAATAAGATTAAATTACACAGATTGTCCTTTAATTATAGTAGAGCTTACACTCTCTATACTTTGACTTCAATAAGTACATCACAAGTCCTTTTTTTAGATACTTTTACCCATTAAAGGACAATTTATATAATTTCTAAAAACATTTCCCCCATCCCCTTCTTCTTCCCCCCCCCCCAAACCTTCCCCCCATCCATATATGTCAAAGATCATGCTGCTTTTAATCACGCCACCACCATCGTTAAGGCGGAACAATAGCTCCGCCCGGAACTGATATTGTTGCTAGATATGGTCGAAATATATCAAAACTCTTACCCTGAGTTGAGGTTGAGTTCCAAAAGCTGCAAATTACCCACCCTCCATGGAAGGCAGCTGACATCATGAAAATTAAACACACAAATCTCCGATCCCTTTCCCCGATCCAACACACAAATCTCCCATTCATTTCCTCCTTTCTCTCCCATATCTTCACCAATCCAAGTATCAACAAACTGAAACCCATCAAACCCTAACTACAAATTTGTTTCATCATAAACATAACTCTTTGCATCTGAATTGCTAGCAATAGTGGTACTTTCTTGGCTTAATATGTGTACCGATGAAACCCTAGAAGGCGATTTAGGGTTTTGCTTAAGCTTAGCTCTTTCTCTCCTATGAAAATTCATATGACCACCAAGGGCTTGAGCTGATCTAAACTCTCTTCTTCAGAAGCTACAAGAATAAGACCTTGGATGCTATACGAACCCTCCTAGGGGACCTCGAGCATCCTCAGGAAAAGCTTCTTCCCATGAGTTGTTAAAGATATTGTTCTTGCTCTTCACCCACATCAAATACTGAGAGTATTGCTCCATAGATCTCTTACAATTTTACAATTTTCAAACTAAGGTTGAGGTGGAGAGAAAGATAGACAGTTGACAACTTTTCTTTGTGTTTAAAGGCATGGTTATACATACGCAGATTGAAAGCAGCATGATCGGATGGGGGGAAGGTTTGGGGAAGAAGAAGGGATGGGTGGAATTGTAACATTTGAAAAAATTTCGTGCCCAATATTATAAAAATATAAGTTAAAGGACCATAAGTGTAATTACATTAAAGGACAAGGACAAAAAAAGAAAAATTCTTAAATTTCGTTGGTAGTGGACCGCTACCAGATACATAACAGTCCGCTACGTGGTCCCAAAGGCAATAATGAAGGAATGACACATGCCCTGATGAGTCATTAGGGTTTCTGACGCGTGTCACCGGTAGCGGACCGCTACCAAAACCATAACGGTCCGCTACGGCTACCTTAGTTGGGTGGCGGACCGCTACTTTGTAGCTTAACGGTCCGCTAGCTACAAATTGCGCCGCAACTCTTAGAGACCGACACGTGTCATTCTGATTTAGGGTTTAGGCGGTAGCGGACCGCTACCCGTTACCCTAACGGTCCGCTACGGACCCCAAATCATCCTATAAATAGAGATTCAATCGCCGTTCAAGTCCAAAACACTCAAAATCGAATTCCAAGTTCTTTTAAGCCATTTCCACTCTCATAAAACCATTCCCGCTCATACGTTTTAGTTTTCGAGGTGCCGGAACATCCTAGAAATAACCAAGAAGCTATGAAATGTTCATTTGGAGAAACCAAGCAAGGTTCTTAAGCAGTGACGCTGCCTATTAGGACACTTACTCTAGAAGATTCCTAAGCCAAGACTCTGTTAAGGTGAATACTTGTATTTTTATAAAATGATTTCAAAACTGAAAATGATTTTGATTGTACTCTGACTTGAATGAATTTGTACAACCATTCGTTGCATAAGGTGATTTACTATATAGCAGCCAGCCCATAGAGTCACGTATATATACACGTGTTACAGATGAGACGCTGTAACAGGGCTAGGGGTTGAACCCTTGGTTGTTGTAAAGCCCATCGTAGGAAGCGTAAGGCAGATAGAGGTAAAAATATATGCAAGGTCCCTGGTGTGGCTGGTGGTTAGTCCGTTGACTGTGTAAATTGACCAGAAACTACGCGTAAATTGTTCTATTTATTCACGCTTGTCAGATTATGATTCCAATATACTTGTATTCACCAGTTTGTACTGATAAAATATTTTCAAACCTTTTTACAGGTAACCAAGGATGAATTGATTTTTATTAGCCATTTGATGACAAGGAAAATGATGTTATGAAAAAGGGAACGTCCACCCTAGACATCAGTTGAAAGAAATGAATCATGTAAAACCTTGGTTTTGTAAATTAAACATTTGTGTACTATATAAGGGTTTAACCCTGTTATAATAAAATGAAACGGGAGATTCCCCGTCTTTGAAAAGATACTAAGTTATTAAAAATATTCCGCTGTGTTTATAAATATTTGATGAAATGAAATAAGAAATAGGTACCAATCGTTGGTCGTGCGCCCGGGTGGGCTAAACCCAGGGTGTGACAGATTGGTATCAGAGCCATTTGTTTCAACATATTAGATACTAGAGATTAGTATCTAATCTATAACTTGATTATGACATTATTTGGTTTTAGCAATTAAGATACTCAGGTAAGTTATCTAAGCTTAAACCAGTATAGACTGTCTGCTAAGAAAAGTAGGTAGATCCCCCTAATAATTAAGTAATAACTATACAGATGTTTGGAAATATTTACTATACTTATATCTTCGGACGATCTAAAGAAGAACGTTATCATCCTACGGGATCCATGCAAAATCCTGTAATAATTCCTGATATTGGTGAATCCCTTTCTAATCCTATCATTGTTTCTGACAATGAATCTTATCATCAAAATCAATCTAGCTCATACTGAATGGAAGCTACTTCAGATTTTGAGAATTGGAGAACTGATACTCCACCCGCAGTAAATCAAGTAAATATAAATGAAGCTGGACCAGTCGGTCTACTAAACCAAGGATACGTGTACAAACTCCGACCGAGCATGTGCATGTGTCTGTAGAAGAAATGGAGAAAGTCTACCTGGAAGTACCAGAAGAAAAAGAACCTAATGAAATAAAAGTTCCATATATATATCATGAAGGTACTTCAAATCCTTATACTCTTTCAACAATGTTAGAGGAGTATATTGAAGAGCCAACTGATGATCCTATTGATCCATACCATAATGTGTTTTACGCCATATTATTTGGTATTCGTGAACCCACTACTCAGTATAATTATTCTTCCGCTCATCTTGGAACACCCATAGAATTCCTTGATCATGCCTTAAGAGAAACTGATGAAGTCAAGAAAGAATCAAGGCAGCTCAAGGAAAGGGTTCGTCAATTAGAGAAAGAAAAGAGAAATAAAAGATAAGATAAAAAGGAGTAAAAAAACTAGACGTACGGGTAACCATCCGACCGGTATGTAGTTATCTGGCAAACTAAATGTTCCGTCTAAGGAAAAAATGGTGTATAAATCTCTCCCAGACCCGTCATTCTTTCCTGGGAACAATTTAGTTGGAGGTACTACTCTGGAACAATAATCACCCTAGTCTACTAAATATAATATATCGGATAAATTATTATTTCAGTATGTAAAATATAATGTATAAATAAAAGTATTCTTGTTCTATTCAGATGACTAGAAAAGAAAAAGGTCCCTTCTATGTTCAAAAATATGCTCCACTTGGATATGAATTCCAGCTTACAAATGAAACAGATTTAGAAACTGAAACAAGTTCAAGACATTCAGGAAGTACATATCGAAGCTTAGGGGAATTAACTCCTCCGACAAATCCCTATGTACCTTCCGTCAGTTTTCATTCTGTTATTACATCTGCAAGTCAAAATCCTAATTATGGAGAAAATCCTTATTATAAGCCTTATTATAATCCTTATTATTATCAAGGACTACCTGAAATCCCTTATGAAAATAATTCTACTCATGATGGAGAAGAAAGAGAAGATTCAAATAGGCCATATGAGTATTATGAGCCTACGAATGTACAAAATCCTCAAGAAAACGAGGAGAGTTCTGATAAGGATCATATTAGAGCCTTACAGGAACGAGTAGCAGAATTGGAAAAAGAAAATCATAGATTAGCATCTGTAGAAGGCCAGAATAGAGCGCTAAGACAAATGCTAGAAAATGCCCGTAATTAGGGTTATATGTAAATTTCCTTTCCAATGTTTGTAATATATTTTCCAAATATTAATAAAGTTCCTCTTTTGAATAGAATGTCGAAACGAAGTTCTTCTTATAATACAAGGGGCAAGAGCAAAAAAATCCAAAATGAAAATTCTAAACAAATGCAACGAAAGGCAAAAATAAAGAAAATGGTTGCAGAAGGAATAGAGGAAGCTCTTCCTAAAATTCTGAAAGCCATGAAGGAAGATAAAATGAAAAATAAATTGGCCGAATCTAAAAATAATCACCATGAAGAAAACCATAGTTCAACACAGAGATAATTCTAATTTTGATTCTGAAGAAGTTAGCAAGAAAAGAAAGTGGAAGAAGGGATGTACGTTCCGTGCATTCCAAGGATGTAAACCTTTGGAGTATGCTGGAAATGAAGGAGCAGTGGCAGCCCTGAGGTGGCTGGAGAAAACTAAGTCTGTGATTTCCATCAGCAAATGTGCTGATGAGGATATGGTACTTTATTCATCAAACTTATTCAAAGATGAAGCATTGGAATGGTGGAATTCCATTGTTCAGGCCATGGGCCGACTCAAGGCCTATGCCATTGAATGGGAAGAATTCAAGGAGATGGTAATTCAAAGATTTTGTCCCATTAATGAACGAGAGAGAATAGAAACCAAATTTCTAAATCTTTGTATGGAAGGAACTAAGCATCAGGAGTATTTCTCCAAGATGTTTGAGTATGCTCATTTTGTTCCACACCTCTCCACCCCCGAACCCAATCATATTAAGAGATATATTTGGGGTCTTGCAGAAGAAATCAGAGATATGGTCAAGGCTACTATGCCTCAGACCATTGCATCTGTCGTACAGCTAGGAGGAATCCTAACTGACGGTATGATAAGGAAACAAGAAGAAGGGAAGGCAATGGCAATGTCCAAGAGGGCTACGGAGAAGCAGAAAAGTAATTCTCCTTGGAAAAGAAGAAATTAGCCTGTCAAAGGAGGATTTAATTCTTCCATCCCTGAATGCAAGATTTGCAGAAAGAGGCATACCGGAGAATGCTTCTTTAAGAAATATTATTTCCATTTTTGTAAGCAGAACGAGCATGTCTTTGAAAACTGCCCAAAGAAGAGAAATATCTCCTGTTTCAATTGTGGAGAGACTGGCCATTTTAAATCAATCTGCCCAAATCTTAATCAAGCAGGATCTAGTAGGGCAAAAGCCATTGGATGTCTTTTGTTTCTTGGTAGAAACAGGGGCAACATGGGTAATAGGAGTGGCAGAAACAGGGGCAACATGGGTAATAGGAGTGGTAGGAGTTACTATAGCAAAGCCATTGGATGTCTTTTGTTTCTTATGATGGTACTCAGGCTCCATCATTACTTCTTCATTGGTCCTCTTGTCACTTTTATTGAACAAGATCTCAGACTTAACTAGATCGTCCGTTAAGGACCCAGACAAACGATTAGCAGCTTCAAGTGTTGTGGAGCTACTTCCCATGATGGTACCCCGAATTTGAGGCGGAAGGCCTCCAATGTAACGATCAATTTTCCGAGTCAGGGGTGTAACTAGATGCGGGAATAAGATGCAGAGTTCATGAAAGCGTGTGGTGTATGCCTCACTCTCCCCACTATCGTGGGTAAGGTCCCACAGCTCAATCTCCAACTTCTTCATCTCATTGCTGGGACAGAACACCTCGATCATAATTTCCTTGAGCTTATCCCAAGTCATAGCAAGAGCTCCTTCCCTACACCGAATCTTCTTTTCAGCATTCCACCAGGTCAGTGCCCTCTTTTGGAAGGCACTTGTAGCGTACTTTACCTTAAGTTCACCGGGGCAGTCACTCATCTCAAACATGTTCTCCATGCCTTCAAACCATTGCAATAGCCATGTTGCACCTTTAGATCCAAGGCACTTGTGTGGGTCACAAGAGTTAAAATGCTTGAATGTACAAACACTCCCACTAGATCTTCGAGTGGAGTTGTTGGTTTGAGTGACAATAGTGGGTAAGACAGCAGCAAGTTGTTGTGTGAGAAGGGTGGCTATGGCGGAGGTTTCGGCGGAAGGGTTGGAGGCTTCACCGGTGTTGGCCACGGTGGTATCGGGATCACGATGAGGAGGCATTCTACGAAAGAGAAATCACAAGTTGAAAGTTAGGATAGACATTCAAATAATAATAAAATCTCTCATTCATTAATATTAAATGTCTTACAAGATTAATAAAACATATATTAAAACATATATGTTGAATTACGATTGAAATTAAAGATAAAATTGACTAATCAAAACTCAAGGTCCGGATGAATAATACTAGTGAGACGTGTTTTAGCCTATAGGTGGGCACTCACTCCAAGGGTCTCCAGGTAAGTGCGACTCGTAACGAACGTGCCTCACTTTCCTTAGTGCCAAGACCCCTAGTATACAGGCGCTCACCCTTCCTGATTACACGTGTCCCTAGTACCATTATGTGGGTCTTTGATTTTGATGAGAGTGTCATGGATTGGGCCTTGACCAAGAATTGGATTCAGCTTCGTGCAAGCTTCTTCTTCCTTCTTGTTGTTGTGCTCCAATTTGCTAGGAATGTAGATGACTTCTTCCTCGGGTCGTGAGTAGTGTGGGTTAGTTGTATCCAACAGTAGTTCCAGGTCTTCCTTCTTGCGGACTTCTTGATCGGGCTTCGGATCTCTGACGTGTGACAACGGATCCGAGTCTTCATGAGTGTGTGTAACGTGAGGGTTGTGGACGAGATACAGTGAAAACATAGTAATTACATGTAAGCACATAATTCCTAATAATGTGGCACTTAGGTTATAGTGTAGGTTATTGCTAAGGGAACCTAATTCTCTATAACCAAGGCTTTGATACCAATCTGTTACACCCCGCCAAGGCGGAAACACGGGAGTGCGACGAAATTGAATAAAAGAACACAAGGCAATAAAGAAGATTACTATTAAATTCCATAGAGTTAAAATCTCATTACATTAATCTCAACTTAAACCAACCAAATAACATGTTCAAAAGACAAAACAACTTATAATAGAGTTTCTTCATTTAATATCTAGGCAAATCCTATGTGATCCTTTCCTTGACCTATCATGAGCTTAATCACCTAAAACATGTATGAAAACAAGTGTCAACTAAAAATAGTTGGTGAGAAATCACAAGTTTAATAAAATCATAAGTTTGGCAAAACTAACAATTCACAATTCATGATCATCATATAGTACGTAAAATAAAACAAACACATGATTAGCAAATAGAACCTAAAATGATGAATAACGAATAAATGGTACAACTCGCAAGTTGCACTGATAACGAATAAGATGTCCAACCATCAATTGTCCACAAAGTATATGCGGTTTCCATCCTATGGCGCATATCTGTACTACCGTTGGCTTGAAAGTTTCAAGTTAAGGATTTGCAAGTTTAACGTTTATCATGTTGTGTTAATTTATTCACATACATATAAGATTCACTTGTTTAGAATTTTATGAAAAAGAACGTGGTTTAATGCGTGCCAACGCGTACATGTTTCCCCCAAAATGATTTGAATAAAGTGGGGCTATGAAGTCTCACCTTGATAGATAGAAGAGATGAGAGACTTGAACAAATAGACGAGGTGAATCACGGACCAGACCCTAAATAAACGAATAAACTAGTTTTAGGGTAGGTTCGATGGTTACGAGTGTTAGATAGGCGGTTCGGGTCATAAGGTTAAGAGATAGTTGCAAAAGTAGAGTTTTAGTTGTTTTACTGATTTGGACGGCAAAGTAGCTGAACAGAAACGGGCTTATTAAAAATATCAAAAGTCGTCCAAAAATTATGAAATTTTAAAGGTGATTAGTTTAATTCGTTCCAAAGAAGTTTCGTTTAGAAACTTTTTCCATTTGAGACTCGGATCATAGCCAAAACAGTCCAACAAGATAGAAGGTACTGAAAAGGGTTTCTGTCCCGTTTTGGCTACTACGGAGTCATACGTTTGAATTAGAAAATGAGCCAAATATGGTTGGAAATAAAATTCGACGAACTACGTCGTGGAATTTGATTTTGCTCAGTTTCATTTAATAATAATTAAGTTATGCTTAGTTAAAGTCAGCACAGTTTCTATCCACAATCAACGTTGCATTTAAGTGGACCGTTTAGGCTTTTAAGGTTACCGAACGCGTAAATAAAAAATTAGACGAATGTTATTATATCATTATATACATAATATAATCAGATTAGGTTAGCCAAAATGTCCCGTGTCACCGGTCTGGCTATGATATTCACAGAATCTTTTTGGAGAATCACATAATGCAATCGGCATAGCCGACACGAGCAAGCGGATTCTATTTTAAATTAGTGTGTGAGTTCATATAAGTGATAATAGATAAATATTAACATGTTTTAAGTTATCAAGAACATACTAAAGCATCGGCAGAGCCACGTTTGCAATAGTTGTCTTGAGGATTCACAGAATGCGACGGCATAACCGCTATTGCAAACGGGATCCTTTGTTTGTTAGTTGGTGATGTTAGCTTGATTTATTTGTTTGATTAAGATTATTAGAGGGTTTTTAGGGCTAAGGTTTCAAATGATCAAGTGATCATGGATAGAAAAATAAAAAGATTAAGGGGATGAAGAAAGAATAAATTAAAGACGATATTGAACTTCAGAGGGTTACTTACTTGTTTGATCTTCAAACTCTTGGAATCCTCTAAGGGATTTTCTAAATTTTCAAGGGGAGGGTAAGGATTTCAAAATTTATGAGGGTTTGGGAGTGTTTGAGGGAGAATTAGCAAAGAAAACAAGATCCTAAGCCTCCTTTTTATACTAATGGGTGAAGGGGTGGTGTAAACATGGAAAGTCTTGGAAAGCAATTTAGGGTTTTAGGGGTGTACAAAAAGGGGGTGGCCAAAAGTTTTAGGCCTTGGGGCCTTGTGGGCTGCAAAATTCTTCTATGGGTCATGGGTGGCCTTTGACCCTTGGTTGATCCAACTGTTCGGTTTCGCAGTTTTTGATCGTGTTTTCGAATTTTAGGATTTATTTAAGGAAAGTTTTGCAAATAACTTTGTTTTAATTAATGAAATTAATATGTTAAACATTTAAAACATAAATTAATGTCATGTTGGATGAATTTGTCGGGTGTGGACGGTACGCAGCTAAAATCGTTTTAAAAGGCGAACGATCGCACGAAAGTACTAACTAACGTACTAGGGCATCAATTTGAATTATGTGACAACTTGAATGAGTTGAATAACTATGTTAGGCACATATGGTTGATACATTGCCTTTGAGTTAGTAGTGGGTGAGTTTTCGTTTCGGTAAACGAGTTATTAAACTAAACGGTTTAACGGTCCAAGTTGCAATTTAAGGCAATTCCATGCGTTGCAGTCAACATGTGACCATGTATTAAGTATAATGTGCATGAAATAGGTATGTTTCAAGTATGATGTGAACACGAGTTATGATGAGGGTTTCAAGCTTCATTAATTCATGAATATGGTAAGCGTTACAAGTACGCGAAAAACCGAAATGTTACACGTACCTCCGGTCCGAGTATTGGAAAGGTTGTTATACTCGTCATTATAGACCCCTTGCATTTGTCACGAATACTCATTCATTCCTCAGCCCCGTAGGCTTGGAATCTTTTTCCTTCTCAGCCCCGTAGGCTTGGAGTCCCTTTTTCCTCAGCCTCGAAGGATTGGAATCTCTTTAGTTTTCTTCTTTATTATTGAGATCCACCTTACAGGCTGGGTATCTCATTTCATTTGGGACCTTGAGTATCTTAGACTCACAGCGTACCAAATGTATCAAGCATTTGTTTTCATTTCATGTATATACTTGATTTAATTCCCAACCAGATCTCACCTTAAAACTTCGTGGCGGTTTCCCCACGATTTATTAAAAGGGTTTATTTATAGGAAGTACTAGCGGTGTATCCACCACCCCTTTAACATTTCGTGAGTACTCCGTTATTCCATTTTAGGGTTTAGGCTCGTTCCATCATACTCATTCGTATTTGCATGTATCATCATGCATTCACGTATTCACATTCGTCATGCATCACGTATTCATGCATTCAACTTTATCGTATGTTCATACTCGTCATATATTTTAAATTGGGGTGATAATCCTTCCAGAGTAGTACCTCTAACAGAGATGTTCCCACGAAAGAGTGACTGACCTAGGAGAGATTTATACACCACTCTTTCCTTAGACAGAACAATCCGTTTGTTAGATAACTAAATACCGGTCAGAAGTTCTCCGGTACGTTTACTATAATTTTATTACTGTCTTTTAGTCTATACCCCTGAACATTCATAATGCTTTCACCACGAAGTACCAAGAAGTTTATATATAGGAAGTACCAGCGACGTATCCACCACCCCTTGAATACGTCGTGGCTACTCCATTATTCCCATTTAGTGTTTAGACTAACCCTTCATTACCTTCTTTTATTTCGCCATACCTTAATTCCACATATAACATATAACACATAATTATATAATTCATATAACCATTTATCTAAGGTACGGGTCCAGTGTACATACATTATCCTCGGGTAGTTCCTAAGTTCGTTCCTATATTTTTTAGCTTCTCCTAACTCGAACCGTACTCGCACTTAAACGCACCGTACCGGGTCTTCTAATCCTTCTCAATTTGTATGTGTGTGTAGAATGTGTGTTTGTATGATGTTTCTATTTTCACGGCCAAGTGAAACTATTTATAGGGCTAAGTTGGGATCCATGTCAGACCGATATCCCTTGCGATGTCGGTCCGACAACCAGGTGAGGCGGTGCATTGGCTTGGTGAGTACATAGCGGAACACTATGTACATGGATGTCGGTCCGCTATGGGCATAGCGAACCGCTATGGTTTCATGTCGGTCCGATATGTGTTTTAACAGGCGTCCGAACTTAATGGCTAGTCATCCTACACGTGTCGTCTTCTGAATGTTTCCTTGCACCCTACATGTCGGACTGATATGGATCTGTTGTCGATCCGACATCGGCCCATTTCACAATATTTCATTTTCAGCCCTTGAACTTTGAATCAGTCATATTCTAACCCCTTATACTTTAATGTAATGTCATTTTAACCCCTAGGGTTTCATTAAATGACCGTTTTAGTCCTTCCACTTGTATTTCTTTAGAAATTGGGGTGTTACAACTCTCCCTCCCTTAATTTAGGTTTCGTTCTCGAAACCTGTTAATCTTTAAATAATTAAGGATAATTCTTCCTCATTTCATCTTCACTTTCCCAGGTCATCTCCGACCATTTTCTGTGCTTCCATTGTATTAACACTAGTTTGATTGTCTTGTGACGTAACTACTTTTCTTTAATGTCTAGAATCTTGATAGGTTCTTCGATATAAGTTAGCTTATCATCAACTTCTTTTTCTTCTAAAGGAACATATGCAGTCTCGTCTGCTAAATATTTCCTTAAATAAGATACATGGAATGTGTTGTGTATCTTATTCAATTCTTCCGGTAGCTCTAACTGATAGGCTACTTTTTTGACTCTTTTGATGATTCTGAAACGACCAATGAATCGTGGACTTAGCTTTCCACGTTTCTTGAATCGGATTAGACCTTTCCAAGGAGATACTTTCAACCAGACATAATCTCCTTCTTGGAATTCTATTGGTCTAAGTCTCTTGTCTGCGTATGACTTTTGTCTATCTTGTGCAACTTTTATCAAGTCATGTTTTTTCTGAGGTGACTTGAACTATTTCTTTGCTGCCCAATTCTTTCTGACAAATCTCTCACCAACATACAGGAGTCCTACATCTTCTACCATATAGCATCTCATATGGCGGCATACCAATACATGAATGGTAGCTGTTATTGTATGAGAATTCTGCTAATGGCAGATGATTATCCCAATTTCCAGCGAAATCAATTATACAAGCACGTAGCATATCTTCGAGGGTTTGTATCGTCCTCTCACTTTGACCGTCAGTTTGAGGATGATATGCCGTGCTGATTAATAACCTAGTTCCCATCTCTTCATGGAACTTTTTCCAATAACGTGAAGTGAAACGAGTATCTCGATCAGAGACAATCGATACTGGCACTCCATTTCTTGAAACAATCGATTTAATGAACATGTCGGCTAACTTTTCTGAATAGAATATTTCACGTATTGCTAGAAAATGAGCACTCTTAGTTAGCCGATCTACAACCATCCAAACGATATCATAACCCCTAGCTGTTTTTGGTAGCTTGTTTATGAAGTCCATAGTGAGATGTTTCCACTTCCATTCTGGGATTTCTAATGGTTGTAACCTTCCATATGTCTTCTGATGTTCTGCTTTAACTTGTAAACAAGTTAAGCATTTAGCCCCATATTTCATGATATCAAACTTTATTCCGGGCCACCAATAATCTTTGCGTAAATCTTGGTACATTTCCGTAGTACCCGGATGAATAGAATATCATGATTTATGAGCTTCATCGAGAATCTTAAGTCTAAACTCACTTGATTGTGGTATCCACATACAACCAAATCGAGTCTTGACTTTATACTCATTCTCTTCTAAAACCTTCTCCTGACCATCCATTCTTTCTTTCTTAACATTCTCACCTTTTAATGCTTTGATTTGGGTGTCTCGAAGCTGGCTCATGAAATTAGGAGTTATCACCAACTTATATGCTTTCACCCGAATAGGATGATTCTCTTCCTTACGGCTCAGAGCATCGGCTACTACGTTAGCTTTCCGGGATGATATAAGATTTCACAATCATAATCCTTGACTAGTTCTAACCATCGTCGTTGCCTCATATTTAAGTCCTTTTGGTCAAAGAAATATTTGAGACTTTTGTGGTCTGTGTAAATCGTACACTTCGTTCCGTACAGATAATGCCACCAGATCTTTAGTGCAAACACTACTGAAGCTAATTCCAGATCATGGGTTGGATAGTTTACTTCATGTGTCTTTAGCTGTCGAGAGGCATAGGCTATCACCTTTCCTCTTTGCATCCGAACACATCATAACCCAAGTTTTGAGGCATCAGAATACACCATAAAGTCTTCTACTCCTTCTGGTAATGCCAGAACCGGAGCTTGTGTCAATCTTTCTTCCACTATCTGGAATGCCTTCTCTTGTGTCGTATTCCATTCGCATTTTGGGGCGGCAATCTTAGAGAAGTCCTCGTTGATTTACCATAATCATAGTCTAGGGTTTTATACTACAAGCATTTTTATTAGTTTAACCATATTCAAGTATTCTAGGGTTTCTCATAAGGCCCCATCTATGCATTTTACATATGCACATGCATTTTAATCATGCATAATCACATTCCCGGCTTACTATCTGCTGACATAAGTTATCATATTATGTTTGCGATATCATGATGGTCCCATACATTAGCTCCAATACTGGCCAGGTATAAGGCAATGTATCTTACGTATTATGATACTCCCAACTATCACATGGAGCTTATCTCATACAAATTTCTACCCACGTATACTCATACATTTATGTTTAAGCACTGGAATTTAAATATACTTGCTTCCTTGGACAGCCTCAGATTGAATCCCTATTTATATCACGAGCACTTATGGTTTGAGTTTAAGCACCCCTTCTGATACTTAAATCCCTCAAACCGTGCTCTGATACCAACCTGAAATACCCTACTTATTTCTTATTTTATCAAAGTAATATATTGCGGAAAACGGTCCCAGTTTATCAAAACCTTGCCATTAAATGACTAAGGTCTATTTTTCATTTATAAATATTTTTTTATATGTAAAATATCTTATTACATAATCTAGGGATTCTTCATTCCGTTCGGCCTAATCCACACGAAGCTCTATTCCACGTGCTTCTTTCCTGCAGTCTTTAGAAAATATTTTTGAATTAGCTTTTGCTAAGTAATTACACTGCATCTTTTTATTTCATTATGAACCCTTTAGGTTCTTATTATTGTTCAAGTTTTCCAGGCTCTCGGCGCCCCCGTTACCATCTCCGGACGTATCATTTGTATATTTTATGGGTGTGCTAACCCCTCGCAACCATCTTAGGTCATACCTCCGGTCCGAGTATTGGCAAGGTTCTTATACTCGTCAGTATAGACCCCTTGCATTTGTCACGAAAACCCATTCATTCCTCAGCCCTGTAGGCTTGGAATCTTTTTCCTCTTCAGCCCCGTATGCTTGGAGTCCCTTTTTCCTCAGTCCCGAAGGCTTGGAATCTTTTTAGTTTTCTTCTTTACTATTGAGATCCACCTTACATGCTAGGTATCTCATTTTATTTGGGACCTTGAGTGTCTTAGCCTCCCAGCCTCCCAAATGTATCAAGCATTTGTTTTCATTTCATGTATATGCTTGATTTATTTCCCAACCAGTTCCCACCTTAAAACTTCGTAACGGTATCCCCACGATGCATTAATAGGGTTTATATATAGGAAGTACCAGCGGCGTATCCACCACCCCTTTAACACTTCGTGAGTACTCCGTTATTCCATTTTAAGGTTTACGCTCGTTCCATCATACTCATTCGTATTTGCATGTATCATCATGCATTCACGTATTCAAACTCGTCATGCATCACGTATTCATGTATTCATGCATTCAACCTTATCGTATGTTCATACTCGTCATATATTTTAAACTGGGGTGATTATCATTCCAGAGTAGTACCTCTAACAGAGATGTTCCCACGAAAGAGTGACTAACCTAGGAGAGATTTATACACCACTCTTTCCTTAGACAGAACACTCCGTTTGTCAGATAACTACAAACCGGTCAGAAGTTCTCCCGTATGTTTACTATAATTTTATTACTGTCTTTTAGTCTATACCCCTAAACATTCATAATGGTTTCACCATGAATTACCAAGATGTTTATATATAGGAAGTACTAGCGGCGTATCCACCACCCCTTAATACGTCATGGCTACTCCATTATTCCCGTTTAGTGTTTAGACTAACACTTCATTACCTTCTTTTATTTCCCCGTACCTTAATTCCACATATAACACATAACACATAATCATATAATTCATATAAACATTTATCTAAGGTACGGGTACAGTGTACTTACATTATCCTCGGGTAGTTCCTAAGTTCGTTCCTCGCTTTAAACGCTTCTCCGAACTCGAACCGCACTCGTAGCGCACCGTAGTCACACTTAAACGCACCGCACCGGGTCTTTTAATCCTTCTCAATTCGTATGTGTGTTTGGAATGTTTGTTTGTATGATGTTTCTATTTGCACGGCCAAGTGAAACTATTTATAGGGCTGAGTTGGGATCCATGTCGGACCGATATCCCTGGCGATGTCGGTCCGACAACCAGGTGAGGTGGTGCATTGGCTTGGTGAGTACATAGCACACCACTTTGTACATGCTATGGTTTCATGTCGGTCCGATATGTGTTTTACACGCGTCAGAACTCAATGGCTAGTTATTCTACACATGTCATCTTCTGAATGTTTCCTTGCACCCTACATGTCGGACCGATATGGATCTGATGTCGGTCCGACATCCGCCCGTTTTCACAATATTTCATTTTCAGCCCTTGAACTTAGAATCAGTCATATTCTAACCCCTTATACTTTAATGTAATGTCATGTTAACCCCTAGGGTTTCATAAAATGGCTGTTTTAGTCCTTCCACTTATATTTATTTGGAAATTGGGGTGTTACAAAGGATTATATAAATAATTGTTTAAAGTTCAAAAGATAAATATATATATATATATATATATATATATGTTAGGTTAACACTTTCATATAATACAAAGATATATTAGATTTTATAAAAACTTATAAAAATCTAATGATTTTATATGTTTATAAAAGTTCAAGGTGTAAATTACAAATTCTAAAACTTTAAATAAACTAAAACCTAAGTTTGTGCATAAAATAATAAACTTATAAAACTTTAGGGACCTTTGTGCAATTTCTGGATAAACACCCCCCCCCTCTCCCGGTCGTGAGTTCGAACCCAATACACAACCGGTTTTCACACCTTTATACACGAACTCGTCCTTAACCCATTTCCGTGCAAAATCAGAATCGACAATACGTTTAGATCACTCAAGCGATTCGTTCCTAGAAGTTAATTGAACTTTTATGATTTAATCAGTGCTTAACTCGTAAACGATTCGCCTTAAATCCCATTTAATCGATCGATCCTTTCCAGTCCAAATTATGTATAAATTGACACTTCTAATCATTAACGAAACGTATTGCAAACTCCCCACACCCTCAATCATATCCCATTTCGTCTCTAGAACACCCAAATCAGTCGAGGAGCTCGAGTTTGCGCACCTCAGTCGACCTCATCCCCTACTTAATCATTTCAGGTAATTCTAGTGCCTACAGCTTCGTCTTGATACGAGTAACAAAAGCCCCATGATTCGAGCTTCAATCGTATGCCGAATCAGGGTCAATTGAATGGCTAGGGTTACGGGTTTCAATTAGGGAAGAAGATGAGTTTGGGATTGTGTTTTTTTAATTTAAACGCATCAGTCTTTGACCAAGGCATAAACCCTGGTCCAGTGGTCTAAAGCGTGCGTGCATGTTGGCCGGTCTCGACGCGGGTTCGAGTCTGTGTGGCCGGATTTTGTGCCTAAACCCTCCTTTTTGTCACTTTAACACTTAAATAAATAGTTTTAAATTCTGATTAAATTTTTATAAATCCAATAAATATATTTAGTAATTTTTATAAAATCAGAAAACATAAAATGATGATTTATTCTTTTTAATTTATTAAAAACATATTATAAATGTTATAATTCCTAAATAAACAATAAACAATATATAAATGGTTTATTTAAATAAATCTAATTATGTTGTTTTATTTATAAAATAGTAATGTTTATAAAACAAATTTTAAATATTTATTTAAACATTATTAATCCATTTCTCAAAACATATAAATAATTATTTTATAAATATTAATTATTTAAAACATTTAGAGAATTATAGAATTACTTAAATAATTATTGTTAGATAGATAATTATACAAAAATCATTTAATTTCATTTAAAGCTTACTTATTTAATATATCTTTTATTTATCATCTAAGTAAAAGAAATTATTTAAATAATTTAAATAATTATTTTATTTACATAAAACAATTATTTCAACCACTTCTAATTCATAATTTATTTATTAATTATTTTATTTAAATAAATTCAAACGTATTATTATTATAAATAGTATACTTATATAATTAATTAGAAATTCTAATTAATTTTATAAACTACTTTATCATTTTATTTCAATACTTGTGATAAACTTATAAATTCCTAAAAACTTGTACAAACCCTATATCAAATCCCAAATTCCAAGAATCCCTAGAAACTCAAATAAACTTAGAATTTTTTACTTTCATTTCCATTAGACGTACATTGAGTTTAGAATACAAATTAACTGTGTAGGTTGATTGTGAGGAATCCTCACGAAGTCTACCCATCATTTACAATTCACTCGGGGTGGAGCATGTCTATAATTACTTTACATACACAATTCGATTACTATGTTCTTATGCAAGGTATTTGTGCTTCATGTCTTAAACTACTTGATGATACATGTGTTCATGTTTTAGTGCAATCTTTAACTTGTGTTGCAAGCCTAAGGTAGTATTTTTTATGATCATTTATATGGGAATCCTATTCATTACTTAAAACAAATCTTGGCGGATTTGTGTATACATTTTGGTACCTTACATTACACAATAAGGTGGATTGTGTATACATATTACATGGCTTGATTGTACACTTAGAAGCTCGTATGTTTTCATATTTATGCCTTAGATTTGATTTGAACATAATTAATTGTAAATCATTTTTCAACTTTTATTGGTGTCAAAAACCTATGTTACTCACCAACTACTTGTAGTTGACATTTACTTAACATGTTTCAGGTGCACCTGTTTGAGGACAAGTCTTGATCACTTAGGACTATGGACCTAGTTATAATAAATTCAAGTTTTGTTTATGTTATATTACTTTTCAACTATATGTTTCCCTTTTCCTTGTAACAGATATTTAATATGAATGAATAAATATTAAAACGCATTTAATAGTTGATCATGTGCCTTTGAAAAACCGCGTCAGCCCCACCGTATAATCCGCCGTCGGCCAGGGTGTGACAATAAATAAGCATATTCACCTTTAATGTAGCTTGATCTTATCTCAGGGTATCTCCTGAAGGCTAGTGTAAACCTTAACGCAAGTTCTCAGTTAGTAACTTAATGCACGAATTTAGAATTAAGCGAAAGTGCGGAAAATAAGCAAAAGTTAGATATTTTACCAAAACGATGTCACGCAAATCGAGGTATGGCAGCTCCAAGAAGTGTGGAAGTAAGTTTGTGAGTTTGGGATGAGCAAGAATGATCAACCGGAGCCTGCTATTTATAGTTTCCCCAAGGCACACATAGCGGACCGTTATGCTAGGACGTAGCGGTCCGCAATGGCCTAGTGTACCCGTCAGCCCAAGATATCACTTCCTGATTGGACCAATCCTCAATTTAGGGCTAGCGTACCGTTATGGAGGAGCATGTCGCTCTGTTATCAAGACACGCGTCAAACATTATGGCTGGGCCATAGGACGTGTCAGCACGATAAATTGTGGCTAACGGACCGTTATACAAGTGGTATCGGTCCGACATCTGATCCTTAGGTCATAGCGGACCGTTTTAAGAGAATGATAGCGGTCCGCTATCTGACAGTAATAAAAAACTTTTATTTTTAATCCTTGAACTTTGGGGACTTGGCATATCCAACCACGTTCAAACATTTCAATTCTTGCAACCCCACCAAGTACTACGGGAATGAAGGAGCCATTGGACTTCTCCAATTGTTCGAAAGCATTGAGGGTACCTTCATCAATGCCGACTATCCCGAGAACCTAAAGGTTCGCGATGCTACTAGTGTCTTTCAGAAGAGGGCACTCACCTGGTGGAACCGGGAAAAGCGTAGCCGTGGTATAGAAGTTGCACTAGCTCTACCTTGGGCTGATGTTAAGACACACATGACTGATGAGTTTTGTCCTCGTAACGAGGTTAAGGAGCTGGAAGCTGAGTTCTGGGATGTCAAGCAGGATAGTGGTGAAAGCCTTGCCTATACCACCCGTTTTCATGAACTTAGTCTTCTTGTACCTCACATGGTCACTCCCCTTTCGAGGTCCATTGAGAAGTACATCAATGGTCTGCCTATGCAAATCCAAGACACTGTCTTGGGTAGCAATCCATCCACACTTGAGGAAGCAATCTGTCTTGCTGCTACATTGGATAACCATGTTAAGGAACGAACCTTGTCTAAGAAGGGTGCAAAGAAAACTGATGTGTGATATTATATATATTAAATTAACCAATTTTTAATTGTAGAAATAGACTCACAACTAAATCCCACGCTTATGGCAAGGGCACTGGTCACGCGTAGTAAAGACAGTAAGCCCGAGTTATCGAACCATGGACACACAAAGCGGCAGCCCTCGATACTAAACCTTTATTAACTCCTAACCGATGTAACACACAAGATGATTTTATTTATTACTTTTAGGACATGCAATCTAGAATAAAACAACTAAATACTGACTCGACTCAAAGAAAGACAAGACACGACAATACTTAGACACACGCAAACACAAAGAAAACAAGACAAGACTCTAAAGAAGGACTAAACCAATGAACTAGAATACGAAACGAAGACCAAATATGAGACAAACACCACCTAGACCAGGAATCCTATTGACTGACTCAACTACTTCCGGATAAACTGACTGTATGACACCGGTTCTAAAGATAGACTGACTTGGGAATCACTAAAACATGCAGGATCTCCTCTCGGACTCACCTACACACCTCAACTATCCGAAGGGTTGGATTAAGCTCACCGCCAAGGAATTGGATTTCCTCTCGGACTCACCAAAACCTAGAATAACACGTACTCGAAAACGGTTTCACCTCTCGGACATAACCACTGTATACTCACAGGCTATCCTAGACAGACCTAAGAGCAAGGAGTAAACTTCCAAAATACTGTTTATGACACGAAACTGCAAATGATAAAAATGACTCAGACAATTCACTCTCATGCAATTGCTACCCAAACCGCTAAACCAAGAGACAATCCGACAAACTTTCTCCTCTCGGACTCAAGATTGGTAAAGTACTGACTTTTATGACCACACAAACCTGCTACAACGATTGGCCTAACCGTCTAGATCACCAACACAAAGTAAATGACCCGAAAACCCAAAATCTTACTTAAAACACACAAAGCATTCAAATAAAACATCAAGTGCAACAAATTCATGCAAGCTTAGTAACAAATCAATACTCAAACACATTCATAACCACTAAATTAGAAGTCTTTATAATAATATTCGTCATACGATCAAATAAAACCCGAAAAAATCAAACCAAGTCAATATTCATACTAATCTAGATAACTATGAGTTTAGCTACTCATGGTACTAAAAAACAATTCACACAATACTGGAAACATGTTTATAATTCAAAATAAATACTGAGAAGAGAGTTAGAACATAAAACCAATGTTTTCAAACTGAAAAGTGTCAATCTTTATCAATCTTGATGATATCCAGCCTCAAATCTTCGATCCTCAGAGCTTCTTGGTCACCTCCAGTTGCACAAAGTCTAACCCCCTCAACAAATGACCGCTCAAATATTTTATAATCGAATTAAGGTTTTTTCACGGAATAGCGGATCTTCTCGTGTCGTGAAGCAATCAACCCGGCCCTTCGCATGCCGCGAAGGCCAAAACAGTCGGGCCCAATTCTGTAAATCTTCGCGTGTCGCGAAGATCTGAGGCTCCTTCATCGCGTACCGCGAAAGAGTATAAATTCCAAATTTTTTTCTTTTGTTTCTCTCTGGCTCCGTTTCTTCAGTATAATTCTTTGGTTTATCAAACAAACCTGCAAAATCAACAATAATCTCATTAAATACCAATTTCTTTAGATATTTGCTGATAAAATCGGGTAAAACGGGTCAAGAACACCCATAGAAACATATGTGTTTTAGAACACATCAAACATTCTCACACTTGAAGTTTTCTTATCCCTAAGCAAAGCCCAAAGCAGTACACCCAACCAAGTAATCACACAAATACAAAAATCCTCAAGCTAAGGTCAGAAATAGGTCCCAAAATCCAACAACAACGAATGACTCCCCAAGTTTTACAACAGTTAGTAGATTTACAATCCAACCAGTCTAGACAGGGTCCTAACTTTTTGAAAAACATGGGCACACCTAATCAAGACTCCATTTCTTTCAAGCTCTAACTGTGCAAAACTCGTACCCCTTAGAAGAGTTCTCTCCACTCGGTTTATTTCTGTGACTAGCAAAAGATGTGCCAGCTCCTATTCTAACTCTTAGACCCACCAATGAAATGTCTAAGTCATATGCTTGAGAATCAATCAAATCTCCAACTGAATGTGATGACAAACACATAGATCAACAAGGTCTTTCTGGGTTGTAATGTCAGGCTAGGGTTCAAGGTATGGATAAGGAATTTTAAGTGGCTAAGGTGAAACCGGTCCAGACTAATAAACTAAAGACAAAAACATGAAAAGATAAAACAAAACTATTCTAAACTGTGAGGATCTCACTTATTCATTGGAATACCATATTTTTGTGATTTTCTCTTTAATTTTCATTTTTTTTAATTTTTTTTACACACTTTCTTTTCTTTATTTTTCTTGCTATTACAAACTGAACAGGCTTAAATAAATCCGGACCAGTGACACGGGGTTAAAAATCACAAGGATGCCAAGGCTAAGGGTTTATTAGGTGGTTTTAGAAATGAAGGGAATCAGGCTCAAGTGGGATAACTGGGGGTTAATGTTCAGGTAGGGATAAACAAAAGAAAATGCTAAACAAAAGAAAAGGCTAAATCCTAATGCCTTAGATCATTTCTGTGTGCTGTCTAAACCTAGGGTCTCAAAATGTATCAAGATAATCAAGTTTTAACCAAAAAAATCATGCAGGTAAACACACATCAAACGAAAAGCAGTGAATATAAATGAATATGAAAAGGCTCAAATCTCACCGAATGTGTGGAATCGGGTTACCGATACAAGTCACAATTATTACCGTCTAGTTTGCTACACTCTCCTAGGCATCCCAAATGAGTTTATTACTGAAAAACCGACTAGTTGAATACACTTAATCCCAAATACTTAGAGAATACCGCATTAGGGAAACGCAAACCCACAACCGACCCGCTTAAAACTCTTGATTTACATCGCACAAAACAGGTCTTTTGTATGCCCGGGTAAAAGTATATTATGTGATGCTCTCGAGACTTGCAAAAACAAACAATATATATATATATATTAAGAAAAACAGAACTAAAAAACTTATATTCAACAATCTCCCCTCCTCACACTTGAAAGACACACTGTCCTCAATTTAAAGCAAGAAACACTAAAAAAAATAACAAGATAAATACAACCAGGAAAGGACTTAGCTGGTAATGTATATGCACTGAAATGCCCAACTTTGTTCTTCCATTTGTGCACCGTATAGCATTTCGGTCACGGCTGCACACCTACTGTCGAGCTACCTTTAGACAAAGATCAGATTAAGATCAACTCCTCCTGAATGGAGATTGAGTACGGACGGAGCGATCAATACCTACAAAATAAAGCTCAAACAAACCCGCAGCATTAAACTGACTCATGTTAAAGACTTAATATAAAATAAAAGACTCGATGGACTCGCTAAGACTCAAGATAGAATGTCGGGGTACTTACCTGATACGTGGAAGACACACCTGATATGTGGCAAGGTGGATCATCGGTCATGAACTGATCTGAGCTTCCCGTGGTAGTGGATGATGGTAGATGATATGATGATGATGGATGAGATGGTAATGGGTGATGGTGTTGAATGGTGGTGGAAAACCCTAGAAAACAAGGAAAAAGGCAAGTCCAAGAAGCGTTCGCGTGTCGCGAAGATTCCCTAGATACTCCTCGCGTACCGCGATGGGGTGGCTTTTAAGCCGGCCAAAATGTTTGGCCCTCTAAAAAAAATTTTCACCCTAATTCCAATAAAAACCTGTCCCACTATAAAAACAACT
This sequence comes from Smallanthus sonchifolius, assembly GCA_023525975.1. Taxonomy (NCBI): domain Eukaryota; kingdom Viridiplantae; phylum Streptophyta; class Magnoliopsida; order Asterales; family Asteraceae; genus Smallanthus; species Smallanthus sonchifolius. The sequence goes on along the minus strand of CM042024.1, from coordinate 94,249,407 downwards.
GTAAAAATACCTGGGACTACATTCCTGATGATTTTCCCCACTGAATCACGCACGAATCCCTGCAAGACACGACACAAACAAAACACAAACACCGAAAACATATGAGAAATACGACTCGGGTTGCCTCGTGGAAGCGCTTGGTTTACCGAGTCCTCAGCCTGACTCATCCTCACACTTAGTTCTGTGGCGGGTCGAGGTGCACCACCTCAATTGAGCGTTCCACAACCGCGCCAGTGATGTGCTTCAATCTATGCCAATTTACTTTGAACTTCGCTCCATTTTCTCCCTCTATCTCTATCGTCCCATAAGGAAAAACCTAAATGACTATGAACGGGCCCGACCGTCGAGATCTCAACTTTCACCGGGAATAACCTCAACCGGGAATTAAACAATAGCACTCGATCTCCTACCTCTAACTCCTTACCAGCTTTTATGTGGAGATCATGCAACTCTTTAGTTCTCAACTTATAATCATATGAACGCGTGTAAGCATGATCTCTCAGCTCCTCTAACTCATGCAATTCGTACATCTGGTTCTCTCCCACCTTGGGCTCATCAAGATTGACGGTGCGAAGGGCCCAATATGCACGATGCTCTAACTCAACTGGAAGATGGCACGCTTTCCCATAAATCAACCTAAACGGTGTGGAACCGATGGGTGTCCTGAATGCTGTGCGGAAAGCCCCGAGTGCATCATCCAGCTTATTTGCCCAATCTTTCCTATTCGATCCAACCGTTTTCTCCAGGATCCGCTTAATCCCACGGTTGCTGACCTCTACCTGCCCACTAGTTTGCGGATAATAAGCCGTTGCATTTCGATGGGTGACCCCATATCTTTGCAAGGTTTTCTCCATCTGCGCATTGCAAAAGTGGGTACCTCTATTGCTAATTAGTGCCTTTGGCACACCAAATCTAGCAAACAACTTCCTCAAGAACCTTACAAGTACTCTCGCATCATTCGTGGGTAGAGCTTCGGCCTCCACCCGCTTAGAAACGTAATCCACCGCGACGAGTATGTACTTATTCCCTCGAGATGAAGGGAAAGGTCCCATAAAGTCAATCCCCAGACATCAAACACCTCTACGATCTGGATGGGGTTCTATGGCATCTCATTCCTAGAAGAGACGTTTCATGTCCTATGGCATGCGTCACATCTCCTAACAAACGCGTGAGCATCCTTAAATATCGTCGGCCAATAGAAACCTGCATCAAACACTGGCTTAGCCGTGTAGCTGGCTCTATTATGACCTCCAGTGGGACCCTCGTGGCATTGCCTCAAAATGCTCTCAACCTCACTCTCGGATACACATCTCCTAATAACCTAATCCGCTCCTACTCTGAATAGACGTGGATCCTTCCTCCCAAATAAAGTGCCGAATATCCGTGAAGAATTTCTTCTTCTGCTGGTGAGTCATGTCCTTTATCAAGGTGCCATCAACAAGGTAGTTCGCAATGTCCGCGAACCAAGGGCAATCATTCTCACTCGTACTCACTCTCATCAAAGTCTCCATGGGGAAACAATCATCAATCTGAACTCCCATGTGCTCATTCTCAGCACTTTCTAATCGTGACAAGTGATCGACTGCCACGTTCTTAGCTCCATTCTTATCCTTAATCTCTATGTCAAACACTTGCAGCAACAGGATCCAATGAATAAGAAGTGTCTTAGCATCCTGCTTGCTGAAGAGATATCTCACTGCTGCGTGGTCTGTGTAAATGATGGTTTTGGACAGCACAAGATAGGACCTGAATTTATCAAATGCAAACATCACGGCCAATAACTCCTTCTCCGTGGTGGTGTAGTGCTCTTGAACATCATTCAAGGTCCGGCTTGCATAGTAAATGGGATGGAAGTGTTTGTCCTTCCGCTGTCCTAAAACCGCCCCTACTGCGAAATCGCTCGCATCGCACATCAACTCGAATGGGAGTGACCAATCCGGGGATACCATGATAGGGGCATCAACCAACTTTTCCTTCAATAACTTAAACGCCCTCAAACACTCATCAGAAAACATGAAGGGCACATCCTTCTCCAACAACTGAGTCATCGGCCTCGCTATCTTGGAGAAATCGTGAATGAATCGCAGGTAGAAGCCGGCGTGGCCAAGAAAACTCCGAATCGCTCATACACATGTCGGCGGTGGAAGTTTAGAGATCGTCTCCACTTTAGCTCTATCTACCTCTATGCCAGCACGTGATATCCTGTGCCCTAGCACTATGCCCTCTCTCACCATAAAGTGGCACTTCTCCCAATTCAGCATCAGATTTGTCTCCTCACATCGTGCCAACATTATCTCTCTAAATTCCTCAAGCAGTGGTCGAAAGAGCTCCCAAAAACTGAGAAATCGTCCATAAAGACCTCCATAAAGTCTTTGACCATGTCATGAAAGATAGCAATCATACAGCACTGGAAGGTAGTTGGAGTGTTGCATAGCCCGAGGGGCATACGGCGGTAAGCAAACGTACCATAAGGGCACGTGAAAGTGGTCTTCTCCTGTTCCTCGGGTGAAATGGGGACCTGGAAATAACCAAAAAAGCCATCGAGAAAGCAATACAACTGCTGCCCCGCCAGGCGCTCTAGCATCTGATCAATGAACGGTAGCGGAAAATGATCCTTCCTAGTTGCGGCGTTCAGCCTCCTGTAATCTATGCTCACTCTCCACCGCGTAACCATCCCCGTCGGTATCAACTCATTCTTCTCATCACCACAACTGTCATTCCCCCTTTCTTGGGGACAACCTGCACCGGACTCACCCATGCGGAGTCTGAAATGGGGTAAATCAACCTTGCATCTGACAACTTCAACACCTCTTTCTTCACAACCTCCTGCATCTTAGGGTTTAGTCTCCACTGCCCTAGCACAACTGGCTTAAAATAATCCTCCATCAAGATCTTATGCGTGCAAAAGGAAGGTTTTATACCCCTGATATCCATTAGCTTCCACGCGATCGCATGCTTATGTGCCTTTAGCACACCAGTCAGTCTCTTCTTCTCATCTCCCGTCCGATCCGCATCAATAATCACGGGAAGCTTACTCTCATCATCCAAGAAAGCACACTCTAAATGAGAAGGTAAATCCTTAAGCTCTAAGGAGGACGGTGGGCTCTCAACATACGGATTCTCTACAGGCTCACTCCTCCCAATCTCCTCGAATCCAGTGGGATCCTGGGCAGCCTCACTCTCTAGGGGACTCGAGCTCTCATCAACGGTTGCTACTGTCATCTCAATCTCGCCGTTTTCTCTAGCCAGGATTTACGTATCAGACGAATCTCCCCCACATATATCACTCAAGAACTTTCCCATATGTGACATGATCGACTCAATGAAGTACAGTGTATCGTCCAAACTGCTCGGATGCTTCATGGACTTATTCAAGTTGAATGTCACCTTCTCATCATTCACACCAAGGGTCAGCTTACCGCTAAAAACATCAATCATCGCGTGCGTGGTAGCTAGGAATGGACGCCCCAAAATAAGAGGGACATGCTCGTCCTCGTCCATATCCAATATGACAAAGTCCATAGGAAAGATGAACTTGTTGACCCTAACCAACATATTCTCAACAAAACCGCGCGGATACTTAATCGATCGGTTGGCAAGCTGAAGACTCATCCACGTCGGCTGCGGTTCTCCTAGGCCTAGCTTCTTAAAAACAGAGTAGGGCATCAGGTTGATGCTAGCACCTAGGTCGGCAAGAGCGTTGCCGACAGATAACCCAGCAATAACACAAGGGATAGTGAAACTCCCTGGATCCTTCATCTTCTGTGGAAGGCTAGGTTCTATTACCGCAGAACTCCATTCATTCATTACCACGGTGGAAAGTGCCTCAAGTTTAGTTTTGTTTGTCATCGTGTCCTTGAGGTACTTTGCATATTTGGGCATACTAGACAGAGCCTCGACAAATGGGATGTTAATGTGTCGCTGTCGTAGCATGTTGAGGAACTTCTGATAGTGATCGTTCTCTTTCTCCCTTCTAAGCCTACCGGGAATTGGAAGTGGGGGCTTATACTCTCTCACAGTCGTCTCAATCGCCTTCCTAGCTGTATCCTCTGGCTGTGTTGTAATTGCCGGCCTTCGCCTCTCTTGCACCTTTCTAGGATCCACCTCCATCTTAATCTCCTCATCGACCGGCTCATCATCATCTACTACCGGTCTCGGAGTCTCAGCACCTCGGCCGCTCCTAGTAGTCACTGCCTTTGCGAACTGCCGTGATTGATCGGGGTTCGTATCTATATTACTAGGCGGACTACCCTCTTTTCTACTTTTCGTCATCTCAGCTATCTCTCCCACATGCCTCTCCAGATTCTGAAATTCCACTCCCTGACTCTGGATCATCGCATCGTGCTCCTTGAATTTCGCAGTATTCTCCTGATATCTCCTCTCACGCTCCAGAAACTGAGCCATCAACTCCTCAAAGCGGTCCTTCTTCTCCCCGCTTCCCTGACCCGAATTCTGGAACAAACTCTTGTTCTGATTACTCCTCCAATTGGAACCAGAGTTGTTTCTCCATCCAAAGTTACCGTAAGAATTACCGTATGAGTTATTATGGTTTTGGTTTCCTAAGTACTGTACATGCTCGTGGGTCGTCTGGCAATCAGCAGTGTGGTGACTTCCCTTACAGATCTCACAGCTCCTATCCGACTTCATCTCAAATCTTTCACTATTTTGGCTAATGCCTCGATCTGTGTTGCTAAGGCTGTATTCTAATCAACATGCATAAGCCCTCTCTGTGAACTCTCAGAATGTGGGCTCTGGTAACTGGTCATAGCAATATCCTCGAATAGGTCAAAGCACTCATCAGGGGTCTTACTCGTCATCATGTTCCCCCTGCAGCTGTATCTAGCTGTCCTCTACTAGCAATGGAGCAAAGATTGTAAAAACTTCTCAATCAAACACCAATCCTCTATACCATGACGCGGGCAATCATTACACAACCCCTTAAATCTCTCCCACGCGTCGTGAAAACTCTCCCCCTACTGCTGCTTAAAAGCATGGATCAAACTCCTGAGGTGAGCAGCCTTAGAAGGGGGTAGTATTTAGCAAGGAATTTGTCCTTCATAGCATTCTAAGTGGTAATGGAACCATTGGGTAAGGAATTAAGCCAAGTGGCGTCTTTATCTGCTAGACTGAATGGGAATAGACGCAACAGTTTTGCATCCTCAGTGACTCCATTAAGGCGGAAAGTGTCGGAGAACCTACTGAATCTAGTGAGATGGGAGCGTGGGTTCTCATGCGAGTTCCCATAGAATTGAACATTAGTGGCGATAGTGCTTATGACATGAGATGGAAACTGCCACGAGTTAGCCTCTACAGTAGGCTGAGTGATGCTAGAACGCACGCCACCGTCGGTCGACTTAGCGTAATCAGAAACGGTCCTTCGTGCTGGTCGGTCGCCCATTTCTTCAGAAGCTGTTTCAACGGTCTCTTCAACAGGCTTCTTTCGGAACAAATGCTCGGGCTCAAGTCGAGCAGAAAACTCAGCAGATCCTGTGGAACGGGTGCGGCGATTATGTTGCATACACTTCAAAAAGAAAAATAAATATAGAAAATAAAGATAGTATACTAACTAAAACAAAATAAAAAAAGAAAATATGATAATATACTAAACAATTAAGTAGCACGAATAGTTAACAAGTAATGGTCAGACCCCCAACTCGGGTCATTCTCGAAGTCGCCTAAAAGTGTCCCCGGCAACGGCGCCAAAAACTTGATGTGTGATATTATATATATTAAATTAACTAAGTTTTAATTGTAGAAATGGACTCACAACTAAATCACACGCATACGGCAAGTGCACCGGTCGCGCGTAGTAAAGACAGTAAGCCCGAGTTATCGAACCGTGGACACAAAAGGCGCGGCCCTCGATACTAAACCTTTATTGACTCCTAACCGATGTAACACACAAGATGATTTTACTTATTACTTTTAGGACATGCAATCTAGAATAAAACAACTAACTACTGACTCGACTCAAAGACAGACAAGACACGACAATACTTAGACACACGCAAACACAAAGAAAACAAGATAGGACTCTAAAGAAGGACTAAACCAACGAACTAGAATACGAAACGAAGACCAAATATGAGACAAACACCACCTAGACCAGGAATCCTATTAACTGACTCAGCTGCTTCAGAATAAACTGACTGTATGACACCGGTTCTAAAGATAGACTGACTCGGGAATCACCAAAACATGCAGGATCTCCTCTCGGACTCACCTACACACCTCAACTATCCTAAGGGTCGGATTAATCTCACCGGCAAGGAAATGGATTTCCTCTCGGACTCACCAAAACCTAGAATACCACGTACTCGAAAACGGTTTCACCTCTCGGTCTCAACCACTGTATACTCATAGGATATCCTAGACAGACATAAGAGCAAGGAGTAAACTTCCAAAATACTATTTATGACACGAAACTACAAATGATAAAAACGACTCGGATAATTCATGCAATTGCTGCTCAAACCGCTAAACCAAGAGACAATCCAACAACCTATCTCCTCTCGGACTCAAGATTGGTAAAGTACTGACTTTTATGACCACACAAACCTGCTACAACGATTGGCCTAACCGTCTAGATCACCAACACAACGTAAATGACCCGAAAACTTGAAATCTTACTTAAAACACACAAAGCATTCAAATAAAACCTCAAGTGCAACAAATTCATGCAAGCTCAGTAACAAATCAATACTCAAACACATTCATAACCACTAAATCAGAAGTCTTTACAATAATATCCGTCACACGATCAAATAAAACCCGAAAACAATCAAACCAAGTCAATATTCATCCTAATATAGATAGCTATGAGTTTAGCTACTCATGATACTCAAAAATAATTCACACAATACTGGAAACATGTTTATAATTCGAAATAAATACTGAGAAGATAAATAGAACACAAAACCAATGTTTTCAAACCGAAAAGTGGCAATCTTTATCACTCTTAATGATATCCAGCCTCAAATCTTCCATCCTTAGAGCTTCTTGGTCGCCTCCAGTTGCACAAAGTCGAACCCCCTCAACAAATGGCCGCTCAAATCTTTTATAATCGAATTAGGGTTTTTTCACGGAATAGCGGATCTGCGCGTGTCGCGAAGCAATCCACCCTGCCCTTCGCGTGCCACGAAGGCCAAAACAGTCGGACCCAATTCTGGAAATCTTCGCGTGTCGTGAAGATATGAGGCTTCTTCTTCTCGTACCGCGAAGAGTATAAATTCCAACTTTTTTTCTTTTGTTTCTCTCCGGTTCCGTTTCTTCAGTATAATTCTTTGGTTTATCATACAAACCTGCAAGATCAACAATAACCTCATTAAGTACCAATTTCTTTAGATATTTGCTGATAAAACCGAGGAAAACGGGCCGAAAACCCACAGAAACATATGTGTTTTAGAACACATAAAAAACCTTTGAGAAAATCACTGCTGAACCCACCAAGGAAGCCAAGGCTGAGTCTTCCTTCAATGGCAAGAAGCGGAAGAGCAAGAACTTTGCTATTATCACTCCTTCAGCACCTCTAGCTCAAGTAGCCCCTAATTCTTACAACCCCAACAAGAAGTCTTATGTGGGAAACCTACCTTTGTGCAACACCTATAAGCTCCGTCATACTGCTAACGTGCCATGTTGTTTATGTACCACTCGTGGACGTTATGGGCATATGGCTAACACCTGCCGTATTCCACAAGTTAACCAAGTCCATTAACCTGTTGTTCCTCCTCCTGCTGCTATTATCCAGGGTCGTGCTTGTTACGAGTGTGGTGACCCTAATCATTTCAAGAACCATTGCCCTACGTTGGTCATTGTGAATCAAGCCAACATGAACCAAGGAAACATGAATCAAGGGAACATGAACCTAGGGAATGTAAGGCCCCTTTCCTGGGTAACCTCACTTGTTGGATTTACTCATAAACATAGTCATAAATACTGAACTTAAATTAAAAACATTCGAGAGTAGTGAAAACAAACATCATTCAAATACATCACATAACAGCGGAAGTCTTAACAATTAAAAAGACAACATTTTCTTAACAATTACGAGTGGGATGTCAGTCGCTTGCCGGGTAACCATCACGCCTTCGTACGACCCTACCTTTCTTTACCTGAAATGTATACTAAAAGTCAGCTAACGCTGGTGAGTTCTAGTTTAAAACGATTAAGTATGAACATTCTATTATTTATAAGTATGCATAATTATATATACATTTATATAAATATGTATTCATAGCTTTTGCTTTTCTTTCATCATTCTTATGTGATTACATAGATATGCATTCACCTTTACTTTCCTTAACATTCATTGGTCGTACACATAAGGGTGATCAACCCGTCTTTTACTGCGTATATCACAAAGACATACGCCCTTAAGCTACCGTCGTAGCCCTTTTACTCGTCCGGTCCTAGAAACCGTCCGCCTTAACTTCCGTCCGGCCAACCTTCGGTCGTCCGTCTTAACCGTCCTACCGTCGTAGTCTGTCATATTCGCCCGTCTGCCCTAAGGAATCCGTTTCCCACTTGAACTAATTATGCAACCGTGCATCGATTTAGGGACTTACTCCACCGTAGTGGCCATTATTTAGTCTACCTTTCTAGACTTTCTTTTCTGGCTGCATAATAGTCAAGTGGTCGTCCGTCTACCGTAGTAGCCGTTAGCTTTGTTTCCGTCCATAATGTATACATACATTCATAACATGCAATATATATATTTATAAAGCAAGACTTCGTTTATTTACGTTATGCCATTCTTTCATTCATTCTTTGTAAACATACGTTTCATTCTTTGTTCATAATTCATTTTCAAATATATATATAAATATACCTTAGTATCTCACGTATGATCACATTGGCATTCATGTCATTTATTCATTTAGTGTATACACTTCAGCCCCAAAACATTTAAAATAATTTGCACATAACATAGAAGGGGGCACATAGAACTCACCCGTTGAGCTAGTCTCGTCCTATCCCAACCGCGGTCCAGTGAGCACCACACACGATCTGGATTGATTAATTACATATACATCAGACCTAATTTAAATTACACACTTTTACTTCAGCTGAACTAGGCGAACTTAAGGTTAAGTTCGCTGCCTAATGTCTAGGCGAACTTGTCCTAAGTTCGCCTGACTTAACCAAGCGAACTTAACCAAGCGAACTTAATCAAATGAACTTAATCAAGCGAACATAATCAAGCGAACAAAATCAGGCGAACGTGCTAAGTTTGCCTCTTGATGGCCATAAGCGAACTTGCCAGGCGAACTTGTCAAGCGAACTTGATAAGTTCGCCTCAACCTTTCCAGTTCGCCTGTCGAACAGTCATCTTCTCCAAAAATTCCAAAATTCTTGCATGCTAATCTGATCATGCCAATCTTACAACTTTCTTTGTTCAAAACGTGCGGTTTTCATTCTAGATGCTAGCCCTAAGCTTATTTTCAAGTTTCATCCATAAAAACGTCTCCTATTTAGCTAAAACCTGGAAAAAAAAACCAAAAAGAACAAAAACTCAGTTTAGGGTCGAATCGTTACCTGGATTGGAATTCTGATTGGGAGGGTTTGCTCACGAGCTCAGTAGTAACGTGCTCCTTCAATTTCGGGTCGATCCGTCACTTTCTCTCTCTAGGCCCGAGCTCTCCTTTCTCTCTCTAGATTGCAAGTTGTGGTGGAAATGAGAGTTCTAGTGCTGTCTTGACCCTTATATGTCTGGGCTTCGCTCGGCCCGTTGGAGCCGAGCCCAAGCCCATCCATTTTTTCCTTTCATTTTTGACGATTACATCTCTATCGCGTTATTATTTACTTATTTACTATTTTTTGGATGTTACAAGTCTACCCTCCTTAAAGAGGTTTCGTCCTCGAAAATGTTTATACGTTAAACAATTGAGGGTATAGTCCCCTCATCTCTTCTTCTTTTTCCCATGTTGCTTCTAACCTTTTTCTGTGCTTCCATTGTACTTTAACTAAAGGAATCGACTTATTGCCTAGTCGTTTCTCATCTCGGTCAAGAATGGCTATCGGTTCCTCTACATAATTTAGACTGCTATCCACTTCGATCTCTTCGTAAGGTATGTGAGCTGTGTCGTCAGCTAGGCACTTGCGTAGGTGCGACACGTGGAACGTAGGGTGTGTTCTAGTAAGCTCAACGGGTAGGTCAAGTCTGTAAGCAACTTGACCCACTCTCGCTAAAATCTTGAAAGGTCCGACAAACCTTGGGCTTAGTTTGCCACATTTTCTGAATCGGATGATTCCCTTTCATGGTGATACCTTTAACAGTACCATGTCCCCTACTTGAAACTCTAAATCTCTTCTTCTCTTATCCGCGTATGATTTTTGTCTGTCTTTTGCGGCTTTCATTCGAGCCTAGATTTGATCAAATTTCTCGAAAGTAGCTTTGACCACTTCGAGACTTGCAAAATCCTTCTGTCCAATTTCCCACCAACAAACCGGAGTCCTGCATCTCCTTCCATACAACATTTCGAATGGCGGCATGCCAATAGTTGAGTGATAACTGTTGTTATATGAAAATTCTGCCAATGGTAGGTGGTTGTCCCCACTCCCTTCGAAGTCAATTATACAGGCCCAGAGCATGTCCTCCAAGGTCTAAATGGTCCTTTCCGATTGACCATCGGTTTGAGGGTGGTAAGCTGTGCTGATGTTCAGTCTAATGCCCATCGCTTCATTGAATTTCTTCCAAAACCTTGACATGAATCTAGTATCCCTGTCAGACACAATCGACAGCGGCATACCATGTCTGCTTACAATTTCCTTGATAAATATTTCTGCTAGTTTTTCTGAGGAAGAAGTCTCACGTACTGGCAAGAAGTGAGCACTCTTTGTCAAGCGGTCGACGATCACCCAAATGGTATCATTGCCTTTAGCTGTTCGCGATAGCTTGGTAATGAAGTCCATCGTGATCTCCTCCCACTTCCATTCCGGTATTGGTAAAGGTTGCATTTTACCGCATGGTTTCTTGTGCTCGGCCTTAACTAATGAACATGTTAAGCACATGTTCACGTACTCAGTCACATCATTCTTCATGCCAGGCGACCAGTACTCTTTCTTCAAGTCTTGATACATTTTGTTTGTCCCGGGGTGGATAGAATAGTGAGATTTATGGGCCTCATCGAGTATTTTGCCTCTGCCAATCTTAGGTATCCACATCCGGCCAAACCTAGTTCATACACCGTATGCATTTGCATCCAAATTCCTTTGTTGCCCTACTATTCTTTCATGTTTTATATTTCTTTCTAATAGTGCTTCATCTTGTGCCTTTGATATTTCACTCATCAAATCTGGCGTTATAATCAGCTGACACGCTTTGATTCGGATAGGTTCCGATTCTTCCTTTCTGCTTAAAGCGTCAGCCACTACGTTTGCCTTGCCTGGATGGTACAATATCTCATAATCATAGTCTTTCAGTAGCTCTAACCACCTCCTTTGTCTCATGTTTAATTCCTTTTGTTCGAAAAAGTACTTTAGGCTTTTGTGATCAGAGTAAATGGTGCATTTAACTCCATACAGACAGTGCCTCCATATTTTTAACACGAAAACTACTGCCGCTAACTCTAGATCGTGAGTTGGGTAGTCAACCTCGTGAATCTTTAGCTGCCGCAAGGCATAAGCAATTACCTTCCCTCGTTGCATAAGTACGCACCCTAAACCTTGCCCCAAAGCGTCAGAGTAGACTACCAAGTCTTCATTTCCCTCAGGTAGTGTCAAGACTGGAGCTTGGGTTAATCGTGTCTTAAGTTCCTCAAACGCGTTGTTTTGGGTTGGACCCCATTCATATTTTACTTCCTTACGTGTTAGCTTTTTCAGCGGCGAGGTTATTCTCGAGAAATCCTGAATGAGTCTCCGATAGTATCCTGCCAATCCCAGAAAACTTCGTATCTCTGTCGGTGTCCTTGGGACGTTTCATTCCTTTACTGTCTTGATCTTTGCAGGATCTACCATGATGCCGTGTGGGTTTATCACATGACCTAGGAATTGGACTTCCCTAAGCCAGAACGCGCATTTGGAGAATTTTGCGTACAACCTTTCCTGCTTTAGCACCTCCAGAACCTCTCTTAGGTGGCAGTGGTGATCACCCTCACTTTTCGAATATACTAGTATGTCGTCTATAAAAACTATCACTGATCGATCCAACATGCGTCGACATACTCTATTCATCAGATCCATGAATGCTGCTGGTGCGTTGGTCAATTCGAAGGACATCACGAGAAACTCATAATGCCCATAACGCGTGCGAAACGCGGTCTTTGGTACATCTTCTTCTCTTACTTTCAACTGATGGTAACCCGACCTAAGATCGATCTTTGAGAACCAACTCGCACCTTGCAGTTGATCAAAAAGTCATCTATTCTAGGCAGTGGGTATTTGTTCTTTATTGTCCTCTTGTTCAATTCACGGTAGTCAATGCACATGCGCATGCTGCCGTCCTTCTTCTTAACAAATAGTACCGGAGCGCCCCATGGTGAAATGCTCGGTCTGACAAATCCTTTTTCTATTAATTCCTCTAGTTGAGACATCAATTCTTTCATTTCTGATGGAGCTAATCGGTAGGGGGCTTTGGCAATGGGCTCAGCTCCTGGCAGTAAGTCAATCTGAAATTCTATTTCCCGATCGGGTGGCAACCCAGGTATATCCTCGGGGAATACATCCGGAAAGTTGCACACCACGGGTACATTCTTGAGTTCATTCGTTTTCATTCTATCGTCAATAACATATGCCAGATAAGCTTCGCAACTGCGCCTCATGTAACTTTTGGCCTTGATCATCGAGATGACGTTCGGCATCGTGCAATTCCAATCCACATAAACCGTAACTGGATTGCCGCTAGGAGCTTTGAGGTGTATCCTCTTACGTTTACATATGGTTTGAGCTTCGTTGGCAGCTAGCCAATCCATACCCATTACTATATCGAATCCTCCTAAGGTGAGAAGGAATAATCTAGAAGGAAACTTATGGCCCTCCATTTCTATGATGCAATCCTCTGTTACTTGGAATACTGTCGAATTTTTACCAATGGCAGTTTGTACGCTAAAGGCCTTTTACTAGCACCAGAGTTAAATAAAATAGCAGCATGTTCATCATTTACTAGAAACGTACCTGACACGACATCAAGGTTTCCTCTTGCTTCTTCCTCAGTTAAGGCATAGGTCCGAGTCCTTGCCTTTTGCTGTTCCTGTTCTCTCTCTTTTCCCGAACCAGATTGGCCGGCCTTCCTGCAGTTCTTTGTCAGATGTCCAAACAATCCACATACTTGACACTTGACGTTTCTTACGCATTCTCGGGAGAAGTGCCCCGGCTTCCCGCACTTATAGCATGTGGTGGTACCGATTCGACACTCGCCAAGATGTTGCCTCCCACATTTCTTGCACGTTTCATATTCATCCGACCTTGGTTTCTTAATTCCAGTTGCTACATTCCCTTTTTCGGTGCCTCTAGATGGGTTCTCTCACTTTCTCTTTTGTGTCTCAGTTGCTGGGTCCTCATTGGCATAATCGTCGTAGACGATTCCGCTTAGATTCACCATTGACTCGAAGGTCGAGGGTAGGTTAGCTTTCACATGGACACGGACCCTTTGAGGTAGGCCCTTCACATAGTACTTAATCATTAGTTCTTCTGTCTCCACCAGGTGAGGTATCAGTTGAGCGAGCTCATTGAACCTAGAAGTATACTGGCGGTGCGTCTTGCTGCCAGCCTTGAAATTTAAGAATTCATTTTCCACTCGATCAATTTCGTTCTGGGGACAGAACTTTTGGATTATCAGCTTCTTCAGGTCTTCCCATGTCATTCTGGCAAGGGCGTTTGGCGACTTTGTCCTCTGAATGTTCCTCCACCAACTTAGTGTCTCATTGGTGAAAGAATGAGCAACATACTTAACAGCCTGGTCCGGTCGACACTGACTGATGTTGACTACAGCGTTCATCCTTTCAATCCACTCGAACGTAGCCACTGAATCCTTGTTCCATCAAACTTGGGTGGGTCTCCGTCCTTGAAACCTTTGTAAGTACACCCACGGTTGCTTGATTCTACCTTCACTTCATCCCCATCACTATCATACACTTTCTCTTCATGGTCTCCCTCATCCTCCTCTCTACTTTTCCTTAGTGCCTCGGATAGTAGGTCAGGCAATACTTTCTTCAGAGTAAGTACAACTTCACAGGCAATAGCATCCTTGACCTCGGGTTCCAACTGTAGAGGCCCTTGATTGTCGTCCCCAGTTGGGGTCACATCTGTTTCGTGCACACTCTCAGTGTGTTCTGCGTGCACACTCTCTTCTTCTTCATGTCTTTGATTCAATGGAGGTCTACCTACTCGGCCAGTGCGACCGCCTCGGCTTCCTGTTCTTCCTCCTCCAGCCATAGTTCCTAGTTTCCTGATAGTTATATAGGGAATACATCAATGCCTTTCCTTCAGATCGTAGTTTTAGAACAATACGAGCAAGGTAAATTTTTAATTACAGTGACCGGTTTGTGATTACTAATTTACATTGCTTTTCGGGTTCAAAACTCTTCAAATCGGATGTGTCAATGACATCTATTTGTTCTAAGTTAAGGTATATATTCTTATCCAAGTGCATTAAATTTAGTACTTACTTACCGTGCTGGGTTGGTTACCCAAACTGACATCCGTGCGTTGGTCCCATAATCAGTTTGAGTCCAGACATTTAGGGATGTCTGAATCTCTCAAACTATTGCTCTGATACCAACTTGTAAGGCCCTTTTCCCGGGTAACCTCACTTGTTGGATTAACTCATAAACATAGTCATAAATACTGAACTTAAATTAAAAACATTCCAGAGTAGTGAAAACAAACATAATTCAAATACATAACATAACAGCGTAAGTAGTAACAATTAAAAAGACAACATTTTCTTAACAATTACGAGTGGGATGTCAGTCGCTTGCCAGGTAACCATCACGCCTTCGCACGACCCTTCCTTTCTTTACCTGAAATGTATACGAAAAGTCAGCTAACGCTGGTGAGTTCTAGTTTAAAACGATTAAGTATGAACATTCTTTTCTTTATAAGTATGCATAATTATATATACATTTATATAAATATGTATTCATAGCTTTTGCTTTTCTTTCATCATTCTTATGTGATTACATAGATATGCATTCACCTTTACTTTCCTTAACATTCATTGGTCGTACACATAAGGGTGATCAACCCGTCTTTTACTGCGTATATCACAAAGACATACGCCCTTAAGCTACCGTCGTAGCCCTTTTACTCATCCGGTCCTAGAAATCGTCCGCCTTAACTTCCGTCCGGCCAACCTTCGGCCGTCCGTCTTAACCTTCCTACCGTCGTAGTCCGTCATATTCGCCCGTCTGCCCTAAGGCATCCGTTTCCCACTTGAACTAATTATGCAACCGTGCATCGATTTAGGGACTTACTCCACCGTAGTGGCCATTATTTAGTCTACCTTTCTAGACTTTCTTTTCTGGCTGCATAATAGTGAAGTGGTCGTCCGTCTACCGTAATAGCCGTTAGCTTAGTTTCCGTCCATAACGTATACATACATTCATAACATGCAATATATATATTTATAAAGCAAGACTTCGTTTATATACGTTATGCCATTCTTTCATTCATTCTTTGTAAACATACGTTTCATTCTTTGTTCATAATTCATTTTCATATATATATAAATATACCTTAGTATCTCACGTATGATCACATTGGCATTCATGTCATTTATTCATTTAGTGTATACCCTTCAGCCCCAAAACATTTAAAATAATTTGCACATAGAACTCACCTGTTGAGATAGTCTCGTCCTGTCCCAACCGCGGTCTAGTGAGCGCCACACACGATCTGGATTGATTAATTACATATACATCAGACCTAATTTAAATTACACACTTTTACTTTAGCTGAACTAGGCGAACTTAAGGTTAAGTTCGCTGCCTAATGTCTAGGCGAACATATAGGCGAACTTGTCCTAAGTTCGCCTGACTTGACCAAGCGAACTTAACCAAGCGAACTTAATCAAGCGAACTTAATCAGGCGAACATAATCAGGCGAACGTGCTAAGTTCGCCTCTTGATGGCCATAAGCGAACTTGTCAAGCGAACTTGATAAGTTCGCCTCAACCTTGCCAGGCGAAGTTCGCCTGTCGAACAGTCATCTTCTCCAAAAAGTCCAAAATTCTTGCATGCTAATCTGATCATGTCAATCTTACAACTTTCTTTGTTCAAAACGTGCGGTTTTCATTATAGATGCTAGCCCTAAGCTTATTTTCAAGTTTCATCTATAAAAACGTCTCTATTTAGCTAAAACCCGAAAAAAACCCAAAACGAACAAAAACTCAATTTAGGGTCGAATCGTTACCTGGATTGGAATTCTGATTGGGAGGGTTTGCTCACGAGCTCCGCAGTAACGTGCTCCTTCAATTTTGGGTCGATCCGTCACTTTCTCTCTCTAGGCCTGAGCTCTCCTTTCTCTCTCTAGATTGCAAGTTGTGGTGGAAATGAGAGTTCTAGTGCTGTCTTGACCCTTATATACATGGGCTTCGCTCGGCCCGTTGGAGCCGAGCCCAAGCCCATCCATTTTTTCTTTCATTTTTGACGATTACATCTCTATCGCGTTATTATTTACTTATTTACTATTTTTGGGATGTTACAGGGAATGTGATCCAGGGGAATGCAAACCCCGTAGCTCGTGGACGTGCCTTCAATGTTAATGTCAATTAGGGTCAAGCAAACAACGACGTGGTGAACGGTATGTACCTAATTAATCAACAATATGCTTCTATCCTATTTGATACCGGTTCCGTTAGGAGTTTCGTCTCCTTTGAATTTGAACCACAACTTGCTATGAGTCGAACTAAGTTAGACAAATCCTTTGATATATTAGTAGCGGATGGATATTCTGTTACATGTGATACCATCATTAGAGATTGTACCCTAAACTTGAACAACCATTATTTCTCAATAAATCCTATACCTATGGCTCTCGGAGGTTTCGACATCATAGTAGGCATGGATTGGCTAACCAAGCATTATGCCGAAGTCGTCTGCTTTGACAAATATATTCGTATCCCTCTTGACTCGGGTAGCATTTTGAATGTCTATGGTGAGAAGCCGTCTAAAGGACTCAAGCTTATGTCTTGTACTACCGCGCAGAAGTACATACGAAAGAAGTGTGTGGCCTTCTTGGCGCACATTGTGGAGTGGAAAGACAAGGCAAAAAACCTTCAAGATATTCCTATGATCAAAGACTTTCTGGAAGTTTTTCCCAAAAATTTACCCGGTCTTCCTCCCGCACATCAAGTTAAATTCCGTATCGACCTAGTGCTAGGAGCAAACCCTGTGGCTAAGTCACCCTATCGTCTTGCACCATCAGAGATGCAAGAACTTTCAAGCCAGCTTCGAGAACTTTCTAACAAAGGATTTATACATCCCAGTGTTTCTCCTTGGAGAGCACCCATGTTATTTGTCAAGAAGAATGATGGTTCTTTCCGGATGTGTATCGACTACCGAGAACTTAACAAGATTATTGTGAAGAACCATTATCCACTTCCGAGGATTGATGATTTTTTGATCAACTTCAAGACTCGACTTATTTTTCAAAATTTGATCTTCGTTCTAGTTATCACCATTTACGAGTCCTTGAATCCGATATCCCAAAAACAGCCTTTCAAGTCTCGAACCTGAAGAAATGCTTGGCCGACGAAAATATTCACATACCTCTAGATGAGGTTCACATTGATGAGTCAATGCACTTTGTGGAACCCGTGGAGATTATGGATCAGGAAGTTAAGCAACTCAAACGAAGTCGTATCCCAATCGTTAAGGTTCGGTGGGAATCCAAACGTGGCCAAAAGTTTACTTAGGAACGTGAGGATCAAATGAAGGCTAACGACCCACATCTTTTTTCTGGACCTTCCTCCTAATCAATTTTGGGATGAAATTTCCTAAAGCAGGGGAGACTGTAATCCCCAGGAATTTTCGGCCTTTATTTTAACTATTCCGGCACATGTAATTTCATTATTATATGACTTACATCTTTCCATTTCAATAAAAGCTATCCTATTTATCTATTTCATTACATGAGCTTACATACATACATTAGACACAATTGTTTCATTTAAAAATCATCAAATATTTATATAAGGGATTATGTAAATAATTGTTTAATTTTCAATGAAATAAATATATATATGCTCGGTTATTTATAAGCCTATATATATATATAACTTATAAAAACTAAATTATAAATTCTATAAAAATTAGGGTTTATAAAAATCTATATTTTTTATTTTCAAAGAAAATATTTTTTTAATAGAAATAAAACTATTTCTATATTACAAATCATATTTTTATGTTATAACATTTAAATATAATATAAAGATTTACTAGATTTTATAAAAATTTATAAAACTTAATAATTCAATATTTTATAAAATTTCGGGGTTGATTGTGAAATTTCTGAAACTCTATTTCCAATTAAAACCAAGGTTTGCGCATAAAATGTTAAACTTGAAACTTGAGGGACCTGTTGTGCCAATTCCGGAAACACCTCCTCCCCCATTTCAATCCTGGATTCGAGTCTTGCACGGACTGGTTTTCGAACCTTTTATCTCGAACTCGTTCCTGAGATATTTTCGTACAAAATTATCAACGACTTTACGTTCAGGACATCTAAACGATTCATCTTTCGAGTTTAATTGAACTATTATGAGCATTTCAATGGTTAACTCGTAACTGAAACCCCATTGAAACTCATTTAATCGATCGGTTCATTCTTTCACGAATTGTGTATAAATATGCACTCACAATCATGGAAGACACTCATTACAAACACCCAATGCCCTCAATTGCATCGCATATCATCCCTGGAACACGAATTGTAGCCGGCGAAGCTCGAACCTGTTCGCCCGGTTGATCTCACCGTATACGCAACCATTTTAGGTAATTTAGGTACCAATGTACTCGTATCAGTCTCACGAACGAAAGCCCTATGATTTGGGTTCCACTCGTCTGTGTAATCGGGTCAATTGGGGACCTAGGGTTTGCAGATTTCAATTGGGGAAGAAGATGACTTGGGATTGTTCTATTTAGTTTAAGCGCATCAGGTTAAGACCAAGGCGTAAGCCCTAGTCTGATGGTTAAGTGCGTGTGTTCGTGTGTAGCCGGGCTCGACGCGGGTTTGAGTCCCGGTGGCTGGTTTTTGACATTTATTTCCTTTTTAAGTTTTTAAATGCTTAAACTAATGTTTTAAAATTTTAATTAAATTTTTATAAAATTAATAAATATATTCTGTAATCTTTATAAAAAAGAATATATAGAATAATGTTTTAGCTATTATATTAGAAACACATTATAAACATTATAAACTCTTAAATAAACAATATAAATGAGTTAATTAAACAAATCTAATTATGTTGTTTTAGTAATAAAATAATAATGCTTATTAAACCAATTTTAACTATTTGTTTAAGTATTATCAATACATATTTTTTTAAAACACATCAGTAATTTTTTTAGCAAGAATAATTATTTAAAACACTTTAAAATTTCTAATTATTTTAGATAAATGGTTATACAAAATTCAATCAATTTCATTTAACATTTATATCTAATTAATATCTCTTTTATTATTTATTTAAATAAAAGAGATTATTTAATAGTTTAATTAATTATTTTATTATTTAAAAATTTTCCATTCCATAATTTATTTATTAATTATTTTTAGAATAATTATATGAATAAATCCAAACATATTAATATTTAAACTTTTATCTATAATTTATTTACTAAATTATTTTAGAATAATTACATAAATAAATTTAAGCATATTTACTATATAATTAATTAGAAATTTTAATTGATTGTAATTAATTTTATAAACTATTTTTATTATTTCAATATTAGTCATGAACTTATATTTTCCTACAAAATATATAAAATCCCACATCCAATCCCAAACCCTATGAAACCCTAAAATCTTAGAGTTTCCTTATTTCCATAATACATACATTGAGTTGGAATACAATCATCCATGTAGGTTGATTGTGAGAAATCCTCACGAGGCCTACCCATCATTAACAATTCCTATCATTTCTAGCTTCATTACACTTGAGTTTCATAGCCCTCTTTTACCTTACTTTTGTTTACAAATACTCGGGTTGGAACATGTTTACATTACTATACATACACAATTCAATACCTATGTTCTTATGCAAATGTCTTTGTGCTTCATGTCTTAAACTACTTAGCGACCATACGTGTGTTCATGTTTAGTACAATCATTAACTTGCGCGGCAGGCCTAAGATAGTACCTAACATGATCATTTATATGTGAATCTGATTCATTACATAACATAAACCTTGGCGGGTTTGTGTTTACATTTTGGTACTTCACGCAATCTGGGGGATTGTGCATACATATTAACATGGCTTGATTGTACGCTTTGGGACCTTGTATGTTTTCACATTTATGCCTTAGATTTGATTTGAACATATTGAATTGTAAACCTTTCTCAAACTTTTGTTGGTGTCAAAACCTATGTTACTCACCAACTACTTGTAGTTGACATTTACTTACATGTTTCAGGTGCACCTGTTTGAGGACCATGCTTGATCACATAGGGCTATGGACCTAGCAATAATAAATCTAAATTTTGTTATGTTATGAACTATATGTTTTAATTTCCCTTTGTAACGAATATTTAATTTTGATGATTAATTATAGTAATGCATTTAATAGTCAATCATGTGCTTATGAAGAACCGCGTCAGCCCCGGCGTATAATCCGTCGCAGGCCGGGGTGTGACACAAGACGCCTTATGAGATATGGCATGGGGAGAAACCCAAAGTGTCCTACCTTAGGGTTTGGGGATGTAACACATATGTTACAAGTGAATCTACGGACAAGCTAAATCCCTGTGGCGATAAAGTTGTTTTCGTCGAATACCCTAAAACAATCGGTTACTATTTCTACAATCCTGCTGAAAATCGAGTTTTCATTAAACGCAGAGCTACCTTCTTGGAGAAGGAACTTCTTGCACGAGGGATTGGAAAGAACCGTGTGGATATGGATGAGATCCGAGAACCACAAGTAACCAAACCTCAAACTAAATCTGTCATTCAGCATGAGACTGTTGAAACTGAATCTAGAAATGTTCAAGATTCAACTTTAACACAAGATGTTCGAAGAAGTGCTAGGGATCGTCATGAACCCGACCGGTATATTGGGATTCACCAGATTGACGACATCCTGATAGTTGATCAGGTTGAGCCCACTAGTTACAAATCTATAATCTTAGATTCTGAATTTAAGAAATGGCTTGAAGCCATTGATGCTGAAATCCAATCCATGTACGACAACCATGTATGGGACTTGGTTAACCTTCCTCCTGAAAGTCGGATCGTAGGAAGCAAGTGGATTTTCAAGAAGGAAATCGACATGGATGGGAATGTGCAAACCTTCAAAGCAAGGCTGGTAGTGAAAGGCTTTACTCAGACTCAAGGAATTGATTATGATGAAACCTTCTCGCCAGTAGCCATGCTTAAGTCGATTAGGATCTTGCTTGCTATTTTCGCGTATTATGACTACGAGATATGGCAAATGGATGTCAAAACAGCGTTCCTAAACGGGCATCTTACTAAAGATGTCTATATGGTTCATCCGGAAGGTTTTAAAGATCCAGAGAATCCTAATAAGGTATGCAAGTTAAATAAATCCATTTATGGGTTAAAACAGGCATCTAGAAGCTAGAATCTTCGCTTTGCCCAGAAAATCAAAGACTTTGATTTTGTCAAGACCGAAGATGAAATGTCTGTCTACAAGAAGGCAAGTGGGAGCCATGTTACTTTTCTGATCCTGTATGTAGATGAAATACTGCTCATTGGAAACCATATCCCTATGCTACAAGACGTAAAGTCATGGCTAGGTAAATGTTTCACAATGAAAGATCTTGGTCATGCTACTTATATTCTAGGAATAAAGATCTATAGAGATAGATCAAATCGGCTTATAGGTTTAAGTCAAACTACATACATGGATAAGGTCATTCGACGCTTTTTCATACAAGACTCTAAGAGAGGGTCTTTGCCTATGGCACATAGAACCGTACCGAATAACAAACAGTGCCCTCAGTCTGACGAGGAAAAGAAGAAAATGGAAAAGGTTCCATATGCTTCTGCAATTGGTTCCATCATGTATGCCATGCTATGTACTAGACCTGACATATCATACGCTTTAAGCATGACAAGCAGATATTAACAGAATCCTGGTGAGAGTCACTGGATAGCTGTGAAGAACATCCTTAAGTACTTGAGAAGAACTAAGGACATGTTCTTGATATATGGAGGACTGGAAGAAGAAGTAGATGTTAAATGTTACACTGATGCTAGCTTCCAGACTAATCTAGATGATTCTCGATCACAGACGGGAATTGTATTTGTTCTGAACGGTGGTGCGATCACTTGGAAGAGTAATAAGCAAAGTGTCATTGCTCAATCCACCACCGAATCAAGATACATTACCGCTTCAGAAGCTGCAAAGGAGGCTGCTTGGATGAAGAAGTTCATTATTGATCTCGGAGTAACGCCTAGCATTCGGAAACCAATCAAGATACTGTGATACAATAATGGTGCCATTGCTCAAGCTAAGGAACCACGGTCACACCACAGCACGAAGCACATACTCAGAAGATTTCACTATATCAGGGATATATTAGAACGGGGAGACATCGTGTTAAACAAATTTCACACAGATTAGAATCTAGTCGACCCGTTCACTAAGCCTGTGCCTCATTCTAAACATGAGGAGCATGCTGATAAGATAGGCCTTAGATTTGCTAAACAGTGGGTTTGATCTGTATTTAGTATTTGGTGTTTTCGATTAATACAGTTGCATTAACTTTTATATTTGGTTTAATGGTTAAATGCATTATAAATAGATGTTACTGTGTTCAATAGTTTATACGTTTTAGAAATCCTTGAATATTATATTCTAAATGTCCGTAGTCGATCAAATTCATGGGAATCAATCTGAACGTAAGACTACTGTGAATCGGTTGGTTGGTTCATTATGAATGAAAGTCTAAGTAGTTGGATATCATGTTCACAGATAATTATTAGAAAATAATTATTGGACGTAACTCTCTTCAAAACTATCTTCATGGATCAATGTCTTGAGTTGTTTTGAATATGGTAAGATCTATTGATCCTCGACCCAAGGAACATACTAGAACTAACTCAAACTAAAGTTTGTTCTTTGATCTTATCTAACGTTGTACTTTAACATGCAGTAATAAGGATATGATCAGGAGTAATCTGAAGTTTAGTGGGAGTTGTACGTGGCCAAAGGAATTCTATTCTTCTTTAATTAGGAGTTGGACATTCTGGCGCCCTCGTTGATTCAAGCAGGTGCAAAACGCATGGCCATGCTCAAACTAAAGAGTAGTTTGTTTTAAAGACCACATTGAATTGGAGAACCGGAACAAGAATAGTTGAACCACATATAAGAAGTGAATTATATCCATGTCTCATGTTCAACGGATGCCCTAAACAGAAAGGATACAGAGATATGCTTACTAGGACTGTTAGACTTGATAAAGTAAAGGTTACTTGTACACAAGGAAATGGTTTGACGATTGTAATACGTCATACCTTGCTAGGGGCAGTGAGATGCAGCTAGGCTTCCACCACTGTCTACGTTGAACCGATTAATTGATAAATCGTCCAAGTGGGAGATTGTTGGATATATAATGCCCGGTCGTCGATTAAGTCAACGTTACTAATGAGGTACGATCCAAAGAGTTACACTTTGGGCAACGAGCATATACATAATATTTAATTGTTAAATATTATAGTTCACGAAACACAGATTAAATAAACGGTGGATTAATATTTAGAGAAATATTTATCGGTGATTGAGATAATTAATTATTTAGTGAAATAATTATTTACGGGGAGTTAATGTTTAAATGTTAAACATTTAATGAATGTATTTTTCTGGTTATTTATAATTAGTAAAATACAGGGTTTTATAATTAATAGTTAATTATCTATTGGGTGTTAACTGTTAATACCACAGGTTTATAAATATAACCTTAACTGAGACCCTAAAACAAGTTCTTAGCCACCAAGGGTTTTCAAAAACCCTCCATCTCCCTCTCTCGGTTTCGATCGACGGCATCACCACCGCCGTGAAGCCGGCCACCACCGCCGCAAGCCGCCGTCGCACGCCACCGTCGTGACCGGTTCCCCTCTGCGCAACTCGTGTGACGTTTTGTTGCAGGTTTCGTGTACGCGTCATCTAGCGTGACGCTCGTTGTACCAAAGTGTTCTACTTTGGTTATCGTCGAAGGTATAATCTTTGAACACCCTATGGTTCAGATTTATTTATATTGTTTATACGCGTGTAATTGGATCGCTGTCCGGAATCCAGATCTGATCTGTTTTTAGTACTATGTATCGCTTCCGCTAAATATATCTGATTTATTTATTTAAAAGTTTTAAATAATTATTGTTTTTAAAAGTTAAAAACTAATACTAGCTTCCCAACATATGCGAGGTGACTATCCGGCTATAACAATTATACTCGAGGCGGTCGCATCACAAGATCTATGGTTTTGGCATGCTTTCTTTGGAGTTGCATGTTCAAACAACGACATAAATGGGCTTAACCAATCCCCACTATTCAACACCATGGTTAACGGAACCGCACAGTTCTTTTGATCTTAGAGGCTATGCAGTCTATGTCGGTGATATATCGGTGATATATCGGTTATCGGTCATATGCAAAAATATCGTTGCAAAATATCGGTCCCGATATTATCGGTGATATTTACCGAGATATCGCCAAGATTTTGATTCCATAATATCGGTTGTCTCACCGAGTTTCTCGGTTTACTAATCTTGGCCCATTTTTTTAACATTTTTCTGCACCAAAGCTCATTCCCCTTTAAAAATGTTGGCTCAATGCCTTGTATCCATAACCAAAACCATCGAAGTAAATGCCCAAACTCCCTAATACACCCACGTTCGTACTTCGCACACCTGCTAGATCATGTTTCTAATATAAAATATTGACACATTTTTAGTTTTGACTTTTGATTTGACTATTAATATTAATATATGTATATATATATATATAAGTTTATGCAGGATATTAAAATTACCGATATCCCTCTGCGAGAACTGATATCTCAAATATCGGTCCTTGTCCGATAATTGATATTTTTCCGCATTAACTACATAGCTTAGAGGTACAAGATACAAGCACGGGTATTTCCTCGTTGATGGTATTTATCTCAATGGTACTTTTGTGAAATCGTTTTCATGGCCGGAAGATGAAGCTAGAAAATATTTCAAATGCCGACAAGAATCGACGAGAAAAGATATTAAACGTGCTTATGGTGTACTAAAACAAAAATCTCATTTAGTGAAAAACTCGACATGTGCATGAAAGCTCGAAAGAATAAGGCGTGTACTGTACAATTGCATCATCCTACATAACATGATCATTGAGGATGATGGTCGGGCAATTTACGAGTTCAACGAAGAAGAATTTGAAGCGACAATTGGATTAGAAGATGTTAGCGAGGCCCAACAAAGTGTAAACGAACAATAAAAACGCAACCGTTAGATACACAACAATCTTCGTCAGGATTTGATTCTTCATCTCGACTCGGGCAACAATTAAAGTCTAGTTTTATTATTAAGTTTTTTATGTATTTTAATTATTAATGTATTTTTTGTTTTTTATTATTAATGTATTTTTTAGTTTATTAATAAAAAAATTGTCTTTTTAATTTATTAATGTTTTTTTATTAATTATTAAAACAAATTAATATTATATTAAATTAGAAAAAGAAAATAACGTGACGGTGTGAAGATGTGGAACCATTTCCCTCAAATGTATAGGGTGTGAAAAAACTGTGAAAACTGATGTGGCACTGACGTGGAGAGGTGTGAAAAGTTGTGGGTACTCTACTTATCACATTGCCACTAATTCAATCTTAATTATTAACTTACTGCATTAATGACCAAACTACATAACTTATAAGAAACCTCTTTCTATATGATCGATACACACACATGTAGGTATTTTATTTATCACGAGGTTCAAATTTAAATCTTTAAACAATTACGAAGCAAATGAATCACTTTTTAGCACTTGGATGGCATGAGATCTTCATCTTTTATAATTTTCTGATCGTTCCTTCTTTTCTCCGTCTCATGATCAAAAGTTAAAGGGAAATTAGATTTTAATAAACACACATTTTAACAATTGGCAAATAATAATCACAACTGAGAATATTCTTACCAGCAGTCCCTACTTTCAAAATATTTTCTTACATTGGATCACCCGTTAAAAAAACTTAACGCCATTAGATTTTATATGACGTGGACATCTGTAAACTGACGGAAAGTCGAGCCAAGCCAGCAGTGGTCTCGTAGTGGGTTTTGACATTGGCTCTTGTAGAGATAAAGACTGATGGCTACAAAATTCTCTAAGTAAGATTGTTGCAGACTCCACAATTTTGCTACAGACTTACAAGTTGCTGTAGATAAGGCTAAGTGCTGCAGATAGTTGTGTTCTCCTACTGATTAACAAGTTTCCTGCTGATAGCCTTATCTGCTGAAGTCCAAATTTGCTGCTGATAGGTTTCTTAGCAGCATCAAACATTTGATGCTGCTGATAGGCAAATCATCAGCAGCTTTGACTTTGCCACTGACACCTCTGATGTAACACTGACACACCTATCAACAGAAGGAATGTTATTGGTGCAGATGACAAAAGACAATGCTCCTATTCTCATCTGTCCTACAATGATTTCTAAGAAGACCTTAGTTTTGTTGTTGTCTTTTCAGTGCAGAAGTCTTTTCACTGCAGTTGTCTTTTAGCTATCTATGTTTTAGTTGTCTACCAATAGAAGATGGAGGTAGATTTCAAAGCTTTGGGAGCCATTCAGATGTGCTTGCCAAACGAAGTTTTCCATAACTTTAGAGAATACAAGACTGCTAATGAGCTATGGGAAGCTCTTAAGATGATGTTTGCCAGTTCTGAGGAGGTGAAGGAGAATAGAAGACACATTC
This sequence comes from Smallanthus sonchifolius, assembly GCA_023525975.1. NCBI lineage: Eukaryota > Viridiplantae > Streptophyta > Magnoliopsida > Asterales > Asteraceae > Smallanthus > Smallanthus sonchifolius. Next base: position 94,222,336 of record CM042024.1, on the reverse strand, counting down.
TGAAGTAACAATATGAGAACTTTTTCTAGAAGGAAGGTGAGTCTCTAACTGTTTTGTTCAACAGGTACACCTATTTGGTGGGAGAGCTACATTGCTCTAAAGTGAAGCTGGAGAATGAAGACATTCTCAAAAAGTTTATCAGATCTCTTCCAAGCTGCTGGACACTATATACAGTGTCAATTAGAAGAACTGAAAACTTGAAAACTCTAAAAATGACTGAGTTGTATGGCATGCTAAAGACATGAATTAGAAATGATTCAAGCCAAAGAAAGAAGCTCAGGTCATTCAACAGCTTCATCAACAACCACTGCTTCATATGCACTACACTCTGACCACCCAGCTCCCAGTTCTAGTAACTATTATCCTTCCATTGTCACCCACCCTCAGACTCCCAACTCACAAACAAACAACTCACCATTTCTTCTTGAAGCTCCACCTCAACCAAACTCAGCTGCCTTTGTCTCCGAAAATTCTAGCAACATGTCCTTCATCAAATAAGATATGGAATACTTTTATCCAGATGACTTAGAAGAAATGGACATACAACACTCCTATGCCATGCTTTCTCTCAGAGCAAAACGGTTCTACTCTAGGACTGGAAGACCAATTCCAAGCAACAACTCTAACACTAGAGTTGGCTTGGACAAGAGCAAGCTAAGATGTTACAATTGTAGCCAACTTGGTCACTTTGCCAGAGAATGCAAGGCACCAAAGGCAAACCCAGCTGCGGCACAACCTAGACAGACCCATCATGGTCAAGCAAGTCAAGGCAACACCACTCCTGCTCAAACTGCAGCCTGTGTAGCTGTTGGAACAGTTGATTTTGATTGGAGCTTCCAGTATGATGATCTTCCTGCCAACAACCAAGCACTCATGGCAGACACAACAGAGATACCACCTCAGGTATATGAACATCTTTGTACTCAAGCTTGCATTGATAAGGTTCTAGGATACAGGAAACATAACCAAAACCTTATAGATCAAAGTGAAGAGTTTCACCAAATGAAATCTGAATTTAAAAAGGTTGAAAACAGTTATAAAGAAAAGATTAACTACCTAAAGAAAGAGATTTCATCACTAAAACATGAACAAACAAATCTTGAAACTTAGATTGATGATCTATTGGTTAAGTTAAAAGCTACAAGAGCTAAGTTGGCATACCAAAAGGTTCGTGTTGACAAATATGAGTTTGCATCTAAAAAGTTGCAAAGACTTTTGCATGCTCAAATTCATGAAAAGGTGACTGTTGTCCTTGGGTTTCAAGCTCAAAAGCCCTGCAACACCGTCCCCCACTAGCTGACTATGTAACTATCCATGAACCAAACTTCAATATCACAAATCTTGACCATGCAAACTGAAACCTTGTTCCTTCCAAGGAAGAATCATATGTGCAAGACTGTAATACCCCCTCTGAATCTGAGTCCACATGCTCAGAATCCACTCAAACAAGTGAAGCTCCATTACTCCCTACCAATGAAGTAATTCTCAAAACCACCAAATCTGGTAAAGTAATCCAAACCAATGGTCCAAGTCCCTTTATTCACTCTATACTGGTAACTCCTCCCACCAAACAAATCAAAATTAGTTATCCTCCTGAAGGAAGAAAGTTAAAAGTTGAACAGGGACAATCTTCAACCTCCACCATTCCTCAATCAAAATCCAATCAACCCAGGAAGGGGTTTGACATTTGTCATGCACATGGAGAGAGACCTCCATATGTTTAGAAAACAATGGAGGAAGCCACTTTTGAACACAACAAAGCTCATCCCTGGAACTTCAAAGATCTATTCAAAAGAAAAGATTATGTATACTTTCAAAGAGATAAATCAGCTAAATCATGTTTTGTCTGTGGCAAATACATTCACACTGCAAGCACATGCTTCTACTACCTTCAGCAGCAAAGAAACCTCAAGCAAAATGCTTTTGAGAAGACAAACAAAAACAAGAAGGTAAGAAGCTATGAAGCCAAAACAACCCAATTCAGAAAGTCTCTCTCTCCTCCAAGAAAGTAGCTTCAAAAACCTCAACAATCCTGCATCATATGTGGTGAATCAGACCACTTTGCTGCTGATTATAAATTCAATCCTTTCGGCCATATTTTTTAACCAGCCTCTATAGCAGTTTATGCTACTCCAAAACAGAAGCCTATCGGTAGAAGAACTCCCACAGAGAAACCCACTTTTAATAGAAAGGTAAAACAGGAGAAGCTGTAGGATCATGAAATTACAAGATGGTTCTGTTCTTAGTTGAGATTGGCGGAAACAATAACAACTACACAATTACAATCGAGTAGACAGAAAGAATACTGATAAGAACACTGTTGTATTAAGCTTTGTGAATAAACGATTACAAATGAAAACTCAGTGAAGAAGCACAAAAAGCACACCTACAATGAAGTGTTTACAGATTATTTATACTAACTTAGAATCAAGACAAACCCTTGATTCTAAGGATCAGATCTAACACAGACCGTTGATCTAATGAAAATAGCTAACTACTACACGTTTTGTCTATATCTAGTTAACTTTATTGAAGCGTCTTCTTTATGCATTATTGCTTGCATGTCTGGAGAAGAGCATTGTCGTCCGTCATTGGTTGCACCATTGAGGTTCCTTCTGATTTGAGTGTGTCAGTTGCTTTTGCAGAAAGTTGTCAGTGACGCTTGGTATGGATAGTCAGCTGCAACGATTTGTCTTCAAGGCACAAGGCTGTCAGCAGCAAAGATGTTGATCAGCAGCAAGATGTAACCATCCAGAGCTGTTGATGATTTGCATGTCAGCAGCATCAAATGTTGATGCTGCTGAGAAGTTTATCCGCAGCAACTTTGGTCTTCAGCAGATAAGGCTATCCGCAGCAGATTTGTTCTTCAGCAGGAGAACAAGTATCCGCAGCAGATAAGCTTGTCCGCAGCAAATTGTTGGTCAGCAGCAAACTCTGAGATCAGCAGTATTTGTACTTAGAGAATTTGTAGCCATCAGTCTTTGATTCTACAAACTCCCCCTAGACTGATGCTACCAAAATTCTCTTATTGCCTTTGTTGCTGAAGCTTTTGCACATTTCTGACTATCCTTTCAACCAAAGGAAAAAGCTTCGAAAACAGTCATCTTGTACTTTGAAATACAGCCCGCAGTCGTCAAAGCTGTCTGAGTCTTTCTCCATTGGGACCATCTTGTAGGATCGTGAAATTACAAGATGGTTCTGTTCTTAGTTGAGATTGGCGGAAACAATAACAACTACACAATTACAATCGAGTAGACAGAAAGAATACTGATAAGAACACTGTTGTATTAAGCTTTGTGAATAAACGATTACAAATGAAAACTCAGTGAAGAAGCACAAAAAGCACACCTACAATGAAGTGTTTACAGATTATTTATACTAACTTAGAATCAAGACAAACCCTTGATTCTAAGGATCAGATCTAACACAGACCGTTGATATGATGAAAATAGCTAACTACTACACGTTTTGTCTATATCTAGTTAACTTTATTGAAGCGTCTTCTTTATGCATTATTGCTTGCATGTCTGGAGTAGAGCATTGTCGTCCGTCATTGGTTGCACCATTGAGGTTCCTTCTGATTTGAGTGTGTCAGTTGCTTTTGCAGAAAGTTGTCAGTGACGCTTGGTATGGATAGTCAGCTGCAACGATTTGTCTTCAAGGCACAAGGCTGTCAGCAGCAAAGATGTTGATCAGCAGCAAGATGTAACCATCCAGAGCTGCTGATGATTTGCCTGTCAGCAGCATCAAATGTTGATGCTGCTGAGAAGTTTATCCGCAGCAACTTTGGTCTTCAGCAGATAAGGCTATCCGCAGCATATTTGTTCTTCAGCAGGAGAACAAGTATCCGCAGCAGATAAGCTTGTCCGTAGCAAATTGTTGGTTAGCAGCAAACTCTGAGATCAGCAGTATTTGTACTTAGAGAATTTGTAGCCATCAGTCTTTGATTCTACAAACTCCCCCTAGACTGATGCTACCAAAATTCTCTTATTGCCTTTGTTGCTGAAGCTTTTGCACATTTCTGACTATCCTTTCAACCAAAGGAAAAAGCTTCGAAAACAGTCATCTTGTACTTTGAAATACAGCCCGCAGTCGTCAAAGCTGTCTGAGTCTTTCTCCATTGGGACCATCTTGTAGGATCGTGAAATTACAAGATGGTTCTGTTCTTAGTTGAGATTGGCGGAAACAATAACAACTACACAATTACAATCGAGTAGACAGAAAGAATACTGATAAGAACACTGTTGTATTAAGCTTTGTGAATAAACGATTACAAATGAAAACTCAGTGAAGAAGCACAAAAAGCACACCTACAATGAAGTGTTTACAGATTATTTATACTAACTTAGAATCAAGACAGACCCTTGATTCTAAGGATCAGATCTAACACAGACCGTTGATCTGATGAAAATAGCTAACTATTACACGTTTTGTCAATATCTAGTTAACTTTATTGAAGCGTCTTCTTCATGCATTATTGCTTGCATGTCTGGAGAAGAGCATTGTCGTCCGTCATTGGTTGCACCATTGAGGTTCCTTCTGCTTTGAGTGTGTCAGTTGCTTTTGCAGAAAGTTGTCAGTGACGCTTGGTATGGATAGTCAGCTGCAACGATTTGTCTTCAAGGCACAAGGCTGTCAGCAGCAAAGATGTTGATCAGAAGCAAGATGTAACCATCCAGAGCTGCTGATGATTTTCCTGTCAGCAGCATCAAATGTTGATGCTGCTGAGAAGTTTATCCGCAGCAACTTTGGTCTTCAGCAGATAAGGCTATCCGCAGCAGATTTGTTCTTCAGCAGGAGAACAAGTATCCGCAGCAGATAAGCTTGTCCGCAGCAGATTGTTGGTCAGCAGCAAACTCTGAGATCAGCAGTATTTGTACTTAGAGAATTTGTAGCCATCAGTATTTGATTCTACAAACTCCCCCTAGACTGATGCTACCAAAATTCTCTTATTGCCTTTGTTGCTGAAGCTTTTGCACATTTCTGACTATCCTTTCAACCAAAGGAAAAAGCTTCGAAAACAGTCATCTTGTACTTTGAAATACAGCCTGTAGTCGTCAAAGCTGTCTGAGTCTTTCTCCATTGGGACCATCTCCCCCTTTTTGGTTGCATCAGTGGAAAAATGTGCATCAGTTTGGGTGCCTATTGATACAAAGAAAAGAGTAAGAAAAGTTGGGCATTGATGTGCCTCTATCATATTTACCCTGGCCGTCAATTCCAAGATATGAAGTTTCAGTCTGTCCTCATTATCAGCTGGGATTGCTGATCTGTCACTCGGGGTACTCTGTATGTTCAGTGTTGTAGATAACAATTGAACGTTGACCCCTCGGAACTTTTTGGAAACAGTTCTCAGTATCATGTGCATGGAACACTCACTGTCTACCACCCAAGTCTTATTCTTGTGACCTGGCTGTCCCTGCACATGATATGTTTCTAATTTGTATAAGGAACCCAAGAGTCTGCAGACTTGAAAAAGATGGTTGTTGGTTTATCCTTTTCAGTATGTTTGCAGTCAATGGAACCAATGACAGTGCTTGAAGATGATTTGGCTTTCCATTGCCTTATTGGTGTTTTTCTAGTTTTCCTCACACTATCAGCAGCAGATTTTGCTACTGATGTTTCTGGCTTGTTGACAGTAGATTCTGCTGCTGACAGATTTGTTGAAGTGTCAGCATTCTTTGCTACTGTAGGCTTTGCCTTGGATTTTGCCTTATCAGCAGTAGATTTTGCTGCGGAGGATTTTAGCTTATCAGCAGCAGACTTGGTTGCTGCTGAAAGCTTCTGCTTTGTTTTCTTGGGCTGAACTGGACTAACAACCGATGTATGCTGATCTTTCTTTACCCTTTGTCTTTAAGGAGCTTGATGAAGGATCTGGTTGAATGGGTTAAACTTACAGTTTGTAGCAAAGTGGTCCGATTCACCACAAATGATGCAAGTTTGTTGAGATCTAGGCAGCTTCACTCTTAAGGGAGATAGAGACTTTTTGAACTTAGTTGCTTTGTCTTCGTAGCTTCTTACCTTCTTATTTTTGTTTGTCTTTTCAAATGCATGCTGCTTTGAATTTCTTTGGTATTTCAGGTAATGAAAGCAGGTGCTGGCAGTGTGGTTATATCTGCCACACACAAAGCATGATTTTGCCAGTTTGTCTCTTGAAAGGCAGACATAGTCCTTTCTTTGGAACAGATCCTTGAAGTTCCATGGATGAGCTTTGTTATGTTCAAAGGTGGCTTCTTCTAGGGTCCTTTGAACATGTGGAACTTTTTCTTCAGGCTTACGACATATATTAAATACCTTTCTCTTTGTGATTGGCTTTAACTGAGGCTTAGGGTTTGGGGTTCTGCTGTCTGTCCCTTTTCAATGTTTAGCTTTCTTCCATCTGGAGGATAGCTGATCTTGATCTGTTTGAATGGTACAGGGGCTGGAAAAGCTGGAAGAACAGCAGGAACTGCAACTCTATTCAGAACAGCTTCAGATGGGACTGCACTGGTTTCATCATGGTCTGAGTGAGTTGACTCAGATTCCGATGAGGTAGTGCAGTCTTCGATGAGAGATTCATCCGTTGAAGGATCAAGGTTTCGGTTTGCAGTGTCAAGATTTTCAACATTGAAGCTTGGTTCATATATGGCAATATAGTCAGCAGGAGGAGGAACAGATTTGTACTGATCATTGTTATACCCAAGTCCAGTCTTTACCTTCTCATGGACTTGAATATCTAAAAGTCTTTGTAACTTTTTGGAGGAAAATTCATATTTTTCAACATGAACTTTCTGTTCTGCCAGTTCAGCTCTGGTAGCTTTTAGTTTGACCAGTAGATCATCAATCTGAGTTTCAAGATTAGTTTGTTCGTGTTTTAGCGATGAAATCTCTTTCTTAAGGCAGTTAACCTTTTCTTTATAAGTATTTTCAACCTTTTTGAACTCAGATTTCATCTGATGAAACTCTTCATTTTGATCTATGAGGTTTTGGTTATGCTTTCTATAACCCAAAACTTTATCACTACAGGCTTGAGAGCAAAGATGTTCAAATACCTGAGGTGGTATCTCTGTAGTGTCTGCCATTAAAGCTTGATTGTTGACGGGCAGTTCTTCATATTGAACGCTCCAGTCAAACTCTCCAGAATGGGTGATGATGGGAGGATAGTAGTTACTTGAACTAGGACCCGAGTGCTCAGAATGGAGGGCAGAGGAGGTGGTGGTGGATGTTGAGGCTGTTTGGTAGCTTGAGCTTCTTTCTTTTGCCTGAATCATCTCAAGCTCATAGGTTTTTAGCATACCGAAGAGCTCAGTCATTTGGAGAGTCTTCAGATTCTCAGTTCTTCTAATGGACACCGTGTAGAGTGTCCAGCACCTAGGTAAAGACCTGATGAACTTTTTGAGAATATCTTCATTTTCTAGCTTCACTTTGAGCACTGCAGCTCCCCTACAAGATAGGTAAATCTGTTGTATGAAACAGTTAGAGACTCACCTTCCTTCTAGATGAAGTTTTCATACTGCTGCTTCAGGATGTCTTCAAGCCCGTTGCTTTGTGCCATTTTTGTTCTTGGTGACTTTTTGAAGGAAAGAGAGTTTAGAATAGAACCAGAAGTGATTAAACAAGTGTTAGTTTGCTTAATCTGAGCCAAAGCTCTGATACCACTTGTAGGATCGTGAAATTACAAGATGGTTCTGTTCTTAGTTGAGATTAGCAGAAACAATAACAACTACACAATTACAATCGAGTAGACAGAAAGAATACTGATAAGAACACTGTTGTATTAAGCTTTGTGAATAAACGATTACAAATGAAAACTCAGTGAAGAAGCACAAAAAGCACACCTACAATGAAGTGTTTACAGATTATTTATACTAACTTAGAATCAAGACAGACCCTTGATTCTAAGGATCAGATCTAACACAGACCGTTGATCTGATGAAAATAGCTAACTATTACACGTTTTGTCTATATCTAGTTAACTTTATTGAAGCGTCTTCTTTATGCATTATTGCTTGCATGTCTGGAGAAGAGCATTGTCGTCCGTCATTGGTTGCACCATTGAGGTTCCTTCTGATTTGAGTGTGTCAGTTGCTTTTGCAGAAAGTTGTCAGTGACGCTTGGTATGGATAGTCAGCTGCAACGATTTGTCTTCAAGGCACAAGGCTGTCAGCAGCAAAGATGTTGATCAGCAGCAAGATGTAACCATCCAGAGCTGCTGATGATTTGCCTGTCAGCAGCATCAAATGTTGATGCTGCTGAGAAGTTTATCCGCAACAACTTTGGTCTTCAGCAGATAAGGCTATCCGCAGCAGATTTGTTCTTCAGCAGGAGAACAAGTATCCGCAGTAGATAAGCTTGTCCGCAGCAGATTGTTGGTCAGCAGCAAACTCTGAGATCAGCAGTATTTGTACTTAGAGAATTTGTAGCCATCAGTCCTTGATTCTACAGAAGCATGTATCTATTGAACCATCAACAGCCAGCAAAAATGCTGTTGATCATGTAAAATTAAAGAAGCCCAAGAACAAGCCATCAGCAGCAACCAAGTTTGCTGCTGACATCAGCACCAAAAGCCACATCAGCCACTGATAGAGTAAAAGGGTATGGAAAATCACTTCCTCAACAATGGAAAGCCAAGTCCACTGCTTCCATCTCTCAAAGTATCATCATAGGATCCATTGAATGCAAGCATACAGATGCTATTGGCTCAAAGCCATGCCCCAAGTTTACAAGTTCTTGGGTTCCTCCCTCTAACTAGATCTCTCTCATGTCCAGGGACAACCAGGTCACAAGGATAACACCTGGGTTGTAGAAAGTGGTTGCTCCAGGCACATAACCGACAACAGGTCCATTCTCTCCAATTTCAGACATTTCAATGGAGGATATGCTTCCTTTGGGAGTGATTCAAAGGGAGGATCTATAACTGGACAAGGAACCATGTCCAATGAAAGAATGAGTATTGAAAGGGTAAACTTTGTCAAAGAATTAGACTTCAATCTCATGAGTGTGTCTCAGATCTGTGATCAAAAGCATTAGATGCTTTTCACAGACAAAGAATTCTTTGTGCTCTCCCCTGGTTTAATAAAACCTCCTCCAGAGAAGATTTTATTAACTACCCAAAGAAAAGATAACCTATATGTGCTTGACATGAATGAGGTCACTCCATCCGGAAGTATATCTTGTTTTCTGTCCAAGGCATCAGTTGATGAATCAGCTCTCTGGCATAGAAGATTAAGCCATGTTAATGTAAAAACCATCAACAAGTTGGTGAAGGGAAATCTTGTCAGAGGCCTTCCTGACAAGGAACTCCAGCTTGAAGATTATTGCATAGCATGCCTGAAGGGGAAGCAACACAAAAGTTCTCACAAGCCCAAGACATTGAATACAAATGACACTCCTCTACAGCTGTTGCATATGGATCTTTTTGGTCCTACAAATGTCATGTCAATGTGCAAGAAGTCATACTGTCTGGTGATAACTGATGACTATACCAGATTCTCATGGGCATACTTCTTGAGAATAAAAGATGAAACTCCTGAGATCCTTGAATGCTACATTCTTAGGGTGGAGAATCAAAGCAATCAGAAAGTCAAAGTCATAAGGTGTGATCAAGGTACCGAGTTCAAAAACCACACCCTGAACTGTTTCTGTGAGAGCAAGAGTATAGAAAGACAATACAGTGCTCCAAGAACTCCTCAACAAAATGGGGTTTCTGAAGGAGAAACAGAACTCTAATTGAATCAGCAAGATCAATGTTGGTTGATTCAAAACTGCCTCTTACATTCTGGGCAGAAGCAGTAAGCATAGCTTGCTATGTGCAAAATAGAGTTCTCATTGTCAAGCCTCTCAACAAAACACCTTATGAGCTTTGGTTCAAAAGAGTTCCCTACATTGGATTCTTGAAACCCTTTGGATGTCCATGTACCATTCTTATCAAAAGACCATCCATTGATGACTACATAGTGGGTCTCAATGGTCCATCTCATTCTTATCAAAAGACCATCCATTGATGACTACATAGTGGGTCTCAATGGCCCATCTATAAGAATCAAAAGACCATCCATTGATCCTCCATCTGTTGTTGATGCTATTGAAGCTAGTGAAGCCAGAACAAGCAACTCTAATGTTACCAGAAATAATCTCTCTGACAAAGAAGATCAAGATGAGGGTATTGCATCTGATGCTGCTGAGGCTGCTGATGCGACTGATGCTGCTGACAACTCACCTACAGATGGTGTTGCTGTTGAAGAAATTTCTGCAAACAACCCTCTTGACAATCATCATCTTCCTGACCAAAATCAAAGCAATCTTGACCATGGAATACAATTGGAAGTTGTTCCCGCACAAAGAATCAACAAAGAACACCCCTTAGAAAATGTCATTGGTCAAGTTTAACAAGGAGTTCAAACTAGAAGCAAGACTCATGAAGATAATATTTGCTTATACTCCTGTTTTTTGTCTCAAGTTGAACCAAAGAAGATTGATGAAGCGTTGCAACACAGTAGTTGGATTGAAGCAATGCAAGAAGAGTTACTGCAATTCAAAAGACAAGAGGTGTGGACCCTAGTTGATCTCCCACCTGGCCAGACTGCTATTGGCACAAGGTGGGTCTTCAAGAACAAGCAAGATGAAAGAGGGATTGTAATCAAGAACAAAGCCAGACTTGTGGCACAGGGATACACTCAGGAAGAAGGAATTGACTATGATGAAGTCTTTGCTCTTGTTGCTAGATTGGAGGCTATTCGAATCTTCCTAGCATATGTTGCATCCAAAAGCTATACTGTTTATCAGACGAATGTCAAAAGTGCTTTTCTATATGGGAAGATTGGTGAGGAAATGTATGTCTGACAGCCTCCAGGCTTTGTAGATCCCTCATATCCAAAAAAAGTTTTCAAACGAGAAAAGGCTCTATATGGACTACACCAAGCCCCAAGAGCCTAGTATGAGACCTTGTCAGGATATCTACTTAGCAACAATTTCAGAGGAGGTGCCATTGATCAGACATTGTTTATCAAAGATGAAGGGGGAGAAATTCTATTGGTGCAAATCTATGTAAATGACATCATCTTTGGATCAACAAAGAAGAAATTATGTGAGATTCTAATGCACTCAAAATTTGAAATGAGTTCAATGGGTGAACTAAATTTCTTTTTCGGTCTCCAAGTCAAACAAGTTCCAAATGGAATCTTCATAAGCCAATCCAAATATGTCAAAAGTATCTTGGAAAGATTTAAACTGGCTGACTGCTCTGCTGCAAGAACCCCCATGCAAGTGCACCAATAACTGACTCCAGATAAAGATGGAAAAGACACTGATCAACATCAGTACCGTGCAATGATAGGATCACTCATGTATCTAACTGCCTCAAGGCCAGATATCATGTTTGCAGTATGCATGTGTGCAAGATTCCAAGCAGCTCCAAAGAATATACACTTTCAAGTTGTCAAGAGAAGTTTTAGATACCTAAAGGGAGCCCCAAGACTTGGGCTATGGTATTCTAAAAATGACAAGTTCAATCTATATGCATACATTGATAGTGACTATGGAGGATGCAACTTGGACAAGAAGTCCACATCAGGGGGATGTCAATTTCTGGGAGGAAGACTGATTTCATGGCAATGCAAAAAGAAAACTTGTGTATCAACCTCTACAGCAGAAGTAGAATACATTGCAGCTTCCAATTGCTGTGCACAAGTCATCTGGATACAAAATCAAATGTTGGATTATGGAATGACTTTCATGGCAGCTCCCATTCACATTGACAACATAAGTGCTATATCAATTACAAACAATCATGTACAACACTCCAAGACAAAGCACATTGACATCAGCTATCATTTCATAAGAGATCAAGCTGAGAAAAGGAGAATCATTTTAACCAAAGTTCATATCAATGAGCAGTATGATGACTTATTCACAAAAGCCTTTGATGAAGCTAGATTCAAATATCTAGTTGAATCCATTGGCATGATTAACTTTGATTAAAATCTTTCTCTAAAAACTTTAAAATAAATGTGTCTGTCTCTCTCTTGTTGTAAATAAATTTTTCTGAAAATTAAATGATCAGCAGCAAACATTTTTGTTGCTGATAGTTTTAGTCATCGGTAGTAAAGTATTTGCCGATGACTGCCTTTTGTTATCAGCAGGAACAAGTTTGCTGCCGATAGCTTCAAGGCAATCAGCAGCAATCTTTGCTGCAGACCAGTACATCCATCAGCAACAATCAAGTTTTGCAGCTGATAGACATAACCTTCCGCAGCAACCAAGTTTGCTGTGGATGGGTAAAAATGGTTCAAATTAACTTTTACCCACTGTAAAAACCACCTTCAGTCTTTACCATGGCTGATACAGTGTGTTACAGCTGTAAAATAGTGAAAAGTAAATGGGTTGTACAGTACAAGTAAATATGTTTTTTCCCACCGTTGCCGTTATAACACAAATAAAATTTCTTCCTTCACGACTTCACATTCAATTCTGACCTAACCCTCATCATTTTATCTTAAACAATAAAAGCTTTTCATACTTAACCACCTTTCAAAATCTTCCTCCTTCCCTCCAAACCTAACTAAAATGGCAGAAGTTGATATCAACAACCCCAATGACAAGTTCTCAACCTACCATAATCTCAATGCTTATCTTGTCAAAGGAAAGAAATCTGAAGGGTTTGACGACATGATTAACTTCCTCTGTCGATCGAAAATCCACTTTGCACTAACAGTCAACCCCACAATCTATATCCCTCACATGGAGGATTTCTGGAACACTGCCGTCTACTCTACCGAACAGGGAACTCCCCAAATCAAAGCCATGGTAGATGGCAAAGACATCACCATCACAGAAGCCACACTTAGAAAACACCTCAAGTTTCAGGACGAGGGGGCCGCCATCTCATACACCAAAGACGCATATATGAGGACCTTTGTATCCATAGGGTACAATGGAAATCAGGATGAATACATGATTGAGAAGGCACTGATGGGTCCTCCTTGGAAGTTCTTATGCCACACTCTTCTTCAATGCATATCTTAGAAGAGAAGTGGATGGCATCAAGTGAGCTCTGCCCTTGCGTCTGCAGTTCATGGTATGGTAACTGGATAGGGTTTCAATTTTGCTCATTTAATATTCGAAGGTTTGAGAAATAACCTTTAGGAAGGTGCAAAACAAGCCTTCTTTATGTACCCAAGGTTCTTGCAGTAAGTTTTTAATCATGAACTAAAAGACCTTTCAAAACCTGTAAGAATATACTTAATGCTAGGTCATAAAAATAACATTTTTCAAAGTATGAGAGCTGTTTCCAAAAAGTTCTCAGGGGTCCATGTTCCATTGTTATCTACAATGTTGAAAATACAAAGCACTCAGGGTGATAGTTAAGCAGTCCCAGCTGATACTGATCCCACACCTTCCACTTCACTACCTGAACATATTTATGCTTCCCTTGATCGAACCCCTGTGCAGCCTATTAAGGGTGCACAGGCAAAACAAATACTTACCCCAGTCCTTGAAGCCCAACTGGAAGACAGGGCCCCAGTTGAGGCAAGTTATACTAGAAAGAAAAAAAGGAGCAAGAAGACTCCTTCTATTCTTGTCGCACAGGCCCAATCCCAACCCAAAATCCCTCATTCAGAATCCCAACATTCTGATGAGAATACCAAAAGGGATAGCCACATTATTAGGGAGACTTCCTTGGAAGTCCCTCTATTAGGGACAGGATCACATCCCGGATCCATAGAACAACCCTTTGAGCCTATACAATCTTCCTTTTCCTTGAACTTAAGTACAGAGGCAACATGTCAAGATGATGTACCTTCTCCAACTGCCACTATCTCGAAGGTACTGATTGACTTGGCTACCAAAGTACCCAGCCCAAGTTCATCACCTAAGAAGGTTCACTCTGGAAGTACTGAAAGAGTAAATATGAAAAGGGCTATCACTACTACTGGTTCATCCATTGAACAGGAGGACAGTGATAACATCATTAAGTCCCCAACCACGGCAACTCATGGTGAGGATGTTTCTTTTGAAACATTTTTCACTGAGAGGAATCCCAGGCGCCAAGAAAACCAGGGTGATGGGGATGAAGAGGCTAGGCCTAAGGCCCCATCTAGTTCCAAGGATTCCACAACTTTGGATGAGGATAGACTGAAACTGGAAAGTCTGGAATTGACGGCCACGGTGGCTATGCTAGAGGCTGAAGTGTCCAAACTAAGGCACCAAGTCTCTATGCATGAAGCCCATCAATGCCCAAGTGTGACTTCTCCCTCCCTTGTATCAGTGGGAACCCAAACAGACGCAACTCTATGCACTTATGCAACCAAAAAGGGGGAGATAGTTACTACTGAAGATGACAGAGATAGCTTGGAGGATTGGATACAAGAGTAGGTTGCCTTTCAAAGAACACTATTTCAGCCCGCCTTTGTTCAAGTCCATGATTTGATGCCTCCCAGAGATGAAGAGGAAGAGATCTCTGAGGAATGGAAGTTAGTGACCAGGGTTGTAGACGAAGTATTCCCTGAGGAGATGGAAATTGAATATGAAGATGAAGAAATGCCTCTCTTAGTCTCTATACTTCCAGTTGCTGCTTCTATCTCAAGACAAGCCATATCCCGCATTTCCCACTAACTGCTCACAACCTGGAGTTTGATTCCATTCTGTCATGGGGATATGATGACCTATCTAAAAGATTCTGGATGGGCTGGGAATTTGTTGGAATCAAAGAGCTTATCTTGGATAACTTAAATCTGCTGGAAATCCTTACCCTGCATCTAACTGAATGTATCAATACATCTGATAATCTATGTGTCATGCTTGCCATTGAACACTTCCATGACATATGTGAAGATAACATGCCCATATTTAAGAGCTTTCTTAAGCTTGCTAAGAAAGTGGCATACAAAAAGTTTGAGGATGAAGTAGCAGAGTCCTCCCAAGTAGCTCAACAAAGACAGGCTCAAAGGTCTTAATTAATAAGAAGCAGGGTGCTGACAAAAGACCAAGTTCTATGCCTAAGAATATTCTTGTATAATGAAGTTGTCAGGGGTTTGGAAGTGCATGGATAGGCAAGAACCGGGTCTTCTGGCTTTCAGTTCTTTCTATGTGATGGATCATCCTTTATTATCAACAATATTCAAGAAATCCTTCTCCTCAACCTAGACTTCCTGTACAAGGTATTTGAACTCAGGACACATATCTGCAACATCAACTCCTTAGAAAGTTAAGAAATGATCAAAATTGTCAAAGCTTTTCTTGAAAAGGAGGGATGGATTGCAATAGATGATTCTAGCTCAGACCTATCCACTTCCTCCTCACCAACTGTCATTCTAAATACAACAGAAGAATAAAAAATAATGGTTGCACAGAATATTAAAGAGGCATATATGACTGCATATGGTAATGAATGGGAGAAGGATGAGAATGAAGAAGTCCCTTCCTCTTTGTCTGTTCCTCAAATTGCCAATGAAGCTGAAGCTGAGATCTCAACAGCATCTCTCACATCTGTTGTTGTGATCCATGAAGCTGAAGCAGAGGCATCCAATAAAGACAAAGGGAAAGGTATCATGAAAGAAGAAGAAGAAGAAAAGAGGATAGAGCAAGAAAAGAAGGAGGTGGAAAAAAGAAGAAGAGAAAGAGAAGAGGAGGAGATGGCTGAGATTAGAAAGGCTCAAGAAAGAAAAACTGTCATGCTCCTCAGAGAACAACAAATCCAGTTACATGCTAGGCAACTGGATAAAACAAGAGTTCAAGTTCCTACAACTTCACAATTAAAAGAAGATGAAGCCTTTGCTCTTCAGCTACAGGAACTGCTAAATAAAGAAGATGAAGAAAGGGAGAGGAAGAGAAAAGAAGAAGCCAAATTCAGAATCACTGATTCTGAACTTGCTAAAGAAATGAGAGAAGAATGGACAGAGGCTTTGATTTCTCAAGGTGAGTATGCTGACTACCTTGAGAAGTTATCAAATAAAGAAATATACAGAGCCTTAATGGGACAACAAGGTAAACTGGAAAGTAAGAAAAGGGCTGAAGAAGGAGAAAAGGCCAGACAAAAATCCAGAAAAACCATTGCCTTCAATGTTAGATCCCATGAAGAAAGGAAGGTCATGACGGACTTCCTAAAGGCTAGAAGAGAAAGTGGAAAGAGGTTGGGTCCCATGAGCTTCATGAACCTGCAATCCTTATATGTCAAAGTTAAGAAGGAAGAGGAAGAGAGACTGTGGAAGACAGGCTCAAAAAGAAGGGTAAACACTAAAACTGATGAAAGAAAATAAAAGAAACCCAAGCCTACTCTCTCATCCACTCCTTCCTCTGTCCAACAACCTCCCACTCTCCCTCCTATACCTCCCTCCTCTCCTCCCAAAGAGTCCAAATCCTCTCACCGAGCTCCTCCTCATCAACAGCCTCACAAGAAGAAAACCAAACCTACTACCACACCAGAAGATTTAAAAGAAATTATAGTATGGTTCTACAGCAATCAAGATCAATGGTTTGAATTTTTCAGGGGAAGGGCAGAGTTAAAAAGATCAATCTACAGATTGGTTGATGAGGTGATGCAGCTTTCAGATTCTGATCTTCAGAGAATGATGGAGCTGGGTAAAGCTCATGATCCTGAAAATGATAGAGGAAGACATTTGTTGCTGGTGATCAAACATCACTTCAACCCTAGCAAAGATGTGGTTATTGATGTTAAACCTCTTCAATTCCACTATCCATTTGTCAGTTAGTTCTACAATGCTGCTCAAGATGAGTACACTTTGATAGATGTCAGAGGTCAGAAGATGAGATGTTCAAGCAAGACCATCTTCAGCATGCCAAGCAAGGACATCAAGACTCTATCTGAACTCCCTCTTGACAATCCAAGCATAGACCCAAAAGGCTATGAGACAGCAAGGATTGTTGCTCACATGCAAAAGTTTCAGCAACAAAGGCAATAAGAGAGTTTTGGTAGCATCAGTCTAGGGGATTTTTAGAGATAAAGACTGATGGCTACAAAATTCTCTAAGCAAGATTGTTGCGGACTCCACAATTTTGCTGCTGACTTACAAGTTGTTGCAGATAAGACTAAGTGCTGTAGATAGTTGTGTTCTCCTACTGATGAATAAGTTTCCTTCTGATAGCTTTATCTGCTGAAGTCCAAAGTTGCTGCTGATAGGTTTTTCAGCAGCATCAAACATTTGATGCTGCTGATAGGAAAATCATCAGCAGCTTTGACTTTGCCACTAACACCTCTGCTGTAACACTGACATACCTATCAGCAGAAGGAATGTTATTGGTGCAGATGATAAAAGACAATGCTCCTATTCTGATCTGTCCTGCAATGATTTCTGAGAAAACCTTAGTTTTGATGTTGTCTTTTCAGTGCAGTTGTCTTTTAGCTACTTGTCTTTTAGTTGTCTACCAAAAGTAGTGTAACTTCTAACTGTTAAAGATCAGCGGCTTGTGTTTGATCTGATACTTAGAATCAAGGGTCTGTCTTGATTCTAAGTTCCTTTATATGTATTGTATATTTTCATTTTACAATGTGTGCTTCTTTAGAGTTTTCTCTGTAAACTTATAAACATTGAAGATTAATACACTTTGTATTTATCACTATTATCCTTGTTTTCTTGTTTACATTGATTAGTTGTTATTGTTTCCGCCAATCTCAACTAAGAACAGAATCATCTTGTAAACACCGATCATACAGCTCTGATGGTGTTTAACGGGTCTCGTTTATCCGGAAAGTCCAAACTGAGACAACGGTAGTGTTTAACGGTGAAGACGGTGGCAGACTAGGGTTTGCAAACCACCCCTCCGGCGAAGGCGGTGGCTAGGGTTCCGGCTTGGCTCGACTTTCCGGCAGTTTACAGATGTCCACGCCAAATAAAATCTAACGGCGTTAAGTTTTTTTAACGGGGTCCAATGTAAGAAAATAGTTTGAAAGTAGAGACTTGTGGTAAGAATATTTTCGGTTGGAATTATTATTGGTCAATTAATAAAATGTGGGATAATTAAAATCCAATAATCAAAAGTTAAAACATGATTCCTTTAGTTTGTAATTATTTACTGATTATGATTTAAAATCAATAATATAGTGGGTCCAAAAAAATCACATGGTGACATTTCTGTAATTAAGTGAAATACGAGGTACAAGTTAGTTGCTGAAAAAACATAAAATATGACGTGTTAGCGGTATCGTAAATAAGTGAAACTTTAGTTGTACATTGTATGCATTGATGATTACACTACGTGATATAAAAATTTACTTTTTTTATAAATAAGTGAAATAGTAACAATATAGTGTATGTTTCTAATTCTATCTTATGTATGTATTGGTGATTAAACTAAATGTGTTAAGTGTATGCATTGGTAATTAAACTAAATATGTTAGTAATAATATTGCACATGTATTGTTAGTATAGTTATCTGTTGGTAATTACAATAGATGTGTTTGGTTATTACAATAGATGTGTTGGTGTATGCATTGGTGTTTGAAAAACATGTCAATGAAGAAGGGAATTTAGGTTTTAAAGGTGGGAGAAAAGATGGGAATGTGAAGGATTACTTATTACACGAAGTTACAAGTATGATATTATCTGCAACCAACAATTCCCCTAAATTGCAACAACAAAAGACCACAATCCTATGATAGATGTAAAGACAATTCAGAACTATGTGAACATCGTACGTACACAATGTGTTCTAGTATCAACTGTAAAGAAACATACAGACACGATTTTGATTCTACATGTCAAGCTGCCGGTGGTGACACAGAAATGTACCACCAACTGTTACCCTATCTTTACCATGGTTGGGGCTCCACATGACACCCGTTGTTGAATCCTGTATCAAGTTTCTTGTTCATTTCCTTCTCTTTATCTGCATCAGTCAAATTACCCTTTTGCCCCTCCGCGTCACCAGCGGTAGTGGTGGTGGCGGTGCCACCATCTTTCTCTGCTTCTGGGATTTCTTCTGTTGCAGTGGTGATGGCCTTATCTTGATCTTGTGCAACTGGGGTTTCTGATTTGCTGTTCATGTTGGCTTCAATGACATCAGCAACCCTGTTTGTAGGTTTAGATTCTTCCTCTGGCAAGGGTATTTTTGGGTTTTCAAACACGTCTTCAATAACACCAGCAGCTTCGTTTACAGGTTTAGCTTCTTCCTCTGAGGGCACTTTTGGATTTTCACACACATCTTCAGCTGAGGCTTCAGCTTTCTCTTTTTTTCCTTCAGTTTCCTCAGGGGCAATTTTGTCCACGTCTTCTTGTTTCTGGTTATCTTTCTCTGTTTTTCCTTCGGTTTCCTCAGGGACAATTTTGCCCTTTTCTTCTTGTTTCTGGTTATCATCTTTCTCGGTTTTTCCTCCAGTTTCCTCAGGGGTAATTTCGTCCTTGTCTTCTTGTTTCTGGTTATCATCTTTCTCTGTTTTTCCTCCGGTTTCCTCATGGGCAATTTCATCCTTATCTTCTTGTTTCTGGTTATCTTCCACTATGGTTTTTTCTGGTTCCTGCATTTCAACATCTTCTTGAGGTTCATCGACTTTCTTGTCCTTCTTTGAAGAAGACCTTTTAGTCTTCTTCTTGACGGGCTCAGTTTCTGGTGATGGCGGTGGAGCTAGCTTTACTTTCTCAATGATTCTCGAAGACCGCCTTGGGGTTTCACCGGTTCCCCAGTCGAATTCTGAGTTTTTGGGCCCACCAGGGTGTGATTTCAGGTATTGATCCAGCTGCTTCTTGGTGGTGATCTCTTCCCCAGTTGGTGCAGTAAACACAATCTCATTTTTCTTTGGTGTTCCTGCTTTCTTTGGCAAGAACTACATGTAAACAAACCCATGGATTAGAAAGATTGATGAATAACATAGTAACAAAACAACAAATTCAAGAATCAGCCACTACACAGAGGGAAACAAAAAAAAACAAATACGTAAATTCAAATCCAATCATGAACGAAATTATAAAAGATACCCTAAGATGAAACAACTCCATTGAATCCACTAAAACTGTGCTCGATAAGGTATCATATTTCTAGTTTCGAGCTCTATTTTTCTTGCTAACCTCAATCAAAGAATTAGTATATATGTTCTGCCCAAAATGGCAATGAGGCTGGATTATAAATGTATAATGTATATCTTAGGCATATAATATCTACCCTCACATGTTTTCACTCTCATTGGTATTCCTCAGAGATGTTTTGTTCACAATATAATAACCAATAGGTAAGTTTCTTATACTTAAAAGAGTAATCCCCATGTTACTACGCTTAAAACACTTTCTACATCAATGAATACAACATGTAAATCCCTTTCCATTTCTTGTATATATCACTCCATGAGTCATCTAACCACCAAAATAACCTCGGTCAATATACCTAAAATGAAAATGTCATCCTAGTCTATATACCATATTCATGCCCAACACCTTTTTGGAAGTTATATATTCCAAAACTGGTTACAGTAAGATGCAGCGATCTTAAAAGGGTAGTCAAAACGCAGAAAATTATTAACAAGAAACAAGCATGAATGTTGACCAACTTATACCATAATATGTAAGAGAACGGATAACATATAATATCATCATCATCATATTCATTCAACTCTTAACTTCAGGTAGACCTCACACTTCAGTTATTACCTTAACTCATGTCATTTTAACTGTTCCCCTCCTCATAAAGCTTCGGCCTTCAACAACCGTCTTTAGGAAGTCATAAGAAATGTCTCAGACGTGAAACTTTGGCTTTAGTCAGACCACTATGGAAAACTTTACTGTAATGTGAATATATGCAAAATTTGTAAACCGGTTACTTCAGTAGCAAAAGTTAAAATATGATACATGAATCTTTTCATACTTTCATGTTTAATCTTCATCAAAGTGCATAAAATCATGTTACATTTCATTGTTATCTTCCAGCTAGTATCTACCATTTCACGGCATCTAAGGTAAACGTAAACTAATTTTAATTATTCTCCACCCCAAAAGGAATTCGTTTTTACTTTTGAGTTTAAAACAATTATGTTAGTCATTAACCATATACTAATTTTTTATATTCTTTATGTTTTATCAATAGCATGATCCAAAGAAGTTCCAATCAGCTGAGTACCCTTGAATTAATTTTTTTGGAAAACCATTGCTAAGTAATGTGATATCATAATCTGAGCAGTGACTCAAAAAATTATCCATCAATCTTAAAAGCATACTTTTTATCTACTTCCCATCAAATTATATTTACTTATTATTGAACACAAATATTACTAAAACCATCTCATAAAAAACATTTTTGAATAAGTGATATGTGGCCAAGGGTATAAAGTAAAGATAAAAGTACGCATATGGCATATGCATGCATAATGCTAGAGGAAGAGACCAGTAAATAAAAAAATTCATGCATATCAACAAGGTTATGGAAAAAGGATCAACATTGAAAACCGTATATAAAACAAAAAATCTAAACATACGAACAGCTCTATAAACAATATAGTGATGAAAAGAGAAATCATCAAAAGTATCGACACTACATTGTTACCTCACATCTATTGTAGATTATAAAGAAAGCCTCAACTATTGCTACTTTTTGTTAACATGTTTCAACTTTCAAGTAAGTGCCCTCTTCCACCCACTAAGGTGTCTTCTTGAACGCCATAAGACCCTTCCATCCTTAATCATCAAGGGTTAACAAACTTAATTGCCTGATATAACAGCCTCTAATCAAAACTTATGTTCCACAAACCATTTCTCACAAATAAGTAGATGGATAACTCATAATCTATTCATTCTCCTATTAAAAATTAATAAATTTGTGAACATCTCCATTCTTAAAATATACACTCTGAAACTCCTTTTACTTGCAGATATCTTTTTAGTCATAGCCTGAAACCAGCTACAATACACTAAATAATCCACACCCAACTCTTAATAATCAGTTACTACAAATCTCCCATCATCATACATCAAATGAATCAATGTAATCTAAATGCTTGAACCATTTTCATCAGACTTATAAATTGAGTAACAATGAAAAAAAGCTAACTACTTATAAATCCATCAACCAATATCTTCTCATTCCATTACTCCTTCATATCAAGACTGGATAACTCATAATCTATTCATTCTCCTATTAAAAATTAATAAATTTGTGAACATCTCCATTCTTAAAATATACACTCTGAAACTCCTTTTACTTGCAGATATCTTTTTAGTCATAGCCTGAAACCAGCTACAATACACTAAATAATCCACACCCAACTCTTAATAATCAGTTACTACAAATCTCCCATCATCATACATCAAATGAATCAATGTAATCTAAATGCTTGAACCATTTTCATCAGACTTATAAATTGAGTAACAATGAAAAAAAGCTAACTACTTATAAATCCATCAACCAATATCTTCTCATTCCATTACTCCTTCATATCAAGACTGCATCTAGCAGCTACACGACAGACTGTTCTATATCAAAGTTAAGTAATATACTGACATAAAAAGTGCCTTTTGTCACACAACAACGAAAAGATCAACAAAAATTTTGGAAAGGACAAAGAATTTGTGTGCAACAAGACATACATACTCGTTCACAGCTTCAGAAATTTACCAAAACAAATTTAATGTTAAATTATTCATTTAGAAAGGGAAACTTTGCCATCTGCTTATATTATTTCAGTAACTGCAGATAATAAAATATATATATATCTTTCTTTCTTTATACCAAGTGATCCTCAGTTTAATTTCATACATTAGTTTCAAATACTTCAGGACAGAGGCAATGAAGAACATTCCCAATCACCTGATATGCAACTTTGTATTTTTTCTGCAACCAATTGTAAAAAACAGTTGTCCCGAAAATACAGAAGGGAAAATGAATCTTTGATCATCTAACATATGATTTACAATTTTACAAAATTCCAATTTTTACCAAAATCATTAAAACATGCTTCAGAAATCCTAGCTTTGAGACCAATAACAAAGAGTCAAAGATATATAGCATTCAACCAAATAACCTGTTCTTGATAAAGTTGAACTACACTTACAACCCAATCAACATAATCAAACAAAACCTAAAATTCCCAAAAATTAACAAAAACAAGCTCAGAAACCCTAATTCCGAAATCCAACCAAAACAAGCAAAATCATCGACAAAAAACACTAATTCAGCAACACTAAACTATAAACAGAACTCCATTAACAGAATCAAACAAGAACGCAACCAGAAACCCTAACAAAAATTCACATAAACCGAACTTAAATTCATATCCACGCACAACGTATAAACAGAATCTAAAAGAGAGTAGAGAGAGAGGGAACCATCTTCTTCCAGCCAGAAGGTGCAGGAAGCTCCAACGAAACAACTTCATCGTTTTGCCCTAAGCTCGCCATTTTTGAAATAAAACCCTAGCAAGTTACGAAGAAGAAAACAAGTGTATAACTGTAATTAGTTATGAAGAACATATACAATCAAGATATATACACATATAGCTGCCAGAATTTGTGAATTTGTAAATTTGTAAAAAGTATGAGTCTGAAATTTGTTCGAACGGTGATCTTACCTCGCTCGGTGTTTCTCTCTCTACGACTTGGATTTCGTTCTGCGAAATTCTGGGTTGCGAACTGAAATCTCTCAACAAAAATAAAAACTGATGAAGATACATCCCCCCCCCCCCCTCTATTATTAAATGAAGTGTAATTTTGGCCCCTAAATTTAGAGAGCAGGGTTTCTTGGAGAACAAGTCGCAACTGTGATGTGTTTGAGTTTGTAATATTTAGTTTATTTAAATTAGGTAAGAATATCTTTTATTGGGTTTAGAGAATGATTAGGGTTAGTATTTGTATGGTATAAATAGGCGTTTTTGTATTGTTTTTTTTCGTGGGTTTTTATAAAGAAAAGAGTCGAAGCGGGTTGCTTCAAAGCCCTCTAATATTTTATTCTTTTGCTTGAGAGCGATGTGAAGATCGAGCAAAGAACAAAGCCACCAAAAACAAAGCAAGGAGAATATGTGAACATGTGATTCGTTCAAGTGAAATAGAAAACTAGACGTGTGAAATGATAGAGAGATTGAGAAAGAGCAGAAAGGTAGAAGATCGAGTCCACGAAATAAGCAGGATCACATCTGTGTGTTTGTGATTAGATCTAGTGAGTGGATCAAGGAGAAACCGAGAGAAGACGTCATTTGTGTGAAAGTGAGTAAAGCAAGAAGTTATGTGTGAACAAGAGTATATCAGATATGTGTGAATTGACCAAGTGCAAAGATAAGTCATGTGAGGAGACTATAGAGAAGAACGGTTGCATGGGCTGAAGCAAGAGACTGATTAGCTTGCAAGAAGCTGATATGTTGTAAAACACACACGTTATTCACATTTATTTCACCACATTTTGATAGGTTTTTATGGCAAATTTATAAGATTTTGGTACTTATTAAGTACATGTCGGATTTGCAAGTTTGTGTGAGAGAACAGGTGAATTTTCTTGAAAAGTTCGTGCACAAAAAGAGGGGATGATTTAGAAGAAAAAATAAAGTGTTTGGAGACAAGCACCTGTAGCGGACCGCTAAGGTCAGTGTTACAGGTCTACTATCCAGGAAAAAGACACCATCATTGCTAATCATTGCACGCGTGCGCACCCGGATGACATCAGCCCTTAGCGAACCGCTAAGGAGCTTGATAGCGTTCCGCTACCGACTTGACGGGCCAGAAACCCTAATTTTCACGTTTCTATATATTTGGATGCGTTTTCTTGGAGGCTATCATTGGTTTGCGGCTAGGGACGACTAAAGAGCCTAGAATACGAAGTTTGGAGGCTGAAGAACACAAGGATTGAAGTTTGGAGCTAGTTTTCGGTTTGATAACTTTCGGTTTATGCACTTTTCCTTAATTCCAAAACTTAGAAACGATTTTGGTCATGTTTTGCTACTATGTTTTGTTATTTTCTAGCATCATGAGTAGCTAAATTCGTTAGCTACCTATGTTTGATGAATACTTTCATGTTTTGACATATTTTTCGGGTTTTAATCGTATGAATCATTGTGATAATCTTAGAATCTCGTTCCTTATTGTTTGTGAATGGATATTATTAACTACTAAATATTCATTATTGGTTTATTGTTGTATTATTAATTTAGTTCATTTATTAGGGTTTCTCTTTCTATTCTCCCTGTATGTATTTATAGAGAGTTGTTTTGCTCTCTCATTCATCAATTGAGAAATATAATTATCTCACTCTTTCATGGTATCAGCCAACCATCTTCTTCCTCTCTTCTTCTAAACTGCTGCCCTCTTCTTCCTCTCCCTAAGGCTGCCGGATCTTCATCTACTTCCACCACCACTGATCTTCCCCTCCAAACCCTACTTCATATGCTTACCATTAAGTTATCTTCCATGAACTACATGTTATGGTGAAATCAAATCCTTCCCCTCCTTTCATATCAAGGTTTACTTGACCATGTTGATGGTTCTATTCAGTCACCACTCGCCACTGTCACCACCAATGGCAAACCTGCACCAAACCCTACTCTTTTGGTCTGGAAGGAAGCCGATCAGCGGGCCTTGATCCTCCTTTAGGCCTCCTTGACTGAAGAAGCCATGGCCGAAACTCTTAGCCTTTCCTCTTCTGCTCAGGTTTGGTCTGCCCTATAAGCCACTTACAGCCATGACTCCAATGAACGGATGCATACCTTGCAAGATTCCCTCTACCAACTTCAAAAGGGTAGTTCATCTTTTCTTGACTATGGACGCAAGTTCAAGGCCTTGTGTACTCAACTTGATGCCATAAGATATCCCATTGATGAAAATGACAAGTGCCACTGGTTCTGTGTGTCTTGGTTCCACGTTTGAGACATTCTCTACAGCTCGTAGGGCGATCTCTCCTAGGCCTCCGTTTCGTGATCTTCTAGCCCAAGCATAGAATCATGAACTGTTCTTGCAATCTCTCCACAGTTCCTCACTTCCGCAAGCAACATTTGTCTCTCAGTCTCATCGCCCATCTTCCTCCTGTGGACGTGGCAGGTCTCGGAACAGTTTTGGTAATGGTGGTCGTGGACGTGGCCGAAGGCCCCCTCACTGCCAACTTTGTCGTAAGAATGGACACTATGCTAATTCGTGTCCAAATCTGGCCGCCTTCGCTTACAGTGCTCCATCTTTGGATGCCAACCTAGCTCAAGCATTCCATGCTCAATGCCATGTTACTAACAATAACCCGGATTGGTATGTTGACTCCGGGGCTTTCGCGCATATGAATTCATCATCCGAGAATCTTCATACCAGCACTAATTATTCGGGTAACGATCGTGTTCTTTTTGGGGATGGTAAAACCCTACCCGTTACTCATGTTGGTACTTCTTCTTTTACACCTCAGTTACCTTTACTCGATGTTTTGGTGGTGCCCCATCTCACCAAAAATCTCCTCTCAATTAGTAAACTCCCTACGGATAATCCCGTTGATATCTCATTCTCTAATCATTACTTTGTTATTCAGGACAGGAAAACAAAGGAGGTGCTAGCAAAGGGCAGATGTAGTGAAGGCCTTTACATTCTTGAGCAAGGTCAAAAAGCTTTTATGTCAACTGCAAATAAATACCATCTTCTTGCTTCTTTTGAACGGTGGCATAATTGTTTGGGCCATGTTCCCGTGGATGTTATATCCCTTTTAAATAAGTTGGGTTATTTATCTGTCACATCCTTATTACCGAAACCAAATGTTTGCGCATCTTGTCAATTATCCAAGACTCGTCATTTACCTTTTATGCAAAATAATAAACGAGCTACACATGTTTTGGATCTTATACGTTGTGATTTATGGGCAACCGCCCCTATTACTTCCACAGATGGGTTTCGTTACTATGCTATATTTATTGATGATTTCTCCAGATTTACGTGGTTTTACCCACTAAAAGCGAAATCTGATTTTTATAATGTCTTAAAAGTTTTTCTAGCATTTGTCCACAAATCAGTTTTCGTGTAAAGTTAAGACGTTTCAAATTGATGGCGGAACATAATTTACAAATCAGAAAGTGCAAACTCTATTTCTTGAATTTGGCATTCACCATAGGCTTTCATGCCCTTACACACCAAAACAAAATGGGCGTGCCGAACGGAAACACCGTCATATTACCGAGACCGGTCTTGCTATGTTGTTCAAAGCTCATGCCCCGGCTTCTCTATGGACTGATGCTTTCATCTCAGCAACTTACATTATTAATAGATTACCGACTCCGTTGCTCTCAAAAAAATCTCCATTTGAGCTTTTTTTCCATCAAGTCACGTCTTATGCAAATTTTTAGACGTTTGGTTGTCAGGTTTTCCCGTATCTTCGAGACTATGCTCCTAACAAACTGTCTCCCAGAAGTGCCTCATGTATCTTTATTGGCTATAGTCCACATCACAAGGGATATCGTTGTCTAGATCCCTCTACCTCTCGGGTTTACATAACCCGGCATGCAAAATTTGATGAGGCTGTTTTTCCTTTTAGTGGTGTTCTTCCACAAGTTGATGAAGCCTCCTTAGTATTCTCTAATTTTGATGATCAACCTTTACCTATCTACCCCTCTGCCAAATCAACCTTTCCCTACTCCATGCCCTCATCCATCCTCCCCTCACATACCTTCTGTCCAGCCTACCAATCTTCCGTCATCCTGCCCACTTTGCGCAGCCCAGCCCATAACTTCTACCCAGCCTAATTAACCCACTACATCTACTGTTCCATCGCCTATACCACCACCACCTTCGCCATCGTAGTCCCCTACACCACCTCTGCCACCTCAATAACCTATACCACCACCTTCACCAGCTCAATCACCTATACCACCACCACCTCCGCCACCCCCACTACCCAACTCCTCTTATCCCATGACCACTCAGTCAAAAAGTGGAATTTTCAAACCCAAACCCATAGCCGACCTCACCACTTTCTCTCATTGACACCAAGTTTTTTTAGCTACCAAGGATCCTAAAGGGTATAAAACTGCCTCTAAACACCTCAAATGGGTTACTGCTATGCGGGAGGAGATACTTGCTTTGCATCAAAATCACACTTGGGAGTTTGTTCCTCGCCCCACCGGATCCAATACTGTTGGCTCCAAATGGGTATACCGTACCAAATACAATTTTGATGGATATGTTGTCAAGGCTTCTACTGTCCGAGTTGTCCTTGCCCTTGCCACCATTCATACTAGGAAGTTACATAAATTAGTTATTAAAAATGCTTTCCTAAATGGTAATCTCACTGAAACCGTCTACATGGAACAACCACCAGCTTTTGTAGACCCGAAACTTCTAACACATGTATGTTTACTTAAAAAGGCCTTTTATGGTCTTAAGCAGGCTCCTCGTGCTTGGTTTCAACGTCTTAGCACGTTCCTTCATCAACTGGGTTTTTACAATAGTCGGGCCGACACTTCTTTATTTGTGTTTAAACAAAACTCGTTGATCATTTATGTTCTTATTTATGTAGACGACATCATAATTACTGGGAATGATGAAAGTGCTATTACACAGTTTATTGATCGTCTTCACATAGAATTTGCCATAAAAGATTTGGGCTCCCTAAACTATTTCTTGGGCTTAGAAGTTACTTACACGACTAAAGGACTCCTTCTTAGTCAAACAAAATATGCATATGATATACTTGCTAGGGCGGGTCTTCTAGATGCAAAACCCGTAGCCACTCCTCTTACTACCACAAACTCTTTTACCTCTAAAGGTTCACTCTTTCATGATCAAACGCTTTATTGATCTTTGGTTGGTGCTCTTCAATATCTCACCATTACCAGACCGAATCTCTTATATCCTGTAAACCAAGCAAGCCGGTTTCTTCACTCACTCACTACTTCTCACTTTCAATTAGTAAAACGAATTCTCCGCTACGTTAAAGGCACCATATCCTATGCGTAACGAACCAACCATCGGGTTTATAATATAATATGTTAAACATATTATAAGGATGTAAATAAAATAAAATAAAATGGATAGTTAGAGGTTTGATGCATATGGAGTTCTTACAGGTTTAGGTGAAAGGATAAAAATAAGGAAGTTCAGGGGCTGTTATGTAACTTCCTAAAAACTCAGATTTTATGGAAGGAAAAGTCACACAAACACACATTTGTGTGTGTTTGTGTCATGAATTACAAGGAGAAGAGGAGGGGAGAGCCATGAACGAAAATTGAAGATTTTGTGGTGGAAATTCGTGGCTTTTGATTGTTCATCTCCTTCCAAAACATCAAGTAAGTGTTATATCACCTCCTACATCCACCATTAATGGTGTTCTTGAGGATTTTGGAGAAAAATGGTTTGGGGTTGATTTGGGTGAAATTGATGATAGATAACTTGTTTTAACTTGTTATCTAGCTTAACTAAGGGTGTCGAAAGGTGTTTAACATCCTAGAATCACCTAATTTTGATTATGAGAAATTAGGTTTCTTGAGTAGTAATTTGGGGATTTTTGATTTGGAATGTTTAGATGATGATTTTGAGGTTGGATAAATGTCTAGGGAGTTGATAGACACATAATTAAACATATAGCCTGAATTTTTATAATGAATTGTAAAATGGAGTTTTGGTGTAAATTGAGTGAAACCCAAACGGGTTAAAATGGGTGAATGTTGTCTTAGGAGGTTTAAAACTTGTTTAAGGTGTAATTAATTAAGTTTAGAATGGGTGTAATCCATAAGGTCTAGGGTGGGTGTTAGACCTCAATTGGAATGGTGAAATTGGTGGATTGGGAGTTTGACTTTAATGGGTCAAAGAGGTCATTTGGGTTGAAAGGTGGTTATTGGGTGTTGAGGGTTTGGTTAAGGTTGTGTTAACTAAACTAAGTTAAGGTGTTGATCTTTAGATCATAGGTGTGTCGTAAATCTCAAATTGGTGAATGAATTGAGATCATAAGATTTCTAAATGCAAGTTGATTGCTAGGTGATCAAGACATTAAAGGAGCTAGCTTGAAGACTAAGTGGAATCGTTTCTAGCTAAAGGTAAGTGCTTTGCACTTACTTAGTGTTGATAGGTGGTAGTAAATGCACGTACTTGATTTACTTGTTGATATTGTTGATTAGCATACGTGCAAATGTATTTATGTTGATTTGGTGAAACTACATAAGGTGTTTGTATACAAGGGGTGGATGCTTAAAGTCTATGAACCTCACAATGTCGTATAATGATGGTAGTAGGCTAATTGTTATTGATTTTTAATTGTTTATTTAGAAACATTTGAATGCTTATGTAATATACAAAGTGTAGAATTATAATTGAGGATTGTCGTCATGAACTTCACATTCAAATGGGCGGATTGGGGTCTTTGAACCCCACATGTTTAGTACAAAGTATGGTTTGTATAACTTGTGTATATGTGTTTACTGTTGTATGTTAAAGATTGTTATTGAGGTCTAAGAACCTCACATGTAGTAATTGAAGTTATGAACTTCATAAAGACGGGTGTAATTGAGGTCTAAGAACCTCACATGGGTGGTATGTGTTTGTGATCAAAAGATTCATAGAAGGGTGACCTGGGGATTGAGATCTTAGAGTCTAAAATATGTGCAAACAACTTAAGGTTTCGAACCTCACAAAGATGTGTTGAGCATTTGAAGTGTTAAGCTTTGTAATTGGTGATATAACTAGTTGTTACTCACAATTCTAAATGTGTTTGATTGTTTTGGATTCACATGAATCCTCGTGGAGTATTATGGAAGGGTTATATGATGTTTAGAATAATGACATATCGTTGTGGAGTCGTTAAAACGACTGGGGATCGAGTCGGAAGGACTGAAATACACTTAATACGAAGTCTGGGATGTAGAGGTCTGATAGGGGGCGCAAATTGCTAAGGTAGGGGCGCAAATTGCGCTTGGCAGCGCATGCTGCACTGAAAACCCAATAATTTGCGCTGAAATGTTTCTGAAAAGTGGCGTTTGGACCCGAGTTAAGGCATTAACTTGTTAAGGGTCCTAAGGGGTGTTTATCATTATTAACTTGTTAAGGGTCCTTAGAGCAATGGTTTGAGGGATTCGAGTGTGCGAGACACCGAACTCATACTAATTTGCTCTTGATATAGGTGGGTGCAATGAGAATCCAAAGAAGACTTGACCGAGGCACAGAGCTTAAAGGCAAAAGGCTAGTAATGATAAATGTCGTTGGTCGATATATGTGGTGTCCAAGGTGTATTATGTGTGCCGAAATTTGTTTTGGGATTTGTTATATGGATATGATAAATGCAGTCATGCATATTATGTTACCAATCATGCCTGGCCAGTATGATTCGTAAGATAACATGTGTAAGTACCCTTATGATAACCATATAACAATGAACAATAGCAAGGAATAGATTAAAGTGAATATATGTGTATGATGTGCTATATGTATTTTAGGTGATTATACGGGGGTGATTATATATACACATAGATGGGAGATAGAGACTTGTAGAGTATGATTAGAGGCCTATACGTAGGTAGAACATCTACAACTCAAACAAAACATAGTCGGGGAATGACTAACGGGAATAGGTGTTAGTAGATGGAAATTTGTGACTTGGAGTTATCTTAAGGACTCAGGTACATTAGAGTCTATGCGTGTATCACCTCAGGGGTGGTGAGAAGTATGAGATTGGCTAAGGGAACTATAAAACAACATTCTAGTGGAGGATGGCTAGAACTTTCTATCTTGTCGTGTCAATCTACATTCATGGAAGATATATCATATTGAGGCGAGCATATAGAGGAACCGTATGGAGCTTATGGAACGGGAGGAACAACTTTGGAGAACTAAGGAGGGAGAAAACCTTGTTCCACAAGGGGTTCGTGGCGTGTGAACCGAAGGAGTTAATTAGAGATAGTTTATTCGTTGGTTAGTCAACAACGCATCACTATAATGGTATTGGCATCACTATAATGGTATTGGCTCCGGAAGCAAACCATTGTGATTGGCGGATAGAGTTCGGTTCACGGTGAGTCGACTTTGGTACACGGTGGAGGATTGTTTGGGATTTCTCCTTAAGGATAAAAGTTTAAGGGCGTGAGGGAAATGCATCGGGGTTAATTCAAGAGGCGTTCTTGAAATGTTTCTGTCTACAAGCTGTTGTGGACCATGTGTTTGGAGAATTCCTTCACGTGTGGAAGACCGGTGGATTGAATAAGATTGTGGGAATGTTGTATGACTAAACTCAGCCTTGCCTAAATCTTGGAGTGCCGGAAGGAATGGAAATAGATCGACTTCTCAATACTATCAATTGATGATATAGAGTTGGTTCTCCTGCGTGGTGTACATCTATGGTGGAGTTGATGACTATATGTAGCTGGGAGATCAATTGTGGGAGTGGAGTGGAGTGTAAGGAAGAATTTAAAGGTGACTTCAAGGAAGCCAAATATTCTAGTCGAGCTGGAAACCTTTTGTAGAGGCAATACTCATTATTGTCGTAGGTGTGGAAAGTAACTCGAGTAGAGAATGACAGGACACACTATTCCATAGTGTTATAGTCCTAATATCATGTGCAGCAGTTGTTAAATCGTGACACATCCGAAGTGAATGTCTCGAGCTAAAACACAAGGGTGATAAAAGGGGAAAATAGAGATTCCGAGGCTTTTGAGTCGGACATTTCTAACTACTAAGGACGAGACTGAAGTCTTTTGGTCTTATTATCGGGTGAGAAGCTATGTAGATCAGTAAATTTTGGAGGTGATCAACATTGGGGGATTA
The DNA here is from genome assembly GCA_023525975.1 of Smallanthus sonchifolius. Classification (NCBI taxonomy): domain Eukaryota; kingdom Viridiplantae; phylum Streptophyta; class Magnoliopsida; order Asterales; family Asteraceae; genus Smallanthus; species Smallanthus sonchifolius. The sequence goes on along the minus strand of CM042024.1, from coordinate 94,189,730 downwards.
ATGTTGACAAGTGTATAAATTGATATTTGTAGGTTGCAGGTGAAACAATTACTTGAAACGAAGTCCTACGATTATAGTGGAACTTGTGTGGTTCTTATTGACCATATCAATCTCGTGTGTGACTAAGAGGTGACATGTCGATCTGTTCACATCTAGAGATGGTGAAACACATGGCTCATGAATTGGTGTATACTTGGCTTATGCCAATTACACCAACTAGTGTAATTGAAAACTTGATGTTCCAGTCATGAAGAAGTTCAATAGTTTTATACCCGAGTGTCTCTTTTGGGGTGTAACCATTCTTTGTAGAGTTGAAGAATGGAAGAATGCGGTGTGCATCAATCGTAGGGGTTAATAACCCCTAAATGGTTATGAAATCCATTGTAGATACCATGAGATTGCGGTGTGTCATTTCGGCTTTGGTGGAAATCCATTTTGGATAAGGTGGAAAATGATGCAGGCTTATTTGTAGACCCATTAGTGATAAAGATAAACAAGGGGTAAGTGGTGTTTGAAGTCCTAGAACTTCATAAGTGGCGTTTTATGTCTTAGAACTTCACCAATGGTGTTTATGAATGAAGTCTTCCAACTCCAAAAAGGGGATTGTGTGATTGAGATCCTTGAATCTCATAGGAGGACTTATGATTAAGCCATTGGAAATAAACTAAGTGTTGGGTCATGGATTCATAGTTGTCTTTAAGGTTATAAAAGAGGAATTGTGTAAGGAAAATGTCATGTCCTTACTTGGAGAAAATGTATGCTTGTCAGTTATATTAGTGCCTCACGCATTAGACTCGGTTATGTCTTTATACAGCGAGGCGGGATTATCGCGTATTCTCCTAGATAGTTGTAAGCTTGATCGTAGCAACTAGAGGAAATAAGTTGAGCAGAGAACGGGTGACTGTATATGCGGGTGAATGTTAGGTGGTTGAATTAAAGTCTAAAGCTTCAAAGGAGTGTTGTATGTAGGTGATGGGATCCTTGAATCTCACCAATATGAAACACTTGACACACTAAATCTCAACGGATGGGTTGGTGTGGAGGTTATGAAACTTCCAATTATGTGTTGGGAGAATCGATGTGATAGAACTTGAATCCTTCAGTTGTCAATCATATTGGCTACTGTTATGAGGTGATTCTTAAATTTAAGAAATCTTTACACGCGGAGTGACATTAATGCTTGGTTATGGGGCATAAACGTTTGGTGGCAAGAGGTGGAAGGAGACATAGTCGAGATTAGTGACAAATGTCTCGTTGGCTTGTGGATTAAGGTTAAACGCTAGGGGAAGGTTGTGTGGGAAGCCTCAACGGCTTCATATACCTATGTGTGGTAAGAGAAGCTTGTAGTAGTATGACTACAAGAGTATATGAAAAAGATGGTAACATGTTACGATGTGGTTAAGTAGAGGGTCTTTTGACCGAAGAGTATGTAATTCCTGTTCTTAGAGGAAACCTACTCTTATGAATAATCGAGGAGTGTCGATTTATTGGAGGGTGTGATATGACATGGCGTGACCGTATCATTTGAATTAGATTGAGATATCGGTTTCACTTGTCCAGTTGAAGGAAGTCGGTGATCTTAGCTATCATGGTGACAAATTAGCTATAATTGGAGTATCGACATGTCATTGTTCGATTTACTAGATGGTGGATGGGGTTGAATACCAAATATTTTTGGAGTGGAGGTATTTACTTGGAATATAGAATCAAAGGTGTGATTCAAGACATGGTGTAGAAGATCTTGTAAGTGAGCTGGTTTGCAAATCCGCTCAAGATGTGACAGAAAACCCTAGTCGAATATAGGGAGCAGGTGTGTTAATATTCAAGTGGGGACTTGGTTCTATCAAAGTCTCCCCTTAAAAAGGAGGTGTTTCGGGTTTGAAAATGTGGGAGGCTAAGTCCAAGTTTTGTTAGGTCGTCCAAATTATGGACTATAATGGTGTGGATTTCCAATTGTTACCAAGGGAGTCGAGTAAACTCCATGTTATATATCGCGTGGCCCATCCATGGAAATGGTTGGCGGGAGAAGTTGTTGTGGTTTCTCATGGTGTGTATGAGGTTGTTGTTTTGAATCTTGTGGTAGAACCGGTTACTATCTTAGATAGGTGGGGTGGGGGGGAATTGTAACACCTGCCCTAAAAATGTCTAAGATTTAAGTAAGGTACAAACCACAAGGACTAGAAGTATAAATGTATGATAGTACAAGGACCGAAAAGTAGAAAACATAAAAATCAAAAGGTAACGGACCGTCACGAGCTGAGCACGCAAACCCTGATGACACGCCACGTGTCCGGTGACTAATGAACGAATTCCGACGCATGAAAACCCTATAATGGACCGTCACGACCGGTAATGGTCCGTCACAGCCCCAAATTCACCTGAGTGCGCCACGTATCACTCCATAACGGACCGTCACAACCTCTAACGCTCCGTCACACCGCAAACTGGCTAGAAGGTGACATGTGTCTAATGACTCGCGAACCCTAATCTGGTGATGGACCGTCACCACCCGTAACTGTCCGTCACGGGTCCAGAATTTTCCCTATAAATAGTTGATCGAATTCAGTTGTTTTCTCATCCCAAACTCATTCCTCTCCTCACAATCTCGTCCCAGAGCATCCCTAGACAATCTCTGAAGCTTCTGGTTCGATTCCCGCTCGTTGTAGTGCCCGGTGTAAGAAGAAACACTTATAGAAGAGTCGATAGCTAGAGAAATCAAGTTAAGAAGATAGACTATAAGCTTTCAACTTAGAGGCTCATTCATATAACCCAATGTGAATACTTTATCTCTTTCAAAACTTGTGTCAAACATTTACATTTACGAAAATGGCCAAATAAGGTTAAGGGAATAATGCTCAACGTTCTTCTACAAACAAAGCATTCAAGCCATAGGTATGCGTAAAACTTGCAAGGGATAAACGGGTCTCGGGTGAAATTCCCGGATTGCGGCTAGTGCTTGTCTTATAACAACTTCGGAGGTGGACCTGTCCCTTGTTATAAGATGTGACGCAAGTGTATACTATGGTGCGATTAAACAGGACGAGCCTGCTGAATGTGTGAATTGAACATAAAGTTGTGATTATGAATTAATGCTCGTTTGCGCCAAAATGATTTTAATGTCAAGATAATTGTAGTCACCGGCGTTCGCGCTAACGTTTTATTTTAAAAATGTTTTCAGGTAACGAATAAAATATGACAAAAATGGGAATTCGGGCAGACATAATATCTGACCCAAGAAAAGTGAAAAGGATAACTTACACGTTGGATTCTCAGGCATCGTGTAGAGGAAATCCTAAATAAAGAAAAAGGAGATAGGACCGGGGATTTGATCAACCCTGGATAGTACTCTTTCCGGTGGCTATATATGTATTTGATTTCAAACTCTGTTTTGTAATAAAAATAAAAAGGGTATTTAAATCCCTATGTTTATAAAATAAATACGAGACTTTTGTTTTCCAACAAAGTCTTGATATTTACAAATACAACCCTTGAGGTTGAAACAAATGATGAAACGATCCTTTTGAAAAAGACTTCCGATGTATTTATAAAAACTCTGAAATCAAATCAGGTACCGATCTGGCTCGCACACGTCAAGGGAGGTGCCTGAGGCGGGGTGTGACAGGTTGGTATCAGAGCCACAGGTTTTAGCGAATTGATACTTAAATATAGTATCTAGGCTTCAACCATTAATGTTTTAAAATTAAGATAAGAAAACAAGGTAACCTTCTGATCGGTATGTAGTTATCTGACAAATGGAATGTTCTGTCTAAGGAAATAGAGGTGTATAAATCTCTTCTAGACCCGTCGCTCTTACCTTGGAACATCTCTGTTGGAGGTACTACTCTAGAAAGATAACAATCCTTGTAGAGCTTTAGTTAAGATAAGGATACTGTCCTTAGTATCTAAGTCTTGACCAAAATAAGATAAGTACTAATATTTTAAGATTGTAGATGTATAGAGATAATTCTGTACCTATTTATTATGACCCCAATCGTCTAATCAAACAAGAGTCACCTGAGTATCATCCCTTAGGATCTCGAATGAACCCTATCTATTCGCCCTACTATAACGATGATCCGTTTGCCATTCTCCTTAATAACAACTCTCCATAATACCACCCTCAATCTTATAACTCTTCTAGGCAATGGATGGAGGCTGGTTCTAACTTCAGCAACTGGAATACGAATATCCAACAGCTGTAAGGAAACAATGAAGCTGAATCAAGTTATATTCAGCAGAATAATTCAACAGAAGAGGATTCGTCTGAGGAATCCCATCAATATGAACCTGCTTCGGAAAACTATGAAGATTATCCGTTCATTAATCTTGTTTCAAATAGTTCCGACTATCAATCTTATGATTCTGAAACTCCAGTTTTATATTATCCTTATATGTTTCCTGAACCTCTATATGATGGCCCTTTCAAAGAGTATTTCCAAGCTCCTCCAGAATACCAAAATGCTTATAATAATATTATGGTGGGACTCCGTAAGCCCCCACCTAAATATGGTTATGCGAAAAGTATGCCCTCTTCTCCTATCGAATGTTTAGACCGTTCGTTGCACCAAACGAATGAAGTAACAAGAAAGAAGATAATGGACAAAGCAAGAACTAAATTTTATGGACAACAAGTGTATGAATATAGAGAAGACTTGATGACTCTTGGAAAAGAGCTTATGAAAGATTAGAATCATTTTTTTTTGTTTTATTTTGTTTTATTTTGTAATATATTTCTATAATAGTAAAATATCGTTTTGTTTATTTTACATAATGGTCGGAAAAGGCAAGGTTCCTACCTTTATTTGTAAATTTGCTCTAGCTAATTATTGTGAACAAAAAACAAATGAAACAACTATAAAAAATAATGAGGAAACTGAAAGTTGAACTTTCAGAAGCCTCGGAGAAATAGGAAACCCTAGTGTTCCCTATAATCCTTCTATATATTTTCATTCTGCTCCTATCACAGGAAGCTATAATATCACTCCTATATATTCACAAAATTTTCATGAGAGATATGTCGATATGCCTTATGAGAATAATCCTGAAAAAGAAGAACGTGCTGACTCTAATATATCTTACATTCCGTACTATGAGACGATTCGCTTCCCTGCTCCTCGTATAAATGAGAATGCATCGGGAAGTGAAAGGGAACAAAAGTTGCTGAGAAGAATAGCATAATTGGAACGAGAGAAAGCTGAAGTTGTAGCTAGGAACGCATGGCTAATACAAGCTCTTTAAGAAAAGAATTTTAGAACTTTTTAGGAACAATGATTTCTATATGTATTGTAATATATTATTATCAATAAAAAGGTTTTGTTTTGATTCCAATCTTATTTCTGTATAGCATGTCGAAAAATACCGGACCTTTACATAACACCAAGGGAAAGAAGAAACAGATGGCAGTTGAAAATACTGCTGATGTTACTGAATCCCGAAAAGAACTCCAAAAGATGTTTGTAGAAGGAATCAAGGATTCCCTTCCAATGATCTTTACAGAAATGGAGAAGAGGCAAGGTGATAAACTATCTACTCAGCCATCAAATCTAAAATCTATCCATTCTCAACCTACCCGCACAATTACTCAATCTAAACCTATTACTCTGAAACCCGAAGGTTCTGCAACCCATAAGACCAAGAAGACAGGGAAAGAAGAATATTACCATAACTCTTCTAAAGATGAAAGTATGGGTAATAACTATGGTCATGTGGAGAAGAAGAGAAAGATAATTGGTTGTACGTATAAGATGTTTCAAGACTGCAAACCCTATAATTTCTCTAGAAGAGAATGCGGAATTGCTACATTAAGGTGGATTGAGAAAACCGAATATGTGCTTGCTATAAGCAAGTGTGCTGAGGAAGAAAAGGTTTTGTATGCTTCCAACTTATTTAAGGATCAAGCTCTAGAGTGGTGGAATAATATTGTTACGGCTAAAGGAAGAGATTCGGCCTATGCCATGGGCTAGGGTGCCTTCAAAACCCGAGTAGAAAAGAAGTATGTTCCCCAGAATGAAAGGGAACAAATCAAAGGAAAATTCCATAGTCTAAAGATGATTGGAACGAATCATCAGGAGTATTCGACCAAACTCCTTGAGTACGCTCGAATTGTTCCTCATCTTGCTACCCGAGAATCCAACTTAATAAAGAGATATATTTGGGGTTTAATCAGAGAAATCCGTGATATGGTTAAGGTTCCAAATTGTGAACACCTTGACGATGTTATGGATCTTGGAGCATCCTTAACTAGTATCCTAATCAGAAATCAGGAGGAGGAGAAGAAGAAAGAATTTGGTCAAGGCCCAAGTAACTCAAAGAAGCCAGGGTCAAGCTTTAGAAATAACAACTCTTCCATTCCTGAATTTCCACGGTGCAAGGGAAGGCACTTGGGACAGTGTAAAGCTCGATGTTATTGCAGTTTATACAAGACGTCTGGTCACAAAATAGATGATTGCTTCAAAAAGAAGCAAATCACTTGCGTCGAGTGTGGCGAGGCTTGCCACATCAAAACTTATTGTCCCAAATTGAGAAAGTCTGAAGGGACAGGTCCAAAGCCTGCTGATGGGATAAAGAAGAATGCATGAGCATTCGTTCTCAATACTCATGAGGCAGCAGGTATGCCCGATGTTATTACGGGTACATTTCTTGTCAATGATATTTACGCTCGAGTTTTGTTTGAATCTGGTGCAAACCAAAGTTTTATAGATTATAGATTCTGTAGACTGTTAATAAAACTCAAGCTAAATTAGACAAGAAATACATGGTAGAGACTGCCAACAACGACCTAGTCCAAATCTCTCTAATCCTAAACGATTGTAATATCACACTATCAGGATATGTTATTCCTGCACAACTGTTGCCAATGACTTTGGCAGGTTTTGACATTGTCCTAGGAATGGATTGGCTGGCCTCTAACCAAGCCCAATCTTGTGTGATAAGAAAACCATTGAACTTCATTCACCAAAAGGTGATATTCTTACGATAAATGTTGATAAATTATCCAACTCTATTGGAATAATTTCCATGTTAAAAGACACAAAATATCTTATGATCACTCTTGGAAAAGAGCTTATGAAAGATTAGAATCGTTTTTTTGTTTTATTTTGTAATATATTTCTATAATAGTAAAATATCGTTTTGTTTATTTTACATAATGGTCGGAAAAGGCAAGGTTCCTACCTTTATTCGTAAATTTGCTCTAGCTAATTATAGTGAACAAAAAACAAATGAAACAACTATAGAAAATAATGAGGAAACTGAAAGTTGAACTTTCAGAAGCCTCGGAGAAATATGAAACCCTAGTGTTCCCTATAATCCTTCTATATATTTTCATTCTGCTCCTACCACAGGAAGCAATAATATCACTCCTATATATTCATGAAATTTTCATGAGGGATATGCCGATATGCCTTACGAGAATAATCCTGAAAAAGAAGAACGTGCTGACTCTAATATACCTTACATTCCGTACTATGAGACGATTCTCATCCCTGCTCTTCGTATAAATGAGAATGCATCGGGAAGTGAAAGGGAACAAAAGTTGCTGAGAAGAATAGCAGAATTGGAACGAGAGAAAGCTGAAGTTGTAGCTAGGAACGCATGGCTAATACAAGCTCTTTAAGAAAAGAATTTTAGAACTTTTTAGGAACAATGATTTCTATATGTATTGTAATATATTCTTATCAATAAAAAGGTTTTGTTTTGATTCCAATCTTATTTCTGTATAGCATGTAGAAAAATACCGGACCTTTACATAACACCAAGGGAAAGAAGAAACAGATGGCAGTTGAAAATACTGCTGATGTTACTGAATCCCGAAAAGAACTCCAAAAGATGTTTGTAGAAGGAATCAAGGATTCCCTTCCAATGATCTTTACAGAAATGGAGAAGAGGCAAGGTGATAAACTATCTACTCAGCCATCAAATCTAAAGTCTATCCATTCTCAACCTACCCGCATAATTACTAAATCTAAACCTATTACTCTGAAACCCGAAGGTTCTGCAACCCATAAGACCAAGAAGACTGGGAAAGAAGAATATTACCATAACTCTTCTAAAGATGAAAGTATGGGTAATAACTATGGTCATGTGGAGAAGAAGAGAAAGATAATTGGTTGTACGTATAAGATGTTTCAAGACTGCAAACACTATAATTTCTCTAGAAGAGAATGCTGAATTGCTACACTAAGGTGGATTGAGAAAACCGAATATGTGCTTGCTATAAGCAAGTGTGCTGAGGAAGAAAAGGTTTTGTATGCTTCCAACTTATTTAAGGATCAAGCTCTAGAGTGGTGGAATAATATTGTTACAGCTAAAGGAAGAGATTCGGCCTATGCCATGGGCTGGGGTGCCTTCAAAACCCGAGTAGAAAAGAAGTATGTTCCCCAGAATGAAAGGGAACAAATCAAAGGAAAATTCCATAGTCTAAAGATGATTGGAACGAATCATCAGGAGTATTCGACCAAACTCCTTGAGTACGCTCGAATTGTTCCTCATCTTGCTACACGAGAATCCAACTTAATAAAGAGATATATTTGGGGTTTAATCAGAGAAATCTGTGATATGGTTAAGGTTGCAAATTGTGAACACCTTGACGATGTTATGGGTCTTGGAGCATCCTTAACTAGTAGCCTGATCAGAAATCAGGAGGAAGGGAAGAAGAAGAAAGAATTTGGTCAAGGCCCAAGTAACTCAAAGAAGCCAGGGTCAAGCTTTAGAAATAACAACGCTTCCATTCCTGAATTTCCACGGTGCAAGGGAAGGCACTTGGGACAGTGTAAAGCTAGATGTTATTGCAGTTTCTACAAGACGTCTGGTCACAAAATAGATGATTGCTTCAAAAAGAAGCAAATCACTTGCGTCGAGTGTGGCGAGGCTTGGCACATCAAAACTTATTGTCCCAAATTGAGAAAGTCTGAAGGGACAGGTCCAAAGCCTGCTGATGGGATAAAGAAGAATGCATGAGCATTCGTTCTCAATACTCATGAGGCAGCAGGTATGCCCGATGTTATTACGGGTGCATTTCTTGTCAATGATATTTACGCTCGAGTTTTGTTTGACTCTGGTGCAAACCAAAGTTTTATAGATTATAGATTCTGTAGACTGTTAAATAAAACTCAATCTAAATTAGACAAGAAAAACATGGTAGAGACTGCCAACGACGACCTAGTCCAAATCTCTGAAATCCTAAACGATTGTAATATCACACTATCAGGATATGTTATTCCTTCACAACTGTTGCCAATGACTTTGGCAGGTTTTGACATTGTCCTAGGAATGGATTGGCTGGCCTCTAACCAAGCCCAATCTTGTGTGATAAGAAAACCATTGAACTTCATTCACCAAAAGGTGATATTCTTACGATAAATGTTGATAAATTATCCAACTCTATTGGAATAATTTCCATGTTAAAAGACACAAAATATCTTATGATGACTCTTGAAAAAGAGCTTATGAAAGATTAGAATCGCTTTTTTGTTTTCTTTTGTAATATATTTCTATAATAGTAAAATATCGTTTTGTTTATTTTACATAATGGTCGGAAAAGGCAAGGTTCCTACCTTTATTCGTAAATTTGCTCTAGCTAATTATTGTGAACAAAAAACAAATGAAACAACTATAGAAAATAATGACGAAACTGAAAGTTGAACTTTCAGAAGCCTCGGAGAAATAGGAAACCCTAGTGTTCCCTATAATCCTTCTATAAGTTTTCATTCTTCTCCTACCGCAGGAAGCTATAATATCACTCCTATATATTCACGAAATTTTCATGAGGGATATGCCGATATTCCTTATGAGATAAATCCTGAAAAAGAATAACGTGCTGACTTTAATATACCTTACGTTCCGTACTATGAGACGATTCTCATCCCTGCTCCTCGTATAAATGAGAATGCATCGGGAAGTGAAAGGGAACAAAAGTTGCTGAGAAGAATAGCAGAATTGGAACGAGAGAAAGCTGAAGTTGTAGCTAGGAACACATGGCTAATACAAGCTCTTTAAGAAAAGAATTTTAGAACTTTTTAGGAACAATGATTTCTATATGTATTGTAATATATTCTTATCAATAAAAAGGTTTTGTTTTGATTCCAATCTTATTTCTGTATAGCATGTCAAAAAATACCGGACCTTTACATAACACCAAGGGAAAGAAGAAACAAATGGCAGTTGAAAATACTGCTGATGTTACTGAATCCCAAAAAGAACTCCAAAAGATGTTTGTAGAAGGAATCAATGATTCCCTTCCAATGATCTTTACTGAAATGGAGAAGAGGCAAGGTGATAAACTATCTACACAGCCATCAAATCTAAAATCTATCCATTCTCAACCTACCCGCACAATTACACAATCTAGACCTATTACTCTGAAACCCGAAGGTTCTGCAACCCATAAGACCAAGAAGACTGGGAGAGAAGAATATTACCATAACTCTTCTAAAGATGAGAGTATGGGTAATAACTATGGTCATGTGGAGAAGAAGAGAAAGATAATTGGTTGTACGTATAAGATGTTTCAAGACTACAAACCCTATAATTTCCCTAGAAGAGAATGAGGAATTGCTACACTAAGGTGGATTGAGAAAACCGAATATGTGCTTGCTATAAGCAAGTGTGCTGAGGAAGAAAAGGTTTTGTATGCTTCCAACTTATTTAAGGATCAAGCTCTAGAGTGGTGGAATAATATTGTTACGGTAAAGGAAGAGATTCGGCCTATGCCATGGGCTGGGGTGCCTTCAAAACACGAGTAGAAAAGAAGTATGTTCCCCAGAATGAAAAGGAATAAATCAAAGGAAAATTCCATAGTCTAAAGATGATTGGAACGAATCACCAGGAGTATTCGACAAAACTCCTTGAGTACGCTCGAAGTGTTCCTCATCTTTCCACCCCAGAATCCAACTTAATAAAGAGATATATTTGGGGTTTAATCGGAGAAATCCGCGATATGGTTAAGGTTGCAAATTGTGAACACCTTGACGATGTTATGGATCTTGGAGCATCCTTAACTATTAGCCTGATCAGAAATCAGGAGGAGGGGAAGAAGAAGAAAGAATTTGGGCAAGTCCCAAGTAACTCAAAGAAGCTAGGGTCAAGCGTTAGAAATAACAACTCTTCCATTCCTGAATTTCCACGGTGCAAGGGAAGGCACTTGGGACAGTGTAAAGCTGGATGTTATTGCAGTTTCTACAAGACGTCTGGTCACAAAATAGAGGATTGCTTCAAAAAGAATCAAATCACTTGCGTCGAGTGTGGCGAGGCTTGCCACATCAAAACTTATTGTCCCAAATTGAGAAAGTCTGAAAGGACAGGTCCAAAGCCTGCTAATGGGATAAAGAAGTATGCATGAGCATTCGTTCTCAATAGTCATGAGGCAGCAAGTATGCCCGATGTTATTACGGGTACATTTCTTGTCAATGATATTTATGCTTAAGTTTTGTTTGACTCTAGTGCAAACCAAAGTTTTATAGATTATAGATTCTGTAGACTGTTAAATAAAACTCAAGCTAAATTAGACAAGAAATACATGGTAGATACTTCCAACGACGACGTAGTCCAAATCTCTGAAATCCTAAACGATTGTAATATCACACTATCAGGATATGTTATTCCTGCACAACTGTTGCCAATGACTTTGGCAGGTTTTGACATTGTCCTAGGAATGGATTGGCTGGCCTCTAACCAATCCCAATCTTGTGTGATAAGAAAGCCATTGAACTTCATTCACCAAAAGGTGATATTCTTACGATAAATGTTGATAAATTATCCAACTCTGTTGGAATAATTTCCATGTTAAAAGCCACAAAATATCTACGCAAAGGATGCTTAGCGTACCTTGTATCTATAACCGCCGACACCAAAAAGAAGATTGAAGATGTGCCGGGTGTGGCTGAATTTGCTAATGTTTTCCCTGATGAACTACCTAGAATTCCACCTGAAAGACAAGTGGAATTCATAATTAATCTAGTACCCGATACGTACCAATTGTCAAAGCCCCGTACAGATTAGCTCCAACGGAGATGGAAGAATTAAAGAAACAGTTAGATGAATTGCTCGAAAAAGGATTTATAAGACCAAGCTCGTCGCCTTGGGGAGCTCCGTTCTTGTTCGTTAAAAAGAAAGACGGTTCAATGCGCATGTGCATTGATTATCGTGATCTGAATAAAGTTACGATTAAGAACCGTTATCCCCTCCCCAAAATTGATGATCTCTTTGATCAACTCTAGGGAGCTTGATGCTTTTCATAGATCGACCTTCGTTCTGGATATCATCAGTTAAAAGTCCAGGAATAAGATATTCCCAAAACTGCCTTCAGAACTCGGTATGGTCATTATGAGTTCACGGTAATGCCGTTTGGACTTACTAATGCACCAACAGCTTTCATGGATATGATGAATCGAGTTTGCAAACCTTACTTGGATAAATTCATTATCGTATTCATTGAAGATATCCTTATCTATTCCAAGAGTAAGGAAGATCATGCTAACCATTTGAAAATCTTGCTTGAACTCTTGAGAAACGAAAAGCTTTATGCTAAATTCTCAAAATGCGAGTTCTGGTTATCAGAAGTTCAATTTCTTGGACATGTCATTAATGCTGATGGCATTCAAGTCGATCCTATCAAAATCGAAGCAATATACAAATGGGAAATCCAAAAGTCACCAACCGAAGTTCGTAGTTTTCTCAGTTTGGCTGGTTAATATCGAAGATTTATCCAAGATTTTTCTCGAATTGCTGTTCCATTAACTTCTGGACTCGCAAGTCAGTTAAGTATGAATGGGGACCTAAGCAATCTGAAGCTTTTGAAACTCTGAAACAGAAACTGACACAAGCACCCATACTGGCATTTCCAGATGGAAATAGAGGCTTTTCAGTATACTGTGATGCTTCACACACCGTCTTTGGTTGTGTGTTAATGCAAGGAAGCAAAGTTATTGCTTATGCTTCTCGACAATTAAAAACTCATGAAAAGAATTATACGACTCATGATTTAGAATTGAGCGCCATAATCTTCGCATTGAAATTATGGAGGCACTATCTATATGGAGTCAAATTTACCGTGTTCACTGATCACAAAAGCCTATAGTATATAATCAATCAGAAAGAACTGAATATGAGGCAAAGACGTTGGATGGAAGTCCTAAATGATTACGATTGCGAAATCTGTTATCATGAAGGAAAAGCTAATGTTGTAGCTGACGCCTTAAGTAGAAAAGAACATGAGAAACCTAAACAAGTTCGTGCTTTAAGACTCGATCTCCAGATCGATCTTATCACTCGTATTAAGGAATCTCAGAAACTTGCTTTGCAGGAACCCAACCTTGAGAACGAAGGATTGGGAGGAATGATCGACCAATTGGTCAAGGGTAATGATGGAATTCTTATAATGAATAAGAGAATTTGGGTTCCTATCTATGGAAACGTACGTGAATAAATTCTTGAAGAATCCCACAAATCTAAATACACCATGCATCCTTGAAGCAATAAAATGTACAAAAACCTAAAAGCCAACTATTGGTGGATAGGAATGAAGAAACATATCGCTATCTATGTTGCAAAGTATTTAACGTGTTCCCAAGTAAAAGCTGAACACCAAAAGCCTTCTGGCTTATTACAACAACTTGAAATTCGTATATAGAAATTTGAAATGATAACCATGGATTTCATTACTAAACTTCCCCGAACCAGTCGTGGGAATGATACAATCTGGGTTACTATTGACACACTTACTAAATCTGCTCATTTTCTTCCCCTGAAAGAAACATTCAGCATGGATAAGTTGGCACAGTTATACGTTAACGAAGTTGTATCATTACATGGTGTGCCACTATCTATCGTGTCAGATAGAGATAGTAGATTTACTTCTCGATTCTGCCAAAGTTTTCAAAAAGCTCTAAAATCTTAGCACTGCCTACCATACTCAAACAGACGGGTAGAGTGAAAGAACCATTCAAACCCTTGAAGACATGTTAAGGGTTTGTGTTATTGATCTTGGAGGAAGCTGGGATGACCACTTACCTCTAATGGAATTCTCCTACAATAATAGCTATCATACGTGTATACAAGCCGCTCCTTTTGAAGCCTTATACCGTCGTAAATGTCGAACTCCACTATGTTGGTCCGAAATAGGAGAAAATCAGTTATCCGGACCTGAAATAGTCCTGAAAATGACTGAGAAAGTTACTCAAATAAAAGATAGATTGAAAGCAGCTCGTGATAGTCAAAAGAGTTATGCTGATAAGATATGAAAGTTGTTAGAATTCAACGTCGGTGATAATGTTCTGTTGAAAGTTTCACCATGGAAAGGCGTTGTAGATTCGTAGGACCATTCAAAATCATGAAAAAGTTGGGCCTGTGGCCTATCAACTCAAATTACTAGAAGAAATGAATGGGGTACACAATGTACTCCATGTGTCATATCTGCACAAATGTTTGGTAGATGAATATCTGGTAATACCCCTACAAGATGTAGAGCTAGATGAAAAATTAATATTTATGGAACAACCTTTGCAAATCGAAGACAGGCAGGAAAAAAGATTGAAAAGAAAGAAACTAATGATTGTGAAAGTAAAATGGAACTTCAGACATGGACCTGAGTACACGTGGGAACTGGAGTCAGAAATGAAAAAGAAATATCCTCACTTGTTGAAGTAATCTCGAGGACGAGATCAAAACAAGGTGTAGAGGATGTAACACATGCCCTAAAAAATGTCCAAAATTTAAGCAAGGTACAAACCACAAGGACTATAAGTATAAATGTATGATAGTACAAGGACCGAAAAGTAGAAAACATCAAAATCAAACGGTAACGGACCGTCACGGACGGTAACGGTCCGTTACAGGCTGAGCACGCAAACAAGGACTTTAAGTATAAATGTATGATAGTACAAGGACCGAAAAGTAGAAAACATCAAAATCAAACGTTAACGGACCGTCACGGACGGTAACGGTCCGTTACGTGTTCGGTGACTAATGAACGAATTCTGACGTGTTGAAACCCTATAACGGACCGTCACGACTGGTAACGGTCCGCCACAGCCCCAAATTCACCTGAGTGTGCCACGTATCACTCTGTAACGGACCGTCACGCCCTGTAACGGTCCGTCACACCTCAAACTGACCAGAGGGCGACACGTGTCTGATGACTCGCGAACCCTAATCTGGTGACGGACCGTCACAGGTCCAGAATTTGTCCTATAAATAGATGATCGAATTCAGTTGTTTT
The DNA here is from genome assembly GCA_023525975.1 of Smallanthus sonchifolius. Classification (NCBI taxonomy): domain Eukaryota; kingdom Viridiplantae; phylum Streptophyta; class Magnoliopsida; order Asterales; family Asteraceae; genus Smallanthus; species Smallanthus sonchifolius. Next base: position 94,174,516 of record CM042024.1, on the reverse strand, counting down.
CTCATCCCAAACTCATTCCTCTCCTCCCAATCTCGTCCTAGAGCATCCCTAGACGATCCCCGAAGCTTCCGGCTCGATTCCCGCTCGTTGTAGTGCCCGGTGTAAGAAGAAACGCTCAATAGAAGATTCGATACGCTAGAGAAATCAAGTTAAAAAGATAGACTATAAGCTTTCAACTTAAAGGCTCATTCCTATAAACCAAGGTGAATACTTTATCTCTTTCAAAACTTGTGTCAAACATTTACATTTACGAAAATGGCCAAATAAGGTTAAGGGAATAATGCTAAACGTTCTTTTACAAACAAATGCATTCAGGCCATAGGTGTGCGTAAAACTTGTAAGGGATACACGGGTCTCGGGTGAAATTCCCGAATTGTGGCTGGTGCTTGTCTTATAACAACTTCGAAAGTGGACCTGTCCCTTGTTAAGACATGATGCCAGTGTATACTGTGGTGCGATTGAATAGGATGGGCCTGCTGAATGTGTGAATTGAACATAAAGTTGTGATTATGAACTAATGTTTGTTTGCGCCAAAATGATTTTAATGTCAAAATAATTGTATTCACCGGCGTTCGCGCTAACGTTTTATTTTAAAAATGTTTTTAGGTAACGAATAAAATATGACGGAAATGGGAATTAAGGCAGATATAATATCTGACCCAAGAAAAGTGAAAAGGATAACTTACACGTTGGATTCTCAGGCATCGTGTAGAGGAAATCCTAAATAAAGAAAAAGGAGATAGGACCGGGGATTTGATCAACCCTGGATAGTACTATTTCCGGTGGCTATATATGTATTTGATTTCAAACTCTGTTTTGTAATAAAAATAAAAAGGGTATTTAAATCCCTATGTTTATAAAATAAATACGAGACTTTTTTTTTCCAAGAAAGTCTTGATGTTTACAAATACAACCCTTGAGGTTGAAACAAATGATGAAACGATCCTTTTGAAAAAGACTTCCGCTGTATTTATAAAAACTCTGAAATCAAACCAGGTATCAATCTAGCTCGCACACGTCCATGGGGTGCCTGAGGCGGGGTGTGACATGACTTACTTGTGCAATGAGAGATTTACCATGTATTATCCCTTGAAAGCACTATGAAGGTGAATTTGACTTTGAGAAAGTAAAGAGGAGGAATGTTAAATTTACTTCCCTAAATTGTGTAAGTGGTGGCGGGTTTCGGGGACGAAACCCAGAGTTAGGGGGGGTGATTTTTTAATGAACCAACCTTTAGGTTTATAATATAATATGTTAAACATATTATAAGGATGTAAATAAAATTAAAAAAAATCGATAGTGATATGACATAAATTATACATGTTTTGCACGCATAATTACCCCTAAATTCATCACAATTAGAGGTAGTATAATAATAATTGATAATTAATCCACTCAATTGTGTTACAACAGGACAATTGACCTTGGTTTACAAAAACATGAATAAATCACTCAAAATCAAGGAGAAATCAGCATTCGGAAGTCAATTGAACGAAACCGGACGCAGGAAGTCAAAGCTGGAAGTCAAAAAGTCTAGGAGGGAGAAAAATAGGGCAATGCATGGTCGTGAATTGCCTTGCACGGCCGTGCAATCCCTATTTTGCCCTCCCGTACTCCTTAAAGCTGCCAAATTTCGCACGTGAAAGAAAAGGGTACTTTGCACGCTCGTGCAATCCAATGCACGGCCGTGCATTGCCAAAGTCTTAACCTATAAATAGCAAGCTCATTCTAGTGTTTTGGATGTCCATTACCAAGGGTTGTGAAAGCCCTAGTGCTCTGCTTGAGCCAAAACTCTCTCGGTTTTGGTCCGATTTTTGCTTTTCTTTGTTTATTTTCCTTTCCTATGTATTGTAATATGGAATGATTCTTCTCATTCGAGTAAGCAAGAGGCAATCTATACTCACTCTCCCTTGGTGTTAGAACACTTCCACACATTGTCTAAGGGTTAGTGGAGTCACTTGTATGGTCATTCGTGGCTAGTCCTCTTGCGTTGCTCGAGTTAGTTGATCTTTAATTAATTAATGAAGTATTTTTAGTAAGTTATGTTCTTGAAGTGTTTCTTATAGTTTATCATAAAAAGACCAGAATAAGTGATCTTTAAACCAACTTAATAATCTTAAATCTTATAAGTTACTCAAGAAAGTCCTGTTTGAGAAGCTTATTCGGGTTTGTACGGTCTATATACAATCTTGGTGCTAACAACGGCCGAGTTAGTATTGATTTATTATTATGGGTTGATTGGAGGTTTGGGTATTCAACGGGTCATTCGAGTCCTGACTGGACCTTATGAAACGTGTCGGTATTTCTTTACTTCTCTAGTGTTAGCTTGCAAAGGACTTTTAGCGGGAGCCATGGGGCTTGATCTTGAGAATGAAAGTTATATTTATTTAAAATATTATTATAAGTAAAGACAACTATTTTAAGAATATAATTTGTTAGGTCCGAGCGTTTATAAAGTACCTTTGGAGGAAGTTGCACATTCCAACTTTCCAGAAGAAGTTACAAGACATGACGTACGTCAGTCAAAGGATAATCTTAGTCCGAATAATGAATCACGGGATAGCCGGCGGACTTGAGACCCCGTTTAGAGTCCCGAGATTCATTAAGAAAAGTTGGCCGACCGTATCCACTGTTCCTGTAACATCCCAAAATTTAAAAGCTTAAGAAAGAAGTCCAACAAAGCCCAAGGTTAAAAATGAAAATTTGAAGTTTCAAGCCATAACGGACAGTCATGGATAGTAACGGTCCGTTACGAGCGGTGACAGACCGTCACAAAGCGATAACGGTCCGTTACGGATTAAGCAAGGGTTTAACTAGAGAGTGACACGTGTCCTGTGACTCATCTTAGAAAAATGACACGTGTAAACCCTATGAAGGACTGTCATGAGGGGTAACGGTCCGTTACTAGTCATGACAGACCGTCACGAAAGGATAACGGTCCGTTACGTATGGGTGAAGGACTGGGCGGCTAAGGAACAAACAGTGACGAACCGTCACTGTTGGTAACGGTCCGTCACGGACCCAGGATTTTGCCTATAAATAGATGGCAATGGCCATTCACTTTTCTCATAACAACAACACAAACCACATTCACACACACGAAGTTGTGAAGGAGCAAGTGACACAGTGCGATGCGTTTAAGTACGAGTGTGATACTCTGCGAGTATGGTTCGAGTTCGGAGAAGGGTTTAAGTGAGAAACGAACTTAGGAACTACCCAAGGATAAAGTAAGTACACTGGACCCGTACCCTAGACACGATTATGTGAATTACGTGTTCAAACAATATGTGCTATGTGATATGATGAGGGTACGGAGTAATGAAAAGTTAGTCTAGACACAAAACAGGATTAATGGAGTAGTCACGACGTATTCAAGGTGTGGTGGATATGCCGCTGGTACTTCCTATATATAAACCTCGTTGATATTTTATGGCGAAACCATTATGAATGTATAGGGGTATAGACTAAAAGACAGTAATAAAAATATAGTAAACGAACGGGAGAATATCCAACCAGTATGTAGTTATCTGACAAACAGAATGTTCTGTCTAAGGAAAGAGTGGTGTATAAGTCTCACCTAGACACGTCACTCTTTCCTAGGAACATCTCTGTTGGAGGTACTGCTCTGGAAGGAAAATCACCCCAGTTTACAATATATGACGAATATGAATATAAGATGAAAGTATATCATGCATGATGAATATATTAAATACATGATGAGTATGAATATGTGAAATGCATGATGAATACATGAATGCACGATGATATGTGCAAATATGAATAAGTATGATGGAATGAGTCTAAACCCTAAAATGGAATAACGGAGTACTCACGAAGCGTTAAAAGGGTGGTGGATACGTCGCTGGTACTTCTTATATATAAACCCTTTTAATACAGCGTGGAGAAATCGTTACGAAGTTTTAAGGTGAGGACTGCTTGGAAAGTAAATCAAGCATATACGTGAAATGAATCAAATGCTTGATACATTTGGGAGGTTGTGAGTCTAAGATATTCATGGTCCCAAATGAAATGAGATACCCGGCCAGTAAGGTGGATCTCAATAAATAATGAAGAGAACTAAAGATAACTCCAGGCCTACGGGGCTGAAGGGGAAAAAGATTCCAAGCCTACGGGGTTGTGGAATGAACGAGTCTTCATGACAAATGTGAGGGGTCTATACTGATGAGTTTAAGAACCTTGCCAATACTCGGACCGGAGGTACGGCCTAAGATGGCTGCGAGGGGGTTAGCACACCCACAAAATATACAAATACCGTGATCGGAGGTACGTCCGAAGATGGTCACAGGGGCACCGAGAGCCCGAGAGAACGTGAACAATAATAAGAACCTAAAGGGTTCATAATGAAATAAAAGATGTAGTGTACTTACTTAGTGAAAGCTAATTCAAAAACATTTTTCAAACACTTCAGGAAAGAGGCACACGGAATGAAGCTTCCTTAGGACGGAACGATTGGAGATGAAAGATCCCTATATAATATGATGTAATCATATCATCTTTTGTAAAACAATAATTATAAATGAAAAATATACCTTAGCCATTTAATGGCAAGGTTTTGATAAACTGTGACTGTTTTCCGCAATAAAATACTCTGATAAAAGAAGAAATAAGTAGGGTCTTTCAGGTTGGTATCAGATCACGATTTGAGGGATTTAAATATCAGAAAGGGTACATAAACTCAAACCATAAGTACTCATGATATAAATAGGGATTCAATCCGAGGCCGTCCAAGGAAGCATGTATGTTTAAATTCCAGGGCTTAAAACAAGAAATGTGTGAGTATACGTGGACAAAAATTTGTATGAGATAAGCTCTAGATGATAGTTGGGAATATCATGATAAGTAACATACATTGTCTTATGCCTGGCCAGTATAGGAGCTAATGTATGGAACCATTATGATATCGCAAACATCATATGATAACTTATTTCAGAAGATACTAAGCCGGGAAAGTGAAAATGCATGAATAAATGTGCATATGTGTAACATGCATAGATGAAGCCTTGTGTGAAAACCTAGAATATTTGAATAGGGTTAAAATAATACAAGTCCTATAGTATAAAACCCTAGAGTATGATAAACGAATGAGAGATTAAAGCGATGCCATGTTTCATCAAATGGCTAAACATCAGAACGACGAAATACGTGATGAGGGAAGCCACGGGAGAGCTGAATCTCCACTTCATGATGAGAACGAGGTTGAACAAGCCCCGAAGAATATCCGGAGACAAATCGCGTTAGAAGTAGGAAAAGCGTTCGATGCGAATTTCCCGATCTTACAAGTAGATCTACAAAGCTCGTTAGATAGCTGTTTTGAAAACCATAAGTAGATTACCCATAATGGAGAAGGAAGAAATCCAAAAGTTGATACGAAGTCAACCCATTTTACGTATAAGGATTTCATGACATGCAAGCCATTAGAATTTAAGGGAGCAGTTAATCCCTTAGAAGTCAAAGATGGATCGTCTCAATAGAAAGGGCATTTGATACATGTCACTGTGAAAAAGAAGATGAAGTCACCTTCGCCACCAATAAGCTAAAAGAACAAGCTGAAGATTGGTGGGGAGTAGTGTAATCCCCAGGAAATTCCGGTCCTTATTTGAACTATTTCGACAATTGTAATTTCATTATTTAAAGTACTCTATTTATTCATTACACTTCATGAGTGTGCATTCAAGAATAATAAACATTTATATGAGGAATTATATAATTGTCATTATTCTATTAAATATATATATATATATAGTTATTCATAAAGTGTATATGTATATACACATATAATCTTAGCTTATAGAAAAAAAAGAGTTAAATTTTAAATTCTATAAAAAGATAGAGTTTATGGTTTCAATTAAAATAAGAACTCATTTTATTTAGTAAATTACATTTCTATATTAACAACAAACAATTACAACCTAAAAATTTATAAACCTTTAATGAATTTATGCTCTACAAAAGTTTAGGGTTTGTATGGTAAATTCTGAAACTTCATCCCTAATTAAAAACAATTTTTTTACATGAAGTGATAAAGGCTGAAACCCTAGGGACCAAATTGCAAGTTCTGTTATCTTCTTCCCCAACCCTCCCCCTTTTGTCGATTTTGACCAGGAAGATGTCAACCTCATCCGATTTCATTTACAAATTTACAAATTAAAAGCATATTAACGATCCCAAAACGTACGTAGATGTTAGGCGACAGACTTCAAGTGCTAATCATGATTCAATTTAATGGGAATCAAAGGTGTTAACTGTTATCACGAATCGTAACCGAACACCTATAACTCAAACATCAATGGCACATTCAAGATGAAATCGAGCTATAAAAACGAACCCAAATCATGCGCAACACCCACTTGAATCTCCCTGAACTCGCAAACACGATTCACTTCACCCCAATCAATCAATCAAACCCGACGAACTTCGATCTGTGTTACTAGACCGATCTCCTCCATCACCCAACCATTGTAGGTAAATCTTATGTCTTTGAACTCATTTTAACCCACTGATTAAATGCTCTATCGAATCGGGTTCGTATCTGCGTGCTTTCATGACTGATTGTAAGACTAGGGTTTCTGGTTGGGTATTGGGAAGAAGATGACGATTTGAGTGTATGTTATAAACTCTCAAAACCCATTTTCTCACATGGAAGAAGCCCTGGTCTATTGGTTAAGTCGTGTGAGTGTGTGACCCGGCTAAGGTCACGGGTTGGAGACCCGACAACCCCGTTTGATTTTTTATTGCCCTTTTAACTGATCTATCGCATAATTTAAATGCTTTAATTCCTGTTTAAGGTTTTAAAAATTGAAATAAATATTTTATCCTTTTATATTTATTATAAATTCTAGATAACTAATATAAAAGGGTTTATTTGAACCTAAATATAAATTTATGTCATTTTTGAATAAATGAGGTAAATGACATGTTTAAACAAATTTCTTTTATATATATATATATATGTATATATATATATTTTTCACAAGTTATGACCTAAATCCTTTAAATACATTTCTAATTATTATGACAAGGATAATTATTTAAAACCTTTAAAAATTTATAAAATTACTTAAATGACTATTCTTAATAATTGATTTTTAATGCATTTAAAGCCTATTTAGTTATTTGTCTTTTTATTTAAAAGAGGTTATTAAATGGCCTAATTAATCATTTTTTATGAGCTAATTAAACCTCTTTCATTTCATGAATTATTATGATTATATAAATGAATTAAATTGTGTTTTTTAACTTATTTCTATTCGATAAATTTATTTATTAATTATCCTTGAAATAGTTACATAAGTTAATTAGTAAATAATTAATCTTAAGTTATCCTAATTACCTTTATAAAATTTCATTACTACTATTATTTATAAACTTATATTCTTTTAAAATATATATATACAAGTCAATCTTCAACCCAAACCCCATCAAACCTTGAAAATCCTAGAATTTCATAATCTTATTCAACTTACCTTGAACTTAGAATGCAAATTATCTATGTAGGTTGTTTGTGAGGAAACCCTCACGAAGCCTATTCATCTATACTAATCCATACCATTCCTAGCTTAAGTTCAAGTGAGTTTCATAACACCCTTTCTCTTTCCTATTGTTTATAAATACTCGGGGCGGAACATGTTTACATACTATACTTACCAAATTCAATACCATTGTTCTCATGTTAATTACTATGTGCTTTATATCTTAAACTGCTTGGTGACCATTACATGTGTTCATGCTAGTACATTCATTAACCTTCTACCCAGGCCTAAGGTAGTACATAACATGATCATTTATATGGGAATCCGATTCCAATTAACACAAACCTTGGCTGGTTTTGTGTGTACCATATTACTATTTTTCCAAAACACAATCAGTGGGATTGTACTTACCAGTTTTCCATTTACTACGGATTGAATTGTACGCTTGGAACCTTATATGTTTTCACATTTATGCCTTAGTTATGCTTTGAACATATTGAATTCCAAATCCTTTTTACTTAACTTTTGTTTGATGTCAAAACCTATGTTACTCACCAACTACTTGTAGTTGACATTTACTCACATGTTTCAGGTGCACCTGTTTGAGGACACTACTTGCTCACCTAGGACTTGGACCTATTTTAAATTTAATATTGTCTTGTCTTGAACTTTTCATATTTCATTTCATTTGTAACAGATGCTTTTAAGTCGAGTAATAAATATCATCATATTTAATAGATGATCATGTGCTTATGAACAACCGCGTCAGCCCCGACGTATAATCCGCCGCCGGTCGGGGTGTGACAAGTAGTGAAAAGAGAAAAAGGTAAAGAGAGAATCAAAGAAATGAGGTGGGAAGAGTTCAAAGATCTCTTCTAAAAACACTATTGCCCTCGAGCGACAATTGAAAGAATCACCGAGGAGTTTCTTCAACTCCGTCAGACAACAGAGACGGTGGATGAGATCACAGGAATCTTGTTCGACAAGGCTAGGTTCTGTCCAACTTTGTTAACAACCCTGGAGATGTGGATGACGAGATACTATCTCGTTTTAAAAACAAATATTAGAGAATTTATCCATCCATCCAAGTGAACAAACTTGGAGGAGATGATTGTTTAGGCTCGGGAATGCGAGACTGAGCTCAAGAGACAAGCTGAAAGAGACGGGAAAAGGAAAGGAGAAATTTATCCTTCTCCCATACCTCTTAAGAGGTTCAAATTTAAAAAACCGGGAGGCGGTTCCTCTCCAAGGAAACATATTCAAAGCTGTAAGACTTGTGGAAGAAGGCACCCGAGAGAGTGCCGATTCAAGGTAACAACTTGTCACAAGTGTGGAAAGACAGGACACACGGCATTGCAGTGTATAAGTGGCACCCGGTTGTGGTACAACTGTTATAAGCCAGGACACTTCAGCAAAGAATGTCTTGAGTTAAAATATCAGACGGAGAAGACCGGAGAAGGGTCAAGAGTAGCAAAAAATGAAGTGAAAAGAATCGAGGCTCCGAAACCATGAGGTAGGGCTTTTCAGATTACTGTTGAGGAAGCAAAAGATGTTCCTGATGTAGTATCAGGTAAATTCCTCTTGAATTCCGTACCTGCTTATGTTTTATTCGATACAGGAGCTAGTCGGTTATTTATTTCTTTAAAGTATGCAAACACTAGAAACTTTAATAGAAGTAAGTTGGCTAAGGCATTAGAAGTCAAATCGCGAGTGATCGAAACTGCGTAGTGACTGAAATATGCCGAGATTGCCGACTACTAATAAAAGGAGAAGAATATCTCGTCGATTTAATTCCAATGCCAATGCAAGAATTCGATGTGGTCATTGGAATGGACTGGTTATCTTCACATGCTGCAACAATCATATGCAATCAGAAGATTGAACGATTCATGATGCTTATAGGAAAAGAAGTTAGTATCATTAGTGAACAAAGAAACCAGATCACACTATGTACGATGGCCAAGATAAGTAGCTACGTGAGACAAGGTCATCAAGCCTTCTTAGCCTAAGTAGCTGATGTAAAGATGAAAGGGAAAGAACTGGATCAAGTTCCAGTGGTAAAAGAATTCCCAGAAGTATTCCCGGACGATCTTCAAGGTGCTCCATCTGTGAGAGAAATCGAATTTAAAATCAATTTGAATCGTGAAGCTAAGCGGGTAGCTAAAGCTCCATACCGGTTAGCACCAACATAGATGAAGGAATTAATGTCACAACTACAAGAGTTGTTAGACAAGGGATTTATACGTCCAAGTGTATCCCCTTGGGGTGCACCAATTCTGTTCGTGAAGAAGAAAGACGGTAGTATGAGGATGTGTATAGACTACCGTGAATTGAATAAGTTGACTATTAAGAATTGGTATCCCTTACCTAGAATTGATGATATGTTTGATCAATTACAAGGATCAAGTTGGTTTTCCAAGATTGACTTAAGATCTGGTTATCATCAGGACAAGGTACGAGAAGAAGATGTACCTAAGACAACATTTAGAACTCGTTATGGAAACTATGAAATTGTAGTGATGCCGTTTGGAGTGACGAATGCTCCGACAGTTTTCATGGACCTCATGAATAGAGTATGTCGGCCAATGTTAGACAAATTCGTTATTGTCTTCATTGATGACATCTTGATTTATTCAAAATTTGAAGAAGAACATGCACAACACCTTTGTGAAGTACTTAGTACTTTACGAAAGGAGAAACTGTACGCCAAATTCTCAAAATGTGCATTTTGGTTGAGGGAAGTTCAATTTATGGGTCATGTTATAAACGTAGAACGTATCTCAGTAGACCCAGCAAAGGTAGAGGCTGTAATGAAATGGTCTCCAACTAAGAATCCATCAGAAGTTTCTTGGGATTAGCTGGCTATTATAGAATGTTCATCCAAGACTTTTCTAAGATAGCTACCCCATTAACTAAGCTAACTCGAAAGAACTCAAAATACGAATGGAATGCGGCAAAAGAGAAAGCATTCTGGATATTGAAAGGAAGATAGACACAAGCTCCAGTTCTAGCCTTGCTAGAAGGAGTAGAAGACTTTGTGGTGTATTCTGATGCTTCCAAGCTTGGATTAGGATGTGTTCTGATGCAAATAGGAAAGTTGATAGCCTATGCCTCTCGACAGCTAAAGACACATGAAGCGAACTATCCAACTCATGATATGGAATTAGCTACAGTGGTATTCGCACTAAAGATCTGGAGGCATTACTTGTACGGAACGAAGTGCACGATTTACACAGACCACAAAAGTCTTAAGTATTTCTTTGACCAGAAAGATTTAAACATGAGGCAACGACGATGGTTAGAACTAGTCAAGGATTATGATTGTGAGATCTTATATCATCCCAGAAAGGCTAACGTGGTAGCCGATGCTCTAAGCCGCAAGGAAGAGCATCATCCTATTCAGGTGAAATCATATAAGTTAGTGATAACTCCTGATTTTATGAGCCAGCTTCGAGACACACAAATCGAAGCATTAAAAGGTGAGAATATTAAGAAAGAAAGAATGGCTGTTTAGGAAAAATTTCTCGAAGAAAATGAATATAAAGTCAAGACTCGATTTGGTCGCATATAGATGCCACGATCAGGTGAGTTTAGACTTAAGATTCTTGATAAAGCTCATAAATCACAATATTCTATTCATCCGGGTACTACAAAAATGTACCAAGATCTGTGTAGAGATTATTGGTGGCCCGGAATGAAGTTTGATATCATGAAATATGTAGCAAAATGTTTGACTTGTTTACAAGTTAAAGCAGAACATCAGAAACCGTATGGGAGATTACAAACATTAGAAATCATAGAATGGAAGTGGGAACATCTCACTATGGACTTCATAACTAAGCTACCAAAGACAGCTAGGGGTTATGATACCATTTGGGTGGTTGTAGATCGGTTAACTAAGAATGCTCATTTCTTAGCAATACGTGAGACATACTCTTTAGAAAAGTTAGCTAATTTATTTATCAAAGAGATTGTTTCAAGACATGGAGTGCCAGTCTCGATTGTCTCTGATCGAGATACTCGTTTCACTTCACGTTTTTGGAAAAAGTTCCATGAAGAGATGGGAACTAGGTTACTAATCAGCATGGCATATCATCCTCAAACTGATGGTCAAAGTGAGAGGACAATACAAACCCTCGAAGATATGTTACGTGCTTGTATAATCGATTTCGGTGGAAGTTGGGATAATCATTTGCCATTAGCAGAATTCTCATACAATAACAACTATCATTCCAGTATTGGTATGCCACCATATAAGATGCTATATGGTAGAAGATGCAGGACTCCTGTGTGCTGGGGAGAAATTGGTCAAAAAAAATTGGGCAGCAAAGAAATAGTTCAAGCCACGTCAGAAAAGCTTGATTTAATCAAAGCACGTTTGAAAGATGCACAGGATAGACAGAAGTCATACACAGATAAGAGACGTAGACCAATAGAATTCCAAGAAGGAGATTACATCTTGTTGAAAGTATCTCCTTGGAAAGGTCTAATCCGATTCAAGAAACGTGGAAAACTAAGTCCACGATTCATTGGTCCTTTCAAAATCATCAAAAGAGTTTGAAAAGTAGCCTATCAATTAGAGCTACCTGAAGAATTGAATAAGATACACAACACATTTCATGTATCATATTTAAGGAAATGTTTGGCTGATGAAACATCACACGTTCCATTAGAAGAGATAGAAGTTGATGATAAACTAACCTATGTTGAAGAAGCTATCAAGATTCTAGATACAAAAAAAAATCAATTACGTCACAAAACTATCAAGCAAGTATTAGTTCGATGGAAACACAGAAAAGGGTCGGAAATGACATGGGAAAGCTAGGAAGAAATGAGGAAAACTTATCCTCAAATATTTAAGGACTAACAGGTTTCGAGGACTAAACCTAAATTAAGGGGGGGGGGGTGAGTGTTGTAACATCCCAAAATTTAAAAGCTCAAGAAAAAGTCAAACAAAGCTCAAGGTTAAAAATGAAAATTTGAAGTTTTAAGCCATAACAGACCGTCATGGATGGTAACGGTTCGTTACGAGCGGTGACGGACCGTCACAAAGCGGTAACGGTCCGTTACAGATTGAGCAAGGGTTTAACCAGAGAGTGACATGTGTCATGTGACTCATCTTAGCAAAATGACACGTGTAAACCCTATGACGGACCGTCGCGAAAGGATAACTTACGTATGGGCGAAGCACTTGGCGGCTAAGGAACAAACAGTGACGGACCATCACCGTTGGTAACAGTCCGTCACGGACGCATGATTTTGCCTATAAATAGATGGCAATGGCCATTCTCTTTTCTCACAACAACACAAACCACATTCACACACACGAAATTGTGAAGGAGCAAGGGACCCGGTGCGGTGCATTTAAGTACGAGTGCGGTATGCTGCGAGTACGGGTCGAGTTCGGAGAAGCGTTTTAGCGAGAAACGAACTTAGGAACTACCCGAGGATAAAGTAAGTACACTGGACCCGTACCCTAGATACGATTATGTGAATTACCTGTTTAAACAATATGTGCTATGTGTTATGTGATATGACGAGGGTACGGGGTAATGAAAAGTTAGTCTAAACATTAAACGGGATTAATGGAGTAGTCCCGACGTATTCAAGGGGTGGTGGATACGCCACTGGTACTTCCTATATATAAACCTCTTTGATATTTCGTGGAGAAACCATTATAAATGTCTAGGGGTATAGACTAAAAGAAAGTAATAAAAATATAGTAAACTAACGGGAGAATATACGGCCGGTATGTAGTTATCTGACAAACGGAATATTCTGTCTAAGTAAAGAGTGGTGTATAGATCTCTCCTAGACCCGTCACTCTTTCCTAAGAACATCTCTGTTGGAGGTGCTGCTCTGGAAGGAAAATCACCCCAGTTCACAATGTATGACGAATATGAATATACGATGAAAGTATATCATGCGTGATGAATATATTAAATACATGTTGAGTATGAATATGTGAAATGCATGATGATACATGCAAATATGAATAAGTATGATGGAACGAGTCTAAACCCTAAAATGGAATAACAGAGTACTCACGAAGCGTTAAAAGGGTGGTGGATACGCCGCTGGTACTTCTTATATATAAACCCTTTTAATGCAGCGTGGAAAGTAAATCAAGCATATACGTGAAACTAATCAAATGCTTGATACATTTGGGAGGATGTGAGTCTAAGATACTCAAGGTCCCGAAAGAAATGAGATACTCGGCAAGTAAGGTGGATCTAAATAAATAAAGAAGAGAACTAAAGAGAACTCTAGGCCTACGGGGCTGAAGCATAAAAAGATTCCAAGCCTACGGGGCTGAAGCAGAAAAAGATTCCAAGCCTACGGGGCTGTGGAATGAACGAGTCTTTGTGAAAAATGAGAGGGGTCTATACTGACGAGTATAAGAACCTTGCCAATACTCGGACCAGAGGTACGGCCTAAGATGGTTGCGAGGGGGTTAGCACACCCATAAAATATACAAATACAGTGATCAGAGGTACGTCCGAAGATGGTCACGGGGGCACCGAGAGCCCGAGATAACGTGAACAACAATAAGAAACTAAAGGGTTCATAATGAAATAAAAGATGCAGTGAACTTACTTAGCGAAAGCTAATTCAAAAACGTTTTTCAAACACTGTAGGAAAGAGGCACACAGAATGAAGCTTCCTTAGGACGGAAAGATAGGAGTTGAAAGATCCCTATATAATATGATGTAATCATATCATGTTTTGTAAAACAATAATTATAAATGAAAAATATACCTTAGCCGTTTAATGGCAAGGTTTTGATAAACTGGGACCGTTTTTCGCAATAAAATACTCTGATAAAAGAAGAAATAAGTAGGGTGTTTCAGTTTCGTTACAAAATAATAGCTCCCCCATCGAAAGGGTTAGTACTAGTAACTAACTATGACCAGCCTTACTTTAAATATAACGTTAATTAACAAATGATAACAACCGGAGTAGCATCCGTGTCCATGGTTCGATACTTGGTTTTTACACAGACTATACTACGCTATGATAGATACACTTGCCTATTGTGTGTGTGTTTAGTTGAAGTATTTTTCATTTTAATTTATAAATTTAAAACCTAATTTTGTGTAACTCTAAACAGAATATGTTTTATACTAAAAACACGCAATCAGATAGTTAGAGGTTTGATGCGTATGGAGTTCTTACAAGTTTGGGTGAAAGGAGAAAATTAAGGAAGTTCATGGGCTGTTGTGTAACTTCCCAAAAACTCAGACTTTATGGAAGGAAAAGTCACACAAACATACATTTGTGTGTGTTTGTGTCGTGAATTGCAAGGAGAAGAGGGGAGAGCCATGAACGAAAATTAAAGATTTGGTGGTGGAAATTCATGGATTTTGAGTGTTCATCTCCTTCCAAAACATCAAGTAAGTGTTATATCATCTCCTACATCCACCATCGTTGGTGTTTTTAAGGATTTTGGAGAAAAACGTTTTGGGGTTGATGTGGGTGAAATTGAGGATAGATAATTTGTTTTAACTTGTTATCTAGCTTAACTAATGGTGTTAAGAGATGTTTAACATCCTAGAATCACCTAATTTCGATTATGAGAAATTAGGGTTCTTGAGTAGTAATTTGGGGATTTTTGATTTGGAATGTTTAGATGATGATTTTGAGGTTGGATAAGTGTCTAGGGAGTTAATAGACACATAATTAAACATAAAGCCTGAATTTTTATAGTGAATTGTAAAATGAAGTTTTGGTGTAAATTGAGTGAAACCCAAACGGGTCAAAATGGATGAATGTTATCTTAGGAGGTTTAAAACTTGTTTAAGGTGTAATTAGTCAAGTTTAGAATAGGTGTAATCCATAAGGTCTAGGGTGGGTGTTAGACCTTAATTGGAATGGTGAAATTGATGGATTGGGAGTTTGACTTTAATGGGTTAAACGGGTCATTTGGGTTGAAAGGTGGTTACTGGGTGTTGAGGGTTTGGTTAAGGTTGTGTTAACTAAACTAAATTAAGGTGTTGATCTTTAGATCATAGGTGTGTCGTAAATCTGAAATTGGTGAATGAATTGAGATAATAAGATTTCTAAATGCAAGTTGATTGCTAGGTGATCAAGGCTTTAAAGGAGCTAGCTTGAAGACCAATTGGAATCGTTTCTAGCTAAAGGTAAGTGCTTTGCACTTACTTAGTATTAATAGGTGGTAGTAAATTCACGTATTTGATTTACTTGTTGATATTGTTAATTAGCATACGTGCAAATGTGTTTATATTGATTTGGTGAAACTACATAAGGTGTTTGTATGCAAGGGGTGAATGATTGAGGTCTATGAACCTCACAATGTCGTATAATGATGGTAGTAGGCTAATTGTTATTGATTGTTAATTGTTTATTTAGAAACATTAAATGCTTATGTTATATACAAAGTGTAGAATTATAATTGAGGATTGAAGTCATGAAGTTCACATTCAAATAGGTGGATTGGGGTCTTTGAATCCCACATGTTAAGTACAAAGTATGGTTTGTATAACTTGTGTATATATGTTTATTGTAGTATGTTAAAGATTGTTATTGAGGTCTAAGAACTTCACATGTAGTAATTGAAGTTATGAACTTTAAAAAGACGAGTATAATTGAGGTCTAAGAACCTCACAAGGGTGGTATGGGTTTATGATCAAAAGAATCACACAAGGGTGACTTGGGGATTGAGATCTAAGAGTCTCACATATGTGCAAACAACTTGAGGTTTCGAACCTCACAAGGATGTGTTGAGATTTTGAAGTGTTAAGCTTTGTAATTTGTTATATAACTAGTTGTTACTCATAATTCTAAATGTGTTTGATTGTTTTGGATTCACATGAATCCTCATGGAGTATTAAGGAAGTGTTAAATGATGTTTAGAATAATGATATATCGTTGTGGAGTCGTTAAAACGAATGGGGGTCAAGTCAAAAGGGCTGAAATACATTTAAAACGAAGTTTGGGATGTGTAGGTCTGGTAGGGGGCGCAAATTGCTAAGGTAGGGGTGCAAATTGCGCTGGGCGGCGCGTGATTCGTTAAAACCCCACTGATTTGCGTTGAAATGTTTCTGAAAAGTGGCGTTTGGACCCGAGTTAAGGCATTAACTTGTTAAGGGTCCTATGGGGTGTCTATCATTACTAATGGTTATTTGTTTGTGTGTTTTTATGTAGAGAAAGCTCCGGTCAAGCCTCGGGTCATGTTTCAAGCTTCGTATTCTCAATGGAAGATCTTGGATGCGATGATTGTTTGTTTAAGCCTCCCTAGGAGTGCATATTACTTTGTGATAGTATAAATGGATGTAATTAAGTGGCAAAACTTATGTTTTGAATTAGTGGACGTCTAAACAAGGGTTAAGTCAAAATGTCATAGTTGACTTGTCAATTTTTGAAACTTGTCGTTGTTTTGGAATCTTGGGTGATCTTTTTAAAAGCAAATCTTGGTATTGTCTTTTCACTAGAGTTAACATGAGTTTTTTTATCAAAGACGTTAATGAGACCTACTTCCGCTTGTGTTTTTAAAAAGTTAAAAATCGGTCAAAATTTTGAGTGTTACACTATGGTCTCACGTTTGATAAACCAACCAAGACTCGCCTTGTGGGCTACTCGGATGCAGACTAGGCTAGGTGTATTGAGACTAGATGATCCACTTATGGCTACTCAATTTATTTAGGTGGAAACCTTGCGTCATGGAGTGCTAAAAAGCAACCTACAATCTCTCGATCGAGTTGCGAACCCGAATATCGAGCTATGGCTAACACAGCTGTAGAAATAATATGGCTAACTCACCTTCTCCGAGAACTCCATGCCTTACCTCCAGATCGCCCCATGCTCTTGTGTGACAATAAGAGTGCCTTATTTCTAAGTCAAAATCACGTTTCACATAAATGAGCTAAACACATAGATCTTGACTACCATTTTGTTCGGGAACTTGTCTCCTCCGGTCAACTACACACTAAATTCATTCCAACCAAGCTCCAGGTGGCTAACATCTTCACAAAAAGTCTTCCTCGCCCGCTTTTTGAACAATTTTGAGGTTTTCTCCGTGTTGTTGCCCCACCAATTCGCTTGAAGGGGGGATATTAACTACTAAATATTCATTATTTTTATTATTGTTGTATTATTAAATTATTCATTTATTAGGGTTTCTCTTTGTATTCTCCCTGTATGTATTTATAGAGAGTTCTTTTGCTCTCTCATTCATCAATTGAGAAATATAATTATCTCACCCTTTCAGATATGTATGCTGGTATGACTTAATATTTACTGCCATTATCATGTTTGCTTGTTATCTAGTTGGTTTTGTATCTTCTAGGTTGAGTTTTGCATGCTAGAATCATTAATTAGTGTTTTGATTATTAGACAACTGATTAGACCTAACGGTTTCTGTCTTGGTTGTATTTGGCTTGTTATCTCAGTGTCCTACCTTGTATTGAGACCTAGGGGTGATATACATTGCCTGAAACCTTCTACCCGTTGTGTGTTAGGTCTAGATTACATGACAGTGAGTCTTACCTTTCATTCATGATATTAGTGTTCTTAAGGTTTGCATGTAGTTTGGTTCTAGATTGTTCTTTGCTCTAGGGCTGTGGAGCACAGTCTTTCACGCCCTTGTGAGGGTGAGACTGACCGGAGATGCCTTATTAGATATTTTGTCACAGTCTATCTTGTTCTTAATACGAGTCTTTTGGTCTTCTTAGGGAGTAGAAACATACATTGTCGATCTTAGATTTGTACCATTATAGATAGTCATATGATTAATTCCCTTTTCATTGCATGTTAGTAGGATTCTTACCTGGGTGGTTGCTTTAGTTATCTGATTTCATCTCCGTGTGTTCAGTCATCTTCAGTTGGTGTCTAGTTTGCATTATCAGTATTTTAGAGTCTTTGAGTCTTAGTAGTCGTTTACATGTGTGTCTTGCATTAGTTCATGTGTTTAGCTTGTTAGTCATATCCTCTTTGATCATTTAGGTTGGGAACCAATATATGTTTACTATTGAGGGCCGTCATAGGTGTTCACGAATTGATATTCGGTCTTGTTTATACTTACTACATACCGACCGGTACACTTGCCGTTGTGTGTGGTTTAGTTTTGGGTAATTCCATTTTTAAAACCGTTGTGTGAGTTCTTGATTATTTTATATATACATTCGCACACATCAAGTTTTTGGTGCCGTTTCCGGGGACACTATTTTGGCGACTTTGAAAACGACCCAAGTCTGGGATCTAGCCACATTGTTAACTTTCATTTTTCTTTCTATTTTGTTTGTCTTCTTTGTTACCATAGTTTAGATGTGCCTTTGTTTGCTATTTGTTCATTTAGACCAGGTTTGTCTTTTTAGTTTTAGTGAGTCTTTTTATTTTTTCTTTCTTTATTGTGTATGCACCACACCCCTTCCACAAGACCGCCTGAGTTTGCTGAGCCCGAGAGAGAGATACACCAGAGACACAAGGGTAGAGTTGAGATAGGCAACAGACCACCAGTACCACCACCAGTGAGGAGGACCATTACTAACTACACTAAGCTGACCGCACGTAGAGCGAGATCGAGTATCACTAGACCAGTGCCAGAAGCGAATAACTGGCTGATTCCACCTCAGATCATTTCTTCGATCACACATAGTGCTCAATTTCACGGGTTGCATGAAGAGGACCTGAATGCTCACTTGTCCCAGTTTGCGAGGATCCGCGACACCTTCCATATGAATGGCATGACTGAGGACGCATGCATGTTGCACCTATTCCCATTCTCCTTGACTGATAAAGCCCATACAAGGCTTGAGTCCCTCCCTTCGGGATCTATTACCACATGGGCTGACATGCAGGAGATATTCATGAGCAAGTACTTTCCCCCTTCCAAGACCGCTGATATGAGGAGCTTGATTCACGCTTTTAAGCAGGATGAGGGGGAGTCCTTTTATGAGACATGGGAACGGTTCAAGGAACTGTTGAATAGGTGCTCGCATCATGGTTTAGAGAATTGGGAACTAGTGGAGAAGTTCTATGATGGAGATTATTGCGCTACTAAGCATATATTGGATACCACTACGGGTGGTAATCTTATGACTAGCAGGACACCATAGGAGTGCATGGATCTATTTGAGGACCTAACCGTGAGCAGTTATCAGTACCCTAGCACGAGGAGCACATCCTAGTTCCTCCACACAGAGGGGTGTTCACCAAGTGGATTCTAGCACTGCTTTGGCCACCCAGGTCGAAGCCTTGGCTAAATCGGTGAAAGATATGCAGGTGAAGAGCACTCAGAAGTGTGAATTTGCAGAGGGGACTATACGACTACAGAGTGCCCCATTGGAGGAGTTATTTTTTCTTAGCATGTAGATTTTGTAGGAAACCCCAACCAGCATAATAGAGACTTTGTGAATTCGTATAATCCCGGTTGGAAGAATCATCTTGGTTTTAGCTCGAAGAACAGGAACCTGTAGGGTCCATTAGAGATGGAGTCTGTATCAGAGCCCGAATAAGGGGCATAGTAGGGGGAAGATAAGCAGCAGAGCAGTGTAGAAAAGAGGCCCACTCCGAAGGAGATGATAGCCCCGCAATCGTTACTGATGACGTAGTTAATAGAGAGAGACGAGGTGAGGCATAATGTCACACCCCGCCCCGGGCAGCCTCGGGACTTTACCAGGTTGCGACGTCAGTTGGCACCTTCGGTACCTGCCTTGATTTCATAGTTTGGTTTTGTGTAGCGGAATAATTGTTTTTAGCAAAAAGGATCTTTTTATCAATCATCGCAACCTCAAGGGATGGTTTTGTAAATATCTGAATCTCGTCGTGTAGACAAAATATTTTATTTAAATACTTGGGTATAAAACCGATCGTTTATACATTTGATTGAAATGAAAACCCTAACCAAAGTCACTAAAATCTACAAGGAGGTATTTAGCCTAGGAAGTCAAAATCCTTTGGGCACCTTAACTTTGTCCTTTTCCCTAAGGTCCTTTCCACGCATAGCACGAACCTGTATAAATATATTTTTGGGTTGCATCAGGTGCAGATGTGTGGCCTGACTCGGCTGTGCAACAAAACTATCTCCAGGACTTAGGCCATAGCCGGTCCCGGTATGTGGAGGTCAAATCAATCTCTTCCTGAAAACATTTGAAAATGAACGTTAGCTATATGCTGGTGAATACTTTATGACCTCAAAACATTTCTTAATCATGGCAAAAACAGTTAAATTAAACATTTAAACACTTTCGTCATCTGGAACCTAGCGAACACATCACTTATTTCCGTTTATATATATATATATAGGTCACGTACTGGGGGGTTACGCAGCTTATATTAGCGTTTAACCAACCACCCAACATACATGCCAACCCCTCCTAGCCACTATGGATCCGGAGCGAGTAAAAAGACTTGATCAAACTTTACGTATACTTCTTAGGTAACATCGCCTGGTGTTTATTTCAACCCCAATCCACCGGGATTATATGAGTAAGTATTTAATTCTTGTGATTTTGCTTTTGTTGTAAAACATAAATAGTTTATCTTTTGCGTGAGTGTGTTTGTAGTACACTCACAGCTTCAAATCGTTTTTGACAGACTCGTATTCACCTTGGTTTAGAAGAGGGAGGTTGTAAGATAATAAACCTAGTACTACTCGTCTCTTAGAATCAACTCTTAGGGCTCTTGCACCTCAACTTGCACTTTTATTCGTTCCTCGGGTTCGTTTGTCTCTTAAACGCTCGAGTCCGGTAAATAAGCGAAAGTTACTCGAACCGGGAGGAGCCTCTCAGGAGTCGGGATAGCGGAACAACTCGGGAATGGCTCAGGGGCAGAGAGAATTCGAGAGGATGTTTGGTGTTGGTGTGAAAAGTGAGAAATGGAGCTCTCTATTTATATGCCAGACCTGACCCCGTAGTGGACCACTAGCCAGGTCCCTTGCGGTCCGCTACCGCCCCATGTTGCCCGCATGCAAGCCACGTGGTGGCCATGCAAATCAAGAGCGCCACACGTCTGTAGCGGACCGTGTGGGCCTGAAGTGGCGGTCCCCCACCTGATCACTCGTCCAACATGCTGACGCATGCCCTACACGTGTCTCAACACTTGTCTGATGCAGAGGGTCCCTAGGGACCTACGTAGTGGACCGTTAGCCAAGCAGCTGGCGGTCCACCAGCCTTGGTTCTTTCATAGCGGATCGTCACAGTATGTGATGGTGGTCCGCCACCCCTTCGACGGCAGAAATCCTTGAGCCCGTAGCAGACCGTTAACCAGTAGGTAGCGGTCCGCTACCCTAAGATTTTCAGAATTTCTTATTTTTATTTTCTAACTTACGGGTTTCCGCTAAATCCAGTCATTTCTTATTTATACTTCCGGCAATATTGGGACCGTAAACTGGCAGGTGTCACATCATCCCCAACCTTTTCGAATTCTCGTCCTTAAGATTATTTCTTGAATAAGTATGGGTATTTCTTTTTCATTTCCGATTCCAGTTCCACCTTGTACTAAGGTCCACGTCTGGAATTCCATTTCACCTTAACTAACACAAGTCTTTTTCGTTTTAATTTCTTTTCCTGTCTGTCCTCAATTTGCAACGGTTGTTCCACAAATTTAAGCCTTTCATTCACTACTACATCTTATAGTGGCATCGCTAAAGTTTCATCTACTAAACACTTACGCAGATTGGAGACATGGAATACATCGTGTACCCCATTAATCTCATTTGGTAGTTCTAACCGATATGCCACCGGCCCGATTCGTTCCACAATCTTAAAAGGTCCAGCGAACCTAGGGCTTAATTTCCCTTTCTTTCTAAATAGAACCACGCCTTTCCAAGGTGATACTTTAAGCAAGACATTGTCTCCAATGTTAAATTCCAACGGGTTTCGCCTCTTATCGGCATAACTTTTCTGGAGATCACGAGCCGTTTTCAACCTTTCTCTAATTTGTAATATCTTATCGGTGGTTTCTTGGACTATTTCGGGTCTGGATAATTGGTTCTCTCCTATTTATGACCAACACACAGGAGTTCTGCATTTTCTGCCATACAAGGCTTCAAATGGTGCAACTTGAATACTCTTGTGGTAACTATTATTGTAGGAGAATTCCATCAGAGGTAAGTGGTCATCCCAACTTCCTCCGAGGTCTATAACACATGCTCGAAGCATATCCTTTAAGGTTTGAATCGTTCTCTCGCTCTACCCATCTGTTTGAGGATGATATGCAGTGCTGGGGTTTAATCGAGTTCCGAGAGCGTTTTGGAAGCTCTACCATAATCGAGACGTGAATCGACTGTCTCTATCTGACGTGATGGATAGTGGCACTCCGTGTAGGGATACTATTTCGTTTACGTAAAGGTTTCTTTCTTCGGTAGGAAATGTGTAGATTTGGTCAAACGGTCAATGATAACCCATATCGTGTCATTCCCTCGACTCGTTCGAGGAAGTTTTGTGATGAAATCCATGGTAATCATCTCCCATTTCCATACCGACAATTCTAGTTGTTGTAATAGTCCAGATGGCTTTTGGTGTTCGGCTTTAACCTTTTAACAGGTTAGACACTTGGCCACATACTCGTCTATGTGCCTTTTCATGCCGATCCACCAGTAGTTTGGTTTTAGATTCTTGTACATCTTATCACCACCAGGGTGCATAGTGTACTTAGACTTATGGGCTTCCTCGAGAATTCTTTCTTGGAGATCCCCAAAGATTTGTACCCAAATTCATTTGTTCATTCTAATGATGTCATCATTTCCTTTGACGAGTTGTTCAATCATCCCTTTCATTCCCTCATGATCGAGGTTTGCCTCTTCCAATGCTGATTTTTGTGCCTCTTTGATTTGAGTGGTAAGACTGACTTGAAGGTTGAATCTTAGGGCACGTACTCGTTTCGGTTTCTCTTTTTTTTACTTAAGGCGTTAGCTACAACGTTAGCCTTGCCTTCGTGATAGCATATCTCACAGTCATAGTCATTTAAGACTTCCATCCATCTTCTTTGCCTCGTGTTTAGATCTTCTGGATGAAGATGTACTTTAGACTCTTGTGGTCTTTGAAGTCTGTGAATTTGACTCCATAGACGTAGTGCATCCATAATTTCAACGCGAAGATTATGGCACCTAACTCTAGGTCGTGAGTCGTATTGTTTTTCTCATGAGTCTTCAGTCGACGTGACACATATGCTATAACTTTGTTTCCTTTCATTAATACACACCCCAAACCAGTATGTGATGCATCACAGAAAACTACAATGCCTTCGGGCGCGATAGTATTGGTGCTTGCGTCAATTTCTATTTCAACGTTTCAATGCTTCGTTCTAATTTGGACCCCATTCATATTTGACTGCCTTGAGGGTCAATGTAGTCAAAGGAACAACAATCCTGGAAAAATCTTTGATAAACCTTCGGTAATATCCCGCCAAACCAAGAAAAGTTCTTACTTCGGTTGGCGTCTTTGGGACTTCCCACTTAGATATGGCCTCAATCTTAGTTGGGTCTACTTGAATCCCTTTCTCGTTAATAACGTGACCGAGAAATTGTACTTCTGGTAACCAGAATTCGTATTTCGAGAATTTGGTGTAGAGCTTCTCATTCCTTAATAGTTCAAGTAGTGTCCTCAAATTGTTTGCATGATCTTCCTTACTCTTGGAGTAAATAAGTATATCGTCTATGAATACGATTACGAATTTATCCAAGTAAGGTTTACAAACTTGGTTCATCATGTCCATAAATGCTGCGGGAGCATTTGTTAGTCCGAACGGCATAACCGTTAACTCAAAGAGTCCATATCTAGTTTTGAATGCAGTCTTAGATATGTCATCTTCTTGGAATTTTAACTGGTGATAGCCTGATCGTAGGTCTATCTTGGAGAAGCATCTAGCTCCTTGGAGTTGATCAAACAAATCGTCGATTCTTGGAAGTAGATATCGGGTTCTTGATCGTAACCTTATTCAATTCTCAGTATTCTATGCATATCCGCATCAATCCGTGTCCTTCTTCTTTACCAAGAGTACCGGAGCTCCCCATGGCGAATAACTCGGTCTTATGAAACCCTCTCCAGAAGTTCATCGAGTTGTTTCTTCAATTCAGCCATATCGGTAGGAGCCAATATGTACGGAGCTTTGGCTATCGGAGCCGTGCCTGGTACTAGATTTATTTGAAACTCCACTTCCCGATCAGGCAGTGTTCCAGGTAACTCTTCAGGAAAAACATCAGGATACTCGGTTAAGATCGGCACATCCTTTAGTTCCCGCTTAGTGTAGCTTGCGGCTATGGATAGTAGATATGCGAAGCATCCCTTTCGGAGATACTTCGTCTCTTTTATCATATAGATCAAACCAACAGGGTTGGTTGACTCGTCTCCCTTAATTGTAATCATTTCTCCTAAAGGCGCGCGCAGCTCGAATGCCTTCATGTCACATAGGATATGGGATTGGTTAGTCGCTAACCAATCCATTCTAAGGACCACGTCAAATCCCGCCAATTCCATCGGCAAGAGTTGTACAGGTATCACATGTCCGAATAGCGAAGTTGAACAACAATTCAAAGATTCTGAGACTTGAATTATATCTCCGTTTGCGGTTTCTACTTGGTATGATTTTTCAAATTTAGCTAAGGGTTTATTTACTAATTTACATAATTTATGATCTATGAAACTTTGGGTTGCCCCAAAGTCAAATAGTACTGTAGCATAAGAGCTATCGACAAGAAATGTATAGTATATGACATCGGTCATCTTGGCAGCCTCCTTGGCATTCAAGTGGAATGCTCGTGTATTCGTTTTGGTTTCGGTGGCATGTTTGGTATTTGAACCACCTACAGCTTTTGGTTTCATGCATTCACGCCTATAGTGCCCAGTCTCCCCACAATTAAAACATATGGTTGATTTCCTTCGTGAGCATTGGCTAGTGTGATAACCAGTGCTGTTACAGTCAGGGCACGACGTTGAGGTAAGGTATCACATTTTCCTATATGTCTTTTCTTACAGGTTTGGCATACAGGAAAACTAGATTGCCTTTCCTTCTGGGTGAAGGTTCGGTTGGGCTTTTGTGATTAGGTTTGGAGGTTTCCTTATTCTTGTTCTCCTCCAAAGTTCGGACCATCCCGTCCGTTAATTGGGCACCTAAATCCATGGCATCATCGATGGTTTTAGGTTTAGAAACCTTTAACATGTCTCGGATCTCACTAACCAATCCGTAGATATATCTTTTTATGAGATTAGATTCCGGAGTAGCTAGATGTGGTACTATCCATGCATACTCCAACATCTTGGTCATATACTCTTGGTGGTAAGATCCAACCATCCTTAATTTCAGAAACTTGTGCTCTATTTGTTCAACTTCATTAATGGGACATAATTTTCTCTTGACTCTATCCTTGAATGAGCTCAAACTCATTCGATACGCTCTATCCCTTTCTTTGGCCGAAACCAGCGCGTTCCACCATTCTAGAGCAAATTTTTTTAAAAGATTAGAGGCATAGAGGACCATGTCTTCCCCAGCGCATTTACTAATCGCTAGGACTGACTCAGTCTTCTCTATCCATCGTAGTGTAGCGACCCCTCCTTCTTTCCCCCAAAAGTTGTATGGCTTACTAGCCTGGAAGGTCTTGTAGGAGCAACCTAATCGCTTGTTCCGTTTATGATGAGGTCTATAGCTTTCTACGGAGCTATCACTCGAGGAGTAGTGTTCCTCATCACGAGTTCGTTTAGTCTTGGAACTTTGTTGAGTATGAGTTTTTGTATGTTCCTTCCTTACAGAAACAACGTGATTTGACTCGTTGTGCTTAGAGTTATGATGTAAAGGTTCCTTGCCCTTCTTTTTGGCTTTGGCCTCGGCCTTAGCGGCCTGTTCCTTCTCGAAGGCCTCAAGAATAGTAGGAATTGCGTTCTCAATCCCTTTATTAATGAGTTTCTGCATTTCAGCAGTCTGAGCTTCTTTATCTAAGGCATTGTCAACTTGTTTCTTTCTTCCACGTGTGTTAGTGGAGGGTCGGGTTTTATTTTCATTCAAAATGAAAGACATAATACTTATTAGGAATTGAAGATACTCTTGATAAAAGAAATACGATATTTTTGTTACATCAAGGCTTCAAAATACAATACAGTAATTGAAAAATAACATAGACGATACATATTGTTATATCTTAACGTCCTCTTGCTCTAATCAACGCTTGTTGTATGGAAACGATCTTTGCAGCTTTTTCTGCTTCAATCCTCTCCAATTCAGCTATTTGGGCTTGCATAGCTTCAATCCGTTCTTCTTGTCACACCCCAACCGACGGCGGAATATGTCGCGATGGACGTGTAGACTGTTCATAAGCACATGACCAAGCTAAAGTTTCATATATTAATTACATCAAAATTTCGTTACGTAAGTTCAATCAACAACCAAAATCAAATACATCCACATGTTCTAGTTCTTTGTTCACTAAGTCCAAATACTATATGTTGTATCTTGCATATGATCTCATACACTAGTATATGAAACATGATGAAAACAGGGTCAACTAAAAATAGTTGGTGAGCATACATAGGTTTTGACACCACAAGTAATATCAAGAGTTTGTGTACAATTCATATGATGCATGGATTAATAAGGCGATTATGGAGAACCACTATAGTTTAAACTTGGGCGCACAATCAAACCTTGCGACTGATAGGCATAACATAAATTTTATCCTTAAGTGTTTTTGGCAACAATCACCCTAACCGGGAGGGTTGGTCAGACATAATAGATCTATCATTGTATACCGTCGGCTTGTACTGAGTTAATGATTGCACTTGCACTATGCACAAAAAAAGTATGTAAATATTGTTTGCACAAATAGCTTTCAAGCATAAGCCACAAATTACACACATGATCATAATGTTTGAATTGTAGTATTTGCAAATAGTTTCAAAATGTTTCACCCCAAAGATTTAAATATGAAAAAGGGGCTATGTAAACTCACATTGGATTTGTAGCTTGAATTCACAAGCACGGGTAGTTGCACAAGTTGTTTAGCTAACCACGAGGTTAACCTATGTTTGGATTTACATGTATAAATGACATGCTCAAAAGAATAATGTATAAAGGAACGAGTTAGGTTGAATGGGTGCGTATTTATTTGTTGTGAATAATATGTTTATTAATAAGGAAATAATTTGTTCGTTTAATAAAAAAATAATATGTTTGTTAATAAAGAATTATTATGTTCGTTAATAAAGGATTATATATATATATATATATATTAATTTTGTTTACATATAATGAATAAATATTTAAATAATATTTAATTGAATATGAAGATAATTAGGTTAATGAATTTAAAATACTTCAATTAATTAAATAGTTAGATTAACTATTCATTAAAATAAATAATAAAGGAAATATAAGTGGTACGAAATAGTCGGGTAAGAGAAGTAATTCGTAGAGGTTTTAAATAAATAATTATATGAATTATTTAATTAGAAATAATTAGTTTTTAAATCTCTAAAACAATTAAATAATTGTTTATATTTGTTAGGTTCATGATTTGGTTCATAAAAATATACCCGAGTCTTAGGAGTTTTACAAAATAATTTTTATAAGGAAAATTGGGTTAAAAATAGGTTTAAAATGATTTTTAAAAATAAAACGGACCACACGACTAGAACCCGGGTCTTCCAGAGAAGCAACAAGGCGCGCAACCACTAGACCAGGAGGATCTTAGTGTTAGATGGTCGGTCGTTTAATTGTTAACTCGTGTCTGAGGGAGGATCGGGTTCCAAGGCAAAACTACGCGCAAAAAAAGGTGCGGGGCTAGACTCGAACCCGCGACGTTGTGCGTGTATGACATAAGACTTAACCGGTGGACCTGGGCATATTCCTTGGTCAAGAACCGGGTGCGTGAACTTAAAAGCAACAAACCAGAATCCCCTTCGTCCCCAATTGCGTAACCCGAACCCTATCCATTCAATTGATTCGATTAAGCCTCCGATTGAGTTCGGAATCATGGGGCCTATGTTCCTGTGATCAAAACGAAACTATAGGCACAGGAATTACCCGAATTGGTGAAGCAACGAAGGAGAACGCCTGAAATCTCCGACTCGATGTTCTTCGGATTTGTTGGAGCTTTCGAAGTGAATCGAGGTACGTTTGAGAGTTCGAGGAGTTTGTAAATGATGTTGCGAAGGCTGTGGGACTGATGATATCGATCAATTTCACCTTAAACGCACTAATTGATTGCGGGTTTAAGGCTAAAACGTTTTCGGGACGTTTTGAGTTAATTTGTTTGAATATGATTAAATTGGTTTATTATGATCATTTGGTTTTGGTCGAATAACGTCTACACACGATTTGTATGCATTAACACATTCGAAACCGACGAATTCAAGCTCGGATTTGGTGTGGCTTCGTCCCTGTTTACTTTTTGGAGTCAAACTGCGAGGAAGGGGGTCAAACCAAGGTAAAAGTCCAAATTTTGAGATGTGGGGGTCAAAATGCAAATGAATGGGATTCAAGAGGTGTTGAGGGGGTTTAAAGGCATTGAATGGGTTCAAGACCAAATTATTTGTTATAAATTTATCTTAATTATTTATAAAAAAAATGGTTTTTTATAATGTTCATAAAAGTTTTAATATTATTTGTTTAATCATAAAGATTTTATAAAAGAAAGGATTTCTATTTTTATAAAATTACAAAGTTTGTATAATGATTTATTTTTTGTAACCAATTATACCAAATGCATATATATATATATATATATATATATATATATATATATATATATATATATATATATATATATATATATATATATATATATATATATATATATATATATATATATATATGTATGTATATATCTACATATATTTATAAATAAATACCTATATATATTTAAAATGTAAACACATGATTTAAAGCTCGTTGTTAATATCACAAGGTATATATATATATATGGGACGCTTCCACTAAAAAGTGGGTTTTCGCTAAAAAATCCTAAGAAGTGGGTCAAACGAACTACGATTAAGCTTATTACAACGGCGTTGGAACCGTCTCATCGAACCCTAACCCGGACCCAAAAACCTAAACCCCCCTCCATCGGCACCCCCAAAAACCTAAACCCCCCTCTAACCCAACCCCGAAAAGCCTAAAACCACTACCCCCACCACCAAAAAAAAATCTAAACTCCCCCACCCCACCCCCCAAAAACCTAAACCCAGCCCAGAAAACCCAAACCCCCACCCCCACCTTAAAAAAAAACCTAAACCATAAAATCTAAACCCTAAAAACTAAACCCTAAGGTTAAACCATAAGGCTAAAACCCTAAAATTCAAACGTTAAATCTAAACCTTAAAAGCTAAACCCTAAAAGCTAAGATGGTGGAGTTCGACTAGACGGTTCCAACGCCGCTGAAATTAGCTTAATCGGAGTTCGTTTAATATTGTTTCTTAAGGTTTTTGTCATTTCTTCGATTTATTAGTGAAAAACTACTTTTTATTTGATCCTCCCCCTATATATATTTAAATTTGCATTTATATGTTATTTATAAAGAGAAAGTAGTATGTTACTTAAAGTTTGAAAATTTGAATTTAATACACGTTAGACTAATAATTAATGTGGTAAGTACGGGTTTCAAATGATGTGTTATTATTGTATAAAACAGAATAAAATAGTGTCCGAAGTTCATGAATGTTACGGTATCCCCTAGTTGGGGGAATTTCATCCCGAAATTCAACTGATGGAGGCTTACTGAACTATAAAGGAGATGAGGGTTAAGGAGGGATTTGTCAAAGATCATTTTGGACTTCAGTGATGGAATGTATTACTTGAGATGAGAGCAATTTGGATTTGATGATCAGGGTTTGTTTTGGACGTAGTCTAATATGTTCAAGAAACATTAGTCAAGGTCAAAATAACATAAAACTTCACGTGACACGAACAACGCTACTTCCGACAATATGGTAGGAACACTTATATAGGAAGTACCAGCGGCATATCCACCATGTCCTTATGATATCATGTTAGTTTCGTTACTATATGTCATGATAGGTTTTATGTCAAAACACACGACCAAATTTCCTATGTTTTCCATGCGATGACCTTTATAATTACGTGTGCACCCGTAATTACTCGAATTATC
Source organism: Smallanthus sonchifolius (assembly GCA_023525975.1). Classification (NCBI taxonomy): domain Eukaryota; kingdom Viridiplantae; phylum Streptophyta; class Magnoliopsida; order Asterales; family Asteraceae; genus Smallanthus; species Smallanthus sonchifolius. Next base: position 94,143,973 of record CM042024.1, on the reverse strand, counting down.
GCATGGTCCGTATAGGTCATCCCATTGTGTGCGGGTCAAGAGGGAACACAAAATCACTTGGTTCATATATATTGTTTTCACGTATGAGTTGCTAATATAGTAAGGTCAATCAGAAAACTAAAGAGTGGTAATGTGGCATAACTTAGGGTTTCACAGTTTCCTCGTGTTTGAACAAGAATACGTCAAACCCCAAGTAGTTTTAAAGTTTGTAGCTTTCAACTTTCATGGATAAAGTGATTATCATGCCTTGTGATCTATCAATTGCAACAATTGTACCCAATCTAGTTTCGTGTATAATGTAAACATCCAAGTTTCATGTTTAATCTAGTATCATGTACATTGTAAACAAATAAGTTTCACGTATAATGTGAACAACTTAGCATCATGTATATTGTAAGCCAATAAGTTTCATGTATAATGTGAACAATTTAGTGTCATGTATCTTGCAAACAAATAAATTTTACGTATAATGTGTACAACTTAGTATCATGTATATTGTAAACAAATAAGTTTCATGTATCATGTGATAAATCTAGCATTATGAATCATGTGATAAGCCTAGTATTATGTATCATGTGATAAACCTAGTATTATGTATATTACAAACAAACAAGTTTCATGTATCGGGTGATAAATCTTGTATTATGTATCATGTGATAAACCTAGTATTATGTATATTACAAACAAACAAGTTTCATGTATCATGTGATAAATCTAGTATTATGTATCATGTGATAAACCTACTATTATGTATATTACAAACAAACAAGTTTCATGTATCGTGTGATAAATCTAGTATTATGTATCATGTGATAAGCCTAGTATTATGTATCATGTGATAAACCTAGAATTATGTATATTACAAAGAAACAAGTTTCATGTATCGTGTGATAAATCTAGTATTATGTATCATGTGATAAACCTAGTATTATGTATATTACAAACAAGTTTCATGTATCATGTGATAAATCTAGTATTATGTATCATGTGATAAACCTAGTATTATGTATATTACAAACAAACTAGTTTCATGTATCGTCTGATAAATCTAGTATTATGTATCATGTGATAAATGTATCATGTGAATGCTCATATGTAAGTTATTGAATCTCATGAGTAAACTATCGAATTTTGTAGGTGGCCAAGTGATGTGCACAAGTGTGTTGCTTGTCGTTTATGTGTAATGCGGGTAGTTGGGTTTCAAATTTTTAATCTTGTTGAGGTTTATATGGATGGTTAACGCCTACGCAAAATGATTTATCTTCTTGAAGTGCCTAGTACGCTCATACATTTCCAAAGGTGCAAGATAATGAGAAAGGTTTTGCAGGTATTTTAGAGCAAATGTGTTCACGAATAACTGATTTGTATAAATAGTCAAGTAATTGTAATTTTGTTCCTGTTTTTAATGAATTAGTTGAAATAATAAGTTGAATAACTGGATGAATAAATAAAAACCTTTTATTTAATTTAATTATTATAAAGAGAATATTTCAAAGGAAAATAATGGCTAAATTATTTAATAATTAAGCCGCGGTTTAAAAATAATTAATTTAACGATGTAAAAGTCATAATTAATTATTAATTAAGATAATGTTTTTATAAAACAAGTTGTATTAAGTTTCTTTATAAGTTGAAAAGGTTTATATAAAATTTATATTCCAGATAATATCTATAAACTAAGGGTTTGATAAAGGTTTTGTTCAAACGAGATAATGATGTTGATAAAATAGTTAGTTTATAAAAAAAAAAGGTTTAGGTATGTGTACTAAATTGCAATAAACAAAATGATGGTGTTTAGATTGTACTCACTTGGTATCATAACCAAATGGATACTTTGACAAATCAAAGTGATTCAAGTTCTTATACTTTCAAGAAGACATGCTTTAGCCTATAGGTGAACACTCACTTCGGGAATTCCTAGGAAAGCATACGAATCCTTTGTTTGTTTTGGTTTTTTATGAAATGCTTTCCTAGACAGAAGACACAGAGTACATGCATTCACCCTTCCGGATTGCACATGTTCTTTACTAATTTTCAGAACTCAAAACTTTGACGGGATTTTTATAAATTTAATAGGCTTTAGGCCTAAGAGTTTAAATTTTGTTCACAAATGATGATGCTAACATAATTCTCAATGCGTAAGAGTGAAGGTGTATAAAGGATTATATATGAACTGTGTGGTAAGACTTAGGATAGCATTTAATGGGATCAAATAGGTAGCATGTAATCAAACAGTGTGGTAAACAAAGTATTACATACATAGTAATTTTATAAGTATGTGAGTTATCAAGTAGTGTAGCACATAAAATATCATGTATTGTACCATGCGATGTAATACTTACAATAACATGTAGGATAATCACACAAGGGGGTATCCTAAGGATATAGACTAGGTCATTGGTTTCTAATAACCTAATTCCCTATAACCATGGCTCTGATACCAATCTGTCACACCCCAACTGACGGTGGAATACGTCGGGGTGGACGTGTAGACTGTTCATAAGCACATGATCAAGCTAAAGTTTCATATATTAATTAATTCAAGATTTCGTTACATAAGTTCAATCAACAACCAAAATCAAATGCATCCACATGTTCTAGTTCTTTGTTCACTAAGTCCAAATCCTACATGTTGTATCTTGCATATGATCTCATACACTAATACCTGAAACATGATGAAAACAGGGTCAACTAAAAATAGTTGGTGAGCATACATAGGTTTTGATACAACAAGTAATATCAAGAGTTTGTGTACAATTGATATCATGCATGGATTAATAAGGTGATTATGCAGAACCACTATAGTTTAAACTGGGGCGCACAATCAAACCTTGTGACTGATAGGCATAACATAAATGTTATCCTTAAGTGTTTTCGGCAACAATTACCCTAACCGGGTGGGTTGGTCAGACCCAATAGATCTATCATTGTATACTGTCGGCTTGTATTGAGTTAATGATTGCACTTGAACTATGCACAAAAAAGTATGTAAATGTTGTTTGCACAAATAGTGTTCAAGCATAAGGCGCAAATTGCACACATGATCATAATGTTTGAATTGTAGTATTTGCAAATAGTTTCAAATGGAAATCATCTTTCACCCCAAAAATGTAAATATGAAAAAGGGTCTATGTAAACTCACATTGGATTTGTAGCTTGAATTCACAAGCATGGGTAGTTGCACAAGTTGTTTAGCTAACCACGAGGTATAAAGAAATGAGTTTGGTTGAATAGGTGCGTATTTGTTTGTTCAGAATAATACGTTTGTTAATAAGAAAATAATTTGTTCGTTTAATAGAGAAATAATATGTTTGTTAATAAAGAATTATTATGTTTGTTAATAAAGGATTGAATACAAGTTTATATATATATATATATATATATATGAATAATAATTTTGTTTACAAATAACGAATAAGTATTTAAATAATATTTAACTGAATATGTAGATAATTAGGTTAATGAATTTAAAATGTTTCAATTAATTAAATATTTAGATTAACTCTTCATTAAAATAAATAATAAAGGAAATATAAGTGGTACGAAATAGTCGGGTAAGGGAAGTAATTCGTAGAGGTTTTAAATAAATAATTATATGAATTTTTTAATTAGAAATAATTAGGTTTTAAATCTCTAAAACAATAAAATAATTGTTTATATTTGTTAGGTTCATGATTTGGTTCATAAAAATATACCCGGGCCTTAGGAGTTTTATAAAATAATTTTTATAAGGAAAATTGGGTTAAATTTGCTGCTAGTTTCAGATCCTAATTTTTATAAATTAATTTTTGAGTTTTTCGTTTTTTTTTTTTATCAAAATGGGTAAAAAGAACAAAGTACCCTCATGTGCCTTGCACATAACCATACTTAACGAAAAAGTTTAACTATGTTAGGGGCAAAGGACGTAACGTACAAGATTTGTAAACATAAATGATGATCTCTGTCAATTTTTTGGCTAAAGGACAAAATCTGAAAAAGAGTATAAACATAAAGGACGATTTCTGTAATTTACTCTAATTTTTATAAGGAAAATTGGGTTAAAAATTGGTTTAAAATGATTTTTAAAAATAAAACAGACCACGGGACTCGAACCCGGGTCTGTCCGGAGAAGCAACAAGGCGCGCAACCACTAGACAAGGATGATCTTAGTGTTAGATGGTCAGCCGTTTAATTGATAATTCATGTCTGAGGGAGAACTGAGTTGCAGGGCAAACCTACGCGCAAAAAAAGGTGCGGGGCTAGACTCGAACCCACGACCTTGTGCGTGTATGACATAAGACTTAACCGGTGGACCTAGGCATATGCCTTGGTCAAGAACCGGGTGCGTGAACTTAAAAGCAACAAACCAGAATCCCCTTCGTCCCCAATTGCGTAACCCGAACCCTAGCTATTCAATTGATTCGATTAAGCCCCCGATTGAGTTCGGAATCATGGGGCTTATGTTCCTGTGATCAAAACGAAACTAAAGGCACAAGAATTACCCGGATTGGTGAAGCAACGAAGGAGAACGACTGAAATCTCCGACTTGATGTTCTTCGGATCGTTAGAGCTTCCGGAGTGAATCTAGGCACGTTTGAGAGTTCGGGGAGTTTGTAAATGATGTTGCGAAGGCTGTGGGACTAATGATATCGATCAATTTCATCTTAAATGCACTAATTGATTGCGGGTTTAAGGCTAAAACGGTTTCGGGACGTTTCGAGTTAATTTGCTTGATTATGATTAAATTGGTTCATTATGATCATTTGGTTTTGGTCGAATAACGTCTACACATGATTTGTATACATTAACACATTCGAAACCAACGAATAAGAGTCAAATTTCGAGGAACAGGGTCAAACCAAGGTAAAAGTCCAAATTTTGAGATGTGGGGGGTCAAAATGCAAATGAATGGGGTTCAAGAGGTGTTGAGGGGGGTTCAGAGGTGTTGAATGGATTCAAGACAAAATTATTTGTTATAAATTTATCTTAATAATTTATAAAAAAATGGTTTTCTATAATGTTCATAAAAGTTTAAATATTATTTGTTTAATCATAAAGATTTTATAAAAGAAAGGATTTCTATTTTTATAAAATTATAGAGTATGTATAAATGATTTATTTATTATAACCATGTATACCAAATGCATATATATATATATATTTAAAATGTAAACACATGATTTAAAGCTCATTGTTATTATAACAAGGTATATATATATATATATTTATATATATTTATTTAAATTTGCATTTATATGTTATTTATAAATAGAAAGTAGTATGTTGCTGAAAGTTTGAAAATTTGAATTTAATACACGTTAGACTAATAATAATATGGTAAGTACGGGTTTTAAATAATGTGTTATTATTGTATAAAACAGAATAAAATAGTGTCCGAAGTTCATGGATGTTACACTTCTCCTGGGGTTTCTTGATTAACCCGGGGAGTATTGATTGGAGTGGGATAGGTGGAATGGTAAGTTCCATAGGGTCTGTTGGAATCAGCCTTTCTTCACCTTCCAACGTATAGTGGTGTTCGTATGGGGTTTCAGGTATTCTTTCTTGGTAGCTATAATTGTTTACATAAGTTTGGTTATAGCTTTCAGGAGTAGGTGCGGCATAATAACTCATTGGGGTTTCATAGAAATATTTGGATGTTTCTATTTCCCCTAGATTTTGAAAGGTTTCGCTAGTATACTTGGAATTGGTTCTAGAAAAGGATTAGGTTGAATTTGTATTTCGTTCGTTATTTCCAGGTGGTGCGTACCTACGAACAAAACTAGGTCCTTTTCCTTTTCCTGCCATTCTAAAGAAGATGAAAGGAAAAATAAAATACTTTTATTAATAAGAAACGAATGGTTACAAGATTTATTCAAAAATAGAAAATATGGGAAAACAACAGTAGGACGCCTATTTCTTAACGATATTCTTGGCGTCTTTCAATAGCCCCTATCCTTGGAGCCATATCCTTTTAGCCAAGGATCTACACTCCTTATCCTTCTGCACGATTTCCTTTTTCACCTTTGATAGATCTCTTTCTGTATCTATTAGAATTTCCCTTGTCAAGATAAGCTCTTTATTGACTTGATCGGTTTCGCGAAGCGACCGATCCAGGCATTCAATTGGAAATCCAAGAGTGGAGGTGGGATATCCGAATTTTGGCGGAGGATCTCTCAATCCTAGGACTATGTCGGTCTACACATTGTCGTAGGCAGGAGTGGGCTTGTGTTTTAAAGTAGCTCAAGGACTATAGTCTGCGGGATATGTATTTGGGTCATCGTATGTATCCTCAAATTCAACCATCAGATCATATTCATCCTAGATGTAAAGGTCCATAAATTGTGGATGATTTACGTAATCGATGTATGATACAGAGCTAGCCTCTTGATTCATCGAGCTAGTGTTGGCGTAATTTCCATCGGTGTCCGAGTTATTACTCATATACGGACCCGATACAATTGGATAGTTGAGGTAATCGGCAAACAGTTCATAGCTAGCCGATTGCGGCGAGTAAGCTTCCACAGGAGGTAGGGGAAGAAATCCCTCGGATTCAGAACTCTCATAGTTCTCTAGGTTTTTGTATATTTCGTCTAAACCGGCTCTTGTGATGGAGAGCTTCTCTACAGGTTCCCATGTCCTCATTCGGGGCTTAGTTGCCTTCTTGCTAGCCCAGCCTCGAATTGATTCACGGGATGAGGTATCGGTAGATAAGGAGGTATTGGTGGATGAGGAGGTGTACATCTCCAATTGCTGAAGTCAGAGCCACCCATTTGGCTCAAGTGGTCGGATTCGTACTCCTCCTTGATCGGAGCCTTTGGTAGGGCTTGATACCACGCGAAGTCGCCTACTTTCATGGGCGCATAAGGATTCTCTACCGGCTCTTGCTTAATAGCACTAGGGTTATAGTAACTATTTTATCCTTTACCACCAGACTTAATTTCTACATGCATGTTTGACACTATTAGTTTACGTCAAGTGTCTACCTACTTTTGCTAGTAGGCACGTCTTTGCTTAAACTGGTTAAAGCTTAGATACTAACCCCAAGTATCTAATTCGCTAAAACCTCAGGCTCTGATAACAACCAATGTCACACCCCCCCACGGGCACCCCCGGGACATTACCGGGCTACGGTGTCAGTTGGCACCTTCGGTACATGCTTTGATTTCAGAGTTTGGTTTGTGCAGCGGAATAATGGTTTTTAGCAAAAAGGATCTTTTTATGAATCATCGCAACCTCAAGGGTTGGTTTTGTAAATATCAGAATCTCGTCGTGTAGAAAAACGATTTTATTTAAATACTTGGGTATAAAACCCGACCGTTTATACATTTGATTTGAAATCAAAACCCTGACCAAAGTCAATAAAATCTACAATGAGGTATTCTGCCTATGGAGTCGAAATCCTTTCGGCACCTTAACCTTGTTCTTTTTCCCCAGGTCCTTTCCGTGCGTAGCATGAACCTGTATAAATATATTTTTGGGTTACACCGGGTCCAAGTGTGTGGCCTGACCCGGCTGTGTAACAAAACTATCCCTGGGACTTAGGCTGTAGCCGGTCCCGGTATGTGGAGGTTAAATCAATCTCTTCCTGAAAACATTTGGAAATGAACGTTAGCTATGTGTTGGTGAATACTTTATGACCTTAAAACATTTCGTAATCATGGCAAAAAAAGTTAAATTAAAAAATTAAACACTTTCGTCATTTGGAATCTAGCGAACACATCACTTCTTTCCGTTTATATATATATATAAATATATATATATATATATATATATATATATATATATATATATATATATATATATATATATATAGGGGAGGGATATTCTAAGAAGTGAAAAAAGTGTAGGAAGTGTAGGAAGCGACCATGAAGTGACATGTGTCCAAGAAGGGGACCAATGGGGAAGGGTAAAATCGTGAGAAAACATGCGCTTTATTTTTCAAATACACAAAATATGCAAATGCAAGTTACATGCATATTCCCCCATTATCTTCAATCGTTCATAACTTTTTAATGCGTTACTATTTTAAAAAAAATTACATCATAATAACGGGCGTTTTTTATCTTTAATATGAGTACACTATTGTTATATAAATTTTTTTAAAAAAATTACGTGTTAAGTGGGGTTTTTTATTTATGGTGTTTTTGCACTAGATTGTACAAACTATATAAAAACATCATAAAAACGTCGTACAAATACCATAAAAACGTCATAAATTAAAAAAATCATAAAAAACATTTAAACTGTACGTTTTATAGTGTTTTTGAAGTGAACGTGTTATGCTGTTTTTAGAACTAGGCAAGTTTTTGGTGTTTTTGAACCGGAGGAATTTATGATATTTTTAAAAGAGCTTCTTTCAACTAGAAAAGAAAAACACCATAAATAAAACACCTAAAACCATTATGGTAATAGCGTCCAGAAATGCGTTTTCTGCATGATCGCGTACGAGCTCCTGTAACTCTCGCATTCATAGAGCCGAGCACCAAAGATAACGATTACTCGGAGGTGTTGGAGAATCTGAAAAACGCATTTTATGTTTTCTGTACAATCACAGCTCAAAACACACCATAAAGTTGCCCATTTTAAAAACACCTTAATACACCCAGTTCAAAAACACTATAAAAGAAGACACCATAAAGACAACACCTAAAACCATAATGGTAATTGCATAAAAAAAACACCATAAAACGCATTTTCTGTTTTCTACACAATCACAGTTCAAAACACACCATAAAGTTGCCCAGTTTATAAACACCATAACACGCCCAGTTTCACATACGTTTTTCTATTTTTCCGCACGATCGATGATAAAAAACACCAAAAAACTCCATGAAAAAGAGCTTGCATAGTTCAAAACACACCATAAAAGTTGCCCAGTTTAAAATCATCATAAAACGCATTTTCTGTTTTCTGCACAATCACTGTGCAAAACACACCATAAAGTTGCCCAGTTTAAAAACACCATAACACACCCAGTTTCACATGCGTTTTTCTGTTTTCCGCATGATCGGTTATAAAAAAACAACAGAAAAATCTATGAAAAAGACACCATGAAAAAGACGTCATGAAAAAAACGCAGTGAAAAACGTCCATGAAAAACGCAGTGAAAAAAGTCATGAAAAAAACGCAGAAAAAAAAACATCATAAAAAAGTCTTGAAAAAACGCCATGAAAAAGACATCATGAAAAAAATATCATGAAAAAACGCAGTGAAAAACATTCATGAAAAACTCAGTGAAAAAGTATTAAAAAACGCCATGAAAAAACGCAGTAAAAAAACATTATAAAAAACGTTATGAAAAAGTTTAGAAAAAAAGCCATGAAAAAAACGTCATGAAAAAACACAGTAAAAAAAGTCTTGAAAAAACGCCATGAAAAACGTCTTGAAAAAACGTCATGAAAACGCTGTTAAAAACGTACAAACCCAGTTCAACGATTTTTTATTTTTTTTAAATATAGCAAGACCATACTCGTTTTAAAGATAAAAAACGCTTGATTTTATGGTATATTTTAAAAAAAAATAATGACGTATAAAAAAGATATAAAAGTTTAAAATTGAGGGTGAAAATGCATGTGACTTGCATTTGTATGTTATTTCTCTCTCTTGGAAGCAATTACTATTATAACTTTCAAGGCTTAAAATCCCGTCCTTTTTACATGGCCTTCTTAGAAACACTCAATCTCCAAGATCAAGGGCTCAAAATCCTTACTACACTTCCTACACTTTTTTCTCTTTCTAGTGGAACTCTATACTACATATATATATATATATATATATATATATATATATATATATATATATATATATATATATATATATATATATATATATATATGGGACGTATCGGTTGTAAACCCTGAGTTGTTGTGAAAACTCTTAAACTCATTCTGGACCACATATTTAATATTTTGATTTTCTGTTTATTTTTTATGTTTCAGGCGCATTTAGGTCTTTCTCTCTCTCTCTCTCTCTAAACCTACACTCTCTCTCTATAAGTCCAGCTTTCTCCCTCTTCCTAATAAAATTTCTAGAAACTATACATTTTTTAGTTAATTGATCTTATCATCTGATCTAGTTTCATTTTTTTAAAACTGCAAATCAAGATCATGTACTTATTGATTAAATGAATGTGTTTTATGGCTTATGATTATATAGTTTAACCTATTATATGAGACATTGAGACATTTTCAATTTGGGTTAGGTTAGTCACCAATTATTTTATGGTTTTATTACCAGGTCGTCATCTTCACTCCACTAGTCGGATCTGCACTCGTTGGTGCCGGTAAATCAGGTTAGTCACTGATTATTCTGTGGTTTTATAGAGTTACACGTGTATATTTGATTTACACATGTGTATATTCGATTTACACATGTGTATGTTCGATTTACACAAGGTAAGTTACGCATGTTTATATTCAATTTACACATATAAATAATTTTAGTGCATCTTAATTATGTTTTTTGAATTTCAGGTAGAAGATCTACAAGGTTTGATATACAAGTAAGGGTTTGATATTGGGTAGTTTGATTTTACACTTGGTTTTTATTTTCTACACATGTGTATTTTGATTTTATACATGTGTATTTGATTCTTTTTCATACGTGTAAACTGAATTTACATATGTGTAAAAAGTTTTTACCCATGTGTATTTGATTTTACACATGTGTATTTAATGTTTTTTTACATTGTGTAATTATGTATACATTTTTTTTTGTTTGTAAAGATGTTTTTTGAATTTCACCTTATGGTTTGTTCTTAAATTATTCTTTATTTTTTTTGTTATGATCATTATTAAAAAAGAAAAAAAATTAATGTGTATTTGATTTTGGAGAGAGCGTCTAGAGAGAGAGATTATAGAGAGAGAGGGAGAGTGTTTGAATCTAGAGAGAGAGAAAGAAATTATCTTTTAAAATAAGATTTAATCAAAAAGATGTATAATTACCTTTATACCCCTACAACAAATATGAACCACATGTTTTCTTAATTTAAAATAAAAAAGTCAGACTCAATGTCATTCACATATTAAAATAAAGGAAAATGGATGCGTGGCCAGAATTGAGTTTAAGAGTTTTCACAACAAATCAGGGTTTTCATTTAATGCGTCCCTTATATGGGAGGGTTATTCTACAAAGTTTAAAAACTGTAAAAAGTGTAAAAGTATTTTAAAAACCTCACAACCACCCCCCCAAAAGCCGAAAACCCCCACCCCACCCCACCCCCAAAAACCTAACAAAAAAAGCCGAAAAAGTCATCTAAAAACACAACCACCACCCCCCAAAAGCCTAAACCTCCAACCCAACCCCCCCCCCCCCACCCAAAAAAAAACCTAACCCCCACCCCCAAAAACCTAAAACCCCCACCCCCTCCCTCCAAAGCCTAAATACTAACAGCTAAACCCTAAGGCTAAATCCTAAGGCAAAAACTAAACCCTAAAATCTAAACCCTACAAGCTAAGATCGTATAGTTCGACGAGACGGTTCCAACGCCGCCGAAATGAGTAAAATCGGAGTTCGTATGAGCCGGTTATTAGCGTTTTAAACGACTTTTTACATTTTTTTGACTTTTTAGCGAAACCTCACACTATATACACACACACACATACACACACACATTGGTCACGTACTCGGGGTTACGCAACCTCCCGACATACATACCAACCCCGCCCGACCACTAATGATCTGGAGCAAGTATAAAGACTTGATCAAACTTTACGTATACTTCTTGGGTAACATCCCGTGGGGTTTATTTCAACCCCAATCCACCGGGATTATATGTGTAAGTATTTAATTCTTGTGATTTTGCCTTTGTTGTAAAACATAAATAGTTTATCTTTTGCGTGAGTATGTTTGTATCACACTCACGCCTTCAAATCATTTTTGACAGACTCGTATTCACCTTGGTTTGGAAAAGGAAAGTTGTAAGATAATAAACTTAGTGCTACTCGGCTCTTAGCATCAGCTCTTTGGGATCTAGCACCTCCACTTGCACTTCTATTCGTTCCTCGGGTTCCTTCGTCTCTTAAATGCTCGAGTCCGGTAAATAAGTGAAAGTCAGTCGAACCGGGAGGAGTGGCTCGAGAGTCGGGACATCGGAACATCTAGGGAATGGCTCGGGGGCAGAGAGAATTCGAGAGGATATTTGGTGTTGGTGTGAAAAGTGAGAAGTGGAGCTCTCTATTTATAGGCCAAACCTGACCCCGTAGCGGACCGCTAGCCACGTCCCTGGCGGTCCGCTACTGCTCCATGTTGCTCGCATGCAAGCCACGTGGTGGCCATGCAAAGCAGGCGCGCCACACGTCCGTAGCGGACCGTGTGGGCCTGCGGTGGCGGTTCACCACTCGACCACGCGTCCGACATGCTAACGCATGCCCTACATGTGTCTCGACACATGTCTGTTGCAGAGGGTCCCTAGGGACCTCCGTAGCGAACCGTTAGCAAAGCAGCTGGCGGTCCGCCAGCCTTGGTTCTTTCTTAGCAAACCGTCATAGTATGTGATGGTGGTCCGCCACCCCTTCGGCAGCAGAAATCCTTGAGCCCGTAGCGGACCGTTACTATAAGATTTTCAAATTTCTTATTTTTATTTTCTAACTTCCGGGTTTTCTTAAATCCTGTCATTTCTTATTTATACTTCCGACAATATTGGGACCGTAAATTGGTAGGTGTCACACATAAGGAAAGTCGTATGAAGTTTCAGGAGCACATCATAATGATACAGGGCTAGTGAGTAGCACTGCAGAATTTAGAGAGGACTGTAGGACAATTGTTTGAGATGCTAAGAGGTAGGCAAGGAGGAGGGTTGTCGAGTAACACCTAAATCCGAAGGAACACATAAAGGCGGTGACCACTAGAAGTGAAAGAGGAGCTGTTGTTAATGAACTGGTTGAAGTTGAGGACGAACTGGTTGACGAAGAGATTGAGATGAAGTCGGCTCCCGGCAATGTGCAACAGGGTAAGTTAAGCCCAGCAAGTACAACAAAGTTAGGGGAAGCTGAGAAGAATACATCTACACCACTGAGGGTGTATAAGCCTACCATTCCTTATCCAGGTAGGCTTATAAGGGAGAAGAAGGAGAAGCATGGCGATATATTCCTCGAGTTGTTTAAGCAGTTGTGTAACAACCGCGGCTTTTCAGGTCCTTACCGTTTCTCGACTTTTAAACGTTTATATTTTAAATATTATGGTTTTATATATTTTTTTAAGTGTTTCTAGGGATTCTAGGAAATTTACCTTAGACAAACACTAAGGTCCGAACTAGAAAACCCGGTTAAGTGCATACACCGCGTATACCGCGAACACGTTAGATAAACGGTAAAATTTAATTTCTCAAAATTAATTTTTATAATTAAATTTAGTTGAGAAATATGTTTTATATTATTTATATGTGCCAACTTTTGTGATTCTTGATTAAACTAACGATCACAGGTGGTTAATCCGGTAAATAGAGTTTTTGTGGTTTAAAAATTTCCAAAATTCATTATTTTAGATACTAGAATTTTGTGTTTGAACAAAAATATTTATTAGAGTGTTTAGGGGTGTAAGTTTTATAAAAAGTGGGTATATTTAAAAAAAAATATCTTTAAAGTGCAAGACCTCATTCTTCACTATAAATACCCAACCCCCACCCCATTTTCCCCTTCCTTCTCCCTTTGTTCGAGCCATAACCCCCCCCCCCCCCCCCTTCCACCCAAACACTCCCAAATCATCCATTCAAGCTCATAATAATAAATTCCAAGCTTGATTATGGGTTTCAATGGATTTATGAGCTTGTTTTTAGTGTTTTACAGGTATTATAACATGATTTTCATCTTTTATTTTTTGTTTTGATCATTGCATGTGATCTCAAGAACACACACACTTACTTTGATTTTCAATTTTGATTATTTCAAGTGTTTTAAGCTTAAATTTTGTATTTTTAACAATGATTTGTGGATGTAAACTTGTTATATTATTCTACTATGAGTTATCTAGTGAAAAGCTTGCAAGATTTGATAATCAAAGTGTATGAACACTGGGTGTTCATAATTGCATCTTCTTGATTTTAAAGCGAGTTTTGTTGATTTTGAGTCTTTTTGAACCACATTTGTGATTGTATGTTATAAATCATGGAAAACTCAGTAGCTTTGCATCAAATTCCACCTCCATTTGCTGAACTGGAAGTTATATTCTTGATCAAACTTGTTAATTAGCTTGAATGGCCAAGAACATCCATGTTCTTGGTGGATTTTTAAAAATGTTTGATTTGGCACCCGAATTTATTTTTAAACAGTAGGATATGTTTTAAAAGGAAGATCTAGAAATTTTGGTGATCAAAATCTTTATGGATTATTTATTAAAATTACTACAAGTTTAATACATGAAAATTGGGAAAAACACCAAGTATTGGAAAAATCTAGAATTTGGAAAGTAGTTTGTATATTATAAATGTAGACTCCTGTCCAAATTTTATAAAAATTAGAGTTGTTTAAGTATATGTTTAGTATTTATAAAGTTTAAACAAATGATTTGGGGATTATTTATTAAAATTCCCGAATTTGTTAATTTTTTACAATATTATATTCATAATAAATAATGTGGATACTGGAAAACTATAAAAAATGGTCAGAAATTTTTATTTATGTATATGATCAATTGGTTAAAATTTCAAGCAGTAAATTTATGTCTAAGTATGATTTTGGAATTTCGGTCCATTAAAATTTTATAAAAAGTTACTAATTTTGGAAATTTTTATATAAAATTATTTTTATAAAAGTTTTAGGGGATTTTGGACAGAAGTATGATCACATTAAAAACATAATTTTGAACTTTTAAAATGGGTGCTAATATCACACTAAAACCCTAATTTCGGACGAATCAGATATTTAAACCGTAAACCGGACTTTAAACGTGTAATAGCGTTTTTGGACAAAGCAACACCAGGACTTAGGATTTTATATAATAAAATTTATAACTACTATTATACTTTAATAAGATGTTAAATTTAAATTTTAAAGTTACAAATTTATATAAAAGCCGGTTTTACAATTTTAAGCGGTTCGTACGCGTATGCACTGGTTTTTCGGTATGCACTAGATTGAATTGCCATTTTAGCTTGGCTGACTTAGTCACACACTTTATGAGTCCTAAAATGTTATTTTATATCCACTTGATTAGTAGGAACCGATTAGGACTCAGTATTCATCTGTATTTGTCGACTGCGTCGTACATCTCACCCGCTTCGTCCAGGTGATTTTCGCGACCCTCCTTTACTTACTGTTTACTGTTTTTGGTGGGAAGATGTTTCATTTTTACTTAGTCACATGTTATAGGATACATAGAATACATGAGTTATTTTTATTTTATGCATTAAAGTCCCCAATTTTGGGTAATCAATTAGCTGAGCGTAACCGTTAGGAGTTTTGGGTAGTACTACTTGGTTCGACTCCCCCGTCCATGGTTGGTCACGCCAACCAAACTTGTAGAGTTACTTGGGTGCAGAATTAGCCAATTTTTAGGCGGTTTTTTGCATATGACTTCTACATGGAGTACTTTATTTAATCTTTGTCAAGGCTTTGATTATGGCTCATGGAAATGTGTTGTCTTATACATGTGTACTTAATTCTTTTAAATTTTTCTAAACTTTTTATAGAGTTGTAAAACCTGAGAACTCACCAACTAATTATTTAGTTGACCCGTTTTTGAAACATGCTTTCAGGTAAACATAATTGAAGATAAGGTTCATGGGGGCACGCTTTTGTTTAGGATTTGTGGTTTAATTATGGGATGTTTTGTACTTTTGGCTTTTGTTTGTATGATACACCCCTCGGTTTGTTGTTTGAATTTGGATATTGTATGACATGTTTTAATTTTTGGTTTTAGTAATGGTTCTTATGCAATTTTCAATGTACCCGTTAGCATTCTTTAGCGCCTAACTGTTCGATGCACCGCTCTCGTCTCTCCTCCGTGTTTCCGCCTTCAGCGGGGTGTGACAGACTTGGTATCAGAGTACTGGTTATGGAGAATTAGGTTTGCCCAAGACCCGAACCTAGACTATGACCTTAAGAAACATTGCAAAGAACCTTAGGAATTATGTGTGTATTGCATATCATTTTACATTACTTATTCTTACCAGCTTTAGATTCTCCGTCACAGCATGTCTTCATCATCATCATCATCTTCACACCAGCAGCACTTTGCAGATGATGAGGTGGGCAGCCTCAACAGCTTCCCTCTAGTGCCTGTCCCTACAGCTTCGGGTGATTGGAGTGCGCCCAAGCCTAGTCATACGTCACAGGAGGATCCGTCGATGCACTATGTGCCCGGTGAGTCTAGCTACGCGACCAACTCTGAGGATTTAGGGAGCCGTCTTCCTTCGCTTACTTCAGTCCTACCCCCTCCCCGAGTAGCACCAGTGACTGTCATACTTCACCCTGCTGCTCATGCTAGCAGACATCTGCGATTTTCGGGATCGACTTTTGAGGTCAGGGGATCGTCTACTAGGACTGCCCCTGCCATTATCGAGATTTCATCATATGAGGAGGAAGAAGAGGAGGAGCCCGATGATACCAGGACTTGGATGGAGGTACAAATGGATGAGCTGGTGGAGTCTTGCACTGGACATGAGATGAGACTACAACAGTTTCATACTGTGATGGAAGGTGTTCTAGAGAAGATACCCGAGTTATATCAGTTCGTTACTACCTTTCAGACATCAGAGCTAAGAAGTAACCGACGCGTTGATCATGTTAAGAAGAGGGTCCACTCAGGAGTAGTTGTACTAGTGACTTTCTTTGTCACACTCCTTGCTGTTGTTCTAGGCTACTATTTCAGTCATTGATGTCGCCCATACGGCCTATAAAAACTAATAAATAAACCTAACATAGACTCCTAAGTAATAAATGGAGTACCTATAAACCAAACCGCACTGACAGGCAAATGTACCTATCGAGTGTAGCACAGTTTAACGGTAAACCGAAATATCGAACCCTAGAGACACTGAATAGCTAAACCAGACTCTTACTCGGACTAAAGATGATTTGGTTGGGGGGTTTTCTACACTATTGATTAAACTAAAATTAAGGAAGCAAACTAATGAACGACTTCAACTATCTAGACAACGAACTCAGGGAAATACCATGAATGATAAGAATACCACCTAGGTAGGAATCCTACTTGCAAAGCTCAACTTTTACCGGTTATGGAAACAATGATAGATCTGGGTTTCTAAGGATGACAACTCTAGACCACCTAGTGGATCCCTAATCACTCTCAGGGTGTCACCAACTAAGAAACTTTAAAGAAGTACTAAACTCACCAGAGAGTCGGATTACCTTTCAGTCTCTCCAACAATGATAAAGTACCCAAAAGACAGATCACCTTTCAGTCTCACTATCCACAATACATCTAAGATGCACGGGGTAATCTCAGATCAACAACTATGACTCGGATTAGCAACAAATACAAGAAACCTAAGGCAACTTCCTCTCAGACAGTTAACACTCAAAATCCTAATACGAAGACTAACCGATTACCTCTCACCTTTCAGGTATCGAGATAAGAAGAACACTCAGATCTAACCTACTCTTAATCACAGTTCCTATGGAATACTATGTCTAGCAAACCATCAAACAACCACAAACACACAGTATATGATCTAGATACACTATTCAAACTGGATGACACCACAAATAACTAACGGAATGTATAATCAATCACACATCAGATCTAAACATGCAGAAACATCATAATCATTAAGATAAGATTGCTACAAAATCATTAATCCATCAATTGAAAACAAAAACCGATAAAGATCGTAACTTTAACAAATATTCATCTAATGACCCAGGCAGTATTAAGGTTTTAGCCTAGATTCATGATTAAAACATCAATAACAGAAGTATTAAGCAAGAACATGGTTCAACACAAAAAATCAAAGACAAAAGATGTAAACTTGGAGACCGATAAGCTAATACTAACAAACTCGGATCCAAAGTCTCTAACTTTGCACTCAAATTGGCTTCCAACCTCCAGAAATCACCCAGAAGCTCTACCTAGACGGCAAAACAATCTAACTCCTTCACAATGGTATTAAAAAACCTAATTAAATCGATTTTGGGCTTTTTCATGAATTTTATGTCCACCGCGTATCGTAAGGAAAACTAGCCAGCCCCACGCATACCGCGAGGGCCAAAATAGTCGGGCGCGCCTTTGGAGTCCTTCGCGTATCGCGAGGCCTGGTGTCTCTCCCTTCGCGTACCACGAAGAAACAAAAATCCAAAAATTTTCATTTATTTCTTTTAGGCTCCACCACTTGCTCAGTTTCTCCATGATTTGACTTGTAATCATTATGAGCTCCTGTAAATACAATAAAGACTCAATAGGAAACAAAAACGACTCAAAACAAAGGTAACACTAACTAAAACGCACGAAAACAATAGGAATAAAGATGTGTGCTTTGCAATACATCAAACATCCCCACACTTAACCTTTTTTCGTCCTCGAAAAAGTCTACAATGCAATCATAACTGGACATAGCTTAACAATTTCAATTTATTTCAATAAGCACAAACATACTCACGCGTTAAAAAGCAATAATCGGTATTTCTATCCGATTAAACTCAACCACCAACTTTCAAGCCCCCGTTTAGTGTTCTAATTCGTATTACCAAGCATATCAATCAATCTATCTATGGGACTCACACTTAAAAGGTACAGCTCTACCTAATCTTGTTTCACGGTCATGTCTAGGCAAAGATTAAACCATATAGATTTCATCCACCACGTTAAACTAAAATTTACAGGTTTTTAGAAATCAAGATGAAATATGAATGAATGGATGAAATATGAGCATTATTAAGAAAATTAACTTTCGTCTGCAGGCGTTTCAACCAAGTCACTATCCCGAAAGGTAACACATAGACTACATTTATAAACAATTAAGCATATAAGAATCAACCTAGTGGTGTTTCAATCAGGCTGGAACCCGATGTGACACGAGGCGAAACTTATATTTCTAATTAAATAAGCTCAAGTAAATTGAATATGGATGTGGGCGCCACAGAAACTCGGATTTATTCTCATAAAAAAATAGTGGTGTGCCAAGAAATTTCAAAAACCTCTAAATTTTAACTTAACGTGGTAACTATCACCCTATGTTGATAGTTTCAGTATTACCGATTACCATAAGATGAATACCCACAAGATATCATGATTTTAATTCAATTAATTCCTAAACAACACAAACAGGCTATTTAAGCTCTACTAGTTGGCTGGATCTACCAAAACATCACTAATTAGACGCATTTTCAATTATTTATTCCTTTTACAACTCAAGCAGCTCCAGTTGTACTATAATTTCCATTTATTATGCAAAAACGTTTGATTTCAAAGGACATTTTTCAAAAATTTTCAATTTTTTTGTATTTTTATAAAAGAAAATAACCTAAACAAACTAGACTCACTAGACGCAGTCCCATCCCCACACTTGAAACAAACATTGTCCCCAATGTGAACTGAGACACACAGAAAATAAAAATGCAAAAATAAAAGAAATCGACTTGGCTGGTAATGTAATCATGAATGGTCCAGCTTTACTCTTCCTCTTGTGCACCGTAAAGCATTTCGGTCGCGGTTGCACAATCGACTGTCGGGTTTCCTTTACAAAATAAATAAGATGAGAATCAACCCCGCCCGAATGGAGATTGAGTACGGACGGAGCTATCAATACCTTCACAGATAGAACTCAAACAAACTCACAACATTAAACTAACACAAGTTACAGACCCAAAATAAAATAAAAGACTCGACTGACTCACTAAGACTCAAGATAGATAGCAGGGAAACGTACTCGATGAGTGGCAAACACATAGACATGAATGCCAAAAGCAAGGTAAAACATCAGTCACGAATGGTTCTTAAGTTTCCCTTGGTAGGTGGTATTTAGTGGATGATATAGATGGGTAGGATGATGATGATAGAGATTGTATGGTAGTATGATGGTGATGAAGGATGGTGAGAGACCAGCAAGCTCTCGCGTACCGCGAGGAACTACAAGCCACCCATCGCATAACGCTGGGGGTTGAGATTTAACTCGGCCATATTTTCTATCCTTCGCGTACCGTGAGAGATGCTGCGAGGGAGCCATATTCACAGAAAGTTAACATGGTTTTATACTTAGAAAAATTTTTGATCATTAACTTTCAACATCACCCCAAACCTCTTAAAAACCCGTTCAAAAGATAAATTCAAGTTCAAACACACTTGGAATGTCATTCCTAATGATTTTCCTCACCAAATCAAGCGTGAATCCCTGAAAAACACGACACAAACTAAACACACATACCAAAAAACACAAAAATGACACAAACATAGAACCAAGAAATATGCAAACTATACATCTCTGGCACTTGCCCGAGACTCAAACAAGCCTAACATGAGGCTTCTCCTTAATCCTAATCGGCACCGCCTTCATTCTTTGTGATATACCGGCTCTCCATGTCATCTTCAAACTCACAAGCTTTGAACAGACACCATTACTCTTTCTCATATCCTTCCACGAACACTTAAATCTGCCAGGTCCAAAGATAACCTGGACTAAGTACCCGAGAAGTTTCTCACTCCTAAACGTCCCCACACTTGGGGTTTGCTCTCTTATTAACTCACATACATCACTCAACTCTCGTGTTCTCTTACGGGGCGGTCTAGAGTTAGGGGAACTAAAACTAGGGATTGGCTCAGTTGTTCTCCCCTCATAACGAACAACAAGAATGGACGGGGGCTTAGGGATAGGTATCTCTAATGGTATGACCTCTAGTCTCTCACCCGGATCATCGAGATCCCCTATCTTCTCTACCACCCTCACACTTGGGGTTTTGCCTACCATATCCTCCAGCTCTGCCATCATATCTTGCAGATCACTGAGCACCTCACCGATGTCTTCATCCGGCTCATTCAGTAACTCTTCTAAATCCAACGCCCAATGAGATAACTCTCCTAATTCAGGGGAGGTTTCCCCAGCTACATCCTCTACTAGATCAGAGTCCCTATGGTAGTCCATGAGGGCATCAATCATGCACACAGAATGGCTCTGCTCATTAGCCCCCTTCATGGACTTTACAGCATCAAAGATAACAAACTCATCCCCTACACGAAGTGTGAGCTTCCCATCAAAGACATCGATCAATGCCTTGGCGGTATGTAGGAACGGGTGACCTAGTAAGAGAGGGACTCTATCATCCACATCCATGTCGAGAATGAAAAAATCCACAGGGAAGACGAATTTGTCAACTTTCACTAAAGGATTCTCCACTATTCCCCGTGGATACTTGACTGAACAGTCAGCCAAGGATATGCTCATGTGCATCAGCTTCAGTTCTCCTAGGTCCAGCTGCTTATATATAGAATATGGCATCAGATTGATGCTAGCACCTAGGTTGGCCAACGCGTGGTTCAAGGGCAAACCGCCAAGAAACACACGGGATCATGAAGTGACCTTGATCTGCTAGTTTCTCTGGCAGTTTGTTCTGAACCACCGCAGAATATCGCCCAATTAGTGAGACTTTAAAGACCTCCTCTAGCTTCTTTTTATTGGAAAGAAGATTTTTTAAGAACTTGCCATACTTAGGCATATGCTGGAGGACCTCTATGAATGGGAGATTGACCTTTTGTTGTTTGAACATGTCAAGCATATTACCGTATTCCCTAGCATATTTATGTGCCAGCAAGCGCGCTGGGTAGGGAACACGGCTAAGGTCAATCTCGGGGGTCTTCATCTCCACTCCCTTCTTCTTCTCCTCTTCCTTCTCGGAAGGCCTCTCAACCATTATCTCCTCGTCCACCGGCTCTTCCTTTTCTACCGGTGGCTCCTCTTCCATCCTAGCCTCGATCTTAGAAAAGCAGGCTTTCCAATCTATCTTCCGCACCTCTTCCGACGATGGAATGTGACAATCAGTGCTGTGGGAGACTTCCTCTACAGTAGGAATCAATATATATCAGTAACAGTCTCCACTGCTTCTTCCTCCTCCTCTATTCTTCGACTCCTAGTCGACACGACCATCATTGAAGCATTAGAACTCTTATATGCCGCAGATGCTTCTCCCTGCTTCTCCTTCAAACTCTTAGCGATGTCCAGTACCGTGCGCTGCAGATCCATGAATGCAGATTGCTGATTCTTCAGTAAGGTATCATGAGCATCCACTCGCCGCTGAGTCTCCTTGTCCTTCACCACCAAGTGAGCAAGCATCTGTGTCTGTGCCTCCAACATCTCTTCAATTTTCTTCGTGTTGACGCTACTTCCTCCACTTGGTCCTTCTTCACCTACACTTTGCGGATTAGGGCGGCCATTAAACCCAGGTGGGGTGTTTCCAGATCTCCATCCCGAGCCATAAGCATTGTATACTTATTGTACCCTCGGTTCTTGTTGCCCGCAAAGTTCACCTGCTCCTGCTGACTGAAGGGGTAGTCCCTGGTGTCGTAGCCTCCCATTCACACCTCACATCTTTGAGCACTCAGCTTTAGCTCTTTGATCTCATTCTCCATCGCCGCGAGTGCAGCAGCTACGCTAGTATCAGGGTTGACCTGATGCACACCTCTAGGAGAAGAGGCGTGTGCTCTAGCACTAGGAATGGAAGTCCTAGTAGATGGCCGCTATTGCTCAGCGAGAGCGAAGCTCTCAAACATCTCCTCATATTCAGCAGGTTCCAGCTTGTCCATGATATGGCCTCCCGCAGCTGTGTTGAACATTTGCTGCTTCTCGAAGGTGAGGCTATTATAGAACTTCTCCACAATCGCCCAGTCAGAAAAACCATGCTGGAGACATCGGCTCAACAGCGCGTTGAACCGCTCCCAGGCTCATCAGGGTCTATCCAGAAGGAGTGGATTTGGTCCCTAAGGCAAGCGCCCCTAGAAGGTGGATAGTACTTTTTCAGAAACTTAGCCTGCAAGTCCTCCCATGTGGTAATAGAATTATCAGGGAGGGTGTCAAGCCAAGTGGAAGCACGCCCAGAGATCGAGAATGGAAAGAGACGCAAGTAGATTCCGTCCTTAGATACACCCATGATATTAAAGGTATCACATATGTGTACGAAGCGGGACAGATGTCCCGGTGCATCCTCCTCCTCGAGGCCATGGTACTGAGTAGAATGAGTGATCGTACTCATGACATGTGATGGGCCCTGCCAAGTATTGGCATTAGGGATAGCGGGGCGGGTGATTGAAGATCTCGCCCCGAAGACCCCATCACTAGCTCTCTGGTGTACGGTACGCCTCGCTTCAGCGTCGCCCGTGTTAGGAAAAGGAACTGGGATATTGGGACGTACCTGGTTTTTGCACAACTCTTTCAAACGCTCCCAGAAGTCGCGGGTGCGCTCGGGAAGCTCTCGTTCAGGCTCTAAAGAAGGAGAATACGGTGATGATCCCTGCGAACGAGTGTTATGCATAAACTAAAAGACACAAAGAAAAATAAGAAAGACTCAAAAACAGAAAGACTCGATCCTATGTTAGACACTCAGATAGGACACACAAGTAGCAGATATGACAAAGACACACAATTAAGACTCACAAATAAAGAACTAGTCGAAAAGCTAATGTTGCTATTGCCAAGTGTCCCCGGTAACGACGCCAAAAACTTGATGTCGCCCAGACGGTCTATAAAAACTAACCAATAAACCTAACCTAGACTCCTATGTAATAAATGGAGTACCTATGAACTAAACTGCACTGATAGGCAAGTGTACCTATGGAGTGTAGCACAGCTTAACGGTAAACCGAAATATCGAATCCTAGAGACACTGAATAGCTAAACTAGACTCTAACTCGGACTAAAGATGATTTGCTTGGGGGGTTTTCTACACTACAAATTAAACTAAAATCAAGGAAGCAAACTAATGGACGACTTCAACTATCTAAACAAAGAACTTAGGGAAATACCAGGAATGAGAAGAATACCACCTAGGTCAAAATCCTACTTACAAAGCTCAACTTCTACCGGTTATGGAAACAATGATGGATCTGGGTTTCTAAGGATGACAACTCAAGGCCACCTAGTGGACCCCTAATCACTCCTAGGGTTTCACCAACTAAGAAACTCTAAAAAAGTACTAAACTCACTAGATAGTCGGATTACCTTTCAGTCTCTCCAACAATGATAAAGTATCGAAAAGACAGACCACCTTTCAGTCTCACAATCCACAATACATCTAAGATGCACGGGGTAATCTCAGATCAACAACTATGACTCGGATTAGCAACAAATACTAGAAACCTAAGGCAAATTCCTCTCAGACAGTTAACACTCGAAATCCTAATACGAAGAATAACCGATTACCTCTCACCTTTCTCGTATCGAGATAAGAAGAACACTCAGATCTAACATACGCTCAATCACAGTTCCTATGGATTACTATGTCTAGCAAACCATCAAACAACCCCAAACACACAGTCTATGATCAAGATACGCTATTCAAACTGGAAAACATCCATAAATAACATACGGAACGTATAATCAATCACACATCAGATCTAAACATGCAGAAACATCAAATCATTAACAGAAGATTGCTACAAAATCATTAATCCATCAATTGAAACCAAAAACCGATAAAAATCATAACTTTAACAAATATTCGTCTAATGATCCCGGCAGTATTAAGGTTTTAGCCTATATTCATGATTAAAACATCAATAACATAAGTATTTCGCAAGAACATGGTTCAACACAAACAATCAAAGACAAAAGATGGAAACTAGGAGACCGATTAAGCTAATACTAACAAACTCGGATCCAAAGTCTCTAACTTTGCACTCCAATTGGCTTCCAACCTCCAGAAATCGTCCAGAAGCTCTCCCCAAACGGCAAAACAATCGAACTCCTTCACAATGGTATTCAAAAACCTAATATAATCGATTTTAGGATTTTTAATGGATTTTATGTCCCTGTCGCGTCGCGAGAAAAACTGGCCAGCCCCTCGCGTACCGCGAGGGCCAAAATAGTCGGGCGCGCCTCGCGAAGGAACAAAAATCTAACATTTTCATTTATTTCTTTTGGGTTCCACCTCTTGCTCGGTTTCTCCATGATTTGACTTGTAATCATTATGAGCTCCTGTAAACACAACATAAAATCAATAGGAAATAAAAACGACTCAAAACAAAGGTAAAACTAACTAAAACGCACGAAAACAATAGGAATAAAGATGTGTGCTTTGCACTACATCAGTCACTGAGCGACATGTGCTCAGGTACTTTTTGTTCGGTTACAAACACTTTTTTTCTTTTGGGGTATCTTGGCATAGTTCTAACTGATGCCTAATTTTGTAAAAAATATTACTAACTCTTGTAAACCCTAGCCACTTTCTACGCTAGGTGAAGCACTTTTGTAAATTTTTGGATGATGGAAATGAACTATATTTTGGATGAATCCTTGTATGCCATAAATTTCATTTGATTATTATTTGTGTATTGTTATCATCCTTATTTGTTACCTTGTGTACATGATTCGGTTAAAATTTTTATTATCATTCTAAAAAATATGTCTTTTATGTATGGCTTATTTGCTATGTTTTGAGTGACTTCTAATCAAGTATCTTTATTTACTCAAACTCTTATTAAATTCCTGTTCATTTCTGTTTTTAGAAAATGCCACCGAGGAGGGATCCTCAGCATAACGAGTTAGAGAATACTCAACCAGATTTGATCCAGCTGATAAATCAAGGAATTGATGCGGCTATACCAAGAATTGTGGCACAGATCACCGTCGGGTTAATTGTGAGTGCTGGTGGCACTAGTGGTGATGCTTATAGCAGTGATGGAGCAGGTAGTGGTGCTGGTGGTGGCACTAATTCTAGTAACACCAACCGCAGATGTAGCTTTAAAGACTTCTCTACAAGAAAACCCCTGGATTTTCATGGTAGTGAGGGAGCAGTTGGGATTGTCCGGTGGATAGAAAAGATGGAGTCTGTCATAAAAATCAGTAACTGCTTGGATAATCAGAAGGTTAAGTATGTTGCTTGCTCTCTGCAGGGCGAAGCCCTAACGTGGTGGAATTCCCAGATTGATGCGTTAGGAGAACGAGTTACTAATAAGCTGACTTGGGATGATTTTAAGAAAATGTTGATAGAGGAGTACTTTCCTCGGGATGAATTGAAGAAAATTGAAGTTGAATTCTGGAATCTAGAAATGGATATAGTAGAGATCTTGGATTACATGACTCAATTCCAAGAGTTGTCCCGTGTGGTGCCACATCTGCTGATACCAGAACCCAAGAGGATCGAAAGGTATATCTAAGGATTAGTGCCCCAAATTCGAGGAATAGTTACTTCAGCCAAACCCACTACTATGCAAAGTGTGATTCAATTGTCATGTGAGTTGACTGATAAAATGGTTAGAAATGGTGTGTTGGTTAAAAAGGGATACGTGGAGAAGAAACCGGAAGGAAAAATGGTGAAAAAAATATCGGGGGAGCTAATAAGAAAAGAAAAACTACCAAGAATTGTGTGGCGGTGGCTCCATAGAAAAGGGCAAACATTGAAAATCCACCTCTCTACAACAAGTGTAATTCTCAACACTTTGGGGCCTGCGAACAGTTTATGTGTTCAAACTGTAAACGAGTGGGGCATATAGCAAACTACTGCAAATTCGACCCTAATGAACCAAGGGGTTGTTATGAATGTGGGGCGACTAGTCACTTCAGGAACAAATGTCCCAAATTGGGTAGAGATGGTGGGAACACAGCAAATCAAGTTAAGGGTAGAGCTTTTGTGATTGGGGGCTGCAGATGCATGTTAGGACCCGAGTGTGACGACGGGTACGTTTCTCGTCAATGATCTATATGCATCTATACTTTTTGATACAGCGGCTGATAGAAGTTTTATGTCTACTTAATTTAGATCATTAATTAACTTAGAATCACAAAAATTGAAAGAGGCTTACACTATAGAACTGGCTAATGGTAAATTGATTAAAGCCAGTGACATTATCCGAGGTTTCACTATGAACCTAAATAATCACCAATTTATTGTAGACCTTATCCCGATAGAGCTCGGTAGTTTTGATGTTGTTATTGGCATGGATTGGTTATCCAAAAACCGAGCCGAAATTGTTTGCTCAGAAAAGATAGTTCGAATTCCGCTCTCAAATGATGAAGTCCTAATTGTCCAAGGCGATAAGCCAGGAAGGAGTTTGAACATTGTTTCTTACATAAAGGCATGGAAATACCTTAAGAAGGGAAGTTACACATTTCTTGCTAACGTCATTGAGAAGAAATCGAAATAGATTAAGATTCAGGAGATTCCAGTTGTACACGAGTTTCCGAAAGTCTTTCCTGAGGATTTGCCCGGATTACCCCCTCCACGACAAGTCGAGTTCAGGACTGACTTGGTACCCGGCGCCGCACCTATTGCTAGATCCCCATACTGTCACACCCCCAAAATCTACTAACGGAGTTTTACCATTAGGAATGTGACACACCAGGATCTCAGGCATTAGTTACATCAAACGACACTATATGGGACTTGAAATGTCATAACATAAAAGTTCAGAGTTAAATGCGAAAGCGTAAACATTAATAGGAAATAAAAAGTAATTACATGCAACAAGCGTCAATTAATGTAAATAAGTAAAACTGTTTAAAATGAATGATATGAAAGTAGGACTCCATGCATGTCCTAAGTGTGCAACCTGTGCCAAAGCGACCTGAGAAGCATGAAAGAAAAAGTGTCAACACGAGGTTGGTGAGTTCACAGGTTTCAATTTTGTAATAAGAGAGTGTTTGCCAGATTATGTACATTCAATATGCATATTTATAGGTAGCTAGCCTATGTTCATGTCTTACTAAAGCGCTCGCAACCGAAGCTGACTGTTTGTGTTTGTATGCCTCCTGCCAGGTCTATCAACTCTGGCAAATGTGAGTAGGCTAACATTTCACCCGTTCGACCTCCAATCGAGTTTGTGTTTGAATCCCACGATTTCTGTAGCGATTTGAATCAAGAGTAAAGGGGTTTTGATTACAAGGCAAAAGCGAACCTGATTACGAGTTTACTTGGAAAAACATCAATTCTTGAGTCGTTTAAATCATGAATTGAATGGCCGAAACCCTAAGTTATGAACACAGAATTGATTTGATTTAATTTGATGTTAAAAACTGTTGAAACCATGGGGCTTTTACAGAGTGAGACCTTGCGAAACTATCCGCGTGATTTATTTGGATTGAAAAAGAGTCTAGGATCAAAAACCCCTAATTCGTATATGAATAAACCCTTGTTACTGGATCTTTCCCAATTCGATGTTATTAGTTTAAATAACAA
Source organism: Smallanthus sonchifolius (assembly GCA_023525975.1). Classification (NCBI taxonomy): domain Eukaryota; kingdom Viridiplantae; phylum Streptophyta; class Magnoliopsida; order Asterales; family Asteraceae; genus Smallanthus; species Smallanthus sonchifolius. The sequence goes on along the minus strand of CM042024.1, from coordinate 94,115,723 downwards.
TGGGCTTTCATTGATTGGAGAGTTGCGAAGTTAATGATATGATTTAATTCGATTAACACAGGGTCTAGGGTTGAATTCGATTAAACTGAGAATGTGATGAACCCTAGAATTGGTTCATCACCAATTCGATGTTATAAGCCGCCAACGGGTTAGGGCTTTTAATCTAGAGGTAAACACGAAGATAAAAATGGAACTAATTACCGGATTAGATGAAAGATTGATGGTGATCGGCTAGAACCAATGCCGACGGTGACTAATCTAGTTCTCGGCGACTTCTGTTGTAATTCCGGTCTAATTGATGTGTAAAACAGGTTCTGTGGAGTTCGATTAAGATGCGTAGGTGACTCAATTGTGATGCTAACATAGGAATTTGGCGAATTTGATGGCCATATGATGGTGATCGTCGGTTATGTCCTAAGTGATCATTAATCGGTTTAATTCGGTAATGATGATGTTTTATTTGATGTTTTAGGGCAGTTAATGACATTAACCAAGTTTTAACAGTTACAATACCATCTAACATTGATCAAAACTTGCAAATTGGATTGAATCACTTGATTTGACTTTCTAAAGTCAAACAGAAATCGAGTTTGGGCTTATTGCAGGTTTAGTCCCTGCAGTTTCATGTTCTTAAGATTAGAAATTGGCAGGAATAGTCCCTAAAGTTTGAATTGAGTTAAGAACTTGATGGTTTAACATTTGAAAGTCAACAGAAGTCCACTATAGGTAAATTACAAGATAAGTCCTTCCAATTTCAAGTATTTAAGTTTGAATATAGGCAAGGTTAGTCCCTAGGGTTTGAGGTAGGGTTAAATAGGTTAGGATTTAACTGGATTTTAATTAACGAGGTTAACCTAAAAGTTCGGGTTGTCACATCATCCCCTAGTTGAATATAGGCAAGGTTAGTCCCTAGGGTTTGCTGTGCTCATATCTAGACGCGTGCCTAAAGCTTTATGTAACGACTGCCAGAAACTAGAGGTGAATCGTGCATCACAATCCGAAATGATAGAGATTGGAACCCCGTGCCGAGAGACTACTTCTTTCAAGTAAATACGAGTAAGCTTATCCATTTTGTCGGTTTCCTTGATTGCTAAGAAGTGAGCGGACTTTGTTAAACGATCAACAATTACCCAAATGGTATCACATCCGGTAGGAGTTCGTGGCAATTTTGTGATAAAGTCCATGGATATCTGTTCCCATTTCCACATGGGAATCTCTGGTTGTTGGAGAAGACCGAAAGGTTTCTGATATTCAACTTTGACTTTCGCGCAAGTCAGGCACTTGCTCACATAGGTGGCTATATCGGCCTTCATCCTTGGCCACCGATACAGCACCTTTAGATCATTGTACATCTTGTCGGAACCTGGATGAATAGAGTAACGAGATTTATGAGCCTCATCCATGACTAGTTCCCTTAGGTTTCCGAATACCGGAACCCATATTCGCTCGACGAAGTAGCGAATTCCATACCGCGTGTACCTTCCAGTGGTAGGTTTTCCTCTTTGATGGCATCGAGTTGAGCACTATGGATTTTGTCAGGTAATCCGGGGTGAATAGTGAGCTGTAGTTCTCGAACTCGTTTGGGTTTCGTTTCCTTTTGACTTAGGGCATTAGCTACAACGTTAGCTTTACCCGGATGATACCGGATCGCGCAGTCATAATCATTCAAGAGCTCGACCCAACGACGATGTCGCATGTTCAACTCTTTCTGCTCGAAGATGTGCTGAAGACTCTTGTGATCGGTATAGATAGTGCACTTGGTACCATACAAGTAGTGTCTCCATATCTTAAGTGCGAAAACTACGGCTCCCAACTCTAGATCATGAGTGGTGTAGTTTTTCTCGTGGATATTTAGTTGACGTGAAGCGTATGCGATCACCTTTTCTCGTTACATTAACACACAACCAAAACCTCGAATAGGGGTATTGTAATACACCACGAAGTCATCCGTTCCTTCAGGAAAAACTAGGATAAGTGCAATACAGAGTTTCTGTTTTAACAGTTGAAATGCGGATTTCTGAGTTTCGCTCCAGTTATAGGGTTTACCCTTTTTGAGTTAGCGTAGTGAGGGGTTAAGCAATCTTTTGAGGTTTCCTCAATGAATTTACGGTAGTAGCCAGCCAATCCTAGAAGTTTTTGCACCTCTGTTGGAGTCATCGTTGTTGTCTGATCCTTGATGGCTTCTACTTTAGATGGATCGACATGTATTCCTTTCTCGTTGACTACATGTCCTAGTAGTTGAATCTTCGTGGTTCATGAGGTCCATGAACACTGCGGGTGCGTTGGTCAGTCCGAAAGGCATGACCTTAAACTCGTAATGGCCGTACCTAGTCCTGAATGCAGTCTTTGAGACGTCCCTGTCTAGGACTCTCGATTGGTGATAACCGGATCTAAGATCTATCTTGGAATAGAAGTTTGATCCTTGGAGTTGATCGAATATATTATCGATACGGGGTAGAGGATAATGGTTTTTTTTTATGGTCACCATGTTTAGCATGCGGAAAGTCTCGTCTTTCTTCTTGGCGAATAGGACTGGAGCTCTCCATGACGATGAGCTAGGTCGGATGAAGCCTTCATCCAACAACTTTGGCAGTCATGTGGATAGTTCTGGTAGCTCACTGGGTATAATTCTATATGGTACCCGAGCAATAGGTGCTGCTCCGGGTGCTAGATCAATTTGAGATTCGACTTGACGGTGAGGTGGAAGACTAGGTATATCTTTGGGAAATACTTCCGGATAATCCCGAACAATCGGAATGTCTTCAATCTTCTTCCCCTCATATGGATGCTCGACAATGAGAGCCAGAATGGCAGGATGGCTTTTACATAAGCACTTCTGCGTTTTCACGAAGGATATGTTGTTCATGACTGCATCACTCCTCTTGCCTTAGGCACAAAGGGTTCCTTTACTCGGGAGAGGAAGGAGAACAATTATCTTATGACAGATAATCTTGGCTTGGTTCTTAGATAACCAATCCATACAGGCAATTATGTCAAAGTTGTCAAGTGTAATTGGCGTGAGGTCAATGTCAAACGTATGACCATTCAATCTTAGTTTACATCTCTAAAGGTTTTGAGTTGCTTCTATAGTATACTAAATATCCAATAGAGTTGGTGTACGACTTTACTAGCAGAACATTATGAGGTCACGATGAGACTTCTAGTGAGACCCGCGCTTATGAGGTAAACATTGGTCAACACAAACGCTAAGAGGTTCACATGTAGGAAAGATTTTTAATGAGATATAGATATTAGGAGTACAAGGGATAGGACACATGTTTAAGTATTCGCGTTCAACTGATGATCAGTTAGATGAAATCCTTGTTTTCTAATGTTATTAGAACAACTGGATCGTTTTGTAAAAGAAGAAGCCCGTTTACAGAGTTTGATACCCTGGGGTATAAATCAAATTAATCTGAGGATTTGTCACTGGATAATGCATTAGGGTCAATTGGAATTTATTGTTGGAGTGTAAGGAATAACGTGTTAGTAGGAAGGAATTCTTCCAATTCCGCTTACATACTTGGGGTCGGTGGTTTTACCCTGAGGTTCTACTAGAGTTTCACTCTAGGTGGTTCCATTGATTAAGTTTGAATGAGAGTCGTAAGATCACTAAGACTCTTACATGAGTGAAAATAACATTGATGGATTCCATTGATGATAATTCAGTGTGTTCGTAAACATTTTCAACCTGATAGTCGCGTCTATCAGCTGTTAAACGAGTCTAACGATACCAACTAGTCGTTGAGTGGGTTATGAGAGTCTCTACAGATAGTGGAAACTTAAGTCTGTAAATCACTGATTAGGACCATTCATCCACACACTAGGTTTCACCAGGACTTACATGCACCTCAAATTACTATTACTTGTGCACCCGTAATGATAATTTGCTTTGCATGCTCACCCTAGTTCTCCTTGTCCTGTGTCATAATGTCCTTTAGCATGTATTGATGAGTACAGAGTGTTTTCAGATATGATAAGTCATTGAGAAGCTTAGTCATCAACCATAAGTTGATCAACTAGGACTCATATCAGGATGATTTGTCGAGGATGGTTTGATCCGAGTATTCACTTGAGTGAAACACAATACAGAAGTCCAATCCAGCAGATTGTAAATGAGAACATGTAACAAACATGTACATGAAATGCAACTTCGAGAAATGAAACTAATTCATGAATACAAGTTACAGGAAGCAGCAAGGTAGCCGTCCTTTCAACTGAGTCAAGATAGGGTTCGAGTATGCATTGAGCAATGCGTTCTTAGATTTATGGTCAATCTATTCTCAACAGAATATCGACCAAAGAAGTGAGCCCATGGCTCGGGAAAGTGATGACATCTACGTGTCAATAGATTCTGCAATAATGCGTGTAACGGTCTGCCTTCGGTCGGCTTATTGTTGCTAGTGGTTACAGTAGGGACTCGCCTCCGACGATCCCAATTCCCAAAGAGATATGCGTTAGCGCTGAGTGCCGTCCATAACATGGACCTGAGAAAGCCCACCATACCCAACGGGTGATGGTGATGTAAGTGACTCCTCCTAAGGCTCCGTCTTGTTGCCCTCGGACGGGAGTGGAGGCTATTCTGATGATCCCCCGAGTGTTGCCACTGGGAATGATGATGCAATGCCAATGATGTGTCCCTTGCCAACTGAGGGTGATATGGATGGTATTAACATGCCTGCACTGCAATGTATGTATAGATGCTATATGTATCAGGTATAGGTGTCCGTGCCGTGTAACTAATGTGTGAGGTTATAGTCTAGTATGCGATCCTAGTTCTCTATAACCAATGGCTCTGATACCAATCTGTCACACACCCAAAATCCACTAACGGAGTTTTACCTTTAGGAATGTGACACACCAGGATCTCAAGCGTTAGTTACATCAAACGACACTATATGGGACTTGAAATGTCATAACATAAAAGTCCAGAGTTAAATGCAGAAGCGTAAACGTTAATAGGAAATCAAAAGTAATTACATGCAACAAGCGTCAATTAATGTAAATAAGTAAAATTGTTTAAAATGAATGATATGACAGTAGGACTCCATGCATGTCCTAAGTGTGCAACCTGTGACAAAGCGACCTGAGAAACATGAAAGAAAAAGTGTCAACACGAGGTTGGTGAGTTCACAGGTTTCAAGTTTGTATTAAGAGAGTGTTTGCCAGATTATGTACATTCAATATGCATATTTATAGGTAGCTAGCCTATGTTCATGTCTTACTAAAGCGCTCGCAACCAAAGCTGACTGTTTGTGTTTGTATGCCTCCTGCCAGGTCTATCAACTATGGCAAATGTGAGTAGGCTAACATTTCACCTGTTCGACCTCCAATCGAGTTAGCGTGACTAACGCGGGTGGGGCTTGTCAAACCCAGTAGTACTACTAAACATTACCTCGCTAATATCCATATTAACGGTTCGATGTAAGATGAGGACTTTCTGTGATAGTGTGTCACGCTTAGGCTCAACAGTAATAACATATGAATTACAATAATCTAAAATAGTTGTGTCATGTTTTCTCCCCCAACGGGAAAAACATGTAACATAATGTTTGTCTGCGTACCTATTTCTCCCCCACGGGGAAAACAAGTAAAAGTATGATAGTTTGTGTACATGTTTGTTTCTCCTCAACAGGAAAACAAGTAAAATATGTTTGTGTGTAAGCATGTTTCTCCCCCAATAGTAAAACAAGTAAAAAGGGGCCGTGAAACGCACCTGTGTTGCGTAGTAGGTAGTCTCACAAAAGTATGAGATTTGAAATCTCAAGTGTTAGCCTGCACGGCTTACGTATGCCCTAGAATTATAAACACATAAGTTAGGGACACATTGGGATTTGTGACGACGACAAGGAAGATTGAACGTCCTAACATACTTAAGATTTACAAGTAGACGAACGTGTCTACGGGAATAAGGATTTCTTAATAATTAATTTGAATAAGTATTTTGTGTCGAACGTTTCCAATTTCGAATAATATTAATAAATATATTCGTACGTTTGTCATTTAAAATGGTTAGAAAAATAATATAACTATACATATTATTTTTAAGTTCGTAGGTTTAACCAAACAATCTTTTGTATGTCAAAGATAATAAATATATTATTTTTAATCTATGAGGAAAACCGAGGGTAAATAATATAAAAAATTATACTATTTATTTATTTGAAACGTTTCAGAAGGTTTATAAACATGGTAAAAATAATATAAAAATATATTCTTTTTAATTGAGATCATGGGGTTGAAAATAATGTAAATATATCATTTTATACGAAGTCGCGGTTTGAAAACAATATAGATATATTATTATAAAAATGAGAATAATAATAAAAATAGGTTATAGTTTCAGACTCGAGCCTTCGGGCGGTCTCCGGAGTTAAAACACTTTAATATATTATTATAATAATATTGGATTAGGTTTCTACAAATTTAATATAGTGAAAAAGCCCTAAAAAAATAATGCAGGAGACCGGACTCGAACCCGGGTCTCCTGCCTACAAGTCCATCGTCTTAACCATCACGCCCGCTAGGGTTTTGCATTATGAAACCGGATTCAAAAGCTTTTATCAATCAGGTTCATGTGGTTTCCCTCCCAAACCCGCGATCAAATTCCAGTCCCGAATCCCACGATTTCTGTAATGATTTGAATCAAGAGTAAAGGGGTTTTGATTACAAGGCAAAAGCGAACCTGATTACGGGTTTTATTGGAAAAACATCAATTCTTGAGTCGTTTAAATCGTGAATTGAATGGCCGAAACCCTAAGTTATGAACACAGAATTGATTTGATTTAATTTGATGTTAAAAATTGTTGAAACCATGGGGCTTTTACAGAGTGAGACATTGCGAAACTATCCCCGTGCTTTAATTGGATTGAAAAAGAGTCTAGGATCAAAAACCCCTAATTCGTATATGAATAAACCCTAGTTACTGGATCTTTCCCAATTCGATGTTATTAGTTTAAATTAACAAAGGGCTTTCATTGATTGGAGAGTTGCGAAGTTAATGATATGATTTAATTCGATTAACACAGGGTCTAGGGTTGAATTCGATTAAACTGAGAATGTGATGAACCCTAGAATTGGTTCATCACCAATTCGATGTTATAAGCCGCCAACGGGTTAGGGCTTTTAATCTAAAGGTAAACACGAAGATAAAAATGGAACTAATTACCGGATTAGATGACAGATCGATGGTGATCGGCTAGAACCAATGCCGACGGTGACTAATCTGGTTCTCATCGACTTCGGTTGTAATTCCGGTCTAATTGATGTGTAAAACAGGTTCTGTGGAGTTCGATTAAGATGCGTAGGTGACTCAATTGTGATGCTAACTTAGGAATTTGGCGAATTTGATGGCCATATGATGGTGATCGACGGTTATGTCCTAAGTGATCATTAATCGGTTTAATTCGGTAATGATGATGTTTTATTTGATGTTTTATGGCCGTTAATGACATTAACCAAGCTTTAACAGTTACACTACCAACTAACATTGATCAAAACTTGCAAATTGGATTGAATCAGTTGATTTGACTTTCTAAAGTCAAACATAAATCGAGTTTGGGCTAATTGCAGGTTTAGTCCCTGTAGTTTAATGTTCTTAAGATTAGGAATTGGCAGGAATAGTCCCTAAAGTTTGAATTGAGTTAAGAACTTGATGGTTTAACATTTGAAAGTCAACAGAAGTCAACTATAGGTAAATTACAAGATACGTCCTTCCAATTTCAATTATTTAAGTTTGAATATAGGCAAGGTTAGTTCCTAGGGTTTGAGGTAGGGTTAAATAGGTTAGTATTTAACTGGATTTTAATTAACGAGGTTAACCTAAAAGTTCGGGTTGTCACACATACCGTCTGGCACTGTCTGAATTACAAGAGTTGTTGAATCAGCTGCAGGAATTTTTAGAGAAGGGATTTATTAGACCAATTTTCTCATCTTAGGGAGCTCCAGACTTGTTCGTGAAAAAGAAGGATGGATCGTTTCGGATGTGTATCGACTACTGGGAATTTAATAAAATGACGATCAAGAACCGATATCCACTCCCGAGGAACGACGGCTTATTTGATCAATTACAAGGATTGACTCATTTCTCTAAGATCGACCTCAGATCTGGTTATCATCAGTTAAGGATCCAAGAGGATCGACCTCAGAAGTTCACTTTCTCGGCCATGTGATTAATGAGAAAGGCATTCATGTGGATTCGCCCAAGATTGAGGCGATAAAGAAGTGGGAAACGCCTAAGACCCCAACCGAGATCCGTCAATTTCTTGGTTTGGCGGGGTACTATAGGCGATTTATAGAAAATTTCTTGAAGATAGCTTAGTCCTTAACCCTCTTGACACAGAAATATAGAAATTTTGAACGGGGTGACAAACAGGAAGAGGTGTTTCATATTGAAGCAGAAGTTATGTAATGCTCCGATTCTAACTCTTCTCGAATGGACGGATGGCTTTGTCGTGTACTATGATGCATCACACCAGGGTCTTGGTTGTGTGTTGATGCAAAAGGACAAGGTTATCGCGTACGCATCCCGACAAATGAAAGTGCATGAAAAGAATTACAAAACTCATGACTTGGTGTTGGGTGCCGTTGTTTTTGCATTTAAGATTTCGAGGCACTATCTTTATGGCACCAAGTGCAATGTTTTTACCGACCACAAAAGCCTCCAACATATAGTCGATCAACATATGTTGAACATGAGACAAAGGAGATGGGTCGAGCTACTCAACGACTACGACTACGACTCCGAGATCCGTTATCACCCTAGGAAAGCAAATGTGGTCGCAGATGCTCTAAGTAGGAAGGAAAGAATAAAACCTCTTTGAGTTCGATCTTTGGGATGACAATCCAAACGAGCTTGAAAGCTCATATTCTCGAGGCACAAAAGGAAGCACTACAGAGAAATAATTTGAAAGACGAACTTTTATGTGGTGCTGAGAGAAAATTCAAACAAAAAACCAATGAGTTAATTCATTAAAAATCAGTTCCCATAACTTGAGGGAACTGATTTTTAATGAAGCTCACAATTCGAGATATTCCGTACATCCCGGAGCCGACAAGATGTACAAATATTTGAAAGAATTTTATTGGTGGCCTGGAATAAAGAAAGAGATTGCAAGTTATGTCGGGAGGTGCTTGACTTATTCTAAAGTCAAGGCGGAATACCAGAAACCATCGGGACTTTTGCAGCAACCCGACATTCCATAGTGGAAATGGGAGCAAATTGCTATGGATTTCGTCACCAAATTACCGCAAACTTCTAGCTGTTATGATTCGATTTGGGTCATTGTTGACCGGTTGACGAAATCTGCTCATTTTATTCCCATCTGAGAGGATTATAAGATGGAAAAGTTATCCCATTTGTACGTTGGTGAGATTGTTTCTAGGCATGGAGTGCCCGTTTCCATCATCTCGGATAGAGATAGTCATTTTACATCCCGATTTTGGTAGACACTACAACGAACTTTGGGAACGCGCTTGGATATGAGCACGGCTTACCATCCTCAGACTGACGGTCAAAGTGAACGGACGATTCAGACCATGGAGGATATGTTAAGGGCGTGTGTGATAGACTTTGGTGGTAATTGGGATACGCATTTACCGTTAATCGAATTTTCTTATAATAACAGTTATCACACCAGCCTCAAGTGCGTACCGTTTGAAGCTTTGTATGGGCGTAAGTGTCGATCACCACTTTGTTGGGCCAAAGTTGGTGACAATTGTTTAACTGGCCCCGAAATTATCTAGGAAACTATGGACAAGATTTTTAAGACTCGGGATAGACTAAAGGCCGCACGAGACAGACAGAAAAGCTACGCCGACAACCGAAGGAAGCCCTTGGAATTTCAAATTGGTGACAAGGTGCTTTTAAAAGTTTCACCTTGGAAGGGCGTTATTCGGTTCAAAAAAAGAAGTAAACTCAATCCGAGGTATATTGGACCGTATGAAATTGTTGATAGAATCGGTCCCGTGGCGTACAAATTGAAATTGCCTTAGGAGCTCAGCGGTATACACGATACTTTCCATTTATCAAATCTCAAAAAGTGTTTAGCCGATGAATCCTTGGTAATACCACCTGAGGAAGTCCGTGTCGACAAGAAGCTTCACTTTATCGAGGAACCGGTCAAGATTTTGGATCGCGAGATCAAGACGCTTAAACGTAGCCGTATCCCTATCATGAAGGTCCGATGGAACTCGAAGCGTGGACCCAAATTCACATGGGAACGCGAGGATCAAATGAAGCAGAAATATCCTCAACTTTTTGAGAAGCAAGCGGTTACTACCGACACCAGTTGAATTTCGGGACAAAATTTTTTCAACTAGAGGATAATGTAACAACCGCGACTTTTCAGGTCCTTACCGTTTCTCGACTTTTATACCTTTATATTTTTAAATATTATGGTTTTATATATTTTTTAAGCGTTTCTAGGAACTTTACCTTAGACAAACACTAAGGTCCGAACTAGGAAAACCGGTTAAGTGCATACACCGCGTATACCAAGAACACGTTAAATAAACAGTAAAATTTAATTTCTCGAAATTAATTTTTATATTTAATTTTAGTTGAGAAATATGTTTTATATTATATATATGTGCTAACTTTTTTTATTCTTGATTAAACTAACGATCACACGTAGTTCATCCGGTAAATACCCGGTATAACTTTTTAAAAATTTTGAGTTTTAAAATTTTTTCAAAATTCATTATTTTAGATACTAGAATTTTATCTTTGAACAAAAATATTTATTAGAGTGTTTAGGGGTGTAATTTTTATAAAAAGTAGGTATATTTTATAAAAATTTGTCTTTAAAGTGCAAGAACTCATTCTCCACTATAAATACCTAACCCCACCCCCATTTTCCCCTTCCTTCTCCCTTTGGTCCAGCCATAACCCCCCCTCTTTTGGACCCAAACACTCCCAAATCATCCATTCAAGCTCATAATAATCCAATTGCAAGCTTGATTCTTGGTTTCAATGGATTCATGAGCTTGTTTTTAGTGTTTTAAAGGTATTATAACATGATTTTCATCTTTTATTTTCTGTTTTGATCATTGCATGTGATCTCAAGAACACACACACATACACTTACTTTGATTTTCAAATTTGATGATTTCAAGTGTTTTAAGCATAAATTTTGCATTTTTAACAATGATTTGTGGATGAAAACTTGTTATAATCACCCACAATGAGTTATGTAGTGGAAAGCTTGCAAGATTTGATGATCAAAGTGTATGAACACTTAGGTGTTTATACTTGCATCTTCTTGATTTTAAAGTAAGTTTTGTTTATTTTGAGTCTTTTTGAACCACATTTGTGATTGTAGGTTATAAATCAAGGAAAACTCGATAGCTTAGCATCAAATTCCACCTCCATTTGCTGAATTGGAAGGTATATTCTTGATCAAACTTGTTAATTAGCTTGAATGGCCAAGAACATCCATGTTCTTGGTGGATTTTTAAAAATGGTTGATTTGGCACCCAAATTTATTTTTAAACAGTAGGATATGTTTTAAAAGGAAGATCTAAAAATTTTGGTGATCAAACTCTTTATGGACAAATCTGGAATTTAGACAGTGGTTAGTATATTATAAATGTAGACTCTTGTCCAAATTTCGTGAAAATTGGAGTTGTTTAAGTAGGTGTTTAGTATTTATAAAGTTTAAACAAATGATTTTGGGATTTCATACTTCTAAACAACTTATGGACTTGAAACTTGGAATGGAATCTAATATGGACCTAAAACTAGTATGGTAAAGATTTGGTGAAGTTTTGATAAGATTAACTATTTTTCCCGAATTTTTTAAATTTTAACAATATTATATTCATAATAAATAATGTGGATATTGGAAAAATATGAATTATCTGAGTGTAGCCGTTGAGAATTTTGGGTAGTACTACTTGGGTCGACACCCCAGCCCATGATTGGTCGTGCCAACCAGACTTGTAGGGTTACTTGGGCAAAGAATTAGCCAATTTTTAGGCGGTTGTTTGCATATGACTTCCGCATGGGGTACTTTGTTTTATTTTTGCCAAGGCTTTGATTACGGCTCATGGAAATGTATTGTCTAATACATGTGTACTTAATTCTTTTAATTTTTTATAAACTTTTTATAGAGTCGCAAAACCTACGAACTCACCAACTAATTATTTAGTTGACCCGTTTTTGAAACATGCTTTCAGGTAAACAAATTTGAAGATAAGGTTCATGGGAGCACACTTTTGTTTAGAATTTGTGGTTTCATTATGGGATTTTTGTACTTTGGGCTTTTGTTTGTATGATAGACCCCTCTATTTGTTGTTTGAATTTGGATATTGTATGACATGTTTTAATTTTTGGTTTTAGTAATGGTTCTTATGCAATTTGCATTTAACCCATTAGCATTCTCTTGCGCGTAAGTGTTCGATGCACCGCTCTCTTCTCACCTCCGTGTTTCTGCCTTCGACGGGGTGTGACAAGTTGCACATTAATTTATCGTTCGTTGAGGCTCTAACTCAGATGCCAAAATACGCCAATTTTCTGAAGGACCTCCTGTCCAACAAAAAAAAACTAGAAGACCTCTCCGCTGTTACTTTGAGTGAGGAATGTTCGGCGGTTCTCCAGAACAAGCTACCACAAAAGAGGGACGACCAAGGCATCATAATTAGCTTGTTTGTGAGCAACGCCCTTACTGATCTAGGTGCTAGCATCAATTTGATGTCATATGTTGTCTTCAACAAGCTAGACCTAGGGACGCAACCCACTCGGATGAGCATTCAGCTCGCAGATAGGTTGGTTAAGTATCCGTGGGGCATTGTAGAAAACATGTCGGTGAAGGTTAATAAGTTCATGTTCCTGGTGGACTTTGTCGTACTTGATATGGATGAGGATGAGAAGGTGCCTCTTATTTTGGGACGGCCATTCTTGGCTACCGCACGGGCATTGATTGATGTCTATGATGGTAAGCTCACTTTGATAGTGAATGAGGAGGAGGTCACGTTCGATGTGACTAAATCCATGAGGTACCCGAAGAGCCACGATGACTCCCTATACTTCATTGATACTATCATGTCACACGTAGGGCGATGTCTAAGTGACATTTGTGGAGAAGATGGCTATGATACAATGATCCTGGATAGGGAGAACCAAGAGATTGAGATGTCTGCTGCAACCGTTGAGCATCATCCGAGTCCCTTAGCTAGTAAGCCTCCCTAGGATCCTGAGTTTATTGTTTGCTCACAATCACGTCTCCCATCCCCACGAGCATTAGGGTTTTCAAGTTGGGTTCAATACATGAGGGAGTCGCCTGAGGATGAAGCGTCGACGGTGAGGGTGTCGTTGGTGACAATAGTGAGACGCCACGTGTACCTTCAAATGCCTTTCATGGTTCAAGAACAAGAGGAAGCGTTTAGGTGTCGTGGCGACTGTTGGGGTTTCCTTATGAGGGTCAAGTGCTAGAGTTTCTATAAGGTAAGAAAGATCACATCGAGGTCTTCGAAAGGTATAATTTTCCATTCTCTAATACACCGCCATGAAGTCGATACAATGGTGCTAGGGTTACAGAATAGTTCAAAGTTAGTCAGCACTGGATTGTTGGGCAAAACAGTGATGATGATGTCATCACAACGATTGGGGTGTCGGTCCAAGGGGGCTGATTAACGGTGGTACGTCGTGGGATCATTGAGGGTTCATCTAGTAGGGAAAAGGGACTCCTTATGGGTCGAGGTTTGGAGTTGTCGGGTGGTGTGGAATTAGCCAGGTTAGTTTGAAATTACACCATTGGGTCTGTATTGGTTGGCTGATCTGTAGGGAAGTCTTGATTGATATGACTAGAAAGTAAATGGTCCGGGACGGTGGAATTTTAACAACAAGATATTTGTTATTTCCCCTCGGGTGGGCTGCTAGGGTATGAGTCACGAGGTTTTGGGTGTGTTGGGTTTGTTCTCGTATCGGGTCAGAGGATGGATCGTTTGTTTATACCCTTATTAACCGAAGCCGGGATATTTCCTTTGCATGCAAACTCTATGTACCTTCTTCATCCTTAGAAGAAGGAATGTCTAGCATAACGAGGGATTGTTACATAGTGTAGGTCCTCCAACTTTGGCATTAATCTTGAGAATAACATTGGTCAAATATTGATCATTATCTTCCATGGATCGCCTGTTTTTTGTAACACAAGACTAGAGAACTGTACCGGATGGCAGTGTCGGGCCTCCAGACATGGATATTTGGGCCATGTGTTCTCATGCCCTGATGGTGGTTGTGTTGTCGGCCTTAGGGAGTGCCGCTAGGCTTACACGAGAGAGGTCGCGGTCAAGGCAGGAGATTATATTCCACTAAGATTGAGTAGGATTTTGGGTTTCTACGGAACTAGTCTTCTTGGGCTTGACATCCCCGGGGAGTCCAACGTGATTTGGGTCTTGATGTTGGGCTATACAAGACTCGAGGTCGAGTTTTTTTCTAATCCGACGGGTATGACGCAGGAGCATCCACGGGTTAGTTTAGGGGTATTCGGTAACGAGCTCGAGTGTTAGGTAGTTGTGCCATTTGACCCAGGATCAGTCTGGTTGTGCAATATGGCTCTGATCCGTGACCATGAGTTCGATGGTGGAAGCGCAAAGGAATCGGATAACTCAAGATCGACTTTATCTTTTATTTGTTTTGTTTATTTGAATTTTGATTTAGTTTCTTACACTAGCACAAAACCTATTTTTTAAGGCGGTCCCAAAAACTTTTTTGGAACGGTTTTAAGAAAAAATCGTCTTAAAAAACGACTCAAAACAAAACCCCCTCAAAAAATAGAAATTGCCTCCGAAACATACAATTTTTGAAGCGGTATGCATTTTTTTGAAGCAGTTTTATTGGTTTATAACATTTTTTGGAGCGGTTTCTAAAAATCACCCTGAGAAACCGTAATATAAACATATCCTTATCACCAACCACTAACCACTCAAACACATAAACCCTCCTGCCTCAACCTCTCTATGTTTCCATTCGAATTGGACGTAAGGTTTGATTGAATCGAGTGGAGTGGAGAGACGTCGGTTCGGATTTGAATTTGGGGAACGAAGATGAAGAAGATGGTGGAATCAAAGAAGAGACGTTAGAGGCTGGAGATATGGAAAAGACGATGGCGCAAAACAGCTAGAGCGACGGAAAAGGATTGAAAGCCGAGGCTAGAGATATGGAAATATTAAGTTTGGTCCATGGCAGCTTCCTAGTAATTTTAAGTTCCTCAGTTCGATTTGCCCTAATTTCGAACTAATTTAAACAACACCGATTAACACAGATCAGAGCTTGCATTCGCGTCGGCTATCGTGGACGAGCGTTAGTGGGAGTAAGTGGTGGTGAACACAGATCAGAGCTTGCATTCGCGTCGGCTATCTAGAGTTATTCATATGTTTTTCGATATGGATTCTATGTATGTGTAGATTGGTGTTTATGATTTAGTTGTATGGATGATATAGTCTTGTTTCTTCGTGTTCTGCTTGCGTTGATTTTGGAGATTTGGATTTTGTGTATGCGTAGATGGGTGGTTTATTATTTTTTTTTAATTGGCTTTAAGCTTTTGGAGCGGTTATAGACATTTTTAGAGCGGTTTTCAAGCCACCCCAAAAAATAGAATGATGTTTTGGTGCGTTATTTTTTAGGGCGGTGTAAAACCGCTTCAAAAAAATCAAATTAACCGCTTAAAAATGGCTTTTGTACTAGTGCTAGTTTATCTCTTGTTTGGTATAAGTTAGGGTTTTTCTCATTGTTTGGGTTGGTTGATTATGTATGAATAGAATTTCGGGAGCTTTAAGCTTGCCGACTTAATTGATTCAGACATTTAATTGAAATCATGTTTTTGATTAAGTCATTTGAATACACTATCACTTGTGCATAAGAGCAAAATGACACTCGTCAAAATATATTTAATTTCTTTGAAAATCAACATTTTATTAATAACCAAAACAATTACAAACATAAACACTTCCTTGAAACAAACAATCAGAAGTTCTGTATCAAACAATTGCTTCATGTCAACCCAATCGAAAGTGCGAATCACTTATACATATCCATCTTTTGCATGTCACTGAAGAAGGCACATGCAGACATGCAGTATCCTCCAACAATAACCGAAAAAAAAACATAAAAATATTCATTATATGTTGAATGACTCTGCCAGTCACTTTGATCGCTTATTAGATCCTTGCATACAACTCTCATTGAATTAAAAGAGATGTATATCAATTTTCTCCTGAAAAGTAAACTAAACACATGATTTTATGATGAAAAGTTAAGAAATTTAAAAAAATAGTTTATCAAATAAATGCTGGTAATTTACCAAACGAAATTATAATACGCTCGTAAACATATTCTATATATTTTTATCTTACCCGGATAATTTCTTTTGGAATTAATCATATTGCAATATACCACACATTATCTATCTTTTTTCTGAAAAAAAAAAGAAATGATATTAATTACAAAACAAGTTTAAATTATGTGGTTATAGAGGAATTAATGTAAGTCCCGGGAGCATCGTCGCGCAACGGAAATAACACGATCTGTTCTGTGATTTGTGTGGGAACCAAGAAACGAGACAGAGAAACACGAACAAAGACAAAAGATAATGAAACGAAACGTAATCCATAACAAAGAAGTCATCCCGTATTACAGACTACATACCGAAGGAGCACACATCTCTCATCTAAGCTCACGATCCAGGGGTCGGGAGAGCTCTCCCGACCCGGACACCTCTCGACCTTGTTCCAGAAGTTCCACCTACAAATGAAGACAAGTCTTCTATTTATAGGGGAAGGAACACTTCCTGCGTACTTGACAAGTACGCAAGGCAAAAGCCTTGCGTACTTACTAAGTACGCATGGTTTGGTCATGCGTACTTGACAAGTACGCAAGGCAAAAGCCTTGCGTACTTACTAAGTACGCATGACCAAACTGGTGTGCGGGCTAAGTACTCAGGAACACCCTCCTACGTACTAGCCACATACACCGATACATATAATTTAATATATAGTTACAAAACATGCTTCTACAAACTCCCTCTTAACTATATCATCAAATTCTATCTATCACTAACACTGATAATCATCAGTTTACAAAGAATGTCCTAACAGACTCCCTCTAAACTAATGACATCACGTGTCTTCTGGGATTCCACTTGAGATCATCAAACTTCAGTCTTCAGTTGTCGAGTGATGACAAACCCGACTCCCTCATAACTGTAGCTTTCATTGTAGACCAAACCAAGTGCTTCAATAAGAACCAACTAACCCAACACAACTCATTGTAGTTCATCCTCTCAGCTGTAGCAACCTCCACCCTGACTTAGGACTCTAAGTCTTACAATGTCTTCCTAACCAGGTAACAATAGTAGACTAAGACAACTCCAAATCAGCTGGCATATGATAGAGAGTTTGAGTTTCCAATAACCTGCATCAAACTAATCAGCTCCCATAGGAATTCCAGTAAGATAAACTTAAGTCTTCAACCAGATGTGTCCAACTCTATCCTGTATCTTCACGAGTCAACCAAATTCTCGAAGATGTTCATTTCCAATATCTCCTTTCAGTTTAAGCTCCATCTGACTAAACCAGAAACAAGGGTATGTTTCCTATCCCATCGGCCAATGATAAAAGGTTCCATCTTCAACTAATACTCCAACGAATATTCAGCTTCATCTTGAAGACACACGATAGAATCAAACACGAAAAATATAGTTTACACGAGAAATCACGGTTGAGATCCATGTTACGTCAAAGAGGTATATATATAGGAAGTACCAACGGCTTTTCCACAACCTCTTTAATGTATCATGAATACTAGATTTTATCCCCCTCATTTCTCTGTAAACTATGACCAGCTTTATCACCACTTCACTCAAATCCTCAAAAAGCACAACTAGCCAACTCCAGGATTTTATTCTTTTTTTTTTGCAAAGAACCAAAGCAGCAGATCCTTGGGTTCAAGTTGTTCCAGTATTCATCCCCTATTAAAGAAGTATCCCGGATACTCGTTGCCTACATATTCAGGTTTGAATACCTAAACAAGATGATTCTTTTTCCGAAAGACCCAAAGCAGCCACATCTTCACAAATAGAACGGGACCTTTAGCCGATGACGACCCAATTGCTCCCATTAGTTCAGCATTCATACCCTATTAAATAAGTATCCCGGATACTCGTAGCCTACATTTTCAGGTATGGACCCTTAAACAATGTATGACAAGTGGTATCATCCAACAAAAATCTCGTCCGTGTTTCGCCAAGCCACATTGTATACAAATTCTGGTCTGAAAAACCAAAATTACTATCTTCTAAAAAATGGCCCGAAACACGCGTACAAATGATCCATAAAAAATTTGGACAAAGAAGGTTTTCCCGCCAAAAAACTCCTTTTTTTTTTGAATCCCAGAGGCTAGTCCATGCGTACTTAGCAAATACGCATATGTAGGGTGTTGCTGCGTATTTAGTAAGTACGCAAAGCCAAGTACTCATGCGTACTTGTTAAGTGCCCAGAGAAATGCTCTTGCGTACTTAGCTAAGTACACATGTCACTTCTCATGCGTACTTACTAAGTACGCAGGGCTAACCCATGCGTACTTAGCAAATACGCAGAAAAGGTGATTCTGCGTACTTGTTCAGTACAGCAGTGTTCTTGACGGATCTTGAGGAGAATGCTCGAAAAGTGACGGATCTGAGAAATTAATGCTTCCAAAAGCTTCGAAAACATCATCTAACAAACCCTTAGCCTTCCAAACACCAAATGAAGTGATAACAAACTCGATTTTAAAGATTTTAGGTTACGAACTCGTTTTTGCTCAAAACCCTAAAAAATCAAAACTGGAACACAAATCAACGAACACCGAGGCTCTGATACCAGTTGTAAGTCCCGTGAGCCTCGTCGCGCAGCGGAAATAACACGATCTGTTCTGTGATTTGTGTGGGAACCAAGAAACGAGACAAAGAAACACGAACAAAGACAAAAGATAATGAAACGAAACGTAATCCATAACAAAGAAGTCATCCCGTATTACAGATTACATACCGAAGGAGCACACATCTCTCATCTAAGCTCACGGTCCAGGGGTCGGGAGAGCTCTTCCCGACCCGGACACCTCTCGACCTTGTTCCAGAAGTTCTACCTACAAATGAAGACAAGTCTTCTATTTATAGGGGAAGGAACACTTCCTGCGTACTTGACAAGTACGCAAGGCAAAAGTCTTGCGTACTTACTAAGTACGCATTGTTTGGTCATGCGTACTTGACAAGTACGCAAGGCAAAAGCCTTGCGTACTAAGTACGCAGGACCAAACTGGTGTGCGAGCTAAGTACTCAGGAACACCCTCCTACGTACTAGCCACGTACACCGATACATAAAATTTAATATATAGTTACAAAATATGCTTCTACAATTAATTACAAGTTTTCTAGTATCAAAAAATATTTCAAATTTGGATTTTTAAATCTCAAAATGTCATGATATTTTCATTCTTGGAATTCACACTTTTCTGTTTATATTATATAAAATATAAACACAAAAACTAAGTGTTACTAATATGCATTATATCAAGTATATAATGCATTATTTAGAAGTAGTATCATATTATAAACTTCTAAAAATTACATTAATAAACTCACCTCTTCAAGTTTTTCTTGATCATTGCCTGCCTCCTGCATCTGAATATGTGGAAAACGTGCCCAGTGTAGTAATAATATCGATTAAACTATTTTATTTAGAAAGAAACATTAAAAATCCAAATATATATATATATATATATATATATATATATATATATATATATATATATATGATTAATAAATTATATTTTTTAACAAAATCTTAATTATTTTCTTACATTTTTTGCAGCAGCACTGAAAGCTTCCCGGTGACTAATATTTGGATTATTAGCCTTAACCCTTTGAATCTCCTGTCTACGTATTGAGGAGTTTTTGTTTAGGAATAAAATTATAAATGATATATGTGGCAAATTATTTATAGAAATGAGGGGGATCTAGTCTCTTTACTCGATGAATTGGTTATATGCTGACGGAACGCGTTTCCTTTTCTCCGGTGCTAGGAAAAGAGAAGTTGATTTGGCATGAAATAATTTATAATAAGATCAAATGCATCAATCTTTAATTTTGATATCAAATTTGGGGTAAAATTTGATACAACACTAAATATTTATGCATTTTACATATGATATAACACTAAATTTCAAAGTTCTATTTAACCATGGTGATTATTATTTATTATTGTGTACTTTTTCCTGTTTTGATTAGTTTACATGTTAATGGAAATCATGCTCAAAATCGAACACGGAAATTGATTTCAACAACCGTTCGATTCTCTCTCTTTGTTATAAAATCTTGACACACTTATAATGACTTTTAACACATCTATTTATACTAAAATAATCAATGCTAATCCTACCAATACTACTATTAATTATAGTCTAATACTAACTCATATCATTATCTCTAAACATTGTCTCTATTAATTAAATCACTATTGATTAAATTAAATAGGATAATTTTAAACATTCAAACTATTAATTAAATACTAATTAATTAAACTCTTTCGAATTACCCCTTTAACTTTAACTTTCACTTTCTTTTGAAACCGGCCGTTTCAGGATTAAACTAAACATTCCGCCTTAATCCTGAAACGGATGTGCTTCTCTTGCTCTTTTTCCGATCGAACCACATGGGTCTTGATCATTCTTGCTTCTTGCTCATTCTTCATGCTTTCTTGTTGTTTTTTCTTGTTTGTTCTTGCTCTTGCTTGCTCCGTTGCTTGCTTTTCTTGTTACCTACTCTTTCTTACTAGTCGGAACTGAATAGTTTCTAATTTCTTACTCTTACAATGATCAAAAGATCAGGGTTCTTCTCCTTTCAGTGATCAACAGATAAGGGTACTTGCTCCTTTCACTGATGAAGATTAGGATTCTTGCTCCTTCCATTGATCAAAAGATTAGGATTCTTGTTCCTTTCACTGATCAAGCAGGAAATCGCTTATCAGGACCCATACTCAAAGGATACTTGCTCTTGCAGAAAAAAATGTTTCCTGTGACTTTCTTTCTTGCTAACTTTCTGTTGATTCTTGCATAAAATAATTCACATGTGTGTCTGCTTGCTTAAATTAACTGAGTTGTCTGCCTACTTTTTTAAGTTAACTCTCGTGCCTGGTTGATTGCTTACTTTCTTCGAATTCCAGCCAATAATCTCGTATGTGCCTAGTTGCTTGGTTCTATTCTTCGAATTCCAGTCGCGACTTCCTTGAGGTGTGTGTTAGCTTGCTTTTTTTTTCTTTCTATTTGAACTCCTAGAGATGCTTTTATTAATTCAGCAAGTAGCTTGCATGGTTGCTTCTATTTCCTTCAACAAAGCCCAGAATAGCCGTTACTCCTCCCTTTGGTTTAGTTGAAGTGGGTGCTTGGCTGCTTGCTTTTAATTCTCACGTGCTTAGCTACTTGCTTCCTTTTTATTCACCTCCTTGCCTGCTTCTTCTCTCTCGAACTTAATTCCCACCTATTTGGTTAATCGCTTTGCTTCAATTTTTTCTTTCTACTCCGTAATTAATTCTCCTAATTTTTCTTAAAAATCTTTGCGCTGGATTTCGTGTTCATCCCAACAACAACTACGACTGCCTTTCTCTTCCTTTTCCTTCCTTTCTATCCATAACAAACAATCACCGCCCTCCTTTGTTGTCCCCTCATTTTCTTTTTCTTTTGATCCTTTTTTCTTACCTGCCTTTTGTAGGAATTTTGGGTGGTTCGTGTATTTGAGATTGTTTGGATTCTCAGATAATCGCGTAAGAGTTCGCATACAGATTGAATTATTTCCCTAGTATATACAGAATTCAATCGGATAATAATCAGAGATTCAAGAAAGAATATGTGAAAGTCTGTTAGGAATTTCTTATTTTTGATATTGACCAAAACGTATGTATATATATGGGGTAAACAGATACACTGAGACGTTGTGACGGTTTTTGGCTGAAAACCGCCACAACCGTCAGTCCATAACTGCTAAGTCAATCTACTACGGTGGAACAATCTACTCCGAAGGAATAAACTGGTCAGCATGACCAAGCAGGTCCGGAGGACCATCCTTTAGTAGCTTTCACTTCCAGCTTAACCCCAGTCAGGGGTGTTGCCCCCTGGAACCAGTAGGTGTTGCCGCCCTAGGACCCTGCTAACCAGGGACGCTGCCCTCATACCCCCGTTGTTTAGTGGCCTTCGCCCTTGATATAATAAGGTCAAGGTCTCTTTAGCACCAGAAATAATAAGATTATCAAACAAGTCTACACATCACACTTACAAATTTGTTTGATTTTTCATTATAACTTTTCATTTGATCATTAAGTAAACCTAATTACACAAAATAACTATATGACATAAAAATCACCAACACCTTTATCACGTCTCCAGCCCTGTAACCATGGGGCTTCTTCCCTTTCTCGAGAAAAAAAAACGACTCTCAAAACCATAGACATACCATTTGAAGGCCCAAGATCCTTCAATCAACCAAAAACTTTGCGAATAGAAAGAAAAAAAAGATGAAAAGAACCCCCACGATTTGATCCCCAAAACATATCGACTCTTTCTACTACGTGAACTCCATTAATTTTGACTTGTTGATTACATACCAGTCAACTCCAAATAAATATCCTAACAAAAACAAACCTAAATTAAATCAAATAATTAACCTATAATTATCGAGTAATTTAGAGATATATTTAGGTTAAGTATTTTATTTAGTTTGGGTTTATATTTGTTGGACTGTTTATTTGGAGTTGCCTGGTGTGTTCAACAAGTCAAAATTAATGCAGTTCACGTAATATTTTATTTATTTATTTTTTATCAATTGCGGATCAAATCATGGGTATTCTTTTCGACCTTTTTTCTTTTCTATTTGTAAAGTTTCTAGCCCTGCATATATCGTTAAATAGTTATATTATGATAAGTAGTTTATATTTTTATTCATTTCAAATGTTAAATTCAAATATCGAGTGTTATGTTAAACAATTAGGTGAATAAAAAAAAATAAATGTGTATAAATGTAAAACGAGTAAAACAAACTAATACATTTCGCCTTGTGTGTAATCACCAAGTCAAAATTAACGCATTTCATGTAACAGAAAGAGTTGATCTATTTGCGATCAAATCGTGGGTATTCTTTTCAACCTTTTTCTTTTCTACTTTCGAAGTTTCACTACAAGAAAAGTTAGCAGTTTCGTCGAGACAATCTCGACGACATATGTCGTCGAGATAGGGTACCCAAATACGACGACATGTCGTCGGCGATGGTCCCAGTCAACTTTTTGATTGTTTTCACATTTTCTCAACGACATGTCGTCGGCGATGGTCAGGCGGGAAATGGTTAAAAGTTTTGGCTCTCGTCCCAGTGTAGTCTCGACGACATGTCGTCGTAATTGCCTATTTATTTATTTTTTCTTTTTTTTTGCCAGGTAGAATATTAAATATTTTTTATTTAAGGAAAATACCTATTCTCGACGACATGTCGTCGAGATATGTGTAATAAAAAATCATTTTTATTTAATAATTAAATTAATTAAAATATTTAAAAAAAGTCCCAATCTCGACGACATGTTGTCGAGACTGGTCTTAACTAGTATTATCTACGCAGAAACCCTTTTTTTCTCATTTCACCCAATTTTTCTCTCTACTCTTTCTCTTGGTTTTCACCCTAAACTCCAACCATTTAACTTGAAAAGCCACCATGTTCTACCTCCTCTACCACCATTACTCATCTCCTTGAAGTGGTAAAACTATATTTGACTTTTTTTTAGTAATTTCCCATTATAATTGAATTTTTTTAATATAAATCATGTGTAGGTGAGGTTTTTAGTTAAGTGAACGGATTGTAAGCTAAATTGAGGCTTTCCCGACGACATTTCGTCGTTTCAAGAATGAATTTCGTCGTTTTGTATAGATGTATAAATATATTTGTGTAATACTTTGCTAATAGGTATATATTTGTGAAATTTCGTTTTGTATAGTTGTTCTAATTGTTATTTATTCGAATAATATAGATGAATATATAAATGTATGTATTATTTGTGAAATTGATGGTTAATTTGTATAAATGTATGTATTATTTGTGAAATTGTAGGTTTGTATAGATCTATAAGTATATAGATGTATGCATTATTTGTGAAAATTGTTGAATTGTAGGCTTGTATAGATATATAAATATATAGATATATGCATTATTTATGAAGTTGATGAATTGTGCTCGTAGTGGCCAATAATATATGCGGGCATCCATGATGATTGTGCCTATAGATATCGTGACCGTAAATCAAGTTTAAAGAAACATTTTGAAGCGGTTAGTGGTTATGAGGATGTGGAAGAAGCAAAGACTCATCCTTATGAGTCTATCAGCTCCATCAATTGGAAATCCCTCATCGACGACTTGTTCCTAAATCCCGGGTATATGGCACGCTCGATTCGAAATTCTTCAAACCGAGCTAAACAACCATATGTCAATACTAGTGGGAGCAAGTCATTTGCTCAACGGCGATACGAGAAGGTAACAAAAATTGTTAATATTATCTAAAAATGTATTCATAAGTTAGTCAAATATTAGTAATATTATTTTTATTGTTTATAGGTGCAACAAAGTGGAAGCGCCAACCTAATTTATGGTTAGAGACGTATGCACACTTCTCACGGCACATGGGTCAACGCTCGGGCACAAAACGATTGGGTAAGTACATATATTTTGTTATTATATTACGAATCAAAGTATAAATGAGTCAAAATGGCATGTACCCATTCTAAATGGGTCAAAATTACTCGTTTAACCCAATTCCACTAATACATGTATATTATTGCGTTTTGATACCTTTATTGTAGGGTTATTGTAGTTTGAGAAATTATTTGCGTATTAAGTTTGTATATTGTATTTGTAGTTTGGGAAATCCACTATAATATTAATTTTATTGGTTATTGTTGGTGTCATTATAGGTTTTTATTGAGTTTTGATGAATTATTATGTTTATTGAGTATTGTTTAACTGGTTGGTTATTGATATTGGGTCGTCGGGAAAAGGTTTTTATTTTTTAAAAATAAAGATAAAATACAATAAAAATACCCTTTCTCGACGACATGTTGTCGCAAAAGGGGTATTTTTTTTATTTTATTTTATTTTAAAAAATAAACATAAAATAAAATAAAAAAAACCATATTTTTAACAAAGAGTGAATGCATTGGAAAACTAAGAACTTACGGACGGTTTTTGGATCGTTCATGGGGATGTATTTTGAAGATAAACCCAAATCAACCGTAGAATTTGTGGAAGTGTTCTTGAGATGCTGTTGGATTAAAAAGAATTTAACCATTAAAACAGATATATAAAATTCCAAAAGTAGTTTAGCTAATATTTAAGATGAGAAAATGCAATATCTTATATATTGATGAGATTGAATATAATCTAATGTAGAGTTATTTTTTACATGTTAAAAAAAACGATTATTTTATTTGTAACAAAAAGTTACTTGACTTTTTACATCACAATATTTTATATTAAGTGAAAACAAACCAATTAACATCTAGGATTAGGTTCAGTTAAAAAATATTTTAATTGTAAGAATAATGAGAAAGATTTAGGGCCATAAGATCAAATTGTTGAAAAGATTTAATGGTTGAAATTAAATTATATGAGAAAAAGTTGTTGAAAGGGTATTTTAGTCTTGGCCACTTTTGTTGATTTTTTATCAAGTTCCCCCCTCATTTTTAAACGTTCATAACTTTTACATACGACGTTATTTTTTCAAAAAAATTACACCATAAAAACGAGCGTTTTTTTATCTTTAAAACGAGTATATTGTTGTTATAAACAAAAATGAAATTTTTTTACGTTTTCCAGCTCATTGTGTAATTAGTCAGGTCAATGTGTAATACAAGTTCATTGTGTTATATGTATTTATCATTGTGTTTTACGTTTTCCAGCTCATTGTGTAGTTAGTCAGGTCATTATGTAATAAAAGTTTATCGTGTAATACAAGTTCATTTTGTAATACAAGTTCATTGTGTAATGTCACGTCTGATCATTGTGTAATACAAGTTTATTGTGTAATTAGTCAGGTCACTGTGTAATACAAGTTTATTGTGTAATACAAGTTCAATGTGTAATACAAGTTCAATGTGTTATATGTATTTATCATTGTGTTTTACGTTTTCCAGCTCATTGTGTAGTTAGTCAGATCATTGTGTATTACAAGTTCATCGTGTAATACAAGTTCATTGTGTAATACCACGTCTGGTCATTGTGTAATATCTGGTCATTGTGTAATACAAGTTCATTGTGTAATTAATCAAGTCATTGTGTAATACAAGTTCGTTGTGTAATTAATCAACTCATTGTGTAATACAAGTTCGTTGTGTCATACAAGTTCATTGTGTTATACAAGTTTAATGTGTAATACAAGTTCATTGTGTTATATGTATTTATCATTATGTTTTACGTTTTTCAGCTCATTGTTTAGTTAGTTAGGTCATTGTGTAATACAAGTTCATAGTGTAATACAAGTTCATTGTGTAATACCACATCTGGTCATTGTGTAATACAAGTTCATTGTGTAATACCACGCCTGGTCATTGTGTAATACAAGTTCATTGTGTTATATGTATTTATCATTGTGTTTTACGTTTTTCAGCTCATTGTGTAGTTAGTC
Source organism: Smallanthus sonchifolius (assembly GCA_023525975.1). Taxonomy (NCBI): domain Eukaryota; kingdom Viridiplantae; phylum Streptophyta; class Magnoliopsida; order Asterales; family Asteraceae; genus Smallanthus; species Smallanthus sonchifolius. The sequence goes on along the minus strand of CM042024.1, from coordinate 94,089,041 downwards.
AGGTCATTGTGTAATAAAAGTTTATCGTGTAATACAAGTTCATTTTGTAATACAAGTTCATTGTGTAATACAAGTTCATTGTGTAATATCACGTCTGGTCATTGTGTTATACAAGTTTATTGTGTAATTAGTCAGGTCACTGTGTAATACAAGTTCATTGTGTAATACAAGTTCATTGTGTTATACAAGTTCAATGTGTAATACAAGTTCATTGTGTTATATGTATTTATCATTGTGTTTTACGTTTTTCAGCTCATTGTGTAGTTAGTCAGGTCATTGTGTATTACAAGTTCATCGTGTAATACAAGTTCATTGTGTAATACAAGTTCATTGTGTAATACAAGTTCATTGTGTAATATCTGGTCATTGTGTAATACAAGTTCATTGTGTAATTAATCAAGTCATTGTGTAATACAAGTTCGTTGTGTAATTAATCAACTCATTGTGTAATACAAGTTCGTTGTGTAATACAAGTTCATTGTGTTATACAAGTTTAATGTGTAATACAAGTTCATTGTGTTATATGTATTTAGCATTGTGTTTTACGTTTTCCAGCTCATTGTGTAGTTAGTTAGGTCATTGTGTAATACAAGTTCATTGTGTAATACCACATCTGGTTATTGTGTAATACAAGTTCATTGTGTAATTAGTAAAGTCATTGTGTAATACAAGTTCATTGTGTAATTAGTCAGGTCATTGTGTAATACAAGTTCATTGTGTCAAATATTTTTCATCATTATGTTATATGTTTTCATCATTGTGTTTTACGTTTTCTAGCTCATTGTGTAATTCGCTCATTATTGTGTAATTCGTTCAAATATGTCATGTCATTGTGTAATATGCTCATTGTGTAATATCAGTTCATTGTGTAATATCAGGTCTGATCATTGTGTAATATCAGACCTTGTATTACACATTGACCTGGTGTATTACACATTGACCTGATATATTACACATTGACCTGGTATATTACACATTGACTATTATGCCCTCCCTTTAAAAATAATAAAATGACAAATGTCAAGCTTAGAATCCTTCTTACCCTTCTTATTTTTAAAACCCTTTTTACTATAACCCAACCCTTAACATCTAAGTGAAAAAAAGATATAATTATCATACTCAATAATTTTGAGAAATTATGAAAAATAATATTTAAAAAGTAACCATTATATAATATCAGATAATCTGAATCGCTTATATTAGCAAAATTAAAGTCTTTTAAAAAGTTTCAATAACAATGGCTGAAAAACAAATAAGATGAAATCTTGGAACATTTCACCAATATAATAAGTAAACATGTACCGAAAAAGCTTATAAACTTTACATGATTAAAATAAAGCTTCGATCTAAAGTCATGGTTGAAAAGTTATCACTTTATATAATTAAATTAAAGCTTTTAAAGTGAAGGATGTAAAGAAGAACACCGGCCTGGTCATGGAGAAGAGAAGAAGAAGAATCTTGGGAGGTGGAATTAGGGTAAAAGCCAGCAACCATGCCCATATTCACTGGTAACAAATTAGTGCAATGTCCACATCTCACCTTTACTATATCATTATCAAATAATTTGTTGCATGGTACACCCACCTGAATCCACCTTCTATATGTCAATAATCAAGTCAAATTCAAGATTTACCCTTTCAGAAAATGATTAAAACACAAAATCATCATGCAATTTTCAGAAAAAAAGGTGCATATTTTAATAGGACCAATGGGTTTCACATGATAAATGGTCATTAATGAACCCTAGATCAAGACATCAAAGACTCAAAAGTTAAACCAAGTTTGTGTATAGGTAGAAGTTCCTTAGATCATACCTTTTCTTACGTGAGAATTGTGTGAAACTCAAAACTTTTCATTTTTCATCATGTAATCCACGAAACCCTAGACACAACTTATACACAACCCTAGTCTTCACACTTTAGTATGCCATTTAGTTGCCCTTTATTTTATTATATCATTGTGTGAATTTGTATTGCAAAATCTCAATAAGAATAAAACCTTCTTTGTTTTTGTGTATATGTGTTCGTGTGTATGAGAGAGAGAGAGAGAGAGAGAGAGAGAGAGAGAGAGAGAGAGAGAGAGAGAGAGAGAGAGAGAGAGAGAGAGAGAGAGAGAGAGAGAGAGAGAGAGTGAATACGTTGTGCAAGAGAGAACTAAAAAGATTCAAGCAAACTAAATGAAATTTTTTGTTTCCTAGATTTAATCTTGATAGCAAACTCATACATTAAGTTGTTGCTTTTATAATTTATGATCGACTTGAAACACATAGATTACTCGAGTGGGAGAGAGAGTGAGAGAGACTATACCGTAAGAACAAAATTACAAAAGTTGCAAGGGATGTAACAAAGTTGCTCAACTGATGCTTCTATGTTGTTGAAGCGGGTGCTTGCCATCTCTCTCTAGATTTCTTTCTATGAGTTTTTGCCTGTGTTCAAACGTGGAGCACACATTATGTTAAATAAAGTGACCTAATCTTTAGTCTTTTCACCTTATAGCTAATAAGTCATTTTGGTTAGCGTACTAGTAGTTGCTTTGTATAAATGACATAAGTGCATACTATTGAGATGTAAAACAAGATCTACAAATTAAAACCAACGAGTAACACCCTTCTAGATGACATCTAGGTGTTGTCGATTGTTTAGGTTTTTAGTAGAAGTCATGATGTAACTTTTTGATTTGCTATGTCGGATTAGTAAAGGGTTTTGCGCTCTGAAGCCATATCATCGATGTTTTATCCTTTTGTAAGCATCCGAAGGAGAGGTTACCATTTCTTCTTTGTCAATATTGCTAGAAGTGAGTATTTGACCAAAGTAAAATTCCTTTTATGTTAGAACAAAATTAAAACACTTCTAATAACTTAGAAATATGAAAGGGTGTGTCAAACTTGCTAGACGTGTTTAGTTTGATAATATATCATATGCATTTTAAAGAAACTTACTAAAATGGTCAAAATTAACCTAGATCACATTATTGAACCAATGGTATTTATGACATTCGTTATGGACTTGATTTGCAACACTAAACAAATGTAATTTATGTATTTAACTAAAAGAATATGATTTTGATAAAATTGATGTTAGGTCTGTGTGCCAAAGAAACAAACAATATATGACAACATTTCTTTTAGCATATGATTCTAAAGGGTAATACACCAAGCAACGCTAATGCAAGTATGTGATTAAAAAGGTTTAAACTCAATATCAGAAGTGAAGACTAAAGGTATGATTGTTTGGTGAAATAATTAATACGGATTGTGAAATATTAACTATTATTATTTAGAGAAGTAATAACAATATTTAATATGGGAATGGATCATTTGAGAACTCCTAAATATTTTGAGAACTCACGAGAACTCGTCAAAAAATCAATCAAAACCATTTTTTTTTATTTTTACTACCTTTATTATTATAATACAACATAAAAAAATAAACTTATATATGTAAATTTATATATATTCATATATTAAAAAAAATCTACACATGTGTAAGTTTACCACTTACACATGTGTAAGTGTTACCTTTTAGACATGTGTATAAATTTTTTTAACAATAATTTAGAGAGAAGAGATTAATTAATTGTAGAGATAAATCATTTTTATGTTATATTTTAATAATAAAAGTAGTGAAAGAAAAAAAAATGGTTTTGATTGATTTTTTGACGAGTTCTCTAGTATTTATGAGTTTTCAAGAGATCCAAACCCTATTTAATATTAGGAGTAGCAAATAAAAAATAAACTTTTATTCATCGGTTTAATGTTTGAGATAAAATCGTTTATTATATGATGATATATTTTTGTGAATAACATATATTATATTAATATATAAAAATTTAAAAAATTTATTTTATATATATATATATATAAAAGGGTTAATGAGAAAACCACATAGTTATTCAAAAACCAATGAAAGTTATGTGAAAATCAATGAAAACCTATCACATAAATTATATATTATTTTTTTATTTTAATTGTTAAAAGTATATTTAAATATCTATTACATATATGTTAAACAGAAATACCGAGGAGCACTACATATATGTAACACCATATCTTACGTATACGTAACACTATGTCGAATGACAAATTGTTTTAACGTATATGTAACACTATGTTACAATTTTCATTTGATCCATATATATATACACACACACACACGGTTGGGTTCATGAGAAAACACCTCTTGATAAGAAAACTAGAAAACGCCTCTCCCTAATTTTTAAACTTTAATAAATTTTTCATACGTTATTATTAATTTTTTAAATTGCATCAATAAATTAAGCATTTTGTATCTTTAATTGAGTATAATATTATTATATTAAAAATAATGCAATTAGTGAAAATATGTTGATCCTTTCCTTTTAAGAAATTAATATTCACTCTATAATATTTTGAAAGCTCAAAATTATTTAAATACCACTGGTCACATGACACGTATATTTTAAAGAATAAAATGATTAAGTATCACTGACTTGAAGTTTGGTTCATTTAAAAAGAAAATTGACTAGATACCACCGTTAGACTTGTAAATGAATCGAACGAACATGAACGGGGCTTGTTCGTGTTCGTTCGTTTAACTTTAACCGAACAAATGAACGAACACGAACACTTAAACGAACATAATTTCTTGTTTGTGTTTGTTTATTAAGAAACTGAGTGTGTTCATATTCGTTTATGTTCGTTCATTAATATTCTAAACGGACGGTTCACAAACCAAACGAACGAACGTAAGCGAACATAAGTGAACACCAATTAAAAGTAAATGTAAATATCTAAATTAAAGTTTAAAGTATCATCATCTTTGTATCCAACATTTTAAAAATAAACAAATATATTAAATTGATTTTAATATAGGCTTAAGGGTTTTAAAATATGAAAATCAAATTGATTTTAAATTAATATTAGTAATAAATAAATTTGAATGAATATTTAAACAAACGTAAACAGACGAACATAAATGAATGAGCATAAACGAACGTATATGAACGAACATAAACGAACGTTCATGAACATAAATGAACGAACGACACATGTGTTCATGTTCGTTCTTTTAATTAAATGAAAAAAATTGGTGTTCTTGTTCGTTCGTTTATTAAATGAACGAACATAATGAACTTCCTGCCGAACGGTTCATGAACGGTTCACTAAACGTTTGGTTCGTTTACAAGCCTAGCCACCATAGTGTACCATTGCTATATTTTAAAGAAATAAGTTGGTCAAGTACTTTTAAAGCGTATGACACTGGAACATACATTTGGGGTAATACAATGACTTGAATTGATAATTTTGGTTAGTGTCAGTGTACAGTTTCATACAACTAATGTTGCCTAGTAAGAGATATGATTTGTAGCTATATTTAAGTAGCATGGTCACATCCCTTTTAGTCATGAGTCATTTAAATATAAGAGATGTATGCTTATTAGCATACTATGACACAATCTCGGTATAAAATGATAAAATGTTAACTCAAACTCTAAAGGTGAAAGTTGTCACAAAATGCCTTAGAATTTCATAATATAGATGTTTGAAAGTATGTGAATTTTGTTGGAAACAAAGAGAGAAGAGGAGAGAAAGCTTCATATTATTCATGTCTAATTCAACTAATACATACATCACATATATATATACAAGTACTAATCGTAACCGACGATGAATCATAAATAGGAGAATGATGGTGTATTATGTCTGCCCATTATGATCATTTATAACACTCCCCCTCAGACATATTACCATTCATTATACACATTAACAACATACTTCAAGCTGATATTAAATCGGTACTTCAGGACCAATAAAATAAACTGATACTAATGAATCAGTTATGCTGTCTCATTAAAAACCTTACTAAGAAAACTCAGTGAGACAAAACATAGTTAATGAAAAAAGAGTGCAACGTGTATAATGCTCCCCTCAAACTAATGCATTTCTTTCAATATGTAGAATCTGATCTTCTATGATAAGTGTTTGATTTGATCTTTGATGTAATCTTCTTTGCTTTGAGCAATGCATATTGTCTTCGTATAGTGTAGCGAGGCTTCTTCAACTCCAATCCCCTCTCTTCTTGAATATGTTGAATCATTGACCTCCACAAGTAAAGTGTATCTAGATCGATATTGTGCTTCGTGCAAGTCTGATAAGTATCCTGCATTAGTATAAACAACTAGTTTTCGGACTCGATATTTTTCTCGTATAACAATTCCATGTCTCGAGTCCTGCAAGGATATCGACTTATCCTTTTCTATGCTGGCGATGCTGCCTCGTTAAAAACATTTATAGGAAAACCTGATGGGACAAAACCTAAGCAAAAGGAAAAAAGAGTGCAGCTCACATTTTCTCCCCCTGAGATATATTACCTTTAACAACATAATTCAGGATGATGTTAAACTGGTACTTTTGATGTAATTAGATTTGTGGACACATATACAATCTTATATATACTCGACCATCAGGTCGAGAAATAATTTAGTCATGTCAAAATTTTCACTCTAGTAGTTTGACAGAGTCTATGGATGATGCTTAGATCATCACTGTAAACTGCGATTATAATTAACTTTAAGAGCGGAATTTTGATAAATAGATTTGGCGGCTTTTTATCAAACTTATACCCCTCCTTTTCAAAATATATATTGAGTCGATTGTACCATATATGACTAATTTTCTTGATATTTATAACACACATCTCGGGGTACTAATTATAATGCTTCAAGCATTTTTAACCGTTTAGAGATTTTCAAGTAGATGTCACTTTAAGCTTTTTCACACAAATATGTGGTGGCAACTTCCATAAGTTTTCTGAAGTACTTCTAAGATTGCGAGGCCGATTGAACATCTTAAGGTTATCGCATCCTCTACCGGGGAACACGTTTCGTCATAATCAACTTCTGGGATTTGGGAAAAACCTTTGTGTTACAAATCGTGCCCACATCGCATAATCTCATAATTTTTGTTTCTTTTCTTTTAAAGACACCCATTTATAATTTAATGGTTTGACGTCTATGGGTGTTTGAACTACAGGTCCTAAAACGTTTCGCTTGTCATGCAAATTTAGTTTAGACTTTTAGGCATCTTGCCATTTTAGGCAGTTATCTCTGTGTATGTACTCTTACAGAGTTTTAGATACGTAATATTTTTCTTCGATTACATTTGTTGCTATAGCGCATGCAAATATTTCAAACAAGTGTTTTATTTCGGTTCCATATTGTACAACTTTGTACATAACTTATAGAGATCTCATATTCATTTAAAACCACTGTTATATTCCTCTTTCGAGGCATTATCATTTTCTTCTAGAAATGTATTAGTCTCTTCTAGGACATTACATCTTCTGGAGTTTTTTTAAATAACTTTTTCTGTGTTTCATCAATAACCTCTTCTGGGGTTTTGAATGTAACCTCTTATGGGTCTTCTAGGATTATATCAATAATCACTTCTAGGGTTAGTTTTATAACCTTTTTCCAAGGTTTCACCAACTGTGTTATTTTGCTCTTTTTGTTTTTCGTGGGTTCTTAACTTTGGAACCATTTTATCTCCCACGTTTTCTTTGCATGGTAATCCTTATTGGATTACTTCAATTCGAGCAAGTGTATTTGATACTGATGTATGTGACTTTGTCACTTTATTTGTGTGTTGTGAATGCATCTTGTAATTGATTTGCTATAATTCTGCAAATGAATGCTCTTTTGGACTTCAGATTCACATTGACCACTTCAGGGGTCGAATTTTGAATAGTGATGATGCATTCCATGTTATTTCTTGTGTTACCACTCTTTCCTTATTCTTATCTACCCCTAAGACTGGGAATACAGTCTTGTTTAGTTGACCGTCAACATATTATGCTGTAAAAGTCTCAGTTTAGTATGTTATGATAGCGATATTGGTACATAGACCGCACAACCAAATATTTTTAGTTGAGACAAACTTGGTTCTTTTTCGGAGACCAGTGGTATTAGGGAGTGTTTCTGATTAGCAGTTGGTTTTAATTTGATATTTGTAGTGATATGCAGAATGACATACCCTTATGTAGAATATGGTAATTCATATCTCTTCAAAAGCGGTCTAGCGATTAACTTTAATCATTTAATTAATAATTCAACTAAACCATTTTATATGTGAACGTGATGTTCAACATTTATCCCGATAGTATACAATAGTCATTAAAAGCTTGAGATGTGAATTCTCCTGCATTACCATCAGGATGTTTTCAATTTGGTTTCTAGGAAATTAGCTCTGTATTGTATTCTTTTAGGCTAATAGTCTGGCAAAAGTTACATTTCTAGTAACTAAAAGACTCACATGTGACCATATATAATGAATCTTTTTAAGATTATAAAATATTGAAATAGTTCACATGCAGATTTATAGGCCCGCGTATGTCCTCTTACACATGATAAATATATTAATAGCAAAGTTTTGAGAGGGTGCTCGTTAGCACTTTTCATTATTCATATATCATCATTATACTACAATGATGACCTATTTGGTCATGACTAGTAACTTCTGGTTACTTACAATATTTGATATCATGAGATTTATTTTGTTAAATATATTAGAGTTGGTAGAAGTTTTAGTTTTGTAATATGGTATTCTAACCATATTTGTCATGTGTAATTTGAGATATTTGTATCGCTTTCGGTTAGGTATTCAAAGTGATAACCGTTCAGTTGAATGTATTTGAAGTTTAGTAAATTTATGCATAATTTACTAGAATACAATACATTATGTGTAATAATGTTGGTACACATAGTTAAGGTGACACATACTCTTCTGGAGCATTCAATAAAGTTACCATCACATGGAATAGTATCAATAAGTGTCTCTGTTTTAGCCAACTAATAAGAGTATTTTTTTGGTTTTAGAATAGTGTTAGTCGTGCGGCTATATACCAGACATTCATCGCTGATGGTTACAGTAACTCTACTAGAGTATTATGACATAAATTTGGCACCTGGTAGGTAAGATAACTGAACTCTTTCGTAGCATTTGATAGGTTACAAACACTGTTATTTACTAGGTTTTCATCAATGATGGCTAAAACAACAATATCCAAACTAAGGGTTGATAACATGGCCACAAGGGTGCCTTCAATTGAAACACCCTACTTATCTCTTATTTTATCAGAGTATTATATTGCGGAAAACGGTCCCAGTTTCATAAAACCTTACCATAAAATGGATAAGGTATATTTTTCATTATAATATTGTTTTACATAAGATGATACACTTACATCATACTACATAGGGATTCTTCAAATCCGATCGCTATGTCCTCAGGAAGCTTCATTCCATGTGCTTCTTTCTTGCAGTGTTTGAAAATGTTTTTGAATTAGCTTTCGCTAAGTAAGAACACTGCATCTTTTCGTTTCATTATGTACTCTTTAGGTTCTTATTATTGTTCACGTTTTCTCGCGCTCTCGGTGCCCCCGTGACCATCTTCGGACGTACCTCTGATCACGGTATTTGTAAATTTTATTGGTGTGCTAACTCCCTCGCAACCATCTTAGGCCGTACCTCCGGTCCGAGTATTGGCAAGGTTCTTATACTCGTCAGTATAGACCCCTCACATTTGTCATGAAGACTCATTCATTCCTCAGCCCCGTAGGCTTGGAATCTTTTTCTCCTTCAGCCCCATAGGCGTGGAGTTCTCTTTAGTTTTTCTTCTTTATTTATCGAGATCCACCTTACTGGCCAGGTATCTCATTTCATTTGGGACCTTGAGTATCTTACATCCTTCCAAATGTATCAAGCATTTGATTCATTTCACATATATGCTGGATTTATTTTCCAACCAGTCCTCACCTTAAAACTTTGTAACGGTTTCTCCACGTTGTATTTAAAAGGATTTATATATAGGAAGTACCAGCTGTGTATCCACCACCCTTTTAACACTTCGTTAGTACTCAGTTATTCCATTTTAGGGTTTAGACTCGTTCCATTATACTTATTCATGTTTGCACATATCATCATGCATTCACGTATTCATCATGCATTTCACGTGTTCATATTCATCATGTATTCCCATTCATTATGCATGCCATCATATATTCATGTTCGTCATATTGTAAACTGGGGTGATTTTCCTTCCAGAGCAGTAACAGAGATGTTTCCAGGAAAGAGTGACAGGTCTAGGAGAGATTTATACATCACTCTTTCCTTAGACAGAACATTTCGTTTGTCAAATAACTACATACCGGTTGGATGTTCTCTCGTACGTTCACTATATTTAATTATTATCTATTAGTCTATACCCCTAAACATTCATAATGGTTTCACCACGAAGTACCAATAGGTTTATATTCAAGGAAGTACCAGCGGCGTATCCACCACCCCTTGGATACGTCGTGATTATTCCATTATTCCTGTTTAGTGTTTAGACTAATCCTTCATTACCCTGTACCCTGGTCATATCACATATCACATAACTCATATCAATTAAGCACGTATTTCACATAATCGTTTCTAGGGTACGGGTCCAGTGTACTTACTTTATCCTCAGGTAGTTCCTAAGTTTGTTCCTCGCTTTAAACGTTTCTCCGAACTCGAACCGTACTCATAGCGTACCCGTAACTGTCGTTTGGAGCTCCTCGGTAATTGTGTCAGTGTGTGGAGTGGTGGTGGTTTGTGTTTTGTGTTTTTCATTTGAACGGCAATTCCATCTATTTATAGGCTTTAAACACCACCCGTAGCGGACCGTTAAGATGGGTGGAAGCGGTCCGCTACCGCCCATTAGCCAGCTATCTGGCGTGCTCACCACGTAGCGGACCGTTACACCTTGGGTAGCGATCCGCTACCCAATCCTGTTTAGCGAATCATCATACACGTGTCGCCTTCTCGTTATTTGGGCCAAATTTCGGCTTGCGGACCATTACCCGCCTGGTGGCGGTCCGCCATAGGGCTGAGTCACCAGATGCGTCACTGCCACGTGTCTTTCCCTCATGATTCCTTCATCCGTATGTAGCGGACCGTTATGGAACTCGGTAGTGGTCCGCTACCGGCTCGATTTCCTTATTTTCTTCATTTTTCAGTCCTTTAACTTTGGGCTATTTACACTTTGGCCCCTGGACTTTCATTCCTTAAAATTTGGGGTGTTACAACTCTCCCCCCTTAAATTAGGTTTTGTCCTCGAAACCTGTTAATCCTTGAATAATTGAGGACAACTTTTTCTCATTTCCTCTTCACTTTCCCAGGTCATCTCCGACCCTTTTCTGTGCTTCCATTGCACTAACACTTGTTTAATCTCTTTTGTATCTAAAATCTTGATAGGTTCTTTGACATAAGTCAGTTTATCGTGGACCTCTATTTCTTGCAGGGGAATATATGCAGTCTCATCCGCCAAACACTTTCTTAAATAAGATACATGAATTGTGTTGTGTATCTTACTCAATTCTCCAGGTAGCTCTAACTGATAAGCTACCTTTCCAGCTCTTTTGGTGATTTTGAAAGGAACAATGAATCGTGGACTTAACTTTCCACGTTTCTTGAATCGAATTAGACCTTTCCAAGGAGATACTTTCAACAAGACATAATCTCCTTCTTGGAATTCTATTGGTCTACGTCTCTTGTCTGCATATGATTTATGTCTATCTTGTGCAGCTTTCAAACATGCTTTGATTAAGTCAAGCTTTTCTGATGTGGCTTGAACTATTTCTTTTCTTCCCAACTCTTTCTAACCAATTTCTCCCCAACATACAGGAGTCCTACATCTTCTACCATATGGCGTCTCATATGGAGGCATACATATACTGGAATGGTAGCTATTATTGTACGAGAATTCTGCTAATGGTAAATGATTATCCCAATTTCCATCAAAATCGATCATACAAGCACGTATCATATCTTCGAGGGTTTGTATTGTCCTCTCACTTTGATCGTCAATTTGAGGATGATATGCTGTGCTGATCAATAACTTAGTTCCCATCTCTTCATGGAACTTTTTCCAAAAACGTGAAGTGAAACGAGTATCTTGATCAGACACAATTGAGATTGGCACTCCATGTCTTGAAACAATCTCTTTGATGAATAAATCAGCTAACTTTTCTAAAGAGTATGTCTCACGTATTGCTAAGAAATGAGCACTCTTAGTTAACCGATCTACAACCACCCAAACGGTATATGTCTCACGTATTGCTAAGAAATGAGCACTCTTAGTTAACCGATCTACAACCACCCAAATGGTATCATAGCCTCTAGCTGTCTTTGGTAGCTTGGTTATGAAGTGCATAGTGAGATGTTCCCACTTCCATTCTGGGATTTCTAATGGTTGTAATCTCTCATACGGTTTATGATGTTCTGCTTTAACTTGTAAACAAGTTAAGCATTTTGCTACATATTTCATGATATCAAATTTCATTCCAGGCCAAAATAATCTCTACGCAGATCTTGGTACATCTTTGTAGCACCCGGATGAATAGAATATCGTGATTTATGAGCTTCATCAAGAATCTTAAGTCTAAACTCACCTGATCGTGGTATCCACATGTGACCAAATCGAGTCTTGACTTTATATTCATTCTCTTCTAGAAACTTTTCCTTACCAGCCATTCTTTCTTTCTTAATATTCTCACCTTTTAATGCTTTGATTTGTGCGTCTCGAAGCTGGCTCATGAAATTAGGAGTTATCACTAACTTATATGCTTTCACCCAAATAGGATGATGCTCTTCCTTGTGGCTTAGAGCATTGGCTACCACGTTAGCCTTTCCGGAATGATGGAAGATCTCACAATCATAATCCTTGACCAGTTCTAACCATCGTCGTTGCCTCATGTTTAAGTCTTTCTGGTCAAAGAAATACTTAAGAATTTTGTGGTGTGTGTAAATCGTGCACTTCGTTCCGTACAAGTAATTCCTCCAGATCTTTAATGCGAACACCACTGCAGCTAATTCCAGATCATGGGTTGGATAGTTTGCTTCATGCGTCTTCAGCTGTCGAGAGGCATAGGCTATCACCTTTCATCTTTGCATTAGAACACACCCTAGCCCAAGTTTGGAAGCATCAGAGTATACAACAAAATCTTTTATTCCTTCTGGCAAAGCCAGAACCGGAGCTTGTGTCAACTTTTCTTTCAAAGTCTGGAATGCTTTCTCCTAAGCCGCATTCCATTCATATTTTGAGTTCTTTCGGGTTAGCTTAGTTAATGGGGTGGCTATCTTAGAGAAGTCCTTGATGAACCTTCTATAATAGCCAACTAATCCCAAGAAACTTCTAACTTCCGATGGGTTCTTAGGTGGAGACCATTTCATTACAGCCTCTACCTTTGTTGGGTTTATTGAGACGCCTTATGTGTTTACTACATGACCCAGAAACTAAACTTCTCTTAACCAGAATGCACATTTTGAGAACTTTGCGTACAATTTCTCCTTTCATAAAGTACTAAGTACTTCCCGAAGGTGTTGTGCATGCTTTTCTTCATTTTTTGAATAAATCAGGATGTCATCAATGAGAAAACTTCTGATATTTATAGAACAAGGGAGGCACGACCATGCCAGGTGGTAAGGCACGACCATGCCTGTCATTGGGGCGCGACCGTGCCTGGTGATAAGCATGGTCGTGGGGAAAGGTGATTAACCGATCTTCTTCTTTCATTGGCTCTCTTTCTTCGAGGGAGTACGGCTGTCAAACTCACAAGATTACACGCGGTCGTGGGGGTGTTGGAGCACGGTTGTGCTCGAGAAAGTGCCTTGGCGCGTCGTGCTAGGTACGTGGCGCGACCGTGCCTAGGGTTTCCTGGCTTGGCGCGACCGTGCCAAGTAGGGGGCACGATCGTGCCTCTACCTCATAAACCCTAAAAACTTCATCTTTATCTCGGAATTCCCATGTTTGTTCAATCAGCTTCACAAAAACGTACAAAACTGGAAATGAAGCGAATAAGTGTCTAAACGTTGGAAATAACCAAGAATTGATTGTGAAATGAGTGAAGTTTTGTGCGAAAAAGATGTGTAAATTCTAACACATCAAACAACCCCACACTTGAACATTGCTTGTGCTGAAGCAAGAATCAAAATAAAACAAAACTTCCAATGGCATTAAGGATCAATTCAGAAAACCGGAAGCATTAATAAACTTATAAAGGTTTGACAAGTTTTTCAAGAAAAGCAAAGTTGACTAAATGAAACCCAAGGAGCCCAATGAAGTAACGACCGAATGAGCAAATGAATAAGCCTAGGAAATCATTAGCATGCAACTTTATGCTTCTCACAATGTTCATACACACTCGGGTATATATATGATCATACAAGTAATGGTGTACGTATAGAACACTCAAATGCCAAGACAATGAACATGCATAAATCATAGCTTGCTAAAAGATCAAATCTCTACCAACTAACATGAAACAAAGCATAAATCAAGAGGACTTTGAACGGGTTGTAACTTGGCAATGGTTAGGAGTAGGGAAAACAAAAATAAAAGGCTCACAAAGTGGTTTATCCTAATGCCTCAATCATTTTTATGCAGTATTTATGTTCATGATTTTGAAATGTAAACTAAAAACAAGTTCTAACAAGCATGAAACATCCGACAAACACAAATCCGTAAAAACGAGAGCAAACAATGTCTAAAGCTATCAAGGCTCAAAAATAGACTCATGGAAACGGAAATGAATGGGTGTAAGCAAAAGGTTACATGCAATTCATTCGTTTAGCCCACTAAAACTCATGGTTATCACAAAAAATTGGGTTTGACTTGATGGAATTTCTATCTCAATTGCTTTCGAAAAATCAAACCTCTATTATTTACTAAAAATTGTGAATGCTAAACGGTTAACTTTTATTATATTTTTGTGTTTTCTAATTTTATAAAACTAATTTAGTGCCAATAAAAATTATGAATAAAGATTTTGCAAAAAATGAAGTGATAAAATGCTCAAAAGGACAAACATCGCGTGAATAAATTCCCACCCTACACTTAGAATCGTACATTGCCCTCAATATACAACAAAAAAAATAATCTAAAGCGAAGAATAAACATACATTGCCTTCAATGTATACAAAAACATGCAAAGCAAAATGGAATGCAATGCAATGGAGTGTGAAGGGAGAACTAAAACTTCCCTCGTGTCGATCTCGGCGAAATGTACAAAGCCTACCCACAAAAATGGCATTCCAAGCAGTTCCACAATTCCAAGATCAAAGTAAGACTAACAACATCAAAACACAGATGCGTAACATCAACCCAAAATATATATACAGGATAAGTAAGTGCAACGGGAACAATAGTACAACAAAAGAAAGAACAACAAACACCGGAGCGTGATAACAAGAGTTTGTACAAAATACAACCAAGTACAACTCTAAAAAATGATACAAAAGGCAATGAGAGGTACTACTCCCACTGCATGCCCTCGAGGTCGATGTCGGCGGCCCTCCCTCCCTCGCCTCCTACTGCTGGTGGTGACTGATGGTGCGGTGGTGAAGGTGGTGGCTGATGCTGTGGAGATGGTGGTGGTGACTGATGGTATCGTGGTGAAGGTGGTGGCTGTGGCTGCATGAAGAATGGGAGGGGAACCACGTATGGTGCCTCGCGAGCAGCAGCAGCGGTGCACTAGACCTCGTACTGCCAGGCCCAGTAGCGCATGAACATGTCATGCAGGATGACGACCGAAGGTGGTGATGGCGGCGGAAGAACAATTGGATCCTCAACATGGTGCTCGTGATGCTCCTGCTCCAGCTGAGCTGCAAGTGCCTGGTGAGCGGCTGCGACGGCCTCTACCTCCGCCTGAGCAACGTCGGGGTCTGGACCCGGACAATCTGGATCCCAGACCCGACCCCATCTATCAATCAATCTAAATGCTCTCGGTGCGCGACGAGCCACGTGCATATTCCTTAATGTATGCACGGTCATCACTGCGGTCTCGGCCACCGGGGTTAAATCTCCAACGAGCTCATCTGTTAACAGCTGGAAATTCCTCGCAAGCTTGGTCACAAAGTGACCTCCACAGATGGCGCTGGTAACCTCGCACCCTGAACTATTAACCAAGTACCCCACAATACAGTGCACAAGATTACAATTGCGTAGGCGTATAAGGCAATATAGATAAAACAGCTCCTTAGGTTCACCATAGTCTCCCCCTGACCGCGTCCTAAAATAGAGTCAACAATGCAACGATGAAGCACGCGGTGCAGAGGATCTCGAAGGCTAAAAGCCTTAGTCAAACTCGGATCATACATCCCAAATCCAAACTCGTGCCAGAACTGGTCTTTATCCTCCTCTGTCGGGAACTCGGTGATACCCTAGGTAAACAAAGCGGTGGGGATCTCATGTCTCGTGTATAATCCCAACAATCTCCCGAACCTGGCAACCGACATCACTCGCCACTCCCCTCCTAGCCTAAACCTAATCGTCTCGGGCTGCTCTAGGTCTGTGCAAGGATAATCGAACTCATATGTGGAGAAAAACGCCATCACAAGCTCTACGTACTAGATAGCGTGGAACCTGAACAAACGGCGCCAGGGGGCGGTGACAAGATCGTTCCATCGGTCCCGCTGACCGATGGAGTCAATAGCAGCTGGCTCAAGGCGACGTGCAACCAAAATCTCAAGACGAGCCTCGTACTCATGCTCGTGGAGATCACACTCCAAGTATGGGTGATCTCGGTTGCCGGCCATCTGCACAAGCAAATAATTGAAATCAGAGTGATTATGAAGACGCTAGACAGAATTATGAAGTTTTTTGACCCAATTATGAAAGGGCACGATCGCGCCTTGAAAGGGGCATGACCGCACCATGGTCAATATCCAAGCCCACAGTCACGCTGTGGCCGACAACGGGCAGTCCCAACCCGGAAACAAGGTCGCGCCAGGTCAGGGCACGACCGCGCCTAGGTCAAAAATGAAGACCACAGCCGCGCCTAGAACGAACCCAAGTTGGCATGACCGCGCTAGTGGGAGACATGGCCGCGCTCAACCAAAAACTACTTCCTGGAAACTATTCAAGCCAGGCACGACCCCGCCTAGTCAGGAGCGCGGTCGTGCTCCTCCCAAATTGGGGTTTTCAGATTCAAAATTTCACATTTTAGCATGATTATGAAGGGGCTTTTATTAGAACAACATTCCAAGAAGTTAATACTAACGATCCTACGTATTTACAAGTTAAAAATAACAATCAAAAGGGAAAAATGAAGAAAACATAAAAAGAAAAAATAATTAAAACCTAAGTCTTTAAACACAAACTTGTAACATCAACCCTAATTCTAAACATGAATAAAAGAGAATAGGAGGATGAACCGTACCTCAAACCGTGGAAATGGAGATCAAGGAGCTGGAGATCAAAAGGGAATCGTAGTAGGGGGGGGGGAGTTTCATGTGTGTTTTTGAAAAAAAAATTCTGATGTCTGAGAATAAAGTCCTTTTATAGGGCTACTCCTAGGCGAGGCACGACCGTGCCTATGTGAGAGGCACGACCGCGCGCAAAAGGGGGGCACGACCTTGCCAAAACTTGGCACGACCGTGTCGCATGCCCAGCAAACACAGAAACATGATTTTTATGAAGGGTATTCCAAACCCGACTGCGATCCTTCCGAACTAAAGTTTCTAAAAATTCCGAAGACATACCTGAGACGCTCCAATCCATATCCCCAATCCGCTTGATCCAAAACACGCTCCGAATACCTAAACTTAAAAATAAACGATAAATCCTAGAAAAATAAAAATAAAACTAAGAAAATAATTTGGAAGATAAAATGAACACACATAACTAACGGGTGAAACATAAACATCTAAGATTATTAACGAGTCGTTAGCTAGGCTCGTGTCATTATGCGCGTCAATTTAGGACAAATGATGGGGCAAATCAACAAACGGGTGGCCTATGATTCTTGAATACCCATCCGACCCGTTTGGTTTAATGCATTTACCTTCGGCTAGTGACAACCAATAGTGAATGGAAAAACGAAGTGACGGATCGTGCCACCAACACTTGTATTTGCCCGGACCGAACCTGAGGTACATGTTGTAGTGAAGGAGGCGATCATCCCGGCAAGATAGTGTTGACTTGCCATGCTTTGTGGACCGATGTCGCGCCTTCCAAGTCGGTTGGTCCATGAAATGTCTCGCCTTCTTCCATTGGTTGGATGACTCGTATGACGAATCGTGATCATGAACAATCGCGGGTCGGCTCTCCTAGGTACACAACGGAGGATCGGGTGTCACCGTAGTCGTTGTTTCGTTGGTGAACCCATCCGTTTGCACATCTTCCTCGTGGTAACCCCACATATCTAACGGGTACTCGTCACTGTAACTCCCATAGTCGCGATCCATGAAAATCACTACAAAGAACACTCAAACAAAACAATCACGGGTACCAGATAAAAATGAAATAGAAAATAAAAATAACAATACAATTCGAAAAACAATACAAAAACATAAGATGATAATGATAAAATAAAATTTTAAATTAAACTAAAATTTAATAAAAAAATTATTTACCAAGATATACACAAATATATACTAAATGTCTAAATAATAATTCCAACCGTTCTCGAGCAAACCGTATCCCCGGCAACGGCGCCAAAAACTTGATGTGTTGAAAGTGTATATATATTTTTATAAGTATTTTTCAGACAATTTGAGTTTTAAAAAGGGTTTTCACCAAAGACTAATCACACACACATTGGGCAAGTGTACTCGTCAAATAGAAATATAGTAAAGGTAAGAACCGGATATCAATCCACGGACACGGTGGAATGCGATAATAAACCGAAACTAAAATCCAATCAAGTAAGGGTAAAAGATGTTTAAGTTGATTTTTGATTAAACTAACATGCAAGAATATAAAAGTAAACTAAGAACACAAGTCAAACATTTAGTAGACATCCAACAACAACTATAGATACATGTCAAGTACATGATACGTATGCTGACTAAACTCTCGTCAAAGACATCTAATCAAATGACTTTTCGGAAAGTTAGAATGAGTTATACAAACTAACCACCTAAACTCATGCAATGAAGCTCACGTGCTATGAATACGTCAATATTTAATAAAGATTGAACTAGCTTCCTATCAAGGTTGGCTAATTCAATAACTAGTTGGAAAGATTACACGAATCAACACATAACCCACCTCAAGTTGATTAAAGTAAACAACAGCATGCACTTCTTCAACATACAATGTTCATATCAAGATTACATAAACTAGAAGATTGCTTCAACAAGTCCTAGATGAACATAGTACTAAACATGACACACCATAACAAGCACTTTATCTTTCCAAACACAAGCACAAGGATGCACATTCAAGAGTTTTCAACCATAAACAAGACTTCATCCACCATTCCTAGTCAAAAGCCATAAACTAGCATACATACATACACTAATCAATGAATACATGCATAAATCATGGGTTTTCCAACATATAAAGCATACACAGATACAAGTCTTGCAAACAATATCAACTCCCAAATACACAATATCATTGAAGAATAATCATACCATTGTTATAACATTAACATAAACTATGCCAAAAATCTATAAGTGTTGTCAAACGTTACTAAACTTCATCTAAACCAAAGTGATATCAAGAGTTAGCTCATGGTGAGTATAAGAACAAGAACACAGCAAGGAAAAGTTACAAGACTCATAAAGAAATGCCAAGAATCAAACCAACTTCTCCAAGCTAGATGATGACGATGATGTATGGTGATCCTCTTGATGTTGTAGTCCTTCCTAGAAGCTTGAAATGTGGCTAGAAAAAAGGAAATTCGGAGCACAAAACAGTGCTCAGGGCTCCAACTCTCCAGGTCTCCAGACTTCTGATGTGAGAAAACTTCTGATATTTATAGAACAAGGGAGGCACGACCATGCCAGGTGGTAAGGCATGACCGTGCCTGTCATTGGGGCGCGACCGTGCCTGGTGATAAGCACGGTCGTGTGACAGGTGGTTGACCGATCTGCTTCTTTCATTGGCTCTCTTTCTTCGAGGGAGTACGGCTGGTCAGACTCACGGGATTACACGCGGCCGTGGGGATGTTGGAGCACGGTTGTGCTCGAGAAAGTGCAAATAAGTGTCCAAACGTTGGAAATAACCAAGAATTGATCATGAAATTAGTGAAGTTTTGTGCCAAAAAGATGTGGAAACTCTAACACATCAGTTACGTATCATGATACTCCCAACTATCACATGGAGCTTATCTCATACAAATTTCTGCCCACGTATACTCATACATTTCAGTTCTAGCACTTGAATTTAAACATACCTGCTTCCTTGGACGGTCTCAGAATAAATCCCTATTTATATCATGAGCACTTATGGTTTGAGTTTAAGTACCCCTTTTGATACCTAAATCCCTCAAACCGTGCTCTAATACTAACCTGAAACACCCTACCTATCTCTTATTTTATCAGAGTATTATATTACGGAAAACGGTCCCAGTTTCATAAAACCTTTCCATAAAATGGCTAAGGTATATTTTTCATTATAATATTGTTTTATATAAGATGATACATTTACATCATACTACATAGGGATTCTTCAAATCTAATCGCTCTGTCCTCAGGAAGCTTCATTCCATGTGCCTCTTTCCTGTAGTGTTTGAAAACATTTTTGAATTAGCTTTCGCTAAGTAAGTACACTGCATCTTTTCGTTTCATTATGAACCCTTTAGGTTCTTATTACTATTCATGTTTTCTCGGGCTCTCGGTGCCCGTGACCATCTTCGGACGTACCTCTGATCATGGTATTTGTATATTTTATGGGTGTGTAACCCCCTCGCAACCATCTTAGGCCATACCTCCGGTCTAAGTATTGGCAAGGTTCTTATACTCGTCAGTATAGACCCCTCGCATTTGTCACGAAGACTCATTCATTCCTCAGCCCCGTAGGCTTGGAATATTTTTCTCCTTCAGCCCCGTAGGCCTGGAGTTCTCTTTAGTTCTCTTTAGTTTTTCTTCTTTATTTATCGAGATCCACGTTACTGGCCTGGTATCTCATTTCATTTGGGACCTTGGGTATCTTAGACTTACATCCTCCCAGATGTATCAAGCATTTGATTCATTTCCCATATATGCTTGATTTACTTTCCAACCAGTCCTCACCTTAAAACTTTGTAACGGTTTCTCCACAATGTATTTAAAAGGATTTATATATAGGAATTACCAGCGGCGTATCCACCACCCTTTTAACATTTCATGAGTACTCCGTTGTTCCATTTTAGGGTTTAGACTCGTTCCATTATACTTATTCATGTTTGCACATATCATCATGCATTCACGTATTCATCATGCATTTCACGTGTTCATATTTATCATGTATTCCCATTCATTATGCATGGTATACTTCCATCATATATTGTAAACTGGGGTGATTTTCCTTCCAGAGCAGTACCTCTAACAGAGATGTTCCTAGGAAAGAGTGACGGGTCTAGGAGAGATTTATACACCACTCTTTCCTTAGACAGAACATTACGTTTGTCAGATAACTACATACCGGTTGGGTGTTCTCCCTTACGTTCACTATATTTTAATATTATCTATTAGTCTATACCCATAAACATTCATAATGGTTTCACGACGAAGTACCAATAGGTTTATATATATGAAGTACCAGCGGCGTATCCACCACCCCTTGGATACGTCGTGATTACTCCATTATTCCTGTTTAGTGTTTAGACTTATCAGTCATTACCTCGTACCCTCGTCATTTCACATATCACATAACTCATATCATTTAAGCACGTATTTCACATAATCGTTTCTAGGGTACGGGTCCAGTGTGCTTACTTTATCCTCAGGTAGTTCCTAAGTTTGTTCTTCGCTTTAAACGTTTCTCCGAACTCGAACCGTACTCGTAGTAACGCACCGTACTCGTAACTGTCGTTCGGAGCTCCTCGGTAATCGTGTCAGTGTGTGGAGTGGTGGTGGTTTGTGTTTTGTGTTTTTTATTTGAACGACAATTCCATCTATTTATAGGCTTTAAACACCACCCATAGCGGACCGTTAAGATGGGTGGTATCGGTCCGCTACCGCCCATTAGCGAGCTATCTAGCGTGCTAAACACGTAGCGGACCGTTACGCCTTGGGTAGCGGTCCGCTACCCAATCATGTTTAGCGAGTCATCATACACGCGTCGCCTTCTCGTTATTTGGGCCAAATTGCGGCTGGCGGACCGTTACCCGCCTGGTGGCGGTCCGCCACAGGGCTGAGTCACCAGATGCGTCACTGCCACGTGTCATTCCATCATGATTCCTTCATCCGTATGTAGCGGACCGTTATGGAACTCAGTAGCGGTCTGCTACCGGCTTGATTTCCTTATTGTCATCATTTTTCAGTCCTTTAACTTTGGGCTATTTACACTTTGGCCCCTGAACTTTCATTTCCTTGAAAATTTGGGGTGTTACATCAATGAGGCTTATTTCAACCACTTCCCCCTTTTCTTTCAATTTTTTTTCATGAATCTTCCACATATGTGAGTTTTTATGTTCATGCTCGCGACCTCTTTCTCTCCTCCAATTGCCCTCAACGTTAGCCATGTTCGCTTCAGGGAATGGGTTAGCATAATTTAGCCATGTATTGTGGTTTTTTAAGTAGAAGGGTCTTATTTTTCCCAACGACAAAAAGACATTTATATGATCTTCGAGTATTTCGTGAAACCACGTTCTTGGTATTGCTACAACAGGAGCATATTAAAGGCGTGGAACATGGTATTTTTTAACATGTTAATATCAATGATGCTCTGTTCGTGAAATGTGGATAGAATCAAAGTTTTATTCGCTATCCGACTTAAAATCTTATAATCACAATTGGAGAAAATCACAGCGAACTTTTGGGAGGAGGACCGACCTCTTGAGGTTAAACCTATCTTTGAACAGCCACAGGTTGATAGGGTCCTCATTGATAAGGTGTTTCCTTTTTAGTTCTTCATGGAAGTGGTGGTGGAGAATTATGAGTTCTGTGAGGAGTGTCGAGAGCGACAAACTCGAGTTATGGAATGATTTGGCATTGTGCCAATAATGAAAGATTCATTGTAGTTACAAATGTGTGTTTGTATACTTTGAGAGAACTTCGGGTTCTCGTTAAGTAAAAAAAACTGCAAGTTCCATGATCTATGTTTCATGATCTATCAAACCTATGTTTCATGATATGTTCATTTACTTAACAAACATAAAATAGTTTGCTTAAGCTAGAAAACACTAGCTAAATTATTGCTACCAAGTACATTCCATAATATGTGTATGAAATTAATTGTCTAGTAAGTAGTAACTATATCAATGCGTAGCAATATCATGACTAGTAATCCGTAATATTCCATCAGAAATTTACCAATATCAACTACGAAAGATATAATTAAAAGAAATATGATACAATTATTATTCATAAAGTGATAGAATATATTTTAAATTCTCAAATACGGTTAGAAGTTTATCAGCTTTTATAGCTATATATCACTTTAGTCATAATCACCTTAATATAAAATGGTTGTTTTAATAATTTAATGGAAACGTATATAAAACTCTAAAAAAAACAAATATATAAAATTTATTCATTAATTCGTTCATAAATGGAATAATTCTTAAATGTTTCAAGTGGTTTGAACTGTAGCCACATGCCAAAGCTCATTGTAACTATCTCCATCAATTTGATTTAAACAGTACTAAAAAAATGAATTTAATAACCAAACTAATCCAAAGTTATGTACCGATTGAATTAATAGTTAATACTAATCAATGTGATTGGGCCTGATCATAAAATAAATTTTATAGGCTACTCAAAATAAAAATAAAAAAACACAGATGCAAATTAACGAGGGCTAAGGTTATGCACCGGATTCATATCTACAACAAACAGGAGTTAAGCCTTAAAATTATTTACATATGCATATCTAGAATTGGAGCTAAGGCTTAAACACATATTCATAAGATGCATTCAAAGATTCATACATGAGGTTAGTATCAGTACCTTGGTTACGAAAACACGGTCGATTGAATGTGCTATAAAGTCACTTGAATCCTTGAATCGAGAATCAGACAATCTCGATCGGTTGTTGGTGCGATGAAAACAACAATCTTCTTATGACCATCCAAGAAATCAATCAGGCGTGTTGCCTTCCTCTACCACACCGACGGTTGTTGGACCGTAGGTTTCAATGTCGTAATGATATCCAATGTCGTCTGTCAGTTGTGATTCCAAATAGTAATTGCGAAACCGAACAGAAACATGGTGGTCGATGTTTGTGTGGTGGGTCGAACAAAGGTCAAATCCGATTTGCATAAAATCATGTCTTTGTTAATAATCTACAAATTCTCAGTTTAATCAAAATATTAAAAAAAACACAGTGGGAATTGTTGTGTGATTGTAGCAATCGACAAAAACATGAAAAAACGGATGAGGGATTTCTAGAGCAAATCTCGTGCTGATAATGTGTTGGAAACAAAGACAGAAGAGGAGAGAAAGCTTCATAATATTCATGTCTAATTCAACTAATACATACATCACATATATATACAAGTACTAATCGTAAACGACGATAAATCATAAATAGGAGAATGATGGTGTATTATGTCTGCCCATTATGATGATTTATAACAAATTTTACTTTTAAAGGCTTAATTATCTAATTGGAATGTTTTAAGAAAGAAGAAGAAATTAATGTTTTTGGAAACTTGGAACTTGTATTTAAAAAAAAATTGGTTTTTGACAGAAGTATACAATCGATCAAGTAATATAACCCTCAAACAAAACCGAATGTATTATGGCGAGTCTATTAGAAGGGCGGTTGTAAGACCGAACCCCTTAAGACGGTTGTAAGACCGAACCCCTTAACTAATATAACTAGGACGAGCTCGATCTTAATATAACATAATATTTAGGACGGAACCGGACACTATTACTTTTAATATAACCATGTTTTTTAGAAGAAGCGGGTTATATTTGACATATTTTCAAAAAATATATGTATATTTTAAAAGTTTTTGCACATAACACGTTTATATATTATTGAGTTAAATACGGTTTTAGTCTCTCTGGTTTGTCAAAAGTAACGGTTTCATCCCAAAAGTTTAAATTTGATTTTTTTAATCCAATAGTTTCATTTTTGTCTCGTTTTTCATCCACCTCTTAAACGGCATCCAATTTTTCTGTTACTTAAGGCCCATGTGCCCCTCACGTGAGGGGATTTTTTGTCATTTTTCCCTTTCTTTTGACAAACCATGAACAAGCATGAAGAATCTGCAATTCACACATGAAATAAACCAAATACTGCATTCATAATACTAAACTGCATTCAAACTGTTATAATGCATAATCCATACAGATGATACTTGTTCAATATGACCCATACAATAATGCATAATTAAAATACAACACATGATCCATACAATAAAAACCCAAAAGATGGTACTTGTTCAATATGACCATATAATAAAAACCCAAAAGATAACAGCCCAAAAGATAACAGTCCAAAAGATAGCATGACCCAAAAGATAACATCAAGTCTAGCTTGTTGTAGGTGGCTGGCCCTTACATGACCTCTTGTTGTGACCCTTTTTCTTGCATTTAGCACATGTCACTGTGCTTCCAATCCTAGCTATTTTCCCTCTCTAAACTTGTTGACTGACTTCCTCAATAGCTTTCTTCCTCTTTTTCTTAGGCCTGCCAATCTGTTTGTGATGTTTTGGAGGTGTAAGCTGGATTGGCAGGCAGAAGGTGTCCACATATCCCTCCCATTTATTGGATCAATGGTATTAGCATATACCTTCTTCCAGGTGTCTAACAGTACACATCATAAACCTAATTCTCAGGAATGCCAACATCCATTCCATTTAGTCTCATATTCCATATCACAATTGTTGCATGCTTACAGGGCATGGCGGTTAACTCCCATTTTCTACAAGAATAAGTCTTTTGTTCAATATTTACCACATATTGTTCTAGGGAAGGACCATTAACTTGTTATTTGCCATTCCCACTCAAAATGACTGTGTATTGACTAGCCTCATATTTGATTTTTTCAAACATTTTTGTGGTAGCAGGAGTCAATGGGCCATCACACTTGGAAATCATTTTGTGAACAACCACTATTCTTTTCATCAAATATTCCCTAACAAACTCTAAAAAGGTTATGACAGGCTTGTCCCTCCCCACTACTAATTGCCTGTTGAATACCTCACATAGATTGTTTAAAAGTACATCACTTGTATATCTTCCTGCATAATTGAAAAGTACATCAGATTATTTAAAACTACAGATTGTTTTTATTGTCAGTCAGATTAAGGAATCATACATGAAAAATGGGCTCTAAACCAGTGCTTTGGTGGAATTTCTCTTAGCCAGTCATGTAGTGCCTTATCAATGGTGGAAATCTCCTTCATTGCTCTCTCAAAGTGTGGAATTGTAGTTGAACTTGCACACTTCCAAAGTAGGTTTTTGAACAAATGACCTCTCCACCTTTACTTCATGTTTTCATGTTTTCATGTATATGCCTTAAGCAAAACCTATGTTCTGCACTCGGATATAGAGTAAATTACACAAATCGTCCTATATGTTTATACCCTTTTTCACTTTATGTTTTTAGCCGAAAAAATGTCATAGATCATCCTTTACGTTTACAAATCTTGCATGTTACGTCCGGAATTACACGCGATATACACCTTGAAACATAAAATTTGCAAGGAAATCATTGTTTCATCTTAAATTAAACAAGTTATTTAATTTATACAAGCATGAATACTTTTATATAGCTAAATGTTGGCAATTATTTAAAAGCTTTTACAAAAATGAAAAGTAGGAGATATTTTGTATTAATTTTTATAAAAATGGAAGATCCACTCTCTCCCTCTCCATCAATTTCGAAACACCCCCCCCCCCTTCAAATTTGAAACCATTTTAAATTAAATGCACATCATTACCAATTAAGAAATTCATTTAATTATTATTTTCTTTAACCATTTTACTAAACACAAATAATAGAAAACCAGAACAACAAAAATCCCAAACCCCCACCCTCTCCCTTGCGTCGCCACCCCCCTACACGCCACACCCCCTACACACCATCACCATTTTTTATCATCTTTGTCTAAATTCTCTCAAGATCAAACCCCTCTTTGGTGATTCTAAAACAAGAATTGGTGATACCAAGCACTCTTCAACCATCATACTCAAAACTCAACTTCAAGGAGGTAGTTTTTATATATTTTTTTTATTTAGAAACATTTTATCCTCATATGATTATATTGTAATCATGTATCCAAACACAACCCTTGCAAGTAAAAACCCCCCTTTTTACAAAAGAAACATTTGATTATACTATAAACATAAAGGTGTGTATTGTGGTGTAATGGTTACATTTATTTTATAATTGCATTTCTCTAAAGAGGCTTTTATTGATCATATTTTGTTGATTGAAATCATGTACGAGTTACTTTAGTAATTGTGTATTGAGAACACTTATATGAACATCATCATAAAATTCATGTTTTGATTATTTTCTTAAAAGAAAGTCGTATTGCACTATATTTTGGATGTTGGAAATATATATGGATCTATATAGTATGTTGTCTTGATTACCCTTGTATAGGGATACTTTCGAATTTAGACAATTTGGATATATTGGATTGTTTCGATTCTCAAGAAAACCATATGAATTTTAATAGGAAAACTATATATATTTTTGGTGTCAACAATTGAATTTGATTTTTAGAAACGTCTTGAGCATTCTAAATTGTTATTTAAATTATTTAGAAGTTATCTAAACTTTTGGAATGAATTCATTTCATTAATTCATAAAACCTATTTGATTTTTAGAATCATACATGTCCACATTTTTAATATATATTTTATAATGAAAACATATGTTGCAAGTCGAAAAGATGTGTTATGAAACAAATGACTTCCACCTTTGTTCATTTTGTGATTTCATAATATTTACTTGATTTTAGAATCTTGTGCGTTCACCTATTAATATATATTTTATGTAAATATATATACGTTACAACTCGGAAAGACGTGTTATTACGCAAACGATTTCTACTTTTGTTTACATGCAATATATATATATATATATAATATATATATTATATTAAATTATATTTTTGCACACCAAGTCACCAACGGGTCGTCGAGTCAATTTAAGTCAACATTGGTCAACCTAAGTCAACAATGATCAACCTAAGTCAACATTGATCAACCTAAGTCAACCTAAGTCAACATGGTCAACCCAAGTCAACTTGGTCAACCTAAGTCAACTTGGTCAACCCAAGTCAACATAGTCAACTTTAGTCAACACACGTTTTTAAACATAATAACTTGGGAAGTAGTTTGGATACAACAGATTCTAGGAATCCAACAGACATTGAAACTCATGGACTATTATGTAACAGGGTCTCGGTTAGGATACCTTTTTGGACTTGCTAAGCATACGCCTTTGCATCCTACTAACCCGATCACATGTGAGTTTCATGGCCCCACTTTTAAATACTTTTCCGTTTAGGGAAGAAACATGCTCAACTTATACTTTTCGTTTGGACATATATACATAACTAATCTCTTGTGAATACTTAAGTGCAACATACAACATAAAAGCTCTTACTTTATCATACCGTTAATAACGTTTCCAACTGCGAGGTAATCTTGAATAGTACAATTAGGGTCGACAACCCACCTGTCGTACCAACTTTGACTGGAGGTCAAAGCCGGTGACACATTGACCTAAACATGCAAGAGTGGCTAGAGGCATACAACATACTGTCAGCTTCGGTTACGATATACTTATAGTATCACATACATTGTGTGCACGCAATAAGATGAATATGTAATATATGTGGTCCGGTTTTATAAAACTACTTATTTACTGCTTTAAACCTGTAAACTCACCAACAATATGTTGACCCTTTTAAGAATGTTTTCTCAGGTCGTTAGTTGGCATACTAAGGATAGGGTGCACATCACGAGCATGGAGTCTTTTGCAAATTTACATTTTGAAATTATTTTTGGACTTTGAAAACTTTATATTTTGTTGTGTGATTTGTTAAACTATTTCTGCTAACTTGAAACTTATTGAACATTGGTTGTGTTGAATGGTTTTTAAACGTATTTTGAAATGCATATAGAGGTCATTCAATATAAACAGCGACTTTGATCCTGACACGTCATGCTCGGCGGTAAAAATCCATCGTGGAAATTTGAGGGTGTGACACATTCTAAAAACCAGGTCCAAGAACTGCAGGTTTCTGCTTCTACCATTGCATATGCCACTGGATAAATTCCATTATTTGCATCTATACTCACTACAGTCAAGATTTGTCTAGGAAATGGTCCTTTAATAAAAGAACCATCTAAACCTAGTAACCGCCTACCACATTGCTTAAACCCAACCTTCAAAGGCCCTAAACATATGTATACTCTCTTGAATTTCCTTGTTTCACTTGCTGGGTTGCATTCCTTTTCAACATCAATGGTGTTAGTAGTACCTGGGTTAGCCCTCTACAGTTCTTCACAATAATCTCTTAAGATTCCATTCTTAGCAGAATAATCTCCTTCAATCTTCTGAATCGACATGGTCTTAGGCCTAAAATCTTTCTGTCTTGACACTTGGATCTGATATTTTTGGTGTATATAATCTTGGAGAGCCTTCAATGGAACGATAGGGTTCACTAAAACAATACTCTCCAATTCGCTGGCCAGAAAACTAACAGTACATAACCTCATTTCCCTTGTTTGAAGACATGTATGCTCATTAATAAATGTCTTTACTATCCAACAACCCTCTTTATTTGGGTTTGAAATATGGAGAATCCATGGACAAGTGGTCCCCATTTTCCTTTTTCCTTTATGACCCATCTGCACGTTGAGAATCTTTTGGAGTTTGGGACCCACTTGGGTTTTGTGAACTTACATTTATACCCTCACACACTATACGAAACCTACAAAGATCATTTCTTTTAAAGGCCAATTGCCTTCTACTTTCAGCAGCATGAGACTTCACAAGAACCCTAATCTCACCCCTACTAGAAAACTTTTGACCAACATAGAAGGGTTCTGCCACAGGGTCCTTGTTTTTTCTCTTGCTCTTCCAAAGGTTCTTTAAAGCTTTCTTCAAAGGAGGATCATTATCGTCATCACTTGAAAAATCATCCAAGTCAATTTCATTGTCATCATCTTCACTGATTTGCTCTAAAGGTTCTTCACCTACACCCATGTCAACATAAGATTTAAACTCCTCCATGTCAACCGCAACATCATCAACCTCCATATCGTCAACTACAAATTATGAATCTTCATCTTCATCCTCAATAGCCTCATTACCTTCATTCTCCTCATTACCTTCATCCTCCTCACTACCTACATCCTCCTCAGTACAAACATCATCCTCACTACCTACATCCTCCTCAGTACCAACATACTCCTCATTACCTACATCCTCCTCATTACCTGCATTACCTACAGCATCATGATCAGTAACTGCATTATCCACTGGACCTTCATCCAAATCAGTACCTTCATCATCTACTGGACCTCCATCATCCTCCTCAGCAACTGCATTACCCACAACTTCATGACAAGTAAATGTATCACTTACAACATCCTCAATTTCATTTTCATGATCATGTCAAGTGTGACAACTGCGGTTTTTCAGGTCATTACCGCTTCTCGACTTTTTATGCGCCATATTTTAAATTTTATAGTTATATATATTTTAAGTGTTTCTACGAATTCTAGAAACATTGCCTTAAACGAATACTAAGATCCGAACTAGAAAACCCGGTTAAGTGCATACAGTTAAATAAACGATAAAATTTAAATTCTCGAAAATATTTTTTATATTTATATTTTAGTTAAGAATGATAGTTTATAATATTATATGTGCTAACATTTGTGATTATTGATTAAACTAACGATCATAAGTGGTTCTTTCGGTAAATACCCGGTATTTACCCATTATAACTTTTTAAAAAAATTTTAGTTTTTATGTTACAAAATTTTAAAAATTCATTATTTTGGAAACTAGATTTTTATATTTAGAGAAAAATATTTATTAAAGTGTTTAGGGGTGTAATTTTTATAAAAAATGGTTATATTTTTATAAATTTTTTCTTTTAAAATGCAAGACCTCACTCCTAACTATAAATACCCTCCCCCCACCCATTTTCTTCTTCTTCCTCCCTCTCAAAATCATGAAACCCAACCCCCCCCCCCCCCCCCCGTGCATCCAAACACCCCCAAATCTCCTTCCAAGCTCAAGAACATTCCATCCATCTTTGAATCTTGATTTCCTAATTGTTTATGAGCATTATTCTAGTGATTTGAAGGTATTTTAACACATTTTTATTTTTGATTTTTCTGTTTTAATCTTGCATGTGTACTCAAGGACACACACACACTTTGATTTTCAAGTTTTGTTGTTTTTAAAAGTTTTTAACTTGAATCTTGTGATTTTAACAAGGATTTGTGGATGGAAACTAGTTTTAATCATCCGTTTGGGATGTCCATGCATTATCTTTAAGTGACCTAGGAGCATAACGTTCCCGCATTTGGTAAATTCCTTAAGTTTTACTTGATCCTCTCCTATTTTTCTGTCAACTACTTATGAAAGTCAAGCCTCGGGCAATATAAACAATGATGTTACGTCAAAGTCTACCAACTTAATGGTTAGAAAGCTCAGAATCAATTTCTGGAGACACTATTGTTATGAGATTATCTCCATGACGTGAATGTTTACTTCCTCATCGAGATAAACTACGGATTACCTTCGAATCATTTCAATCCACATCGAGGATAATGTAGACGCCGAATGTTATCCTATCAAATTTGAACGACTCGATGTGATGATTATACCGTCATTTTGATGTAGACTCCTTATTATATTTCAAAATTCCATTTCTGACCGTTAACCAAATTCGATGTACGGTAGTCAATTCAATGTCCGAATATGGAACTGGCACCTAGTCTTTTAACTAATTTACTTGATTATCATATAACCCATTGCTAACTTTCGGCAATATGTATATAGACCTTTGGTTGAAAATCACCAAACATGGTTACATTATATTGAGACTAACATGTGAGTTAGTACCGAATTCCAATGCTTTGTGATGAGGTTACATAACATCGGGCCATCAGTTACGTCTATTTTATGATGACGACTCATTTCCTATAGCACATGATAGGATTGAGTAAATTTGACTCTTAGCAAATTATCTCGGCATAATCCTAGTATATCCCCCTCTGTTTGTTAGTCCTTGGTTTCACGACTTGAGTTTGGCACCATCATACTCGTACTTATTATACTTGCTTCGTAAAGCTTTACGCTTTGATTACTTGTTATATAGTCATTCTCTAAAGAATAACCAACACTCTTCCATTCGAGTACAAGTAATGTAAACCTCGTCCACTTGATATTTCTATTTTCAGAATCCTTACGTATCGACTTCTAAGGTTATGTTGTATACATACCAACCATGTTGTATCGCCCAATGATGCAACAATGTTCTAGCTTTTGATCGGTAATTACTATTATTGGCAATCACTAGGTACAACAACCCGAGATTCCACTATGGAAGTGGGAAAAAATTTCAAGGGATTTCATTTTAAGTGACCCAGAACGTCTGGCGGTCACGATTTTATTTGAGCCATTGTTGGCCTATTAATGAAATTTGCACGTGTCTTGCCTATCCGAAATGACTCCAATGTGGGCGAATTAGCTCGACTGTATATAAGTTAAGTTGTAGCAAGGTGTGGAGTGCCTGTTTCTATTATCCTCGTTAGGGATAGTCATTTTACATCTCGTTTCCGGCAGACACTATAGAAAGCTTTGAGAACGCATTTATACTTGAGCACTGATTACCTTCCTCAAACTAACGGTCAAAGTGAACAAACCATTCTGGCCTTGAAGGATACGCTCAGGGCTGTGTGATAGACTTCAGTGGTAATTGGGATGCTCAATTAACATCGGTCAAATTCCCTTCCAATATCAATTATCACTGGTATGCATTATACGCCATCTGAAGCTTTGTTCGTACATATATAGCAATCACCTCTTCGTTGGACTGAAGTTGGTGATAATCATTTTGGCTTGTTCGAAAGTCAAACATAAGGCAAACATAAGGTTGTCAGAGGCCAACTGTAGAGTTAAGCTGGTGTTTGGAGAAAACCTCTAGAAGTTCAAATCGGTTACAAGTACTTTTTAGGTATCACCTGGAAGGGTATAATTTGATTTGGAAAGAGAGGTAAGCTTAACTTAAGATACTTTGGACCATATGAAATCATTGTTAGATTCGGTCCGGTGGTGTCCAAACTAAAACTAACTCAGCGACTTCGTGACGTTTCTGATATTTATCATGTTATCATACTCGAAAGAGTGTAGCCGTCAAACCTATAATTATACCACATAAGGAAGTTTGAATTGATTATAAACTCATTTTTTGAGGTGTTATCTCTTTGAGTTCTAAGTACATGATATGATCATTTTTCATAACTTAGAGTATCAGTTATCGATATGACACATTTTTATTCCTAATGAGACTTGCTAAAGTCTACCAACACTTTGAACCTTTATAGCATCTCTCTTGTTAAAAATTTCCGGTTGCTATATGCGATAGTATTCCTTAGTAGCACTAAACGGAATGATACTTTCCTATGCTCGTAAAAGGATACCGAATCACCGAAATTTTTATCTTGACATCATTGTGGATTCATACGAATTTTGTATACCTATGATATATCTATCCTTTGGTAGATTCTTTAATTTCTTGATTACACCAGTAGTGTACTTTTTAATCGAATCCAGAAATAAGTGATCTTTGGATCCATTCAAGATTTCGAAGGATCTCTCTCTCATGTTACTCAACACGGTGATTCTAAGTTCTAGGGTTTGTCAAACCCCCCTTAGTTTCCAAGAAACCAGATCCATTTGGACTTCTGTACTTGAAATAAATTTCGAGAAAGAATTTGTCATTGTACACCAGTTGAATTTCGGGACGAAATTCTCTTAACTAGGGGAGAATGTGACAACCGCGGTTTTTCAGGTCTTTACCACTTTTCAACTTTTTATGTGTCATATTTTTAAATTTTATAGTTATATATATTTTAAGTGTTTCTGGGAATTCTAGGAACATTGCCTTAGACGAACACTAATGTCCGAACTAGAAAACCCGGTTAAGTGCATACAACGCGTTAAATAAACGGTAAAATTTAAATTCTCGAAAATAATTTTTATATTTAAATTTTAGTTAAGAATGATAGTTTATAATATTATATATGCTAACTTTTGTGATTATTAATTAAACTAACGATCACATGTGGTTCTTCCGGAATTTACCCGGCATAACGTTTTTAAATTTTTTGAGTTTTTATGTTTCAAAAATTTTCAAAATTCATTATTTTGGATACTAGATTTTTATGTTTGAATAAAAATATTTATTAAAGTGTTTAGGGGTGTAATTTTTATAAAAAGTGGGTATATTTTTATAAAAAAAAAATTTAAAATGCAAGACCTCACTCCCAACTAAAAATACCCCCACACACCCATTTTCTTCTTCTTCCTCCCTCTCAAAATCATGAAACCCTCCCCCCCTGCATCCAAACACCCCCATATCTCCTTCCAAGCTCAAGAACATTCTATCCATCTTTGAATCTTGATTTCCTAATTGTTTATGAGCATTATTCTAGTGATTTGAAGGTATTTTAACACATTTTTATCTTTGATTTTTCTGTTTTAATCTTGCATGTGTTCTGAAGAACACCAAGAACACACACACTACACACACACACTACACACACACACTTTGATTTTCAAGTTTTGTTGTTTCTAAGAGTTTTTAACTTGAATCTTGTGATTTTAACAAGGATTTGTGGATGGAAACTAGTTTTAATCATCCGTTTGGGATGTCCATGCATTATCTTTAAGTGACCTAGGAGCATAACGTTCCCGCATTTGGTAAATTACTGAAGTTTTATTTGATCCTCTCCTATTTTTCTGTCATCTACTTATGAAAGTCAAGCCTCGACCTAAATTAATAATGATGTTACGTCAAACTCTACAAACTTAATGGTTAGAAAGCTCAGAATCAATTTCTGGAGACACTATTGTTATGAGATTATCTCCATGACGTGAATGTTTACTTCCTCATCGAGATAAACTACGGATTACCTTCGAATCATTTCAATCCACATCGAGGATAATGTAGAAGCCGAATGTTATCCTATCAAATTTGAACGACTCGATGTGATGATTATACCGTCATTTTGATGTAGACTCCTTATTATATTTCAAAATTCCATTTCTGACTGTTAACCAAATTCGATGTATGGTAGTCAATTCAATGTCTGAATATGGAACTGGCACCTAGTCTTTTAACTAATATACTTGATTATCATATAACCCATTGCTAACTTTCGGCAATATGTATATGGACCTTTGGTTGAAAATTACCAAACATGGTTACATTATATTGAGTCTAACACGCGATTTAGTACCGAATTCAAATGCTTTGTAATGAGGTTACATAACACCGGGTCATCACTGACATCTATTTTATGATAATGACTCATTTCCTATAGCACATGATAGGATTGAGTAACTTTGACTCTTAGCAAATTATCTCGACAAAATCCTAGTATAACCTCCTATGTTTGTTAATCCTCAGTTTAACGACTTGTGTTTGGCACCATCATACTCGTACTTATTATACTTCCTTCGTAAAGCTTTACGCTTGGATTAATTGTTATATAGTCATTCTCTAATGACTAACCAACACTCTTCCATTCGAGTACAAGAAATGTAAACCTCGTCCACTTGATGTTTCGATTTTCAAAATCCTTACGCATCGACTTCTAAGGTTATGTTGTATACATACCAACCAAGTTGTATCGCCCTATGATGCAACCATGTGCCAAATTTTGATCAGTAACTACTGTTAGTGGCAATCACTATGTACAGCAACCCGAGATTCCATGGTGGAAGTGGGAACAAATTTCAATGGATTTCATTTTAAGTGACCCAGAACGTCTGGCGGTCACGATTTGATTTGAGCCATTGTTGGCCTATTAATGAAATTTGAACGTTTCTTGCCTATCCAAAATGACTCCAATGTGGACGAATTAGCTCGACTGTATATCAGTTAAGTTGTAGCAAGGCATGGAGTGCCTGTTTCTATTATCCTCGTTAGGGATAGTCATTTTACATCTCGTTTCCGGCAGACACTATAGAAAGCTTTGAGAATGCATTTATACTTGAGCACTGATTACCTTCCTCAAACTAATGGTCAAAGTGAACAAACCATTCTGGCCTTGAAGGATACGCTCAGGGCTGTGTGATAGACTTCAGTGGTAATTGGGATGCTCAATTAACATCGGTCAAATTCCCTTCCAATATCAATTATCACTGGTATGCATTATACGCCATCTGAAGCTTTGTTCGATAGCAATCACCTCTTCGTTGGACTGAATTTGGTGATAATCATTTTGGCTTGTTCG
This sequence comes from Smallanthus sonchifolius, assembly GCA_023525975.1. Classification (NCBI taxonomy): domain Eukaryota; kingdom Viridiplantae; phylum Streptophyta; class Magnoliopsida; order Asterales; family Asteraceae; genus Smallanthus; species Smallanthus sonchifolius. Next base: position 94,052,654 of record CM042024.1, on the reverse strand, counting down.
AAAGTCAAATATAAGGCAAACATAAGGTTGTCGGAGTCCAACCGTAGAGTTAAGCTGGTGTTCGGAGAAAACCTTTGGAAATTCAAATCGGCTACAAGTACTTTTTAGGTATCACCTGGAAGGGTATAATTTGATTTGGAAAGAGAGGTAAGCTTAACTTAAGATACTTTTGACCGTTTAAACACCACCAGATCCAATTTCAAAATCCACCACGAAATCACTGCTAGCTTGGCTCGACTTTCAGGCGGTTTTCAGATGTCCACGTCATATAAAATCTAACGGCGTTAAATTTTTTTAACGAGGGGTCCAATGTAAGAAAATAGTTTGAAAATAGGGACTGGTGGTAATAATATTCTCAGTTGAGATTTTTATTGGCCAATTGGTAAAGGTGAGATTATTAAAATACAATAATCCTTAACATTACTATTATTATTATTAATTAATGTAAGGCCTCAAACCCGGGAGACCCTACTTGCTGGATTTACTCATAAACATAGTTATCAAACACTGAATTTTAATTAAAACATAGTGGAAGTGTGCAATCAATCAGTTACATATCAGTGGAAGACTTAACATTTAACAAGAAAACATTGTCTTAACATAAAATCAATTAATAGGATGTCAGTCTTGAGCCAGGTGGCATTTATGCCTTTGCTCTTCATTTCCTCTTGTTACCTGAAATGCATGCTAAACGTCAGATAATGCTGGTGAGTTTTACTTTAAAGCAATTATGTATAACATCAGTTTATTCATTTGTACCATTTGTATATATATATATATATATATATATATATATATATATATATATATATATATATATATATATATATCATTGTTTCTTTTGAACATACATTGACTACACATTAGTAGGTGCATATGCATATATCATTACTTCCATTGAACATTCATTGGTCATACACATAAGGGTGATCAACCCGCCACTGATTGCGTAAGTCACAAAGACAGACGCTCTGTCCTACCGTCGTAGGTCATAAGTCATACCGTGTCTACCGAAGTAGTCCATCCTTTATTACCGTCCGTCAACCTTTGGACGTCCATCATACCATGTCTACCGCCGTAGTCCGTCCTTTCGCCCGTCTGCCCTAAGGCATCCGTTTACGCGTACTATTTATGCAGCCATGCTTCGAATAAGGGCCTCCGTCCTACCGTAGTATTCCGTATTTAGTCTACCTTTCTAGACTTTAACATACCGTCTGCATAATAGTCGCATCATCGTACAATCCTACCGAAGTAGTCCGTATTTCGGTCCATAACGTATACATACATTCATAACATGCAATATATATATATATATATATATAAAGGAAGATTTCATTCATTTACATTTGGTCATTCATTTATTTCATTCTTTATAAACATTAGTTTCATTCTTTGTTCATCATTACTTTCATATAACACGTATGTCATATTAGCATTCATAAAATTTATTCATTTGAATGTATACACTCCAGCCCCAAAACATTAGAAAACATTTGCACATACACACATAGGGGGCACATAGAACTCACCTGATGAGCGGGTTCCTGAAGTATACTAGCTGGTTAGTGAGCTTTGCTAAGGTCACACACAATCTGTATAATCAAGTCATACAAGATAATATAATGAACCTAAACGACACTAGACATTTCTGTATTTTGGGCTTGGCAAACTTAGATAAGTTTTCCAGTTTTGGCTTAAGCGAACTTGGTAATTAGTTCACCCTATAGAACTATGCGAAGATGTGATAGGTTCGCCATCTTTGAGCTTAAGCGAACAAAGTAAGTTCGTTTCATTGAATTAGGCGAAGATGTGATAAGTTTGCCACTTTGAGCTTAAGCGAACATGATAAGTTCGCTACTTAGACATTAGGCGTATGTATGGTAAGTTCACTATCTTTGGCATAGGCGAACATACAGTAAGTTCGTTATCTTAGTCTGGGCGAACATGCTATAGCGAACTTGTTAAGTTCGCCGGAACGGTCGCCTGCGCGATCATCTTCCCCACCAAGAACCCTAGATCTGGTTTCCGATTTCTATTTGTTCAAACCTCAAACATTTTACGTTCAAAAGGTTCTATTTCCTACCATGAGTCTAGATTTATGTTTTGTTTAGAGTTTCATACGTAAAAATCGTACCTTTATTCGTTATTACCCGAATACCCAAAAACTATAAAAAAAACTCAGATTTAGAGGTGATGCTTACCACTTAGAGTCCGGTTTCTGTTGTTGTACGTTACTTAGATGGAGACTAACGATCCCCGAGCTTTTGAGCCTTTTCCCTTGCTTTCTCTCTCTAGTCCCGATTCTCTTTCTCTCTCTAGAAGTTTACAAAAATGGTGGAAATGGGGAAGGGGGTGTTGATTATGCATTTATATACTTGGGCTCCCATCGACCCATTGAAGCCGAGCCCAAGCCCGTTCCCCTTCCTTTTCCTTTTCATTCAAATCTTTGATTTAATCCCAACCTCGTTTATATTTATTTATTTTATAAATTTGGGATGTTACAATTAATTAATTCATGGTAAACTATGGTTATGATGTCTAATAAGGATTATTGATGATCAATTAGGGTTAAACATATGACACTTATGTGTAACATGGCACATAATATAATAATGTAGAGTCAATCATCGGTGTGTGTGAATCATTAAGAATTCTTATGGACCGTCAGGACTTATAATAACCCATTACGTTTCATCACCACACATATTGACACTTACAATGTAAAATGACATGTTAGATCAATCATAGTCAATATAGGCTAAATCTGGTTAGTATCGATCAAATAAGGTTAGTGATGGCCAAATAAGGTCAATAATGCTTGATTACGATCACTGATGGTCAATTAAGGCTAGTAATGGTTAACTATGTGTGTGTGTGTATGTGTGTACTTGTGTATCTATGTCTGTGTATATGTATGCCCATTTATGTGTTATTATGTGTATATGTGTGTATGTATGTGTTAGTGTGTTTATGTGTTGGTGTGTCGTGTGTTAGTGTGTGTATATGTGTTAGTGTTTGTGTGTGTATATTTGAATGTATGTAAGTGTATGTGTCTCTCTGTATACACAAATGCATACATATATACTTATAGAATAATAAAACAATGTTTTGAGTAAGGGGTTCGATGGTATACACACACGTACGTATAAGTTGGTATAATTAAGTTATACAAAAGATAAATCATAAAACGACGTTTGAATCTCGATAAACAAAAAATAAAACTTGGTCGTTGGAAAATATTAAATTTTTTATTAAAATTAAAGATTTTGTCTGAAATACATCGGAAGTTCCGACACATTTGTGACCAAAGTTTAATTATGTTTTTATATATAATGATTTTAGTTTGATAGATTACTGAATTGACCTTTAGGCAAACTAGTTAGGCTTGTGTGTTTGCGAGAGTAAGGTTCTAGTTTAGAAACTCGTCGCCCCCCATTGCGTGTGTGAGGTCTCAGATCCAACAATAAAAATAATGTTTTAACTTTCTTTAAATTTCGACAGAAAGGGGTTGCAAATTTAAAAAAAATTGTCGCAAAATGAGGCGCAATATTAAAAAACTAAAACATGTAGGAGATGCGTCGTGAAATTAAAAAAAAAACTAAAATAAAAAATTTAATCTGCCGTTGAATCAAAAATGAAAATAAAAAAGTTAATTTGGGTCGGAAATGCGTCGCAAAATAAAAAAAATAAAAAAAAAATTATATTGTGTTGGAAATGCGTCGCAAAATAAAAAAAAGTAAAATTAATAAAATTAATGTGTTGTACGAAATGCGTCGCAAAGTTCCGACAAACTATTTTTGTAGCAAATGTCTCGAAAATTTCATCTTAAATTTGTTGAAAATAGTTTCCTACTAGGGTTTTCCCGACAATACGTTTTTAATCGCAAATGTGTCAGAAACACTCGTTTCTAACGCATTTCCGACATAATGTTGCGTTGTATAGAGTTGATTTTTCTAGTACTGTAAACTTATAAACACAAGGGAAAAGCTCAATTTCAAATCCAAAGTCAAAAAGAGCAAAAGGTGAGCAGGACTCAAGGTTGTTACTAACGGTTTACCGGTAAGTGGGAAGACTTACTAGTAAATGATCTACTGATCGTTCTCCGCTCGGCTCAAAGCTAATCATTCAAGCCGACAAATCAAAGTTTAAGCACATCAAGTAAATTCAAAGAACATATTGTATGATAGTGGTGGGTTTCACGTGCCCGTTTAAAATATTATAAAGTAATGGAAGAATTGACTCAAGACCAGGATCAAAAGATCCCCCACGAGGTCTAATTACAAATTAAACGAGAAAACCGAAAAACGAATTCATAGGGTGTTTTAATGATCGTAGATTAAGAAGACTTCTTAATTTGATATAGTGGATGAAACCGACTAAAGGTAATCCACAAAGAGTTAATGAACTTATGGTTGTTAGCGTAAACCATGCGAAACGCCAAAACCGAACTCTTTCAGTTTGCCATTTGATAGACCCATCAAGGACGAGACCGACTCTCGGCATCCTCTTCCTTGTGTGACGCTGAAAAAGAGAGGTAGAGGTAGAAGATGTAAAATAAGTGGGTTTCAATCGGCCGAGACTGATTGTTGACCTCCTCTTCCTTGTGCGACGCCAAAAAGGAGGGGTAGAGGGAGAGGGTGTTAAATCAAGTGGATTTCAATCTGTACACAGAAATCAGAATCCGAGAATGGATTCGGTACACACTCTCACAGATTTGCTCAAATTACGTGCAACTCTTTTTATTCAACTTTGAAACTACGGTACAATTAAAAACTGAGAAACTACGTGAGTTTATATACTACTCTACCTTCCTCTGCAAGTTATATTCATGAGTTTATATACGACAAGATATTAATCTCTTGTCTGATGTAAGTGTTGTGCTCAGTTAATACTCTCTCTCAACACTTGCTTCCACCATGCTTATATCTTCACAGAACTTGAGTATCTTCTCATTTAGTAAAGGCTTGGTAAACATGTCTGCTGCTTGATCATTAGTAGCAACATACTTCAAGTGAATCTCAACTTTTAACACTTTCTCCCCGATAAAGTGATAATGTACTTCTATATGCTTCGTTCTTGGATGAAGCATGGGATTTTCAGCTGACATTGTTAAAGATATCTTATCATAAAACAACGCCACACTAGAACCTGCTTCCTAGTTCAGGTCTTTCAACCACTATACTAACCACACACATTTTTGAGTTGCCATAGTTGCAGCTCGGTACTCAGCTTTAGTTGTGGACAAGGAAATAGTAGGTTGTCGTTTACTACACCACGACTCTGCACTAGATCCTACCATGAACACATAGCCGGTTGTAGACCGACGGGTAGATGGATCCCGAGCATAATCAGCATCACAATACCCAACCAATTCAATCTTTGACTCCTTAAACATCTCCAAAGCACCATTCGTGCTTGTATATAGCGTGTACCGCAGCTAACCCACCACACTTCTGGCACCTTGAAGACGTACCAGTCACCTACCAAAACTTATCGTTAACTTGGCTAATGATGGGTGGCATGGATCGGGAGTAGGAGATATTTAGTTTAGAATTTTGTCAACGGTATGGAGTTGTGAGGACTTCAATGGTTGTGAATGCTATAACGGGCTAGATCTCAGTACATTGTTCCTATGGTTGGAAGACTGGTTAACAAGGTAGTGGTCAGATCTCAAACAGTGGTAAATAAGGTTCTAAGGATAATGTAGGTCCTGATTTTATCCAAAATCACTAAAACAGATCGATTACACAGACACACTTGCGGAATAGCTGTGTATGGTGGTGAAACAGACTCAAACAACAGTGAATGGTGAAGATAACATGCTACCACACTCAAGAACACAATACAGATTGATATGAAAGTGTAAGAACACAACGAACAACTTCACTGATTGTATTGATTCAAGAAAACTGTGAAAATGGAATGCAAGGATTACACCCGTCACACACACCCTAAACATTCCCTAACTTTATTATTGTTTATATTATTATTGTTTATTGTCTGATCAATAAATGAATCATGAGTAGAAATACGTATTATAACACTGTTTTCATTTCTTTACTGTTACTTCAAACCTGTGAACTCACCAACTTTAGGTTGACACTTCTAAGCATGTTTATCTCAAGTCGTTAATTCTATGCACAAGGAATAGGGAGTACATAATTGGAGTCGCACTGCATACTTTTCATTTAGAAGCTACGTTTATGGGAACCTAAGACATTATGCTCTGTATTTTGAACAATTCATTTGCTTCCGCAATTTTCTCAAACTCTGTAAAATTTATTTATTTTGTATAATGTTCAAACGGAATGACTTTTCAAAAACCATATAGAGGTCGTTCGAAATGACTAGGACTGATGATCCTTGACAGTCACGACCTACAGGTAAACCGCTGTGGATTTCAGGGTGTGACAGATTGGTATCAGAGCCAGGCTATAGAGAACTAAGTTGCATTTAGTGTACTTAGACTATAACTATAGGCTCAAGTAGTTCACATCACGTCATACATGCATTTCATACACATGTACATTGGATTACCTGATATTGCCTTGTTACATGTATGTCAACTTCATCTGACCCCATCATTATTTATGACTCAGATGAGGAGTACACACCAGCCACACCACCACCATCGCCAACAGGACTGCTAACAACACCATCGTCACCACACACTTCAAGTGACGAGGAGCCTACGATCGACTCGGAGGAGGACCCCGAGGATATCATGGAGATGGATCCAGAGGAGGAGCCTGAAGAGGATCCCGAGGAAGATCCTGAAGAGGAGTTTGATGACACACCAGCCCACGAGGACGAAGGAGACGCAGGCACGGGGAGTGACTTAGGGGAGTCAGTGTTGTACTCTATACTACACGGGGACACTACGTCCGATGACAGCATTGTCCCGCTATCACCATCACCTCCCTGTCCGGCGGACCCAGTGCCACCATCGCCACTACTTGCACCGAGGGGAGATAATACTAAGCTCACGGGGACGAAGGAGACGCAGGCACGGGGAGCGACTTAGGGGAGTCAGTGCCGTACTCTGTACTATACGAGGACACTACGTCCGATGACAGCACTGTCCCGCTATCACCATCACCTCCCTGTCCGACGGACCCAGCGCCACCATGGTGTCAACCGATCCAGTGGAGGATCGGGAGGAAATGGGGAGAACGGAGGTACAATGCGTGCCTAAAGGCAACATACATACTTTTACACTACAACAAAATATGCCTTTAATGACACGCGAACTATGACGTGCAACAGCGTGTGTCATCGTTTTAGTGTCATCCTAGTAAAACTAGGCTTTAATGACACGCAAAAACATGTGTCATCTTTTAATGTCATACTAAAAAAAACACGGACTACACTTTTTCAATATGCGTGTCATCCGAAAACTTTCATTTTTTACTTTAACATATCCCGCTCAAACACTTTTCAATGCCCGCTCTCTTTCTGTAAAACCGTAAAACACCTAAACTCCCGCTCACACCTCCATCTCCTACAATCGCACGATGTTCTCACCTCCATCTCCTAAAACCGAAGTCATAGAACCATAACACAAGTTATCTCAGTCCACCCGCATTCATCTCGTTTTCTTTTAATCCTAAAACACAATCAAAGGTAGCGATTTCCTCTGAAAACCCTAGGTGAATTCCGAGCAAAAGGAGGCGGTTTCCGAGCATTCAGGTATTCTCTGTTGTTTACTTTGATTTAGGGTTTATTTCTGGTGTTAGGGCTTTTGCGATTTATTGATTTTGAGGCTCAATGACTTGATGTGTTGTCTCATTTGATGAAATAAATAGCAGTCACCAGGTGTTTGATGAAATGTCACAAAGAAAATTTTTAGATCATGGTCCATTAACTTTGTCTCCATCCTCTTTCGAACCACTGGTTGCTTACTCAACACCACACCACACCACACCACCCCAAAAGGATAGCTAAGTTTTGGTGGTTTGGTTGTTCATTATAAAGAGCAACAACAATATGGGAAATGGTTGAAAGGTTTAACCGGTTGAAAGCAACAGTGATGCATCGAGCAACAAAAAATAATACCAAGACCTAATTTGAATTATTTGATGTCTTTTTGAAAGGTTTAACAGTTTTGAAAATGTTAAAGCACCACCATATATATGAGGGTTCTAGTGACTTTTTTCTGTTACAAATAAGTACACAAGTGGTTAAATGGGAACTTAAATTAGTGATGAATATAAAATCTGTACTGAGGAACATATTATATATATAAATGATTTGTGTCTTTATTATACATTTATTAATCTCTGGGTTGCTTGTTTAATCTATGTCAAGAAACTGGTACAATTAATTTCATTTAACTGAAAATTTTACCCTATGACTTATGAAAATTTTATATATGAGCTTAGGTTAGTTGAATATCTTATATGTTTGATTTTATTTTCTGTTATATTGTTTGATTTCAGGTGTATCCTCACTTTACAAAAACATATTTTTTGTTTATCCTGATGCAAATGATTTCTAGTTCTACTTGTAACAACTTCTTTTTTTAATTATTCCCTTTTGTTCTTATATTATTGTATAGGCAAGACCTTGCAAGCATTGTGAGACGAAGAGGATATAAACTTATTAGAGAGCTTTTTGTAGCTTCACAAGAGACCAAAGTATCTGATTCGGATATAGAAGGGAGCTTGACTGGGGATAAATCTAATGAAGAAGATGAGTTGACAGGTGGATTCAATTGTTTTTTTTTTCATTTATTTATATTATAAGTCTTACTGAACAATCATTCTAAAAAAGGTCCGGGTGAGAATGGAAAAGAGTTGACTGAATACATGTTATCGACACATGAAGACATGTTAGTTGATGGTTCAACCAAACCATCATTACAGGAAAAAGTGGCAAAATTTATTCAGAGTGGAGAACTGGAAGAAATTGAAGGCAAGTCACACTAACATGAAGATATGTTTTTATCCTTTGCAGTCCATTAAATAATATTTATCCTTGCATTTATTTCATTAAATATTCAAATATAAATTTATCTCTTGATGCTTCTTGATGTTCTGGAAGTGAGGGGCCAAGCAGTCAAGTTCTTTGTGAATCTGACTCGGTGAATTTAGAGAATGGAAGTATATTGACATCCCAGCTTGTAAATTCAACATCTCAATTCAGGTTTGCTTTGTTACTTCTGCTACATTACTCACATAGTCACATCATCTGCATATTGTAAATATTCCTGCATCCTTAAGGAATATTACTTCTTCTACATTACTCACATAGTTAGGTATGCTTAAGCATATGGTTTAATGATTCTTAAATATTCATTTGCATCCTTTGTAGGAATATTACTTCCAATGATCAAGTAGCAAGTGATGAGGCTGCAAACACTGATAAGGACTTGGAAGTTGAGGTCGTTTCATATCAACCAATTTATTTCTAATACAAATTCTCTCTCTCTCACACACACACACTCACATGCCCACACTCACATAATCTTCTTTCTGTGTAAGATAGATAATAACAAAGGAGGATCAAGCTGAAATCAATCGTATCAAAGTTATGCCGGTATTATACTCATCTCCCGCATCATTCAACAGTAGCATGTTATTGGATCTTCATATCGTATGCAAATTTTCTATTTTTTTTTTATTTTCTTAGCATATCAAGGAGTTGGAATTGTCTCAGTTGAAGGAACATATTGAGAAGAACAAGGTAGTGTTTCTGGTTTAATAATGAATCATTATGTAATATATTTGTCAAAATATAGGATAAGTTCCCTAATTTTTGCATCTTTTGGAAGCAACCATTATAAATTATCATTTCCAACTTATGTATATTGTACATGTTTTTAAGTTGTATATTTCTTCCGTTTCTTATTAAACTCTCTGTTCAACAAGACCACAACTAGTAATTGGTTATCAATGTGCCTTGCTTCCACAGCAAGCGTTGTCTGAATTACAAGCTAAAGCTGAAACAGAGATAAGTAAAGCGCAAAAACTTCTCTTGGATAAAGATGCAGAGTTGCTTGCAACTGAAGAAAGCCTTTCTGGATTAAAACAGGTAATTTCTTCTCTCTTTCAGAATGCATTTATGGCTTTATGTTTTATCTCTAATTGGTGAAATGGGTAAATTTAAAATAATTAGCTTAAAAGGAAACGGATCAAGTGGGTCAAACGGGTTGAAAGTTGCTCGAAGTGTATTTTCCATGCCCAAAACCTCCCAAATTATTTTACTGAAAGCTGCCTTTTATAAATCATTACCTTGTTCATCAGTTAAATTACTTCTGTAACATGGATGACTATTTTATACGACCCGAAATGTGATACGAAAACATTTAATTGAATGGGTTGTGTATGGGTTAAACAGTCATTTTCGGGTTAAATAGTTTAACATGTTCAATTAGACATGTCTTTGCATCAATCCATTTATGATTGTTTAATCCATTTATTACAACCCTAGTTTACAACTGCATTAACAACAATGCATCATATATAGAAATGAAATTTTAATCCATATGGCCCCAATTTGACCTCAATTTTTTTTGTGTAGTGTCCATGTTAGTCGGGAAGTACTGAATGTGGCTACTATATGTTAAAGTTCATGAGAGAGATGGTTGATGAAGGAGTTGAGATGCTGGCTAATAACAATGTAAGTATATATGTTTTGTGCACTTTACTTATCATGTTCAATTACTAAAACTACACTACAAATCATGCTAGGTTTATTAGATCAACTGAACCACTTTGAGATGCCACATCTATCAGTTACTTAAGTTGTAAACCTAGTTGGTAACATCAGTATCAAATTCGTCTAAGCTTGCTTCCCATGGCACAGAAAATTCTGTCATTTGTCATTTATGGTGGTCAACCGTGTATTAGTAAATTCATTTCAAGATTATTGTGATTGAATATTTCTTAGGTTGGGATTATAATCATAAATGATTATAAATACAAATGATTATAATTCTTTGATAGTATTATATATATATATATATATATATATGTGTGTATCTTTGATAGTTATTTGTTTACAAATTTTTTCTTAGGTTGGGGGAAGGAAAGATAAATACACCGATGATGATATTCATGGAGTTCGTGAAGAGTGGTCGAATTTTGTATCAAACTTTATTTTTCGGTGAAACTTTGTATTGACATTTGGTTGAATTTGTAATCCACTTTTGTTACTTTTGAATGTTTATATTTTATGAAATGGATTGTTTTGTCATGTGTATTTTATTTTGTATTATGAAATGTTTATTACTATTTTATTTTATTTTATATTATGAAACTGGAAATTAATAATTCTATAAAAAAATATTTTTTTTAAACAACTTTAACCATGACACACATTTATGACAAAAAAATGCGCGTCATAAATAGATGACACACAAAATCCGTGTCATCTTCATTCTTGACAGGGCCTTCCTTGACACGCATTGCGTGTCATGAAGGCGTGTCATAAATGCGTGTCATAAAAAGATGACACACAAAATGCGTGTCATCTTCATTCTTGACAGGGTTATCCTTGACACGCTTCCGCGTGTCATCTACCCCCTTTTATGACACACAATGCGTGTCATCTAAGGTGTTTTTTCTAGTAGTGTTACAAAGTAAATTTCCTATCATAGCTTAGTGAACCTAATCTACCGTGACAATACGGGAACCAGAAATGGAAACAAGAACTGTACTTGCAAATCATTTATGGATTGTAAGCCGCACACATTTACTGGGGCTGAGGGAGCAGTGGGACTGCTTAGGTGGATAGAAAAGGCTGAGTCGGTATTCAGCATGAGCCATTGCACGATGGAAAACCGGGTCATGTATGGAACCGGTACTTTCGAGGGTCAAGCCCTCTCCTGGTGGAACTCACACGTCCAGACTCTAGGGTTGGACAACGCCAATGCCATCCCATGGGAAGAGTTCAAGGACATGCTGAAGGACGAATACTGTCCTAGGAGCGAACTGCATAAGTTAGAACAGGAATTCTGGAACCTAAAAATGGAGGGTGTTGTTATTGAGGGTTACACTGCGAGGTTTCATAACTTGGCACGGCTATGTCCGCATATGCTTACGCCTGAATACAAAAGGATAGAGAGGTACATTTGGGGCTTGGCGCCTCAAATACAAAGTATGGTTACTTTTGCCGAGCCTGTGGTCATCCATATGGTAGTGAGACTGGCCCACAATCTTACCGACCAGGCTGTCCGCCAGGGCACTTTAGTCAAGAAGGGAGCTTATGTGAAGTTATTTGATAACAAGCGAAAGTGGGACAATACCCCTACAAAACCATATGTGTCGGTTGTGCAAAAGAAACAGGAGCCGTCCAGGGTGTTTGCCGCCAACCAACCCGAAAAAAGGGCAAGGGGTGTGTATACTGGAACCCTACCAAAGTGTAACAAATGTCAATTTCATCATACCGGCACTTGTGAAGATTCAAGGTGCCAAAGATGCAAGCGCTTTGGCCACACAGCCCAAAACTACCGAATGGTCGAACAAACCCCAAATGTTGGGGGAAACAGCGGATGTATTGGGTGCGGTGAGCCCGGACATTTCCGCAAGGACTGCCCGAAGAACCAGAGGCCCGGTAATGCAAATGCTCAGGGCAGAGCGTTTGTCATTGGAGCTGGTGAAGCCAAACAAGATCCCAACATTGTTACTTGTACATTTCTTGTATACAACTGTTATGCTACTATCCTATTTGATACAGGTGCCGATAAAAGCTTTGTGTCCTCTGAGTTTAGCTCATTACTTGGTATTACACTGTTTACACTAGATTACATATACACGGTAGAACTAGCGGATGGTAAGTTAATTGAGGCAAAACAGGTAATTCTCGGATGCGTCCTAACATTAGCCGACCACCCATTCACTGTAGACCTATTACCAGTAACACTAGGAAGTTTTGATAGAGTCATCGGTATGGACTGGTTGTTTAAGAACCGAGACGAGATTGTATGTCATGAGAAAATCGTTCACATTCCACTACCGAATGGTGGAACACTATCCATGAAGGAGAAAAGAGTATCATTACTTGCACGAAAGCCCAAAAGTACTTACGAAAGGGTTACCATGCAATCCTAGCACACGTGATGGAATAGAAAACAGAAGAAAGGAAGATCCTAGCACACATGATTATCCGGAAGTGTTTCCTGAAGATTTGCTCGGACTTCCACCGCAGAGGCAAGTCGAGTTCCGGATTGATCTCACACCTGGAGCTACTCCGATAGCAAGGTCACCCTACCAAATGGCGCCATCAGAAATGCAGGAGTTGTCTAACCAGTTGCAGGAACTGTTAGACAAGGGATTCATCAGACCAAGCTTTTTGCCTTGGGGAGCCCCAATCTTGTTTGTAAAGAAGACAGACGGATCGTTTCGCGGGTGTATCGACTACAAGGAACTAAACAAAGTGACGATCAAGAACCGATAACCGTTATCGAGGATCGATGATCTTTTAGACCAGTTACAAGAGTAGAGCTATCACTCAAAGATCGATATGCGGTCGGGATATCATCAGCTAAGGATTCAGGATGACAACATTCCAAAGACCACTTTCCGAAATCACTATGGTCAGTACGAGTTCATGGTCATGCCATTTGGGTTAACCAATGCACCGGAGGTATTCATGGACCTCATGAACTGGGTGTGCAAACCCTATTTGGACAAATGTGTGATTATATTTATAGACGATATCTTGATATACGCACAGAGTCAAGAGGAGCACGCCGAACATTTGAAGTTAATCATGGAGTTACTAAGACGTGAGAAATTGTACGCCAAATTCTTGAAGTGTGACTTCTAGATCCGTGAAGTGCAATTCCTTGGACACATGGTCAACGAGAAAGGCATACATGTTGACCCATCCAAAATTGAGGCGATTAAGAATTGGGAAGCACCCAAGACTCCAATTGAGGTGTGATAATTCTTAGGCCTTGCGGGCTACTATCGACTATTCATCGAAAACCTCTTTAAGATAGCCCAACCCCTCACTACTCTGACTCACAAGGACAAGAAATACGAATGGACCGACAAAGCAGAACCCGCTTTTCAATTGCTTAAACAGAAGCTTTGCAGCACACCGATCCTATCACTACCAGAAGGGACGAATGACTTCGTGGTATACTGTGATGCGTCACATCAAGGACTATGACTGCGCCATCCGTTACCATCCCGGAAAGGCAAACGTTGTTACTGATGCCTTGAGTAGGATAGAATGGCCAAAGCCACAGCGAGTATGAGCGTTACATTTGACAATCCACACGAATCTACCCATTCAAATTCGTGACGCTCAACTCGAAGCAATCAAAGAGGAGAATTTGAAACAAGAGTCCCTATAAGGTATGGACAAACAATTTGAGGTCATGTCCGATGACATTCGTTACTTTATGGATCGGATTTGGGTATGGAGCTTTGTGAAACACCTTAATTTCCAAAGGAATACAAGTTGGAGGACTAAAATGATCATTTGATGAAACCCTAGGGGGTTAAAATGACATTTCATTAAAGTATAAGTGTTAGAATGCAATTGGCTTAAAGTTCAAGGGCTGAAAATGAACAATCTGAAACTGGAGTAGATATCGGACTGATATCATTTCACCCATCGCTCCGAAGTGAGTCAGGGGTCAGATATCGGACCGATATCAGTTGAATAACGGTCTGATAACCACCATTGCGCCGCAATTCCTGGTGCTGACACGTGTAGGATGACTAGCCATTGAGATCTGATGTGTGTACAATTGATATCGGACCGACGTGAAATCATAGCGGTCCGCAATGCCCATAGCGGACCGACATCATACACATAATGGTCTGTTATGTGCTCGCAAAGCCTATACACCCCTCACCTGGATGTCGGACCGACATCACCAGGGATATCGGTCCGACATGGATCGCATCTCAGCCCTATAAATAGATGGCTTTGACCATTCGTTTGAAAACATCACAAACATCACCACCTCACATACACACGAATTTTAGAAGGAGCAAGGGTCTCGGTGCGACGCGTTTGAGTACGAGTAGATATGCTGTGAGTGCGGTTCGAGTTCGGAGAAGCGTTTAAAGCGAGGAACGAACTTAGAAACTACCCAAGGATAAAGTAAGTACGTTGGACCCGTAACCTAGACACGATTATGTGAATTATGTGAATAAGTGATATGTGCTACGTGCTTTGTGTATAATATCCGGAGATAGATCGCAATAGAGGTAGGAATGGCATTCGATGCAAATTTCCCATTCTTACAAGCAGATTTACAGAACTCATTAGAAAGATGGTTTGAAAGCCACAAAGACATTACTCATAATGGAGAAGGAGGGAATCCAAAACTTGATATGAAATCAACTCGTTGCACGTATAAGGATTTCATGACATGCAATCCATTAGAGTTTAAGAGAGCGGTAATCCCTTAGAAAGTCAGAGGTGGATCACCTCAATAGAAAAAGCATTCGATACATGCCATTGTGAAAAAGAAGATGAAGTCGCCTTCGCCACCAATCAGCTAAAAGAACGAGCTGATGATTGGTGGGGAGTAGTGCATAGAGAAAAAGGTAGAGAGAGAATCAAAGAGATAAGGTGGGAAGAGTTCAAAGATCTCTTCTTAAAATACTATTACCCTCAAGGGGCAATCGAAAGAATCACTGAGGAGTTTCTTCAACTCTGTCAGACAACAGAGACTGTGGATGAGATCACAGGGATCTTCTTTGACAAAGCCAGGTTCTATCCGGCTTTGTTGACAACCCCGGAAATGTGGATGACGAGATATCATCTCGTTTTAAAAACATAGATTAGAGAGTTTATCCATCCATCCAAGTGCGTGAACTTAGAAGAAATGATTAATTGGGCTCGTGAACGTGAGACTGAGCTCAAGAGATAAGCTGAAAGAGACGGGAAGAGGAAAGGAGAGAGTTATCCTTCTCCTATGTCTCTTAAGAGGTTTAAGTTCAATAAACCGGGAGGCGGTTCCTCCCCAAGAAAAGGTGTTCAAAGCTGTAAGACTTGTGGGAAAAGGCACCCAAGAGAGTGTCGATTCAAGTCAACAACTTGTTAAAAGTGTGGAAAGACAGGACAAACTGTATTACAATGCATGAGTGGCACCCGATTTTTTTACAACTGTTATAAACCAAAACATTTTAGTAGGGAATGTCCTTGAGCTAAAATCTCAGACGGGAGAAGGGTCGAAAGTGGCAGAGAATGAGGTAAAGAGAATCGAAGCTTCGAAGCCAAGAGGTAGGGCTTTTCAAATCACTACAGAGGAAGCGAAAGATGTTCTTGACATTGTATCAGGTACATTCTTCTTGAATTCCCTAAGTGCTTGTGTTTTATTCGATGCAGGAGCTAGTCGATCGTTTATTTCTTCAAAGTATGCAAACTCTAAAAACTTTAATAGAAGTAAGTTGGCTATGGCATTAGAGGTTGATATCGCAAGTGGTCAAATCTGCGTAGTTACTGAAATATGCCAAGATTGTCGACTACTAATAGAAGGAGAAGAATATCTCGTCAATTTAATTCCGATGCTAATGCAACAATTCGACGTGATCATTGGAATGGACTGGTTGTCTTCACATGCTGCAACGATTATATGCGTCAGAAGATTATACGATTCATGACGCCCACAGGAAAGAAAGTTAGTGTCATTGGTGAACGACGGAACTAGATCACGCTGTGTATGATGGCCAAGATAAGTAGCTACATGAGACAGGGTCATCAAGCCTTCTTAGCCTATGTAGCTGATGTAAAGATGAAAGGGAAAGAACTGGATCAAGTTCAAGTGGTAAAAGAATTCCCAGAAATATTCCCAGCCGATCTTTCAGGTCCCCACCTGAAAGAGAAATTGAATTCAAAATTGATTTGATTCCTGAGACTAAGCCGGTAGCTAAAGCCCCCTACCGGTTAGCACCAACAGAAATGAAGGAGTTGGTTTCACAACTGCAAGAGTTGTTAGACAAGGGATTTATACGCCCTAGTTTATCCCATTGGGGTGCACTAATTCTGTTTGTGAAGAAGAAAGACGGTAGTATGAGGATGTGTATAGACTACCGCGACTTGAACAAGTTAACTATCAAGAATAGGTATCCTTTACCTAGAATTGATGATCTATTTGATCAATTGCAAGGATCAAGTTGGTTTTCCAAGATTGACTTAAGATCCGGTTATCATCAAGTTAAGGTACGAGAAGAAGATGTACCGAAAACGGCATTCAGAACTCGTTATGGACACTATGAATTTGTAGTGATGCCGTTTGGAGAAACGAATGCTCCAGCAGTATTCATGGACCTCGTAAATAGAGTATGCCAGCCAATGTTAGACAAATTTCTTATTGTCTTCATTGATGACATTCTGATTTATTCAAAGAATGAAGAAGAACATGCGCAACATTTTTGTGAAATACTTAGTACTTTACGAAAGAAGAAATTGTACGCAAAGTTCTCAAAATGTGCATTCTTGTTGAGAGAAGTTCAATTTTTGGTTCATGTTGTAAACACAGAAGCTGTCTCAGTAGACCCAGCAAAGGTAGAGACTATAATAAAATATTGAAGTTAGAAGTTTCTTGGGGTTAGCTAGCTATTATAGAAGATTCATCCTGGACTTTTCCAGAATAGCCACCCCATTAACTAAGTTAACTCGAAAGAACTCGAAATATGAATGGAATGCGGCACCAGAGAAGACATTCCAGACATTAAAAGAAAGACTAACACAAAATCTCATTCTGGCATTACCAGAAGGAGTAGAAGACTTTGTGGTATATTCTGATGCCTCAAAGCTTGGGTTAGGATGTGTTCTGATACAAAGAGGAAAGGTGATAGCCTATGCCTCTCGACATCTAAAGACACATGAAGCAAACTATCCAACCCATGATCTGCAATTAGCTGCGGTTGTGTTCGCACTAAAGATCTGGAGGCATTACCTGTACGAAATGAACTATACCATTTACACCGACCACAAAAGTCTTAAGTATTTCTTTGACCAGAAGGATTTAAACATGTGGCAATGACAATGGTTAGAACTGGTTAAGGATTGTGATTGTAAAATCTTGTATCATCCCGGAAAGGCTAACTTGGTAGCCGATGCTCTAAGCCACGAGGAAGAGCATCATCCTATTCGAGTGAGAGGATATAAGTTAGTGATAACTCTTGATTTCATGAGCCAGCTTCGAGACACACAAATCGAAGCATTAAAAGGTGAGAATGACTGGCCAGGAGAAGTTTCTAAAAGAGAATGAGTATAAAGTCAAGATTCGATTTGGTCGTATGTGGATACCACGATCAGGTGAGTTTAGACTTAAGATTCTCGATGAAGCTCATAAATCACGACACTCTATTCATCCAGGTACTACGAAGGTACTACGAAAATGTACCAAGATCTACGAAAATATTATTGGTGGCCTGGAATGAAGTTTGATGTCATGTAATATGCGGCTAAATACTTAACTTGTTTACAAGTTAAAGCAGAACATCAGAAGCCATACAGAAGATTACAACCATGAGAAATCCCAGAATGGAAGTGGGAACATCTCATTATGGACTTCATAACCAAGCTACCAAAGACAGCTAGGGGTTATGATACCATTTGAGTGGTTGTAGATCAACTAACTAAGAGTGCTCATTTTCTAGCAATACGTGAGACATACTCTTCAGAAAATTTAGCCGATTTGCTCATCAAGGAGATTGTTTCCAGACATGGAGTGCCAGTCTCGATTGTTTCTGATCGAGATACTCGTTTCACTTCATGTTTTTGGAAAAATTTCCATGAAGATATGGAAACTAGATTATTGATTAGCACGGCATATCACCCTCAAACTGATAGATAAAGTGAGAGGACAATACAAACTCTTAAAGATATGGTGCGTGCTTGTATAATTGATTTCGGTGAAAGTTGGGATAATCATCTGCCATTAGCAGAATTCTCTTACAATAACAGCTACCATTCCAGTATTGGTATGCCACCATATGAGATGCTATATGGTAGAAGATGTAGGACTCCTGTATGTTGGGGAGAAGTTGGGCAGCAAAGAAATAGTTCAAGCCATGTCAGAAAAGCACAGAAAAGGATCGGAAATGACTTGGGAAATTAAGGATGAAATGAGAAGGAATTATCCTCAACTTTTTAAAGATTAACAAGTTTCGAGGACGAAACCTAATTTAAGGGGGGGGAGTTGTAACACCCCAATTTCAAAAAAAATACAAGTTAGAGGACTAAAATGATCATTTGATGAAATCTTAGGGGATTAAAATGACATTTCATTAAAGTATAAGGGTTAGAATGCAATTGGCTTAAAGTTCAAGGGTTGAAAATGAAAAATCTGAAATTAGAGTAGATATAGGACCGATATCATTTCTCCCATCAGTCCGAAGTGAGCTGGGGGTCAGATATCGGACCGATATCAGCTGAATAACGGTCCGATAACCGCCATTGTGCTGCAATTCCTGGTGCTGACACATGTAGGATGACTAGCCATTGAGATCTGACGCATGTACAACCGATACCGGACCGAAGTGAAATCATAGCGGACCGACATCATACACATAACAGTCCGTTATGTGCTCGCAAAGCCTGTACACCGCCTCACCTAGATATCGAACCGACATCACCAGGGATATCAGTCCGACATGGATCGCATCCCAGCCCTATAAATAAATGGCTTTGACCATTCGTTTGAAAACATCACAAACATCACCACCTCACATACACACGAATTTTAGAAGGAGCAAGGGTCTCTGTGCGACGCGTTTGAGTACGAGTGGATACGTTGTGAGTGCGGTTCGAGTTCGGAGAAGCGTTTAAATCGCGGAACAAACTTAGGAACTACCAGAGAATAAAGTAAGTACGCTGGACCCGTACCCTAGACACGATTATGTGAATTAAGACACGATTATGTGAATTAAGTAAATAAGTGATATGTGCTACGTGCTTTATATATAATGAGGGTACGGGGTAATGAAGGATTAGTTTAGACACTAAACGGGAGTAATAGAGTAGCCATGACGTATCTAAGGGGTGGTGGATACGCCGCTGGTACTTCCTATATATAAACCTCTTGATACTTCGTGGTGAAACCATTATAAATTTTTAGGGGTATAGACTAATAGATAATAATGAAATATAGTGAACGTACGGGAGAACATCCAACCGGTATGTAGTTATCTAACAAACAGAATGTTCTGTCTATGAAAAAAGTGGTCTATCGTCACACCCCAACCATGCATCTTAACCACGGATGTGGCTAATTGAATCATAAACTAAGGTATAAAGACATTTAGTATTAAAGTTTCATAATATTAAAAACCCAATTACATAATTCTTAGAATTCAAATAAACAAATAACATGTTCAAAAGACAAAACGCTTAAAATAGAATTTCTTCAATAGATATCTAGGCAAATACTATGTGTTCTTGACTTGACCTATCATGAACTTAATCACCTGAAACATGTATGAAAAACAAGTGTCAACTAAAAATAGTTGGTGAGAAATCACAGGTTTAATAAAATTATAAGTTTGGCAAAGGTAACAATTCATATTCCAAGATCATTATATAGCACGTAATAAAACAAACACATGATCAGCAAATCGAACCTAAAATGATGAATAACGAATAAGTGGTACAACTCGCAAGTTGCACTAATAACGAATAAGATGTCCAATCAAAAGTTGTTCATAAATTATATGCGGTTTCCATCCTGTGAACCATATCTGTACTACCGTTGGCTTGAAAGTTTCAAGTTAAGGATTTGCATGTTTAACGTTTATCATGTTTTGTTCATTTACTCACATACATATATGATCCGCTTGTTTTAGAATTATTTGAAAACGTGTTTGAATGCGTGCCAACGCGTACATGTTTCTCCCAAAACGATTTGAATAAAGTGAGGCTATAAAGTCTCACCTTGAAAGCTAGACGAGATAAGAGACTTGAACGAATAGACGAGGTGAATCACGGACCAGACCCTAAACAAATAAATAAACTAGTTTTAGGGTAGGTTCGATGGTTACGAGTGTTAGATAGGCGGTTCCGGTAATAAGGTTAAGAATTAGTAGTAAAAAATAGCGTTCTAGTCGATTTTCAGATTTGGACAGCAAAGTAGCTGAACAGAAACGGGCTTGTTAAAAATATCAAACGGCGTCCAAAAATTATGAAATTTTAAAGGGGATTAGTTTAAGTCGTTCCGAACAAGTTTCCTTTAGAAATATTTTTCATTTGAGACTCGGATCATAGCCAAAACAGTCCAACAAAACAGAAGGTACTGAAAAAGGTTTCTGTCCCGTTTTGGCTACTACGGAGTCATACTTTTGAATTAGAAAACGAGCTATATATGGTTGGAAAGGAAATTCGATTAAATACGTCATGGAATTTGATTTTGCTCAGTTTCGATTAATTATGGTCAAGTTATGCTCAGTTATAGTCAGCACAGTTTCTGTCCAAAATTAACGGTTGTACATAAGTGGACCGTTAAGGGTTTTAAGGTTACCGAACGCGTAAATAAAAATTAGGCAAATGTTATTATGTTATTATAATACATAATATAATCAGATTAGGTTAGCTAAAACGTCACGTGTCACCGGTCTAGCCATGATTCTATATTTAATTAGCGTGTCAGTTCATATAAGTGATAATATGGAATAAATAACATGTTTTAAGTTAGCAAGAACATACTAAAGCATCGGCAGAACCACTTTTACAATAATTTTCTTGAGGATTCGCAGAATGCGACGGCATAGCTGTCATTGCAAACGGGATCCTTTGTTTGTTAGTTGGTGATGTTAGCTTGATTTATTAGTTTGATTAAGATTATTAGAGGATTTTTAGGGTTGAGGTTCACATGATCAAGTGATCATGGATAGAAAATAGAAAAAGATTGAGGGGATGAAGAAAGAATGAAACAAAAAGACGGTATTGAACTTCGGATGGTTACTTACTTGTTTGATCTTCAAACTCTTTGAATCCACTAAGGGATTTTTGAATTCATCAAAAGTTTGGGAAGGGATTTGACAACTTAGTAGGGTTTGGGAGTGTTTGAGGGAGAGTTAGCAAAGAAAACAAGATCGTAAGCCTCCTATTTATACTAATGGTTGAAGGGGTGTAAATATGGAATGTCTTGGAAAACACTTTAGGGTTTTAGAGGGACTCAAATCTGTGAAATTTAGCATAATAGGGCTGGGTTTTTATGATTTCTTTCATGGGCTAGGTCCAAGAGTATGTGGGTTGGGTCCTAGCTTAGCCCGGTTGAGTGCGCGCATTCGAAAATTGCGATTTTAAGCATTTCTAAGCGAAATTGGCAAATGTTTTCAATATGAAAGTTGATTGTCATAACAAAAAGAGTATGTTTAGCTAAAAACATTTAAGTTAAAGTTACGTTATTCGCGTACGGTAGTTGGCGGTCGGTGGGCGAGAAAACGGACTTTTTGATCGTTTTTCGAATTTCATGATTTATTTAAGGAACGTTTTGCAAACAAACTTTGTTTTAAATAAGTAAATGAATATGTTTAGAAATTAAAACATAAATTAATGTCATGTAAGACGAATTTGTCGGTTGTGGACGATACGTAGCTAACGGCGGTTTAAAAAGGCGAACGATCGCACGAAAGTACTAACTAGTACTTTTAAGCATCAATTCACATTGAATGAGTTGTAAGAGCATGTTTGAGATGTATGGGGGTGGTTCATATGTATTTAATGTGTCATAAAGATCAATTACGTATACGTGCAATCCATGAATCAATCACAGATAAGTATAAGTCTTTGTAATCAAGCATAAACGTAATGTTTCATATGTGAACTAGTATTGTAACCATGTATGAATAGGATTTCAAGTAAAATGAAATTTCATGCAGATTTTCATTGATATGTATAGAACGAGTACAAGTAGTGAAAATTCGAAGTGTCACAGTCTCCCCTAGTTAAAAGAATTTCGTCCCCGAAATTCAACTAGTAGAGGTTGTAGGGTCTAGAAAGAGATGAGGGTAATTGAGTTTCATCTAGTCTTCACGTTCCCAGGTGAACTCAGGACCACGCTTGGCTTCCCAGTGAACTTTCACGATAGCGATGCGGCTACGCTTGAGTTGCTTGACTTCACGGTCCATGATTTAAACGGGTTTTTTGACGAAATGCATAGAGTTGTCGATACGAACATCATCCAGGGGAACTTGAAATGTTTCATCAGCAAGGCACCTTTTGAGGTTTGACACATGAAAAACGTCATGAACGTTACAAAGTTGGGTTGATAGCTTGAGTCTATAGGCTACTGGGCCAATCTTTTCAAGAATTTCAAATGGCCCAACAAACCTAGGGGCTAGCTTTCCCTTCTTCCCAAATCGGACAACACCTTTCTAGGGGGAAACCTTGGGTAAGACTCTCACCGACTTGAAATTCAAGGGGCTTCCTACGGTTGTCAGCATAACTCTTTTGACGATCGCGAGAGGCCTTGAGTTTTTCTTGAATTTGAAGTATCTTGTCGGTTGTTTCTTGAATGAGTTCGGGACCGGCTGATTTGAGCGACACTGATCTCGGTCTAACACACTGGAGATCGACACTTCCTACCATATAGAGCCTCGAAAGGTGCGCACTTAATGCTCGTATGGTAACTATTGTTGTAAGAGAATTCGATGAGCGGTAAATGGTGATCCCAATTTCCACCAAAATCGACCACACACGAACGGAGGATGTCTTCCAAGGTCTGTATGGTCCTTTCACTTTGACCATCATTGTGGGGATGGTAAGCCGTGCTAAGGTTCAAACGAGTTCCCAAAGCTTTCTATAAAGATTGCCAGAATCGGGAGATAAAACGGCTATCACGGTCGGAGATAATGGATAGAGGGACACAGTGACGTGTCATGACCTCATTGATATAGAGTCTGGAAAGCCTCTACATTTTGTAGTCCTCACGGATTGGGATAAAATGAGCGGATTTGGTTAAGCGGTCAACAATGACCCAGATGGAGTCATGACCACTAGAGGTTCGCGAAAGATTAGTGATGAAGTCCATGGAAATTTGCTCCCATTTCCATTGAGGGATTTCGGGTTGTTGGAGAAGACCAGATGGCTTCTAGTGCTCAGCTTTAACTTTAGAGCAAGTAAGACACTTCCCTACATAGAGAGCGATGTCTTTCTTCATTCCTGGCCACCAATAAAACTCTTTCAAGTCATGATACATCTTATCAGCACCGGGATGAACAGAATAACGGGATTTATGTGCTTCATCAAGGATAAGGGTTCGGAGCTCACTCGATTCGGGGATCCAAATTTGACCCATGAAGTAAAGGAGATCATCGGGTTTCGGTTCCAAGTGCTTTTCGGCACCACAATCCAACTCCTTCTTCAACTCATCATTTGCAACAACTTACTTTTGGGCTAGGA
Source organism: Smallanthus sonchifolius (assembly GCA_023525975.1). Taxonomy (NCBI): domain Eukaryota; kingdom Viridiplantae; phylum Streptophyta; class Magnoliopsida; order Asterales; family Asteraceae; genus Smallanthus; species Smallanthus sonchifolius. Next base: position 94,028,339 of record CM042024.1, on the reverse strand, counting down.
GGATCTTGTCTTTGAGACTGGTTTAGACCAACATTCCCATGGCTCGCACATGGGTGGGTTTGATTCGGTCCTTCCGACTAAGGGCGTCAGCCACCACATTAGCTTTCCCCGGGTGGTAACGAATTTCGCAATCGTAGTCACTAAGTAATTCAACCCAACGTCGCTTCCTCATGTTGAGTTCTTTCTGATTCAGAATATGTTGAGGCTCTTGTGATCGGTGAAAACCACACATTTACTACCGTAGAGATAATGTCTCCAGATTTTCAAAGCAAAGACCACCGCACCCAACTCAAGGTCATGAATGGTGTAGTTCTTTTCGTGAACCTTGAGCTATCTGGATGCATAGGCTAGACCTTATCTCGTTGCATCAATACGCAACCAAGACCTTGGTTTGAGGCATCACAATATACAACGAAATCATCATTGCCGTCAGGAAGACTTAGAATAGGGGAGCTGCACAATTTCTGCTTAAGAGTTTGGAACGCATCTTCTTGCTTTTGTTCCCAGACGAATGGCTTATTTTTCTGAGTTAATGTAGTGAGAGGCAGGGCGATCTTCAAAAAGTTCGAGATGAATCTTCGATAATAACCCGCCAAACCCATAAACGAACGGATCTCAGAGGGTGTGGATGGTGTACTCCAATTCTTGATAGCGGTGACTTTGGATGGATCGACGTGTATACCCTGGTCGTTGATCACGTGACCCAAGAAATGAACTTCTCTAAGCCAAAATTCACACTTGAAGAATTTAGCATAAAGTTGTTCCTTCTTCAAGAGTTCCAAAATCAGCTTAAGGTGGGTTGTATGATCTTTATTGGTTGGGGAGTAGATCAAGATGTCATCGATGAAGACTGACAAATTAATCCAGGTAGGGTTTGCAGACACGGTTCATGAGGCCCATGAACACCGCGGGCGCATTGGTTAACCCAAAAGGCATAACCATGAACTCGTAGTTTCCATAACGAGTTCTAAAGGCAGTTTTGGGAATGTCCTCTTCATAGACTCAGAGTTGATGATACCCAGATCGGAGATCAATCTTCGAGAAACAAGTTGCTCCTTGCAGTTGATCGAACAGGTCATTGATCCTAGGTAGCGGGTAACGATTCTTGATGGTAAGCTTGTTTAGTTCACGGTAGTCGATGCACATGCGGAAGGACCCATCCTTCTTTTTGGCAAAGAGAACCGGAGCTCCCCAAGGTGAGAGGCTTGGTCTAACGAATCCCGTGTCTAGCAGCTCTTGTAGTTGATTAGACAGTTCTTGCATCTCGAAAGGGGCTAAGCGGTACGATATTTGGCAATGGGGTTAGCTCCTGGTAAAATATCAATCCGAAATTCAACTTGTCGAGTTGGAGGGAGTCCAGGCAAGTTATCAGGGAATACTTCCGTAAAATCTCGGATGATCGGTATGTCTTGTAGTTTCTTCTCTTCAGATTTCTCCACCACATGTGCCAAGAAAGCATAGTACCGCTTCCTTAAATAGCTACGTGACTTCATGCAAGAGATGAATTTCAAACCTTTACAAGGTTTCTCTCCAAATATTTTCAAGGTCTCACCGTATGGTAGAGGTATACGAATGAGTTTCTCTGAACAGTTGATTTCCGCATGGTTGTGGGATAGCCAATCCATTCCCACGATGATATCAAAACTCCCAAGAGTGATGGGAATCAGGTCGATAGAGAACGTGTGATTGTTGAGAGTTAGGGCGCAACCTCGGACAACGGAATGGGCAACAGTTAGTTTGCCATCGGCTATTTCTATAGTATAAGCATGTTCAAGAGCGGTACGACAAGTTTCAAGTAAAGGTTCAAATTCTAAGGAGTCAAAGCTTTTATCCGCTCCAGTATCAAATAAGATATAGGACATAACGATTATTGATGAGAAACGTACCAGTAACCACGACATTGTCATTTCTCACCTCGGTTGCTCCTCTAGCAAAAGTGCGAGCACGTGCACCTCGGTTATTGTTGTTGAGCTTCGGGCATTGGTTTTTGTAGTGATCAGGAGCACCGCATTCATAACAGGCCCTATCATTGATGATGACAGGAGTGACAGTTTGGGTAGTAGCATCTTTTTCAGCTACGCGACAAGCGTTAGCAAAATGACCAAGCCTTCCACATTTAGTGCACGAACGACATTGAACGGTAGTAGGGTGATGGTATTGGCACTTTGCACACAACGGGTGAGCTCCGCTATATGGCTTCCTGCCAGGTACAAGTGCAGGTGCCACTTGGGCAACATGAACAGCTGGGGTAACCATGGAAAAGCTTTAAGAGATCTTTTACTTCTTGTGGCGATACTCAGGCTTTTTCGCCACATCCTCCTTAACTCTCTTGTCACCTTTCCTGAATAGAACTCCAGACTTAACCAGATCGTCCATTAAGGACGCAGATAAACGAATAGCAGCTTCAAGTGTTGTTGGGCTACTACCTATGACAGTACCCCGAATTTGAGGCGGAAGGCCTCCAATGTAATGGTCAGTCTTTCGGGTCAAGGGTGTAACCAGATACGGGACTAGGATGCAGAGGTCATGAAAGCGTGTGGTGTACGCCTCACTCTCCCCACTATCATGGTTAAGATCCCACAGCTCAATCTCCAACTTCTTCATCTCATTGCTGGGACAGAACTCCTAGATCATAATTTCCTTGAGCTTATCCCAAGTCATAGCAAGAGCTCCTTCCCTACCCCGAATCTTCTTTTCAGCATTCCACCAAGTCATTGCCCTCCTTTGGAAGGCACTTGAAGCATACTTTACCTTAAGTTCATCGGGGCAGTCACTCATCTCAAATGTGTTCGCCATGCCTTCAAAGAATTGTAATAGCCCTGTTGCACCTTCAGATCCAAGTTACTTGTGTGGGTTACAAGAGTTGAAGTGCTTGAAAGTACAAACACTCCCACTAGATCCTCCGATGGAGTTGTTGATTTGAGTGACAATAGTGGGTAAGACCGCAGCAAGTTATTGAGTGAGCAGGGTAGCTATGGCGGTTGTTTCGACGGAGGCTTCACCGGTGTTAGCCATGGTGTTTTCAGGATCACGACGAGGAGGCATTCTACGAAAAAGAAATCATAAGTCGGTAGTTAGGATAGACATTCAAGAATAATAAAAGTGACAATATATGTAAATAAAACCACCCATTCATTAATATTAATGTCTTACAAGATAAATAAAACATATATTAAAACATATATTAAAACATATATTTGAATTACAAATGAAATATAAAGACAAAACTAACTACTCAAAATTCAAGATTCGGATGAAAGATACTAGTGAGACGTGTTTTAGCCTATAAGTGAGCACTCACTCCATGGGTCCCCAGGTAGGTGCGACTCGTAACGAGCGTGCCTCACTTTCCTTTGACAAGACCCCCAGTGTACAGGCGCTCACCCTTCCAGATTACACGTGTCTCTAGTATCACTATCTAAGCCTTTGATTTTGATGGGAACATTATGGATTGGGCCTTGCCCAAGAGTTGGATTCAGCTTCCTTTTCTTGAACGGGAGTTGGGCCTCAGAACTGGTTCCAGCATGGCTCTCTTGGTCTTCGGATTCCAAATCGCTTGATATGTTGATTACTTCAAGCTTCGGTGCGGGGCGACTTGTCAGATCAGAGATTAACTCGGGCTTGATATTATGTTTCGAGGGTAGCAGGCTTCCAGAGAAAGATGATGGTAATGAGATTAGCCTGCTCCAACTAATTGGGCTTTGGGACCCATCATCGGAAAGAAAGCTTGAGTTGCTAGAGATTTCCCCAGAGTACGATGACATACTAGAGATAAGAGAGTTAGTGGATTAGAATCACATAAGCACATAAGTTTCAAAGGGGAGCTTAGGTTATAGTCTAAGTCAAATGGTTGCCTAATTCTCTATAACCACGGCTCTGATATCAATCTGTCACACCCCAACCGTGCATCTTAACCACGGGTGCGACTAATTGAATCATAAACCAAGGTGCGACTGGAAATTCCATAGTGGAAGTGGGAGCATATTTCTCTGGACTTCATCACGAAGTTACCTAGGACATCTAGCGGTTATGACACGATCTGGGTAATTGTCGATCGGTTAACAAAATTTACGTACTTCCTTCCCATCAAAGAAACCGACAAGCTGTAAAAGCTGACCAGGACTTACTTGAAAAAAGTAGTCTCGAGACACGGAGTGCCGATCTCCATCATTTAAGATAGGGATAGTCGATTTACTTCCGATTCTGGCAATCTCTATAGAAAGCCTTGGGTACTCGATTGGATATGAGTACCGCATACCATCCGCAAACAGACAGTCAGAGCGAAAGGACCATCCAAACCCATGAGGACATGCTTAGAGCTTGTGTGGTCAACTTCGGAAACGGTTGGGATACCCACCTACAGTTGGTCGAGTTTTCGTATAACAACAGTTACCACACTAGCATCAAAGTCGCCCCATTCGAAGCACTTTAAGGAAGAAAGTGTAGATCGCCAATTTGCTGAACTTAGGTGGGAGACAGTCAACTCACTGGTCCAGAAATCATTCATGAAACTACAGAGAAGATCGTATAGATACGCGAATGTATAAAAGCCACGCGTGATCGTCAGAAGAGTTACGCTGATGTGAGACGCAAGCCAATGGAATTTCAAGTGGGAGACAAAGTTCTGTTAAAAGTCTCTCCATGGAACGGAGTTATTCGTTTTGGCAAACGTGTTACATTGGACCTTTCGAGATTCTTAAAAGGATTAGTCCCGTTGCTTACAAACTCAACCTACTAGAAACCCTCAAGGGTGTTTATGACGTATTTCACGTGTCAAATCTGAAGAAATGATTATCAGATGAGACATTGGCCATACCATTGGAGGGGATTCAGATAGACGACCAACTTCACTTAGTCAAAGAACCAGTTGAAATAATGGACCGCGAGGTCAAACAGTTGAAACAAAGCCGCATTCCCATAGTTAAGGTTCGTTGGAATTCTAAACGCGGGCCAGGGTTCACTTGGTAGCGCGAGGAGCAGATCAAGCATAAATACCCTCACCTATTCGAGACTGCACCATCCACTAGCGACGCGAACTGAATTTCGGGACGAAATTCCATTTAACAAGGGGAGTATATGATACCCGGCAATTTTAGGTCAATATCCATACCTGACTATTACTTGATTACGCATAATTACACATGCATCATACTTACTTATAGAGTAATTAAGTACATATTTCATACAGCAAAGTCCATTCATTTTATTTCAATTCATGCATCGGTAATCTAGAGGATTGCCGGATCACACACGCTTCCTGTCATACAAACGATGGTGAATTATAGAACTAATATTTAGACATATACTTGGTGTGCATAAATCACATGCAATACTGTGATTTATTATTTCGTGATTAGATTAATTTTTCATGAATTTTTAGAGACTTATTTTTAACGCTTTCTAGCGGATACGCGATATGTACCGACAAATTCAAATGAGATTTTATAAATTCAACATGTTTTATATTATGGGCATATTATTTCAGCCTTTTAACTAAATTCTTTTATAAAAGCCCATTCTTTTATAAAAAGGCCCATTTTTATAAACAAAAACCTTAAGATTTGCACTATAAATACCACCTTAAGACTTGAGCCTCCACTCTTTACAACCCTAACCCTAAAAGTTCTCCTTTCTCCCTCCCCACAAATCTCGGCTGCCACCCCTTGTGTAGCCACCACCCTCATTTCAAAATTTGCTCATCCATTCAAGTGTTCTAAGGTGATTTCAAGTGGTTTGGTGGTGATTCAAGCTAGTACAACACCTATTCCAACATCATAACTCGGTTTTGTAAGCATTCTCTCTTCATTTCTTACTTTATTTTTGGCCATATGTGGTACACCACTCATCCAAACAAAAATCTATGTTACAAGTCTTTAATCTATGTTTTAAACCAAGGTTTTTAAATATAAAGAGTTTTTAATACATGTTAGTACATATGGTAGCTAGAAATGCTTTGTTTGATATGTATTATGCTCGTTTCTATTTAAGGAAACTTTATTTGTTCTAGATTTGTAAAAATGTGCATATGAAGTATATGATGGATTGAATGATTCAAGTTATGTTAGAATAGGTAGGAAAGATGATTTTTGTTGTTGAAATGTTCTGTTTACATCATTTTAGGTCGTTTCTATAAATAGAAACTTTATTGTTTTGTATTTTGTGTTCTTGAGCTATGATGAGAAATAACATGTTATAATGCTTTAGATATATCTTTTGAAGTGATTTATGAGCTTATTTGATGTTACACATGTGTAGGATGTCATTTGACAACTTTCCATAAAAGGAAACATTATTAGAACATAATTTGTGTTTGCATGCTATAATTATCTAAAGAAGGTTAAATGATGTTATTAACACTTGGTTAGATGATTTATATAAGAATATGTGATTAAAAGGTTTGTTATGACTCGTTTTGGGATACCTTACTAATAGAGGAAACTTTATTGGTTTGGAAACAACATGTTTGCCTTGTATGGAAAACTAATGAATGAAACCATGTTAGTAGCATTGAAATAGGATAATTTCATGTGTTGTTTGTTATTTGAACCATGTTACATAAAGGGTATCGAAACCCTATCTTTCTAAATAAGGAAACTTTGTTGTTGCATAAATTAGGTTACAAGCTACTATGTTACCAAACTTGTATAATTGTGGGTGGTATGATGTTACTAGGTGACTAGGATGTTAGCATGAGTTATATAACTTATCTTGATGTCATGGTGTACAAACGTATGTGTGTTTACTAATTTTGTGACCAAGATTTGTATAGATGTATGACATGAACTTATGCAAAGTACTTGAGTATGTGTGGTAAGTATATTGTGTTACTTGTTATAGGACATGCACTTATGAGAATTACTTTAGTATGTTTGTATGTCATGAGGTTTCTACTTATGTGTTACGTGTGTGTATACATTCACCATATGTCACCAACGATCGTCGTGTCACACTTGATCAACATTGGCCAACATTGGCCAACCTTGGTCAAACTTTTTTAAAATGTCAATGTCACCTTTCAACATTGAGTCATTTGGATGAACGTGGTTACATAAACCTCGTTTACATTTCATAGACCTTATAGCCTTAACATTTCTAGGGCTCGGATAGGTCGATCAGTCGGACTTTTGCTAGGAGTCTTGTGTTTGCTTTGCACTCTACTATCACCTCATTCCCAGGTGAGTTTTCACGGCCCCGCTTTATTTACTTTTCCTTTGGGGGAGATACATGCTAAAACTTATTTTCATAGTTGTATGACTTCACTTCTTGATTTCGCTTTATATATAAGTGGGTGCATTTCCCGCACATGAAGTCCTCTCATAATCGAACCGTTAATTACATTACCAAGCGAGGTGATCATGAATAGTACTATTAGGTTTAACCACCCCCACCCGGGTTAGTCGCGCTAACTTAGACTCGAGGTCTAACGGGATCATCATTGACCTAATCCAATGAATGTTGGGCACGTAAGAGGCAAAATGCAAGTTTCTTCATCCTTTTCATTGAGCTTCGGTTTCGGTGAATTGCTTATATTATTATTGTTTATTGTCTGATCAACAATTGAATCATGAGTAGAAATACGTACTGTTACACTGCTTTCATTTCTTTACTGTTACTTCAAACCTGTGAACTCATCAACTTTAGGTTGACACTTTTAAGTATGTTTATCTCAGGTTGTTAATTCTATGCACAAGGACTAGGGAGAACACAACTGGAGTCACACTGCATACTTTTCATTTAGAAGATAGGTTTATGGGAACCTAAGACATTATGCTTCTGTATTTTGAACATTTCATTTGCTTCCGCATTTACATTCCGCATTTTTCTCAAACTCTGTAAAACTTATTTATTTTGTATGATGTTCAAACATAATGACTTTTCAAAAACCATATAGAGGTCGTTCAAAATGAACATGACCGATGATCATTGACAGTCACAACCCACGGGTAAACCGCTGTGGATTTCAGGGTGTGACATTATATCCAAGTCATCTACTTGCAAATCAGTAGTTCTCAATTCATTCACCGGATAGACAAACCTATTGATATGATCATCAAGAGATTCACCTGGTGAGAATGTAATGGTATTAAACGTATGTTTAATCCTCTCTCTTTTAATTTCCTTTTATTCCCCTTCCTACTTTTTCTCCAAAGCATTCCCAAATTTCTTTAGCAGACTTACATTTTAAGAATCCATGCAAAATTTCTAGAGGTATACACATCTTAATAGCTGCCAATGCTTTCTTATCTCTTCTCACTCTATCCTTTTCCTCGGGAGTCAAGTTTTTGAAATCATGAGTAATATCAGTTTGATCTGCAACTCTCTTAACAAAAGGTCCTTCCATGTAGGGGTGTGCATGGGTCGGTTTTGAGGTAAAACCAAACCCAAAACCAAAAGTTTGGTTTTTGGTTTTTTAAAACCGTTTGGTTTCGATTTTTTCGGTTTTCGGTTTTGACAATGGGTTCGGTTCGGTTCGGTTTTTTTGGTTTTAAAACCAATTGGGCTTGAATTTTTTGGGTTAAAAGAAAAAATTGCCCAAAATAATGAACATGAGTTTGAAATTTTGGGTCTAAATTTTTTTTTTTTAGCTAATTATTATCACATATTTTGGGCTACAAAAATTATTAGTTTTCATAAATTCAATAAATATAAATAAAACCTACTATTAATGCAAATACATGTAACACAAATATTTATACACTTTTAACATACAAGCACACACCATAATATAATATATATTATGAAACGTGCATGCACACAATATATAATTAAAGTATATGTATACATTCGGTTCGGTTCGGTTTTTTCGGTTTTCAAAAAATACAAAACCGAAACCAAACCGTAATTTTCGGCTTTCAAAAAATACAAAACCAAAACCGTCGGTTTTAGTTTGGGTCGGTTTTTTCGGTTAATTCGGTTTTTTGCTCACCCATACTTCCATGAAAGAGTCCCACATTTGAGTGCCATTGAATAACATAAAGGATTCAAAACGTCTTTTCCACAGTATATAATCTAATGTAGACAACAGTCATGGTGGTTTTTTGTGGCTTGCACATCATTGTCAATATTTGCCATCATTTCTAACATTTTTTGGTAGAAAAACTGGGTTACACCAAAACAGCTTCAAGATTGATAATTAAACACACGTTCGAGACCAAAACCCTAAATCAATCGATATAGGATAAAAACATTCAAAAACTAAGATCTAGGTCACTTGAACAGCCATTAGAACAATTCTGATTGAAGAAGAGGGAAAAAATAGAATGCACTTGAACAAAATTGATCGTACAGTACCAAAAACTCTAACAGAAAGTGAACAGTAGATTCATGAACTGAGCACAAGGCTCTGATACCACTTGTCAGGATCGAGGGTGATTGAAACATGCTACTGTATAGAATTCAGGTAGCGGGAATACCTAAATCTAGGTCTTGATCAATCCAAACGGAAACATTATGCAATCAGTATATCAATCAACACGAATGTAAATAATTTCTGATTTCATTGACTTTAAGTGTAAACTGTTACAATTATTGAGAAAATACAAGGTAAAAAGCTCTCTGAAAATTCTCTTTGAAAGTGAAAAGTATATTAACATAATACACAAGCATGCTATTTATACCAATGAAACAAACAGAAAAAAATTAAGCCCAAAATAACAACTCTAGTCAGAAGTATCAGTTACTAGTCCGAACTAACTGACTACTAGTCTGGAGTATCAATACTTAACAAAATATCATAGCAGAAGTATCAAAAGGTTCGGACCAACAATTCCTTAGTCTGAACCTTTTGGACTTGGTTAAATTCAAAGGTTCTGGCCTTGTCCAATACATCGGACCAACAAAGTTCTAGTCCGATGTATTTGGACGTAGTCATTTCCAAAGGTTCTGCTTCACAATTCAATAGTTCGGACTTGTACTAGTTCAGCAATCTAATCTTCCTCATAATCTTCCTTGTAGAACATCTCAAGATTTGACAAAAAATGTTATTGGTGAGCATCAACCTTTATGGTTTGACCTAATAGGGATGCACAACCATGCATCAGGTGGTTCCAGTCTAGTGAATTTCTTGATTTTTTTTCCATCCTTTTTGCTTGTTTTTCATCGGGACGCCACATTCACCTACAAATTCACAAAGGAACTAATTAAGCGTCAATTCCGATGAAATTGCCCTAAACTCAATCAAATATGGGATGATTGATATGCATCAAATTATACATGTTTTACACACATAATCATCCACATATCCGGTTGATTTAGAAGCAATTACATCAGAAAACTTACTTATTTGCTTCCCTTTTGAACTCTGCAGATAAATTCGCCTCCCGTGCAAAATGGAGCGAAAAGTCAACAAACTGTGAAAGTCAGAGGAAAGGCACGCCCGTGCCTAACAATGCACGGTCGTGCCCCCTGAAATTGAGCCAGATCAAGCAAGAACATTCTAGAACCAGTCAACACAAGGCACACACATGCACATGCAGGCATAACCGTGCATTATCCTAGAGTCTTCCAGAGAAAGTTACAAACAAGGACAACAGAGATTCGACAGTACCACGGAGGCACGTCCGTGCGTACGGAGGCACTGCCATGCCTCCCCTCCGGATCAGCCTATAAATAGGGCCTTTGAGCTCTTCATTTGCAAGACAACAAGGAGCATAATAAGCTACAAAGCTCCAACCTTGGGGGAGAGTTCTTTCCAGGTTCCTCCCACTTAGAGAAGTAGAGATAGAGTAGTCACTTCACATAAGATCAAGAAGCACATCATAATCACTACACTTTAGCTTTGGTTTGATCCTTGGATCATTCCATGATACTATCACCAAGTGTTTATGTATTCATTATCATGGCCATTCTTGGCTAGTCTTCTTGTATCATCTAGGTAAAGATGAAGCTTGGTGTAATTTAATGTTTTAAACTAATTAATGAAGTGTTTATGTTTCTTAGATTATCTTATTCTTAATTTTCTTTAAAGACATGAGTATTCTGATTTTTGGCCATTTGAAGTCTTAAATCTTCTGGGTGTCTTAATCAAGACATCTTGTTTAAACATTCATTCAAGTTTGTACGTCTTTATACAAACCTTGGTGCTACCAAGGGCCCAGTTAGTATAGATCTAAAGCTTTGGATTGATTAGGGGGTTTGAGTACTCAACAAGATATTTTAAGTCTTAGTTGAACCTTGTGTTTTATGTCGGTATTTCTCTTTTTCTTTTGTTTCGGGTTCGTATTGAACTTAACCACAGTCGTGGTGTTCGAAACCTAAAAGAGGGGAAGTATTTATTTAAAGTATTTTTATAAACAAGGTTACATTAACTACGAAATTATGGTGGTCATAGCGAAAGTAACCTCATAAAACTGTGTGGTCAAGGTTTGTAGCCTTTCCAACTTTTTACTAAGAACATAAATTAGTTGATTTTAAATCTTCACTAAATAGCTTGGAGGTGGTTGCATATTCCAACTATACAAAGAGTCATACGGCTTGGTAACCCTGACGGAAGCCAAGTCATTTGGATAATCTTAGCTCGAATAATAGCTACATGGGGAGACTAACGTTTGCGGGAGCCCGTTAGCACTCCAATGGTTATTAAGGTAGTATTTGGACCAATGAGTTGTCCAACCCCCAAATTAACCACACCATTAATTTCTTAAAAACATCAATTTATTACCAAGCTAATTCTAACCCAAATGATATGCACTTGATTTGATTATCTCTCAAAGCCACTCTACCTCATCTTGTTGTCCCACTTGATTTTGTTTATAAAAACATTTACACCCATTTTTATTAGACTAAACAATAACAACGATTAAGTATTAAAAGCCAATTTGTCCCTTGGTTTTGATTCTTGGTTCTTACATAAATTATATTACGCTACGATAAGTCCGCTTGTCTATTATGTATAGTTAATAAAAGTAACAATAATTTTATAAAATTAAAACCCGATAACTGTGTTACAAATCTTAATCAAAATATACCCACTAAACACAACAGTAATGATTATGTACGTAAAATATATATATATATATATATTTACACACACACAGTCACACATATTATATATAGACTCACACTCATTATATATATTGATGTGCCATCAGTTTTATTTTTATATATAAATAAAACTGATGGCACATCAATATATATAATGAGTGTGAGTCTATATATAATATGTGTGATTGTGTGTGTATATATATATATTATGTTGTGTGTGTATTGTATTATGTGTGCGTATAATGGTTATAATGTGTGTGTATATATATTATGTGTGTATACAATGCATATATTATGAGCTAGGAGTGTGTGTGGCTGGGAGTGTGTGTATATATATATATACATATATGATGTATGTGTATACATAATCGTCCATTCATTCACTTCAAAACAAAACAGATCTAAACCCATCTTGAGCCAGTACCCAGCCTAACCCCGAACCCGTCTTGTCCCGGAAGATTTAGGTCAAAATCTATTCAAATACTCGTCTCTTTTCATTTCCCCCTTTTAGGCATTCTTAAATTATCACTGATACTTAGTAAGATCAAATTTTACTTCAATCTAAACTAAACAGATGGAGAGCTCTCGAAGACCACATGGGGGGAAATGACAAACGGTAGGAGGAAGACGAAGGGGCAGAGACAATCAACAATGGAAGCCAAGATCATGGGGGCCCTCGGTAACCTCTTTCTATGTATCCAACTTACTAGAAGGCACAACAGCAGTGGATCTCCGGTCCTGCTTCGAAGAATATGGCAAAGTGGTGGACGCATATGTTGCGGTAAAGAAGGATAAGGAAGGATATCACTTTGGATTCGTTAGATTCGCTGGGGTAAGAGACAAGATGGAACTGGAGCAAAAACTCATTTCAGTCAATCTAAACAATGCTAGGTTAGCAGTAAACTTGGCTAGGTTTAACAAGGAGGGTAAAGTAAACAGGGAAGATAATGGTAAAGCCACCTATCACCATAAGTTCAAACACAACGGACAAGGATACGAGAATGGGGGCAGCGGGGGGTATTACGGAGAACGCACTTATTTGGATGCCTTGCTAAGGAATCCCTGTCGGCCTCCAAGGACGGAGGTGATGAACTTACTAGAGGAGATGGGGGGGAGTCTAGTGCAATGGTATGATCAGTCACTCATGGGGAAAACACATGACCTGAATATTCTAAAGAACCTACTGGAGTATGTCAACAACGATGTGGATAAGGAGATGAGCTTAAGATACTTGGGGGGACTACATGTGTTACTAACGTTTGAAGACCCGAAAAAATGCCAAGGATTTCCTCGCTAACCGGCAAGTCTGGGGGAGTTGGCTAGTAAATCTGGAAACATGGAGTAGGCAAACGGAGGCATATGAAATAGTAGCGTGGCTACAAATTCATGGGGTTCCAGCCCACCTATGGGAAGCAAAGGTCTTTGATTCAATAGCTACCACCATGGGGAAGATTATAGCCCCGTCACAAGCCTCGTTCAATTACGGATCATTGGTGTTGGATACGGTGGGTTTGCTGGTGGGAGAAGGCTGGAAAACTCCCGAAGTCATCACAGTTAAATTGGAGGAACGATCTTTTCGATGTTGGTTCAAGGAGGATGAAAGAGCTTGGACGCCTGATTGGGTTGGCATGCCTGTAAATTCTCAGGTCACGGGATCGGAATCCGGTGGACATGTCCACGGCAAAGGGCAACCTTTCAAATTCTTGTGATGACAGCGTGGAAGACACACCTCTGCATGGGAGTAGGAGTTGCATGGGAATTTTTTGCTGAAATGGTATTGTTTGAGATTATTATTTCACAAGTGGTGTTATTTTTTTTTTATTTCACAAATGGTGTTTCTTAGTTTGCTAACCACGGATTGTTGATTTTGGTGGGTATTCGTGGTTGGGAACCACGAATTGGTACAAACTCCATTTCCCAACCATGAATTGATGTAAAACCCCATTTTCCAACCACGAATTGGTTCAAACCCCACCTCCCAACCACGAATTGATGTAAAACCCCACTTCCCAACCACGAATTGATTCAAACCCCACCTCCCAACCATGAATTGATGTCATTTTAACTTACCAATTACCAACACGGTGTTGGTAAGTTAAAATGACATCAATTCATGGTTGGGCGGTGGGGTTTGAACCAATTTGTGGTTGGAAAGTGGGGTTTTACATCAATTCGTGGTTGGGAGGTGGGGTTTGAACCAATTCGTGGTTGGGAGGTGGGGTTTGAACAAATTCGTGGTTGGGAGGTGGGGTTTGAACTAATTCGTGGTTGGGAAATGGAGTTTGTACCAATTCGTGGTTCCCAACCACGAATACCCACCAAAATCAACAATCCGTGGTTAGTAAACTAGGAAACACCATTTGTGAAATAAAAAAAAAATAACACCACTTGTGAAATAATAATATCAAACAACACCATTTCAGAAAAAAAACCCGTTGCATGGGGAAGGTAAGAAATAATGATGGTATTGTGGGGCCCAACTTCCCAAGGATAATGGCTGCATTTACCGATTCAAATCTTCTCGGGAGCCAAATTCCCAGGCCCAAAGTGCCTCAATTAGCCCAAAAACTAATCTTATAGCCCAGAAACTAAAAAATATGGTTGGGCCTCAATCAAGGAAACAGCCAAGAATCGAATCCATGGACGATGACCCATTTAACTTGGAACAATTAATCGGTGAGGTTAATCCAGTTCCTGTGGTACAAAGAAACTTCAGGGTGGAAGCAGATGGAGGCGGAGCATCCGATCCTCCGATCCCTGACCTCAACGCCTCCATGGGGGCTGGGGTAAGTGAAATTCAGCTCAATGACAGCCCTAATTCGGTGAATATGGAGTGTGGTGAAACAACATCGGAGGTGAATGGAGTTGTTCACATCGAACAAGAAGTGCAAGATACGATTCGATTAGGTAAAGAGCTGGGTATTGAGTTGGAGAATGATGCAGATCAGGTTAAAGCGGCAATTATTGGAGAAATGGAGGACGCAATTGCTCAATGAATTGCCTAACCATAAATACTAGGGGGATCAGTGGCACCGACAAAGCCGACTGGATCAGAAGTCTTAGAAGAAGATTCGGTTTTCAACTGATAAGTATTCAGGAAACTCAATTAGAAAATGAAGAAGCCATCCCGTTCAAGCGACTATGGGGTAATAAAGAATATGGGGTGTTCGGGGTGAAATCTCTGGGTAGGTCTGGTGGATTATGTTGTTGCTAGGGTCGATCGCTATTCTCGGTGTCAAAGGTACATTTCTCGCCTAATTATATCATTTTGTCCGGTAATTGGAAAGGGGTCGATTCGGAAGTAAATATAGCCAACATATATGGTCCAAAGGACAATGCCTCCAAGAGGGATCTCTGGACTGAATTGAAAAAAATTAAGGCTTCATTGCATGGAGTATGGGTACTGATGGGGGATTTCAATGCAATTCGAAATAGTGAGGAGAGATCGTCTGCTCCTTCACATGACTGTAGTATGTTCGATTTCAATAATTTCATAGACGAGGCATGCCTAGTGGAATATCAGATGGGAGGTGGTAAGTTCACATGGATAAGAGATGATGGCTCAATTTCTAGTAAGCTCGACTGATTCCTGGTTTGCTCTTCCTTCTTTAATTCTGGCCAAAGGCGTCTGTAGTAGCATTGGATCAAAAATGGTCAGACCATCGCCCTATCGGTCTACTATGTCACAGTATAACTCGTGGAATTCAAATGGAGTTAAGGGTCGCAATGACTTTGTTCTCGCTAAGAAAATTGGCAAGCTAAAAGACGATCTTAAAAGGTGGTGCAGCAGGAAGAAAGAGGCAGAAACTATGGAAATTATCGCCCTGGAAACAGTTATTTTGGGGCTGGAATCCAAAGCAGAAAAGGTTGCCCTGTCCGATGAGGAATTGGAAAATCTAAGGGATTACAAAAAGAGGTTGGCAGATTTATAAGGGGTAAAAAATCAGATTTAAGACAAAAAGCTAGATTGAAATGGTTAGTGGACGGGGATGAAAATACTAGCTTCTTCCATGGAGTAATTAATGGGAATATGAGCAGGAACAGTCTATCAGGTCTGAATATAAAATGGTATATGGGAGGTTGACCCACGTAAGGTTAAGTTGGAAGTTTTTTCTTTCAAGTCCAAATTCTCGGATCTGTGTCCTTTCCGGCCAAGATTTATTTCCTCGTGCCTCATGTCGCTGAATGGGGAAGACTCGGCAATTCTGGACTCGAAATTTTTGGTAGAAGAGATTGTCTCCGCGGTTAAAAATTGTGCTGGCGGTAAAGCCCCTGGTCCGGATGGCCTATCCTTCGAGTTCATCCGTAAGTTTTGGCATATTCTTCAAAATAGTTTTGTGGGCTTTATCAAACATTTCGAGAAACACAAAACAATCGCTAAAGGATGTAATGCGTCCTTCATTGCTCTGGCTCACAAAGTGGGGGGGGGTATTGACTCCCTAAATGATTATAGACCAATATCACTAGTGGGGTGTATGCCTAAAGTTCTAGGCAAGCTACTCGCATCCCGGGTTCAAAGAATTATCGAACATATCATTGCGCTTGAACAATCTGCTTTCATAAGGGGTATGAACATTATGGATGGGCACATCATGATTAATTGTCTTCAAGCATGGGCCAAGAAATCTTCAACAAAAATGATGCTTTTTAAGGTCGATTTTGCTAAAGCATTTGACACGGTTAACTGGAACTACATCGACTCAATCATGAGGCAAATGGGCTTTAGTACTACGTGGTGACAGTGGATTCAAGGGTACTTAAAGTCTGGTAGAACATCGGTCCTAGTGAACCGTTCTCCTACATTGGAATTTTCAATGGAGAGGGGTTCGTCAGGGGGACCCTCTTTCACCGTTTCTCTTCATCATTGCAATGGAAGGGCTAACAGTGATGATAAAGGAGGCTGGTAGGAAAGGATGGTTCACAGGCATTAAGACCCCAAACGCGGGTCCAATTATCACGCATTCAATGTACGCGGATGACGTTTTCTTCGTAGGCGAATGGGACGAGGGAAACATTATTAGCCTTAAACGAATCCTTCGCTGTTTCTTCATAGTTTCTGGGCTGAAAATAAACTACAATAAAAGCAAGATAATAGGAGTCGGGGTGGAGGAGCATGAGTGTCTAAGAATTGCGGAGTTACCGGGATGTGTTCGAGATACTCTCCCGATCAATCATCTGGGGATGCCGATAGGTGCAAACATGAAAATGGTAAAAAATTGGGAGCCGGTGGTAACGAAATTCAAAAATAGGCTCAATAACTGGAAGGCGAGAACGTTGTCCTTTGGTGGTAGATTGACCTTAGTCAAGTCGGTGTTAGGAAGCCTACCACTTTATTTTTTCTCGATGTTCAAAGCCCCATTAAAAGTCATAAATGAACTTGAATCAATAAGGATAAGATTCCTTTGGAGAGGAAGTATTACCCAAAAAAAAATCCATTGGGTCGCTTGGGAGAAAATAGCAAAACCAAGAAGGATGTGGGGGCTCGGAGTAGGGGGACTTAGAATCATGAACTCGGCTTTATTAACAAAATGGAGGTGGAAAGCAATTCAACATCCGAATAGCCTATGGGCTGAGGTGATAAGAGCTATTCAAAACAAATTATTCGCATCAGTGGAGGATCATAGCAAGAATGGTGTCGCCGACGCTTGGTCTAACATCATCTCGGCAACACACTCTGGTGAAGGTAATTTGGTTACTAAAATGTTCAAGAAAAGTATTGGGGTAGATTCTCCTACGCCGTTTTGGCATGAAAGATGGTTCGGTTCAATCCCTCTCAAAGAGCTCTTCCCCATGCTCTATATACTTGAAAAAAGGAAGTCCTGTTCAATCAAAGATCGAGTACGATGGTCGGGCAAATCGGCTGTTGCCTTTCTATGGGCCTGGAGCAACATTTCGGCTGCAAATAAAAGAAAGGAGGAGATAGAGGACTTGGAGGAAATGGTGCGGAGTTATCGGTTCAGTTTAAATCCGGACAAGTGGTATTGGAATGGGGAACTCTCGGGTCAATTTTCCACTGGTTCATGCAGATCTTGGTTGGAAAAAACTCAGCTCACACAGAAGAATCTGGAGGTTAAATGGACGAATTGGGTACCCATCAAAGTAAGATGTTTTTTTGTGGCGGTTATTCCAATATCGTATTCCAGTGGCTTCGTCGCTCGTGGCCTGTGGCCCGTGGTGTCAATATCCCTTCGGCTGATTGCTCCTTATGCCGGCTTGAATTGGAAGACGAAAACCACCTCTTCATTCGGTGCCCAGTGGCTCAAGAAACTTGGAAACGGGTATTCAATTGGATAGCAATGGACATGATGGGTATTGGTTCGGTGAAGGAATTGAAGGATAAAATCCATCAATCAGTTGGTTCCCACAAGGAAAAAAAAGTAAGAATCCTAATAACTTATTGCACTTTTTGGGTGATTTGAAAAACGTGGAATAGATGGATCTTCAAGAAGTCTAGAAGGCCTGTAGAAAACATGGTGGAAGATATTAAGATCACGTCTTTCAAATGGTTGGAAAACAGAGGAAAGAACCAAAGTGGCGAATGGGAAACTTGGGGTACAATATCCTGGTTCGGATTGACTGATCCATGGGTAATTTTAACTGTTTAGCAAAGATAGAGGGTGGAAAACTATTGGTATATTATTGTATTTTGGTGTTTGTAATTGAGGTTTTGCTAATCCCCGCTAGCTTTTTCTATAAGTATTCTCATTGTTGTCGTTCAAAAAAAAAAACTTAGTAAGATCACCACCACTATTCTACCGAACCACCACTCCTTCTCCATCGCATATGCTTCTTCTCCATTCCTTCTCGTATATAGCAAAGTTTTTTGGGCAAATCAGATTTTAGTTCGAATAGGGCTACACTGATTTTGATTATGATCATAGTGATTATGAGATTGGAATTCATAGAAGAATTGGGAATATACGCACCCATTAATTTTTCTGTGTATACAATGTGTGTGTGTATATAGTATGTATATGTTTTTTGATGTGTGTGTATATAATCTGGTGTGTGTGTTACGTATGTGTATATAATGATTACTAGGTTAGAATCCCGTGCATTACACGGGTTGTATATTGAAAACGATATAACTTCTAAATTTGTAAATACGTCATAACTTGTCAGACTATTATGATCGTCTAACTTGTCACACTATTATGATCGTCTCAAGATATATCAAGTAGAAATGTGTGTATATAACAAATTAGTATTTTTTTCTTTAATTAGTTATATTTTGATTTCCTATCTATACTCTATAATATTTTTGGACACTTGTCACTCTTCTATGCATTATCATCATTTTTTTCCCGCATCTCTCTCCTATTAATTATACGAATTTTCTTTAATTGTTTTTTTATAATTTTTTGTTTCGCTCCTCTCTCTCCTATTAAATAATAATGATTTATATAATTCTTTTTATAAAACACTTTTATTTAAAAAAATAGGTTTGTTCATAAAACATTTTATAAATTAGACATTTCTTTCATTCTTTTTATAAAACATTTTTAAAAAATAACTATATAACATTTCTAGAATTTGTATTAAAAAACTATTTAATATGTAAATCTTTATTACTAATTATATATATAACATTGCATTTATTTAACCCGTGTAATACACCGGGTTTCTAACCTAGTTATATATATATATATATTCTTATTTAATATAATTAGTATTTTATTTAATAATATTATTATAATATCATTATTATTATTTAATAAGATACATGTGCATTTATTAGGAGAGAGAGGCGGGAAAACCAATGTGAGAATGCATGAAAAAGTTAAAGGTGTCCAACTAAAACCTTTATTTATTAGTATAGATAATATGTGTTTTTTGAGATATATTTATATATATATATATATATATAGAGAGAGAGAGAGAGAGGGAAAGGTTCAAAATGGAACCAAGAAAAAAGAGGGAATTCGGTAACCATATAAAAACTCAATTTCACATATGAAAAACTCACTTTTACCTAATTTTCTTCGGAGCTTTTTACGTAAAAATGAGTTTTTTATGAGCTTTTTACATGTGAAACACATGGTTCACATTTCCCTCTTTTTTCTTGGTTCCCTTTTGAACCTTCCTCGATAATATTATAGAGGAAGTTTCAAAAGGGAATCAAGAAAAAAGAGGGAACAGGGGAATAATATAAAAAACTTATAAAAAACTCATAAAAAACTCAATTTCACATGTGAAAAACTCATTTTTACGTAATTTTCTTCGGAGCTTTTGCATATAAACACGTGAAGAAGTCATTCTAACAAAAAAATTAGTTTCTACGAAAAAAAATTTTTACTCTTTTTTAATGTTTTTTTATTTTTTAAAATTTAAATTTTTTTTATTAGAATGGCTTTTAAATTTGTTTATATGTAAAAGCTCCAAAGAAAATTACGTAAAAAAGAGTTTTTCATATGTAAAAATGAGTTTTTTATGACATTTTCACATGTGAAACACATGGTTCCCCGGTTCCCTATTCTTTTGTGGTTACCCAAAGAACCTTCCCCTATTATTATGAGTGTATACAATGTGTATATATATGTTGTGTGCATATGTATATTATGGGTGTGTATATATAATGAGTGTGTGTATATATGTAATCTATGGTTACTGTGTGTATATATAATCAATGTGTGTATGTATATATTGTATTATGCGTGTATAATGATAATAATATGTGTGTGTATTATCAGCCATGAGTGTATATATAATCATACATTCATTCCCTTCAAAACAAAACATGTTTGAAACAAGGGTGAAACCTACAAAACAGATCGGGTCAAACCCGTCTTGACCCGGTACCCAGCCCGACCCGCGCCGCCCTTTTTGCGAAGTCTATATGTATGTATGTATGTATGTATGTATGTATGTATGTATATACACAAACATATATATACATATATCATCATTGTATATATGTATATAGATACATATATATGTACATATGTGTGTACATGTATATATATATATATAGATATAGGGGACATATCAAATGAAAACCGTGAGTTATTGTAAAAACCCTTAAACCCCATATCAACCACATATTTTTCTTTTAGCTTTCTTGTTTTGTTTTTATTCCTGAGGGCAGGAGTGTAATTTGCGCTATCTCTCTCTCTCTCTCTACTTTAAACATTCAAATCTTAGTTTCAAAATCAGATGATCCATATCTCATATCTCTTTAAACACTTACAACCAGATCTACTCTCTCTCTCTCAAAAAATGGCGACATCTTCCCATATCTCTCTCTCTAAAACCCTCCCTCATATGTTAATCAGTAGAGAAGCGGAGGTGATGTGACGGAGGAGCGGCGGAGGCGATGTGACGGAGGAGTAGGGTTGTGGGTGGGGATTTGGCGATGATTTGAAGCGAAGTTCATCAGATATGGGTTTAAGTTCAGCAAATCTTGGTTACAAGCTCCCAGCGGAACCTGCAAACCATCCGTAATTTTACCCTCTTTTCCTTTATTTGTAGTATTTGTAATTTGTGTGTTGTTGAATCTTTTAATTGAAGATTAAATGTGTGTTAACTTTTAATTGAAGATTAATGTAACATCCCAAAAATAAAACGACAATAATAATAATAATAAGAACGGGTTTAATGCGGGACGAACAAAATAAACAAACAAGGACACGCGGGTCGAGGAAGGGACGAATGGGCCGTGCGAACGGGCTTGGGAAGGGAGGCCCTCTCCTATAAATACCCCAACACACCCATTTTCTCTCATTTGTACATTCTAGAGAGAGAAACCATAGAGAGAGAAAGGTGTTGGATTGACCCGTGAAGCTAGTATCTTGTTCCTCCATTGCTCGTGAGTGGATCCTCCGATTCAGAAGCTCAAAAAAAGTAACAACTCGATCTAGATCTGAGTTTTTAGTTATTTTGGGGTTTTCGGGTTTTGATTAAAAAGTCGACACTTTTACGTATGAAACTTCAAAATAAACATAGATCTAGCTTCATTAATGATAAACGAACGTTTTTGAAATAAAAAGATCGGATCTTGATAAACTCAGATCTGCATGCAAGAGTTAGGGTTTTGTGGGGAAGAAGACAGCCTGCATGGCGAACTTGTTAAGTTCGCCGGGCTCTGATGAGGTGAACTTGATAAGTTCGCTAAGGTAGCAAGAGGGCGAACTTGATTAAGTTCGCAGGTTAAGTTGGCTGGGCCAAATCAAGCGAACTTAGCCTAAGTTCGCCTGTAAGTTCGCTTAGGATGTGAAGGGCGAACTTGGCCTTAAGTTCGCCTAATTCAGGAATGGTTAATCGTTGGAGTCGGGATTGATTAATTATGGTTTAATTATTAATTAAATAGAACATTATTATTATACTTTAAATTTTGGTTTAATTACCAATTAATTAAATCATTATTTTTAACATTTATTTTTCATAAATCAAATGAAAGGTTTTTATTCATTTATTTATGTAGTAAATTATTTAATTACTCAACTAATTATTACTCATTTATTTATTTATCCATTTATTAATTTATACGATTGCAAATAAAAGAAAACTACTCGTTTACTTATTTGTGTATTTATTTACAAACAAAAGAAATCTAATTATTTATTCATACATTTATATAATTATTACAAACAAACAAAATTCTTATTCATTCTTTCATTTATTACAATACAATTATTTATCAAACATTTACATAAAATATTATTTGCAACTCAAATAATTATTTTATTATTAAAATGAGGACACCCACATCAATCTCCTCGCACATTAGGATTTCCTATTTCATTTGTACAAATCATTGATACATATATTGTATCAAACATAGGTTAACCTTGTGGTTAGCTAGAACAATTGTGCAACAAACAACATACTTGTGTGACATTCAAGCTACATATTGCAAGTTGAGTTTACATAACCCATTTTTACTATTTTTACTTTTGGGGTCAAACATGTTTAGAAATGCTTTACTTACACGATTCAATACCTATGTTCTTATGCTTTGGTCTTTATGCTTTATGTCTTGAACTACTTGGTGACCATTACATGTGTTCATGTCAATACATTCATTAACTTGCAGCCCAAGCCTAAGGTAGTACCTAACATGATCATTTATACGGAAATCCAAAACTATAACTTACCACAAAACCTTGGCGGGTTTTGTTGCTTGGAACCTTGTATGTTTTCACATTAGACACGCTTTGAATATATTGAATTGTAAAACTATACTTAACTTTGTTGGTGTCAAAACATATGTTTCTCACCAACTACTTGTAGTTGACATTTACTCACATGTTTCAGGTGCACCTGTTTGAGGACTACATGATCACATAGTACATGAACCTAGTTTCAATTTAAATTAATTATGTTTTGTTTGAACACTTTGTTTTCTTATTTCTAAGTGTAACGGTTGCTTTTAATTCGAGTAATAAATATTATCATATTTAATAGATGATCATGTGCTTATGAACAACCGCGTCAGCCCCGGCGTATAATCCGCCGGCGGCCGGGGTGTGACACCTTATTAGGACAAACTGTGACTAGCTTATCAGGTGAGTTCTAGAGCCCTTCTTTTAAATGTTTTAACGATGTTTTGGGTTGGTGTGCATACTTACGAAACAAGGTTTACAAAAAATATGAAGTTCATGAAAGTGTTTTAGAAAGAGAAGTATGAAATGTGTTTATGAAATGTATTGCCAAAAAATAAAGTTTACGAAAGGTTTACGAATGAAATGTTGTTTAATAAAATGTACGAATGCTTTAATTAAAATGAGGTAACGGTTTTTATGAAAGTCACGAAATGAACGAATCTGCCACAAGTTCCTTCGGGGACTAAGGTATGTATGCATGAATGGGCCTTACCTTTTATAGGGGCCCTTGTGGCTGGCCAACGGTTGTACAACTGGGTGGGAAAGGGGTGATGACGGTCACCAATGGGGGATTGCCGGGATCCCTAATGAGGTACTATTCTCTGCGAGGGAATAGTACTTAAGGTGTGGTACGTGCTATCCTTTGGGACGCTGTGTTTGAAGGGAATTAACGGTTACGAATGGTTAATGTGGGTACGTGTGCTCTATGAAGTACCGTGCTTGAGGTCGGTGTGTGTACTCTATGAAGTACCGTGCTGTAATGAGAAATTGACGGTTATGAAAAGGCGCGGATTCGGTTTATTGCTAACTTATGTTTATTGTTATGTTATTGCATGATTTACGTACGCTTTTTGTTAAATAAATAAATGTTATGTTTTTGGCAAATGTTTATGATAATGTTTTATGTAAAGCTAGAACTCACCAGCGTAGCTGACTTTTATTATGCACATTCAGGTTAAGGACAAGTACGGATATGGACGGTGATGCTTGGCAAGCGCTAAAGAGTTACCCGGCCGATCTACGAAGTCTGGCATCCCGTTATGTTTTTAATTATGTCATGTTTAAGTTTTAGACAATGTTACGCTTCCGCATGTTGAACAAGTTTTTTTTAATTATGTTAAATGAATGATTTCGCTGCGTTATTTTGATATTTAAGTTTAAGAACTGTATGCTTATGAGTAAATCTAATAATTGAGGCTTCCTGGGTTTGGGGCCTTAAAATTAATAAAATTTTTAATTGATTTTTTAAATATTTGTTGAAAACAAGAAAATACAGAACTAGCATTATCAACTAATTTAAACCCCATGAGGATAAATAGTAAGTACAGGATGTTCAGGTTTTTAGCATGGTGTACAAACATGTAAAGCATGTCACATTTCAGGTTTTCATCCACAACTTTTTCTTCCATCGTCAAAACCACTGGTCGCTCCATTGAAGCTCTGATGTAAGGGGAAACGGAATCGGAATCGGAATCGAGAGGCGATGATGGATAAGACGGTGGTGGTGACGGTGGTCATCAACGGTTGCGACGGTGTCCATCCAGATCTTCATCCGGGAGATATTCCTCTTTCATTGACCTAAAATGCATCTCACTCCGATTTGCCTTTTGCGTCGGCTTCTTTGGCTAGCTTCCGGCCAGACGGAGCGGTGGTGGATGGTGGCCGACCTGTGTAAGCGTGTTACGACGCCGTCTATTGGCGTTGTCTCTCTCTTTCTGTAGATCTCTCACCGGTTAGGGTTTTCATTTCAAGAGTGGTGATCAGGAAAAAAGGTATGGATAATGAATAGTATAGGTGGCGGTGGTGTGGTGGTGTCGCTGTGGCAGCGATCGCGTTTGGTTGCCTTCGACGGAACTTCATGACGGTAAGTGATTGGTGCTTTATACGTGTCTCGTTTCTTGCTTATACGATGGTCAGTTGTCACCATCTTTTTGTTATCTGGGTTATGCGTTACACACATGTTAGGGTTTGTGTGGCTATGTTTTCCCCGTTGCTGAACCCTAGCCGCTGGTGGTGTGGTTCTTGCACCCCGTGGTTGTGGTATTTGCTGGGTTTGGTTGTGCCTTTGGTCGGCCAGGGATTTGTTTCTGTATGTCTTTAACACTTTTCTTGTTTCTGTATCTCCCCAAAAGGCTTATAATTTTTAACAAGTTCGTATATTTGGGTTTTTTACAATGGATTTTGTTTGAACAAAGTGGCTGTGAAAATCACTTCTATTAAAAAAAATGTGAAAATTCGCGTCTTGGTTGGGAATCTGGATGGTAATGTGAAAGGAGCAACTGTTTCTATCACGTTGCAACCGATTTATTTACAGCCATGGTGGGTTTATGTTCTTTGCACAATTGTTTACAGATCTGAGCCTCATAAATTATTGTTGTTACTTTGTGTACCACTGTTTTGATTTGGTTAGGCATTTGCTTGATGGGGCGACTGCATATTTTATGGTCATGTGGAGTCATGCTCTTTCTACTGCTTGCAGGTTACTTGCCATTTGATGATTCTAATTTTATTAACCTTCATTATTATTATTTTTATTGTTATTATTTTAGTTTATAATCACATGTTCTGTGAAGGTTAAAATGAAATCGATTATATTTTTTTTCCAGACTAATCCTGGTTACAAATGTTTATACCATGTTTATTATAGTGTTCTTCATAAATGACATGATAGAGAGTCCAGTCAAGTCAAGTGATCCCCACAAGCATTGAGTGAAGCCACGAAGAACAATAAGGAATTTCAACAAAAGGGTGGTAAATTCAGGTTACTTTAGGAATTAAAAGATGAAATTAACGAAAATGACATTTTAAAAAGGAAGGATTTTCACAAAAATGACATTTTTTTGTACATTTGGGTCGTTAGAAAACGGTATATTAAGGATAAACCGAGTGTTATTCTGTTTATCCTGATTAGGTTTCTTTATTCTAGGGTTTTTTTAGTGTGATTTGTTCTAATAAGTTAGAACATGTTTACTGCTTTTGTTGATAATGATTTGATGGTTTTGTGACCCACATGAACATGAAGGTCTTAGTCAATCTCATTCAGGTAGCGTCATCAATTCAGAAGATTTCTGAAGCACACGCCGATGGGGAGCCACCAAGAATGATAGACTTCCCTGAGGCAATTTCCAATCGTGAGTCTTAAATATGATTGCCGCTTTTGTTTTCAGGCTATTTGTTCCATTTTTGGAGGCTAACCTTTCGTATAAATTTCATAACCATACAGCTTGCTTCCGCTTCCAATCGCAATGTATTGTTTTTTTTTAAATTGGGTTTGGCTCAAAATCGCTGAAATAGTAGCCAACTGTTTAAGGTCTCTTACTATTTTTGGGTATTTAGTGATTTCAATCTATGCAGACGTGAGTCTCACCATCTCTCATGTGTGTGTGTGTTGATATGATTCTGATTATTGTGATGGCACCTCTATTCATAATATTTAGTTAATTGATAAGCTTACATGGTTAAGTCTATGGCTGCCAATGAGGGTTCGATGTATAATTTTGTTAGGCTAAACGGGTCAATATGATTTAGGTTATGTGTTTATCTCAATGGGTGATTATGATTTTGGGTTATGTTTTGTCTTAACGGGTCAATATGATTTGGGTTATGTTTTGTCTTAACGGGTCAATATGATTTGGGTTATGTTTTGTCTAAACAGGTCAATATGATTTGGGTTATGTTTTGTCTAAACAGGTCAATATGATTTGGGTTATGTTTTGTCTAAACAGGTCAATATGATTTGGGTTATGTTTTTTCACAACATTTTTTTAATATAAACAAAAATGACATGGTGCAGTTTAAACATGTCCTTCAAATTTTCAATGCTACATTTGCTAATACAAAAGGGAGGGTTGTTAACTTCTTTGACCAACATTTTTTGAAAATGTAAAAAAAGGAACTTTATGAGTGCTCCTAGCTTTGGTTTGGATTAAGTGACAGAAAGAGTGGGTCGGGTAGATTGGTAACGGGTCACTTGGTCAAAATGGTCATCCTTTTTATTTAATTTGATTTGAACTTCCTAAATGATCAGTGTTCTATTTAATTAATGGAACTATTTTATCAGTTTTTAAATCAAGCAATTTAGAAAACTTGAAACTTGCATGTCTTCATATTTGGAGGTGCATGAAGGCATGACTTCCTAAACAATAAATAAGTTTAATTTTAATTAGGTTAAGTTGGAATAAATGAGGTTTAATTTTAGTTTTTTTTGTTTTGTTTTCTTCTACAGGCAACGGCTATAAAGAAGGTCCAATTAGATCTTATGGAGATGCTAAACATTTCAAAATGCATAAGTACAATTGAAAAGAAAAGGTAATGTATGTGTTTGAGAGCATAATTACAACACTCGATAACCCATACAACTCAGATTTGTTATGTCCTTATATCCCTATAGCAATTTGCAAGTTGAAACGCATATTTCTTATGATTTTTTTTTAGTTTTTTTTTACATTGTTGCGTTTTTGCAGCTTTCAGGTCGATAAGCTCCAACTACAATGGTCTTGCTCGCTTGTATGGTTCTCTCTTCATAATTTTTATTTCTATGAGGTGGCAATATAGACCCGTTTATGGATAGACGGGCAAATCTGGATCATGTTCTAATGGGTCAACTTTAAATGTCAAACGTTTATTTTTAAGGCCGTTTTTCGTGACGCAGCGCGCGCGGGATAAATACTAGTTAATATATACAACTGAAGATTAAAAGTATATTTAAAACTCAGATTGCTTACTAGTGAAGCAACGCCATTAATCTTACAAAAATTTCAATGAATGGTTTGGCATTATTTTTTGTTATTAGGTAAGCTTAGTAGAGGACGAGATTTAGTTGTTCTAAATATAAGTTGATTTCCGGTTCAACCCTAAATCAGAAACTTTTTTTGGTACAAATCAGAACCAGTTCTAACACTTAATTATGGCTTAAATTTTGAGGGTTTTTTTTTCTAAATTCATTTTTGATTTTTTTACACAAGTGTAAAATGAATTTACACAGGTGTAAAATGAATTTACACAAGATTGATTTGCCCTAATCTTGGGATAATTTTTCTTGAATTATTCTTTATTTTGTTTGGTTCTGATCATTATTAAAAAAGAAAAAAATATGTATTTTATTTTGGAGAGAGAGTCTAGAGAGAGAGAGAGTCTGGAGAGTGAGAGAGAGAGATTATGGAGAGAGAATCTGGAGAGAGGGAGAGAGAGAGAGATTATGGAGAGAATCTGGAGAGAGAGAATGTGTGAATCTAGAGAGAGATAGAAATGATTTTTTAAAATAAGATTTAATCAAAAAAGAAAAATATATAATTACCTTTCTACCCTTGCAATGAATATGGAACACGTGTTTTCTTAATTTAAAATAAAAAAAGTTAGATTCAATTACAGCCACACATTATAATAAGGAGTTTTGAATATATGGTCCAGAATGGGTTTAAGGGTTTTCACAACAACTCAGGGTTTACAATCGATACATCCCCTATATATATATATAAGTATACAATGGTAGTTCGCTAGTAATTGATTGCAAATCTGTGTATGGCACGCACTAGGGGTAGCTCAAGCGGTAGTTTCGCCCTTGCGCCATGTCAAGCGTGTACCAGATCATGTCAAGGTCGCGTACACGTCTTTGGAGGTCAAGGGCGTAGCACATCATCTCGTCAGTCGCTATGTACCTGAAGACCCACACTAGGAAGGATCCTATAACTAGTGAACTGGTCTGGCCTTATGATAAGGCGCGCGAAATTTTTGTAAGTTTTTCTAATAAAAAACAATTTCTTTATATGACTAAGTGTTTTTTTTTATAAACCAACACTTTTATTTTGTTTCATTAAACCGCATAAAAACTATCCAAAACTATGGGAAGAAAGCATGTCGGGTGAGGACGGGTCGTCTTCGGGCACGGCACACGTTGATGGAGTCAGCCAGTGAGAGCAGAGTGGCGGAGGCCGGAAGAAGGGGCCCGTATCTTGGGTTCTGGAGATCGTACGTCCCTCCTTCTCGGGCCCATGTATGCGTAATAAATATAAACTAATTAATGATAATTTGTTTTATTTATAAATACATACTTAAGTATAATAATAATTTATTTGTTTAACGTGTGTAGACTGTCGTGCTTCATGAATTTCGGTATTGAATTGCTTCACTCGAGACAGCCGTAAAAGAACTGGTGGCCGAACTAGCCCAATACCGAGCGCATAACCGAAGCCCCGTTATCACATGAGGCTCGTCCTGATTTTCCGTATAGCTAATTTTATCTTTTATTTTTGAAAAAATTAAATATTTTATTTAATTTTGTTATAAATAATTTTTTTTGGAGTATTAGGTTTATTTGTTTATTTATTTTAATTTCATAATTCAAAATTTGTATTTGTATTTAAATTTGCAGGAATTAAAAAATATTTTTTTTTATTAAAAGATAATTGCCGACGGTAAATTATCCGTCGGTAATATTTCAAAGTTCCGTTGGTAATGAATCAAACTGTGGTCGGAAAAAGACGACATTATTCCGTCGATAACTTTGTCGTCGGTGATCGTCAACGGAATTCCATCAGAAAACGTATTACCCGCGACCATTTCACCGACGGATTCTCGTAGGTAATGACTTTTATTGACGGTTTTCCGATAAATCTGTCCATCGGTGAAGCCTTATTTTCTAGTTTTGTGTGTATATGTGTGTTTTCTTTTTGAAATTTATATGATATATAATTATGATTATATTGTATATAAGCAAAGTCGTATGCGTTGACTAAATACATTGATGAATATAACTAAATACATTGATGAATATAACAAAACCCAAATGATAAACCATTCAAAAATAACTACCTAGGTTACAAGTGATACCTCTAGTATGTAACACTTGCTAATTAGACCTAGATTAATTGGTTTGAGAAGAAGCATTCCATGGTCTTTTAACGTGTAGATCATGGGTTTGAGACTCAATTTGTGTAATATGCTCAGGTGAGTCAGTGGTATTTTCATAGTGGGCCTTCAGGTGGTGTGTTTCCCCTGGAATGGTGGGCGGCGTTTGCGGGCGTGGGTAGCCTTTCGCCAATTGGTTTACCCGGATGGCCGGGCTTATAGTATTCGTTGGCCGTTCAAAAAAAGTATGTAACGCCTAGTAATACCTTGGTACCAGTGCATATCGACTCTGTTCAAAGCATGCAACTTAAGGCGGTGGTATAGTAAGTGAGTGTGAGTAAAAAGTGAGTGCCACGTAGATGTCACATCACTCACTAGCCACTCACTTGAGAGGTGTATGATTAGTGAGTGTGAGTGTGAGTGATTTTTTTATTTTTTAATTAATTTAAGATGATTAATTTAATTAATTAATTAAAAAGATAATATATCGTTTACGAGACCAAACACGTGTCAAAAACCACTTACGAGACCAAAAATTATATATTTTTAAAACAACTCCGTTTTCATTAAAATTTATGCCGAGATGTTCAAAACAAAAACAAGACTATGCATTTCGTTTTTTTTTAAATTAACGAGCACAAGTTATTTGAGAAAAATAAAATTAATTGTTAAATAAAATTTTATAATAAATTAATTAAAAAAAACTCAAGTGCATGTGTCAATACTTAATTTATTTTGTTTGATTTCAAAATCTAAATTCCATGCTCACGGCTCACTCACGGGAGATGGGAGCAGTATTCCCGTGAGCGTGAATGGCTTACGGGCTCCCCTCACGAAACATACCAGATCTCCTTAATGTTTTAGTTCGCAAGCAAGTTAAATTAATGACATTATTGATAAGTTTAATCACCATTGTTCAATTTTAAATTAAATCTAATGATTATATTCTAACACGAAAAAGTTTTTAAAGAAACATATTTTGTATATACTATGTATAATGGCAGAAAAATATATAACTTTTCAATATATATATATATATATTTTTAAATTTACTAATGAGATGATTTACACGCATGATGGATGAGTGCGGGGTCTTTTCAAGAGTAATGTTAAATAGTCATTCCAGATTTAGTAACCTGAACCCTACACACTGTTTTCCCTTTCATTAAGTCAACTTTTTCACTTTCATCCGTATCTTCACTACAGAAAAATGGAAAAGTTATTCTCACGCCAAATTTGTATTTTTAGTGTTTTGATTATAGACAAAGCTAAGACATGTTTCCACTAATAAAAAAACATTATTTAAAGGGGTTTATATTTTTTTTATTTAAGACGGTTTAGATTAAAACCACTAAAAAACATAAGAATTACATATCATTTACAGCGGTTTTAAAAAATCACACCGATTTATATTAGGGTTTATATTATTTGTAATTTTTTAAGCGTGTTTATGTAAATCTTGAATATTTACAGCGGTTTCATGTGTACCGCTGCATTTAATAATATTTTTTTAAAGCGGTTACTTCTTCTTTTAATAATCATTTTTATTCTTTTACATTTACAACAGTTTTTATTTAAATCTTTTTTTAATTCTGTGTACGCGTTTTAATGTTTTTATAGCGGTTCCAATATTTAATTCTTTTTAAAAGTTTTTTGTAATTTCCGTGCCTATGTCAATAATCAATTTAAAACTGGCATTCAAGCTTTTCAATGAGATAATGGACGAGAGTTTGATAATCAGTCATTCCATAACATATTTAAAAGTCAAGGAATCAAAATTTATTTCTCCTGTCCTTATACGTCTCCACAAAATGCAAAGTTGAATGCACTATTCGCACTGCCAATAACATGATCTGAACCTTCTTGTTTCAGGCATCTCTTTTGTCCACGTTTTGGGCAAAAGCCTTAAACATGGTCGTTCACACCCCTCAACTCGTTGCCTACTACTACCCTCTCATTTTATGCACCTTTCGAGGCTTTATACAGCTTCTTTCCCACCTACATCCATCTCCGTGTGTTTGGGTGCTTATGTTATCCAAATATTTCCTCCACCACTACACATAAACTTGCACCTTGCTCATATGCATGTCTTTTCCTTAGCCCATCATCTGATGATGGCGGGTATCGATGTATGGACCTCGTCACTCAGCGGATTATCATTTCTCATCATGTTACCTTTGACAAATCTCATTTTCCATATGCTTCATTTCACTCACCTCCTTCCCCATCTGAGTACAACATTTTTGGCCCGTTTGGTGGCTCCTCTTCTACTCGCAGCTCAGCCTCTTCAGCAGACTCGACTATAACCTCGGAGTCAGCTCTTGGCTCAGCCACGTCCTCCGGATCGGCACCTACGCAAAGCCGCCCCATTCCATGGCCTGGTAGCACCCTCGACTCGACTAGGCATCCCGTGCTAGCCATCAACTCTGTGCCACCCATGTCACTCCTGATTTGGAGACTTTGGACATGGCGCCATGTCACACCCTGCCAAAGCGGAATCGCGAGGCGTAACGTTCATGGTTTCCAAAGCATATGATTATTGCAAACACATACACACCAATTGGATACTTAATTAAAGTTAGAGTTTACAATCCAAAATATTTGTTTGAAGTTACAAAAGTAGCAAGATTTTGCAAATATGACCCAAGTGTGATGGGTTATACAACAAAAATCTTCAAAAGTAGTATCCAACAAGTATGCATGATCCCGACATGGTATTACTCTTACTTCCGCGTTTAGTTTCCTGAAAAATATACTTAAAAGTGTCAAAACAAGGTTGGTAAGTTCACAGGTTTAGTTGCTACAAGTTTCAAGATGGCCAATGTTCACAAATCAAGTTTCAAGTATACGTTAAATGAAACAAAGTAATTAAAGTTAGAGTTTACAATCCAAAATATTTGTTTGGCTATTACCTTCGTTTCATCGCCAACTTTTCCAAGATCTCCGTTCCTCTCACCGCATTAACTCAAAAAGGGAAACCCTACGAGTGGGGCCCTAATGAAGAGGAAGCTTTCCAAACACTTAAGGATAAGCTTTGCAATGCTCCGATCCTTACTCTTCCCGATGGAAACGATGACTTCGTGGAGTATTGCGACGCCTCTAACATTGGTCTCGGTTGTGTTCTCATGCAACGAGGCAAGGTCATCGCTTACGCATCCCGTCAACTCAAGATCCATGAGAATAATTACACGACTCATGATCTTGAACTCACCGCCGTCGTCTTTGCTCTCAAGCTTTGGAGACACTACCTTTACGGTACCAAATGCGTGGTCTTCACAGATCACAAGAGTCTCCAACATCTTCATAACCAAAAGGATCTAAACATGCGCCAACGCCGAGGGATTGAAACAATCAAAGATTACGAATGCGAAATTCGCTACCATCCCGGTAAAGCGAACGTCGTTGCCGATGCCCTCAGCCGAAAGCACCATGTGAAGTTCCTTTGTGCTCGTATGCAACCCGGCATCCATGTCCGTATTTGTGAAGCCCAACATCTTTCGGTCACCGAAGGCGACATGTACAACGAAATGTCTTGTGGTGCCGAACTCCAACTCGAGACCAAACCCAACAGTTTACTTTATTTCATGAATAGTGTTTGGGTTCCCAATCGTTCCGATCTTCGTTCTTCCATCATGCATGAGGCTCACAAGTCTCGGTATTCGGTCCACCCTGGTACAGACAAAATGTACAGGGATCTGCGTTCTATCTACTGGTGGCCCGGTATGAAAAAGGATATCGCGTTCTATGTGTCGAAGTGTAATACTTGCGCTAGAGTGAAAGCCGAGCACCAACGTCCATCCGGTTTGCTCGTGCAACCGGAGATTCCAGTTTGGAAATGGGAGAGCATTGCTATGGATTTCATTACCAAACTCCCATTGACATCCTCTCGTCATGATTCCGTTTGGGTTATCATCGATCGTCTCACCAAATCTGCTCACTTCATTCCCATCCGCAAGAGCTTCCCCGTTGCAAGGCTAGCTCAAATCTACATCGCGGAAATCGTTAGTCGTCATGGTGTTCCTTTGGACATCATATCCGATCGTGACAGTCGTTTCACCTCCCGTTTTTGGGAATCCTTCAATGAAGCCATGAGTACTCAACTCAATCTTAGTACGACTTACTACCCTCAGACGGATGGTCAGACTGAACGTACTATCCAAACTCTCGAGGATATGCTTCGATCGTGTGTCATTGATTTCGGTGGTAATTGGGACGTGCACTTGCCTTTGATCGAGTTCTCTTACAACAATAGTTACCATACCAGCATCGGCATGGCTCCATTTGAGGCACTTTATGGTCGAAAATGTCGGTCACCCGTTTGTTGGACCGAGATCGGCGAAACACAAATTACCGGACCCGAGTTAATCCAAGAGACCACAGACAAGATCCTCAAAATTCGCGACAACCTACGTACCGCTCGGAGTCGACAAAAGAGTTACGCCGACCGAAAGCGCAACGCGGTTACTTTCGAAGTTGGAGATTTTGTTTTCCTTAAGGTTTCACCTTGGAAAGGAGTCTTTCGCTTCGGGAAGCGAGGAAAACTATCCCCACGTTATGTTGGTCCTTTCAAGATTTTTGAGAAAGTCGGTTCTGTTGCATACAAACTTGATCTCCCTACCGAGCTTAGCAACATCCACCCCATCTTCCACGTCTCTAACTTGAGAAAGTGCTTATCAAATGAAGATCTCCAAGTTCCACTTGAAGACGTTCAGATCGACCCAACAATGCACTTTGTCGAGAAACGTGTTGAGATAATGGATCATGAAGTCAAACAACTCAAGCGTAGTCGTATTCCAATCATTAAGGTATGTTGGGAAGGAAAACGTGGTGCAGAATTCACTTGGGAACGTGAAGACCAAATGAAAGCCAAGTACCCGCATCTTTTTTCAGGGTCTTCCTCATGAAAGAAATTTCGGGATGAAATTTTCTAAAGTCGGGGAGACTGTAATATCCGTACTTTCCACATCATCGTTTATTTACATTTTGTACCCTTGTACTTTCATTTTTGAATCCATTGTAACCCAAGACTTATGATCAATGAATTTATTGGATTTATTCAATTACATGTTTACAACATACATTACATTTATACATATGCAAGACAGCATCATATGTGCAATATTACAAAATTATATATTACAAACACGCGTTTCACTTTTTTTTACATTTATATTCTCGTTTCACGTCCATACACGCTCGGTTTATTATTATTATTATTAGTAGTAGTATTATTATCATTAATACTATTATTATTATTATTTCATTTTTTTCTTTTTAAAAAAAGAATCACCTCCCTTTCAACCACCAACTCCCACCTAACTCATTTAATACCCCAAACCCTAATCCACACTTATAAATACCCACTCCCTTTCACTCCTCCACCCTTACACCCTCCAAATTCTCTCACAAATCTCTCCAAGTGCTTCATTTCTTCCAAGATTTTTGGCAGAATTTTATAAGGTAAAAACCTTATTTTTCTTTAAGTTTCTTCCTTTTTTTTTCTTAACAATTCTTCCTTCACCCTCTTGGATAAACCTCTAGGATCTTATCATTTGTTTACCTTGGTAAACATCTAAGATAAGTCACCATTTGAGGTCCAAGTTGTGGTCTTTCAACTAACATTTCTTCTTCTTCATGTTCTTGTTTGGATATTTTACATCTAGTTGTGGTAAAACCAAACCAAGCCTCCATCAAAATTCTATGATGGAAGCCTTGTGCTAAGGTATTTGGATGAAGTAGATGAACATAGGTTCATCTACCATAAGACATCCAATAGTCACAAGGTGTTCAAATCCTATACATAAATATTATAAATAAATCTAACAAGGTTTGTGGATTTCCCAACCTTTCTCTTGACCACTTGAAGTGGTATATTACTAACTATACTAACTTTTGACCATCCGAATTCCTAACTAAGTTAGGGGTTTGTGTTTCGGTCCGCCGTCGGCGATGCATGACCAACTTGATACTATTATACATATATATTATTTATTATTTCTTCTCCACCAAACTTATGCCTACGTTACCTTTTAGGTTAACCGGCATTCCCGACTCTTCACCTTCCCGTTCATCCTTTCGTTACCACGCCAAACCGTGAGTTTCATACTTGCCCCTTTTACATTTTTGCACTTTGGGACTTGAAAACATGTACATATTCAAAACCCATACACTACAAGATTCACACTTTATTCAAACACAATTCATTAACATGCTCATGTGACAACAACTTGACTACATGCTTAAATACAACTTGTTAATACAATAGTTCATTAATTCTTGCAAAACCGCACTTAACAAGTGTAGCGCTATAGGATTGACACCCGTCGGCTTTTCGTTACCTTTATGGAGCCCCCGATCTTGTTATGTTATTTATTCGACTAGTATTCTTTGGATGCTAGGTATGCTATGTCAACAATAGGTTTGAACTATATCATTACAAATTGTATGAACATTAGTAAAGTATGTCTATGCATATGAATTGTTGCTTTAAACATGATTATTATATGTATGAAACTTGTATGAACTCACCAACTTTATTGTTGATCAAATATTATTTTACATGTTTTCAGGAGATGTTTGATGCTACCATGGAAATGGAATCTAGGGACTTTGCCTTAGATATCAAATTTAAATATTTTTGTCTTTTGTTTATCAATGTATTTCCTTTAATTGAAACAACTGTATTTGAAATTCTTAGTTTAATGAAATCGGTTAAATTTATATTTCAACAATAGTGCCACGATGCCTTTGAACAATCCTACACGTCACGTTCGGTGATTCCGTCGCCGAATGGGTTGTGACATGAACTCACCTCAGTTTGTGTAAGCTAGTAAATAAACGTCATAAGAGCGTCAAACACCCTACTTATTTCTTATTTTATTAGAGTAAATAATTACGAAAAATGGTCCAAGTCTAGCAAAACCTTGTCATTAAATGACCAAGGTATATTTTTCATTTATAAATATTGTTTTATATATACAATATTCTATTACAAAATACAGGGATTCTTCATTCCGTCCGGCCTCATCCACAGGAAGCTCTATTCCACGTGCTTTTTTTCCTGCAGTGTTTGGAAAACGTTTCTGAATTAGCTTTCGCTAAGTAAGTACAATGAATTGTTCATTTTATTATGAACCCTTTAGGTTCTTATTATTGTTCAAGTTTCCAGGCACTCGGCGCCCCTGTGACCATCTCCGGACGTACCTCCAGTCACGTCATTCGTATATTTTATGGGTGTGCTAACCCCCTCATGACCATCTTCGGGCGTACCTCTGGTCATAGTATTCATATTATTCATGGGTGTGCTAACCCCCTCCTGACCATATTCGGACGTACCTCCGGTCAGAGTATTGGCAAGGTCCTTATACTTGTCAGTATAGACCCCTTGTATTTGTCACGAAGACTCATTTGCCACAAAGGCTCATTCATTTCTTAGCCCTGTAGGCTTTATTCTTTAATTCTCTTCTTTATTATTGAGATCCACCTTACAGGTCGGGTATCTCATTTCATTTGGGACCTTGAGTATCTTAGACTCACAACCTCCCAAATGTATCAAGCATTTGTTTTCATTTCACGTATATGCTTGATTTATTTCCCAACCAGTCCTCGCCTTAAAACTTCGTAACGTTTTTTCCACGATGCACTAAAAGGGTTTATATATAGGAAGTACCAGCGGAGTATCCACCACCCTTTTAACACTTCGTGAGTACTCCGTTATTCCATTTTAGGGTTTAGACTCGTTCCATCATATTCATTCATACTTGCATGTATCATCATGCATTCACGTATTTATATTCATCATGCATTCACATATTCATGAATTCCCATGTTCATCTTTCACATATTATACTAGTCATATATTGTAAACCGTGGTGATTATCCTTCGAGAGCAGTACCTCCAACAGAGATGTTCCTAAGAAAGAGTGACGGGTCTAGGAGAAATTTATACACCACTCTTTCCTTAGAAAGAACATTCCGTTTATCAAATAACTACATACCAGTTGGAAGATCTCCCGTTCGTTTACTATATTTTCATTACTGTCTTTTAGTCTATGCCCCAAATCATTCATAATGGTTTCACCACGAAGCATCAAAGAGGTTTATATATAGGAAGTACCAGCGGCGTATCCACCACCCCTTGGATATATCGTGACTACTCCATTATTCTCGTTTAGTGTTTAGAATAATCCGTCGTTACCTTTATTTATTTCCCCGTACCTTAGTTTCACATATAACACATAGCATATAATTACATACTTCACATGATCATTGTCTAGGGTACGGGTCCAGTGTACTTACTTTATCCTTGGGTAGTTCCTAAGTTTGTTTCTAGCTTTAAACGTTTCTCCGAACTCGAACCGCCTTCGTAGCGTATCGAATTCGTAGTTAAACGCACCGTACCAGCTTCTTGCACGTTCCCCAATGTTATGTGTGTGTAAGTTTATTGTTTGATGATTCCATTTTGAACGACAAGTGAAACTATTTATAGGGTGAAACTGCCACTCGTAGCGGACAGTGCTAGCGGTCCGCTACCGCCCACTAGCCAGCTGTCCTGCGTGTTGCCCAAGTAGCGGATCGTTAGTGGCTTGGGTAGAGGTCCGCTACCCAGTTTGCGGCGTGATGGACCGTTATGGACCTTGTAGCGGTCCGCCAAAGGGCTGAGTCACCAAAACACGCGTCCCCTACGTGTCATTTTCTAATCACTGCCTTCCTCACTACGTAGCGGATCGCCAAAGGCTTGGTAGCGGTCCGCTACCGCCTGAATTCCAAAATTGTTTTAGTTTTTAATCCTTTAACTTTGGGTTATTTGCACTTTGGCCCCTGAACTTTATTTTCTTTTGAAAATTGGGGTGTTACAGAGCGAGACTCGACTACTCATGCCCTATTTATTAAAAATATAATTTAGGGTTGAGAATGAACGTCTCGAATGCAAGTTGTTCACCCAACAAGTTAGGTTCGATTGGGAAGGTTTTAAGGAAAGTATAGTATTTTACGACCCGTTGGTGATTAATATTTATCTCTTTATATAACTATCCATACACATAATATACTTATGCAAATAAGCACAAAGATACAAGTCATGATCATCGAATAATTATATATTTTTAAAAATATATAATTATTTTTAGAGAAAATATTCCATTTTCGTCGTCATAACGTAGATAATATAAATTATATTATGACATTATATATTTCTTTAATAATCACTTTTGTGAGGTGACACATCATCGATTTTTGGGATTAACATTAATACATAAACACTCGTTTCGAAAAATAGCACTAATTATTTATTAAGATTTTGACATAATTAATTTCTAGTACTTAGAGACTCGTTAACTTCTACCAAAATGTATATTTACTACAATTAAATCTATATCTATATCTATACTATATAATAAATAAAGGTTTTCATGCCACATGTTACATCCATATTTATTTTTATCATTTTTTCTGCCTCTTTCTCTTATTAAATACATCATTATTTTTTAATAATAATATATTTTTAAAAAAAAATACTAATTTATATCTATACTTCTGTACTATATATTAAATAAAGGCTTTTCATGTCACGTGTCGCCTTCATATTC
Organism: Smallanthus sonchifolius; assembly: GCA_023525975.1. NCBI lineage: Eukaryota > Viridiplantae > Streptophyta > Magnoliopsida > Asterales > Asteraceae > Smallanthus > Smallanthus sonchifolius. The sequence goes on along the minus strand of CM042024.1, from coordinate 93,988,603 downwards.
ATTCACATCATTTTTTTTCCAGCATCTCTTTTATTAAATACACATCTATCTTTTAATAATAATAATATATCTTTAAAGAAAATACTAATCTTTATGTTAATAAATCTCCTGACATATTTTGACGAGTGTATGTGTTAACATATTATATTGTATTCTACGGGTTTATTCTTTAAAAAATAATTTTTTTATTAGTTAATCTATAATATTGTATTTATTCAACCCGTGTAATACACGAGATTCTAATCTAGTATATTTATATATATATCATGTCCTCCAAAATCCATAAGTTATCATATAACATGTAATTGCCCAAAATAATTATTTTAATCCGTTTAACGGTTATATTTACCGAAATTAGATACGTGGGTTTTCAATGTTTATTTCGTCACAAAAATATATTTAAAGTATTATTATTCCAAAATACTATCATTACACACAAATTACCAATTTCTACCAAAAATACATTTTTAAAGTCATTAAATCCACATTTTCTAAAATTCTTTTTTATTCGGAACAACCAAATTATATATTATCAAAAATTACGTATTCTTTTACAAAAACTACACTACTATATATTATCAAAAATTACGTATTCTTTTACAAAAACTACACTACTTTAACAACTCAAGTTTCATGTAACACACGTTTTCAAGCCCCAAATGTATGGACTCATATATATATTTATATATTTTAAACCATTTATAACAACATACATGTTATGAACACATATTTCTCATACATACACAAATTCATGCATATTTCAGTGTTTAAACGAGTAAAAGTTTATAGGTAACGAGTATTCACACAAAATCCTACTCATGCTTGTAAGTATTTAGTTTTTATTAAATTTTTTGGTGAACAAAAACTACACACATGCATACATACTCACAACATACATACACAAATACAAACATATTTACATGCTCAATATCACATATATCCGTAGATCTATACATTTTTCATGATTTAGATTACTAAAAATCCACAACCATTCAAGATCTATATACTAAGCTACTCATGCTTGTAAACACTTATCATTTAGTAACTTTTAAGAACAAAAACTATATATATACACATTCCTATATGCATACGGCATACACACACACATATATATATAAGTCTACGGCACACACACACATATTTGTCCATGTATTAACTCTAGATCTAGCTCCTTTTTCTTGTTATGTTACATGGTTTAAAGAGTTTTATGAAACCTCCCATTTTTAGGTGAACAAAATGCACCTTCTTAGCCATGAATCAAAGAAAATAGCAAAATGTAAAGAGATAGAGAAGCATGTTCTTACTACTAGACTAGCTAGGAAGATTCACAAATGAGAGGATGATTTTGAGAGAAAAAGATGGTGATCCTTGAGTCTATAGCCAAATCCTTTGAGAAAAACTCTTGTATGCTTCAAAGAACACCTTAGAATGGATGATTTTGAGTCTTGGATCTTGATTTGAGCTTGAAGAAAGGTTGAAGTGTGTGTTTATGTGTGTAGTCGTAAAGAGAGAGAGAGAGAGTTGAAGTTGGAGTGTGATCTTTGAAAAGGAGTTGGATGGATAGATATGAAGAGATTTGGAGTGTAAAAGTGGTTGATTGAATATGGCTTGATCATAAAACAATAAGTATGAAAGATTTGAAATGTGGGGGTGGACCCACTTGGGGTTCGGCCGAGATAGGGGGATAAGAGGGTGGGTTGGGTTTGTTAAATGGTTAGGTGTGTTTAAATTGAAGATATTTAGGTCATTAGGTGGTTAAGCCTCGATTAGGATACTAAAAGGTAATGTAATTCTCGTTTAAGTTCTTAACGATACTTGAATCACAATTTAACTAGTCAAGGGATAGATTGATGAAAAATGCTCAAATCACGTATAGTATGATTCGTTGATGTGATCATGTGTATGTATTGGTGCCTAAAGGTGACAATACGCAATAATATTTTGAAGGAATTCGTCAAGGAATTTTGTGCGTATTTTAAGATTTAGTCCAAAAACTTTATTGCCTAATCATGAAATTTATGTGGTAGAGACTTCTAGGTATTTTACCAGTTTTTTACATTAATCACCAACGTTCGTATTACACGGGTTTTAAGTATGCATGTACCGGTAATTCCTAAAATTACCAAGATATGAAATGATCATTGTATGATATTTGCTAGACTTTTAATGTCCAAATTTATGAATTCAAGTGATTCAGGAAATATGAGAAATGTAAACGCGTTTGTAATAAGTATGGATATTTACTTGAAATGTCGGGTGTCACAAGCCACAACCGTTCTCATTCCGTGTGCCATTACCTAGTGTTGGTCCACCAGCATCAAGCACTGCATCGGCTGACGACCCTCTGGCTCCTACTACGGCATCCCTTCTTGGTCATACCATGACTACGCGGTTTCAGACTAGCTTTCTCCGACCTCATCAGCTACTCAACCTATCTGCCATATATGAACTGTCTCTTATTCCACGGATGACGGCTCAGGCTATGTGTGACCCGCATTGGAAAGCTGACATGGACTCTGAAATGTCTGTACTCCTTTCCAATGGCACATGGGATCTTGCCCCACGTCCCACGAGTGCCAACATCGTTGGTTGTCATTGGCTTTACCGCAATAAGTTTGATATTTGGAAGGCCCCAAACCAGGTACCCTACAGTTGGTTCTCATAACGGGTTATTCCCTTGAAAATACTTATTTTAGATATATTAAACTACAGCGGAAGTCTTTCTAAAAACATTAATATGTATTTAATGTCATTAAGTTACCTCAAGAATGCGTGTACACCAATCCGAGTAGCACCGCTCTCAAGCCAAGATATGTCAATGCAACGCCTACCTGTAAAACAATCTATCGCACACACAAAGTCAGCTACGCTGAGTGATTCTAATAGTTTAGTTTAATTAAAAGCTAACTCGTCTCAAAAGTTATTTAAACTTTAATCGGGACCCACGGTCCTTATAAAATAGGTCCACAATTCATTAACAAATAGATAACCCATGTTATCACCCGATATCCCATAGTAGCTCATTACCAAAGACTCATCCCATAATAACTCATGTTCAAGTACATGTATTAACTCGACACGTGGTTAACACAACAATCCCCTAGACCTCAACTTACTCGGCCTTGACCAAGGCTCTTACAAATCAACTGATATAATCGTTATGAACATCACATCACAATCCTTGCACCACGGCCGATCTAACTCTATTCATCACATTAATACTATCTCAAGCACAATAAATATAACTCAACGCTTGTATGCAATTTAACACGAATATATAAGCACACAAACACATACCTCATTACTGCACCCTCGTCAGGGTTACCCTCGTCAGGGCGTTCGACACACCCCGAGCTCATCACTGTCCTACTGGACATCGTCACCTTTGGTAACCTCCCGAAGGACTTCGTCCTCCACGATCCCGTTTGCCGTGTCATAAAGAAAACAACGCAAACACAATACCCGCCGTGTCACGAGGACAACGACACAATGCACACAACACATATATAATCACATAACATTATAACCTACGTACATGACTCATTAACTGCACCTGCACTTGACACATAGTAGTAGGATAAAATATCCTACACGTATTCATAAGCATTAGCTTATATCCCGACTCACCTCGACTAACTCATAACACAACACACTACTAATATAGCAACACACATACAAATACTATATGTCATTATTTAAGCACATGCCACGTACATGCACACCCTGTGACACCTCCTAGTCGTACCCTTACGACCCGTTTACTATGATTCTGACTCATCCATGTTAGGCCACTATACGACACGTGACCATATCCCCACCTTTAAGCCTAGATCACATGATCTCATAAACACCCCCCGTAGACCCTCCGACTCATTACTGAATGTTTTAGTTCATAAACACCTTGGGTTAACACCCAAAACTCTTAACACTTTTAATACGTTAAACATCCCTGGTAAATATGTACGATAGGCCCAAAAATAGGAAAACGTTTAAAAGAGGGGATTAAAAACTCATTGGTTACGCTGAATCCCAATCCTTGCTCTACACCCCGACCACTTGCTCAAATCCCGAACCTGTCAAACGTGCGATCATATGATCAGAATACGTTCAATACATACGTCGACAACGTACAACATATAAACCCTAACATCATTCCTCAACTCGTTACTTCGATCATCGAGCCCTTGCTACAGCCGGGTCGGATCGTCCTCGACCCATCTAGAAACCGAATGTCCCACTAGGGTTCCCAAGCACACATCCAAACCATGCCATGCAAAAACTCTCATTCACGCGAACATGATAACCTGAGCCGGTTTCCTCCTACGCATGCATACCATGCAAACGTACAACTTTAACCGGTGCCATCCCGGTATCCACGTCGTGTACCACCCCGCCATTCGTCACCATCGTCGTTCTCGTTCCATACCTCATGCACCTCAAGCCGTACACCACCATGCACTATCACCACCTCGCCATCTCACCACCGTGAACCATCACTGTATACTTCCCACGTGTGACGCCAATAAGTACCTCCGTTGACCTCATCGTCGTGTCTAATCCTAGTCGGATACTACCCCAACATCACTTCTGTCGTCCGCCGCCGTGAAGCACCACCACAGCAGCCCTCCCCGGCATCCCTTCCATCGGCCCAACACCTCATCGTCGAGCACCATGGCCCCCATCACCTCTCCGCTAATCGCTACCGTAAAGCACTCCCATAGCCGCCACCAGTCCACCGCAGCAGGTCGTTCCCTTCCTCCCCGTTCTAGTTGCCTTCCGAGACCAAAATCTCAAACCCTAATCGGGTTACAAGAAACTATAAATGTTACTTTGCATATAAACATAAACGAGGAGTTACCTTAGCATTGCGAAGCTTCCCGCTCTAAACCACCACGGAACCACCGTTGCCGGCCTCCTTTCCCGACGTCCCTGTCCTTCTCTTTCTCTCTGCTACCGTCGTGCGCAAGCCTAGGCCGATTATGGCCTAGGGTTTGATATAAGATTGTTTTTAAATCTCAATGGATTTACACTCTAGTCCTCGAGTTCCCTTTTTGCAAGTATTTATCCCAAACCACTCCTCTTTTGGCTAACCGGTCCTTTTAATTCCATGAACAGGGTTTTACATGAAAACCCTCGCCAACTCTCTCATTTCAAGGGGCTCGGGTCACCTGTTAGCTTAAACTATCTGTATGTGGATTTTCGGGATGTTGGCATTCGTTCTCTATTGTCCCATCGTCGTGGCTACGACTTTTCTACTCGATCACCGTCCTTAGTGTTCAAGGCGTTCTCCTACACTGTCCACTTTCAACTTCGTGACTTACAGGTTTCACCTACCCATTCCTTCGCCTCTCGTCTCCTTATTCCTTAGCCAAACGGCTTCATTTCCGGCTCTTGTTATCCCAGCACTTGCTAGGAGTTGCCATCCGTTATTGCCTTCATTACCAATCCTTTTACGAAGGTTTCATTCTCATCACCATTGACAATACCCTTTTTGCTCTTAGTGCTTTAACCATCTGCACATATCATCTCTAGTACCGTGTAGCACAACACAGCCAGTTATCCGCTTACTTGCCACATTTCATCCTGAGTTACGGGCACAATTGCCCTTTTCTCTAGTATAACCTAAATGATTTCGTCATTCTGACGATCATCCCCTCAAGTAAGTCTTTGTCCTTCATAGAGAGGAGTAATAGTCGCTTTACTATCATGTGTCCATCACACTCCTCTTCTATGCTCAATTTGCCATCTTGCGATGATTTCTCGAACTCAATCCCATTACTTACCTATAAGGGTATTACTTATGCTCTTCTCCGATGATCTCCAGGAGCTCATGCAAGGCTACACTGGTCTCCATTAAATTGCTTTATCATAGTATCGCTTTACTTCATTATCACACATTCAATACGTCCCTTAAGTACGTACATATACCCAACGCTAGGGTTATCTTCATCCACTCTCGACGTTCATCAAAAGCCCACTTTCCTCTGCCATGTCTGTTTCAACGGCCAAACACTTGCCTTACCTGAATGCTCCACAGGAGTTCACATTAAGCTAGTCTTAGATTTACTAGCGTAGGCATCTCCTTCCCAGTCACTTGTGTGCAATCCCGCACCTACGTCTCCTGAGTTTCATCTTCTCTAGGTTGCACTACCATTACCATGCGATCACCGACCGCATCTCATTTATCATGTACGAACATGAATTCCGTCTGCTCACAAGCCTTAGCTATTTGTTGTCTCGTTACTCCATGCTGAAATCCTTGGCGTCATCACTTTGATCTCATCATAAACATTTCTGGTCCATCGTCTACGTAACTACTTTCATCAATAATTCTTCACCTCCGCCCATTGGCTTCGTGCTCCGAATTTTCCGGGATATAAGCATAGGCATCTCATAAGAGCACCTCACTGATCGCCTAGAAAGACGTCAAAACTCCTCGCATCACCTTGATGTATCATTGTCAAGGAAATTGTCAAGATAGAAATACTATACTCGATCATACTGAGCACTCGTCCTATGCACGACTAAGCGTGTTCTACAAGGACACACACCGACACACATAACTACAGAACACACATTGTTCTACACATGTACTAGTAACTCAACCTTCTAACTCGTACAAAGTGCACATACACAACTAGCTAGATCTGGGTAAATCTACGCGCATACAATATGACCTCGTCATTTATAGACACACAAGTATATCATGTTGTTTGGCCCAAAGGCACCAGCAAACACGATCTCCCGCCCGACTGCCGTCAGACACAATAACCTGTTGACAAAAGTCAACACCATATCAAGCTTAAACTTGATCTCCCGCCTAACTAATGCCAGACACAAATACTCATAAACAACTCAATTAACGACATATCAGTTCATTCGCGAAGCACTCTCATGTCCTTAAGCACCAAAACATTTACCTCGCGAAGATCTATGACTTAGGATATAAGGACATATAATATCATAGTAAGGCTAAACACACTCCCTGATACTTCATACATCACCTAAGCATAACACATAGGTGACACTACCTTAAGACGGTAGACACATACAACTAATCAAAACTCAGGTCTACACAGGTCTACTCATACAGTCTAATCAAATAAGCTCTAACATCACATCAAAGATTACATTTAGTATGAACTCACGTTGTTCAAAAGCTAATCACATAATCACACATAATTAACACTGCACCACCAATGGCAAGCTATCACACATGGAACTACCGTCAACTACGTTTTAAACCATCCCATGGTAAGACTCACAGTCAAGGTCAAAATCAAGTAATTGAAAAACCAATAACGGATATTTCATCACAAAAGTGCCTGACGGCCACTACTCAAAATGCTCTAGTCCTCTCGTGATAACCACCACTGCTCTAATCACGGAACAAGTCAAAGTTATCACCCACTTGTTCCTCGTCATCGGATTCCTCCAGCCATTCGTTTCCTGATTTGGTGTTGTGTCTCGAAGGCTGACTCCTGACTGCAAATTCATGTCTTCCTCTCCAACCACCTCTCCTATAAAAGGAGCTACTGAGTCCACCTCGCATAGTTGCCCTGGTAGTACTGGGAGCATTAGGAGCCGGAAGCGCCAAGATCACCTCCTGCGCTGTTAGCTCCTGCTCATCCTCAGTCGCCGGTGGAACCACCGTCAATGGAACAGGTGCTAAGATCCGTCTTCTCCCAAAGATAACCGTGCGAACAGCAGCCGCACGTCTAGCCCGCCGCTCTGTCAACCTCCTGATGAAAGCTCCCCGCCTAATCCATCTAGTCTGAATCGTCATGGCCATCAGTACCTGCACAAGATAGAACGTTGGAGTGTTTACTATGGGCGTCGAATTCTGAATATGAGATTAATTATAGACTGCCAAATCACGGTGATCAAATGCAATTTGGTGGTCCACATTACTGCTCGGATTCTAAACCTTCCCCATCGTATTCACACTAGCTTTCTATCTTTCACACACCACGGATGCACATGCATCCCACACAACTCACATAGCACCACTTAACAATCTAGTATGTCATATTTATCATAATTTCACACCATACAAGGTTACACACAAAATCACTAAATCACATCGACATGCCAAACTATCTCACATAGTTACAATTAATGCTACACCACATTATTCAACACACACTATAGTCTCATTCAATCACACCACACAACTTCCAGTAGTTCTACATAATACTTCAACAAAAATCACACAACTTGATCCCACACGGAACCCTAAATCATTTACTCACACCAATTACTTTACCTAGTGTAACACTAAATAGATGGTTAATAATAACTAAGGCTCAACTCGAAAGACGTACCTCTTGGCTCGCGGTTACTCGTGGTGGCATTCGTTTCACCCTTGTCCCATTTTCAGTTTAAGTTAAAGCATTTTATTTGTTTAAAAACACCCGTTTTCTCTTAAACCTCGGCTCTGATACCAACTTGTAAGGCCCCAAACCAGGTACCCTACAGTTGGTTCTCATAACGGGTTATTCCCTTGAAAATACTCATTTTAGATATATTAAACTACAGCGGAAGTCTTTCTAAAAACATTAATATGTATTTAATGTCATTAAGTTACCTCAAGAATGCGTGTACACCAATCCGAGTAGCACCGCTCTCAAGCCAAGATATGTCAATGCAACGCCTACCTGTAAAACAATCTATCGCACACACAAAGTCAGCTACGCTGAGTGATTCTAATAGTTTAGTTTAATTAAAAGCTAACTCGTCTCAAAAGTTATTTAAACTTTAATCGGGACCCACGGTCCTTATAAAATAGGTCCACAATTCATTAACAAATAGATAACCCATGTTATCACCCGATATCCCATAGTAGCTCATTACCAAAGACTCATCCCATAATAACTCATGTTCAAGTACATGTATTAACTCGACACGTGGTTAACACAACAATCCCCTAGACCTCAACTTACTCGGCCTTGACCAAGGCTCTTACAAATCAACTGATATAATCGTTATGAACATCACATCACAATCCTTGCACCACGGCCGATCTAACTCTATTCATCACATTAATACTATCTCAAGCACAATAAATATAACTCAACGCTTGTATGCAATTTAACACGAATATATAAGCACACAAACACATACCTCATTACTGCACCCTCGTCAGGGCGTTCGACACACCCCGAGCTCATCACTGTCCTATTGGACATCGTCACCTTTGGTAACCTCCCGAAGGACTTCGTCCTCCACGATCCCGTTTGCCGTGTCATAAAGAAAACAACGCAAACACAATACCCGCCGTGTCATGAGGACAACGACACAATGCACACAACACATGTATAATCACATAACATTATAACCTACGTACATGACTCATTAACTGCACCTGCACTTGACACATAGTACTAGGATAAAATATCCTACACGTATTCATAAGCATTAGCTTATATCCCGACTCACCTCGACTAACTCATAACACAACACACTACTAATATAGCAACACACATACAAATACTATATGTCATTATTTAAGCACATGCCACGTACATGCACACCCTGTGACACCTCCTAGTCGTACCCTTACGACCCGTTTACTACGATTCTGACTCATCCATGTTAGGTCACTATACGACATGTGACCATATCCCCACCTTTAAGCCTAGATCACATGATCTCATAAACACCCCCCATAGACCCTCCGACTCATTACTGAATGTTTTAGTTCATAAACACCTTGGGTTAACACCCAAAACTCTTAACACTTTTAATACGTTAAACATCCCTGGTAAATATGTACGATAGGCCCAAAAATAGTAAAACGTTTAAAAGAGGGGATTAAAAACTCATTGGTTACGCTGAATCCCAATCCTTGCTCTACACCCCGACCACTTGCTCAAATCCCGAACCTGTCAAACGTGCGATCATATGATCAGAATACGTTCAATACATACGTCGACAACGTACAACATATAAACCCTAACATCATTCCTCAACTCGTTACTTCGATCATCGAGCCCTTGCTACAGCCGGGTCGGATCGTCCTCGACACATCTAGAAACCGAATGTCCCACTAGGGTTCCCAAGCACACATCCAAACCATGCCATGCAAAAACTCTCATTCACGCGAACATGATAACCTGAGCCGGTTTCCTCCTACGCATGCATACCATGCAAACGTACAACTTTAACCGGTGTCATCCCGGTATCCACGTCGTGTACCACCCCGCCATTCGTCACCATCGTCGTTCTCGTTCCATACCTCATGTACCTCAAGCCGTACACCACCATGCACTATCACCACCTCGCCATCTCACCACCGTGAACCATCACTGTATACTTCCCACGTGTGACGCCAATAAGTACCTCCGTTGACCTCATCGTCGTGTCTAATCCTAGTCGGATACTACCCCAACATCACTTCTGTCGTCCGCCGCCGTGAAGCACCACCACAGCAGCCCTCCCCAGCATCCCTTCCATCGGCCCAACACCTCATCGTCGAGCACCATGGCCCCCATCACCTCTCCGCTAATCGCTACCGTAAAGCACTCCCACAGCCGCCACCAGTCCACCGCAGCAGGCCGTTCCCTTCCTCCCCGTTCTAGTTGCCTTCCGAGACCAAAATCTCAAACCCTAATCGGGTTACAAGAAACTATAAATGTTACTTTGCATATAAACATAAACGAGGAGTTACCTTAGCATTGCGAAGCTTCCCGCTCTAAACCACCACGGAACCACCGTTGCCGACCTCTTTTCCCGACGTCCCTGTCCTTCTCTTTCTCTCTGCTACCGTCGTGCGCAAGCCTAGGCCGATTATGGCCTAGGGTTTGATATAAGATTGTTTTTAAACCTCAATGGATTTACACTCTAGTCCTCGAGTTCCCTTTTTGCAAGTATTTATCCCAAACCACTCCTCTTTTGGCTAACCGGTCCTTTTAATTCCATGAACAGGGTTTTACACAACCGCAAGGGTCACGGGTAGGGGTTCGGCTTCATCATCGGGTATCACTACCCATGCACAATTACAAGATCTAGCTGTTAGGTAAAAAAAAAATTTAAAAAGGTAGTTACGGTAGAGGTGGGAATTATAACCGGATTCGATCCGATGTATTATCCGAAATCGGTTTTTTTGGAACCGGATTTTTTGGAACCGGATCGGATATTTTTAGAACCGCCGGATCTGGAACCGGTTATATGGTTTTCCAAGTGACCGGATAAAAACCGGACAAAATCGAACAAATTTAGAACCGGACAAAAATCGAACACAAAAAATCCAGACAAAATCGGATAAAACCGGATAAAAGGTTCCAATAGGTTCCAAACCTCACACCCCAAAATCGGATCCGGTCCTTGACCAACGTTGACTTATCCGATCCGAATCCGGTTTAAAAAAAATCCGATTTGTTCACCTCTGACTTAGGGTAATACCTCCACCGCTTAGAATATTTGGGGTTAGATTTGAGTAAAAATGAGATGTCACTCACTCATCAGGTATTTTCTTAGGGTACTTCAAAATGTTAGGATAGTGCCCTTGCACCTTAATAATATATTCATTGGTGTACATTCATCGGTGTTTACTTGTATAGTATTATTATTGTATCTCAGAGTGAAGAATACAACGTTTTTTTCCCGTTTATTACAAAAATAACATCACATTCATCATGTTGATTTTTACGTTTATTACAAAAAGAATTAATTACACAGATGGCCCTCTCACACCTCCTCCACCTCCACCGCCTTCCATATTGGCGACTGATTTCCGACGTCACCTTGAGCGTTGATTTGTCGATTACGAGTATGCAGTTTTCCTTGTGGTTTGAATCGAAGGCGGAGAACACCGAGTCAGGTGAGTCAGCGATGGCGGTGACTCGAGCCTTGTAGATTCTCGGATTGGTAGGATAGATCCACTCGACGGAGCCAATTCGACGGTCGTTAGCGAAGTAATAGAAATGCAGACCGGAGGCTACATCGCACGCGATGGCCGCCATCGCCGAAGGCGTGGCTTGTTTAATTGAAGTTATGGAGTCAAGGTGAGTCCGTACAGTACCTGCGTGAGTTAGATTCCAATCGTAAACGAAAATCTAACCGTCGTGTGCTATCCATACCGATCCGTCGTCGATTGCGGTGAAGGCGGAAACGATTCCGTCGGAGGCAGGTTGGATTGTGGCAACAACAGAAGCGTCGATGCCGGAAAGTGGATTAGGAAGCATAACAGATTTGAGATGCGATTTGATTCCGTAGTAGGAGGCTTCATTGGAGAGTTCTTGCTCCGTGAACCGGCCGGAGGGGGAAGGAAGGCGATTGGTGCGGAGGAGGGATAGTAGGACGGAGAATATCTCTGGATCTCGGTCAATGAACACTGGATTTAACGAGGACTGGACCCGGCGGTTGGAGAGGGCGTCGACGAGTAAATCCGGACCGCCGGACTGGAGTGTGGAGATGGTCCCGGACTGGAGTGTGGGGAAGGGTGTTTTGGTCATTTTTTACAAAATTAACAGAAAAGTTAACCTCCATCCAACTCAGGGGCCAAAAGTGAAATAAGTGTGTAAACTATTGGTCCAAACTTGTAATTTAGCATTCCCAGGGGCCAAAAGTGAAATCTGGGTAAACCACAGGGGCCATCCGTGTAATTAGTTCTTACTAAAATAAGATCGAGTTCATTGTGTACTCCCTGAAGTTAATTATAAAAAAATATCAAGGATCGCTCTGGTTCTCATTTCTCGGCATTTGTCCATCTATGGAGTCTACTATCATACTTACCATGAAACCAAAAGATGCCAAAAAATATAATCCATCATAAGAAACACATCAATCAGGCACGAAGAAAGATCAGAAAAACCAACACTTGTTAAACTCCCTACAAAAAAACAGTTAATTGATAACAATGGGATCATTACCTATGGAACCAAAAGATAACCTCTTCTTATCCGACCCAAAGTTGAACTTAAGATCAGATGCCCCGTCGACAGGAGCACTGCTCGTTGAAGGGAAACTGAAAACGACCCGTTCACCAGATTTCTTTGTTCCAAAACTGTAAGTTGGTATAACAGGCAGTTCTTTTGACCGGGGTGCTGCAGTTGGCGGGAAAGAGGGTAAAATGGATGGCGTAGGTGGCTCTGATGCTGAGCTGGCGTTGGCTGAGACAGAGAAGGTAAATCCACGGCCATTATCAGTTGATATAACTTGTTGTGGGTCGGGCCTTTTGAAGGATATAGGCTTCAAGATCGGTTGAGATGGCCTCTTCCTGGTGAGATCCTGGCCGTTGATTTGGTTGTCAAACGACCATGGTTGACTTTTCTCTTTTTCCTTGCTGTTGGTGACTGTAGACTTCTGTTTTGAGGAAAATAAATCGGAATAAGTTCTATAAAACTAATAAGATAATACCATTTACAATTGAAACAAAGATAATATCATTTACAATTGGTACGGGTGTAAACAAGCAGAGCTGTCTGTGAGCCACTCGAGACCGGCTCACTAAAAGCTCAAATGAAGCCGAGTTTAAACGAGCTCGAGCCTAAATTGAAACTAATTAATAAATGAGCTCGCCTGAGCTTCATATACCGACCGAGCTTGACGAGCCTAGACTAGTCCATTATTTATATAATATAATAAAATTTATTTAGTATAGCTACATAATAAATATTATTATTATTATTATTATTATTATTATATATATATATATATATATATATATATATAAATATAATTATGGTAAAAATAACTAAATAAAAAATTTGCATAAATTGTAATTATAAATATATAAAAAAATAACTATATAAAAAAACAACTATATATGCCTATAAAATAACTAAATAATTAAAAAAAAGGGCGCACACCCGGTGCTTGACTTATCTCCCGCATTTGCGTAGGGGCCGGATCGCTTAGAGGTTAAATGTACGCAACCTTACCCTACACTTTGTGCAAGAGGTTGTTTCCACGGCTCAAACCCAAAATAATTAAAGAATTAATAAATATAAATGAACTCGAGCTTGAAAAATTACCTAGGAGTTGTTCGATTCGAGCTTTAGACATAAAGCTGAAGCTCTCTTGAGTCAAACAAGCCGAGTTGGATTGTTTACACCCCTAACAATTGGTAATAATAACAATCCACAAATATACCGGGATTACACAAATGAGCAAGTGTTGTAATTGTGGGAATACTATTAGTGTCTACAACATTATGACAGGATTTATTTACGACGTTAGACAGTATAACATCGTGTTCGTTGTATCAGATCATATCAAATAGTTTTATTTTTTTTTAAACGGCAAATACTCATACACGCTTGTTCCTTATGGGACTTAAAGTCTTAAACCAACAACCTCTGGCTTAGTAGGCCACCTTTGATATCACTAGGCCAAAGTCTACTGGTAAAGAGCATTAATGTAACACCCACGATATGGGCAGCAATACGGGCCACAATACAGTCGTAATGTACCAATACGGGCCATATTGTGTAATACGGGTGGTAATGTTCCAGCCCTGGTTTTAACCCACAGTTTTGCAATATGGTATTGGTAGCCCAGCGACTCTGAAACATTCTGCCACGTATTTGAAGCCGATTTCACCCCTTTTCTTGATTTACCACGTTCCTGGTCGACGCTCTGCCCCTGCTAACGAGTTTCTGATACATAAACAACCTCCAATGCTCCTGTGAACATCGATATTGATCAAAATCAAGCCCTAGAGAGAGATTTCTGTGTTCCAACAGTGTTCTTGAGTGATTTCTGGGGTTGTTCTTCAACTTCTCCGGTGAGTTGATGTAACACCCACGATATCAGATCATATCGAGTGAGTTTTGGAGTACAATCAGACCCCTAGAAGCGACCTTTTTCATTATCAGAAGTTCATTGGTAAGAAATCTTGACTCAAACTTCTCCATTTCTTGAGTTTCACAAGTTTTAGGCTGATAAGGCTGAAAATGTGGTGTTCTACTCATTCTAGGTGCTAAACAGGAAGTTTTTAGCACGATTTAAGGTGGGAGCAAAAGTTAGCTGAACAATAGGACCTCGAATTTCTAATAATCTTTTCTTAAATGTCTGGACAATGAGGGGCACGCGAGGAAATTCAAGCAGGACTGAACGTGCAGACCCGATTAACAACAAAGGAAAAGGAACCGAACAACCACCTGAGGGAAATGTTTAAACTGAATCGGAGGAGCGTACCCACTCTAGTCCGGTTAACCCTAAGGGAACAGAAACCGAGCTACAACGTATGATTCCGAGGGTATCGCCAAGGCAATACATGCATTCTATACACATTGTTAAAAACAAGATTCGAAGTTTAGTTTCTGCAGCCGCCGAAGAATTTTGATCGGGATCACATGAGAACCACCAGTCACCGGGAGTCTTTTCCGCCGCCGCCACCACTAGTGGCCGCTAGGGTTTCGCCGCCGCCAGAGATTTTTTAAGCGCCAGTTAGAGTTGTGTTACCCAGCCGAGCCGACGTCGATTGTGACCGGGTCCAACCGTCGAACAGAAGAAGCCACCTAGTAAATTGCTCGAGAACTTTGATTGTCTTGAAAGATATTCTCTAAGGCAACCCAAGCTTGTGAAGCGGTAGCATTAGGTTTGAGGATCGTGTGCAGCAAATCATTCGAGATAGTGTTGTATATCCACCGGAGCATGATCGCGTCTAGACGAGACCACAGTTCAGCCGTGGAGTTGACTTTGTCTTTGTCGGATGAAGAGGTTGTCGCGGGTAAGGAAGCGACAGTGGTGATCAATGTGATCACTCACCTGAAAAGCCCACGACGAATTCGAAAGAGTTCTGCCAAGGAGTTGTATTGCTCGCTTTCCATCTCTAGCGTAAACGGAATAAAGTCCCGGATGTTGGTGACGGTAATAGCTGGGTGGAATTTAGGGTCCATAAGAACAGAGGGGATGACGATGAGAGAAAGAAGACTGAGAAGGGGTGGCGGCTGAGACGCCTGTGGAGCAGTGTTGTAAAATCGACAGGCGTTAGTCGGGCGGTGGTACCGACTAGGGTTTAATCGGGATTAATCGGATTGAAATTTTTATATGTAATTTTCAAACATATATATACATACACAAATTTTTATATGTAATTTTTAAAGAAGACAGGTTTTAACCCCTTCTCGACCCATTCAGGACCAGAAACTGACCGGAATTTACAGGGTTTGGCCGGAATTTTGCCCCAAAATGGCCGGAATTGCTGAGCTACCACCGATTTTTGGCCGATTAGGACCGTCTTAGGACAACCTTTGACCGACTATCGATTAGTGGACCGATTACATGAAAATTCCAAAGGGATTAGCGATTAATTGCGATTTTTGCAACACTGCTGTGGAGTCGCTGGCAGAAAGGAAGATCGCCGGTCGAATAGGAAGGTGACGACAACATATAGCAGCATGGCTAGGGTTATCAATACGGCTCTAATACCATGTTTATAGAATGCTTGACCCTTCTCATTGTCACAAACGATATATATATATACAATGATTTGACATTTCTAAGTATTGATAGGATTACAATAATTTTAATACATAATATATCTCCTAATCAATATATATCTTGAACATATATATATATATATATATATATGAGTAAACTCCGGTTTTAGTCAATGTGGTTTGCACCAATTCCCTATTTTAGTCTAATAGTTTAAATTTATCTTTTTTAGTCACTGTGGTTTCATTTTTGTTCCAAATAAAGTCAGATGGCTAACACCGTTTGATTTTCTGTTAACTTTTTTTATGAAATAATAAAAATACCCTTATGGTCCACCACCACTATCCTTCATCTTCATAAAACCCTAAATATACAATAACCACCATCACCTCCACCTCCACCTAACCACCGCCTCCACCTGAATATCTCCGATTTGGGGCACCACCACACCACCACTTGCAAGACCACCACTTGCAAGACCACCACAGCAGGGCCAGCCGCCACCGTCGACCACCACAGCAGGGCCAGCGCCACCGCTGACCACCATCTTCACTTTCAATACGATGACTTTCTGATTCCAGTATCATATGTCGCAACCCTCCAACAACAACCGCAAGCGTTCATCTACAACCTGCACATCTCCACCACCATCCAACAACACAACCGGCGGCGGCGGAGGACCTCACTTCTCGGTGATGAAGAAGGCGAAATCTCAGGCTGTGTCTTGCTCTCTCGACAACAAAAACGGCTTCCAATCGCATCAATTTGATAACAAAAACGGCTTCAAATCTCAGGTCTATGATCGTAGATCCAACTGAAAGTGCCTCTTTTACGGTGGATTCGCTGCCAATTTGGATTCTCCCCCTTTGACCCAGAGACGGTGTTGTCAGATGATGATGATGGTTCCATGGTGGTCTCCTGTTTCTGTCACCGGAGAAGGGATAATTACCGGTTTTAAGAGAGAGGGGTAGAGAGATAGACTAGAGTGAGAGTAGAAAGAGAATTGAGATTTTATGGCAATGGTGGTTCTTGGATTTTACATGGAGAGAGAGTAGATAGAGAAAGATGGTATTGGCGGTTCTTGGATTTTACAGGGAGAGACAGTAGATAGAGAAAGATAGACAAAATATATAGTTAGTCCATGTGGTTTTTTAGCTTACATAATTAACCCTAAAGTACAGTTAGTTACATAAATGATCCTTTATAAAATAGGGTATTTTCGTCTTTTCACCTTAACATAACAGAATAAATGAAGAGAGGTTGGTGGATTGGTTAAAACTGAGACAAATGATGAAACTATTGGATGTAAATCGAGATTTTTAAACTATTGGACTAAAAGCGAGAATTGACCCAAACCACAGGGACTAAAACCGAAGTTTACTATATATATATATATATATAATAGGGATGACAATTCCTGACACTACCTGAACACGACACAAAATCAGGTTTCGGGTTGGTCATTTTAACACGTTTTAAAAAATGGATCGTGTTTGGGTTGATCCGTCTAATAAACGGGTCGGGTTCGGGTTGACCCGTTAACCCGTTTAGGTTTCAAAATATTTTTTTTTGTTTTTCCCATTTTAGAAACGACTGTTCAATTACTTTTATATTTAGTGTTTACCATAAAGAAACTAATTTACACCAAAACTTTTCTTTTTTTCCTTTCCAGAGATAACTATTCAATTACTTTTCAGTTCACCTTAAATGAATTAGATTTTGGATTTACTAGTTTATGATTTTGATTTAGATATATGCGTTAAACGGGTCGGGTTCGGGTTGACCCGGATTTATGTGTATCCAGGTTAGGGTTGAAATTTTTTACACGAATAAGAATGTGTCAACCTACCAACCCGCCACGATTGACACCCCAATATATAAATATATAGCACGGTAGGTAGAATTATGGTGATTTATTAAACTCTTGCAAGTGCTCAAGATATGTTTTATTATTACGTTTCGATAAATGTGTCTATTCGCTGACGTTTGATTTTAAGCATGTAGAGTGTTCGTTAGAAGGAGAAGAGCTTGAAGTGGGAAGAGCGAAGTTTAGTTCATGGTAGTTATTTAAAAAAAAAAATCTTGTAGTGTATTCCTCAAGTTTAACTGTACTATCTTTCTATGTACCAAGGACAACGTAATGTAACGTAATTAGCTTCCGCTGTATTCCTTAAGTTTATTTGTACTATCTTTGTATGTACCAAGGTCAACCTAATGTAATGTAATTAGCTCTGCTGTAATCGGTCACGTAAGCCCGTCTAAAGTGGGGTGTGACAATTATTTCCATGTAAAATACACGTTGAAACGAAAACCACGTATACACACTAGGTATATTTTAAAACCCTAAAAGTATATGTACATGTAAATAGAAAGAAAAAAATATGAATTTGAGAACATAGGCTTTGAGATTCTTTTTTTTCTTTTTTGTAAAGAATATTTAAAATTAAGGGGGTTGTAGTGTAACATCCGCTATTTTATTAAACAAGTCAAGATGTAATTCGACTGTTAAGATCTTATTGGTCAGTTTGGCTAGAAGTAACCACCCACAGGGCGACAAGAATGATCCTCGCATAAGGGGAACTGAGGGACCTTAAAGCAGTCACTGAGGTGCAGTCTTTAGAGATATTCTTTGATATAGTCTTTCAATAAGTTATAATAGAATTGTGACATATTATGAAAAAGAAAATGAAAATATGAAAAAAGCAAAAGTACCTCATTTGCAACACCCATATTCTTGAAACCAAATGAAGGCCCTGCACCAGCATCACTAACGGATGTAAACGTTTTGGTTGCGGCATTTGAAGTTTTCTTTGGATCTTCAAAACTTACTCCACCGTCTGTTCCTTTTAAAAAAGGCCTATTTTCACTTAAAACACCACTTCTCTGCAAATTAGGCCCTGTTACAGATGCTAATACGGGCATTATTGAATTAGTATTTTGAGAAGGTGTTCTTTTCCATTCAGTTGCTAGCTTCAATTCAGCTGCCTTTTCTTTAGGGGAAGGCTTGTGTCTATCAAGCTGTTCCAATATCTTTTTAACTGTCTCATTAGACGGTCCAGCAGAACTTGCATCGTTTTTAAAAGTTTGTTCATGATTTTCTGCTGTATGGAGGTTGGAAGTGGCAGCAGTTACAGGCTTCTTTTGAAATACAGGCACAAAGCTTCTAGAAGCATTGGAGGAAGAAACAATTTGAGCAGAAGAGAAACTTCTAGGTCCTTCTGACTGAGGTTCAGAGGCAAACTTGTTCCTAATACGACGAATAGGACCAACTGATCCATACCCACCATCCGTGACATCACTACTTGTCTTCATCTGTGTGGGACAAAAAATAAGATTGCTTAACCATTCAATTATAGAAGAAAATTTAGGTCTTTTTGTAATAAACTAGTATTTGTACACGCGCTGCGGTGCGGGAGCACGGTCATTTTTCAAAGCATTACGCGGGAGGAGTTTGGTCGTTATCAGTTCGACTCGTCGAAAACCATAAAAGCGAGCACCGATACCGGTTACGATAACACCAAAACACCGGAAACGATGTTGTTCGCTCATAAGCGGAGGGGTTTGTCACGGCAACGCAACGTTAGTGTCGCTCGCTATAGCCTACGATAAAAAAAATATATACTCGATTTCGAATAAAACTCCGTTTATAAAAAAAATTACCGGGACATAAAAAAAACTAAAATCGACAGTGCATTCCGGTTTTTTTTAAGTTGATGAACGAAAGTTTTTATAGAAAAACGAAATTAATAGAAAATGAAACTGGTTAAAGACGTATATTATATATAGTAAAGGGGTTGAAAATGAAAAAAAAAAAAAAAAAAAAAAACCTTTCATGTGACCCACTGGTACGTGGACCAACCACAGAAGAAAACTGTTCATCTCATTTAGTTTTGTATAGCTTATATAGAATAAGGTTACCTGCCGAGGATTAGGAGTGCGTGATTGTTGGAACGCGTTCAGAGAAATATTAGAAGACCTGCTATCACCTTGCAGCTGATTCAGCTGTAAATAAAATAATAATAATAATAATAATATACAAATAGAACACTAGAAAACCAATGAATCTTAATAGAAAACCGAAGAAAAAATAAGGACATACTTTCGGCTTGGTTCTAGAATATGGTGTTCGTGGGAAATTATGAAGCCCGTATCTGCTTCTTTGAGTCTGTGGGGTCAGATAAGCCTGGTTGTCTTGTACCATGGCACCGGGCCAACAAGTGGATGATTTTGATGAAGGTGTGAGGAAATGTGGTTTTGAAGAAAATAAATTATTGTGTTCATGTTCCCTTCTATCAGTTGAAATGTTACTGTAAGTATTAAAACCTAATTCTGATGCCCGACTTCCCATATAAGCTTTGGCAATATCTATTGGTGAAGCAGCAACTTCATCTTGTATCTGCAATGAAGAATATTACACCAACAATACAGTAAATTCTAACAGCGTAAATTAACATTGGTACTCACATTTGATTGCAAACGAGGCATTGGAGTTTCCACATCATACTGCTTCCCCATAGACGGGATTTGACGATCCAACTCATTCACTCTATCTTGCCCCTGAGAAATCGTAGTTGCTGCTTTCTTCCCTCCCTCGGCATTATAATCATCAACCAATCTAGATTTCAATATCTCCATCAAACGACTGCTTTCATCCCTGCATTATAATTCAACATTTAGAAAAGAAAAAAAAAACATTCAAAATGAAATCTTGAGGCGTTGTAAGGGGCTTGTACAGATCATATATTCATGAACTGAACATAACAATTTACCGAGAGAACTGTTTCCCTTTTAGCATGTTCTCAATTTGATCAAAATCTCCAAAAGATTTATCTTGTTGGACATTAGGAAGCTCTGAGCTCCCCTTCAATTTATTCCTTTCATTACTGGGACCTGCATCTCTACTTGAACTGGGTACTCCAACCTGCATAAAACAGACAACCATCATTCAATAAATTTTTAACCCAAAGCGATTGGCTTCCTTCCAAGAAACAAAACGCCTTTTAAGTATTCACCTTCCATGATGTATCAACATGGTGAAACATAAAAATGAATGATGTTCAAACAGTAACAAATTAGGAGTAAGGATAAACCTATAAAAGCATGGATGGAAGCTAAGGGTTCCTAAAACACATGCAATCACACACAAAATAAAAGAAGGGTGATTTATTAATTATACAAAGCTCTTCGCCTCTTCAGAACTTATGCTACAATCTTTTATTCATGTGAAGGTTTTGACAGGGAGGTCCAACAAATGCATATGCTTTGAATTCATCTAATGCTAAAATTTGTACTAGTTATCTTAATTAATTTTGACAAAAAGTTTCAAAATTGGGTCAAGAAAAAGGAAGGATAGTTAAACTAACAGAAGTAACTCATCCACACCTATGTTGTCAAGGTGCATAGGCCTCGCCCGGAGCCTAGGCGCAATGTGCTTAAAAAGCGAGGGTTTTTCTAGGAGAGGCACATAGTATAAAAGTACCATTTTTAGGGGTTTTAGACATGTTTTAGGCTTGTTTTGGGAGAGTTTAGGTTGTTTCCTTAGGGCTAGTGTACTTGTTTCAGACCTGTTCAGAAGATTTTTAGCCGGAATTTGGCCAGAGAATGGGCCCGAGCGCCTGAAAATGGGGCTTTTGCAGTTAAGCGACAAGGCTGCGCCTGGGCGTCTAGGCCCGCGCCTTGTGGGCTTTTGACAACATAGACCCACACCCTTTGCACAAATAAGAACTGCTTGATTCCTTTTCGAAATGACCCATAGGAAATGCAGCATTTCCTTCTTGGAAAATATATGAAGTGAAATTACCTCCTTTACACCAGTGCCATCATGAAAAACAAGTTAGTAATCCAATTTGATACACAATATTTAACTCTAATTTATATCTAGAAAATATTTTGCAAGAGTAAGGCAACAAATTCTGTCAATTATGTGTATGGTCCAATATTGCAGTTGTTCAACGGATGGACTATTCACTATGTTCCATCGTATCTTCAATCCTCTATGTCACTGAACATTTCAAATTCTAAATCTTGCATATGAAATTTAGTACTTCTCATTTAAACTAGCATTTAACTAGTAGGATATCTACAAATCTTTAGGTGTGATAAGCTGTTAATTTAAAAAAGAAAACTGTATATGGAGGACCATAGCAAATTCCATTTTTCTAGGACAAGGGGTATCATTTCAGGGACATGAAATTGATTACAATTAAGAAAACTAGAAGTATACATGAATGTTCACATATATAAATACCCTGACGTAAAAGAAAAACAGGACTTGCCTCCAAAGTATGTTTAGCATCAGCAGGTGCATTTACAGTTGCATCTACATCTTCATCATCTGTCCAATAAAAGAAACTGCTTGTATTAGCAAATGTCATATAAGGTATATAACCAATAAAATTAATGAGCATGCATCATAGTACTTTCAGTTGACATCTTAATGATAAATAACTCATGAACATACGCCAATGACAACACTGTCTTAGATTTCAATGTATACCCGATTCAATTCAGTTACACTATCGAAACGCCCTTAAGAAGTTAAATAAAAGAGTTCTTAAATTCTCCTACGGGAAATGATTCCCACTCACAACCTTACTTCTATCTCAATAAGCAAAGTTGATTAGATAAGTATCTTTTAGGTTCTACATCATAGCTGTCATTGAAGTTTTGCCATCTATTTCCTCCATTGAAAATGATAGATTCACTCTTCGGGTGCTTTAGTTTGTTTACACTATACGCGAAATCAATCATTCATTATGATGACAATCACATCTACAAAGTATTTTAATCCAAAAGTATTGTAAGGTATCCTTGTTCTATGTATGTTGGTCAATGCATCATAAGCCATCTGGCATAAACAGAGAGCAGAACATGACAATTTGCATTAGCCTATTTGAACCGTTTTCATTTGAACCGGCCGGTTACCGACCAGACTAGATGGTCAGACCAGATTTCCAATTTTTTTAACTTTTATTTTTTCTTTCAGAATCTCATTTTTTTAATTAGTTTAGTCTCCAAGTTACATATATTATTTATTTAAATCTTCGAATGTCATTAAAATTACAAATTGACATCAAAACACAAAATATTTTTGTATTTTGTATCCATATACAAAGTTTTACCATTTAAATTATTTCTAAAGTCATCCCGTTCTTAAATCCAGTCCAACAAGTGGACCTCTAGATACCTATGGATTTCACTAAAAGAACACCTAATTATAACATACAAGTGTATTCATATCAATACACATGTATTCTAATTTCTAAATGCATAATACTCATCAACTAGAAACTAAACCCTAATTCGCTTCAAAACATCAAATTGATCATTAATGTGTGTGCGTATCACCGTAATTGCGACTCACCACGATCATCAGACGAATCGGACTCATATTCGTCGGCGGAGGAAGATTCTGATCTGGAGAAAAACGACGGAAGTATTCTGGTGGCGCCGCTGACAATTAGACGGCGAGCAGGAGTGACAACAAGCTTCGACAACCAACCACCGCCATCGCCGTGAGATTCGTCGGATTTGTTATTAGCAGGAGCCAGTGACGGACGGTCGTAAGGAGTAGACGGCATCTTCCTTGAAACAGGAGGCTTCCTGAACTTGCCGGCGGCACCGGCGGCGTACGGCGCCGCCGAAGAAGACGACTTAAAGCTCTCCATCTCTCTCTCTCCCTACGCGTTCTTTTTTCACCTATTAATAGTATATGTCAAATTTGAAATCATCTCATATAGTTTGATGTTATGTTAAATAAACTTAAAATTCAATAAGTTTGTACTGTTTTTAATTTGTGAATACCGACTTTTGTGTACCGTTTGCCGTTTTGTGGAATTCTAGCCACAAAACTTTTTATAGTATAGGTTTTGGATTCGAATCCTGGCCACAGCAAAAAAAGGGTCTGTGACCAGTTAAGCAGTTTATCTGATTAGAGATTCCTCCTGGGGTGGTCTGCCATAAATGTTCTAAGTGTTAGCTTAAGAAAACTCAATTATCGTAGAACATTTAGGTGTTGCCGTTAAAAAAAAAACCTACTTTCGTGTTATACATTAATGAAAATGTTAATTTACACTTATATACAAGAGTTAATTAAACGGCAGCCTATATGGTATGTCCTGATTTCACTTATATATAAGAGTTAATTACAAGAAAGGTCCATAGCTTTCCATTTTGTAACACCGTTAACCCCTAAAATAGATGAACGTTAAGTTTAACTTTTAAGTGTATAGGAAACGACTAAAATGCCTTTTTAAAATCAAAATAATAATAAAACAAAAATAAATTAAATACTAATAAGTGGGACCCACCCCACTTCATCCTCTCCAGCCATACCCCACTTCATATTCACCAGCCATCTTCCATCACCAGAAACCACCACAGACCCATAATGTACTCCATTAACATGGGTAAGCTTCCATTATACAATAGAAAAATGAAAAATCCAAACATCAGTGGCAAACGTCATTCCAAATCAAATTGTGAAACCCAAAAGACAAATAAACAGTTAAACACACATCACACACACTTTGAAAATCGGTTTCATAAACCCTAAATCAGAATCTGTGTTGCCAAATTGCTTCTTCACGATGGTAATCAACAAGAGATGTAAAAAACCCACCGCTCCCAACACATCACCCCACTTTGAGTTCTAGACCAGATCTGATAGCAACCAGAGGATTTGATTTCGATAAAAATATACCAAATCATACATAGATGTTGCTATCGTTAGGGTACCGGCGCTTGTAATCGTTTAGATCTGGAAGTTGCAGGTTTTTGAACTATACATAAAACCCTTTGGGTTGCCTGATTATGGTAGTTCGATGGTGGGTACGGTGGTTTATACGCAGAAGCCGACACCGCCTTTCGGTTGTTCATAATTCGACGGCGATAAACCTTTCAAATATGAGCATACCAATTCTCGTCCTACGGTGCTGTTTGTTGCAGGGACGGTGCCGGCGGTGATGGATTTTTCTTGCCGACAATTCTTCAAGGAGAAGAGGGAGTGGAATTGATCTGCGATTGGGATGGGAGATAGGGGGTCAGGGGAGGGGAAGGGAGGGGTGTAAATGAGACGAGCTGAGCTGAGCCCGAGCTCGTCTAACATACAAGGGCTCGAGCTCGGCTCGATTCGATTTCATTTCAAAGCTCGAGTTCGGCTCGCGAGTAGTTTTTCAAGCTCGTGCTCGGCTCGTTTAATATTTATTAATTAATCTTTAAATATTTATAATTAATTTTTATAAATATTTATATATGTAATATAATATGTATATTATTAGGTTATATTTTTCATATTTTATATATATTAATAGTTATTTTATAAATAAATATTTAATATATTAAATAAAAATTATATAGAAATAGCCTCGCGAGCCGGATCGAGCTCGATAGATGAAGCTCAGGCTCGGGCTCGTTTATTAAACAAGCCTATTTTCAGGCTCGAGCTCGTTTAAGCTCGGCTCGTTTCAAACTTTTTTTGAGCTGATCCCGAGTAGTTTGCGAGCCGGCTTGGCTCGTTTACACCCTTAAGAAAATGGCATATCACAGGGACGTTAAGAGGATGAAGTGGGGTTTATTAGTATTTAGTTATTTTTGTTATTATTATTATTTTGATATTAAAGTGACATTTTAGTCATTTCATATACACTTAACGAACAAACTTAACGTCCATCCATTTTAGAGGCCAACAGTGTTACAAAATGGAAAGCTATGGACCATCCTTGTAATTTCTCAAAGTTAGAGACCAAAAGTGAAATCAGGACAAACCACAGGGGCCATCCGTATAATTAACTCTATATATAACTTTAATTTAGGCATTTAAATTTTTTGGTTTAGAGTGAACTAGTTAAAGATACATAACTAAAAAAATTGAATTGGTAACTTGAAATCAATTTAAAATTGAATACTAATTGTATTTAAGTTATTTTTAAATTACATATAAGTGTAAAATATTTACATTAAACTTTTATATCATCGTCTTGAATTATGTAATATTTATAAATAATTATATATAAGGAATGAATCATGAGAAAACTAGATAGTTATGTGAAAACTGCGAAACAACCAATTAGATAATTTAGAGTATTTCAAAACTGTTTTTAGTATTTATTTATTTTTAATCTAATCCAACATTTATCTCCTCAAAATCGGGTTTGTTATTTTTATTCAAATCCCTTATTTTTCTAATTCTCTTTTCTCTACTCTATAATTGGTTCAATTTTTATTTTTAACTTTAAATTTCTTTAGTGTGACTTGAACATAATTGGTTTTATTGATTTGAAAAATTCAATACACTGAACTTCATTGTTCTTCTCTTCTCCCTTCTCTATCTATACATGATCGGTTGCAATCTCTTCTTCAAAAAATTTTAAACGTTGCATCAACAAAATAATCTATCTTCTAATGAAAAACTAAATGAATGATTTTGAATGACAAGAATAGGCTGTTGTAATAAACAAATCTATGCTATATAATAAATAAAGGTTTTTAACGACATGTGTCGTATTCATATTCATTCTAATTATTTTTTTTCGTCTCTATCTTTTATTAAATGCACCTCCATCTTTTAATAATAATATATTTTTAAAGAAAATATTAATCTATAATATATAATAAATAAAGGTTTTTTCATGCCATGTGTCGCCACCATATTCATTCTTATCATTTTTTTTCTGCATCTCTCTCTTATTAAATATACCTCTATCTTTTAATAATAATATATTTTTAAAGAAAATACTAATTATACTAATAAAACTCATTTATTTTAAATTATCCTTTAGAAACTTTAAAAACTAATTATGTAACTTTTATTTTTAATTAAATAGTAAATGAAAGTCAAATTACATTAAATAGAAATTAACGTATTTTGAAACCCAATTATATATATATCAATTTTGACATATTTTAAATTTTGTTTTCTATTCTTAGTATATGTAATACATTTTTACACCTGTAAAATATATACATAAAGATTTAAGAATTTTATGTATTGATATTTTTCACCCCGTGTGTAGAGACGGGGTTCTAAACTAGTTATACTAATAAAACACGTTTATTTTAAATTATCTTTTATTATAAGAAACTTTAAAATTTAATTATGTAACTTTTATTTTCAATCAAATAATAAATGAAATCAAAATATATTAAATAGTACTTAACGTATTTTCGAAACCCAATTATATATTAATTTTTACATATTTTGAATTTTGTTTTCTATCCTTAGTATATGATACATTTTTACATCTGTAAAATATACACATAAAGATTTAAGAATTTTATGTATTAGTATTTTTCACACCGTATGTAATACACGGGATCTAAGCTAGTGTTGTATATAAAGAAGTATTCGACAGTTTATGAGTTATTGTTGTAACTTTTTCTTTGTTGAATAATTTACTTTTTTAAGAATATATATTTTTTTAATTTATTTTAAAAAGTTTTCTCTTATACTTTTAGAGAGAGTGTTTTTTCAAACCTTTTGAAATTCAGTTTTAAAACGTTCTCTTTAACCGAACAAACGATTAGGGCATTTTTAACTTCTAACTAGGCCTATAAACGTACCGAATGAACACAAATGGAGAATGTTCGTGTTCGTTCATCTGTGTAAAGAAAACAAACGTGTTTGTGCTCGTTTATGTTCATTCGTTAATAGTATAAACGAATGGTTTATGAGTGTAAATGAACATAATTGAACGAACATATATGAAAGAACACAAATGAACGAAAATCAGGGTTTTTAACATATTGTGAATCAAATATTGTATAAAAAGAGATATTAACATATTCATCAATATAATATTAACGTTTTACACCGTGTAACACACGTGATTAAAGCTAGTGTTACACGGTGATTAAAGCTAGTGTTGAATATTGACGTTCACTTAAAAGATGGAAATGGCACAGCAGGGGATATATGTAAAAGATGAAATTCCACGTTGAACGCTCAGGGGATATAGTTGATGAAATTGTAATTAATTTTGCCAAACTTTACTAAACCTATTGGTAGTTATTTTGTTTTTTAATTCTTGATTTTCTCTCAATTATCATCGGTTTTATTTTTGAAATCAAGATCAATTGAGAGAAAACGATTTCTTAGCTTCGAAGCGATTACACCGACTTCAAACGATTTTTCAACCAAGATTGTTATCATCCGCTTTATTAAATTAAACGATTAGTTCTGAGTTAAATACAGTTTTAGTACCTGTGGTTTGACACAAATAACCATTTTATTCCAAAAGTTTAAATTTATCTTTTTTAGTCCAATAGTTTCAGTTTTTTATCGATTACAGTCTGGTGCACTAACTCCATCCAAATTTTTCTGTTAACTTTTTTGAAAAGACCATTGATGTCGCCCAGACGGTATATAAAAACTAACACATAAACCTAATCTAAACTTCTAAGTAATAAATGGAGAACTATGAACTAAACCGCACTAACAGGCAAGTGTACCTATCGAGTGTAGCACAGCTTAATGGTAAACCGGATTATCGAACCCTAGAGACACTGAACAGCTAAACTATACTCTGACTCGGACTAAAGATGATTTGATTGGGGGGGTTTACTATACTACTGATTATACTAACGAATGCAGAACTCACGATCGACTCTAACTATCCAGACAAAGAACTCAGGGAAATACCAGGAATAAGAAGAATACCAACTAGGTCGGAATCCTACTTGCGAAGCTCAACTTCTACCGGTTATGGAAACAATGACGGATCTGGGTTTCTAAGAATAACAGCTCTAGACAACCTAGTGGATCCCTAATCACTCTCAGGGTGTCACCAACTAAGGAACATAAAGATCTACTAAACTCACCAAATGGTTGGATTACCTTTCAGTCTCTCCAACAACGATAATGTACCCAAAAGACAGATCACCTCTCAGTCTCACTGCCCACAATACATCTAAGATGCACGGGGTAATCTCAGATCAACCACTATAACTCGGATTAGCAACAAATACTAGAACACCTAAGGGAAACTTCCTCTCAGACAGATTTCACTTAGAATCCTAATACCGAAGACTAACTGATTATCTCTCACTTCTCGGGTATCGAGATAAGATGAACGCTCAGACCTAATTGACTATCAACTCCAATCCCTATGGGTCACTACGTTTAGCAAACCATACAAACAACCACAAACATAGTATATGATCTAGATATGCTATTCAAACTGGAAGACATCCATAAATAACATACTGAAGTGAAATCAAACATAAAACAGATCTAAACATGGAGAAACATCATAATCATTAACATGAGATTGCTACAAAATCATTAATCCATTCAAAAGAATCCAAAAACCGATAAAAATCGAATCTTTAACAAGAAATCATCATAAACCTAGGCAATATCAAAGATCAAGCCAACACACATGCTTAAAACATCCATAACAGAAGTAAAAGTCATAAACATGGTTCAATCACATCAATCAAACACAAAAGATGGAATCTTGAAAACCGAATAAGCAAACAATCTTTGCACTTGATTTGGCTTCCCAACTCCCAAAATCGCCCTAAGCTCTCCTGTAGACGGCCAAAAATCAAACTCCAGACCTAATGGCATTCACAATCTTTTAATTCGCAATTTAGGGCTATGGAATACAGGCCTCTCGCGTATCGCGAGAGATTGTGGCCAGCCCCTCGCGTACCGCGAGGGACAAATTAGTTGGGCCCGAATTCTTGGTTTCTCGCGTACCGCGAAGGACATAATTTTCCCATTTTTTTTACTTCTTTTTCTTGGGACTTGTTCTCTTGCTCGGTCTCTTCATATATTGACTTGTAATCCACACGAGCTCCTGTAAACACAACAAAGACTCAATAGGAAACAAAAATGACTCAAAACAAAGGTAAAACTAACTAAAACGCACGAAAACAACAGGAATAAAGATGTGTGCTTTGCACTACATCAAACATCCCCACACTTAACCTTTTTTCGTCCTCGAAAAAGTCTGCAATGGAATCATAACTGGACATAGCTTAACAATCTCAATTTATTTCAATAAGCACAAACATACTCACGCGTTAAAAAACAACAATCGGTATTTCTATCCGATTAAACCCAACCACCAACTTTCAAGCCCCCGTTATGTGTTCTAATTCATATTACCAAGCTATCAATCAATCTATCTATGGGACTCACACTTAAAAGATACAGCTCTACCTAATCCCGTCTCACGGTCATGTCTAGGCACGGATTTAACCATATAGATTTCACCCACCACGTTAAACTAGAATTTACAAGTTTTTAGAAATCAAGATGAAATATGAAATTAATGGATGAATATGAGCATTATTAAGCAAATGAACTTTCGTCTAGAGGCGTTTCAACCAAGTCACTACCCGGAAGGTAACACATAGACTACAGTCCTAATCAGTGAAGCATATAAGAATCAACCCAGTGGCGTTTCAATCAGGCTGGAACCCGACGTGTGACACGTAGGCGAAACTTAGATTTCTAATCAAATAAGCTCAAGTATATGGAATATGGATGCAGGCGCCACCGAAACTCGGATTTATTCTCATAAAAAAAGAGTGGTGTGCCATGAAAATTTCAAAAACCTCTAAATTTTAACTTAACGTGGTACCTATCACCATATGTTGACAGTTTCAGTATTACCGATTACCCTAAGATGAAGATATCATGATTTTTAATTCAATTAAATTCCTATTTAACACAAACATGCTATTTAAGCTCTACTAGCTGGCTGGGTCTACCAAAACATCACTAATTCAACGCGTTTTCAATTATTTATTTAATTTAAACTCAACAAGCAGAACCAGTTGTACTATCATTTTCCATGTATTATGCAAAAACTTTTGATTTCAAATGACATTTTTCAAAAAAAAAGTAATATATTTTTTTTTTGTAAAATCAAACAACCTAGACACCCAGAGTCACTAGACGTAGTCCCATCCCAGTACTTGAAACAAACATTGTCCCCAATGTGAACTGAGACACAGATAAAAAATAAAAAATAAATAAAAGGAATCAACTTAGCTGGTAATGAAATCATGAAGTGTATCCAGCTTTCCTCTTCCACTTGTGCACCGTATAGCATTTCGGTCACGGCTGCACAATCGACTGTCGGGTTGCCTTTACAAGATAGATAAGATCATATCAACCCCGCCCGAATGGAGATTGAGTACGGATGGAGCGATCAATACCTGCACAAATAAACTACAACAAACCCGCAACATTAAACTGACACAGGTTATAGATTCAAAATACAATAAAAGACTTGACTGACTCATTAAAACTCAAGATAGACAGTAGGTAAACATACTCGATGAGTGGCAAACACGTAGACATGAATGCCAAGCAAGGTAGATCATCGGTCACGAATGGTTCTTAAAGTCTCCCATGGTAGTGGTAATCGATGGATATGTGTGATGATAGATGATGGAGGGTATAATAGTGAGATGATGGATGATATGGTAATGGATGGTGGTAGGTGATGGATGATGAAGGCTGGTGATGGTGGGAGTGGTGAACGGAGGATTGTGGTAATGGTGGTGGATGATGGTGAGTACGGGGGATCATGGTAAAACAAGGAACAAAGGCTTAGTCAGGGATCCCCCGCGTACCGCGAGAGGCAAGGCCGCTCTCCTCGGGTACCACGAGGAGGCAATTTTTAAGCCAGATTCTAGCTTTGTCCGTTGCGTACCGCGAGGGACTTCTCTATGAGCATCGCATACCGCGAGGGAACCTTAGTAACAGAAAATTAAGGGGTTTTATATACTTAGCCAAATTTTCACCCCTTAAAAATTTCTTCACCTAAATTCCTTAAAACTCGTTCTAATGATAAAAAAAACCAATGTAAACATACCTGGAACTTCATTCCTGATGATTTTCTTTACCGAATCAAGCGCGAATCCCTGCAAGACATGACATAAACAAAACACACATACCGAAAAACATAAAAAATGACTCGAAATTAGAACCAAGGAATATATACAAACTCTACATCCCGGGCACTTGCCCGAGACTCAAACAAGCCTATCAGGAGGCTTCTCCTTGATCCTAAACGGTACCGCCTTCATCCTACGCGGTCTACCGGCTCTTCACCGCCACATCAAACAGTTATCAATTACTGCACCTCTATCACGTAGGTCTTTCCACCACAACTTAATCCTGCCAGGTCCAAAGATAACCTAGATTAAGTACCCGAGCAGTTTCTCACTCCTAAACGTTCCCACACTTGGGGTTTGCACTACCATTAAGTCACGAACATCACTCAACTCTCAGGTTCTCTTACGGGGTGGCCTAGATTTCGGGGGTGACTCGGTCTCTCTCCCCTCGGCACGAAGAACAGTAATGACAGGTAGAGGTTCAGGAATAGGTATTTCTAATGGTATGACCTCTACACTCTCAACCGGATCATCATGATCCTCTAAAGTCTCCACCTTGGGTGTCTCACAGATTAACAACCCTACTTGTGCTAATATCTCACTCAAACTGCAATCATCACCATCAGCACCTAAAAATGGAGACTCTACCAACTTCTTTTCAAACTCTGCAAGCCAATCCGAAGGATTCTCTACCATTCCTTCTCTATCACTATCACTCATCTCAGGTATAGACTCTCCGATCTCACTTTCTATTATAATACTATCCTCGGAACCTATCAATATCCCCACACTTGGGGATTCTACAATCTCACTCTCAAACTCGTCCTGCACATGCTCATCCTCAGCTGAGGGATAGGTCCTAATATCTTGTTGAACTAGAGGTGGGACTGCGACGTCCATTATAGTCTCTGGCTCCTGTACCTCAACTATCTCAGGCTCCTCTACCATCCTAGCCTCGATCTCAGCAAAGCGGGCTCTCCAATCTATCTACCTCACCTCTTCATGCGATGTAATGTGATGAACAGTGCTGTGGGAGACTTCCTCTACAGTAGGAAGCAATGAATCAGTAACAGTCTCCACTACTTCTTCCTCCTCATCAAGCGGGGATTCTCCGTTCACATTCTATCCTCGACCAACAACTTGTGATTCATTCATGAACGATGTGAAGCTATCAACAAAACAAACCGACGTGTTCTGATCCTTGGAACCTCTCACCGACTGTGTGACATCAAATCTGACGTGCTCGTCCCCTACACGAAGTGTGATCGTACCATCAAAGACATAGATCAATTCCTTGGCGGTTTTCAAGAAAGGGCGTCCGAAGATGAGTGGAACTCGATCATCCGCCTCCATATCAAGAATCATGAAATCCGCGGGGAAAACAAATTTATTCACCTTCACCGACAAGTTCTCTACCTCTCCCCGGGGATACTTGACTGATCGATCAGCCAAGGATATGCTCATGCGCGTCGGCTTAGGCTCTCCCAGGTCTAGCTGCTTATACATCGAATAAGGCATCAAGTTGATGCTAGCACCCAGGTCAACCAACTCATGGTTTAAGGGCAAACCGACAAGCAAACACGGGATCGTTAAGCGACCCGGATCTGCCAGTTTTTTTGACAGTTTGTTATGGACCACCGTAAAACATCACTCACTAAGTGAGACTTTAGAGACTTCATCCAGCTTCTTCTTGTTAGACAGAAGATCTTTTAGGAACTTGCCATACTTAGGCATATGCTAGAGGACCTCTATGAACGGGAGATTGACCTTAAGTTGTTTGAACATGCTAAGGAAGTTACCGTATTCCCTAGCATACTTATGTGGCAGCAAGCGCGCTGGGTAGGGAACACGGCTAAGGTCAATCTCGGGGGTCTTCATCTCCACCCCTTTCTTCTTCTCCTCTGCCTTCTCGGCAGGCTTCTCATTCACTATCTCCTCGTCCATTGGCTCTTCTTCTTCTACCGGTGGCTCCTCTCTCGCTTCTATCCTATGACTCCTAGTAGACACGGCCATCACTGAAGCATTAGAACTCTTATAAGCCGTAGATGCTTCTATCTGCTTTTCCTTCAAACTCTTAGCGATGTCCACTACCGTGCGCTGCAGATCCATGAATGTCGATTGCTGATTCTTCAGTAAAGTGTCATGCGCATCCAGTCTCTGCTGAGTCTCCTTGTCCTTCACCACCAAGTGAGCAAGCATCTATGTCTGTGTCTCCAACATCTCTTCAATTTTCTTCGTGTTGACACTGCTTCCTCCACTTGGTCCTGCTTCACCTCCACTTTGCTGATTAGGGCGGCCATTAAACCCAAGTGGGTTATTTCCATCGCTGCGAGTGTAGCAGCCACGCTAGTATCAGGGTTGACCTGATGCACACCTCTAGAAGAAGAGGCAGGTGCTCTAGCACTAGGAATGGAAGTCCTAGTAGATGGTCGTTGTTGCTCAACGAGAGCAAAACTCTCGAACATCTCCACGCATTCAGCAGGCTCTAGTTTATCCATGATATGGCCTCCCACAGCTGTGTTGAACATTTGCTGCTTCTTGAAGGTGAGGCCATTATAGAACTTCTCCATAATCGCCCAGTCAGAAAGACCATGCTGGGGACATCGGCTCAACAGCGTGTTGAACCGCTTCCATGCCAAGTGAGAAGGCTCGTCAGGGTCCATCCTGAAGGAGTGGATTTGGTCCCTTAGGCGAGCGGCCCTGGAAGGTGGATAGTACTTTTTCAGAAACTTGGCTTGCAAGACCTTCCGTGTGGTGATAGAATTGTCGGGCAGGGTGTCAAGCCAAGTGGAAGCACGTCCAGAGAGCGAGAATGGAAAGAGACGCAAGTAGATTGCGTCTTTAGATACACCCGTGATATTAAAGGTATCACATATGCACACGAAGCAGGACAGATGTCCGGGTGCATCCTCATCCTCGAGGCAATGAAATTGAGTAGCATGAGTGATTATACTCATGACATGTGATGGGATCTGCCAAGTATTTGTATTAGGAATAGCGGGGCGGGCGATCGAAGATCGCGCCGTGATGGCCCCATCACTGGCTCTCTAGTGTACGGTATATCTCGCTAGTGGGTTAGCGTCGCCCATATTAGGAAAATGAACTAAGCTAGTAGAACGTACCTGGTTTTTGCACAACTCTTTCAAACGCTCCGGAAGTCGCTGATGCGTTCGTGAAGCTCTTCGTAAGCTGAATATGGTGGTGATCCCTGCGAACGAGTGTGGTGCATAAACTGAAAGATACAAAGAAAAATAAGAAAGACTCAAAAATAGAAAGACTTGATCCTATATTAAACACTCCGATATGATACACAAGTAGCATATAGGACAAAGACACACAATTAAGACTCACAAATAAAGAAAGAAACAAACCAAAAATCACTAAAAGAACTAGTCAAAGCTAATGTTGCTATTGCAAAGTGTCCCCGGTAACGGCGTCAAAAACTTGATGTCGCCCAGATGGTCTATAAAAACTAACACATAAACCTAACCTAGACTCCTAAGTAATAAATGGAGTACCTATGAACTAAACCGCATTGACAAGCAAGTGTACCTATCGAGTGTAACACAAATTAATGGTAAACCGGATTATCGAACCCTACAGACATTAAACAGCTAAACTAGATTCTGACTCGGACTAAAGATGTTTTGATTGGGGGGTTTACTACACTACTGATTATACTAAGGAATTTAGAACTCACGATCGACTCTAACTATCCAGACAAAGAACTCAGGGAAATACCAGGAATGAGAAGAATACCACCTAGGGAATAATCCTACTTGCGAAGCTTAACTTCTACAGGTTATGGAAACAATGATGGATCTGGGTTTCTAAAAATAACAGCTCTAGACAACCTAGTGAATCCCTAATCACTCTCAGGGTGTCACCAACTAAGAAACCTAAAGATGTACTAAACTCACCAGATGGTCGGATTACCTTTCAGTCTCTCCAACAACGATAATGTACCCAAAAGACAAATCACCTCTCAGTCTCACTGCCCACAATACATCTAAGATGCACGGGGTAATCTCAGATCAACCACTATAACTCGGATTAGCAACAAATACTAGAACACCTAAGGGAAACTTCCTCTCAGACAGATTTCACTCAGAATCCAAATACCGAAGACTAACCGATTATCTCTCACTTCTCGGGTATCGAGATAAGATGAACGCTTAGACCTAATTGACTATCAACTCCAATCCCTATGGCTCACTATGTCTTGTAAATCGTACAAACAACCACAAACATAGTCTATGATCTAGATATGCTATTCAAACTGGAAGACGTCCATAAATAACATACGAAAGTGAAATCATACATAAAACAGATCTAAACATGCAGAAACATCATAATCATTAACATGAGATTGCTACAAAATCATTAATCCATTCAAACGAATCCAAAAACTGATAAAAATCGAATCTTTAACAAGCAATCATCATAAACCTAGGCAGTATCAAAGATCTAGCCAACACACATGCTTAAAACATCTATAATAGAGTAAGTAAAAGTCATAAACATGGTTCAATCATAGCAATCAAACACAAAATATGGAATCTTGAAAACCGTATAAGCTAAAACTAACAAACCCGGATCCAAAGCTTCAATCTTTGCACTTGATTTGGCTTCCCAACTCCCAAAATCGCCCTATGCTCTCCTGTAGACGGCCAAAAATCGAACTGCAGACCTAATGGCATTCAAAATCTTTTAATTCGCAATTTAGGGCTTTTTCACGGAATACAGGCCTCTCGCGTATCGCGGGAGATTGTGGCTAGCCCCTCGCGTACCGCGAGGGACAAATTAGTCGGGCCCGGATTCTTGGTTTCTCGCGTACCGCGAGAGTTGCCCTCTCCATCTTCGCGTACCGCGAAGGACATAATTTTCCCATTTTTTTACTTCTTTTTCTTGGGACTTGTTCTCTTGCTTGGTCTCTTCATGTATTGACTTGTAATCCACACGAGCTCCTGTAAACACAAAAAAGACTCAATAGGAAACAAAAACAACTCAAAACAAAGGTAAAACTAACTAAAACGCACGAAAACAATAGTAATAAAGATGTGTGCTTTGCACTACGTCAACCATAATACCCTTAACAAAACAATAAAAAGACTTTCCTCACGCAGGTAACTTCTCTCTCTATCAACCCTCTCTCTCTCTCATCCTTCTCTCTCTTAGTATATGTATACACGAATATATGTATATGCTGTTGTTTTTCTCCCCTCTAAAACATATTGTTCTTATGGCTTATGATATGTTTACTGTAGCAAGATCTAGATTTTTCCCCCTTTATTGATTTGAAATTTACTCTCGGTCTTCAGTTTTGATTGCTAGGATTTCAATTTGCGTCAAGCTTTGTTTGTTTCTTCTCATTTTAGCTTAGATCTTGGTTTGAAACCCTAATCCAGATCAATTTGCAACCATCATCTACCTCCACCACCAGCCACCCGCTCCGGTCTCCACCACCCTCTTCACCTCCGCCCGCTAACTCCACCTCCACCGCCCCCTTCACCTGCGGCCGCCACCTCCACCACCCCTTCACCTCCGACCCTTTCACCTGCGGCCGCCACCTCCACCACCCCTTCACCTCCGACCGCCATCTCAAATTTGTGGCCAAATCCAACCCTCGTCAGGCCAAATCTGACCCTACGGTTGTTAAAAATCATTGCTTGACGGTGTGGGTGCCGTGGTCAGCCGTAAACCCGCCGAAGATGCGATCGTCCCCCTCTAGGATCTCACTCTCTCTCTCTTCTTTTGGGTGAAACCCCTAATTTTGGGTCGACCGTAAACCCGTAGTGGTTGTGGTGATGGTGGTTCCACTGAGAGCAGATCTAGGGTTGGGGGTAAAGAAAATGTGTTTATATATCAATATATATATATATGTATTTGTTTTTATTTTTTGTTAGGGGTATTATTGTAAGGCCCCAAACCAGGCACCCTACAGTTGGTACTCATAACTGGTTATACTCTTTAAAACATCTAACTTTCATTTACATAAACATCGGAAGTCTTTCTCGAAATAGTATTATCTTTAAATTCATTAATTTTCATATCGTTTCCTGATGAATGCATGCGCACCAACCCGAGTAGCCCGCTCCCAAGCCAAGATACCTCATCTTGCAGACTCACCTGTAAAACAATCTAACGTACATACAAAAGTGAGTTCTAATAGTTTAAATTAACAAAAGCCAACTCGTCTCATTTATTGTTTATTTCCACTCAAAATCCTCTGGTCAATAGAAAACAGTTGTATAGATTTTCATCAAATAAATAACTCCCCTTATTTTATAATATCCCAAAGTATTCACCACCCCAGACTCTACCCACCATTTAACTCAGTATGTCTCTCTGACATAGAACGAACTTACTATTCTGATAACTCACAATTTACCATATATATTAACATTACACTGGTTAACTCATCCAACCTCTAGACACCGACTTACCAGTCCTAACCAGGACTCTCATAAACCAATTGACTCAACAGTTGTACACAATGTACTCACCCTGACACAACGGTCAATCTAACTCGACACACCACATTGATTCCATCTATTTATCACATCAATATCATCTCATACACAATTAATATAACTCATCACTTGCATGCAATTTAACACATATATAAGCACACAAATACATACCTCATCACTGCACCCTCGTCAGGGTTATCCCCGTCAGGATACTCGTCATAAGCTCAGCTCCACCCTTATTACAGGGCCTCTCCGCTAAACATATGACTACCCAGCCACCGGATCCCTCATCACCTCCACTCGCCACTCCCTTCTTCCGATTCTTTCACTAGCCGAGACCACCCCTCACAAACCCTAGTCGGGTTTTTCTACCATATACACAAACAAACACACGCATAGTATAATCGGATATTACCTCGGCCTTCGTAGGGAGTTCCTCCGCTCGAGACCACCACCAAACCAACGCCGTCGGCGTCCCTTCCCTTCGCTGCAGCCGTGAGCCTAGGTCGATAGACCTAGGGTTTGCGCGAAGAGGGTACTTAAAGCCCTTGATGTTTCATCTCGGGTCCCTCCTTAATCGTTTGGCGCGTTTCCATCTCGAACCTTCGCAGCACGACTAACCGAGTCCCTTAACTTTGATAAACCCAACTCCAGGTGAAACCTTTATAGTAGAAGTTGCTATAAAGGGATTTTGGTTCCTTCATTAACTCGATCCATAGTTAACGAATTTCCGGGATGTTACAAGTCTATCCCCCATAAAAGAGGATTCGTCCTCGAATCCTGCGTCGGTACAATCCAACCCAACATGTCCTCCCGTTCTTACACGTGCACCAAATCCATTCGGTGCTAAGAATTCACCTTCACACTATTTGTTTTCATTATTTGGCTTTGCAATATGACCACCCCCTTGGTGTTCAAAGAAGTCTTCCCCATTGCCCGCTTTCAGCTTTGGGACTTGTAGGTTTCACCTACATATTAACTCACCCCTCGTCTTTCCAGCCATTAGTCAAACGGCTGCATTTCCAACTCTCGCCATCCTGGCACCTGCTAGAAGTTGCCTTCCGTGACTGTCCTGATTACTAACCTTTACATGGAGGTTTCATTGTCATAGCCCTTGACGATACCTCGTCGCTCTCATTTTTCTTAAGGACATCGTATGTGTCATCTCTAGTACTACGTAGCATAACACTATCAATTGTCCTCTTACTTGTCGCATTTCATTTGGCCCATGGGCACCACTGCCTTTGTCTTTTGTATAACCCTAATGATCTCGTCATTTCGACGGTCACCTTCCCGAGTGAAGTCGTCATACTTCTCGCCTCATACCTTGACCATCGTCCTGCGATGATTTCCCAAACTCAAGTTCACTGTCTACCCACAAGGGCATTACTTTTGCTCTCCTCTGATGATCTCCAGGAGCTTGTGTAAAGCTACACTGGTTTCCACCAAACTTCTCTACCATAGTATCTATTTACTTCATTATCTCGCATTCAATACGCCCCTTAAGTACGTACACACACCCAACACTAGGGTCATCCTCCTTAGTTCTCGATGTTTCTCAAGGCTCATTTACCTTTTGTCGTGTCTGTTTCAACATCGAAACACTTGCTTTCTTTGAATGCTCCACAAGAGCTCACTTTAAGCTATTCTTAAATTTACCAGCGTAGATATCTCCTTCCCAGTCAGTTAAGTGCAATCCTGCACTTGCCCCTTTTGAGTTTTACTTTTCTCTATGTTGCTCTACCATTACCATGTGATCCCCGACCGCATCTCATTTAACATGTACGAACATGAAGTTCGTCTGCTCACAAGCCTCAGCTATTCATCGCCTCGTCCAGGGAAAACATCCCTATTCCTCTGGTGTCTCACCTCGACTGAATTCTTCATATGGAACGTGTTCCATGAAGGTCCTTCGTCACCTTGTTAACTCTGTGCTGAAGTCTTCAACATCATCACCTTTACCTCATCATAAAAATTTCTGGTCAAGCGTCCACATAAACGCTTTCATTGTGGACTCTCGCAGCTCCGCCCATTGGCTTCGTGCTTCGAATTCCCGAGATATAAGCATAGGCATCTCATAAGAGCACCTCACCGATCGTCTAGAAAGACGTCAAAACTCCTCGCATCGCCTCGATGTATCAACTTCGAGAAAAACATCAAGATAGAAATACTATACTTGAGCACACTGACCATCCGTCCTATGCACGACTAAGCGTGTGCTACAAGGACACACACCGACACACATAACTACATAACACACAATGTTCTACACCTGTACTAGTAACCCCAAACTCTAAACACACATCATGTGCACACACATAACTGCTAGATCTGAGTTCATACAATATGACCTCGTCATTTATAGACACACAAACTCCTGAACCTTACCTCTTACTCACTACAACGGTAGCCCCTGCCACACGTCATCATATACTCATACAGTGTTTACTCGGTCGTATCCATACTTCAAGACGACACACTACTTAGTCTAGACACAACATCCCTAAACATTCATGCACACAAGATATAAAAATATCTTATTTCCCCACAGGATCTAGTCGTGAACATGCATACCCAATCATAAGGTATGTAGCTACAATTTCCCACAGGACCTCGTCCTGAACATTTATACATACTAAAGATGTATACTTAAGATTTCCCGTAGGACTCATCCTGAACAATTACACAAGGTGCAACACACCCCTTACACTTCATACATCACCTAAACATAACACATAGGTGACACTATCTTAAGACTGTAGACACACATAAATAATCAAAATTCAGGTCTACACAGGTCTACTCATACAGTCTAATCAACCAAGTTCTAGCATCACGTCGAAGATTACGTTTAGTATGAACTCACGTTGTTCAAAAGGTGATCACATAATCACACATAATTAACATTGCACCACCAATAGCAAGCTATCACACATGCAACTATCATTAACTACGTTTTAAACCATCCCCATGGTAAGACTCACTACCAAGGTCAAAATCAAGTAAATTGAAATACCAAGAACAAGTGTTTCATCACAAAAGTACCTAACGACCACTACTCAAAGTGCTCTAGTCCTCTCGTGGTAACCACCACTGCTCTAATCACTGAACAAGTCAAAGTTATCACCCACTTGTTCCTCGTCGTCAGATTCCTCCAGCCATCCGTTTCCCGATCCCGAATCCTGCCTCGGAGGCTAATGCCTAGCCACAAATGCGTTCCTTCCTCGCCAACCACTTCCCCTATAGAAGGAGCTACTAAGTCCACCCCTCATAACTTCCCTGGTAGTACTGGGAGCATTAGGCGCCGGAAGCGCCAAGATCACCTCCTGTGCTGGTAGCTCCTACTCATCCTCAGCTACCGGTGGAACCATCATCAAAGGAACAGGTGCTAAGACCCGTCTTCTCCCAAAGATAACCGTAAGAACATCAGCCACAAGTCTAGTCCGTCGTTCTGTCAACCTCCTGATGAGAGGTCCCCGCCTAATCCATCTAGTCCGAATCATCATGGCCATCAGTACCGGCACAAGATAGAACGTTGGAGTGATTACTATGGGCGTCAAATTTAGAATATGAGAGTAATCATAGACTGCCAAATCACGGTGATCAAATGCAATTTGGTGGTCTACATTACTGCTCGGATTCTAAACCTTCCCCCATCATATTCACACTAGCTTTCTATCTTTCACACAACTCACATAGCATAACACAATAATCTAGCAAGTCATCATATTTATCACAATTTCACACCATCCAAGGTTACACACAAAATTACTAAATCATATCGACACGCCAAACTATCTCACATAGTTACAATTAATGCTACTCCGCATTACTCAATTCACATCATAGTCTCATTTAATCACACCACACAACTTCACATAGTTATACATACTACTACAACACATAACACACATCATGATCCCACACGGAACCATAAGTCACTTACTCACACCAATCGCTTTACCTAGTGTAACACTACACAAATGGTAAATAATAAATACTGTTCAACTCGAAATACGTACCTCTTAGCTCGCGGTTACTCGTGGTGGCATTCGTTTCACCCTCGTCCCATTTTCAGTTTAAGTTAAGGCATTTTATTTGTTTAAAAACACCAGTTTTCTCTTAAACCTCGGCTCTGATACCAACTTGTAAGGCCCCAAACCAGGCACCCTACCGTTGGTACTCATAACCGGTTATACTCTTTAAAACATCTAACTTTCATTTACATAAACATCGGAAGTCTTTCTCGAAATAGTATTATCTTTAAATTTGTTAATTTTCATAACGTTACCCGACGAATGCAGCGCACCAACCCGAGTAGCCCGCTCCCAAGCCAAGATACCTCATCTAGCAGACTC
This sequence comes from Smallanthus sonchifolius, assembly GCA_023525975.1. NCBI lineage: Eukaryota > Viridiplantae > Streptophyta > Magnoliopsida > Asterales > Asteraceae > Smallanthus > Smallanthus sonchifolius. Next base: position 93,945,534 of record CM042024.1, on the reverse strand, counting down.
ACCTGCAAAACAATCTAATGTACATACAAAGTCAGCTACGCTGAGTGAGTTCTAATAGTTTAAATTAACAAAAGCCAACTCGTCTCATTTATTGTTTATCTCCACTCAAAATCCTCTGGTCAATAGAAAACAGTTGTATAGATTCTCATCAAATAAATAACTCTCGTTATTTTATAATATCCCAAAGTATTCACCACCCCAGACTCTACCCACCATTTAACTCAGTATGTCTCTCTAACATAGAACGAACTTATTATTCTGATAACTCACAATTTACCATATACATTAACATTACACTAGTTAACTCATCCAACCTCTAGACACTGACTTACCAGTCCTAACCAGGACTCTCATAAACCAATTGACTCAACAGTTGTACACAATGTACTCACCCCGACACAACGGTCAATCTAACTCGACACACCACATTGATTCCATATATTTATCACATCAATACCATCTCATACACAATTAATATAACTCATCACCTGCATGCAATTTAACACATATATAAGCACACAAATACATACCTCATCACTGCACCCTCATCAGGGTTATCCCCGTCGAGATACTCGTCATAAGCTCAGCTCCACCCTTGTTACAGGGCCCCGCCGCTAAACATAGCGACACAATAGTCATCTACGATGACTACCCAGCCACCACACAGTGACTATATCATCTACCATACGATCACTGACACATCACACGTACAATGATAACCCCGAAGGACTCCGTCCTCCACATCACTATTAGTTGTATACACGGACAACAATGCAAGCACACAAAGCAACACATATATACACATGACACTACCTGGACATGTACTACGACTCACCACCACTTACGGATCACTTACGTGTGTAATCCAACGCTTACTTAGACGTATCCTCATAACGTCTAGACATATTACCCAACTCTTTCCAAATAGGAAATTATATGACACACAAACACCATACTGACTCATTGCCCATACATCCTATGGACACCACATAGACTCATGCAAACACGATACTCGCCGTATCACGAGAACAATGACACAATACACACAACATCAAGCACACGACGCATGACAGCATACTAGCATCTACTTGACTCGTTAATGAACCACGTACGGGTTCCCATGCTAACTCTCCTTATATAACCATCACATGTTTATCTAACTTCCTGACTCACCCCGACTAACACATAAGATGCCATACACATATCATCACAACTCTTGTTCACCCACCCTAAGAACCACATAATGACCCTTAGCTTCATTATTACCTACGATCTCATAAAACACTTCAGGTTTAGCTCATAACTCGTAATATGTTCGTTTAATAAAACATGTGTGTATGTACGATAGCTCTAAAACAGTAAAACGTTTAAAAGAGGGGATTAGAAACTAACCGGTTATGCCGAGTCAAAACCCTAGCTCTGCACCCCCATTACTCGTTCAAACCTCGAATCTGTCAAACGTACGATCCATGGTCAGAACACGTTCTACATGTATGCCAAACAACTCATAAATCATAACTCCCACACCATCACGTCATCAAAGTTTGATAATTCTCCTTCACGAACCCTATTCTCCCAGGTTATGCATACTATGGTTCCCGCCACGATTAGAACTCGCGTACACAGACCCAAGTTCTCATGCATGTACATAAACAAGCCATGCACAAACCTTAATCGTCTTACCCACATCACCTCCACTCGCCACTCCCTTCTTCCGATTCTTTCACTTGCTGAGACCACCCCCCACAAACCCTAGTCGGGTTTTCTACCATATACACAAACAAACACACACATAGTATAATCGGATATTACCTTGGCCTTCGTAGGGAGTTCCTCCGCTCGAGACCACCGCCAAACTAACGTTGTCGGTGTCCCTTCCCTTCGCTGCAGCCGTTCGCCGTGAGCCTAGGTCGATTGACCCAGGGTTTGCGCAAAGAGGGTACTTAAACCCCTTGATGTTTCATCTCGGGTCCCTCCTAAATTGTTTGGCGCATTTCCATCTCGAACCTTTGCAACACGACTAACCGAGTCCCTTAACTTTGATAAACCCAACTCCAGGTGAAACCGTTATAGTAGAAGTTGTTATAAAGGGATTTTGGTTCCTTCATTAACTCGATCCATAGTTAACGAATCTCCAGGATGTTACAATTATGGTCTTTTTAAAAAAATTAACAGAAACATATGGATGGAGTTAGTTGACCGGACTGTAATCGATACAAAACTGTAATTATCGGACTAAAAAGGCAAATTTAAACTTTTGGACTAAAATAGTTATTTGTGTCAAACCACAAGGACTAAAACCGTATTTAACTCTAAGGTTTTTTAGCCTCCGATAATGAAGCAACCCATTTGGATTTCTGTGACAATCGGCAATTTCAGGTCATTAATTGTCCCCGTCATTTTCATAAATACGTGTAATTAAGTGCATATTAGACTTAATTTAGAATAATTAAGTTCATTTTATACATAGCAAAGACCGCTTATAACATTTCATGCATCGGTAATTCGGTGAATTACCAGATTACACACGCGTCCAGTCACACACGAACGTTGGTAACTTTCAAGTTGAATAATTCAAAGTATGATTTGGAGCATAAAAATTATATGTAACACTGTGATTAATTATTTCGTGTCTAAAATAAAAGTTTAAGAATTTTAGCAAATGTTTTGTCAAAAATGCAGTCCGGATTACACTGCGTATTGCACCAGTATCAACTAATCTATATAATTTGACAAATTAATTATAAATGATTATAATGCATTAAATAAATTATTTGAATTTAATTAAAATCATTTAGAATATCCAAACCTCATTATTGCAATTTCTTGAAAATCAACAAAACTCATTTCTCTCCCCCCACACACCACCATCCACCCAACCACCACCATATCCCCCCATCCCCTACCCCTTTGTGTCTTCGCCCTCCCTCTCTCCCCTCATAATTGTGTTTTTTTTAAAACTCTCCTACTTTCTCTCCTTGACCTATAAATACCCCCTCCACATAACACTTTCAACCTTTGCATCATTTCACAAGTTGAATCAAACCACCCCCCCGCCCTTTGTGCCGTCGTCACCCCCACCACTCACCCTCACCATTTTTGCTGCCAAAACTTCTAGCTTTCAAGTCTCATTTGGTGATTTCTCAACTTCTAGAATCGAAACTTCCATCTCTATTTGGTTTTTCTAAGTAAGAATCTCATCTACACACTTTTATTTTGATGAATCATCCTTGGTTTGTGATAATCAAGAACACCCAACAAAACTTGTCTGTGAAAAGACTAAACTTAAATTATGTAACTTTTATTTTAATAAATATCAAGGTTGGTGCAATATGCTTTGTATTTGTGATTGAATATGTTTTTATTGCATGGATGATACATGCAAGATGATGGATCATCATTTTGGTGACATGAATGTTGATGGATCGTGTTTCTAATAATAGTGTTTGGACACTTCGATAATATTTGGTCATAAAAGGTTTATTTTAGAATCATTTGAAAGGATACATAAATTTTTGGATTATTAAACATATATGGTTTTATAAAGTATATTTTTGAAATGATAACTTTATACATGGATAGTTTTGTGAAAACATATAAAGTAGTATGAAGATTAAAATATATAGGGTACGGTTATTGTACAAAGTGCTTTTAGCGTACGAAGCGTACGAAGGCACCATCATGCGACACCTGTTCAGTGGGCCAGGGGTAAATGCGTCTGCGTCATAATAATAACGCACGTTTATAATAACGCATGTGTGAAATGATAATAACGCAATAACGCATGACTATAATCACGTATGTTTTATAGTAACACATGACCATATTCACGCAATTACGCATGCTTTATAATAACGCATAATACATATTCATGCAATCACGCATGTTATACGCATAATCACGCATGTTGTATAATAACGCATAACCATAATCACGCATGTTATACGCACAGCTCATCGACATTTCAAAAAAATGTTGATTTTTTAAATAAAAGTATAGCAAAACTATACTGAAATTAAAGAGAATAAAATACTCGATTTTATCGTGTAATTTTTTTTTAAAATAATGTCGTATAAAAAGGTTATACGTGTTTTAAAAAATGGGGGAACTTGAAAAAAGTCAACAAATGTAGACTATAGCCATTTTACCCTTTCAGACTCTTTTCACGCTTAAAAACAAGCTGACTAGCCACACCTTTCACCTCAACCCTTGAATTGGTAGATCAATGGTCCATAATCCTTCGTATCTTTCACACCATAAATGCCCTTTTGTATTTAAAACTTCTTCAAAATATATAAATATGTATTTTTGCAATAAAAAGAGTATTTTATAAACATGCATGGAACATTGTGGATTTATGAGAAACCTAAGGACTTCGTTTGGTAAAAATAATAGTAAGAAGATTATTCTTGATTACAAGGTGTTTACAATATATAAATATGTATATTTATAAAACAAAAAACACATTTTATACTAATCGAGTTGCAACTCGAGCCGAGTTTTGAACTTTATCTTTGGACTTGAACTCAAGGAAATATGGATTCGTGAATACTTGTAACATTTATTATTTTTTATATTTATTTTGGAATAAATATATTTTTATCGAATCAAAACGTGTCTCCAACGTGTCTTCGAGTCAAACATAGTCAAACACTGAAAGTCAAACACACGTTTCATAATGAGTCGAGTTGGGTGAATTGGTCACATAATCAAGTATAAACATTTCATAGAACTTATAGCCTTAAAAATTTTAGCACACGAATAGGTCGGCTTACCTTCAGACGTTTGCTACATACACATTTATTGCATTCACTACTCGCGTATCAGGTGAGTTTCACGACCCCTATTTTAATACTGTTTTTATACTATTTTGGGGAGAAAATGTAACATCCGAAATTTATAACTAACGGGTCGGGCTAATGAGTAAACCTGGTCTCTTCTAAATGGCTTGGATTGTAAATATTTTCACGTAAAACCCTATTGAGGAAACTAAAAGGACTCGGTTAGCCACTAAGTGAATGGTTGGGATCGAAAGCGTGCGAAAAGGGGAACCCGAGGGCTAGAGTGTAAACATTAACGGTTTATAAGCAACTTAAACTTAAACCCTAGGGCCACTTTGGACCCTAGGCATGCAACGGCAGAACAGGAGCCAGGAGAAAAGAGACGACCGTGAAAGGGAGGAGGCCGACGATGGGGAGACGTGACGGTGGTAGCTCGAGCAGGTAATCCCGTTTATGTTTATTACACATTTATACTCGTGTTTTTGCATGATACCCAATTAGGGTTTGGGTTTTTGGTTCACGGCAAGCAAAGGGACAGGGAGGAAAACGGTGGTAGCCGTAGGTGGGGTGGCGTGCTATAGGGACAGCCGACAGGATAGAAACGAGGTCATGCAGTTGGTGGCCAGCTGCCGTGTAGAATAAGGACAATGGAGATGGGCGTGGAGGTGCGGTGAAGAGGAGTCGACAACCGGGAGACGGTTTGACTCCGGCAAGGAGGACACGGTGGAACAAAAGAAAGCCGACATGGTGCTGATTGATCAAGGTGGCGGATGTGTGAGTGACACACTATGGAAACCGTGACAATGATGCTCGACGAAGATGGACAAGGTGGCAGCATTGGCTTCGGGGGTGATCCGTGGGGTTGGTCTACGACGGTGGAATTTGGTGGAGCCCGGGATCCCGACGTGGGGGCTACCGGTAACGGTGGTGGAAGTGGGAGTGATGTGCGACGTTACGTTGTGGTACAAAGACGAGCTCGGGTGGATCAAGGGCTGAATGGTGCAATTAGGGTTTGCATGGCGATGAGACGTGCATGCATGTATAAAACCCGGTTCAAGTACTCGGTTCCTAAGCGGGTCAAAGATGATCCGATACGCGTGCCCTTGAATCTAGGGTTTCGCGGAGGAAGCATGACGAGATTATGAGACAAGCGTTGGGGTTTAGTTTTATTTACGCGTTATTCGAGTTACGATTTAAGCGTAATCTAATTAAGATATCATACATGGACAGGTTTGGGTTTCGAGCGAGAGGACGGTTGCAGAGTAGGGCTTGGGTCTCCGTAACCGATGAGTTTCTAATCCCCTCTTTACTGATTTAATATTTTGGGGCAATCGTACATACTCGCGTGTTTCTTGCTATTAAACAAACGTGTTACGAGTTACGATTTAACAAAAAGTGTTTTACGAGGTAATTATGTAATAATCAAACTAAGGGTATATGTGGGGTCCTTGGGAGGTGTGGGCAAGAGTTATGATGATTTGTGTGTGTCGGGTCAAGAGCTAGTCGGGGTGAATCAGGGAATGAGTTAGACATTTATGAGTATATGTAGGATGTGTTATCCTGAGAATAAGTGTAGGATGCATGCTTAGTTAACAGGCCATGTAAATGATGGTGTGATGTTATGTGTTGTGTGCTTGTTGTTGTGTTTGCATCGTTGTCTTTGTGAAACGGCAAACGGGATTGGGGAGGACAAAGTCCTTCGGGAAGTCACCAAGAGTAACAATGTCCAGGAGGACAGTGATGAGCTTGGGGTGTGTCGAAAGCCCTGACGAGGGTGCTTGTGACAAGGTATGTGTTTGTGTGCATTTATATTTGATTTATATCGCATGCAAGTGTTTATGGATAATTAACGTGTGGCAATGTTATTGCTTTGATGTTAAGAAGTAGATTGACCGTTGTGTCAGGATGATGACGTTGTGTTAACAACTGTTGTGTCAGTTAACTTGTGAGAATCTTGGTTAAGGATGGTTAAGTCGGTGTCTAGGGGTTGGTCATGTTAACCAGGAATTCGGGTTGATATGTGCGGTAGATTATGATTTATTAGTGTAGTAAGCTCGACCCATGTCGGTGAGACTTACTGGGTTATAATTATGGGATGAGACTTGGGTGGTGAACCCTTATGGGAGTTGGTCAGTAATATGGGGTACTTTCATGTTAATAAATAGCAAATCGTTTTATAACGATCGGGATGTCCAGAGCTGAGATAAATGTTATTTGTGACGAGATGGTTTCTACTTAAATTAAACTATTAGAACTCAGTCATCGTAGTTGACTTTGTATGTACGTTAGGTTGTTTTGCAGGTGAGATTGTATGACGAAGTATCTTGGCTTGGGAGCGGTGCTACTCGGATTGGTGTGTAGGCATTCGTAAGGTAAAGTTAATAATGACAATGACTATAAAAGAGGATTATTATTTTCAGAAAGACTTCCGCTGTATGTTTGATTAATAAAACGAGTACTTTTAAAGAGAATACCAAGTGATGAGATCCAACTGTAGGGTGCCCGGTTTGGGGTCTTACAAGTTGGTATTGGAGCCGTGGTGTAAGTGAAAAACAGTGTTTTAAAAGCATAAAATGCCTAAACTTAAACTGAAAATGGGACGAGGGTGAAACAAATTCAACCACGAGTAAGCGCGAGCCAAAAGGTACGTCTTTCGAGTTGAGTTTAATTATTAGAGTATCACTTGTGTAGTGTTATACTATGGGAGTTGTTTGGTATGATTGAGTGGTTTAGTGATTCAGTGTGGAATTATCTTGTGTAATTACGTGTTGTGGAATGGTATTATGTGTAACTACATGTTAGTTATTGGATTGGATTGTGTAGATTGTGTGGGATGCATGTGTGTCAATTGTGTGGAAATTAGAAAGCTAGTGTGAGTATGATTAGGAACGTTTAGAATTCAAGAAGAAACGTGGACAACCGATCACATTTGATCACCGTGATTTGGCGGTCTATTGTTACTCTTTTATTCCGAATTTGTTACCTATAATAACCATATAAATGTCCTATCTTGTGTAGGACTAGATGGCTAAGACAAAGCGTACGAGATCTGTCAGACGGGGAGCTTTGGCTAGGAGGAATGCAGATCGACAGGTCAAACGGACGGCTGTTGTAGGCGGAACTGATCGTGAGACGGGAGTAGTGTTGGCGCTTCCCACGTCGAGTGTGAATAGAGCTTTGGTGGGCGGCATGCCGCGTGGTGCTATGATTTAAGAGGTCGGATGAAAAAAGGAAAGTGGTGTCTACAGTACGTGATTTTCCTCCAGGATGTGGACCTGCATGGTTGAGAGATCGACCACTTATGACAGCTAAGAGAGCTCTGTTTCAGGATAACCTAGTGGATGACCCGAAATGTGACGAGGAGGAACCAGAGGAAGACACAGTAGTTGCACCTGATGTGGTCTGGTAATGATTTTGTGGGCATTGTTAAAATGCCCGATTGTTTGATGATTAGATGCTGTGCAACTGCCATAAGGGTTTTGGGGTGATTTGAAGTTATGAATGATTGGACGTTTACGTGGTGTGATGCTTAACTCAAATATTGACTATTTGATTTTGACATTGATTGTGAGTTTTACCGCATGATGATTTGAACATAATTAATGATAATTGTGTTTGTGATGGTGTAAGATTGTGTTTACAGTTGTTGATTATGTGCGGTAATGTGTGATTACATGATTACATTTTGAATGGCGTGAGTTCACGCTTAATGTGATTCTTAGAGAGCATGGTTGAGTATATTGTGCAGATAGACTTTTATAGTCATGAAATTTGAATTTTTCTGTGTCTACAGTCTTAAGATAGTGTCACCTATGAACTAATGTCTAGGTGATGTTTAAAGTGCAATGCGTGTATTTCACCTTGGTGAATGTTCAAGACGTGGTCCTGTGGGAAGTGATGGTTATACATCCTGTGTATGTATAAATCTTCAGGACGAGGTCCTGTGGGAAATTATGATTTTATAGCTTGTGTGTATGAATGTTTAGGATGAGGTCTTGTGTCTAGACTGAGTAGTGTGTCGTCCTGAACCATGGGTACGACCAGTATAGGGTACGACCGTGTGAACTTTATGGTCAATGGGAGATGAGGTTCAAGGGTTTTGTACGTCTACAAATGACGAGGTCATGACGTATGCACGTAGCTTTACTTGGGTCTAGCAGTCTGTGTGTGTGCACGTGGTGCGAGTTTAGAGTCTAGGGTTACTAGTACGTATGTAGAACATTGTGTGTTCTGTCGTTATGTTATGTAGGTGTGTGTCCTTGTAGTACATGATGGATCATGTGTAGGACGTTTAGATGGTGTGCTCTAGTAGAGTACTTCTACCTTTGATGATTTTCTCGGCATTTGATGTATCGAGATTATGTGAGGAGTTTTGACGTTTTTCCAGACGATCGGCGAGGTGCTCGTGGGAGATGCCTAGACATATATCTCGGGAATTCAGAGCACGAAGCCAATGGGTGAGTTGTGCGAGTTGAGGCTGAAATCATTTACATGGACACTTGATCGATATATATTTATGAGGTAATCGGGATGATGACGCTAAAGACTTCAGCGCGGAGTAGCGAGGTGACGAAAGGGCCTTCTTGGGATACGTTCCATATGAAGAATTCAGTTTATGTAAGATACAAGAGGAATAAGTATGTTTTCTCCGAATGAGGCGAGGGACAACTGAGGCTTATGATAGGGCGAACTTAATGTTCGTACTTGATGAATGAGACGCGATCGGTGATCGCGTGGTAATGATAGAGCAACAATGAGGAGAGTGGAACGAAGGAAGGATAAGTGCAGGATTGCACATAAGTTCATGGAAAGGAAATGCCTACGCGGGTAAACATATGACTAGTTTAAGGCGAGCTCCTGTAGAGCATTCAATTGCAGCAAATGTTTGGCTGTTGAAACAGACTTGGCGGTGGTAAGTGAGCTTTTGGGGAAACGTCGAAGGCTGATGACGATAACTCTAGTTTTAAGTGTTATGTTCATATTTAAAGGAGCGCCTTGGATGCATGATAAGGAAGTGAAGAAGTACCTCGGCAGGATAGAAATAGGGTCACGCAGTTGGTGGCCGGCTGCAGTGGAGAAGAAGGAGAAGGGAGACGGGTATGGAGGTGCGGTGAAGAGGAGTCGGAAATTGGGAGACAGTTTAACTCCGGCAAGGGGGACACGGTGGAACAAAGGAAAGCCGACATGGTGGTGATCGATCAAGGTGCTGGCTGTGTACGGTGGCAACCGTAACAATAATGCTCGGCGAAGACGAACCCGATGGCAGCTTTGGCTTCGGAGGTGATCCGTGGTGTTGGTCTGCGACGGTGGAATTCGGTGGAGCCCGGGAGCCCGACGTGGGGGCTACTGGTCACGGTGGTGGAAATGGGGGTGACATGCGACATTATGTTGTCGTGCAAAGACGAGCTCAGTCAGATCAAGGGCTGCATGGTGCAATTAGGGTTTGCATGGCGATGAGACGTGCATGCATGCATAAAACCCGGTTCGGGTACTCAGTTCCTAAGTGGGTCAAGGACGATCCGATACGCGTGCCCTTAAATCGAGGGTTTCACGGAGGAAGCAAGACGAGCTTATGAGACAAGCGTTGGGGTTTAGTTTTATTTACGCGTTATTCGAGTTACGGTTTAAGCGTAATCTTATTAAGTGATCATACATGGACAGGTTTGGGTTTCGAGTGAGAGGACGGTTGCAGAGCAGGGCTTGGGTCTCTGTAGCCAGTGAGTTTCTAATCCCCTCTTTACTGTTTTAATATTTTGGGGCTATCGTACATACTCGCGTGTTTCTTGCTATTAAACAAACGTGTTATGATTTACGATTTAACAAGAAGTGTTTTACGAGTTAAATATATAATAATCAAACTAAGATGCATGCTTAGTTAACGGGCCATGTAAATGATGGTGTGATGATATGTGTTATGTGCTTGTTGTTGTGTTTGCATCGTTGTCTTTGTGACATGGCAAACGGGATAGTGAAGGACAAAGTCCTTCAGGAAGTCACCAAGAGTGACAATGTCCAGGAGGACAGTGATGAGCTTGGGGTGTGTCGAAAGCCCTAACAATGGTGCTTGTGACGAGGTATGTGTTTGTATGTATTTATATTGCATGCAAGTGTTTATGGATAATTAATGTGTGGTGATGTTATTGCTTTGATGTTAAGCAGTAGATTTCCCGTTGTGTCGGGATGATGATGTTGTGTTTATAACTGTTGTCTCAGTTAACTTGTGAGAGTCTTGGTTAAGGCTGGTTAAGTCGGTGTCTAGGGGTTAGTCGTGTTAACCGGACTTCCTGTTGATACGTGCGGTAGATTACGAGTTATTAGTCGGTGAGACTTACTGGGTTATAATTATTTGGGATGAGATTTGGGTGGTGAACCCTTGTGGGAATTGGTCGGTAATATGGGGTACTTTCATGTTAATAAATAGAAAATCGTTTTATAAGGATCGGGATGTCCTGAGTTGACAAAAATGTTATTTGTGACGAGATGGTTTCTACTTAAATTAAACTATTAGAACTCACTCAACATAGCTGACTTTGTATGTACGTTAGGTTGTTTTGTAGGTGAGATTGTATGACGAAGTATCATGGCTTGGGAGCGGTGCTACTCATATTGATGTGCAGGCATTCGTAAGGTAAAGTTAATAACGATAATGACTATAAAAAAGGATTATTATTTTCAGAAAGACTTTCGCTGTATGTTTGGTTAATAAAACGAGTACTTTTAAAGAGAATACACAGTGATGAGATCCAACTGTGGGGTGTCTGGTTTGGGTTCTTACAGAAAACATGCATATCGTTTTTATCATGAAAATAACTATCAGTTATTGGTTACATGAATTAACATAGCATCGAAATTAAGTCCCCTACAATTATAGACCGTTAATTTGATAAGCGTGGCAATTGTGGATAGATCTATTTGGGTTGACAACCCGACCCGTTGGTTGGGAGCCAAGTGGGAGCATTATTAGCCAGTCATTACAATGTGTGTGATGCGACATTGTGATTTGGGGCATAACAAAAGTCATGTCAGCTTCGGTATTAGGAGTTCATGGTAATTTCAATACAATTTATTGTCGGATGTACGATATCATTTCTTGTGCTATGGTTCAAAGTAATCATTTTCGATTATTAAAACCTGTGAACTCACCAACTTTATGTTGACACATTTTAGCATGTTTTTCTCAAGTCGTTGATTGCATTGGAGTCACATTTGGATTTTCATCATGGAGTCACATGGCATATAGGATCATGCTTAGGGTCCTTACTATTAAAAGCTTTTGACTATGAACATCGGTTTTTGAACATTTGAAATTGAAACTTTGGATTTGGATTTATGTAATCATGTGAACTCCAAAAATATCTTAAATTTGGTTTAATGTTTTAAATGTTTGAAATCTAACTCTTGGGCTACTATTCCAAGCAACAATAGGTACTCGGGAGTGTGGAAACAGATTGCCAATCTGAATTAGTCGATAACCAAAGTGAATCTCACTCTGTCACATTCAATCGTGGGGACGTTGGGTAATGGGGAGATTATAAGGTTCTTGGTGGATCATTGGATTGGATCAGCTCTATTGATGGTTTCCTTTCCGGCCTTGTTAATAATCAAATCACACAAATCTTGCCTTGTCCAAGACCGGTGTCAAATGTCGGGTACTTCTCTAACTTTTTTTTGGTCATGGATTAGAAATATTGTTCTTCCGTTTGAACTGCAGGAACTAGATAGTTGCTGCTCACTCCTAAAATAAATAAAGATGTGTGATCGGTTAGACAAATGGACGTGGTCAGGGGGTTTGGACGGGTTGTTTTCAGTCAAATCGATTCAGACCCCCTTTGCAAATCAAAGAGTGGAGTCCCCTGACCATGCCTTCGCCTGGAATGCTTAGCTCTCGTTGAAAGTTAATATATTCAGGTGGAGAATGGAGGCGGATAGGATCCTAACGAGGACAACACTGCAATGTAGGAACATTTGCATTTCCTCTTCGGCATGCGGTTTTTGTTGGGAGGCAGACAAGACGGCACATCACGTCTTTACCGCTTGCTATGTCGCTGCCATTATATGGCAAAAAATATCTACTTGGTGCAAGCTCCCACCAATTTACGCATTCACTCTGTTTCATCAAAATCCGAATGGTGGGTCTCAAGATTCCAAGCAACGCACGATTCAATCAATAATATTACTGGTGTGCTAGGTTTTATGGAAAGCTAGAATAAACAATTGTTCGAAAGCCAACCGATATCCATTGCTAAAATCATCGAAGAAATCAAGACGATGGGGTTCTTATGAATTAAAAGTCGGGCTAGAATGAATTTACTCGAGTAGGATAATTTGTGTTCCTTTAATTTTAAGTGTATGTAACCAGGGCGTAATTTCTTTCTCTTGTTAGTTCGCCCTTTACTTCTGTTTTTCTCTGGTTGTATATGCTAGCCACTAGCTAGCTTCTGGTTTGGTTATATTGAAGTTTGCCTTTAAAAAAAAGTTGTAGTTATTTGGACTCGTCACATGTGCATATGGTTCCCAAGAAAAATGGTCAGGTATAAATAGTAAGCATGAGAGAGTCGACCAGTAGATTGCCGACTCTCGCTGAGAGTCGGCCGTAACCGACCTAGCGACTCTCAGAGAGCCGGCCTTAACCGACCTAGCGACTCTCAAAGAGCCGGCCTTAACCGACCTAGCAACTCTCAGAGAGTCGGCTGAAGATAACCTAGTGACTCTCAGAGAGTCAGCTGAAACCAGCCAAGCGACTCTCAGAGTGTCGCTAGCGACTCTCAGACCCATTTTCATACGCGAACCTAAACATCTCGTGATCGCTTGGATTGATTAACATCATTCTCAAACTAGACCTAACAATCTCCCATTGAGAATGACGTTATCAATTATATGCAAAGCTCGTCAAACGCCTTCTCAGTAGTTAAAAATCCGTTGCATCTTCCTTTCTCTCTCCATTCACCTTCCCTTTCCCCCGAAAAAGAATTTGTGGTTTCGGGGGGGGGGGGGGGGGGTCGTTCCCCCCCGGAAATGTGGCTCCCTTATATATTCTTCAGTCAAAGCTCCATATCTCTTCATTAACGATACAATGTAATAGGCTAAGATAAAGGTTCAATCTTCCAATAATTAACTTCAAGTAACCGGTTTTATCACAAACTTCTTCGACTCAGTCAAACAGGGCTCATTATGATCATCACATAATCCAACAATCTTCAATTCGGTTCTCGTTCATTGTGAAACCATTCCATTTAGGACTAAGATGAGAATTCAAACCTAATTGACTAATGTTAAATCACATGATACCGATCATTTTAAACATGTATGAGCTCCCCGTATGGCAACGCGATCTTCAACTATTCAGAAGACGATAAAAACCGTTCTTTGAATACACTAATCAGCTCCCGATCTGATATTGCAGAAAACACAAAAATTCCAAAAAGTTGTTTCCAACTTTTTGGACAATAAACCTCCCGTTCTTCGCAATATCCATAAAAAATTCATCCAAGAAAATTTCTCGAAAATACTCTTTTTTTTAATTATGTATCAGAGAAAAGCTGAGAGTCGGCTGGAGCAAAAAGAGAGTCGGCTCGAGAGAGTTGACAGAACAAAGCGAGTAGCGACACTCACGTTGAAAAACTCACATAGAGAGTCGAACCAAGAGAGTCGGTTCTCACTCAAGTGAGTCGTAAACTTGCGTTTACGAGAGAATCAACAGTAAAATCAAAGAGTCGGGCCGGACAGTCGACCCGATCAAGCAACAGTCGGCTCAAGCAAGAGAGTCGGCTATGGACAGTCGGCTCAAGAACAGACTCATCCCTTTTTTTCTCGAAAACTCACAAAATCAAACCAAAAACACTCAGATCTAAGCCAAAATACAAACCAAATCTATCAAGCTTCTCAAAAATAAGTTTCTGACCGAATTTCCATACCAATTTATGAACTTGAAACAAATCTAATCCAGATTTGGATGAAATACAGAACTTTTGAAAAACCCTAAAACCCCAAGTTTTACACTAAAATCAAGAGCACGGAAGGCTCTGATACCAAATTGTACGTCCTGATCATAGGGTCCCTGTGCTATGATGATTCTAGTGATGATCTGATCAACAAATCAGCTATAGATAAGTTGTTATTGATAAAATCAATAGAAACCTAAGAAAAAGAGTATGAAAAGGTAAGAACAAAAACTTTCAAATCTGATTATTATTCCACTAAGATGATTTCAATATGCTCCTGGAATGATAACAATGATCTACCACCGCCATCCACCACGGGTGAGCTCCCCCGTGGTGGTGGAACAAACACAAACCGAAAACCCTCTCTAGCTAGCTAAACAAATGAAAAATACAGAGAAAAAGTGTAGGAGAAGAAGGTCTAATTGCTATGAAAATGGTCAGGTATAAATAGGAAACCTGAGAGAGTCGACCAGCAGATTGCCGACTCTCGCTGAGAGTCGGCCGTAACCGACCTAGCGACTCTCAGGAGTCGGCAGAAGCTAACCTAGCGACTCTCAGAGAGTCGGCTGAAGATAACCTAGCGACTCTCAGAGAGTCGGCTGAAACAAGCCAAGCAACTCTCAGAGTGTCGCTAGCGACTCTCAGACCCATTTTCATACACGAACCTAAACATCTTGTGATCGCTTGAATTGATTAACATCATTCTCAAACCAGACCCAACATTAAATTATTAACCAAATGAATTTAATATGAATTAACATTTATCAATTACATAAAAAAAAGTAATACCCAGTTGAAAGAAAAATGTTTTAAAAATTAACTTAATAGAATTTATAACTATCACGTCACAGTACATTTTTTTAAAACATATTTTTATGAGTATGAGTTAACAAATTAGATTATATTTTATTCAACCCGTGTAATACACGAGTTTTTAAATACATAATTTTTTTTATTACTAAGTATATAACATTACATTTATTCAACCCGTGTAATACCATGAGATTCTAACCTAGTTAAAAATATGATAAATGTCGCATTATTATTGGGTGGTCAAACATAAAAAGTCACAAAACGGTAACAACGAGAACATGTGCCCGCTCAAACATGTGGCGCACTCTAGTCGATAGAAATGGACAAGCGACATAACTTGTGCCTGTTGTGTACTCTAGGACGTGGCACACTCGAGTTGGCGAAAATGGGTGGGGCTGTTCAAATCTCTAAACTTTTCTTTTTAAACCGATTGATTCTCGTCAAACCTTCTTCTCTAGCAACCAGTGGCGGATCTAGGAAAAAAATCCAGGGGTATCTAAAATTTCGTTCAGGGGTATCTGGATACATAAAACGGTAAAAAAAAAAAAAAAATTCCCGCTGCGCGTCGAAAATTTCCACTACGCGTCGAAAGTTGAGGGGTTCTGATCAAACAGATTTATGTTGATCTTAATCAGCTTATGGTCGAACAACGGCTGCTGTTGACTAGCAAGGGTTAACCAGCCAACATTGACCGATAATTTTCTCGAGTAACAAACTTGATCGACGATGGTGGAGGGGTTGGTACTGTTGTGAAACCAGCAAACACACAAACACACACTCACAAGTTGCAAATATAAAAGAAAGAAAATGAGATTTTACATGGTTCGGTGTAATTTGATCTACATCCACGGACACACTAGACGAGTGTATTTTATTTGTTTGGAGGTGGTGGTGAAGATTACAATTACATAAGGGATCTATTTATAATATGAGACAAAGATCAAAATTTGTAAATTGATCTTACTGTCTAAAACAACAAGATACTAGGGTCGGCTCCCTAAAGCAAAGAGGCTAGGGTCGACTGCCCAAAACAGTCTCCTAGGGCCGGTTGTTGAACAAGGCTGCTGCCTTGGTCCGAAAGTTTGTTGTTTTGGAGCCCAAGGCAACTAAATCGGCCTCCACATTCAACAATATGTGCTCATTGTGCAATCTATCGCTACTATTGATGCAAATTAAATTAGCACGGGTAAGTTGTGCCAATTCATGGCCGCTCGGCGTAACTTGTGCACTTTATGCCATGAGCACGTATCTTGTGATGTTATTGGCCATGTCTTTGAAAAACTATTTGTGGGTCAATGTTCAGTTTTGTAACTTCTTAAATCAGAATGCCAATTTTATTGGCCCTTAACCAAAACAACTATGGGACATTATTTTAATTCAAGAAGTCATTCCTGTAATAATCTCATTGATAAATGTGTTTTTGACCATAACCGTATGTGTAAAATACCCTTCAACCACGAAACTTAAAAGGATATATCACCATAATGAAAATAGTGAACAAATTGGTAACTGTAACTTGAAAATTTGCTCAGAATAAGATAGATCACATAAGAGGAAGTTATTTTAAAGTGACACCTTTATCCCATATAGCTTACAAATTTATCAAAAATGGTCATATATATGTAGATGTGCTAAAGCAAATAGAATATAGGATTAGTCAAATGGGCCACTTGGGTCTTTGGCAGTTATTTTTTCTTAGACGTTAGCTTACAAATACCATAAGCCAAGAAACATCATCATCGTTTCGAATTTCGATTTAAGCAAATATTTGAAGTGTTTGTGTTGGTGAAATGTATGAATCATGAATTAGTTTTCAAATGAAAATATTTTTTTGACAAGAATTGTTAATTATTTTATGTAACGGAATTTAGCTTAAAGGTGTGTCAAGAAAAGAAGAATATGCAAATAAACTAATGAATGATTGTTTGTACATTTGATTTTGGTTTTGATAATAGCTTTACAATGATTTTTGTACGAAATGGACAAGATCATATAGAAACTAAAAGAAGGCCTGCCAACCTCTAAACTAACCGGTGTATGTCAAATTGTAAATTTTTTATAAAGATATATATATATATATATATATATATATATATATATAAGGTTAGGTTCAAATTAGAACTCATAAATACTTGAGAACTCGCGAGAACTCGTCAAAAAGCCAATTAAAACCATTTTTTTTGTTTTCACTATCTTTATTATTAAAATATAACATAAAAAATGATTTATCTCTCCAATTAATTCATCCTTTATCTCTAAATTATCCTTAAAAATATTTATATATATGTGTAAATGGTAAACACTTACACATGTGTAAGTGATAAACTTACATAAGTGTATATTTTTTTTAATATATGAAGACATGTAAATTTACATATATAAATTCATTTTTTTATATTGTATTATAGCAATAAAGATAGTAAAAACAAAAAAAATGATTTTGATTGTTTTTATATATATATATATATATATATATATATATATATATATATATATATATATATATATATATATTCGTTTCACTACTTAAATGATTCATTCTGAACTAGAAACCATTCGAAGATTTGACATCAGAACACCTTTATCCATTTTAAGTTCTCACCTCGAAGCTTTTCATCTCAAAACATTTCCATTTAGAGTATCCCTAATGGGGACGTTTTTGGCCGTCCATGACGGATGTGACTTCAACGTGGAGGAGAGAGGGAAGAGAGAGAGTGAATGACATCCTCTTTGGATGGATTCTCTGAGAGAGGGAGGAGAGGAACAAGGGGGTGTTTTTGTCTTTATGTGTGACGTGGCTGCGTTTTCATGGCTTTCATTAGAGAAACTCTTAGGGATTTGACATCCTAATTTGGTTTACCGTTATATCCTCGAATCAATTGTCACTTGGGGACTAACATCCCAATCATCTTACACACGGATTCAACATTCAATTAAGTTAGCACTTAGGGATTAACATCCCATAAATAGTTGCCACTTGTGATTAAACATCTCAATTCAATTTGAACCTGATATACCATTTAGCTATTGTCAACTTTAGTTTGGTATTATGTAGATTTGATTGTGAAAATACTTGTTAATGTTGAATTAATTTCGATACATTATATGGTTGTTGGTTTGAAAAAAAAGTCTAAGCTAAACCAACAACCATACACCGTCGTGCTTTGAGTTGTTGGTTGTTAGCATAAAAATTTACTGGTTTAGCTTAGACTTTTTTCAACAACCAATACATTTTTAGTTATGTAAATCTTAATCATCAGACTATGTATAGTGGTCATGTGACTTTAACCAAAAAGTTATGCAACGTAGGCGGTAACGGGCATTCGCTCATCTTGATGATCGCAGTCATACGGTCAATCCAGTAGTAAGCAGCAATGACATCTTTCTTACCGTCAAAAGTAGGCGGGTCATAATCAGAGTCATCACTATCAGACTCGGTTTCTATCCTGTTTCGGTTCTCGACCCTCGGGCCTCTTCCTCTTTCCAGCTCAACGGTCTTCAGAGCCTCAGTCAGTGCTACAGGTAGAGTGCTCTTCAGAACTGCAGCAACCTCATCGGCTATGGCTTTCCTGACAATTGGCTCCAGTACTAGTCCTTCTTCATTGTTCACATCATGGTTGGTTAAACTGTCCTCATTCTCGGTATAGATCGACACCGATCCATGGACGGAAGGTTGGCTTTCTTCCCTTTCTACACGGTTGATACAGGGTCTACCCTACGTCCAGTACGTGCACCTCTCTTTCCAGCCATAATTGTTTTCTACTGCGAACAAGAAATACTCGTGTTATCATGATATGTAATTATTTAGAACATCTCGAGTAATGTAAATTACTAATTACAGAGACCGGTATGAAATTACTAATTTACTTTACTACTCGGGTTCTGAACATTTCATGTCAGAGTAATATTTGCATTCGAGTTCAGAGTTCCTACTTTAAGGCTCATTCTGTCTACTTTCTATTCTAAGGCAATTACTGTGTATGTTCTAAGTTAGGACATGGACTACCTTCTATTCTAAGGCCTTTACTGTTTACTGTTTCTACTGTTTTCTATACTAAGGCCTTACTGTTCTATTTTCATGGCTTGGCTACTCTGACTGACATCCCATTCTCAGTTAAGTCCAGACATTTTGGCGAATATCCAAATCTCTCAACTTGAAAGGACCCAAACCAGATACCTCTCATAGTTGGCACACATAAGCATAATCATAGTTTTTAAACCTTGAATAAATAAATAAAAATACAGTATAAGTCTATTACAAAATTCATAGTTAATTAAAACTTTAAACAATCATTGTCTAAAACCATAAACTAAGTCATGGGGATGTTAGTCTGCTCAGCAAGCAGCCATCCAACCATGCAACTCCAGTCCCTTGCAGCTTCATATCCTCTCTTTATCTTTATTACCAGATGTGCATACGAAAATGCCGGTGAATTCAAGTTTTCAAACATTTATAAAAGGAATCTTTCTTGCTCATGTCAATCATATAAAACATATTTAACAAAAACATACTATTTAATACTATGTAGATATATCACAGTAAAACATTTTATAACTTACTAAGTTATTCAATCCTCTGATATATTAAGTCATACATTTAATGTCTACAATCTGTTTCTTTCTTTACTGTCCACAGAGGACCTCTTATGTCCACCAAGGACTTCTGTTGTCCACAAAGGACTTCTTATGTCCACGGATGACTTCTTATGCCCATGAAGGACCTCTGTCTTTGTCCCCGAATGAACCTCTTTCTCAGACGACCGTCGTCACCAGAGCAATCATCGTTACTCTCTCTGTCCAGGTGCAACTTCACCCATTACAGTGCCCTGCTGGGCACTGTCCCGGTTATTCATATGGCAGGCATGCAACTCATGCCATGACACTGCCATAGGCTTCAGGTAGCACTAGTCTCGAGGACTACGCTACTACCTCAAGACTTTGTTCTGTGTAACCATAATCTGATAGATTAGACAATGTATTTTACTTATCTCTTTCTCTCTGTTGTTTATAAAACATATAGTTAAATAACACATGTTCTATGTTCTTTCTCTAGTTTATAAAACGTTTAGTTAAATAAAACATTTCTTTCTTCTCTTTCTGTTTATAAAACATTAGTTAGATAAACCATTTCTTTTCTTATCTGATATGTTTAAGTAATAAAATATATTTATTATAAACGTCTAAATCTGAGTATGCATACCACCCTAAAATAGTAAAATAGAGATTCTTGACTCATCTGAATAGCTATCTTCTTTGAACTATTAGCCGGTTCACGAGGCGTTACTCACAAATCTGAATTAACAATTAATAACAAACTAATTCCATTCATTCTACTAACTCAACGAAACTAGGTAGTTTCGCTTTCTAGGGTTTAAGCAAAACTAGGTAGTTTCGTTTTCTGTAAAATCATCGAAACTACTCAGTTTCGATTCTCATGGACTAGGCGAAACTAGACAGTTTCGCTTTCTAGTAATTTCGCTTTCTTTAATAGTTTCGCTTGGTCGTCTTTTCCAGCAAAAACTTAGGGTTTCTGCATGGAGATGGCGGCCACATTTCTACCCGATCAAGCACCCAACTTTTTACGTGTAAATCACCCCTTTTACATTCATGAAGCAAGATCTAAGGTTTGTTTTACGTTTAGCACGTAAAAATCTGACATTTTGATTAAAAACTCATAAAACCCATTAAAACTAAAAACTCAGATCCAGAGCAGATCTTACCTCAAGACGGCAGACGGCTTGATTCTTCGAAGATTCTTCTAGTAATTGGTGGAGAAGCGTGTTGGAGCGATCTAGGGTCCAAAACCAACATTTTCTCTCACTAGGATCTCTCTCTCTGTAGAACTTGAAAATATGTGATGGAATGAGGAGGGTGTGTGGGGCGGCTAGGGTTTGTAGCTCCCCCTCCCCTTCTTTTTTCCTTCCTTTGCGTTAAGTCGTGTCCAACTCCTCGGTTCTCTATTTCTTTTATTCGAACCCGTTTACTTTAGTTTTTGTTATTTTTAGGATGTTACAGACACCCATGAAAAAAATTCTTAGATGCGCCAGTAAGTATGAGCTGATTTTACCCGAACCGTTTTGACCTGACCCATTTTGTCCTAACTTGTTTTGACCTAACGATTTTTTGCAACCACTCACAAACAAAATTTTTTGCACCGACTTTTATTCTGTAAATATCTCTAGATTATTAACCTCTTGTATAAATACCTTATTATGTTTGCTATCACACACATGTGAATAGTAACATTCTCTGATTTGTTGTTCTTGGCGGCTTGGCCACCTGCTGTTGCTTCATTGGATATTTTTTTTATTACAGTATATCGTAAACTTGGATGTGGGTGTCTGTTCACGTCTCGCTTTACCACCCAACAAAGTGAAAGAGTTGTACTGTGTACACAAAGAGTTGTACCGCATAGAAAAGCTTATTAAATAGTACTGCGTGTAGGAAAAGTTGTACCGTGTTGCCTTTGGCGAGAATTATTTTTTTTTTTTAATTTTCATTTCTAACCCTTACACTATGTAGAATATACGCATTTAACTAGTTTGATTTTCTAATAATTTCGTTTTAATGTAATAACTTTCGTTTGTTAACTTAAAAAAACGGAATGCGCGCCTATTTTTAGTTTCTTTTGATGAGCGTTCGGTTTGTTTTTTCTTAAACAGAGTGATATTCAAAATCGAGTATTTTATTGGATTAATATTTTTTTTTTTTCATTTCCAACCCCTACACTACACAAAATATACGCATTTAACCCGTTTGATTTTGTAATAATTTCGCTTTTATTAATAACTTTCGTTCGTTAACTTAAAAAAAGGGAATGCGCGATTGTTTTTAGTTTCTTTTGATGAACGTTCCGGTTTGTTTTTTTTAAACGAAGTGATATTCAAAATCGAGTACTTTATTGGATCATACACTATAGCAAGATGTCATAACATTTGAAAGTGACGTGAATAGTACTTGCAACCTATTGGTCAGTTACACCACTTGGCGAGTGCTGTTTGGTGTCTATTTTTTTGTACTTAACCGAAATTTACTTTATCTTTTAAGATTATGGGTTGAAAGATTTACACAAAAGAGGCCTAACCCAGTTGGTAATAGTGCGCTCATGTATAATGTATTCCCTTCTTACCCAATCCATCCGGATTCGAACCTGGGGGCGGCATATATTTATTTTTTGTTATTTTTTAATCCACTTTTTTTTTAGTTTTTTTCCGTACGGTTTAATGTTTTGATTTAGTATTACCCACGATTTTTTTATATAAGGAATTTAAATGGAGTGTATTAAACATAAAACCCCTCATGGCCCACTGACAACGCCACACTCCCTACTTCTCATTCACGCGGGTTCGAAAATTGGGGATTGCTTTTTTTAATTTTTATTTTTTAATCCAAATTTTGTTAGTTCATCTTTTTTGACGTTTTATCGTTATATTTGGGTTCGAGCCCGCGACCCCGCCGCCAAGCGTGGGCACCAATTGCTAGTTTCCTTTATCAAGTCATCTTAACCTTCGTACATTATAACCAACAATCACTACCCTTATTCATCAGACCACCACCATTGTCTCTACTCTCCACCGTTAACCATCATCACCACCATTAACCGCAACCTTCACCACCCTTATCACTGTTCCAAACCAGCTCGCCGTCATCTTTTCCAACACTCACCATCACACTATCTACCAGGTACCACCGTTGTCCAAACCGTCAAACCACTGCAAATTGAAGTGCTAATCCAAGATCCAGGTTCACATATTTGGAAAGAAAGATATCGATGTATCCACAAAATTATTTAATTCTTGATAAAATCAACACAATCGTTAAGAATAGAAGAAAAAAAAGAAAGAACAAGAAAAACGAAAAAAGGGATAGATGAAGCAAAGGATCAACCCAACTAGGGTAATCTCAAACTGTTTGAGATCTCAAAACAGACAATAAAATTAGGGCATTTTTCATTAAAAGGTTGCTTTCTATCATATGATTCTATATCATCTCCATGAATGCATAGTTAATTATAGACCACAAATTACACTATCAACAATCTCAAAATCTAAATTACATACATATAACTTTTTTTTTAATTTGAGGGTTTGAGAGAAGTGAGGAACAAAGCCCTTGCTTTATTCCACTCTCTATTGAGCTGCCCAGAACCAACTAAACCGATCTACCTATGTTGTACTTTAAACATTGTTAGTTTTATTTTGTTTCATCTCTTTATTTAATCAAATAACTTTACAACTGCATGCTATTATTATTTAATTAAAAAAATATTTCTAACCTTGTTCTATTATTAATACTAGGTTAGAATCTCGTGTAATACACACATGGTGAAAAATATCAATACATAAAATTTTTAAATTTTTATGTATATATTTTATAGATGTAAAAATATATTACATATAATAAGGATAAAAACAAAATTCAAAATATGTAAAAATTAGTATATAATTGGGTTTCGAAAATATTTAAAATAAATATGTTTTATTAGTATAATTAGTATTTTCTTTAAAAATATATTATTATTATTAAAAGATAAATGTGTATTTAATAAGAGAGAGATGCGGGAAAAAAATGATGAGAATGAATATGGAGGCGACACGTGGAATGAAAAAATCTTTATTTATTATATAGTATAGATTTAATAATAAATATAATATTTTATTATATGTATTTTTTATTAAAAAATTAGTTATGAAAAACTAATTAATAAGATAAAAGGACCTCGTTGTCATCTTCATGATAGGTCTATCACACTCTTTCGTTATAACGGAATTGTGATCTTGTGGTGGGCACACCCAAATCTTTGGAGATGGTTACTTACTTTTGTGTCTCGATAAGTTTTTATAAGAAAATGTCTAGAAGGGATTTTTGTAATTTTATAATGTGGTGATCTATATAAACTTTTTATAGACTTCAAAAACTTTCTTGTATATTATTTCAAAATAAAACTTAAAAGTAATAATACATATGGGTGCAATCAAAGTAACAATTTTTAATTAAGACTACTCAATAATTATACAAAATATATGAGCATGTAACAATTATAAAACATTTAGGTCTGTTTGGTATGAAGTAATGGAATGAACAAATGAATGAAATACAATGAACGAGTAAATGGAATGGACAAGGGAAAAAAATGGACCACTACCATTTTCTTGTCATGTTTGGTTACCATATAGGAATGAAATAAATCATTACTTCGTGCTGTTTGTTAGACAGGAAATATTTTATGAAAAATAAAATATTTGTAACTAATAATTTTATACTATGGGTCGGGTCATGGGTCGGGTCATGGGACGTGTCATAGTTCGGGTCATGGGTCAGGGCATGGGTAAGGTAATGGGTCGGGTCACGACACGGGTCATGGTTCAGGCCATGGGACGGGTCATGGTTCAGGTCATGGGTTCGGACATGGGTCGGGTCATGGTCAGTTCATGGTTTGGGTCATGAGTCGGGTCATGGGTTAGTCTTGGTTCGGGTCATGGGTCGGGTCATGGTTCTAGTCATGGGTCGAGTCATGGTTCGGTCATTAATTAAACAAAATCATTTCATTTCTTGAAGGAATGAAAAGAAAACACCTATCTCCTAAGGAATGAAAATTGTAGGACCTAGTTATGATTAAGCTAGTTATTCTCGCTTTTTGGTTGTTGATGGGCCGACCACAAGGCCGAGTATGTGTAATAGAGGCCTAGTTGTTGAAGCACTTTCCTGTGACAACACTCTAGATAGAGTCTTAGTTTGTATTTTCATGTCTGTAATTGTCTTTGTATGTAAGAATCTTTATGTATTAGTTTATCGAGTTGTATTTACTTTTACATATTGAATGTTGCATTTCTTACTAAGTGTTTTGCGCACTTACATGTGCATAGGAGAAAGATCCTACGTACTTAGCAAGTACGCAAGAATACCTTTGCGTACTTGTTAAGTACGCAGGAGCATTTTGCCCTGCGCACTTGCTAAGTGCGCAGGCATCAGGTCAAGTATAAGTAGGATAGGTTGACATAAGTTAAGTACGCAGACATTATAGCAAATACGCAGATTGTAAATTCAGTGCTTTTCTCTGTAACCTTCAAGTGTTTATAATACAAAGAACGTTTAAAGTGTTTTCTCTTGTCGGTTTACTTTGTTTAGCAAGACTCTCCACCTAGTCACGGGCATTCCGCACCCGGTCCGACTAGTAGACCCACTTGCATGTGACGATCTGCCACACCCGAGGGACCTACAAGTGGTATCAGAGCATTTGCTCCTGATTTCGAGTGTTGTAAGTGAGTTTGGAGAGTTTTTACAAGCAAAAAGAGGTATTTTTGGTGATTTTTGTGATAAAATAGGGGTAGCTCTTGAGCACTATTTTAGAAACAAAAATCACTTAAAAAACTGATTTTTGTTGTGTATTTGAGTGTTTTGAGCATCAAAGGTTGGTTAGGAACAAGTTTCTGATCCTTTGACTCATTTGAATTGATCATCAGACGAATTTTTACCATCTCCGGCGAGTTTCTGGTGACCAAAAAAGTTTGGTAAAAGTTGCTGAAAAGTATCCCGCGTACTGTACAGTTTTGTGCGTACTTACTAAATACGCAAGACTTATCTCCTGCGTACTTATAAGTGCGCAAGACTGAACTTGTGCGAACTTAAGTTATATCCTGCGTACTTGTTAAGTACGCAAGAGGAAATCTAAATACGCAAGACCATTTCTCAAGTGCGCAAGGCCAAAACCAAGTGCACAACTGTGTCTGACTTTTCTGAAATTTGACTAAGTGTTCACTATGTCGAATCTTCAGAATCTTGGAAACCTGCTGAATTATGATAATGAGATCGGTACACCACAGAAACCACCAAAGTTGCTGAACGTGAACGATTATTCTAATTGGAAAGCAGGTTTCGAGCACTACATTTCATATACCGACTCATCATTATGGATACCAATCCTTGAGGGATATAAGCATCCCACACATATCTATCTTGATGAGGTGATGCCAAAGCCTATCTCTAAGCTTGATGATGAAGAAAAGAAAGCTTATGATCGAGAAAAGAAGGCTCTTGGTTCGATCACTATGGCATTAACTCGGGAGTTGTTCCACAGTTTCAGAGGGTATGACAATTCTAAGGATCTCTGGAAAGCTTTACAGAAGAGATACGAAGGAAATAGTGACATCAAGAAGAGTAAGCGGGATCTTCTTAGGAAGCAGTATGAGTGCTTCAGATTTTTTGAGAACGAATCTTTAGATGACCTCATCTCTAGGTTCTATCATTTACAGACTGAGTTGAAGGCTTTTGAACTCAGGTATCTGGATGAAGAGATGGTGGAAAAGTTTTTGGATGCTTTACCACCCAAATTTGAGATGTATACAACCCTGATGAGGGAAAATCCTAAATTCTATGAGCTGACATTTGAGGAGGCAATAGGAAAGGTTCAAGCTCATGACATGAACCTAAGAAGAAAGGAGAGCTCTGGTAGACCCCAGATACAAGACCCTTCTATGTATCACGGGACGACTTCTACATCCAAGTCATCGGGCTCTGGAATTGCCCTCTTCACTGGAAATCCTATTGAAGAAGACCACTCAACTGGGTGTGGTGGTCATGCTTGCTATGCTTCAGGATCAGGGTTGGGGTCTCATCATCAAAATACCTCAAGAAATCCTCCTGATACGTCTTCAGCTAACAACTCAGCTATAGCCAGAATAGCTGAAGATCATGTAGCATTATTCTCATCTTGCATGCTTGCATATGAAAACTTCATAGGTGGCAAGCTTACTGATCCAGAGACGATTGAAGAAGATTTTAATCAAGTGGATCCTGATGACATGGAGGACATGGATATTCAATGGAATATGGCCATGTTATTGAGGAGAGCCAAGTGTTTCCTGAACAGAACAGGAAGAAAGTTTATTGGCGGGCATCCTAATGCCAAGGTCGGGTTTGAAAAATCCAAGGCCAAATGCTACAAGTGTCTGAACTATGGACACTTTGCTCGTGAGTGTCAGAAAGACAGAGCACCTGCCTCTGGTTTCACCCGACCCAGCCAAGGAAACAGCCATGGCCACAACAATCCAAACCACCACAATCAAAGCCAAAGTGGAACGTCCAATGCACTGGTAGCACAACAGGACGACAACTTTGACTGGGGTGTTCATCTTGAGGATGCCATCATCGCACAAACCCAGGTTAGTCTCATGGCTGAGATCATGGAGATGATGGAAGCAGAGAAAAAGGAAGCTTCTAAGGCTGACCTAGAAGAATCTACAACTGCTGCTACAGAGGAGGTGAAGGAAGCTGAAGAAATGGAAGCTCCTGTAGCTGATGAAGAGGAATCGACCACTGCTGTTGCTCTCATGGCCATTATAGAAGCAACAAGTTCATCGTCTGAGGTAGATTCTAACCCTTTATCTGTTATTTCATGTTCTAAATGTCAGGGCTAAAACTGGAAAATTCTAGGCTCCAGGACAAAATCGAACCCCTAAGTTTGGCAGCTCTAAACTATAAAGAAAATGAAAAACGTTTTAAAGATTCTATTGAAACGTTAAAAAAGGAAAAATCTGAATATTCTTCAAAAATAAGTGATCAACAGCTTCACTTAGATGTTGCATACAGGGGGTTAGAAAAACGGAACAATAAAATCAACAAACTGCAAAATGTGATCTTGCAGTTAAAATGCACTAATGAGAAGTTGAAAAACTCTCGCTTTGTGGTGGAACACTACGAGTCTGTGGTGAGACAACTGAATGGGTTAGGTTTGGGTACTAATGCCATTCCTCCACCAATGAGCGGGAAGTTTGTCAATAGCTTAATAGACATTGATCTCACTTGTCTAGATGAGTCCTCTGATAAGGATGATCCCCCTAAAAAGGATGAATCCTCAAGTAAGGCTAACTCCACATCTAGTGAGGATTTTGTTACTGCTTCTGAAGACGGGTCAGTTAACTCTTGCCCTGAAGGAGTAGTATCTGAGGAGTTGTTGACTGAACAAAAGGTAAAGAAAAACGTTATCACTAATGATGATAACTGCATTTTAACTGAACCCGACATCATTGAAACAAATGATAAACTAAAGTTAATGCTTTACGGGGGGTATAAAAGTCTTAACCAAGTAAAGAAAGAGGCTTTTTCAGCTCACTATGGGCTTGGGTATAAAGAAAATTTGGAAAAATATTATACTCCCAAAAACCAAACTGGTAAGGTTCAGACTAATGTTCATAAACCAACTCCTCTTTCTCATAATGCTGAGTTATCTAAGGCCAGATCTAATGAGCCTTACAAGAGAACTTATGTAGACAAGAGGAACTGTTTTCACTGTGGCTTGGTTGGTCACATTTTTGTGAACTGTCCTTCTAAGAACCAAGGGAAACGGCCTGTTGTTTCACAACCAGCTGTTATCCCCAGGTCGCCACCAGTGAAACCATCTCCCAAACATCCAAAGCAAAATGTGGTGAAACCACCTGTCAAACCGATGGTAAAGCCTAAGATCATATCTGAAGCTAAACCATCTGTTCCAAGAAAGGTAACGCAACCTGCTGTACCTCGTGTATCTACCTCTGGTAGTACACGTACTGGTGAGAAACCTATGGCAAGACTCTCTAAGCCACAGAGGAGGAGACAGAACAAGAGGTTGAGAAAGCTTGAACAACTGACTTTAGTTCAATCAGGTGAAGCTTCCACAAGTTCACCTGCTATAGTTGAACAAAAGTCTCCTGTTCCGGTTAAGAAACAGAAGAGATCCTGGACTGCCAAATCCAAAACTTCTCAATCTCCTAGTTCTATTTCTTCTAAAGATTCATCAATTTTGAACAGTCATCATGACTATGAGTTAAAGGAAGTAGTTTATTTTGAAAAGGATGGACGACCCAAGACCACAATGGCTTGGGTCTCCAAATCTAACTAATTCTTTTGTGACTCGTGCAGGGACGTCCGAAGGGTACTATCTCTAACCGCTGGTACGTAGATAGTGGATGTTCCAGGCACATGACAGGAAACATGGCCCTGCTCCAAGACGTTAAACCATTCAGAGGCGGCTATGAGGCCTTTGCCGGAGAAAAAGGCGGCAGCATCACGTGTCAAGGCGTGGTTTTGAACGGTTATGTCAGCTTTGACAATGTCAACTTCTGCGAGCAGCTGAAGCATAACCTGTTGAGTGTCTCCCAAATGTGTGATAAGGAGTACTCGGTGATGTTTGACAAGTCAGAATGCCTAATTATCAAACCCGGTTTTGAAGTTCCAGAAGATTGGATCCTGATGAGAGCGCCAAGAACAAACGACACCTATCAGATCGATATGAGCGTGGCAACAACCACCTCATCAGTTCCTACCTGTTTGCTTTCTAAAGCGACAGAGCTTGACTCCATCTTGTGGCATAGGAAACTCGGACATATTTCGTATCGTAAAATGAATCATCTTGTCCGAAACGGTTTGGTAACCGGGGTTCCTAAGCTGAGGTTTACCGTTGCAGATGACTGTATGCCTTGTAAAAAGCCCAAGCTCCAAAACTCACAAGCCCAAGCTCCAAAACTCTATTGATACCCCTTTGGAGCTATTACACATGGATCTGTTTGGCCCCATAAGTATCAGGAGTATTGGAGGTAAGTCGTTCTGTCTAGTAGTAACTGATGATTTCTCACGTTTTTCTTGGGTGCATTTCTTAGGTACTAAAAACGAGACTGCAGATATTCTTCAATATTTGATCCTGAGCTTGGAATCTCTTTGCAAGCTAAAAGTTAGAAGGATAAGGAGCGACAACGGAACTGAGTTCAAGAATAATTTGATGGAGCTTTTCTGTCTCAAGAAAGGGATCCGTTACGAATTCAGCGCGCCGTACACGCCTCAGCAGAATGGAGTTGCTGAACGAAAGAACAGAACACTGATTGAGACTGCAAGGACTATGCTGTCGGATGCAAAGCTTCCTGTCACTTTCTGGGCAGAAGCCGTTAATACAGCTTGTCACGTCTTAAACAGAGTTCTGGTTGTGAAGAGGCACAACAAGACTTGTTACGAGTTGATCAATAATCGACTTCCCAATCTTGATTACCTAGTTCCTTTCGGTAGTCCTTGTTCCTTGTTGCTACAGTACAAAGACCGCCAGTCTAAGTTTCATGCAAAAGCAGTGGAAGGCATCTTCTTAGGATACATTGCCAACTCGCCTTGCAAGAGATTGTACAATATAGGAACTCGTACTGTCGAGGAATGGCTTGAAGTGGATTGCAGTAAACACAACATTCCACCCGAACCAACAGGTCCAGCTTGGGGTTTTGATTATGATGCGCTATTCAAGTCATTCAATCTTCCTGATATATATGCAGATGACGCTGCAAATGTTTATGAATTATTGGGTGGTGGCGATGACTCCAGTTTCTCTACTCGTGCCACTGTACCGATTGTAACTCCTGCATCCGGAACTAATGACAGTGATAACAGTGAAAATGTTCATATTGTTGGAGATGACGCTCAAGCCAATCCTAACACAACTGTAGAAAATGACGCTCCAGCTGATCCAATTAACATTGAATCTTCTTCCTCTGGAACACAGGAAATGGGGGAGTTAAGAACGAATCTTGATCCAGAAATTCAGGAACCGATTGTACCGGAGACGAGAGTGCATAGGAATCATCCAATCGACAACATTATTGGTGATCCTTATGCCAGCGTTCAGACTCGTCATCGAACCATCACTGAGAAAACCAGTCTTTACACAGAGATACTTGACACTGGTGTCATGGAAACATGTCTACATGCTGCATTCGTGTCCCAGTTAGAGCCGAAGAATGTGAAGGAGGCTCTCACTGACAACTGCTAGATTGAGGCGATGCAAGATGAATTGTCTCAATTCCAAAAGTTTCACGTGTGGGATTTGGTTGACTTGCCAAAAGGCTTTCAGCCAATTGGAACCAAATGGGTGTTCAAGTGCAAGACGGATGATTGTCATGTTGTTGTGAAGAACAAAGCAAGATTGGTTGTTCAGGGTTTTTATCAGCAAGAGGGCTTGGATTACACGGAAGTATATGCTCCAGTTGCTAGAATTGAAGCCATTCGACTGTTCTTGGCTTATGCCACATATGTCGGCTTCAAGGTCTATCAACTTGATGTGAAGAGTGCTTTCCTTTATGGTAAAGTTCATGAAGAAGTCTATGTCACTCAACCTCCCGGTTTTGAAGATCCGCATAATATCAATAAAGTGTATAAGCTCGACAAAGCACTTTATGGTCTTCATCAAGCACCGCGGGCATGGTATGAGACATTATCTAAGCATTTACTGTCTAATGGTTTCGACCATGGACATATTGACTCGACTCTCTTCATTAGGAAAGCAGGAGGTGACATTCTTCTTGTACAAGTATACGTCGACGACATTATCTTTGGATCTACCAATGAGGGGATGTGTAGGGAATTCGAGCAGGTGATGAAGTCCAAATTTGAAATGAGTAATATGGGTGAATTGTCGTTCTTCCTGGGCCTGCAAGTCAGTCAAAGAGAGGATGGCATTTATCTACATCAAACTAAGTATGTGCAGGACATCTTATCAAAATACAAGATGAATGATAGCAGTACTTATGGAACACCTATCCCAGTCAATCATGGTCTGCATCCTGACAAAGATGGAAAGGATGTAGACAGCAGATTGTACCGTGGGATGATCGGATCACTTATGTATCTCACAGCTTCAAGACCCGATATAATGTTTGCTGTGTGCTTGTGCTCAAGGTTTCAGTCTCAACCGAAGGAGTCACATATGATAGCCGTGAAGAGAATTTTCAGATACCTGAAAGGGAAACCCTGATTAGGTCTTTGGTACTCTAAGCAACAGTCATTCGACTTCAAAGCCTACACTGATTCAGATTATGGCGGTTGTAACCTTGACAGAAAGTCAACTTCTGGTGGATGTCAATTCTCAGGAGACAGACTGGTCTCCTGGCAGTTTAAGAAGCAGTCAACGGTTTCTGTATCAACTTGTGAGCAGAATACATTGCTGCAGCGAGCAGTTGTTCTCAGATACTGTGGATTCAGCAGCAGTTGAGAGACTACGGCTTAAACTTCACTGGAACTCCTCTATTCATTGACAACAATGCCACAATGTCCATCACAAATAACCCGGTGAAACATTCCAAAACTAAACATATAGAGATTCTCCATCACTTCATCCGTGATTGTGCTGAAAAGCATTTAATTGAACTTGTAAAAGTTCACACGGATGACAATCTTGCTGACCTTTTCACAAAGGCATTTGATCGATCCCGTTTTGAGCATCTTGTCAACTTGATAGGAATGTTCAATCCTGAGTGAAAATTAATTTTTCTTAATTCAATTCAATTCATGGAAGTTAAACTTTATTTCTTTTTTTTTTAATTTTCTGTAGAGTTCTTTTAGGATTCAAAATATTTTACAAAAACAAAAAAAAAAAATAGAAAATGAAGAAAATTTCAAAGTTAACTTGAGAAAAGAGGAAATAATAGTACATCAGAAATGATCTAAATGTCACAGACTGCTCATATGGGAAATGATTGCGTCATGCTTACTTAACTGTTTAAGTTATTATGTTTTTAATCTGCTTATTTACGAGTAATTTAAATTGTCAGTAGGCTGTATGCGTCTTTGAATCACTAGTAGTGTGGAAACTAAATCTAAATTACAACTGTGATTTGAACCCATGTTTGCAAGTGTGTGTGCGTAAAAGAATAGAAAAGATCATTATCAGATATAGGATGTTAGATTTTGGCAATGATTTTCTTTTGAGGTCAGTTTCGGGTTATGTCGTTAGCACAATTAATGCGGTTCGTCTCACTGCCCATACTCACAAGTATGCAAGGAGAGATTGAATCAGGACATGTCTCTACATTAACCGTTGAGCATGTATTCACCCTTGAATCATTCCTGATTCATTGAAATCAAATCCAGATAAAAGTTGGATCCTCTTACCTTATTCAATCACCATATATATTATCCTGAATCATCATTCCGATATTCAATGAAGAAAATCAAATGAAACCAAGACAACTGAATCACTCGATTCTGAATCTTATGATTCCTGATAATCCTTATGGATTCTGCTTGATTTTCCTGTGCTAATAGATGTAGCTTCATTCTGAAAATTTAGAAAATCATTGGGAAAATCTTAGATGTCTTGAGATAGTGCAAGTTAGAATAGCATATCAGTGGGGTACACGTTGTATATCTTATAAAAATACCTTAATACACAAGAATGTGATACAAAGATGCTTATAGTTTCAAATCTTATAATATTGTCAACTTGAATTACTTGTTTATGTGCTTATTACGTATGAATAAATAGTAATCCATGACATGATCCCATATTCTTTGATGTTTATATTGTATCGTTTTTGCTACAAGATAACCTGATATGATCCTCTGCTCGTGTCTTTGATCAAAAATAGTTTGTGTGAATACTTATATATTTTTATTAGAAAAGATCAAAAAGATTTTAAGTTTATGCATAGTTCAATTTTATTCAGAAAAACCAAAAATATTTGTGTTTAACCTTCTTGAATTGTATTTGAATCCTCCTGGTTGAATATTTTTATCTTGTTCGTTATTTGACAGGAAATCTTCATAATTTGAGTTGAAAGTGTGCGCACGTAAGGGTCTCTGCGTACTTGATAACTGCGCATGAGGTAAACCCTGCGTACTTAACAAGTACGCAAGACTTAAGTCATGCGTACTTAGTAAGTACGCAGGAGTTAAGTCCTGCGCACTTAGTAAGTACGCACGACTAATATGTGTTGGGTATAAGTACAGGACTTAGAAAATTTTTTAGAGATTATCACTTTCAAATCGTTTCTCCTGTGATATTCCCTCCGACCATTTTCCTCAAAAATTTTGAGTGTTCCAACCGGATTCTTCGTCCCGCTCATTGTTTAATCATCATCTAACATTTACTTGGTGAGAATCTCGGTCCGTATCATCCACTAAATCACATGTTTTCGACCGATTCATCGACGGTTTGAGTGTGAAATTATTGACCTATTTTGGTGTTCTAAATGCAAATTAAGACCTAAAACTTGTTAATAATCACTAATCGAAACCTATTGACTCATAAGTTGTCCTTAACATGGTTCGATTTTGCCCTTGACCCTCGATTGCCCACTGGTTCAACTCGGTCGTCATCTAGGTAAAAAATTTGACGGGTTTAGCGGTTAGTTGCGGTGGATAGTGGTCCCATAGGTCTTAATCAAGTATTTCGACCTTGTGGTGACCATAATCCACGACAATGCCTCTCTTCTGATTGACAGTTGAAATTTCTGGAATTTTTGCCAAGTGCGTTTCCTGCACTTAACAAGTACGCACGAAGCACTTCATGCGTACTTGTTAAGTACGCAAGAACAAACTCCTGCGTACTTGCTAAGTACGCAGGACCAACACTTGGCAAAAATTCCTAAGTCTGAAATTCAGTTCAAAGAGTAACTGCTATACTGGGTCGTTTTTATTCATTTCCAATGATACGTGTTGTTCTGATTGTGCTTTCTGTGTGATTTTGCAGATTATGGCTCGGGCGTTTACTAACGAATTCAACCTGTTAGCAAACACTCAACCCGAATGGAAAGGTGCAGCATTGCAATATAGGGAGATAGTTGACTTCTTGAACCGCTCAAGAGTCAGCTATGCTATCTCAGCTGACCCGACCGTTTCAAGACCTTACTTGGAACAATTCTGGGAGACGGCGGAGCACGACTGCACGGTAACCCCCAATGTCATAAGGGCTACCGTTGCTGGTCAGGCTATCGTTTTTTCTGAAGATACCATAAGAAGGGTCCTGCAATTCAGAGACCTTGCTACCGACCCGACAACCTATCCAGACTACTTTGTGGATGGGTGTTGGAGGCAAAGAATGGGATACGTCGGAGCGAGGGACTATGCTTCTTATAAAAAGATGTGGGTATTAGACCAATGGCGGTATTTCGCCCACGTCATGATCATGTGCATCTCGTCAAGAAAAGATGGTAAAGATGCCATGGGTCATGACCTTGCAGCAGCCATGGTGGGCTTGTCTCTTAATAGGGGCTACAACTTCTCGCGCTACATCTTCAAAGCAATCAATGACCAGATCAACACAGCGGAG
This sequence comes from Smallanthus sonchifolius, assembly GCA_023525975.1. Taxonomy (NCBI): domain Eukaryota; kingdom Viridiplantae; phylum Streptophyta; class Magnoliopsida; order Asterales; family Asteraceae; genus Smallanthus; species Smallanthus sonchifolius. The sequence continues at coordinate 93,909,943 of CM042024.1, read as the reverse complement.
AAGTTTAGATTCTTATTGTACCCTAGGTTTGTGCAACTCTTGATCGATGACGCGTTGCCAAACCTTCCTGCTATAGGGGAGAGACTGCAAGTCAAGCGGGTGGACAAAAGAGTATTTGCTCAATTTCTGAAGCCAGGCAGTGTAGAACCTACCCCTGTGCACACAGAACTCTTTGGCCACCTTCTAAATGAAGCATATGTGGCACCTGAAGACTGGAGATGGTACAGCCACGACTCAGAACCTGCACTGAGTGAACATTCAGATGAACAACAGGAACAACACGACGAGGAGAATGATAGTGATGATGATTCGTCTGAGGATGGAGACGACGAAGGCGGTGATGGTGGTGCTGAGGAATCTGATTCAGAAGCAACAGAATCAGATTCTTCTGATTCCGATGACGCACCATCGCAGGTACACCCACGGAGAACGGCTAAGGTAACCCTACCTGAGTCGTCCTCCAAAAGAAAGCGACAAAGCTCAAGCAGCGAATATGAGCCAAATTCTGACTCTGACGCTGCTGTACAAAGACAAAGAAGGGAAAGCATTCATAAGAACATGGGAGATAGGCAAGAGGTTGCTATCCCCAGGGTAGTAGAGGTCCCGACTGTGCAGCAAGTACAAGTTCCAGCTGCCAGTCCAGATTCAGCCTCTACCCCACCAGAACAGCAATTGCACCGAAGGAGGAGAAGGCCACAAGTTCAAGCTGACGTGGCAGCCACGACAGTCACAGAGGAGGTTCCTGTGACGGTGACCCTCCCTACTACATCCGTCTAGGTGGCGGTGACTACTCCAATTGTTACGGAGTCTGTCACCATCACCCCTACCAAAACACCCACTCCCATCATCTCATCCCAAATCCCAACACCCACCATTGATCCTCCAAGTCAACCCTTCACTTATGAAGACTTCTCACAAGGGTTTGACTTTGGTACCATCTTCTCCTCCCCTATCCATAATGCCGAAGCGTCATCGTCTAGGCATCCTGATCCGAATGAGACAAGGATCGATGTGCTAGAAACCCAAGTTGCTGGACTACTGAAGACTATTCAGAAGTCAAAGGAGGAATCTGATGCTCAACAAGCACATATTAGTTCACTGGCCGATGAAGTTAGGATTCTACATAGCCAGAGAACGGGGACTAATGAGTGACTGAAGAACGTAATGGCACAGAATGAGCTGTTAATGAAGACAAATGAAATGATTCTAGGCCACAGAACGTCACTTGAGCTAAAGCTTGATTTACAAAGAAAAGAGCACGAAGCGATGGTCAAATTAGTTGCAGAACTGACCAAGAAGCTTGATGCTCAGGGGGAGAAAGAGAAAGAGAAAGAGAAAGAGAAAGAGAAAGAGAAGGAGAAAGAGAAGGAGAAAGAGAAAGAGAAAGAAAAGAAATCCACTGGTGCTGAGCCTTGTCATCCAGTCGACATGACTAAGGATGACGATAAAGACAAGGATCTTAAAGCCGGTCCTAGTGGAGGTGAGCACCAAGCTTTGGCGATTTTGCCCATCTCTGCTATTTCAATGGCTGAGGGGGAGTCTACTCAGCAAGAGGGTGGTGATACCTCTGTTGGTGGTGGTGATAAAGGGAAGTCAGCAGCTGATGTGCTCAAGGACTTATCTGATGATGAGATCCTTTATCTTGAGCCTGACTATTCCAAGGAAGCACAGATCGATGCTCTCCTTAATCTAGAAGAAGGAGAGATCGACTCTGGTGATGACTGGAATGATGATGATGAAGACGTGGTGATAGAGATTCCCAAGGGTGACGGGGAAGGAGAGTACGAGCTAGAAGATGGAGAGATCTTTGAAGTTCCATCCTTCGACGCTCCGCTCGACACAGGTTCAGTCGAGCAGGCTAGTAATGTAGAAGCCTCGACTGAAGCCTCCCTAGTTGACCCTGAACCTGTGGACCCAGAGGCACCGAAAGATACAGACATGCCTTCTACCTCATCAAAGGGTCCAACTCCTGTGTGGCAAAAGACGTCTATCATAGACAAGCACGGAGCAACAGGAATGATCTTAGCTGTAAGGTTCGAGGAGGACAAGCAGCTGTTCGCTATCAAAAGATCTGGGGGGGGGGGTTTCAATACTTGAAACCCACCAGTGAAGCGTTCAGCTCCTTGTCCAAATACGACCTGGTGAACCTAGCAAACCGAGAGCTGCTGGGTCATTCCAATCACGCAGTGGAGATGGGTTTGTGGGTGGTTCTGCAGTGTGAAGCAAGATCTGGGAACTTTGAAATGTTCAAGCCTCAGGTGCCCAAGAGAGTCAAGGATAAGCACGCTTTACATTCTGTGACTAAGAAGCACTTAAAGAAATTGGTATACAAGCCAGTGCGATGTGAAACTAAGATTCCCCTGAGCAAGTTATCTCAGGATATTCTTGGTGACATGTGGCACTGGTACGTAGATCAAAAAACGGGTGAGGCTGTGATCATGGGTAAAGGACGTTCAGAGAGCGGGAACATAGTGCCAAAGGAACTGATCAGAATTTTTAAAGTCTGCTTCATCAACTTTTCTATGAAAGATCTGGAGGTACTAGCAGAACGCTACTGCGTCTACACGGACGAATGGACAAAGCTACTTGCTTCTAAATACGACAAGGTGATTAAGTTCTGCTTTGATTACAAGAAGAAGATGGAAGCTGAAGATCAAGAGCTGTGAAGACTGAAGATTGAAGACTGAAGACGATGAAGATCCCGAGCTGTTGTCAAGGGGGAGTTTGTTGAAGCACTTTCCTATGACAACACTCTGGATAGAGTCTTAGTTTGTATTTTCATGTCTGTAATTGTGTTTGTATGTAAGAATCTTTATGTATTAGTTTATCGAGTTGTATTTACTTTTACATGTTGAATGTTGCATTTCTTACTAAGTGTTTTGCGCATTTACATGTGCGCAGGAGAAAGCTCCTGCGTACTTAGCAAGTACGCAAGAATACCTTTGCGTACTTGTTAAGTACGCAAGAGCATTTTGCCCTGCGCACTTGCTAAGTGCGCAGGCAACAGGTCAAGTATAAGTAGGATAGGTTGACAGAAGTTAAGTACGCAGACATTATAGCAAATACGCAGATTGTAAATTCAGTGCTTTTCTTTGTAACCTTCAAGTGTTTATAATACAAAGAACGTTTAAAGTGTTTTCTCTTGTCGGTTTACTTTGTTTAGCAAGACTCTCCACCTAGTCACGGGCATTCCGCACCCGGTCCGACTAGTAGACCCACTTGCATGTGAAGATCTGCCACACCCGAGGGACCTACACTAGTATTGCATAGACTAAGTACATATACATGTATACCCTAACCGAGTAGGGTTTGCGGTTTTGAGTTGTATTTCTTTGTAATTCTCGTGTGCAATATACGGGTTTTACCTTGATATTTGTGTTTTTGAATCACCATACTTGATAGTTTCCTCCTATTGAGTGTGAGAATTGATATCGTGAGTGTGTTTATTTGAAGATCCATAGAGATTGGGACTTACAATTGGTATCAGAGCCATTGAAGTCATTCAAGGCTCGGTTGTTGATATCAATGATTCAAGACTCAAAGATTTGAGGTATTTTCTACTCTTTTCGGTTGGTTTTTGCTACTAATCAGTTGTTTTTGGTAGTTGTTCATCATTTTTTCTACTAAGATTCAATATTTGAGGTTGAAATCCTTGGTATTTTACTGCTGTGATAGAAATCGGCTGTGAAATAGTCATCAAACCTTCTTCGTGTTCTTCGGGGTTGATTTAAAATTCAAATTTTGAATCCCATTATTCTCGGAATTATTTTTAGAAACAGGATCAAGCCAGGATTTTGTTCACGGGTTTATTACTCAGCTGAGGTTCACGGGCTGCTTTCACGGCTTCAATTCACGACTTTGCTACTCGGGTTGGATTTACGGCTTCAATTCACGGCTTTCCTACTCGGGTTGGATTCACGACTTCAATTCATGGCTTGGCTACTCGGGATAGATTCACGGGTTGAACATAGTTCATGGCTGGAATATCGCTCACGGCTTTCGTCTAGTTCACAGTTTGCTATTAGTTCACGGCTGAACTTGTATTCACGGGTTCATTTGTGTTTTTATTCAAGTTTTTACAGGTTAGATCAAGGACCCAGTACTCTGATCAAAATGAATCCTCAGCAAACCATGAATCTCAACAGCATGTTAGATCTTCAGATTGGAACAAGTACTAAACCACTAACACTTACATCTGCTGAAGATTTGCTGACTGGAAGTATAGATACCAAAACTATGTCTTGCTTTCAGAAGCCAAAATGTGGAGAAGTATCATTAAGGGAGCTCAGATTCCTATGTATGACGAGGAAGATGGTACAAAGGCACCAAAGAAAATTGAGAACTACATTGATGAAGATTTTGATCTTGTTGAACGGGATCTAAAAGCTTTGGCCTCTTTAACTATGGAATTATCACCTGATATTGCCCATAGCTTCAAAGAATGTACTTCTGCAAAACAGCTATGGGAATCCTTGGAGAAAGTGTTTGAAAGGAATGATGATATGAAAGCAAGCAGGAAAGAGATGCTTTTGCAGAATTTTAATATATTCAATCACATTCTGGGAGAATCTCTAGAGGAGCAACTGCACAGGTTCACTAAGTTGGTTATTGAGATGAGAGGTGCACAAAGCTCTGGGGATTTGAATAGAAAGCTATTGAATGGACTCCCATAAAGCTGGGACATGAATGTTGCTCTGTTGAAGAGAACTAAAGACCTGAATGCTACCTCTTTGAATGATTTGATTTCAATAATCAAATCCTATGATCTTGATGACAAGCAGAGAAAGATGAATCATGTAAACACTCTAAACTCAGCAGGGGTACAAGGCAGAAACAGTGCATTTTTTTATCAAGTGTATCTGAAGGAGCATCTGGATCTGGGGAAGCTGTCACTGGTCAAGCTACAACTGCTAAATCTACTATTCCAGATCAGCAAACATATTCTTCACAACATGCAAAGTTAATTGAAGCAAATACTTCTATGTGCACTGGAATCATGAATTGCTATGGAGCTTTTGCCTCTGGAAATTTGTCACCTTCAGAGATACTCACAACTGAGCTAAATCAAATTCATCCTGAAGATGTGGAGGAACTGGATATCTCTTGGCAATTGGCTATGGCTGTTTTTAGAGCAAAGAACTTCATCAAATTGAAGATACTGGAAAGAAGATTGTGTTTAATAAGTCAAATTTTCGGTGCTACAACTGTCACGAACCCGGTAACTTTGCTAGGGAATGCACTAAACCAAAGGAGCAAAAGGGTAATGATGATGGTTCATCTGCAGGAAGCAAGGCTGTGGACAACTCTAAAGCTCTAATTAGTCAGCAAACGGGTGGATACGACTGGGGAGCCCAGCTACAGCAGCTCAATCTGAATCATGCCTTTATGGCTGATATCAATGAAGGGTCTCCTTCTTCTACCTCTTCTTCTGCTACTTCACCTGAGGTAACTGCAAATCTATGTTTCAAAATTATGCATTGATAATGTTGAGTTATACAAAAAACATAATGCTGACTTAATCTTTGAAATTGAAAATCTCAAATATCTCAAAACTAAGTCTTCCAAAACTGAAAAGGCATTAAAAGATGTGATAGAAACAAATAAAAAAGATATATCATTGCTTAAATCTCAACTCAGTGAGAAGTGTTGTGTGCTTACTGATGTTAAGCAAGAAATTACTATATTGACCACTGAACTAGAACAAGCAAAATCTAATTTTGCTAAAGATAAATTTAAAGTGGAGTTCTTTGGTCAATCTAGTAAAGTAGTTGGTATGATGGAAAATAAACTCCATAAACCTAGAAACATGTCTAAAGGAGTTGGGTACAATAATATGCCTCCTCCATTCAATGAGAACTTTACCACTGTTCCTCCCTCTGTCGAGGAACAAGTAGAGGAGTTTAAAGTGTTATCTTCTGGAAATCTGTCAAACACTGATGAGTCCAAATCATCATCATCCTTAGCTTCAAATGTTAAATGTGTGAACAGTTCTAATGCTTCTACATCATGTGTAGAAAAAGTACAAATACATGATTGGTCAAGTGGGGATGATGAAGTTGATGAGTTACAAGTTACAGTTTAAATTTGGAATTTAATAACACTAAAAACAATACTTTTGTTAATTCTGTTATGAAGGGAAACAAACCTTATGTGCATGATTTTATTGGTTTGAATAACTCTAGTATTAAATCTTCTACTTCAAAACATGTGAATGTGAGTAAAGGTACGATTTTTGTAAGACCATCGGTGAATGGTATAGCTGAAAAACAAGTTTTCAAGAAAACCAAACCTGTGATCAAGCAAATAGTCTCTGGTCAAACCTCAAATGATTCACCTAAGTATTACACAAAGGATCAATTTTATTCTAAATATGATCATCAACATATGAGGTTTGAACAAAGACATGCTCATCAACACAGGAAACCTGAGCAGGTCTTCAATAATAAACAGGTTTCTAAGACATGAGTGTGGGACCCATTAAGTCATAAATAATTCTATCAAAACATGATAATTTAAATCACAGTGAAAGACTTAGATTTGACACTAAAGCATGAGTTTAAAAGGATTTGAATATTTGCAATCTACTTGACCTGTCAGAGTAAATCCGTACTGAAAAATGTTCCTAGGTCTGCCTATAGAACGATATGATCCCATTGCAAACTTCATAAAAGGCTCGTTGCTGGTTTGTTTGTGTAGGTATAAGTGTACTTTTATTTTATTTTTATTTATTTTTTATATTAGTCTTATTTTTTAATTAACTTGAAATATAAAATGACCTAGTTTAATTTGTGAAATGAAATATCTAAGGGATTAGTACTATGCATGTTCACGGGTGTTTGGTGTGGCCCACCAGGATTCACGGTGGGCCCCCATTTAATTGAGCCAAGATCCTTTAAGGATGAACTAAACCCTATTGTGAGATTTCTGGATCACGGCTCTCTCATACACTTTCACTATAACATCCCAAAAATCCAGACGTAAACAGTTGACGGTCAAAGGGACGTCAAACGTAAAGCTACGAATAGTATCGGTAGTGAAGTGCGATACCAAAAGCTTAACAAGGAAGATGGGATTGAAAAATAAAGAGTTGGATGAATTTCGGTTAAGAAACGTGACCTAAGAACTTAACCGAATGCGAAACGGAAAGATTATTCACCCGAAAATAGCCCAAAACTTCATATAGTCATATCCCGAGCTAGAAAATGAGTTATGGGAGCCATAATATGTAACATCCCAATTTTCTAAGAAAATAAAATATGTTTTAAATAAACATATATATACTCCTTAAAATGAATTTAATGACGGGTGAAATAGTATTTTATAAAATACTATGATAATTTTTATTAAAGGAGAATTAATTGTAATGGGATGAAATGTAATAAAGTTACATTTAAATATTTATAGATTTGTATCCATGGGAATTAATCTTGACAAAACCCATAATTAGTGGTGAAAAGGGTGAAATGTAATTAATAAAAGGGGGAGATTGAATTAATAAAATAGGAGATTAAAAAAAAGATGGAATCGTGAATTGAGAGGGGGAGGGGTCGACAACCCCCTGGCCATCACAAACAGAAGAATCAAGGAAGGAGGAAGCCGAACTCAACCATGAAATCACAAAATTGAAAGATTAAAGTCTTGATTATGCCATCTTTGCTTGATTTCTAAGACTCCGGTATGTAATTTTTCCATGTTTAGTAGCAAAATCCATGAGTTAGTGCTTCATGTGGTGGTGGACCCTAAACCTACGAATTTGGGGGTTTCGGTGTTTGATTTTGTGTGTAGAAAACCTATTTGATATGCTAGAACAATCGATAGTAACTTTTGATTCAAGGGTTTAATTGCATGTCATAGATAAGGAGTTAATTCCATGGATTTGTATGTAGTATGGGGATACATGGATGAGCAATGTTGAGCTTTTGGGGATAAACACCTATATGATGAGGTTTAACTAAAAAAAAGAGTGAGATTTGATTGTGTTTAAGTTAAACATATGAAAACAATGAAAATAGACAAAACTGATGATAATGGAGAATTGAGGAAGTCTATTTTGATATTGAAAATGATGGTTGGTATTTATGCCCATAAGGTGTTTGATGAAATGCCTAAACCAAATAAATTGTGTTTATTGGGAGATTTTATAATGTTTGCTTGATTTAAATGATTTATTGATAATCATGGGGTGTTTAGTAAACACAAAGCTTTGATGAAGCTAATGGTGAATGGGGTTAACATAAATTACATATGTAAATGTTATTTTTAGTTAATCACCTTAATGGGTCGGATGTGTAGGTGGAATTAACATGGTATGGTTTATAATCAAAATACCATCACTTGTTGTTAAATGGTGTATGTTGAATTAGGGAACTTGACCCATAGTTTTCGTTAAACGAGAACGAGTGATAACGGGTCAAATGGGTGATGACGGGTCTCATAGGTGGGAGTAACCCGTTTATTATTTGTATGTTAAAGAATGGTGGGTTAGAACACATGTTATGGGTGGGTGATTAATACATACGTATTAAAGGGATGAACGTCCCGGTTATGTGTTCTAATGGTTTACAAGTTTGATTGTTGTCAAGATAGGTGTGGCAAGTCTCAAATGGCAACGGATCAAACGGGTGACAAAACAACATACTTCCTACGGGCAAAGGTGAGTGACTCGAATTTGAGTTCGATTAGAATAATCATAATAATGACTTGGGATTCTTATGATTTATATGGTCTAATATGAATTATTAAATATGGTTTAACTTAACAATAACGTATTGTTTTGACAGCGTTGTGGGGGTTTAAACTCATAAAGAAAGAGTGCGAATTGGTAATGGGTCGAGTGACCCAAGTGCTGAAAATTCAGCATATATCCAGAATTTAACCGATTTTGAAATATTCATAGTAAATTAACCGGATATCCGTTCGACGTGTATTATACATCGACGGAAAGCTCTACGAATATGCTTTACTCAAAAATTTTAGTTGAGGTGAAATACCTATTTTAAGTGGGTGTAAACATTGAATTTTTACAGCCGCTCAAGGCTGTTTTGAAACGGGAATTTTATAATATTTATAAAATTGTTTGGGATTAACCGAGAACTCGATAGAGGTGTCTTTTATATGGTTGCAAACCTAGTGGTGTCTAAAACTCTATACATGAGTTGGGGATGAGGTTTGTATTGTTTTAGAATAAACTAAATGGTGGGATTTTTTGGTAAGTGTGGGGTTTGATGTGATCATGGCGTCACAAGTTTGTAACCCGGTTAAATATATTTTTTACCGTATGTGGCGTTTAAGGTGAATTACAAACTAAAGGCGGGTGAATGTTACAAACTTAATAAGGGTGTGTGGCGAGGGTAATAATAAGTTGTTAACCGGACGAGTTGCGATGTGAAACTTAATGAATGTCGGTCTATTACGTTGTTTAATTCTTATGGTGCGAATTAACCTACTAATGGTGTTTGTAGTGTTTTTGAATTCGTACTATCAGGGATATTAAAGGTGAAACGACTCGGTGTTGGGGTCGGGAGAAGAAGAGAACAAAAAGTATACAACGAAGTTTTAAACCATCGTGGGAGTCGTACCTCGGGGGTGAAGCGTGACATGCTTTGAGTTTATATATTCGAATCGTATTCGTATAATTATATGTGGAATGTGAGTTATCACTTAGCTTCAGCTAATTAGTTATGATGGTGGTGATGTGCAGGTATGAAAAGTTGTTTATATACGGAGGTGGTCAAGATATGTGGATTACGCGGGTCGGCTTGGATTGCATATCTATGGGGATTAATTGGAAGCTTTTATTTTGGAGTAACGGGAGGGTCAAAGAAGTGGCTTAACCCCACTTAAAAGATAAGTGAATAAATAAACCATTTCCAATTATTTTGTTTGGGTGATAAACACATAATTAGATGTGTGTGTGTGTGTATATATATATATATATATATATATATATATATATATATATATATATGTGGTCACCGGGATAATACCATAGAAATATTTTAATTGTGAGTTAACTAACCGTTGGGTGATGTCATGTGACAGTTTTGGATGGTGAAAGGCGTTGGTGATCAAGTCAAGGGATCGGGTCAACGAGATGTATATTTGGAGTTGGCGTGGTGCATGATTTTACATGGTCGTTTTGTAAAATCTTTTCATTCACATTGTGTTTTTGTATTGGCGTCTTGGAGTTTAAACTCCGTATTGATTTATTACTTGTCGATGTGTCCATGGATGTTTTGGTCACTTGGTTTGGTTTTATTTGATGTCTAAACAGGTTAATGTTTCGTAAGGGTTGTTTATTTTACGAACGGGTCATGTCGAAATTTTATGAGAGAACCTGAGTGCGTTTTATGAGTATTCTTTGGGTGAATGTTGGTGAAATATTATATAAGTATTACTTTTGGTGAAATGAGTTCTTATTTAACAAGAAAAATATGGGACTATTTTCTACAAGATGTAATAATTTATGTTTTAATTTTTCAGGTGTTACATAATATATGAAAATGGGGTATTTCGATGAGAAGAATCTGAAGATGTGTCCCCGAAGCAAATCAGGAGGCTGTGACGCGTGTTTTGATGACTCAGCACCCAAGTCGGACCGATATGATTTACACGTCGGTCCAATATGTGTTCCAGAAGCAAAACAAGATGTTTTGACGCGTGTCACCGACTTCAGCCGAAGTCGGACCGACTTGGCCTATCATGTCGGTCCGACATGAGCCCAGTTTCAGCCTATAAATAAGAATCATTTGTCGTTCAAATGGAAACACAACAAGACCAACACCACCATTTTTACACACACAAACACGCATACCGAGGAGACCGAAGTGACGGTTCCAAGCGCGGCGGTTACTAGTGCGGAGCGTTAAAGTTATGAGCGAGGAACGGAGAGACGTTTAAGCGAGGAACAAGTGTAGGAAACAGCCCGAGATTAAGGTAAGAGGTTGATGTCACCAAGACAGTCTATTAAAACACTAATTAAACCTAACCTAGACTCCTTAGTAATAAATGGAGTACCTTCGACTAAACCGCACTAACAGGCCAGTGTACCTATCGAGTGTAGCACAGCTTAATGGTAAACCAGAATATCGAACCCTAGAGACACTACTATAGCTAAACTAGACTCTGACTTGGACTAAATAATGATTTGGTTTGGGGGGTTTACTACACTAATGATTATACTAATAATGCAAAACTAAAGATCGAATGCAACTATCAAGACAAAGGACTCAGGGAAATAACATGAACGGGAAGAACACTACCTAGGTCGGAATCCTACTTGCAAAGCTCAACTTCTGCCAGTTATGGAAACAATAATGGATCTGGGTTTCTAAGAATAACAGCTCTAGACAACCTAGTGGATCCCTAATCACTCTCAGGGTGTCACCAACTAAGTAACCTAAAGATGTACTAAACTCACCAGATGGTTGGATTACCTTCAGTCTTTCCAATAATGATAAAGTACCCAACAGACAGATCACCTCTTAGTCTCATTGTCCATAATACATCGAAGATGCACGGGGTAATCTCAGGATAACAACTATGACTCGGAATAGCAACGGATACTAAAACCCTTAGAGAAACTTCCTTTCAGACAGATTTAACTCATACTCTTAATACGAAGACTAACCGATTACCTCTCACTTCTCGGCTATTGAGATAAGACACACACTCAGATCTAATTAATGCTCCATCACAAATCCTATGGTTACTACGTCTAGCAAACCACACAAACAATTTCAAACCCTAAAGTCTATGACTTAGATACTCTATTCAAACTGGAAGACATCCACAAACAACATACGGAATTATAATCAAACACAAATCAGATTCAAATATATAGATTCATCACAATTATTAAACTGAGATTGTCTACAAAATCATAAAACCAACATTAGATCCAAAAACCAACAAAAGTCGCAAACTTTAACAAGCATTCATCGATTGACCTAGGCAGTATTAAGAAGTTTAGCCTAAGATCATGTTCAAAACATTCAAACACATAAGTGAAAGGATAAACATAGGTTCAATCTCATAAAACAAACACAAAGATTGAATCTTGAAAACCAAATAAGCTATTACAACGAACCCGAGATCCAAAAGTTTCAATCTTGCACTTGATTTCCTCTTCCATCTCCCAAAATTGCCTCTAAAATTCCTCTGTAGGGCAATACAATCGAACTCTCTCATAATGGCATTCAAAATCTATTTAATTCGAAATTAGGTCTTTTTACGCAAACTACAACCTCTCGCGTACCGCGAGAGAATATGGTAAGCCCCTTGCGTACCGCGAGGGCCAAATTAGTCGGGTTGGCTTCTGGAAATCCTCATGTACCGCGAGGATTGGTTCTTTTCCCTTCGCGTACCGCGAAGGAGCTATTTTCACCATTTTTCTCTTTTGTTTCTTGGGCTTCATTCTCTTGCTCGGTTTCTTCGGATATTCACTTGTATTCATCATGAGCACCTGTAGACAAGACAAAGACTTAATATTATACAAAACGACTCAAAACAAAGACAAAACTAATCAAAACTAACTAAAACCATAGGAATAAAGATGTGTGCTTCGCACTACATCAAACATCCTCACACTTAACCTTTTTTCGTCTTCGAAAAAGTCTGCAATGGAATCATAACTCAGATCTAACTTTATAAACATCAATCGCCAATTAGCACAAATATACTCACGCGTTAAAAAGAAATAATCAGTATTTCTGTCCGATTAAACCCAACCACCAACTTTCAAGCCCCCCGTAATGTGTTCTAATTCATATTACCAAGCATATCAATCAATCTATGTGACTCACACTTAAAAGTTACAGCTCTACTTAATCCCGTCTCATGGTTATGTCTAGGCATGGGTCAAACCATATAGATTTTCCTACCACGTTAAACTAAAATTTACAGGTTTTTAGAAATCATGAAATATCATGAATGAATGACTGATAATGAGCATTAATAAGCAAATTAAACTTCATCTAGAGGCGTTTCAACCAAGTTGCTATCCCGGAAGGTAACACATAGACTAAGTTACAATCAATAAAGCACATAAGAATTACTTAGTGGTGTTTTCTCCAAGTGGCCATCCCGGAGGGTAACACATAAGCAAAACTCAGTATTCTAACAAATATGCTCATGAATATGGAATTTATGGATGTGGGCGCCACCAACACTCAGATTTATTCTCATAAAAAGAGAGTGGTATGTCAAGAAATTTAAAAAACCTCTAAATTTTAACTTAACATGGTACCTATCACCCTAAGTTGACAGTTTCAGTATTACCGACACCCTAAGATGAGTACCCACAAGATATCATGATTTAATTCAATTATTTTCTAAACAACACAAACAAGATTAATCCTAAGTAACACACACAGGCTATTTACTCTATTCAAGCTGACTGGGTCTACCAAAACATCACTAACTAGACGCGTTTTCTATTATTTAAAAAATTTAAAACTCAACAAGCAGATCTAGTTGTACTATCATTTTCCATTTTCTTTTGCAAACTTATACTTTCAAAGGACATTTTTCAAATTTTAATTTTTCTGTATTTTTGATTTTTTATAAAGAAACAAACTAAGACGAACTAGACACTCATATCCCTACACTTGAAAGACACATTGTCCTCAATGTGAAGCAAAACACAATCAAAAATAAAAATGCAAAAATTAAAAACAAGAAGCGACTTAGCTAGTAATGTATATGCAATTAAGTGTCCAGCCTCGTTCTTCCTTTGTGCACCGTATAGCATTTCGGTCGCGGTTGCACATCTCTGCCGGGTTGCTTTATAAGATATCAAGATCAATTCCGTCCGAATGGAGATTGAGTACGGACGGAATTATGTATACCTGCAAAAAATAAACTCACACAAGCTCGCAGCATCAAACTGACTCAAAGACTGACTCAACTAGAAATTAAAGACTCACTGACTCACTATGACTGTGGATAGAAAGCATGAATACGTACCCGATGGGTAACAAACACATAGACATGAAAGTCACTAGCAAGGTAGGTCATCGGTCACGAACGGTTTCCAAGTTCCCATGGTCGGTGGATGGTAGGTTGTGAATGATATGGAAGAAGTGATGCAATGGATGATATGGTAGATGGTGTGGTAGTGGTGTGGTGAACGGTGGTGGTGACGGGTAAAGGAAACCATTGGAAACAAAAGAACAAAAGCTGAGTCATGGGTCCCCCGCGTACCGCGAGAGACAAAGCAGCACTCCTCGCATACCGCGAGGAGGAAAGAATTACGCCTACTCTTATTTCTATCAGTCGCGTACCGCGAGGCACAAGGGAAAAAGTCTCGCGTATCGCGAGAGACCCTTCTTCAGAGAAAGTTTATAGGTTTTTATACTTAGAAAAGTTTTGACCCCCTAAAACTTTTTTCACCCAAATTCAATAAAAACCTGTTCCAACTATAAAAACATATGTAAAAATACCTGGAACTTCGTTCCTAATGATTTTACTTGCTGAATCAAGCGCGAATCCTCGCAATACACGACACAAGCAAAAAACACGCACCGAAAAACATAGAAAATGACACAGATTAAAACCAACGAATGCATACAAACTCTACATCCCGGGCACTTGCCCGAGACTCAAACAAGCATATCAGGAGTCTTCTTCTTGATCCTAACCGGTACCGCCTTCATCCCACGCGGTCTCCCAGTTCTCCAAACCCTCAGCAACCTCATCTCCCTACCAAGCACTGAACTTTTATCTCATTCATCTCTGAAATCTTTCCACCACAGCTTAAACTTACCTGGTCCAAAGATGATATGCATCATATAACCAAATAATTTGTCACCCCTAGACGTCCCCACACTTGGGGTTTGCATTCTCCCTAAATTAGATGATTGTATCAAAACACGGGTTCTATTTCGGGGTGTCTTAGACCTAGGGGGTGACTCGGTCTCTCTCCCCTCAGTACGAAAAACAGGTAGAGGTCCAGGAATAGGCACTTCTAACGGTATGACCTCTACACTCTCAACCTTGGGTGTCTTAAAGATTAATGAGCCGACTTGTGCTAGTATCTCACTTAAACCACAATCATCACTATCAGCGCCTAAAAACGGGGACCCACCAATTTATTTTCAAATGCAGCAAGCCAATCCGGAGGCTCCTCTATACTCTCTTCAATTATCCCCACACTTGGGGATTTGCCTATGATCTTATCTAACTCTGCCATCTTCTCCAGCAAATCATCCGACTCATCACCAACATACTCATCCGGCTCATTCAGCAAATCCTCTAAATTCAACGCCCAGTTTGACAACTCTCCTAAATCAGGGGCGGATTCACTAACATCACTCTCTCACAGATCAGAATCCCGCTGGTCACCTATGAGGGCATCAATCATGCAAACTGAATTGCTCTGCTCAACAGGCCTTTTCACAGGTTTCATAGCATCAAAAGTAACAAACTCATCCCCCACACGAAGTGTGAGTTTCCCGTCGAAGACATCGATCAATGCCTTGGCGGTACATAGGAATGAGCATCCTAGGATAAGCGAGACTCTATCATCCACATCCATATCTCGGATGGTAAAATCCACAGGGAAGATGAATTTGCCTACCTTCACCAACAGGTTCTCCACTATTCCCCATGGATACTTGACTGAACGATCAACCAAGGATATGCTCATGCGCGTCGGCTTCGGGTCACCTAGGTCCAACTGCTTATATATGGAATATGGCATTAGATTGATGCTAGAATGGTCAGCCAACGCGTGGTTTAGCAGCAAACCGCCAAGCAGACACGGGATCGTGAAGTGACCCGGATCTGCCAGTTTCTCTGGCAGTTTGTTCTGAATCACCGCAGAACATTGCTCACTAAGTGAGACTTTAGAGACCTCCTCTAGCTTCTTTTTGTTGGAAAGAAGATCTTTTAAGAACTTACCATACTTAGACATATGCTAGAGGACCTCTATGAACGAGAGATTGACCTTGAGTTGTTTAAACATATCAAGGAAGTGACCATATTCCCTAGCATACTTATGTGGCAGCAAGCGCGCCGGGTAGGGAACACGTCTTAAGTCAATCTCGGGGGTCTTCATCTCCACCCCCTTCTTCTTCTCCTCTGCCTTCTCGGCAGGCTTCTCTACCACTATCTCCTTGTCCACCGGCTCTTCCTCTTCTACCAGTGGCTCCACTTCCATCCTATCATCGATCACAGCAAACCGGGCTCTTCGATCTATCTTCTTCACCTCTTCTTGCGACGGAATGTGACGAGCAGTGCTGTGGGAGACTTCCTCTATAGTAGGAATACATGTATCAATAACAGTCTCCACTGCTTCTTCCTCCTCCTCTATTCTTTGACCCCTAATCGACACGGCCATCACTGAAGCATTAGGGCCTGAAGACGGACCTCCCTGTCTATCCTTCAAGCTCTTAGCGATGTCTCCCACCGTGCGCTGCAGATCCAAGAATGCCGATTGCTGATTCTTCAGTAAAGTGTCATGCGTATCCAGTCTCTGCTGAGTCTCCTTATCATTCTGCACTAAATGAGTTAGTATCTGAGTCTGGTTCTCTAGCATCTCTTCTATATTCTTATCTCTAGCACTACTCCCAGAGCTCGCTCCAGCTTCACCTCCTCCATACTGATTAGAGCGAGCATTAAACCGAGGCGGATTATTTCCAGATCTCCATAAGTAATTGTTATAGTTATTGTACCCTCGGTTCTGGTTGCCCGCAAAACTCCACTGCTCCTGCTGACTCATGGGGCAGTCCCTGGTGTCGTGGCCTCCTCTGCACACCTCACACCCTTAAGCACTCTGCTTTAGCTACTTGATCTCATTCGCCATCGCTGCGAGTACAGCAGCCACGCTAGTATCAGGGTTGACCAGATGCACACCTCTAGGAGAAGAGGCAGGTGCCCTAGCACTAGGAATGGAAGTCCTAGTAGGTGTCCGCTGTTGTTCCGCCTGAGTGAAGCTCTCGAACATCTCTTAATACTCTGCTGGCTCTCGCTTATCCATGATATGGCCTCCCGCAGCTGTGTTGAACATTTGCTGCTTCTCGAAGGTAAGACCAATGTAGAACTTCTCCACTATCGCATAGTCAGAAAGACCATGCTGGGGACATCGGCTCAACAACGCATTGAACCGCTCCCAGGAAAAGTGATAAGGCTCGTTAGGGTCCATCCGGAAAGAGTGGATTTGGTCCCTAAGGTGAGCGGCCCTAGAAGGTGGATAGTACTTTTTAGAAACTTGGCTTGCAACTCCTCCCATGTGGTGATAGAATTGTTGGGGAGGGTGTCAAGCCAAGTAGAAGCACGTCCAGAGAGCGAGAATGGAAAGAGGCGCAAGTAGATTGCGTCCTTAGAAACACCCGTGATATTGAAGGTATCACATATGCGCACGAAGCGGGACAAATGGCCGGGTGCATCCTCATACTCGAGGCCATGGTACTGAGTAGAACGAGTGATCGTACTCATGACATGTGATGGGACCTGCCAAGTATTGGCATTAGGGATAGCGGGGCAGGCGATCGCAGATCTCGCCCCGAGGACCCCATCACTGGCTCTCTGGTGCACGGTACACCTCGCTGGTGGGTCAGCGTCGCCCATGTTAGGAAAAGGAACTAGGCTAGTAGGACGTACCTTGTTTTTGCAAACTCTTTTAAACGCTCCCGGAAGTCCCGGGTGCGCTCGTGAAGCTCTCGTTCGGGCTCTAAGGAAGCAGAATATTGTGGTGATCCCTGCGAACGAGTGTAGTACATAAAATGACACAATATCAAAAGAAAATAAATAAAGACTAAAAAATAGAAAGACTCGATCCTATGTTAGACACTCAGATAGGATACATAAGTAGCATAATTGATAAAGACACACAATTAAGACTCACAAACAAAACAAACCAAAAATCACTAAAAGAACTAGTCAAAATTAACGTTGCTATTGCCAAGTGTCCCCGGAAACGGCGCCAAAAACTTAATGTCGCCCAGACGGTCTATTAAAACACTAATTAAACCTAACGTAGACTCCTAAGTAATAAATGGAGTACCTTCGACTAAACCGCACTGACAGGCAAGTGTACCTATCGAGTGTAGCACAACTTAATGTTAAACCGAAATATCAAACCCTAGAGACACTACTATAGCTAAACAAGACTCTGACTTGGACTAAAGAATGATTTGGTATGGTAGGTTTACTACACTAATGATTATGCTAATAATGCAAAACTAAAGATCGAATGCAACTATCAAGGCAAAGGACTCAGGGAAATTCCAGGAACTGGAAAAACACTACCTAGGTCGGAATCCTACTTGCAAAGCTCAACTTCTACCGGTTATGGAAACAATGATGGATCTGGGTTTCTAAGAATAACAACTCTAGACAACCTAGTGGATCCTTAATCACTCTTAGGGTGTCACCAACTAAGGAACCTAAAGATGTACTAAAATCACCAGATGGTTGGATTACCTTCCAGTCTCTCCAACAATGATAAAGTACCCAACAAACGGATCACCTCTCAGTCTCACTATCCATAATACATCGAAGATGCACGGGGTAATCTCAGGATAACAACTATGACTCAGAATAGCAACAGATACTAAAACCCTAAGGGAAACTTCCTTTCAGACATATTTCATTCATACTCTTAATACAAAGACTAACCGATTACCTCTCACTTCTCGGGTATTGAGATAAGACACACACTCAGATCTAATTAACGCTCAATCACAAATCCTATGGTTACTACGTCTAGCAAACCACACAAACAATCACAAACCCTAAAGTCTATGACCTAGATACTCTATTCAAACTGGAACACATCCACAAACAACTTACAAAATTATAATCAAACACAAATCAGATTCAAATATATAGATTCATCACAATTATTAAACTGAGATTGTCTACAAAATCATAAAACCAACATTAGATCCAAAAACCGACAAAAGTCGCAAACTTTAACAAGCAATCATCGATTGACCTAGGAAGTATTAAGAAGTTTAGCCTAAGATCATGTTCAAAACATTAGATCCTTGCATCAATACACATCCTAAACCAGTGTGTGATGCATCGTAGAAGAACATAAAACCTTCGTTGCCTTTAGGCAACAATAGAATTGGTGCTTGAGTTAATTTATGTTTTAGAATTTCAAATGCCTCATTCTGCTTTGGACCCCATTCATATTTGATTGCCTTTCGGGTTAGTGCAGTCAAAGGAACGGAGATCCTTGAGAAGTCCTTAATAAATCTTCGGTAATATCCTGCCAAACTGAGGAAGCTTCTCACTTTGGTTGGTGTCTTTGGGACTTCCCAATTGGATAAAGCCTCAATCTTTACTGGATCTACTTGAATTCCTTTCTCGTTTATAACATGAGCGAGAAATTGTACTTTTGACAACCAAAATTTACACTTCAAGAATTTGGCGTATAGTTTCTCGTTCCATAAGTATTGCCCTTAAGGTGTCAGCATGAGCTTCCTTACTCTTGGAGTAAATAAGTATATCGTCTATGAATATGATTACGAATTTATCCAAGTAAGGTTTACAAATTCGATTCATCATGTCCATAAATGATGCTGGAGCATTTGTAAGTCCGAACGACATAACTGTGAACTCAAAGTAACCGTAGTTCTGAACGCAGTCTTAGATACGTCATTTTCTTGGACTTTTAATTGATGATAGCCTGATCGCAGGTCTATTTCGGAAAAGAATCTTGCTCCTTGGAGCTGATCAAACAGATCATCGATTTATGGAAGTGGATACCGGTTCTTAATTGTAACCTTGTTCAATTCCCGGTAGTCTATGTACATCCACATTGATCAGTCCTTTTTCTTTACAAATAGTACCGGAGCTCCCTATGGTGAAGAACTCGGTTTTATAAAACCCTTCTCCATTAGTTCATTGAGTTGTTTCTTCAACTCAGGCATCTCGGTAAGAGCTAATCTGTACGGAGCTTTGGCTATCGGAGCTGTGCCATGTACAAGATTTATTTGAAACTCCACTTCCCGACCTGGCGATGTTCCATACCTTATGGAAGTATTCTAACATTTCTGATACTGCCTTTATAGACATCTCATAGTCAACATCTTATAGATATCTTTGTCTAATCCTGAAATCCAAACTTTCGTTTTGTAAAACTAAACCTTTAATTGCAATATCCATTTTTGCAATAGGTTCGTCTATCTTTTTCTTGTGTATCAAGGGTTACTGATTTGCTTAGTCCTACATATGTACTTAGCTTATTTTCCTTTCAAATTTTGAACTACACCTTTTCAAGGTGACACCTTTAATAACGTCTTATCCTTGACGTATATTTTCTATGGATCTTTCCACTTATCAGTATAACCCTTTTGCTAATCACAATCCTTTTCTTGGGTTTGTAAAAACCAACATGGTAATTTCCCATATTTCTTAGATTCCGATATGCGGTTTCTCTCTGATTTATGATTTAACACATAGGTGTTATGTACTTCTTATTGTACAATACTCCGGATGGTCTTGACTTAATTCTACCTCCTTTCGAAGTTTATTACATGGGTTTGGAGCGTATCTTCTAGAATCTTTTATTAACTGCCCGTAATCGCCTTCTTGATTATTCATTCTTAGGAATTCATTATTTCCTCTGACTAATTGGTCAAGCCTTTCCTCTTAAAAAAACTTTCTTTAAATTCGGCTTGATCAATTCACCTTAACAGCAAATCTTAAGGTCATTATTTCCCTGAAGTATATACTTTCATTTCTTCTTACATTTCTTAATCACATAATTGTTTCATTAGTTCGCGATTCTTGGATGACTAAATTCTAATTCGCTTACACATGTCATCCTTATAAGATTCCTTGATATATCATCATTGTTCTTTTTAAGGATTACTCTAATCCTTCATTCTTCTCCAGTGTTTTCTTCTTTAACATGAGGAGTAGAAATATTTATTGATCCTTACAGAAAATAAGGTACACAGGGCCTATTTGAATCCGCCCTTTCTTTTCCTTCGAGGATACGAACACTTTCGTAAGGAACTTCTAGTAATCCCACATAAGGGTTTACAAAGGTATGGTTATGGCTTCCAACCATAAGGCTTAAATGAAAGCTCATTTAAGGTGTATATAGATTGTTCGAAGTTTCTAATTCCTTCGAGATTTCTGAAAGTCCTTCCGGTACTTTCTATATTTATACCGGGTTCATTACCGGTTTCATTTGTTACT
Organism: Smallanthus sonchifolius; assembly: GCA_023525975.1. NCBI lineage: Eukaryota > Viridiplantae > Streptophyta > Magnoliopsida > Asterales > Asteraceae > Smallanthus > Smallanthus sonchifolius. Next base: position 93,888,787 of record CM042024.1, on the reverse strand, counting down.
TGCCGATCTCCAAAATAAAACTCGGTCTTTTGCCTTTTTTTTTCTGGGCATTTTATAAGAAAATATTCTTGTTATAGGAAAGGAATACAAAGTATTCGTTGGAAGCGGAAAGGCTTTAGAATAACTGAAGTTAGTCTTTCATCATCTCCTTTCCTATTCCCTTCCTTTCCCCATACTTCCGGAGTTGTTCTCCAATTGCCTTTATGTTCTTCTTTCCTTTTGTCAGATCCTATTTCACCTCATCTGTCTCCCGTATGGAACGGTCAAGACACGAGCTAGGATAGACTGAAGGATAATCATATTGTGGAGGAGGATCACAAATCTCCATCACCACATCATTGTACACATTTTGGTATGGATTGGATGATTCCAAAGGAGGAACGTTTATTTAGACAAACTTCTCATGGATCATAATCCATAGCATTTCCGGACTCAGGGAATATACATATTTCGATGTATAAGCAGAGAATCAGAATTATTAGGAATATAATCATCCGGATTTTCAAAGTCTGGAATCATATTTGGATCAAAGTAGTAACGTGGCTTCTTCTTTAGAGTCCTTTCCAACCCGAGGTAAGTTCCGATATATTTCCTCCATCCCTTCAGTTGAGGGCATGGATACTGTCTCGGATGGCCATACCACCCGTATTCTTAGCTGTGTTGCCTTCACTGGCTTCAGCCTGATTTACTTCACTTACCCTCGGTGGAGGAGTATCTATTCATCAGTTACTCAAATCCAAATATTTGTTGTGCCTAGAGCACTCAGATCCACATCCTTGTGCGCCAAGCTCTTGTATTACGTTTTTCAAGGAGGGAAGATTCCATTCGATCGTATTTGGATCATCACCAGGAATGTTAATTGTCATTGCCCTAGTTCCTTAGGGATTTTCTTTCAGAGTAGTAACTACCACCACCAGAAATTTTCAATTTCTTATACTATCAGTCTTAGATGCAAGCATCTATGTATAAGTATCTACCTACTTTCATCTTAGTACGCATTCTTTCCCAATCTGGTTAAAGCTTAGATACTAAACCAAGTATCTAACTAAAATCTGGGTATCATCAAGGTTAGAGCCTAGATACTATCTCAAGTATCTAATTAGCTAAAACCTCAGGCTCTGATACCAACCAATGTCACACCCCGCCCCGGGCACCCCCGGGACGTTACCGGGCTGCGACATCCGTTGGCACCTTCGGTACCTACTTTGATTTCAGAGTTTGTTTTTGTGTAGCGGAATAACGTTTTAAAATGGATCGTTTCATCTCAACCTCAAAGGGTGGTTTTGTAAATATCAAAATCTCGTCGTGTAGACAAAGATCATCTTTATTTAATAACTGGGTAATGAAAACCCGATCGTTCGTACATTTGATTTAAAATCAAAACGCTGACGCAAAGTCAGTAGGTTTACAAGTAGGTAATCTGCCTAAGGAAAATGTAGTCCTTCAGTCACCTTAACCTTGTTTACTCTTCAGGTTCGTTCTGTGCAATGCACGACCTGTAATAACATATTTTCGGGTTGCACCGGGTCTAGGTGTGTGGTCTGACCCAGCTATGCAACAAAATTGTCATTGGGACTCAGGCCGTAGCCGGTCCCGGTACGATGAGGTTATTTCATTCCTTTCCTGAAAACATTTGAAAATGAACGTTAGGTACATGCTGGTGAATACCTTATGACCTAAAATCATTTTCATAAACATGGCAAAACAGTTTAATTAAACAGTTAAACATTTCATGGGTGGATTCTAGTGATCACATCACTTTTTTCCGATTTATCCATTCGTATACATTGGACAAGTACTCGGGGGCTACGCGGCCAAACCGGCACATCTGCATTTTACGCAATCACCCGACATACAAGCCAACCCCGCCCGGCCCAACTGGATCCGGAGCGAGTATAAATATTTGATCAAACTTTACATACACTTCTTAGGTAATCATATCCCCAGGGGTAGAACCCCTAATTCTGGGATTTAATCTTGTCCACAGGGATTGAACTCAATCCCTAATTCTGGGACTATTATCAATAAATATTTAATTATCGTGTTTTGCCCTTTTCGTAAACATAAATCGTTTGATCGTTTTGCGTGAAGGTGCCTATAGCACAATCACGTCTTATAAATCATTTTGAAAAGCTCGTTCTCACCATGAGAACATGTATCTTTGATGTATACGAGTATTCACCTTTAGTTTTGAAGTCGGAGATCGAAGGATAATAATCTTAGTGCTATGTATCTCTTAGAGTTGACTCTTAGGGCTCTAGCACCTTAACTTGCACTTCTATGAGTTCCTCGGGTTTCTTCGGCTCTTAAATGCTCGAGTCCGGTTGATAAGGGAACGTCGGTCGAACCCGGAGGAGCGGCTCAGGAGTCTGGATAGCTGGAGGGCTCAAGAAAGGCTCGGGAGAAGAGGAGGTTCGATAGTGAAGGTGTGGAAAATGAAATGCCAATGCTCCTCTATTTATAGGTTGTTAACGGCCTCAATTCGGACCGTTATACAGAGGGATATCGGTCCGATATGCCTCCATTGTTCCGCATGCGCGCCACATGGCAGCCATGCAATTCCGGAGTGCCACCCGTCCATGTCGGACCGAGTAGGCAAGCCATGTCGGTCCGACGTCCGTCCATGCGTCCGACATGCTGACGCATGCCCTACACGTGTGTCGACACATGTCTGGTGCAGAGGGTTTCTATGGTCATGCATTGCGGACCGTTATCTAGACCATGTCGGTCTGACGTTTAACCTCTTCCCATATCGGACCGATATCAATCTCATGTCGGTCCGATATCTCCTAACTTTCAGAATTTCCAAATTTATTTTCTGGCCTTTTTGGATTTTCATTAACTCCCGTTTTTTCTTATAAGTTCTGGGCAGAAATTGAGATCGGGATTTTGGCAGGTGTTATATCTGTAGATGAGATTACTTGCATTTTCTTCGATAAAGACAGGTTCTGTCCCGCGTTGTTGATAACTTCTGAGATGTGGATGACATGATACCATCTTATTCTGAAAACAGAAATTAGATAGTTCATTCATCTGTCTAAGTGCGCAAACTTGGAAGAAATGATTGATTGGGCTCGAGAACGAGAAACGAAGCTTAAGAGACAGGAAGAAGAGGACAAGAAGAAGAAAGGAGAGGATTATCCATCTCCTATGCCTCTTAGGAGAATTAAATTTAGAAGACCTGATAATTATTCAAAGAAGGAAATAAGCGATTGTGAAATCTGTGGAAGGAGGCATCCTGGAGAATGCCGGTTCAAGACTCTAAATTGTAGCAAATTCGGGAAAGTTGGACACACTCCAATACAGCGTATGAGTTCAACTAGACTATGTTACACTTGTTACAAGCCAGGATATTTCAGCAGAGAATGTCCTGAACTGCGATCTCAGACTAAGAAGGCTGGTGAAGGGTCAAGAGTAGCAGACAATGAAATCAAAAGGATCGACGGTCCAAAAACCAAGAGGTAGGGCTTTCCAGATCACGCCGAGGAAGCAAAAGATGTCATTGACATCGTATCAGGTACCTTCCTCTTGAATTCCCTACCTGTTTGTGTTTACTTCAATACGGTGGCTAGTCGATTATTCATTTCATTAAGATAGGTGAATTGAAGAAACATCAATGAAGTAAGTTTGCTAGGACATTAAAGGTTAAAACCATGAGTAATAGAGACCGCGTAGTAACCAAAATATGTCAAGATTGCCAACTACTAATAAAAAGAGAAGAGTATCTCTTCGAATTAGTTTCGATGTCGATGCAATAATTTGACACGATCGGACTAATTATCTTCGCATACTATATATCATGAGATTCACGACGTCTACATGAAAGGAAGTTAGTGTCATTGACAAACGATGAAACCAGATTACGTTATGTACGATGGCTAAGATAAATAGCTATGTGAGACAAGGTCACCAAGCCTTCATAGCTTATACGGCCGATGGGAAGATAAAAAGAAAGAACTGAAGCAAGTTCTAGTAGTAAATAAAATCCCTGAAGTTTTCCTAAATGATCCCCATGTGTTCCACCTAAGAGAGAGATAGATCAAATTCAAAATCGATTAATTCCTGAAACTAAACCAATAATTAAAACTACTTATCGATCAGCACATACTGGAATGAAGAAATGTACGTCACAACTGAGAAAGTTGTTAGACAAAAGATATAGACCAATAGAATTCCAAGAAGGAGATTACGTTTTGTGTCTCCTTGGAAAATGTGACAATCTGACTTTTCATCTTACTCCGTTAACAATCCCATTAAATTTTCTGTTAAAAACTTAACCCCGTTAAATAAATCCAGTTAAATCTTAACCTAGTTAACTCAATATTAAACCCCAAGGATTGATTCTGTCACAAATCAAACTTAGAACCACAAGGACTAGTCATGTAAATACCCAAAAACTTATTCTGATTGACTTTACAAAGTCAAAATCAAGAGATTTTGATTATGTTGACTTTAAAAATTCAAACCCTCAATCGCATAACTTAAATTCGAAGTTATGACTGATCAATCACTCAAAATTGTAACTGAATTGCCTCTAAATGCAATGATCGACCATCATTGAGCAGTTTAATTCCATTATTACGTACAATTAAACCCAATTACGATCATTCAAATCTTAAACCGTCGAATATCATCACAAAACCATCAAATTCGTTAGGCTAAATCATTATTCTATGAAATTGAGCACTCTCACACTTTAATCACATCAAACCGAAACTGTTTCATACACCAATTCCATCGGTGACGAATTCTGTGTTGTCGGAGATCAAACCAAGCGATGTCGTACACCATTAATTCGATTCACATTCTGGTAACCAATCACATCCTTACTTTCGTTTTTATTCATAGATCGAAAACCCTATGCTAATTAAGGATTATATCATCGATCCGATCAAGAACCAATTCTAGGGTTCTTAACATATACGGCTTAATCGAATCCCACCCTAGACTCGATCGAAATCCAATTAATTTTCATGGTTAGAATCGCAAACAGTAACTCTTTAAAAGCCCCATGTTTATTGAATTAAGCAATATCAAATTTTTCAAGATCTAGAATCTAGGGTTTGTTCATGAGACGAATTGGGGGTTTTAATCTTATACTCAATCTTAATAAAATTAAACCACAGGGTCGGATTCGCAATCCCTTGGTTAGTGAAAGCCCTATGATTTCATCGGGTAATCTTATCGGATCCAAGCTAATCGATTTCATGAAGAAACTAGGGTTTCCGGCTTCTTAAAACTGAAATTAAAAACTTTCAACTTAACTATTTTTATAATTAATTACATCCTTAAACTCGTAATCGACTGATGAACAAAAGCCCTATGGTTCCTTGGTAAATCACGATTGGATTGAATGGAATTGGGACTGTTTTTGGATCGGGGTGCGTAGGGGGGAAGAACACAGGGGCTCTCAGTGTTAAAACAAATTCAACTCGGTTCTTGTTGCGAGTCCCCTGCTGGACGGGTTGGTTAGATCGGTGTGTTGTTAGGGGAGAGACCCGGGTTCGAGTCTCCCCACACTGTTTTATTTTTTAAACATTATTTTGGTATTATTTTAATATAAAAATCAAACCCTATAATATTATATTATTATATAAATGTGTTTTAGCTCAGGAAAAAACCCGTAGGCTCGGGTTTGAATTTATTAACCCACTTTTACTATTATTTCCCCACTTTTAAAAATAATATATTTACCATGACTTAGTATAAAGTAATATGTTTATATTATTTCCAACCCGTGACTCGTATTAATAAATAATATATATATATATATATATATATATATATATTATTTCGTATCGTTTTGTAAACTCATATAATACTTGAAACTAAATAATAATATAATTAGTTATATTATTTACTCGCATTTATCACGTTCATAAAAATAATATATTTATTATTTTGTACCATGAATGAGTAATTAGATTATCCTTTTGAACCTAAAAATAATATATTAAATTATATTATTTTCCTAATTTTTGTAAATGACAAAACGCTCGAATATATTTATTATTATTGTTGTCATTTGTCGCGTAACGTATATATAATCTAATTACTAATTAAAGAATTACTATTCTTGTGGACACGTTCGTCTACTCTCGGTTACTAGAGCGTTTCTATAAGACGTTTCTCAATTCGTGTCGTTGTCACAGTTCCCATTATATCCCTAATTTATGTGTTTATAATTTTAGGGCATCCGTAAGTCGTTTGAGACTTACACACGTGGTTCCAACTTGTCCTTTGTGTGATACTACCTACAATGCAACGCATGTGAGTTTTCACGGCCCCTTTTACTGTTTTAACTTGGGGGAGAAAACATGACTAAACAATTTTGGATTCTGTAATTCGTATGATATCAATGTTAAATGCTAAGCGTAACACGCTATCACAGAAAGTCCTCAGCTAATATCGGACCGTTAATATGGATCTTAGCGAGGTAATATTTAGTAGTACTACTGGGTTTGACAAATCCCACCCGCGTTAGTCGCGCTAACTCGATTAGATATCGAAAGGGTGAAATGTTAGCCTACTCACACCGCCAGTGTTGATACACCTGGCAGGAGGCAATAAACAAACAGTCAGCTTCGGTTGCGAGCGCTTGAGCTGAACATGAACATAGGTTAGCTACCTATAGATACGTACTGAATGAACATAAATCTGGTAAACGCTTATTTACATATATTGAAACCTGTGGACTCACCAACCTCGTGTTGACATATTTTCTTACATGTTTTCTCAGGTCACTAAGATAAGACACAGGTGCACGTTAGGGCATGCATGGGATTCAACTGCTTTGATTATAACTTATTTATGTTTGTTTGAATTATTCTATTGTACTTGTTTTGGTTGGACGTTTGGACTTTTGAACTTTGGTTTTGGGCGCGTGTATTTTGCGCATTTATTTTCTTTACGCTTCCGCATTGATACTCTGATTTAAATGATATTTTCATTTTGAGTCGCATGTAGAGTCGTTCAAAGTAACTAATGTCTGAGATCCTGGTTCGTCACTTCCCAAACGGTAAAAATCCATTAGTTGAAACTGGGGGTGTGACAGAAAAGTCTAATTCGACGTAAGAAACGTAGAAAGATAAGTCCATGATTCATTAGTCCTTTTTAAGGATCATTAAACAAGTCAGAAGAGTGGCTTATCAACTAAAGCTACCTGAAGAACCGAAACACGTTCCACATCTACAAAAGTGTATAGCAGACAAGACTGCTCAAGTACCTTTGAAAGAGAAAGAAATTGATGAGAAACTGACTTATGTCAAAGAACCTATGAAGATTCTAAACACTAAGCAGATAGTGCAATAGGAGGCACACGGACAGGTTAGAGATGATCTGGGAAAGCAAGAAAGGAATGGGAAAGACTTATCCTAAAGGACTAACAGGTTTCGTGGACGAAACCTAATCTAAGGGGGGGTAGAGTTGTAACATCCCAAAAATCCAGACGTAAACAGTTGACGGTCAAAGGGACGTCAAACATAAAGCTACGAATAGTATCGGTAATGAAACGCGATACCAAAAGCTTAACAAGGAATATGGGATTGAAAAATAAAGAGTTGGAATGAATTTCGGTTAAGAAACGTGACCTAAGAACTTAACCGAATGCGAAACGGAAAGACTATTCGCCCGGAAATAGCCCAAAACTTCATATAGTCATATCCCGAGCTAGAAAATGAGTTACATGAGCAATAATATATGAAAATGGGGTATTTCGACAAGGAGAATATGAAGATAAGGTATGTCGGACCGATATCCTAAGCTATATTGGTCTGACATGTGTTCCCGAAGTAAATCAGAAAGCTGTGACGCGCGTTTTGATGACTCAGCACCCAAGTCGGACCGATATGCTTTACACGTCTGTCCGATATGTGGATGTCGGACCGATATGCTTTACACGTCGGTCCGATATGTGGATGTCGGACCGATATGATTTACATGTCGGTCCGATATGTGTTCCTGAAGCAAAACAGGAGGTTTTGACGCGTGTCACCGACTTCAGCCGAAGTCGGACCGACTTGGCCTATCATGTCGGTCCGATATGAGCCCAGTTTCAGCCTATAAATAAGAAGCATTTTCCGTTCAAATGGAAACACAACAACACCAACATTATTACACACACAAACACGCATACCGAGTAGACCGAAGTGACGGTTCCAAGCGCGGCGGTTACAAGTGCGGAGCATTAAAGTTACCAGCGAGGAACGAAGAGACGTTTAAGCGAGGAACGAGTGTAGGAAACGACCCAAGATTATAGTAAGTACACTGGACCCGTACCTTAGATAAATGTTTATGTGAATTATGTGATTATGTGTTATGTGATATGTGAGGAACTAAGGTATGGGGTAATGGAGATTAGTCAAGACACTAAACCGGAATAATGGAGTAATCATGAGGTATCAAAGGGGTGGTGGATACGCCGCTGGTACTTCCTATACATAAATCTCTTTGACACTTCGGGGTTAAACCATTATGAATGTTTAAGGATATAGATTAAAAGATAATGATAAAAATATAGTAAACGAACGGGAGACCTTCCGACAGGTATGTAGTTATCTGACAAACTGAATGGTCTGTCTAAGGAAAGAGTAGTGCATAAATCCCTCCTGGACCCGTCACTCTTTCCTGGGAACATCTCTATAGGAGGTACTACTCTGGAAGGATAATCACCCCAGTTTACAATATATGATAAGTATGAATAAGGTAAGGCTGAAAACTAAATAAAGGAATATATGTGATATATTATAGGGGTGGTGGGTACGCCGCTGGTACACCCTATATATAAACCTCTTTAATAAATCATAGAGATGCCTTTAAGAGGAATTAGAGCAAGGATTGGATAAAAGCATAAGGAAGTCATGCTATCAAATAAATGATGAGAAACACTTAATCTTAAGCAAAGGAGTATTCATGAGATGTTAAAGGGGTGGTGGATACGCCGCTGGTACTTCCTATATATAAACCTCTTTAACATAACATGACAAAACCTTTGTAAGGGATTATAGCAAGAGTTAAGATAAAAGCATAAAGAGATTATGCCATTAAATGTGAATTAGATGGGAAAGATTAATTCTAAGTAAAGGAGTATTAATGGGACATGAAAGGGGTGGTGGATACACCGCTGGTACTTCCTATATATAAACCTTTTTAACGTAACATGGAGAAACCTTTATAAGGAGTTAGAGCAGGGATGAATATGAAAGTATGACAAGAGATCATGCTATATGTACGAATATGCGATGTGTGATAAATATGAATATGTGAATGCATGATAAATGATCATGCTATATGTGTAAATATGAATGTGTGATGGAAATGAGTCCAAGTCTTAAAATAGAATAACGGAGTGCAAATGAAGTGTTAAAGGGGTGGTGGATACGCCACTGGTACTTCCTATATATAAGCCTCTTTAGTGCATAGTGGGGAAACCGTTACGAAGTTTTAAGGTGAGGACTGGTTGGGAATACATTGGGAGGCTATGAGTCTATGATACTCAAGATCCCAATGCAATTAGATGTCCATCCTACGGGGCGCGTCTCGAATGAATGAATGGAATGAGATGTCCAGCCTACGCGGTGGGTCTCAATAAGGAATAAGTGAAAAGAGATGTCCGGGCTACGGGGCGGGTTTCATGAATGAAATGGAATGAGATGTCCAAAATCGGACCGGAGGTACGTGTAACAAACCAACTTTCGGGTTTACCCCATAATATAATAATTATATTGTAAGGGGGTGTAGTTATATTATTTAAAGTTGAAGGCATTTTGTAAATAGTGGAATCTTGTAGTTTTGAAGCAAGGAGTCAAAAAGGGAAGTAAATCTTGCAATTAACCCAAAATTGATTTGGGTGTATTAGAAAATGGCGACACACACATTAGATGGTGTGTGTGTGTGTCATGAAAAGGGAGAAAAGAGAGGAGAAGAGGAGAGCTTGATCAAGGAACCGATTTCTGAGTTGCATGCTTGAATTGGAGGGATTTGTGTAGACATTCCTTCACATAATCAAGTAAGTTTAACCTCATTTCTCTTTTTCTCCATTAGAATTCTTTTTCTTGATGGGTGTGGGTAGATCAACCCTAATTGACAGAAATTAGGGATGAAGGTGTGTAAAATGTTTATTAGGATTGATAATCTAGCATTTCTATAGCTAGAGAAGTAATCATATCATGTTGAATCCACCAAATTGGAAGTTTAAAAATTAGGGTTCTTGGAACCCAAATTGGGGGTTTTGGAATTAGAGTGTTAAATGGTGAATTAATTGTTGTAAAGTGTTTATGGTGTTGTATAAATACATTTTCAAGTTGAAAACCCAAATTGAATTGGTGAAATATTAATTGGATGAAATTGTGGATATTTTTGTGAAAATCTTAACGGGTAAAAATGGGTGAATGATTGTGTAGGGAGGTTAAAACTTGCCTAAGGTGTAATTAATCAAGTTTAGAATGGGTGTAATCCATAAGGTCTAGGGTAGATGTTAGACCTTAATTAGAAATGGTGAATTGGTGGATTGGAAGTTTGACTATATTGGGTCAAACGGATCATTTGGGTTGAAAGGTAATATTTTGGGTGTTGTGGGTTTGATTAAGGTCATGTTAATCAAACAAAGTTAGGGTCTTGATCTTTAGATCATAAAGGTGTGTTGAGTGTCAATTGGTGATCATTGGATTACTAATTGTAAATGGGTCGTATAGGTGATCAAGTGGTAAGAAAGCTAGCTTGGATGATCAAGCGGGATCATCTTTAGCAAAAGGTAAGTGCTTTGCGCTTACTTAGTAATGATAGGTGGTAGAAAAATACACATACTTGATATTCATGTTAATTTTGTTAAATATAATATGTGCAATGTGTGCTTGTTGATTTGGTAGATTTGCATAAAGGGAGATATGCAAAGGGTTGGTGTTTAAGGTGCTTGAGGTTTATAAACCTCACAATGTAGTATGGTGGTTAAAATCTTTGAATTACTTATGTATTTAAATTATTGTATTTGTATGACCATGTTTTATGCAAGGGTTGGGAGTGAAATAGGGATTTGAAGTCTTTGAACTTCACAAACAAAAAGGGGGGGGGGGGGGGTTTGGGGTCTTTGAATCCCACATGTTGGTAAATTATGTACGAATTATAAAGATGGATTGGTAATGTGTGTGACACTTGTTTGTATGTTTAGAGTCGGTAGTTGGAGTCTAAGAACCACACTCGTTGTAATTGAGGTCATGAACCTCACATGTGTTGTTTTTGATGTTTGAAGACTTGGAACTTCACTAGTTGTAGTTTTGTACTTACTTAGTAGTCATAGATAGTAGTGATTACTCACATATTTTATATGCATTATGATTTGTAGCTTAACCTATGAGCACTCGTGTGTAAGTGATATTAACTGAAAAGCATATGGGTCGAATATGCATAAAAAGGAAAAAGGGGGCGTTTGGCAATTGAGTTATAAGAATCTCATCAAGACGGATGGTGTTGAGGTCGAAGAACCTCACAAAGGTAGTTTGAAATTGAGGTCTTGAGCCTCACAAGGATAATTTGAATCTGAGGTCAAAGAACCTCACAAAGGTGCCGGTAATTTAGGTCTATGAACCTCACATGGACGGGTCGAGTTGTGGTCAAAGAATCACACCAATATGGTTTGGAGATGAGATCTAAGAATCTCATAAGGGAAGGTATAATTAAGGTCTTGAACCTCACAAGGGTATGTTAACAATTAAAAGCTTTGAGCTTGTAAATGGTAGAGTAATTAGTTTTAACTAAAACTTGATTTGTTGCTTGATTGATACGGATTCACAAGAATCCTCATGGGGTGTTAAGGAAGTGTTATAGGGAGTTGTCAAAATGACCGAGGGTCGAGTCGGGAGGGCTGGAATACGCATAAAACGTATTTTGGTGTGTGCAGACCTGATCACCATCACATTATGCTCTGGTATTGGTGCATTATGCACTGGTCAATGCATGATGCGCTGAAATCCCACTGTTTTGCGCTGAAATGTTTCCCAAAAGTGTCATTTGGACCCGAGTTAAGGCATTAACTTGTAAAGGGTCCTAAGGGGTGTCTATCGTTACTAATGGTTGTGTGTTGGTGTGTTTTTATGTAGGAAAGATCCGGTCTAGTCTCGGGTCATGTTTCAAGCTTTGGATTCTCATTGGAAGACCTTTGGATGCATTTGGTTGTTTGTTTAAGCTCCTCTATGAGTGCTTAAACCCTTTGGTTGTATAAATGGATGTAATTAGATGGTAGAACTTATGTCTTGAAATTGACATCGTCTAATCAAGGGTTAAGTCAAAGTCATAGTTGACTTGTCCATTTTGAAACTCATTGTTGCTTTGGGATCTTGGTCGGTCTTTTTAAACCCAATCATGATGTTGTCTTTTCAAAGATGTTAACATGTGATTTTTTGTCAAAGAGCATTAATGGGACCTACTTCCGCTTGTGTTTGTGAAAGTTAAAATCGGTCAAAAATTTTTGGGTGTTACAACTTGGTATCAGAGCAATGGTTTTAGGGATTCGGGTGTGCGAGACACCGAACTCAAAATAATTTTCTCTTTATATGGGTGGGGGCAATGATAATCCAATGAAGACTTGAACGAGGCACGAAGCTTAAAGGAGAAAGGTTAGTAATGATTAATGTAGTTGGTCATTATAATTGGTGTCCATGGTGAATTACGTGTGCCAAAACTTGTCTTGGGATTTTTTGTATGAAGATGATATGTAAGGCCCCAAACCCGGGAGGCCCCACTTGTTGGATTTACTCATTCTCAAACAGTTCTTAAACATGAATATCAAATAACGCAGCGGAAAATTTCATTCAAACATAACGTCATCGTTGTTCTTACATACAGAAGCGTAAACAACGTTTAAAACATAATTACATCATAACTAAACATAACGGGATGCCAGTCCTCAAAAGCAGTCGGGTAACTCTTCATCTCTAGCCAAGCATCACCGTTCATCCTCATAACCTGCCTTAACCTGAATGTGCACACTTAAAAACGTCAGCTACGCTGGTGAGTTCTAGTTTTAACATAAAACCTTAACTTCAAATAAGTTGCCAAAAACATAACTTCGTACTTCATTTAATAAAAAGCGTACGTAAAATAATGCAATAACAAAACATAACACTTCATAAACATAAGTCAACGAACATATCGAATCTGCGCCTTCTCTAACCGTCAAATCCATACGTTACATACTGTTGAATAATCTAAGGATCACGACCACTAGGCCCATCATCACCGTACTGTCCTTCGGGTGAGGAACTCCTAGGGCCCGATACTTAGGTTATCCAACCCTTCAAGCACGGCGTCCCAAAGGATAGCGCGTACCAAACTTCAAGCACTGCACCCCATAGGGCGCAAGTACCAAACTTCAAGCACGACTACCCCGTAAGGTAAATCGTACCAAACTTCAAGGATCATGATAATCCCCTTGGCGACCGTCATCGCCCCAGTTGTACAACAGTTGGCCAGCCACAGAGGCCCCTAAAATGTAAAGGCCCATACTTCCCATCCCTTAACCTTCATTCCCTAAGGAATATTGGCAGATTCGTTCGTTTGTGACTTTCATAAACCTTCGCTTCTTTTACTTCAAAAACTTCAGTTAAAGCATTCGTACGTTTTATTAAAATCATTCATTCATTCATAAACACTTCGTAAACTTCGTAAACTTCGTAAACTTCGTAAACTTCATAAACTTCTTTTGGCAAAATATTTCATAAACACTTCCTTCAAAACCTTTCCTTCTAAAACATCCTTCATAAACATCATTTTATAAAACATTACATACAACCTTCATAAACATCGTTTTATAAAATCGTCACATCGTTACGTATGCACACCAGCCCAAAAAAATTATTAAAACATTTAAAAGAGGGCTTCTAGAACTCACCTTATAAACTAGTTTCGGTTGTCCTAAACAAAGGTCCAACAACTTCACTTCCGATCTGAATTGATTAGTTAAATACACATCAGACCAATACCGACTCTAACGGTTTAACCCTTCTAAACATACTGACTTCACTTAACCAGTTCTGATGTCTGCGCACTTGGCAAGTGCGCAGACCCTGCTGCCTGCGCACTTAGTAAGTGCGCAGACCATGCTTCCTGCGCACTTAGCAAGTGCGCAGGTCCTTCCTCCTGCGCACTTAGCAAGTGCGCAGGACCTGCTCTGTGCGCACTTAGCAAGTGCGCACGACCTGTTCTTCGCGAAAACCCTAACTTTCGCATTCGGGTCTGATCATGTCAAGATCCCGAACCTGTTACATTCAAAACGTTCGTTTTCCATTAAGGAACTCAAATCCATGATTATCTTTCAGTTTCATCCGTTCAAACCTTACCTTTTCACCCAAAACCCGAAAACCCCAAAAACGAACTAAAACACAGATTTAGGTCGGATCGTTACCTGAATCGAGCTTCTAATCCGGAGGTTCTTCTCACGAGTGCAAGAGACACGAGCGGGTGCAATCTTGTGCGATTCCGACACTTTCTCTCTCTACAGTTTTTCTCTCTCTAGAATTGCAAATGAGAGAAACATGTGGTGACCTTGGCTATTTATAGGGGAGACCTCCCCAAGCCCGGTTCACGACTGACCCGGCCCGACTTCGGCCCGCTTGAACTCGTTAACTTTATTTCTCGACATTTTGGGATGTTACAAGTCTACCCCCCTTATAATAGGTTTCGTCCCCGAAACCTATCACAAGTCAAATAATTAAGGGTACGACTCCCTCATTTCCGCCTCCGTTTCCCATGTAGCCTCTGATCCCTTTCGGTGCCTCCATTGGACTTTAACCAGTGGAATAACTTTATTACGCAAATGCTTCTCCTTTCGGTCTAAGATAGCCACGGGTTCTTCGATGTAATTAAGGCTGTTGTCAACCTCGATGTCAGTAACTGGTATGTGAGCCGATTCATCCGCCAAACACTTTCGCAAGTGTGATACATGGAAGGTAGGATGAATCCCATTTAACTCATCAGGCAACTCCAACCGATAAGCGACTTCCCCAACCCGTGCCATTATCCTGAACGGTCCGACAAACCTCGGACTTAACTTTCCTCTCTTCCTGAATCGTATGATTCCCTTCCAGGGTGACACTTTCAACATTATTCTGTCCCCAACATCAAACTCGATAGGCCTTCGTCGTCTATCCGCATAGGATTTCTGGTGATCTTGTGCGGCCTTCATTCGAGCTTTGATCTGATCAAACCTTTCCGACGTTTCTTTTATGACTTCCAGACTTCCTAACTCCTTCTGTCCGATCTCACCCCAACAAACCGGGGTCCTGCATCTTCTACCATACAACATTTCGTAAGGCGGCATGCCTATAGTCGTGTGATGACTATTGTTGTAAGAGAATTCGGCTAACGGCAGATGACTGTCCCAACTGCCACCGAAGTCGATAATACAAGCACGGAGCATATCCTCCAATGTCTGAATGGTCCTTTCGGACTGACCATCCGTTTGCGGGTGGTATGCTGTGCTGATATTAAGCCTCGTGCCCATCGCCTCATGAAATCTTTTCCAGAACCTCGATGTGAATCGTGTGTCCCGGTCAGATACGATCGTCAAAAGCATCCCATGCCGTGCTACTACTTCGTTGATAAACACTTCTGCTAACCTTTCTGACGAGAATGTCTCGCGAATAGGTAGGAAATGAGTACTCTTCGTTAATCGGTCCACAATTACCCAAATGGTGTCATGACCTTTAGCTGTGCGGGGTAGCTTGGTTATGAAGTCCATGGTAATGTGTTCCCACTTCCATTCTAGTATATCAAGTGGTTGAATCTTTCCATACGGTTTCTGGTGTTCAGCCTTTACTTGCGAGCAAGTCAAGCACTTGCTTACATACTTCGTTACATCACATTTCATTCCAGGCCACCAGTAGTCCTTCTTCAGGTCTTGGTACATTTTGTTGGTACCAGGATGGATAGAGTAACGAGACTTATGAGCCTCATCCAAGATTTTGATTCTAAGCTCGCCACCCATAGGTATCCATACCCGTCCATAACGTGTTCTAACACCAAGGGTGTTATATTCCAATTTGTCCTGTTGGCCCACCATCCTTTCTTTCTTTAAATTTTCTTCCTTCAAAGCTTCATCTTGATCTCTTTTGATTTCTCTTATCACATCCAATGTTACCACCAACTGGCAAGCTTTCACTCTAATAGGAGTAGGCACATCCTTTCGGCTTAGAGCGTCAGCCACCACGTTTGCCTTTCCAGGATGGTACATTATTTTACAGACACAGTCCTTCAAGAGTTCCAACCATCTCCTCTGCCTCATATTAAGCTCCTTTTGTTCGAAGAAGTACTTCAAACTTTTGTGGTCGGAGTAAATAGTAAACTTTACCCCGTACAGGTAGTGCCTCCAGATTTTTAATGCAAATACGACAGCAGCAAGTTCCAAATCACGAGTCGGATAGTTGACTTCGTGAACTTTCAACTGCCGCGACGCATATGCAATCACTCTACCACGCTGCATCAACACACACCCCAATCCCTGACCCGAAGCGTCAGAGTATACCACCAAATCTTCACTGCCCTCGGGAAGGGCCAAGACTGGAGCTTGTGTTAGTTTCTCTTTCAATTCCTTAAACGCCCCATCCTGGGTCGAACCCCATTCGTACTTTACTTCTTTCCGAGTCAACTTTGTCAATGGCGAAGCTATTTTCGAGAAATCCTGGATGAATCTCCGATAGTAGCCCGCCAATCCCAAGAAACTGCGGATTTCAGTTGGCGTCTTAGGAGTGTCCCATTCACTTACCGTTACTATCTTTGCTGGGTCAACCATAATGCCGTTCGGGCCAATGACGTGACCTAGGAATTGGACTTCTCTAAGCCAGAACGCACATTTGGAGAACTTAGCATACAACTTCTCCTTCTTCAGAGCTTCCAACACTTCCTTCAAGTGACACGCGTGATCACCCTCATTCTTGGAGTAGATAAGGATGTCATCGATGAACACTATTACCGATCGATCCAACATCGGTCGACACACCCTATTCATTAAATCCATGAACGCTGCGGGGGCGTTCGTCAATCCGAAAGACATTACGCGGAACTCAAAATGTCCATAACGCGTGCGAAATGCAGTTTTCGGTATGTCTTCTTCCCTCACCTTCAATTGATGGTACCCGGACCGAAGGTCGATTTTCGAAAACCAACTTGCGCCTTGCAATTGATCGAACAGGTCGTCGATCCTTGGTAACGGGTACTTGTTCTTCACCGTTTGTTTATTCAACTCGCGATAATCGATACACATTCTCATCGAACCATCTTTCTTCTTTACAAACAACACCGGAGCACCCCACGGCGAGATGCTCGGTTGGATAAATCCTTTCTCAAGTAACTCGTCTAGTTGGACCATAAGTTCCTTCATTTCCACTGGTGCTAGTCGATATGGAGCCTTAGCCACGGGCTGGGCATCTGGTACTAAGTCGATTCGGAACTCAATCTCTCTGTCAGGCGGTATCCCAGGCAAATCCTCTGGAAACACCTCCGGGTACTCGCGTACCACGGGTACATCGTCTAGTTCCTTCACTTCCTTACACTTGTCAATCACATACACCAGATAAGCCTCGCATCCGCGCCTCAAGTAATTTGTTGCCTTAATCATTGAGATGACGTTTGGCATCGGGGCGTCACGATCTCCAAAAACTTCGACTTTGCTACCATCCGGAGCCTTGAGTCGGATTATCTTTCGTTTACATATAATTTGCGCTTCATTGGCAGTTAGCCAATCCATGCCTAACACGACATCGAACCCTCCCAAAACCATAACACACAATCTGATAGGGAACCTATGACCTTCTATTTTTATCGTGTAGTTTTCAACTACATCGGTTACTCTTGCAGTTCTACCCTCAGCGGTTTCTACGCTAAAGGCCCTTTCTAGCTTACTCACATTGTACTTCACTCGTTTACAAAAAGTCGTAGATATAAAACTCTTACTGGCACCCGAATCAGATAACACAGAAACAAGAGTGTTGTCAAGGATGAACGTACCTGACGCCACATCGGGGTCCGCCCTGGCCTGTTCCTGTGTCAGCGCATAGGCGCGAGTCTTTGCTCGGGGTCTCTCTTCTTTCTTCTCCGGGCCTTTCCCTTTCCCGGCTTGACCCATTCTGGGCTTGGTGCATTCCCGACTCATATGACCATTTTCCCCACAATTGTAGCATTTGTAGCCTTGCGGGCATTCACGGGAGTAATGTCCGGTCTTGCCGCATTTAAAGCATAGATTCGATCCTAACCGACATTCACCCGCGTGTCTTACCCCACATTTCCCACAGACTGTCATCTCGCCTACCCTGGCCTGCTTGTCCCGAGCCCCAAACAACTTCCCACCCGATCGTTTAGCGGGAAAACTCAACTTCTTCTTAGGCTCTTCAATGGCAACAACATTCAGCGCCAGATCATCAAATACCACGCCGCTCAGTTCTACTACCGAATCATAAGTAGTAGGGGCGTTTGCCTTAACATAGGTGCGGACCTGGTCCGGCAACCCTTGAATATAACATGAAATCTTTCTTTCCTCCGTTGTGACAAGATGTGGCACAAGACGTGCCAGTTCATTGAATCGGGTTGTGTATTGCCGGTGCGTCATGCCCCCGGCCTTCAAACCCAGAAATTCTCTCTCCACCTTCTCAATCTCGTTCCTTGGGCAAAAATTCTTAATACCTAACGTTTTCAAGTCAGCCCACATCATCGCATCCACAATCTCAGTCCCTTTTGCCTGACGTACACCTTCCTACCAATGGGATGCTTCTTCCCTCAAGGAGTTAGCAGCAAATTTTACAACTTCATCCGCTCGGCATTCGCTGAGACGGATGGCAGCCTCCATACGGATTATCCAGTCAAATGTAGCTACCGCGTCTTTCTTTCCAGTCAGGACTGGCGGGTCACATGCCTTGAAGGACTTATAGTCGCATCCGCGAGCAGGCGGTGCGTTGATTGCCTCAGTGTTTGGGGTATCAAGCGTCGGGTTAGACCCACCCGTCTCGTTAACCTTCTTCATCGCTTCAGCTAACAGACCTGGCAGAGAAGCCTTCATCAACTCGGAGAACTCTCGAGCTATAGCTGCCCTCACTTCTGGTTCAAAAGTGAAAGGTTGTTCTTCAACCTGTGTCTGCTCAGCTTCATGCACACTAACCGCCGGTTCAGTGTGAACACTTCCTTCTTCACTATACTCTTGGCGCGCGGGGATCCTGCCACGCCCACCATTTCGACCGCCGGTACGACCACCGGTACGGCCACCACGTCTTCCATTCCCTCTTCTTGCCATTTTGTTCTATAAGACAAGAATCCAATGTTATCACGCTAGTTAACAAATAAAATTCAATAGGTACTATAAGATGTTAATATACACTGGCCATCTGCAATTAACCATTACACTACCTTTCGATTTCTATTTGACCAACTTTGTGATTCCATCAGAACACAAGTCCTTACCTACCCCTTTCTAAGGCATAATACATACACATATTCTACTTTTCATACCTGATGCTTTGGCTCGAGCTACCCGTACTGGCATCCGCTTTCGGTCCCATTCAAAGTTTAAGTTCAGACACTGGGAGTGTCCGAATCTCTCAAACTATTGCTCTGATACCAACTTGTAAGGCCCCAAACCCGGGAGGCCCCACTTGTTGGATTTACTCATTCACAAACAGTTCTTAAACATGAATATCAAATAACGCAGCGGAAAATTTCATTCAAACATAACGTCATCGTTGTTCTTACATGCGGAAGCGTAAACAACGTTTAAAACATAATTACATCATAACTAAACATAACGGGATGCCAGTCCTCAAAAGCAGTCGGGTAACTCTTCATCTCTAGCCAAGCATCACCGTTCATCCTCATAACCTGCCTTAACCTGAATGTGCACACTTAAAAACGTCAGCTACGCTGGTGAGTTCTAGTTTTAACATAAAACCTTAACTTCAAATAAGTTGCCAAAAACAAAACTTCGTACTTCATTTAATAAAAAGCGTACGTAAAATAATGCAATAACAAAACATAACACTTCCTAAACATAAGTCAACGAACATATCGAATCTGCGCCTTCTCGTAACCGTCAAATCCATACGTTACATACTGGTTGAATAATCTAAGGATCACCACCACTAGGCCTATCATCACCGTACTGTCCTTCGGGTGAGGAACTCCTAGGGACCAATACTTAGGTTATCCAACCCTTCAAGCACGGTGTCCCTAAGGATAGCGCGTACCAAACTTCAAGCACTGCACCCCGTAGGGCGCAAGTACCAAACTTCAAGCACGACTACCCCGTAAGGTAAATCGTACCAAACTTCAAGGATCACGATAATCCCCTTGGCGACCGTCATCGCCCCAGTTGTACAACAGTTGGCCAGCCACAGAGGCCCCTAAAAGGTAAAGGCCCATACTTCCCATCCCTTAACCTTCATTCCCTAAGGAATATTGGCAGATTCGTTCGTTTGTGACTTTCATAAACCTTCGCTTCTTTTACTTCAAAAACTTCAGTTAAAGCATTCGTACGTTTTATTAAAATCATTCATTCATTCATAAACACTTCGTAAACTTCATAAACTTCTTTTGGCAAAATATTTCATAAACACTTCCTTCAAAACCTTTCCTTCTAAAACATCCTTCATAAACATCATTTTATAAAACATTACATACAACCTTCATAAACATCGTTTTATAAAATCGTCACATCGTTACGTATGCACACCAGCCCAAAAACATTATTAAAACATTTAAAAGAGGGCTTCTAGAACTCACCTTATAAACTAGTTTCGGTTGTCCTAAACAAAGGTCCAACAACTTCACTTCCGATCTGAATTGATTAGTTAAATACACATCAGACCAATACCGAATCTAACGGTTTAACCCTTCTAAACATACTGACTTCACTTAACCAGTTCTGATGTCTACGCACTTGGCAAGTGCGCAGACCCTGCTGCCTGCGCACTTAGTAAGTGCGCAGACCATGCTTCCTGCGCACTTAGCAAGTGCGCAGGTCCTTCCTCCTGCGCACTTAGCAAGTGCGCAGGACCTGCTCTGTGCGCACTTAGCAAGTGCGCACGACCTGTTCTTCGCGAAAACCCTAACTTTCGCATTCAGGTCTGATCATGTCAAGATCCCGAACCTGTTGCATTCAAAACGTTCGTTTTCCATTAAGGAACTCAAATCAATGATTATCTTTCAGTTTCATCCGTTCAAACCTTACCTTTTTACCCAAAACCCGAAAACCCCAAAAACGAACTAAAACTCGGATTTAGGTCGGATCGTTACCTGAATCGAGCTTCTGATCCGGAGGTTCTTCTCACGAGTGCAAGAGACACGAGCGGGTGCAATCTTGTGCGATTCTGACACTTTCTCTCTCTACGGTTTTTCTCTCTCTAGAATTGCAAATGAGAGAAACATGTGGTGACCTTGGCTATTTATAGGGGAGACCTCCCCAAGCCCGGTTCGCGACTGACCCGGCCCGACTTCGGCCCGCTTGAACTCGTTAACTTTATTTCTCGACATTTTGGGATGTTACATGATAAATGCAATTTTGTATATTATATTACCAATCACGCCTGGGAAGTGTGATTCATAAGATTACATGTGTAAGTACCCTTATGATTATCATACGATAATGAACATTAACAAGGATTAGGTGAAGGTGTATATGTTGGGATTCAGTGGTGATCAGTTTGACTTTTGTAAGAAACGGGTTTTGACAGAGAAATTAATTAATTCAGTTAATTAATAAATACGCAGCGGAAAATAAAATCATAACCTATTTAACAGCACTGACAAACCAAACAGGATCTGGTTATGAACACGCAAACACAAAAAAAAAACAATTAATCTACTGATGAGATTAATTATACCTTAGTGGTTAATAAATAACCGGTCGAGACACCTAGGTACAATGAACCAATGCAAGATCACGAACTGACAACGCTAGAGACGGGAGCGTCGGGGCTGGTCGGAAACGGGATAGCAGCGAGGCAGGTCCAGCTTTGGCTGGTTTGGAGGTTGCCGGAAACGCCAAAGAGAATACTGTTTTGTGTTTGGTGGCTGGCAAAACACAAGAAAGAAAAACAAAAGTTTTTCTCTTCTCACGTTTTTTTTCTGGCGGCTTGTATCTCCAAAACAAAAGGAAAATCGATTTCTTCCTTTTTTGGCTAAGATTATTAGGGTCCTTATATAATAGGATTAATCCTATTATATATAATTACAAACCCTACTAATTATTTTCGGGTCCAAAGTTCAATACCAGATGTAAAAGCCCGAACCCGTTTAATTGTTTTAATAAAAGGATTAAAACAATAAATGTACAATTATTATTTATAAACTAGTATAAATAATAATTCGCGTCTAACGAATATATATAAAATATATCGTCTCGCTAACAGTTCGTAATTACCAGTTAAGCAGGTTAAGTGGATTTAATGTTCGTTGCCCTAGGTGTAACTCTTACGGGTCATAGCTCGGTCATCCGCGTTGTCCATCGAGTCGGTCCATAAACTCCAACAATCTCCCACTTGGACGATCCACGATAAATCAACGCAAACAGTCAGCGGCGCTCTAGCTGCACATGGCTGTCCCTAACAAGGTATGATGCTTTAAAGTCATTAACCAAATATCTCGGTGTTAGTAACAGCTAACTAAAGCAAGACAATAGACTTATGGCAATAGTTGTCATTCATCCTTTCCGTATAAAGCATCAATTGAATCAATGAGACATGGATTTAGTTCATTCTCATATGGCGTTCAATTAATATTGTTCTCAATCAAGAATCAAAGTGGTCCAATCAAACACACAGTAAGTTTGGGTAAGGCCTTACACTTCACCAGTTTGAATCAACGAGGGCGCCACGATGCCTATCTGTTACATATAATGTAAGAGTACATAATCCTTTATTGACTACATACAACTCCCACTGAACTTCAGAACTATTCCTAATCAAATTCTTTATGACTGGCAGTTACGCGACAACGTTTGACAGTGATTAAAGAATGGTTCTTGGTAAACGGCAGTTCTAGTACGTATCTCAGGTCAGAGGATACTAATGAGTATACCAATAGCAAAACATCTTATGACAAAGATCCATAAAGATGATTTAATGCGAGTTACATCCAACGTCATTTAAAATGAGGTATGTGAAGTTCGGAGTCAACTCCTTGAGCCGAAGTTCAGAATAGTCTTAATTCAGAGACGTTCCCACGAGTCTGACCGACTACGGATAATTAAGAATACAAGATTCGTGGATTAAACGTAGTAAAATCGAACACAGTTATAAGAATTCAGAATTGCATTTAAATCAGTAAACCAAAAGAATTCAAAAGTACAACTGTTTAAATGTTCGCACATTCAAAATACTAAATCAAAACATATCACTAGCAAATCTAAGACCAATAGCGTCTCTGTGAAGATCATGCTTGTCCTGATTTATGGGCTTAGTAAATGGGTCCGCTAGGTTTTGATCTGTGTCTACTTTGCTTATCACGATGTCTCCACGTTCCATAATTTCCCGTATATAGTGGAACTTCCTTTGAATGTGCTTGGCTTTGTGATGAGATCTGGGCTCTTTGGCTTGAGCTATAGCACCCGTGTTATCACAAAGTATCTCGATTGGTTGGCGAATACTTGGAACCACATCGAGGTCAGTAATGAATTTCTTCATCCAAGCAGCTTCCTTAGCAGCATCTGATGCGACTATATACTCAGATTCGGTGGTTGAATCCGCCACTACACTCTGCTTGGAGCTTTTCCATGAGACAGCTCCTCCATTAAGAGTGAATACGAAACCCGACTGTGAGCGAGAGTCATCTCGGTTAGTTTGAAAGCTAGCATCAGTGTAACACCGTACAGTGAGCTCCTCTTTCACTCCTCCAAATATTAAGAACATGTCTTTGGTCCTTCTTAAGTACCCAAGGATGTTCTTGACTGCAGTCTAATGGGCAATGCCAGGATTTTGCTGGAAACGTCTGGTCATGCTTAAAGCATACGAGACGTCTGGTCTAGTGCACAACATAGCATACATGATAGAACCAATCACTGAGGCATATGGAATTGCTTCCATTTCCTTAATTTCAATGTCTGTGGAAGGAGATTGTGATTTGTTCAACATAGTGCCTTTAGTCATCGGAACACCTCCTTTCTTGGAGTTTTCCATCCTAAAGCGTGTCGTCATTTTGTCTATGTAAGTACTCTGACTTAGCCCTAGAAGCCGCTTAGATCTATCCCTGTAGATATTGATTCCTAAAATGTAAGCAGCTTCTCCAAGATCCTTCATTGCAAAACAAGATCCTAACCATTGTTTGACTTTGTCAAGCACAGGGATGTTGTTTCCAATGATCAGTATATAATCCACATACAAGATGAGAAATGATATAGTGCTCCCACTAGCCTTTCTGTAAACACAAGGCTCATCTTCATTCTTGACAAAACCAAATTATTTGATTTTCTGATCAAAATGAAGATTCCAGCTTCGAGATGCCTGTTTAAGTCCATAAATGGACTTATTCAGTTTGCAGACCCTACTAGGATACTTTGGATCAACAAAACCGTCAGGCTGAACCATATAGACATCTTCAGAGAGATGTCCATTAAGAAAAGCGGTTTTGACATCCATTTGCCATATCTTGTAATCATGGTACACGGCTATGGCAAGCAGTATCCTGATCGATTTGATCATAGCAACGGGTGAGAAAGTTTCATCATAGTCAATACCTTGAGTTTGAGTGAAACCCTTTGCAACTAGCCGTGCTTTATAGGTTTGTACATTACCATGCATGTCGGTTTTTCTTTTGAAAATCCATTTGCTCCCTATTTCCCGAGAACCGGGAGGTAGTTGAATCAAGTCCCAGACCTGATTATCACGCATAGATTGCATCTCGGCGTTCATGGCTTCAAGCCATTTCTCGGATTCAGGATATGAGATAGCAGATTTGTAGTTTGTATGTTCGTCATTTGACTCAGCTACTAACAGGACTTTAGAAGCTTCAAGATGCCATAGGTATCTATTAGGTTCTTTACGAGACCTGCTACTTCTGCGAACGCTTGTGTTTGTGTCTGATTCATCAACAACAACTTCTTGTTGATCAGACGCTCCGACTTCCTCAGCGATTGTTTGTGTTTCTCGAATTTCTTCAAGATCCATAATATTATTTCAAGTTCCACGATTTAGAAGATCTTCCTTGAGAAAGCGTCCTTTCCTTTTGATGGAAACAATGTTTGCATCAGGATGATAGAAATAATATCCGCTTTTGTTGTAGTAACCAACGAAAACAACTTTTTTGCCTCTGGGATCGAGCTTGTCATCAGAATCGCTGGTGACATATGCATCACATCTCCATACTCTAAGGTAAGACAAATTGGGTTTAGACCCGAGCCATATCTCATATGGGGTTTTGTCCACCTTCTTAGTCGGTGCCAGATTTAAAAGGCGGGCGGCGGTCATAAGAGCATAACTCCAGAAGGAGTGAGGCAAGTTAGTTCTACACATCATCGATCGAACCATATTAAGTAGGGTTCGATTTCTCCTCTCGCTCACGCCATTAAGTTGGGGTGTGCCAGGAGGAGTGGGCAGAGAAATAATTCCATGCTCCTTTAGATGATTAAGAAATTCTAAGCTGAGATACTCGCCACCTCGATCTGATCGAAGTGTCTTGATAGATTTATCGAGTTGTTTCTCTACTTCGTTTTGAAACTCTTTGAACTTTTCAAATGTTTCATGCTTATGTTTCGTAAGATAGACATAAGCATATCGACTGTAATCGTCAATAAATGAAACGAAGTTTCATTCATGATTTCTAGACATGGTTCTGAAAGGGCCACACACATCAGTGTGTATAAGGCCTAGCAGATCCTTGGCTCGTTCACCAACATGAGTGAAGGGGTCCTTTGTGAGTTTTCCAGCTAAACAAGACTCGCAATTATCAAATGAGTCATGTCCGGTAGGTTCAAGAATTTCCTCAGATTGGAGTCTTTTAATGCGTGTCTTGCTTATGTGGCCAAGTCGACAATGCCATAGAAAAGTATCATTAATGCCAGATTTGATACGTTTAGAAAGATTATATATGTTATTTTCAGTTTGAACGCCAATCTCATAAATACCGTTTTGAGGTTTAGCTTCAAAATAAAAGATATCATTTAAGTAAGCAGAAATAGCAATACCATTAAAAACATACTTAAATCCTTGTTCAAACAATAAAGAAACTGAAATAATGTTTATGGTTAAACCAGGTTCAAACAAACAATTGTTCAAGAAAACCACAAGGCCAGAAGGACATGAGAGATGATATGTTCCAGTTGCAAGAACTGGTACTCTTTTCCCATCACGAACGATGAGCTCCATGTCGCCTTGTTTCATCTTCCTCCAACTTTTAGGCTCCTGCAAGACATTAATGATGTGGTATCCACATCCAGTATCAAATACCCATGTGTTGCTGGAAACAATAAAAATTTCAATAACATAAATGAGAATACCTGAAGAGGTGCCCTCACCACTGGCCCTCTGCAGCTTCAGCTTGGCTAGATATTCAGGACAGTTACGTTTCTAGTGTCCCATTTTGTTGCATTCAAAGCATTGGCGCTCCTCAGGAGGGGGTGCTTTTGAAGCTTTCTTGTTATTGTTGGTGGCAGGCTTGTCAGCAACATTAACCATCTTCTTGCCTTTGCTATTATAACCTCTTTTCTTGAAGTTAGGTTTTTTAACACCAGCAGATCTGACCATCAGAACTTGATTTTTCTTTCCTTGGATATTCATCTCGGCCGTTTTGAGCATACCAAGTAGCTCGGCCACTGTCTTCTCCAAGCCATTCATGTTGAAATTCATTACGAATTGAGCATAGGAGCTTGGGAGAGAGTTTAAGATGAAATCAGTAGCCATGTTATCCTTCATGGGATATCCAAGTTTGTTCATCTGGTCGATGTACCCTTTCATCTTAAGTACATGAGTACTAACAGGCGTGCCCTCTTGCATCGTGCAACGAATGAGCTGAGACATGGTTTCATAGCGTTCTTGCCAGGCTTGTTTCAGGAACATGCCCTTAAGTTGTTCAATCATGTCAAAGGCACTCAGGTCCTCCATGCTCTTTTGGAGCTCACGAGACATGCAAGCTAGCATAAGGCAGGCCACCTCAGTGGCATCATCTCTTTATTTTTCCCAGACCTTACGAGCGGCAGCCGTGTCACCATCGGGTGCCTCAGGGACTGGTGCATCGAGAACATAGAGCTTCTTGGCCATCTTGAGAACTATTCTCAGATTGCACTGCCACGAGAGAAAGTTGGTGTTATCCAGTTTTTCATTCTCAAGGATAGACTTGAGAGAGAAGGAGTTATTAGTATTATTATTTTCAGTAGACATCTGTCAAGATAAGCAAAGAAAATAAATTAGTATAAAGAAAGTGAAAAATCCTTATTAATTTATGACCCAATTACATAAATTAGAATAAGGAGTGAGAATCTAGTTAAATCACTAATGGTAGCTGTGGCATACAACATTAGTAAGTGGGTAACTAGACTGACAATTAGTGTCAATTGTGGAAAGATGCACAACTCTCGTGTATGAGGCAGCTAAGACAAGACATGTCTATGCATTGATACGTTTAGCCTCATCTATGCCCACTTTTAATCTCTTGACAGTTGGGGCATGTAACAAGAGAGAAAAGAAATAGTCGTCCTAAAACAGGTACTTGCGGAAGGGCCGGATGTGTCAACGAAACCCTTGTTCCTTGGAAGGATAAACTACTCATCTAGTGCGGTGCTGTGGCTCCAAACACCGATATTTCGTTTTATGCTCCAAGTGTTCCTTAGAATAGGATGGCATAGACCATTGGTTTTAAATATGGGTTCCAATTTTAGTGTTTACCGAATAGGGTCAAACACAACGAATGATTAAATCATACGTGTGTTGTAAAAGCCAGTTTTACTATTTAAAGTCATGACAAATTTGACGAACCCTTTCATCTCTCAGGACACTTAATTTTAAATAACCTATTAAAACTAAGTTTGTCGCGACTTGAATAACCAGTTAAAGTTAATAGTTGAAAACTATTAAGTTATAAGTTTTGAAATTAAATTTAGTTTAAATTGCAAAACTTTAGCGGTTATTTATTTTATAAAAACAAGCCAGTTGATAATTTTTATAAAATTCTACAAGTTGTAAAATTAGAACTCGTGGAGGCAGATTGTGACATTTTAAAACTCCTTTTAAAACATTTGGCGTTTGGTTGGTTTATTATAAATTAAAGTTATAAAAAATTAAAAGCAACCATAAAACAAATAAATATGTAAATCTTTTAGGGCCAATTTTGTTTGATCTTGCTAAAGCCAGTTAGCAAGATCAAACGGGTCACGGGGTCCATAAAATTAAAACAACCACAAGGATGGACTTCCGTGCATCTAGTCGTCTCGGATGACTCCCACTGACTCCATGATTCCTGTTGCGTCTTCAGATTTGTCTTATGGTTTTTATTACATTACATAAAATAAAAAAACTACTATATTACAACTTTGAGAAAGTGGGTCAAAAGTATAAAACCAAAAACTGAATAATAAACACAAACAACTCAATCACATGGGTCGGGCCAAATTTACATATTCAACACAATCACATGGGCAATAAATTTGGTCAAATAAAAATTAAAAATTAACCAAATTAATAAATAAAAAATGCCCCAAAAACAGATCAGATCAGAAACTTCAAGATAGTTAAAGTTTGTGATTAATCTAACCAGTAAAACCAGACCGGTTTTGATTTGCATGTTATAACCCAGGCTCTAATACCACTGTTGGGATTTAGTGGTGATCAGTTTGACTTTTGTAAAAAACGGGTTTTGACAGAGAAATTAATTAATTCAGTTAATTAATAAATACGCAGCGAAAAATAAAATCATAACCTATTTAGCAGCACTGACAAACCAAACAGGATCTGGTTATGAACACGCAAACACAAAAAAAACAATTAATCTACTGATGATATTAATTATACCTTAGTGGTTAATAAATAACCGGTCGAGACACCTAGGTACAATGAACCAATGCTAGATCACGAACTGACAACGCTAGAGACGGGAAGCGTCGGGGCTGGTCGAAAACGGGACAGCAGTGGGGCAGGGTCCAGCTTAGGCTGGTTTGGAGGTTGCCGGAAACGCCAAAGAGAATATGGTTTTATGTTTGGAGGCTGGCAAAACACAAGAAAGAAA
This sequence comes from Smallanthus sonchifolius, assembly GCA_023525975.1. Taxonomy (NCBI): domain Eukaryota; kingdom Viridiplantae; phylum Streptophyta; class Magnoliopsida; order Asterales; family Asteraceae; genus Smallanthus; species Smallanthus sonchifolius. Next base: position 93,859,609 of record CM042024.1, on the reverse strand, counting down.
AACAAAAGTTTTTCTCTTCTCACGTTTTTTTTCTGGCGGCTTGTATCTCCAAAACAAAAGGAAAATCGATTTCTTCCTTTTTTAGCTAAGATTATTAGGGTCCTTATATAATAGGATTAATCCTATTATATATAATTACAAACCCTACTAATTATTTTCGGGCCTAAAGTTCAATACCAGATGTAAAAGCTCGAACCCGTTTAATTGTTTTAATAAAAGGACTAAAACAATAAATGTACAATTATTATTTATAAACTAGTATAAATAATAATTCGCGTCTAACGAATATATATAAAATATATCGTCTCGCTAACAGTTCGTAATTACCAGTTAAGCAGGTTAAGTGGATTTAATGTTCGTTTCCCTAGGTGAACTCTTACGGGTCATAGCTCGGTCAGCCGCGTTGTCCATCGGGTCGGTCCATAAAATTCAACAGTATATATGTGGATATATGTGTGTGTATTTATGTATGTATATGGATGATTATGTAGGGTGGTTGTATAAATACATAAATGAGGGTTAGTGCCTTATAGAGTATGATTAGAGGCCTATACGTAAGTAGAACATCTACAACTCAAACAAAACATAGTCGGGGAATGACTAACGGGAATAGGTGTTAGTAGATGGAAATTGTGGATAGGAGTTATCTTAAGGACTCAGGTACGTTAGAGTCTACGTGTGTATCACTTTGGGGGTATTGAGGAGCAAGGATTGGTTGAGGGAAACTAGAAAACAACATTCTAGTAGAGGATGGCTAGAACTTTCTATCTTGTCGTGTTAGTCTACCTTCACGGAATAGGTGGCTTATTGAGGCGAGCATGCAGAGGAACCGTATGGAACTTATGGAACGGGAGGATCAACAATTAGGAATCGAGGAGGAAGGGAACTTTGTTTTCCCAAGGAATTATGGTGCTCAAACCAAAGGTGTAAATTGGTGAGGTTGAACCGTTGACTTATCGACGATGCATCACCGGAATGAGATTGGCTTAGGATGGAGCCAAGGTGGCCGGATAAGGGAGTACTAATTGCGGTGAGTCGACTCCGAGTCATGGCGGGAATTAGTAGGAAAATTCTTCGTAAGGAGAAAGACGAGGATTGAAATACCTTTTCAAGTCATGGTGGGCTGTTTAACTGAGGATTTCCTTCACATGTAGTGGATAATGGAGACAATCAATAGGATTACGAGCATTTTATTGACTAGTCGTGGTCTTGCTCGGATCCTGGTGTCGAGGAAGGAAAGAGGATGGATTTGCTTTCTCAATGCAATCTGTTGATGCTAGAGCAGATTCTTGTGTATGATGTACAACTCAGGTGGAGTTGATTAATTAATGTTGCAAGGGAGGTCAAACACGGGAGACAAGTAGGAGGAATTGAGATGTGACTTAAAGAAAGCCAAATATTCTAGCCGAGCTAGAAACCCCTTTGGGAGGTAATACCTGTTGTTTCCACATGTGTGGAAGTTATACAAGAGGAAGGATGGAACACACGCCGTATTGTTCTAATCCTAATAATGTGTGCTTGGGTGGTTACAAATCGGGACACGTTCGAAGTGAATGTCCCGAGTAAATGCACTCGAATATTGTAGAGGGAAGAAATAGAAATTTTAAGGTTGTTAGGCCAACATTTCTAAACTGTCAAAGACGTGAGTAAAGTCTTTTGGTAAATTGTCGGATGAGGTTATTTGTGAATTAGTGGATTCAGAGGAGATCAATGTTGCGAATTTCATAATGTTGATAATTATGTGAATTTTTATTTGAGGGATGTAAGTGAAACAATCACATGGAACGGAGTCCTACGATTGTAGTTAAAGTTGTGTGGCTACTTAGTAACCATAACAAAGTTGTGGTTGAATAAAAAGAAACGTGTTGTCTGTCCTCGTCTAAAGACGGTGAAGCACGAGGCGTACGAAATGGAGTATACATGGCTTGTGCCATTGACATCAACCGGGGTTAAATGGAATACTTAGTGTTGCAGTTGTGAAGGTGTTCAATAAGAGCTATTTTGCTCTAGTGCTTCATCTTGAAGTACACCAACCTTTCTATGGAAAGAAGGATAAAAGATTGCGTGTGTGCATTAATTGTCAGAGATAGAACAAAGTGACTTAGGGTCCCATGGTTCGTGGGCTTTATGGTTCGGGTGTATAAATTGTTAATTGTTTGTGGGTAGTCGTATAACCGTCGATAGTGATTTCTATCTTCGAAACAAGGTTGTTTAAGCTTAATGTTGTCGTGTGCTTCTTGAAAATTTTTAGAATGATATATTCTTCTTTGAATTTGTCGGGTGTGCCATTTTGGCTTTGGTGAAATCCAGTTTTGGATGATATAGTGGACTCTGAATGCATCCCTGTTGACCCGTTAAAGATTAAAATAGACGAGGGGTAATTGGTGTTTGAGGTCTTTACACTTCACAAATGGTGTTTGAAGTCTTAGAACTTCACAATTAGAAAATGGATCACGGTTAGGGATTTACCTTTCAAGGTTGTGAAAATGGGATCGTGTGAGACAGTTACCATGCTCTTACTAGGAAAGTTGTATTCAGGTGATAAGATCTTTGAATTCCAATAGTATGAAACATTTGAGACCTTAAATCCTAATATATGGATTGGTGTGGAGGTTATGGAACTTCTAATTATGAGGTGGAAGGAGCCATAGTCAAGGATATTGATAAATGTCTCGTTGGCTTGTGGACAAAAGCCAAACATTAAATGAAGGTTACATGGGAAGCCTTAACGGCTTTATATACCTATGCGTGGTAGAAGAAACTTGTAGTAGTTTGACTGCAAGAGTATTTGCACACGGTGGAAAAATGTGTCGTTTTGGATAGTGGCGGGTCTTTCGATCGCGGAATATGCATATCCTATTCTTAGAGGAAGCCTACTTTTTTGAATGATCGAAGAATGTCGATGTCGTGGAGGGTATGATACGGCATGGATTAACTGTATCTTTTAAGTTAGAATTAAATATCGGTTTTACGTGTCCATGTAGAGGGATCGGGTGATTATTTTACCATTGGTCGGGAGACATTGTGTCATCTTAACCATCTTTATGGACATTGATGTCATTGTTCGATTTACTAAATGGTGGATGGTGTTGAGAACCAAATATTTTGGGATGGAGGTATTTATTTGAAATATAGAATCAAAGGTGTGATTCAAGACATGGTGTAGATGACATTGTGAGTGAGCGCGATTGCAAATTTGCTCAAGATGTGACTGAAAACCCTAGTCGAATATAGGGAGGAGGTGTGTTAATATTCAAGTGGGAACTAGGTACTATCAAAGTTTCCCCTTAAAAGGGGGTGTTTCAGGTGTGAAAATGTGGGAGGCTAAGTCCCCTTTTTGATGGTTTTCCAACTTATGAAGTGTAATGGTGTGGATATCCAATTGGAGTTACTAGAGGGGTCGAGTATACTCTATGAAACATTTCGAGTGGTCTATCCACGAAAATGTGTGGCGAGAGAAGTAGATGTAGCTTCTCATAGCGGTGTTAAGGTAGATGATGAATGTTCATCTAGAGAAACCGGTGACTACCTTAGGTAGTTAAGTGAATCGCGTGTGGTATAAGCGGATTAGTCAAGTATTAGTTCAGTGGGATCATTAATAAGGGGCGGAAACTACTCGGGAATTTGAGGATAGATACTTGAGTGTTACCTGAAACCCAAAATTAGAGGGAATGATTTGTAACAAACTAACTTTTGGGTTTACCCCATAATATAATAATTATATTATAAAGGGTGTATTTATATTATTTAAAGTTGAAGGCATTTTGAAAATAGTGGAATCTTGTAGTTTTGAAGCAAGGAGTCAAAAAGGGAAGTAGAAGGATTGATCTTGCAATTAACCCAAAATTGATTTGGGTGTATTAGAAAATGGCGACACACACATTAGATGGTGTGTGTGTGTATGTCGTGAAAAGGGAGAAAAGAGAGGAGAAGAGGAGAGCTTGATCAAGGAACCGATTTCTGAGTTGCATGCTTGAATTAAAGGGATTTGTGTACACATTCCTTCACATAATCAAGTAAGTTTAACCTCCTTTTTCTTTTTCTCCATTAGAATTCTTGTTCTTGGTGGGTTTGGGTTGATCAACCATAATTGACAGAAATTAGGGATAAAGGTATGTAAAATGTTGATTAGGATTGATAATCTAGCATTTCTATAGCTAGAGAAGTAATTAATTCATGTTGAATCCACCAAATTGGAAGTTTGAAAATTAGGGTTCTTGGAACCCAAATTGGGGGTTTTGGAATTAGAGTGTTAAATGGTGAATTAATTGTTGTAAAGTGTTTATGGTGTTGTATAAATACATTTTCAAGTTGAAAACCCAAATTGAATTGGTGAAATATTAATTGGATGAAATTGTGGATATTTTTGTGAAAATCTTAACGGGTAAAAATGGGTGAATGATTGTGTAGGGAGGTTAAAACTTGCCTAAGGTGTAATTAATCAAGTTTAGAATGGGTGTAATCCATAAGGTCTAGGGTAGATGTTAGACCTTAATTAGAAATGGTGAATTGGTGGATTGGAAGTTTGACTATATTGGGTCAAACGGATCATTTGGGTTGAAAGGTAATATTTTGGGTGTTGTGGGTTTGATTAAGGTCATGTTAATCAAACAAAGTTAGGGTCTTGATCTTTAGATCATAAAGGTGTGTTGAGTGTCAATTGGTGATCATTGGATTACTAATTGTAAATGGGTCGTATAGGTGATCAAGTGGTAAGAAAGCTAGCTTGGATGATCAAGCGGGATCATCTTTAGCAAAAGGTAAGTGCTTTGCGCTTACTTAGTAATGATAGGTGGTAGCAAAATACACATACTTGATATTCATGTTAATTTTGTTAAATATAATATGTGCAATGTGTGCTTGTTGATTTGGTAGATTTGCATAAAGGGAGATATGCAAAGGGTTGGTGTTTAAGGTGCTTGAGGTTTATAAACCTCACAATGTAGTATGGTGGTTAAAATCTTTGAATTACTTATGTATTTAAAGTATTGTATTTGTATGACCATGTTGTATGCAAGGGTTGGGAGTGAAATAGGGATTTGAAGTCTTTGAACTTCACAAACAAAAAAGGGGGGGGGGGTTTGGGGTCTTTGAATCCCACATGTTGGTAAATTATGTACGAATTATAAAGATGGATTGGTAATGTGTGTGACACTTGTTTGTATGTTTAGAGTCGGTAGTTGGAGTCTAAGAACCACACTCGTTGTAATTGAGGTCATGAACGTCACATGTGTTGTTTTTGATGTTTGAAGACTTTGAAATTCATTAGTTGTAGTTTTTTACTTACTAGGTAGTCATATATAGTAGTGATTACTCACATATTGTATATGCATTATGATTTGCAGCTTAACTTATGAGCACTCGTGTTTAAGTGATATTAACTTAAAAGCATATGGGTCGAATATGCATAAAAAGGAAAAGGGGGCGTTTGGTAATTGAGTTCTAAGAATCTCATCAAGACGGATGGTGTTGAGGTCGAAGAACCTCACAAAGGTAGTTTGAAATTGAGGTCTTGAGCCTCACAAGGATAATTTGAATATGAGGTCAAAGAATCTCACAAAGTTGCTGGTAATTTAGGTCTATGAATCTCACATGGGCGGGTCGAGTTGTGGTCAAAGAATCACACCAATATGGTTTGGAGTTGAGATCTAAGAATCTCATAAGGGAAGGAATAATTGAGGTCGTGAACCTCACAAGGGTATGTTAACAATTAAAAGCTTTGAGCTTGTAAATGGTAGAATAATTAGTTTTAACTAAAACTTGATTTGTTGCTTGATTGATATGGATTCACAAGAATCCTCATGGGGTGTTAAGGAAGTGTTATATGGTGATTATAATAATGACATAACATTGGGGAGGTGTCAAAACGACCGGGGGTCGAGTCGGGAGGGCTGGAATACGCATAAAATGGATTTTGGTGTGTGCAGATCTGATCACCGGCGCATGATGCGCTAAAATCCTAATGTTTTGCGTTGAAATGTTTCTGAAAAGTGTCGTTTGGACCCGAGTTAATGAATTAACTTGTAAAGGGTCCTAAGGTGTGTCTATCATTACTAATGGTTGTTTGTTGGTGTGTTTTTATGTAGGAAAGCTCCGGTCTAGTCTCGGGTCATGTTTCATGCTTTGGATTCTCATTTAAAGACCTTTGGAAGCATTTTGTTGTTTGTTTAACCCGCTCTATGAGTGCTTAAACCCTTTGGATGTATAAATGGATGTAATTAGATGGTAGAACTTATGTCTTGAAATTGACATCGTCTAATCAAGGGTTAAGTCAAAAGTCGTAGTTGACTTGTCAATTTTGAAACTCGTTGCTTTGGGATCTTGGTCGGTCTTTTTAAACCCAATCATGATGTTGTCTTTTCAAAGATGTTAACATGTGTTGTTTTGTCAAAGATTATTAATGGGACCTACTTCCGCTTACGTTTGTGAAAGTTAAAATCGGTCAAAAATTTTTGGGTGTTACAGTACGTCCGAAGATGGTCGCAAGGGGGTTAGCACACCTATTAAAATATACGAATGACGTGACAAGAGGTACGTCCGGAGATGGTCACGGGGGCGCCGAGAGCCCGGGAAACTTGAACAATAATAAGAATCTAAAGGGTTCATAATAAAATGAACGATGCAGTGTACTTACTTAGTGTAAGCTAATTTAAAAATGTTTTCCAAACACTGCAGAAAAGAGTAACGTGGAATGAAGATTCCTGAGGACGTGGCCGATCGGAGTTGAAGAATCCTTATGTTACATAATGTAATAGTTTATGTAAAAACAATATTTGTAATAAAATATATTTTTATCACTTTAGTGAGATATGGTTTGAAAAATCTGGGACCCGTTTTCCGCATTAAACTCTGATAAAATAATAAAGGAATAAGTAGGATGTTTCATTCACGGCTCTCATATATGTCTAAAGAACTATGATTCCGGCGTTTTTCTTTCAAATTTGTTGATTACTTCTTGCTTAGTGCTTGATAACAAGATCCGTGACAAACATCCAGGTACATCTACTTGTTTATCATATCATATTGATCTATTATTGGTTCTAGTCGGCCGTAAAACTCCATGTATTCGGATCTTATCTTATTGGTTGGATGATTCATGGATGAAAAGTGAAATTGAAGATGTGATTAGAGTCAGAATTGATAGACGATCATTGGTATATGGTCAGAATCTCAAAATTGTTGATGAATTTCGATCAAATCGGAGTATTGAACCTGCTAGGTGTTACCCGCAAAAGGGGGTTCAAGGTGGTAATTTTGAAATTATCGTGAACCTATTGGTATTCCCGTATACAATTTAGATTACCGTGAACCATCCAGAAACCGTAATCCTTTCTTTGGTCGAGAACACTTGGAAGACAGTGAAGTCCTCTTACCCGTAAACTCTGTAACATCCATGATTTTTTTGGCCATATTTTTTTTATTATTTATTATATTTTATACAATAATAATACAACATTTAAATCCCGTACTTGTCCAAACACATTACGTCACGTTAACAATTATTTTTACGACATATCAATTCAAATTTTCGAACCTCGCATTACATATTATTTTTCTATAGCATAGGTAAGCATATCTATATATACGCATGTATATAAGTAAACATATAAATTTTTAACCATGTATCTACACGATATATATATATATATATATATATATATATGTATTTATGCGCAAGTATATATATATATATATATATATATATATGAATATATATATTTGATAAATCAAGTATCCAACTTTTGGTTTCTTAGGAATAAAAGTTTACATCTCTTTTTTTTTTTTTTTTCACACACACACAAATATATATATATAATTATAATTATATGTGTATTTAGACATGATAAATAAACCGTTTTATTTTATTAAAAAGGAATTTACTCCTTATAAAATAATTTAGATAAAAACAAATAACAAATTTGATATTTATAAACAATTTTTATAAATGATTAAAGTGATTTTCTAAATCAAATAATTAAGATGAACTCCTTACATAGCAAATGAACCCCCCCCCCCCCTCCCCCCCTCAACTTAGTTGAACCCTCCCCATTCTTGGACCTTGTTGTGAACCCTGGACATTTACCCAAGTGATATCTTTTTAACATATTAGGCTGTATCCTAAACAAGTTTTGATCATCAAATTCTCATCGCTCCCATTGCAAGTGATACATATCATCCTTGGAGTCCAAAATTATCCTAGGGCAATTTTCTCCTTAATTATGTTCAAATTAAATCCATTACCACGCCCATGCCTGACACAAGGACCTGAACTGATCTTGAGTACCAGACCTAAACCTCGTCATCAGTTGTACTCCTCAACCCAACAGTCAGAAACTCGTTGAGAATCCAAACCCACACCTCTTTCCTCGTTCAATAGCCTCCATCAGTTGAATTTCGGGACGAAATTCCCACAACTTGGGGATACTGTAACATCCATGATTTTCCGGCCATATTTTTTTATTATTTATTTTATTTTATACAATAATAATATAACATTTAAATCCCGTACTTGTCTAAACACATTATGTCACGTTAACTATTATTTTTACCACATATCAATTCAAATTTTCGAACCTCGCATTACATAATATTTCTCTATAGCATAGGTAAGCATATCCTATATATACGCATGTATATAAGTAAACATATAAATTTTTAACCATGTATCTGCACGATATATATATATATATATATATATTTTTTATCATATATATATATATATATATATGTATTTATATGTAAGTATATATATAAGAATATATATAGATTTGATAAATCAAGTATCCAACTTTCGGTTCTTAGTAATAAAAGTTACGAGCTTAAATAATATGTTTACATCACCTTTTTTTTTTCACATATATATATATATATATATATTTAATTATAATTATATGTGCATTTAGACATGATAAATAAACCGTTTAATTTTAATAAAAAGGAATTTACTCCTTATAAAATAATTTAGATAAAAACAAATAACAAATTTGATATTTATAAACAATTTTTATAAATGATTAAAGTGATTTTCTAAATTAAATAATTAAGATGAACTCCTTACATAGCAAATGAACCCCCCCCCTCCCCCCCTAAACTTAGTTGAACCCTCCCTATTCTTCTACCTTGTTGTGAACCCTGGACATTTACCCAGGAACACATTTTGACTTGAAGAAGTCAAAATCGAAGTGGAAACCGGCAACCCACTGAAATTACGAGGTTCAATCCTTCCCAATCTTTGTGCCACTCGAGTTCGATCGTTTAGGATTCATAACCGTCCAAAGTGATTGTGAAATCAAAGACTTTATGATGCATTTAAGAGATTTCGGTTTTAGATATGAAAGGGCACGCATTCAAGGATCAAACCCGTGTTAAATCCGTTGATTATCACTATTATGAGTTCATTTCTTGTCCTCCTAACACACCCTCGTCTACGAACCAATTTCCAGCCCAAAATCACTACTCGAACTCGTCCTTTCTTCCTCCCCTAGAGTCGCGATCGGCCAAGGAGACGAACTCCACCCATACGACGAATTCAGGTCCAATTCCAGGTAATAGATGAGTCTCCAAACTCGTTTAGCCCTCCTGAACAGAAACCCCCATGATCAGATTAGATCAAGGGATTATTTATATTATACATGAAACTTGGTTGATTACAATATACATGATACTAGATTATTTATATTATACATGAAACTTGAGTGTTTACATTACACATGAAACCAGATTGCTTACATTATTTGCAATTGATTGTCCACATTATACATAAGGCACGATTGTTCACTTTATCCATGAAAGTTGAAAGCTATAAACTTTGAGCTACTCGCGGTTTGACGTATTATTGTTCAAACACGAGTAAGCTGTAAAACTTTAAACTACTTGGGGTTTGACGTATTATTGTTCAAACATGAGGGAGCTATAAATTTTATGGATAATCTTGGGGGTTTATGCCGTTTACCTAGGACAACCATGAGGTTGTGCCACACCGGCCTTCTTTTATTCTTTGATTGATCCTATTATCTATGGACATAGTTATTTGTTTGTAACACATATGTGGAGACAATAGTCATAAATTAAAGGATTTTGTGTCCCCTCTTGACTCACACACAACGTGATGATCTATACGGATCATGCGACGATTAGAGTAATTATGGGTGCACACGTAATTATAAAAGTCAGCGCATGGAAAACATAGTAAATTCTGTCGTGTGTGATGACATAAAACCTACAGTGATATACAGTAACGAAACTAATGTGATATGATAAAGGCATGGTGGATATGCCGTTGGCACTTCCCATATATAAGTGCTCCCGTCATATTGTCAGTAGTAGCGTTCGTGTCACGTAGGGTTCTCTATTAACTTGACCTCGACCAATGCCTGTGAGATCTTTACCAAGTGATATCTTTTAAACATATTAGGCTGTATCCTAAACAAGTTTTGATCATCAAATTCTCATCGCTCCCATTTCAAGTGATACATATCATCCTTGGAGTACAAAATTATCCTAGGGCAATTTTCTCCTTAATTATGTTCGAATTAAATCCATTACCACGTCCATGCCTGACACAAGGACCTGAACTGATCTTGAGTACCAGACCTAAACCTCGTCATCAGTTGTACTCCTCAACCCAACAGTCAGAAACTCAGTGAGAATCCAAACCCACACCTCTTTCCTCGTTCAGTAGCCTCCATCAGTTGAATTTCGGGACGAAATTCCCACAACTTGGGGATACTGTAACATCCATGATTTTCCAGCCATATTTTTTTATTATTTATTTTATTTTATACAATAATAATATAACATTTAAATCCCGTACTTGTCCAAACACATTATGTCACGTTAACTATTATTTTTACCACATATCAATTCAAATTTTCGAACCTCGCATTACATATTATTTCTCTATAGCATAGGTAAGCATATCCTATATATACACATGTATATAAGTAAACATATAAATTTTTAACCATGTATCTACACGATATACATATATATATATATTTTTTATCATATATATATATATATGTGTGTATTTATATGTAAGTATATATATAAGAATATATATAGATTTGATAAATCAAGTATCCAACTTTCGGTTCTTAGTAATAAAAGTTACAAAAAAAAAAAAAAAAATATGTTTACATCACCTTTTCTTTTTTTTTTTCATATATATATATATATATATATATATATATTTAATTATAATTATATGTGCATTTAGACATGATAAATAAACCGTTTAATTTTAATAAAAAGGAATTTACTCCTTATAAAATAATTTAGATAAAAACAAATAACAAATTTGATATTTATAAACAATTTTTATAAATGATTAAAGTGAGTTTCTAAATCAAATAATTAAGATGAACTCCTTACATAGCAAATGAACCCCCCCCCCCTCCCCCCCTAAACTTAGTTGAACCCTCCCTATTCTTCTACCTTGTTGTGAACCCTGGACATTTACCCAGGAACACATTTTGACTTGAAGAAGTCAAAATCGAAGTGGAAACCGGCAACCCACTGAAATTACGAGGTTCAATCCTTCCCAATCTTTGTGCCACTCGAGTTTGATCGTTTAGGATTCATAACCGTCCAAAGTGATTGTGAAATCAAAGACTTTATGATCCATTTAAGACATTTCGGTTTTAGATATGAAAGGGCACGCATTCAAGGATCAAACCCGTGTTAAATCCGTTGATTATCACTATTTTGAGTTCATTTCTTGTCCTCCTAACACACCCTCGTCTACGAACCAATTTCCAGCCCAAAATCACTACTCGAACTCGTCCTTTCTTCCTCCCCTAGAGTCGCGATCGGCCAAGGAGACGAACTCCACCCATACGACGAATTCAGGTCCAATTCCAAGTAATAGATGAGTCTCCTAACTCGTTTAGCCCTCCTGAACAGAAACCCCCATGATCAGATCAGATCAAGGGATTATTTATATTATACATGAAACTTGGTTGATTACAATATACATGATACTAGATTATTTATATTATACATGAAACTTGAGTGTTTACATTACACATGAAACCAGATTGCTTACATTATTTGCAATTGATTGTCCACATTATACATAAGGCACGATTGTTCACTTTATCCATGAAAGTTGAAAGCTATAAACTTTGAGCTACTCGCGGTTTGACGTATTCTTGTTCAAACACGAGTAAGCTGTAAAACTTTAAACTACTTGGGGTTTGACGTATTCTTGTTCAAACACGAGGGAGCTATAAACTTTATGGATAATCTTGGGGGTTTATGCCGTTTACCTAGGACAACCATGAGGTTGTGCCACACCGGCCTTCTTTTATTCTTTGATTGATCCTATTATATATGGACATAGTTATTTGTTTGTAACACATATGTGGAGACAATAGTCATAAATTAAAGGATTTTGTGTCCCCTCTTGACTCACACACAACGTGATGATCTATATGGATCATGCGACGATTAGAGTAATTATGGGTGCACACGTAATTATAAAAGTCAGCGCACGGAAAACATAGTAAATTCTGTCGTGTGTGATGACATAAAACCTACAGTGATATACAGTAACGAAACTAATATGATATGATAAAGGCATGGTGGATATGTCGCTGGCACTTCCCATATATAAGTGCTCCCGTCATATTGTCAGTAGTAGCGTTCGTGTCACGAGGGTTCTCTATTAACTTGACCTCGACCAATGCCTGTGAGATCTTTACCAAGTGATATCTTTTAAACATATTAGGCTGTATCCTAAACAAGTTTTGATCATCAAATTCTCATCGCTCCCATTGCAAGTGATACATATCATCCTTGGAGTCCAAAATTATCCTAGGGCAATTTTCTCCTTAATTATGTTCGAATTAAATCCATTACCACGTCCATGCCTGACACAAGGACCTGAACTAATCTTGAGTACCAGACCTAAACCTCGTCATCAGTTGTACTCCTCAACCCAACAGTCAGAAACTCGTTGAGAATCCAAACCCACACCTCTTTCCTGGTTCAGTAGCCTCTATCAGTTGAATTTCGGGACGAAATTCCCACAACTTGGGGATACTGTAACATCCATGATTTTCCGGCCATATTTTTTATTATTTATTTTATTTTATATAATAATAATATAACATTTAAATCTTGTACTTGTCCAAACACATTATGTCACGTTAACTATTATTTTTACCACATATCAATTCAAATTTTCGAACCTCGCATTACATATTATTTCTCTATAGCATAGGTAAGCATATCCTATATATATGCATGTATATAAGTAAACATATAAATTTTTAACCATGTATCTACACGATATATATATATATATTTTATCATATATATATATATATATATGTATTTATACGCAAGTATATATATAAGAATATATATAGATTTGATAAATCAAGTATCCAACTTTCGGTTCTTAGGAATAAAAGTTACGAGCTTAAATAATATGTTTACATCACCTTTTTTTTCACATATATATATGTATATATATATATATATTTAATTATAATTATATGTGTATTTAGACATGATAAATAAACCGTTTAATTTTAATAAAAAGGAATTTACTCCTTATAAAATAATTTAGATAAAAACAAATAACAAATTTGATATTTATAAACAATTTTTATAAATGATTAAAGTGATTTTCTAAATCAAATAATTAAGATGAACTCCTTACATAGCAAATGAACCCCACCTCAACTTCATTTGAACCCTCCCCATTCTTGGACCTTATTATGAACCCTGGACATTTACCCAGGAACACATTTTGACTTGAAGAAGTCAAAATCGAAGTGGAAACCTCCAACCCACTGAAATTACGAGGTTCAACCCTTCCCAATCTTTGTGCCACTCGAGTTCGATCATTTAGGATTCATAACCGTCCAAAGTGAATGTGAAATCAAAGACTTTACGATCCATTTAAGATATTTCGGTTTTATATATGAAAGGGCACGCATTCAAGGATCGAACCCGTGTTAAATCCGTTGATTATCACTATTATGAGTTAATTTCTTATCCTCCTAACACACCCTCGTCTGCGAACCGATTTCCAGCCCAAAATCACTACTTGAACTCGTCCTTTCTTCCTCCCCTAGAGTCACGATCGGCCAAGGAGACGAACTCCACCCATGTAACATCCCAAAATTCTCTACAACATAAAATACGGGATTTCTATTAGGATTATGGGTGCCAAAGAACTAAAGTGCGTTACAATGGTTCAACAACAAATTAAAACCAAAAAAAAGGGGTGAAAGTGTAAGTTCTTTTAAAAGATGAGGGGCCTTAAATGAAAATTCCTTAAAACCTAAAATCTATTCCATCGCATACAGCCGCCAACCTCAACATTTATCCTACTTCGTTTTTCTTGCGCCTGCAACTCCATTCCCTTCTCCCTCTCGTCGGCAATACTACCCCCCACACCTCTTCACCATGAAAACCCTAATCCGACCGTTAAAACATCAAGCTTGCTCGGTTCTCAGCTCCGTTTCAAGCTCACGAGGACGATAACAACACAGAAACCGGTGACAGCGGTGTTTCTTAGCATTTCAGGTCTGTTAATGGTGGTTCACGGCTGCTAAAGGTGGTGTGAGCTGCTGCCATGGCTTCGGCAGCAGCAGTGAAGTCCTCTGTGTTTCCGGTTACGGCGGTTCAGCAGCAGTAGTTTCGGGTGGATGATGATGGTCCGAGTGGTGGCTCACAGCAGTGGTTTCGAGTATGGTGGTGGCGACGAGATTATGGCAGCAGCAGTGAGTTCTTGTTCACGGCAGTAGTTTCGGGTATCGGTTCAGCAGCAGTAGTTTCGATAGGATGATGATAGTAGTTTCGGAGATGGTGATGCGGGTTTAGATGGCGACGTGATTAAGGCAGCTGTAACTTCATGGTAATGGTTCGAGAGGTGGTTCAACAGCAGCGGTAGTTTCGGGTTTGATGGTAAGCTTCACGATGACGACCGGGTGGGAAACAAGATGGAAACGGGCCTTCCGGCAACCCTCATGGCAGCAGAATTAAGAGGGTGAGCTGCTGCCATAGCTCCGGCAGCAGCGGGGTGTCCCTAGTAGCCTGGTTACGGATGCGGCGATGATGTTGGTATTGGAAACAACCTCGCGGTGGTGGCAATATGATGGTCTCAAGTAGTTTCGATGATGATGATGAATGCCTAGATAGTAGTTTCGATGGTGATGGTCCTGTGATAAATAGTTTCGATGGCAATGGTGATTCAACATCAGCAGTAGTTTCGATGATGATGAGGATAACATGGTAGTAGTTTCGATGATGATGATGATGATGATGATATGATAATAGTTTCGATAGTGATAATTCAAGATAGTAGTTTCGATGGTGGTGGTTGATAGCAGTTTTGAAGTTCTATGATGAAGGTGATGATACGATAATGATGATGATCACATGAAGATGGTTCATAATGGGTCTAGTTGTGGGTATTGTAGAAAAGAGCGGTTCGGGTCTCGGTTACATTACGGGTTCATGTATGGAAGGTATATCTCTTAAAACTTAGAATGATAATTAGGAATATTAGCTTTAATATGAACATTGGATTAGAGGACGTATAGCAATGAGCTTATATAATAAATAATAACCGACAAGATTATGATTATTTTGGTAAGGGTAACTTAATAAAAGTATAGAAAGATGGACCTTGATGCTAGAAGATAAAACCCGATTATTTCGGACTATTGGTTATGATTTGGTAATGGAAATAGACAAGTTATATTGTCGGGTTTTAGATAAAAACAAACGAGACTCTGCCCAATTTTATTAGGATTAAAGAAGTATATATTTTAAATATGGACGTCCTCTTTAGGGATTGGGATTGTTTGGGAAGGAAAACTAATGTATCGGAGCTACCATAGTTTCGATATGAGCCACGATCCGAAGCTAAGTTACACCTAAGTTACCTGTCGAAACTATAAGTTTCGACAGAAGCAACCTATCGAAACTACAAGTTTCGATATAAGTACACCCATCGAACTACTAGGTTCAAGCATAGTAATGTCTAGTGTCATCTAGGAGCACCACCTTATGTGTATGACTTTATTATACAGATCGTGAGCGACATTAGTGAAGCTCAGTAGCCAGCTTAGTGTATTACAGAAACTACCCATCAGGTGAGTTCTATGTGCCCCCTATATGCTACGTGCAAATGATTTTAAATGTTTTGGGGCTGGAATGTATACATGATATGAATGAATGTTATGTTATGTGCTATGTGACAATTCATGCTGAATATAGGTATGACAAGTATGTTTTTAAATAAAGAAATGAAAGCATGGCATAGTACATAAGAATGAAATCTTGCTTTATATCTATGTATATATTGCTTGCCAAGTATGAAAAGAATGACACAAAGAGTAAGAACGAAATCTTGCTTTATATCTATGTATATATTGCTTGCCAAGTATGAAAAGAATGACACAAAGTGTAAGAACGAAATCTTGCTTTATATCTATGTATATATTGCTTGCCAAGTATGAAAAGAATGACATAACGTGTAAGAATGAAATCTTGCTTTATATCCATGTATATATTGCTTGCCAAGTATAAGTAAACGTTATGGACGCTTCGATGATAACGGCTACTTCGGTAGACGGACGACCACGTGACTATTTTGCAACCGGGACAAGTACGTTCCTTCATCAGCTAGGACGTACGAAAGGCATTAATGGACGGTCGAAGCAATTGCCTCATTATGATAAGTAGAACGGTTGCATAAATAATAGTCGCATGGGAAACGGATGCCTTAGGGCAGACGGGCGAATATGACGGACTACGACGGTAGGACGGTAAAGATATGACGGACTACTTCGGTAGGACGGTAAAGATATGACGGACTACTTCGGTAGGACGGTAAAGATATGACGGACGGTTTCTAGTGCCGGACGGTTAAGTAAAAGGGCTACGACGGTAGCTCGAGGGCGTATGTCTTTGTGATATACGTACCGTAAGATGGGTTGATCACCCTTATGTGTATGACCAATAAATGGTAAAGAAAGTAAAGGTGAATGCATATCTATGTAATCACGTAAGAAAGATAAAGAAAGAATGGTAAGAAAAGTGAAAGAAAAAGGGTGAACGCATATATATATATATGTAATCACATTATTAAAGAAAAGAAAGATGAAAGAAAAGCAAAAGTTATGAATACGTATTTATATGAATGACTTTATAATAATGTTTACTTATGAAGTAAAGAAAAGAATGTTTATATCTAAACGCATTAAACTAGAACTCACCAGCGTTAGCTGACTTTAGTATACATTTCAGGTAAAGGAAGAAAAGGTCGTGTGATGGCGTGAAGGTTACCCGACACAAGACTGACATCCCACTTTAATATATGTGTTAAGACTTCCGCTGTCAAGTTATGTTTTGATTATGTAATTGAATGATGAATGTTTTTAATTAATAGTTCAGTAATGATGACTATGTTTATGAGTAAATCCAACAAGTGAGGTTACCCGGGAAAGGGGCCTTACAAGTTGGTATCAGAGCAATAGTTTGAGAGATTTAGACATCCCTAAATGTCTAGACTCAAGCTGATAATGGGACCAACACAAGGATGTCAGTACGGGTAGCCAACGTCAACGCCAAAACAAGTAAGTAAGTATCAATGTCAATATATATAACTCAGGGTAGATGTCTTAGCATAGGACACATGCCTTAGTTACCAATATCACTACTGATATAAATAGTTACACATAGGACATAAGATGGTAGACAATTTGAGCACATGAGTACAGTAAATGATTAATAATAACACGTAGCTACTGTTATCAATCATCTACCGTGTAAGTGTGTCTCGATTTGCCATCCGTCGTATGTACCCACCATAAAGAGTGAAAGAGATGTTAGTCTAATACTACGAAATGCACACAAATTATAAGAATGGTGAGATCCATGTTAGGTGAATCACAAACAACGAGCAGAAGTTCGATAAACCATAAAGAAAGAAAGATGACAAAATATCAACGGTCCGAGTAGATTAGTAACGAATATTCATGAATGACTTCCTTCAACAAGGAGTTTAGAAAGGGAAGAAGGATACATGGATTAGACACTGTTTATAGAAGACATTTAAATTATGAATCATTATAAGACGAGTCAGGAATTCACAAGTAAGGTAAGTTGGCAATTACGTCAGGATCCACGTAATTGTAAATTTACATGTGGTTGTGCATACTGATGAACCTTATCATGTGGATTAATACACATGTCACCAAAAACAATTAAATCACTCCAAGCAGGACTATGAGATTAGTCACTTAAGTAATAATGATTGTAATAAATTAGTAAGACGAATGATGACAACAACTGCATACCAAAGGTGGAATGAGAAGAAATGAGAACGTGAATGAAGTTCGCTGAAATCGACTAAAACTAAGGAACAAGTTTAGAAAGACTAATGAAACCTAGTCTGGAACCTGATGCAACAGTGATGAGAGCAGTAAATCAAGCAAAGATAAAGGAACGAAGAGATTTCAAAGAAGAGAATTAGTTTGATGATGATATGAGAGCCTACGGAGCCCCGGTGAGAAGACAATCCCGGATAAATTACTATGAGTATTCACTGAGACGCGAAGATAGATAAACTAACGACAACAAATGACTGAAACAGCGGTGTTAAATAGGGCATGCAACAAAATCAAGCGAAACTAGATCCAACCTAGGGATTGTTTGATAAGAATGAATGTGAGGTTCAAATTTTGAACAATGATGTGAAGTAAGGAATGAGTACCAGCAAGGACTCAAGAGTCAGAAAACACTCTACAGTGATTAAGACAAGACAATAGAACGTGACTACTCAAATTGAAAAGCCAATAAGGAACACAATGAGACTAGAAATGAAAGGAATGATCGAGTATCACCGCACGTGTCATCTATTTATAATGAAACCTAGGAACATAATTCTAAAGGAATCACATACAGAAAATTTTAACGATCACGAAAAGTAGAAAGTGTATATTTTGGTCATAAGGGATGCCAATCCCTAAGACTATTCAATGGTACAAAGAACGGATAGTGCATAATAGACTAATTATGAGAAATGTGAAACCATGACGATTATGTTTTAAAGAAAGGCAAGAAGGGAGTTACGTGTACAGGAGTATGGATGTAAGGATTGCCTATCTAGTATTCCGTCTGAATGAATACCTTCTCTGGAAGTTAAGTATGATAGAGTAATGCTTCTAATGGTTCCTTCGTGAACGAAACGTTCCTTTGGGGACGCAATGAGACGGTTCCTTCGGGAACGAAATGACAAGGTTCCTTCGGGAACAAACTGATATGGTTCCTTCAAGAACAAGATGATGGGATTCCTTTGGGAACGAGATAGCAGGATTCATTCGGGAACGACATGGTATGGCCCTTCATGGGCGAATGCACCAAGGATAATTTATGAGGTACACGTAATAACCAAAGCAACTTAGAAATAGAATGATAACAACTGTCTAGGGCACAAAGTAGACGATTTAAACTAGATCCCAGGCTTCCAAAGAGACACTTCCAAGTGTGGAGAGGAATCCATGACTTGCTTAACATGTCAAATTCACGCAAGTGCTTGGTGGATCCGATTTAAGTCCATCCATGAGACACGCTCAAGAGTAAAGTAGGTTAAACTATTCACCCTAACATACGAGGTGTTAGTTACAGAGAAGAAGAGGTAGTAGGGACATGAAAGCCCTAATTACATGCAGTCCAAGAATGGAATTGAATGATCACCATAACGCGAGACATGCCAATTCACAAGAACCTAAGTGGTTACCCAATCATGAGAAGCAGAGTTTAACCATGTATAAGAGGCACCGAATTTCGAGGACGAAATTCTTATAAGGAAGGTAGACTTGTAACATCCCAAAATTCTCTACAACATAAAATACGGGATTTCTATTAGGATTATGGGTGCCAAAGAACTAAAGTGCGTTACAATGGTTCAACAACAAATTAAAACCAAAAAAAAAAGGGGTGAAAGTGTAAGTTCTTTTAAAAGATGAGGGGCCTTAAATGAAAATTCCTTAAAACCTAAAATCTATTCCATCGCATACAGCCGCCAACCTCAACATTTATCCTACTTCGTTTTTCTTGCGCCTGCAACTCCATTCCCTTCTCCCTCTCGTCGGCAATACTACCCCCCACACCTCTTCACCATGAAAACCCTAATCCGACCGTTAAAACATCAAGCTTGCTCGGTTCTCAGCTCCGTTTCAAGCTCACGAGGACGATAACAACACAGAAACCGGTGACAGCGGTGTTTCTTAGCATTTCAGGTTTGTTAATGGTGGTTCACGGCTGCTAAAGGTGGTGTGAGCTGCTGCCATGGCTTCGGCAGCAGCAGTGAAGTCCTCTGTGTTTCCGGTTACGGCGGTTCAGCAGCAGTAGTTTCGGGTGGATGATGATGGTCCGAGTGGTGGCTCACAGCAGTGGTTTCGAGTATGGTGGTGGCGACGAGATTATGGCAGCAGCAGTGAGTTCTTGTTCACGGCAGTAGTTTCGGGTATCGGTTCAGCAGCAGTAGTTTCGATAGGATGATGATAGTAGTTTCGGAGATGGTGATGCGGGTTTAGATGGCGACGTGATTAAGGCAGCTGTAACTTCATGGTAATGGTTCGAGAGGTGGTTCAACAGCAGCGGTAGTTTCGGGTTTGATGGTAAGCTTCACGATGACGACCGGGTGGGAAACAAGATGGAAACGGGCCTTCCGGCAACCCTCATGGCAGCAGAATTAAGAGGGTGAGCTGCTGCCATAGCTCCGGCAGCAGCGGGGTGTCCCTAGTAGCCTGGTTACGGATGCGGCGATGATGTTGGTATTGGAAACAACCTCGCGGTGGTGGCAATATGATGGTCTCAAGTAGTTTCGATGATGATGATGAATGCCTAGATAGTAGTTTCGATGGTGATGGTCCTGTGATAAATAGTTTCGATGGCAATGGTGATTCAACATCAGCAGTAGTTTCGATGATGATGAGGATAACATGGTAGTAGTTTCGATGATGATGATGATGATGATGATATGATAATAGTTTCGATAGTGATAATTCAAGATAGTAGTTTCGATGGTGGTGGTTGATAGCAGTTTTGAAGTTCTATGATGAAGGTGATGATACGATAATGATGATGATCACATGAAGATGGTTCATAATGGGTCTAGTTGTGGGTATTGTAGAAAAGAGCGGTTCGGGTCTCGGTTACATTACGGGTTCATGTATGGAAGGTATATCTCTTAAAACTTAGAATGATAATTAGGAATATTAGCTTTAATATGAACATTGGATTAGAGGACGTATAGCAATGAGCTTATATAATAAATAATAACCGACAAGATTATGATTATTTTGGTAAGGGTAACTTAATAAAAGTATAGAAAGATGGACCTTGATGCTAGAAGATAAAACCCGATTATTTCGGACTATTGGTTATGATTTGGTAATGGAAATAGACAAGTTATATTGTCGGGTTTTAGATAAAAACAAACGAGACTCTGCCTAATTTTATTAGGATTAAAGAAGTATATATTTTAAATATGGACGTCCTCTTTAGGGATTGGGATTGTTTGGGAAGGAAAACTAATGTATCGGAGCTACCATAGTTTCGATATGAGCCACGATCCGAAGCTAAGTTACACCTAAGTTACCTGTCGAAACTATAAGTTTCGACAGAAGCAACCTATCGAAACTACAAGTTTCGATATAAGTACACCCATCGAACTACTAGGTTCAAGCATAGTAATGTCTAGTGTCATCTAGGAGCACCACCTTATGTGTATGACTTTATTATACAGATCGTGAGCGACATTAGTGAAGCTCAGTAGCCAGCTTAGTGTATTACAGAAACTACCCATCAGGTGAGTTCTATGTGCCCCCTATATGCTACGTGCAAATGATTTTAAATGTTTTGGGGCTGGAATGTATACATGATATGAATGAATGTTATGTTATGTGCTATGTGACAATTCATGCTGAATATAGGTATGACAAGTATGTTTTTAAATAAAGAAATGAAAGCATGGCATAGTACATAAGAATGAAATCTTGCTTTATATCTATGTATATATTGCTTGCCAAGTATGAAAAGAATGACACAAAGAGTAAGAACGAAATCTTGCTTTATATCTATGTATATATTGCTTGCCAAGTATGAAAAGAATGACACAAAGTGTAAGAACGAAATCTTGCTTTATATCTATGTATATATTGCTTGCCAAGTATGAAAAGAATGACATAACGTGTAAGAATGAAATCTTGCTTTATATCCATGTATATATTGCTTGCCAAGTATAAGTAAACGTTATGGACGCTTCGATGATAACGGCTACTTCGGTAGACGGACGACCACGTGACTATTTTGCAACCGGGACAAGTACGTTCCTTCATCAGCTAGGACGTACGAAAGGCATTAATGGACGGTCGAAGCAATTGCCTCATTATGATAAGTAGAACGGTTGCATAAATAATAGTCGCATGGGAAACGGATGCCTTAGGGCAGACGGGCGAATATGACGGACTACGACGGTAGGACGGTAAAGATATGACGGACTACTTCGGTAGGACGGTAAAGATATGACGGACTACTTCGGTAGGACGGTAAAGATATGACGGACGGTTTCTAGTGCCGGACGGTTAAGTAAAAGGGCTACGACGGTAGCTCGAGGGCGTATGTCTTTGTGATATACGTACCGTAAGATGGGTTGATCACCCTTATGTGTATGACCAATAAATGGTAAAGAAAGTAAAGGTGAATGCATATCTATGTAATCACGTAAGAAAGATAAAGAAAGAATGGTAAGAAAAGTGAAAGAAAAAGGGTGAACGCATATATATATATATGTAATCACATTATTAAAGAAAAGAAAGATGAAAGAAAAGCAAAAGTTATGAATACGTATTTATATGAATGACTTTATAATAATGTTTACTTATGAAGTAAAGAAAAGAATGTTTATATCTAAACGCATTAAACTAGAACTCACCAGCGTTAGCTGACTTTAGTATACATTTCAGGTAAAGGAAGAAAAGGTCGTGTGATGGCGTGAAGGTTACCCGACACAAGACTGACATCCCACTTTAATATATGTGTTAAGACTTCCGCTGTCAAGTTATGTTTTGATTATGTAATTGAATGATGAATGTTTTTAATTAATAGTTCAGTAATGATGACTATGTTTATGAGTAAATCCAACAAGTGAGGTTACCCGGGAAAGGGGCCTTACAACCCATACGACGAATTCAGGTCCAATTCCATGTAATAGATGTGTCTCCCTAATCGTTTAGCCCTCCTGTACAGAAAGCCCCATGATCAGATCGGGTTTTGAGTTTTGATTTTGAGACTAGGGTTCTTGGTTGGAGCATTTTGGGGAAGAAGAGGACCTGGAGCCAATTCCTTTAATATTAAACGAAACCATTTTGGGCAATTACCCAGGTCACTTGGTTAAATCAATTTCCCCCCACAGCATAAGTCACGGGTTCGAGTCCCGCGCCCCCCATTCTTTTTTTCTTTTTTAAGTCCTTTTCACTATTTTAATATACAAATGGATAGTTTTAAATTTTAAATAAATTCCTATAAACTTTATAAAAATAAACTTTATAAAAAGTATGCTGTAACTTTTATACAAAGGCAAAAAAAACTAAAATGATGTTATATTCATTTTTTATAACATATTAAAAACATTAGAAATTCGTAAATAAACAATATAAACGATTTATTGAAACAAATTTATTTAGTTTATCTTATTTATAAATTAGTAATGTTTATTAAACTAATTTTAATTTATATGTTTAAAACATTATTGACCCTCATTTTAAACTTATAAATAATTATTTTGGTAAAGAATAATTATTTAAAATGTTTTTAAACTTTATAGAAATACTTAAATCATTATTTTAGATAAATGATTATACAAGTTCAACTAATTACATTTAAAGCTTATATTTACTAAATAACTCTTTTATAAATCATTTAAATAAAAGAGATTATCTGAATAATTTAACTAATTATTTTATCTAAATAAAATAAATTATTTAAACCCTTTCCATTCCATAAATTATTTACTAGTTATTTTTTGAGTAATTATATAAATAAATCCCAATGTATAATTGGTTAAACCTTTTTCATTTCATAATTTATTTATTGATTATTCTTAGAATAATTATATAGATTATTATTTAAACCTCTATCTATTTTATAATTTA
The DNA here is from genome assembly GCA_023525975.1 of Smallanthus sonchifolius. NCBI lineage: Eukaryota > Viridiplantae > Streptophyta > Magnoliopsida > Asterales > Asteraceae > Smallanthus > Smallanthus sonchifolius. Next base: position 93,835,424 of record CM042024.1, on the reverse strand, counting down.
TTTATTAAATTATTTTAGAATAATTATATAAATAAATTCAAACATATTATTATCATACAATTAATTAGAGATTCTAATTAATTCTAATTAATATTACCTTATCACTATTTTACATAAACATAAATTTCTTACAAAACTTGTACGAACCCCACATCCAACCCCAAACACCAAAATCCCTAGAAACTCAAATAGATGTAGAATTGTTTATTCTCATTGAGTCTAGAATACAAATTTATCCGTGTAGGTTGATTGTAAGTAACCCGCACGAGGCCTATCCATCTCTAACAATTCTTACTATTACTAGCTTCATTACAGGTGAGTTTACATAGTCCATTTTTCCTTTTTTTTACTTTTGGGGTGAAACATGTTTACAACTATAACTCATACATAATTCAATACATTTGTTACTATGCAACTGTCTTTATGCTTTATGTCTTAAACTACTTGGTGATCATTACGTGTGTTTATGTTAGTACAATCATTAACTTGTGTGGCAAGCCTAAGATAGTACCTAACATGATCATTTATACGGGAATCTGATACATTACTTGACACAAAACCTTGGCGGGTTTTGTGTATACATCTTACTACTATTTCATAAAACAATCTGTTGGATTGTGTAAACCTTTTTCCTATTACATGGCTTGATTGTACGCCTTGAAACCTTGTATGTTTTCACATTTGTGCTTTAGACTTGCTTTGAACATATTGAATTGTAAACTTTAATCAACTTTGTTTGGTGTCAAAACCTATGTTGCTCACCAACTACTTGTAGTTGACATTTACTTACATGTTTCAGGTGCACCCGTTTGAGAACCATGCTTGATCACTTAGGGCCATGGACTTAGTATTAATAAATTAGAATTTTGATTATGTTATGTTTCATTTGAACAATATGTTTCTATTTTTCCTTGTAACGAATATTTAATAAATATCGAAATGCATTTAATAGTTGATCATGTGCTTTTGAACAACCGCGTAAGCCCCGATGTATAATCCGCCGTCAGCCGGGGTGTGACAAACTCCCTGTGGCCGTAAACCATTATTTCTTGTTGAACCTAATGAAAGGCCGTAAACCTTTTGCAGGCCGTGTACTCATAAACACCGAGAACCTTTGAAGTCTTATGATAAATTCCAAATTAAATTATTTTTGTTTAATTATGAAGTGTGATTTGAGGCTCTAACTTAATAAGGTTTTCTAGATATGGCTAAGATGAAGTTTGTACCCAACCACAATGTGTGTGCATTCACTCTGGATCCACCTGAGGAGTACGAGTACTTCCGATATATGGTTATGGGGTTGACACTTTCCCCCATCAACTTTGTTGTTATGCAGAATGTAGTAATCTACAAAAGCCACATTCAGGAATTATGGGTAACTGCCTCCATTCATCCCAATAACAATGGAGAGGAATGTATTGTTAGAACTATACAGAACAAAAGAATTAGAATTTCAGAGGCTGTCATCCGAGAGGCACTACAGTTTTATGACGAACCTACTTATCCAACAAAGTTAGCTGAAGATACAGTCACTCCAATCTTGTTAAGAATGGGATAAGAAGGAAACTACCCACCTGTTTACAAGAAGCTACTGCACCCTTATTGGAGATATCTTGCACACGTGTGCATGAATTGCTTATCAGGAAGAAAAGGAGGTTTTGATTAATTAAATGCCACCATCTCATCAGCTATGGTTGCCCTGACCATAAGCTGGAATTATAATTTTTAAAAGATGGTGTTTGAGGAATTAAAAAGCAATCGTAAAGGGGGTAAGAAGGACATCTTTATGATGTATCCTAGGTTTCTACAGATTATATTCAACAAAAATCATGCAGATCTGGAACCTACAATAGAAACTCTTGACCTAAAGGCAATGGGTCCAATGATTTTAAATTCATGAACGTCAACAAACAAGGAAAAATAGTTTATCAGGGGCTCCATCCCCTTGAGAAGTTTGGCAGATTCGCTGCCTTAGTTGATGAAGAAGTGGAAGAGTCGGCTGCTCAAGTTGAAGTCGAGGTGGCTAAGCAACAACAAAAACCTCCTCAACCACAGATAGAGCAACCTATTGAACCAGAACCACATGAGCCAGTTATGCCCGAGTCAGAAGATACTGAAGTTATATCTTCTTCTGACAATGAAGGCACACTGGAAAGACCACTAGTACTGATCAATCAGTTTGTAAGGGAAATGGAAATCAAACGACGTCGAGTTGAGAATCGTCCTCTTATCTCTTCGTTAAACCAAACTGACACAGATCCTGAATACGCACCGGATCATGATCTTCAGTCTAGACCAAGAAAACGAAGAGATTCGAGAATAGTATGAACAACACCTACACCAACACGACTCCAACACCTTCCTTATCCACTCAGATAACACATTCACCACCACCCACCTCCATCCTACCTCAGTCATCATCCCAGGTGAGCCTTTCTACAGATGCTTTCGATACTAATCAGTTCTTTGTGTCATCAGCTGAAGCATACAGAGCCAATAAAGCCAAGGGCAAGAGTCCTATTGATACTTCCACACCAGCTCCTATAGATTCATATGTTCTACAAGAAAGGGTGTTTGCTTTAGAATTACAAGTTGCTGCTCAAAATTCCAAGATAATGGCCTTGGAAGCTAATCAGGGCTTTCTAACTGCCCTCGTATATGATCTCAAAAAGAAAATAGAAGATTTAGAGGCCAAAGGTATTGAGAAGCCAGATGATGATAATAATGATGATGATAATCAGGGAGGTGGAGATGCCGGGGGAAGTAAACAGGGAAATCAAAATGAAGAACATCAAGATGATGAACTTTTTAATTTCGATTTTGAAGGGAATTTTGGTGCCAATCAAGATGATGTGTCTCCGGGTGACTTATACAAATATGATGATACAAGCCCTTTGGATTCATCTCAAAATGTTTGACAACTCTTCTGATTATGAGCTAGAGAGACTGAATCAAGACATTGATGATGAAGTCAATTTAGTTAGCTCCAAAAATGAAGCAAGTGAATCATCAAGTGTTGAAGCTAAGGGAAGAAAAGAACGTCCTTCATGGTTGTTACCGCCTGGTCCACCTTTTGAGACTCATGTTACTACTAGCATTGATGGATTCTACTAAAAAAGGGGTGACAAGTCAGGAATTGCTTCCTGGCAGTTTGATAATGAAAAGAAGATGTTCGTGGTGAAAAGAAAAATTAATCAGGTAGAATACTACAAGCATGCTAATGATTTTAGTTCCTGGACAAAGCTTGATCTTCGGGAATTAAATGAAGCATATTCCGTGAATCGAGGAAATGATACAATGGCAAACATGTTCTATAACTTTCTTAATCAACAGTGTCTTACTAACTTTGCTAGTATGAACACAACTGAATCAAAGTTGAAGAAAGCTAAGGGTGTGAAGGATCCTCGTACCGGAAGGAGTTTATATAGCGTTATCTGGCCAGCTACAAAGATCACAAAGAAGGTACCTGTTCATAAGAAAGTACCTGTAAACTCACTAAAAGACTTTCAATTTTGGGCTTACGATCCAGTTTCTACTGAAGCTATGATTGTAACTAATACTACTGAGTTTAGAATATTGGATCCTTTTGATCTATCAAAGTTTGGTGAAGAATACATAAATGTTTTGGCTAGAAGTCAGATCATAATTGAACAATTGTTTGAAGAACAAGCTAAGGTGTATACTGGAGCAGTTGCTGACATCATTAGTAAGGGACTTTTTTGTAGGAAGTGGAAGCCATGCTGAAGATATCAATTTTTAATGAATCACTTATAGCTTAATCATAGGGGGAGATTGTGGGACCTAGTTATGATTAAGCTAGTTATTCTCGTTTTTTGGTGAATAAGGTGTAACCGTGAACTTGGGTTCACGGGTTGGGTGTTGATGGGCCGGCCACAAGGCCGAGTATGTGTAATAGAGGCCTAGATTTACATAGACTAGGTATATATACATGTATACCCAAACCGAGTAGGGTTAGTGGTTTTGAGTTGTTTTTCTTTGTAATTCTCGAGTGCAATATACGGGTTTTACATTGATATTTGTGTTTTTGAATCACCATACTTTGATAGTTTCCGCTTATTGCGTGTGAGAATTGATATTGTGTGTGTGTTTATTCAAAGATCCATAGAGATTGGGACTTACAAAAATCATTAGAAAGGTCCATTCCATTCCTTTGTGATTACCAAACATGTTTTGTTTTATTCCAACGTAATGACCGATTCCATTCCACCATACATTCATGCATACCAAACACTACCTTAAAGAGGAATGAATTGAATAGTTCTTTAATGTCATTGGGTCGCCATGCCACGTGCCACATGTTGATTGGGCACCAATTAATTTTTTTTTTGTTCGAGCCGCATTTTTGTTTAGAAATACACAAATGGAAATGGAAATAAAACCAAAAATAGGGTTGGCTGAGATGGTTGTTTGTGCCCACAACTGTAACCTAAGGGACCCGGGTTCGAGTCTCGGGAGAACCTCTTCTTACCTTTTTTTAATCAGCCATTTCTTTTGTTTTTTTTTGTTTTTTGGTCTTTATTGTTTTCGTATTATTTAACGGAGAACATATTTAACTAAAAATATAATTATGTTTTTTACTTTAGGTTTCTTTTTTTTATAACATTTGAACATTATTTTTTTTTCATTGGGTCAAGAATATTGGATGGGTCGTCTAAACAGAACATTACAAATTTTAACCCTTCTGTCGCAACGCGCGGATTTATAAACCTAGTTATCCTTTATATCAATTGCAACTAAATATAAATAAATAATATAATTCTTTTATTTTTATAAAATATTTGAATACCCATTAGGAACTATAAAAGGTTTACATAAAATATATAGTAAAGATCATATTTAAATTATATTTTTCGTCCTTTAAATATATAGGAAATTGTACTAAACATCTTTTATGTTCATTGTTCATTACAGATTTCGTCCATTCAACTAACTGACGTTAGCTTTTCACTTAAAGTTTTGAAACATAACTATTTTACTCTTACTTTAAAAAAATTTAAGAAAAATATGAGACCCACTTAAAGATAAAAAATCAAAATAAAAACCCACTTCATCTTCTTAGTTAGCCCAACTCCCCTTTACACCACCCTTGCTTCACTTTCTCTAAACCCACCTACAACTGCAACCCCAATTCATTTCATCTTCTTCTCAGGCATCACCATTCACTTCGACATCACCTCTGCCAGAATCTCCCACACCGGAACCACCATAACCATTTCAAGAGAGTTGATTTTTTTTACCTACCAAAAAAATAATTATTGCAAAAATAATTTGGGTTCCCAAATTGTTTTAGATAGATACTTATGATGAATATATTATAATTGTGAGAAATTAACCTATTAATTTGATGTGCCATTTAAAGCAGCAATAGAAGTCTTGCTTAACGCAAGCACTGATAGTAGAAAGGAGTCTTGCTTCATGCAAGCACAATGGGGCCTTGTCAGAAAGATAAAGGCCCAGACATGTTATGATAGTATTATTATTGAAAGAACCTTATATTTTATAAATTTACATTAATATAGAAAGCAAAGTGACAGTTTTGACAGTAAATTAAAGTGATAGTTTTGAAAAGAAAATGAAAGTGTTTTTGAATGTATACATGATTGTATAATAGAAGAAAGCTAATTCCAAGTAAAGTTTATGACTATGAAAGTAAATATAGAACTCACTCAGTATATCTGTCTTTTAGTATACACATCAGGTTAGAAAATGAAATGACAAAGAAGCTACAAGGACTTGAATAGCATGGATGATGGGTTGCTCTACTATGAAGACTAGCATTTCCTTGTTGATAGTTTATGAATAATGATGTTTAAAGTTTTAATTCCTTGTGGATTTTGAATATTTTAAACAAGACTTCCGCTGTAATAGATTCTGATTTTCAATTTAAGAATTATGAAATGCATGTTTTGTGCCAACTAGGAGATATACCCGGTTTGGGGTGTTTTACTAACTATCTGTCTGTCGGTCGGTCGGTCTGTTTGTCTGTCTGTCTGTCTGTCTCTCTGTCTCTCTGTCTCTCTGTCCGTCTGAATGTCTGCCCGTCTGTCCGTCTGTCCGTCTACCCTTCTATCTGTCATTCCGTCTGTCCGCCTCTCCTTTTCTCATCTATCCATATGTCCGTCTGTCCGTCGATCCGTCGATTATTGATCCATCTATCTGTCTATCGATCTATGTATCTGTCTCTCTGTCCTGTCTCTCTGTCTGTCCTGTCTCTCTCTGTCTCTCTCTCTCTCTCTCTCTCTCTCTATCTCTCTATCTATCTCTCTACTGCCTATCTCTCTCTCTATATCTCTGTCTCTCTCTGTATCCCTATCTCTCTATCGATCCATCGATCCATCAATCCATCCATCCATCCATCCATCGACCATCTATCCATCCATCCATCTATCATCCATCGATCCATCATCCATCGATCCATCATCCATCGATCCATCCATCCATCATCCATCGATCCATCCATCCATCCATCCATCCATCCATCGATCCATCCATCCAAAGATCCATCCATCCATCCATCGATCCATCCATCCATCGATCCATCCATACATCGATCCATCGATCGATCCATCCATCCATCCATCGATCCATCCATCCATCCATCCATCCATCGATTCATCCATCCATCCATCCTTCCATCCATCCATCGATCCATCGATCCATCGATCCATCCATCCATCCATCCATCTATCCATCCATCCATCCATCCATCCATCCATCGATCCATCCATCCATCCATCCATTCATCCATCCATCCATCCATCGATCCATCGATCCATCTATCCATCTATCCATCTATCCATCTATCCATCTATCTATCTATCCATCTATCTATCTATCCATCGATCTATCCATCGATCTATCCATCCATCCATCCATCGATCCATCCATCGATCGATCCATCGATATCGATCGATCCATCGATCGATCCATCGATCTATCCATCGATCGATCCATCGATCTATCCATCGATCGATCCATCGATCTATCCATCGATCTATCCATCGATCTATCCATAGATCTATCCATCGATCTATCCATCGATCTATCCATCGATCGATCCATCGATCTATCGATCTATCTATCTATCTATCTATCTATCTATCTATCTATCTATCTATCTATCGATCGATCGATCTTTCTATCGATCGATCTATCTATCCATCGATCTATCCATCTATCTATCCATTTTTCTAGCCATCGATCTATCCATCGATCTATCCATCGATCTATCCATCGATCTTCCATCGATCTATCCATCGATCTATCCATCGATCTATCCATCGATCTATCCATCGATCTATCCATCGATCTATCCATCTATCTATCCATCGATCTATCCATCGATCTATCCATCGATCTATCCATCTATCTATCCATCGATCTATCCATCGATCTATCCATCTATCTATCCATCTATCTATCCATCTATCTATCCATCTTTCTAGCCATCGATCTATCCATCGATCTATCCATCGATCTATCCATCGATCTTCCATCGATCTATCCATCGATCTATCCATCGATCTATCCATCTATCTATCCATCGATCTATCCATCTATCTATCCATCGATCTATCCATCTATCTATCCATCGATCTATCCATCGATCTATCCATCTATCTATCCATCTATCTATCCATCTATCTATCCATCTATCTATCCATCTTTCTAGCCATCGATCTATCCATCGATCTATCCATCGATCTATCCATCGATCTTCCATCGATCTATCCATCGATCTATCCATCGATCTATCCATCGATCTATCCATCGATCTATCCATCTATCTATCCATCTATATATCCATCTATCTATCCATCTATCTATCCATCCATCTATCTATCCATCCATCCATCCATCCATCCATCTATCAATCCATCTATCTATCTATCTATCTATCTATCTATCTATCTATCTATCTATCTATCTATCTATCTATCTATCTATCTATCTATCTATCTATCTATATATCTATCTATCTATCTATCTATCTATCTATCTATATATCTATCTATCTATCTATCTATATGTAAGGCCCGAAACCCCGGAGGCCCCACTTGTTGGATTTACTCATTCACAAACAGTTCTTAAACATGAATATCAAATAACGCAGCAGAAAATTTCATTCATTCATCATAATTAAAACTTGTTCATACATGCGGAAGCGTAAACATTGTTAAAAAACATAATTACATCATAACTAAACATAACGGGATGCCAGTCTTCAAAAGCAGGCGGGTAACTCTTCATCTCTAGCCAAGCATCACCGCCATACTCATAACATGCCTTAACTTGAATGTGCACAATAAAAAGTCAGCTACGCTGGTGAGTTCTAGTTTTCGTTCGATTTAAGAAATGGTTCATCATTCAAAACATTCATTAGGGTTTAACATCACGTATAAGAAAACAGGTCCTTTCATTCATAAACCTTCCAACATTTAAACACATTGAACAGATCATTTGTTTAAAACATTTAATATTCATTTAAGTTATACATTACTATCTACAATCTGTATCGTTCTTTGCGCGTCTCTGTGTCCCCGAAGGAACCTTGCTTGTTGTGGAAAACCGTTACGTATCACCGTTGTTGCCACAACATTCCGTCAATTCCCTTTTTGGTATTGCCCCCAAGGCTAACTGCACGAGGACCGACAATACCCATTCAGTTGCCCCCCCTATGGCTCTCAGCCATAGATCGGTAACCTCCATTGAAGGCTATGGCTCTCAGCCATAGACCGACAACTTCCATCGACGGCTATGGCTCTCAGCCATAACACTGTCGAATCATAATTTAACCTCACGTAGGGTCACGTTAACCCTTGAGTAACCGTCGTTACTCTATACCAGTTGTACAACATCAAACCATTGGCAGGCCACTAAGACACTGCCCCTGTTGTTCTTATGGTAACTATGGCTCGCTGTCCATAATCTACCACAAGGCTGGGAATCTCATTCCCAGACTTCATTCGTCAATTCCATTCATTCGACAGATTAGATTTGTAATGACTTCTTTAAAACCTTTGCCCTTTTTCTTTTCTTTTCACAAAACCTTTCCTTAACTTTCAAAACCCTTTACCTTTACTTTAAACCATTTCTTAGTAAACATTCGTTCGTAAACATTCCGTTCATAGAACTTTCTTTCCATAAACCGTTCATTTCAAATCATTTCTTTTCGTAAACATGGTTTCATAAACATCATTTTATAAAACAACATTTCATATGTATACACACCAGCCCGAAAACATTATATAAAACATTTAAAAGAGGGCTTCTAGAACTCACCTTATAAGCTAGTCTCGGTTGTCCTAATCAAAGGCCCAACAACGTCACTTCCGATCTGAATTGGTTACAAAACACATATATCATACCTAACCTAAATTCTCACTTTTACTCAGCTGATATAGGCGAACTTAATGCTAAGTTCGCCTTCACGGCCTAGGCGAACTTATAAGAAAACTTGATAAGTTCGCTTACCTTTGGCCAGGCGAACATAATCAGGCGAACTTGATAAGTTCGCCTCCACCAAGCGAACTTGACAGGCGAACTTGCTTAGTTCGCCTGCACCAGCAGTCATCTTCCCAAACAGTCCCGAAATTCACGGATTTGAGTTCGATTATGTCAAAACTTTAACTTTCTTTGCTCAAAACAACCGGTTTTCATTCCAGATACTAAACCTAAGCTTATTCTCAAGTTTCATCCGTAAAAACGTCCTATTTTCACCCGAAAACCCGGAAACCCAACCTAAGCAAAAATCTCAATTTTAGCTCGAATGGTTACCTGGTTGACGATTCTGATTTGGAGGTTTCCTTCACGAGTGCAAGAGACACGAGCTGGTGCAATCTTGTGCGATTTTGACACTTTCTCTCTCTACGGGTTTTCTCTCTCTAGGATTGCAAAAGAGGAGAAGTGAGGGCCTTGGGCTATTTATAAGGGAGAACTCCCCAAGCCCGGTTCGCGACTGACCCGACCCGACTTCGGCCCGCTTGAACTCGCTAACTTTATTTCTCACCATTTTAGGATGTTACAAGTCCACCCCCCTTACAATAGGTTTCGTCCCCGAAACCTATCACAGGTCAAATAGATAAGGGTACGACTCCCTCATTTCCGCCTCCGTTTCCCATGTAGCCTCCGATCCCTTTCGGTGCTTCCATTGGACTTTAACCAATTGGATCACTTTGTTACGCAAACGTTTCTCCTTTCGGTCTAAGATAGTCACGGGTTCTTTAATGTAGTTAAGGCGGTTGTCGACCTCGATGTCAGTAAGTGGTACGTGAGCTGATTCATCCGCCAAACACTTTCGTAAGTGTGACACATGGAAGGTAGGATGAATCCCACTTAACTCATCGGCCAACTCTAACCGATAAACGACTTCACCAACCCGTGCCGCTATCCTAAAAGGTCCGACAAACCTCGGACTTAACTTTCCTCTCTTCCTGAATCGAATGATTCCCTTCCAGGGTGACACTTTCAACATTACTCTGTCCCCAACATCAAACTCAATAGGCCTTCGTCGTTTATCCGCATAGGATTTCTGACGATCTTGTGCGGCCTTCAATCGTGCTTTGATTTGATCAAATCTTTCCGACGTTTCTTTTACAACTTCAAGACTTCCTAATTCTTTCTGTCCAATCTCACCCCAACAAACCGGGGTCCGGCATCTTCTCCCATACAACATTTCGTAAGGCGGCATGCCTATAGTCGTGTGATGACTATTGTTGTAGGAGAATTCGGCTAACGGCAGATGACTGTCCCAACTGCCACCAAAATCGATAATACATGCGCGAAGCATATCCTCCAATGTCTGAATGGTCCTCTCGGATTGACCATCCGTTTGTGGGTGGTATGCCGTGCTGATATTAAGTCTCGTGCCCATCGCTTCATGAAATCTTTTCCAGAACCTCGATGTGAATCGTTTGTCCCGGTCAGATACGATCGTCAAAGGCATTCCATGCCGTGCTACTACTTCGTTAATCAACACTTCTGCTAACCTTTCCGACGAGAACGTCTCGCGAATAGGTAGGAAATGAGCACTCTTCGTTAAACGGTCCACAATTACCCAAATGATGTCATGACCTTTAGCTGTGCGAGGTAGCTTGGTTATGAAGTCCATGGTAATGTGTTCCCACTTCCATTCCAGTATATCAAGTGGTTGAATCTTTCCATACGGTTTCTGGTGTTCAGCCTTTACTTGTGAGCAAGTCAAGCACTTGCTTACATATTTTGTCACATCATATTTCATTCCAGGCCACCAGTATTCCTTCCTCAGATCTTGGTACATTTTATTGGTACCAGGATGGATAGAGTAACGACACTTATGAGCCTCATCCAAGATTTTGGTTCTAAGCTCGCCACCCATAGGTATCCATACCAGTCCATAACGTGTTCTAACACCAAGGGTGTTATATTCCAACTTGTCCTGTTGGCTAACCATCATTTCCTTCTTTATGTTTTTTTCTTTAAGTGCCTCGTCTTGAGCCTCTTCGATTTCTCTCATCACATCCGATGTTATCACCAACTGGCAAGCTTTCACTCTAATAGGAGTAGGCACATCCTTTCGGCTTAGAGCGTCAGCCACCAAGTTTGCCTTTCCAGGATGGTATATTATTTCACAGTCATAGTCCTTCAACAGTTCCAACCATCGCCTCTGCCTCATATTAAGTTCCTTTTGTTCGAAGAAGTACTTCAAACTTTTGTGGTCGGAGTAAATAGTAAACTTCACCCCGTACAGGTAGTGCCTCTAGATTTTCAATGCGAATACGACAGCAGCAAGTTCCAAATCGTGGGTTAGATAGTTAGCTTCGTAAATCTTCAACTGTCGTGACGCATACGCGATCACCCTTCCGCGTTGCATCAACACGCATCCCAATCCCTGACCCGAAGCGTCAGAGTATACCACTAAGTCTTCATTGCCCTCGGGAAGGGCCAAGACTAGAGCTTTGGTTAGCTTTTCCTTCAATTCCTTAAACGCTTCATCCTGGGTCGAACCCCATTCGTACTTTACCTCTTTCCGAGTCAACTTTGTCAATGGCGAAGCTATTTTTGAGAAATCCTGGATGAATCTCCGATAGTAGCCTGCCAATCCCAAGAAACTACGGATTTCAGTTGGCGTCTTAGGAATATTCCATTCTCTTACCGTCACTATCTTTGCTGGGTCAACCATAATGCCCGTTTGGGTTAATGACGTGACCTAGGAATTGGACTTCCCTAAGCCAGAACGCGCATTTGGAGAACTTAGCATACATCTTTTCCTTCTTCAGAGCTTCCAATACTTCCTTTAAGTGACACGCGTGATCACCCTCATTCTTGGAGTAGATGAGGATATCATCGATAAACACGATTACCGATCGATCTAGCATCGGTCGACAAACTCTATTCATCAAATCCTCGAACGTTGCGGGGGCGTTCGTCAATCCAAAAGACATTACGCGGAACTCGAAATGTCCATAACGCGTGCGAAATGCAGTTTTTGGTATGTCTTCTTCCCTCACCTTCAACTGATGGTACCCAGACCGAAGGTCGATTTTCGAGAACCAACTTGCGCCTTGCAATTGGTCAAACAGGTCATCGATCCTTGGTAAAGGGTACTTGTTCTTCACCGTTCGTTTGTTCAACTCGCGATAATCAATACACATTCTCATCGAACCGTCTTTCTTCTTCACAAACAACACCGGAGCACCTCATGGTGAAATGCTCGGTTGGATAAATCCTTTCTCAAGTAACTCGTCTAGTTGTGCCATTAATTCTTTCATTTCTACTGGTGCTAGTCGATATGGAGCCTTAGCCACGGGCTGGGCATCTGGTACTAAGTCAATTCGGAACTCAATTTCTCTATCGGATGGTATCCCAGGCAAATCCTCTGGAAACACCTCCGGGTACTCGCGTACCACGGGTACATCGTCTAGTTCTTTCACTTCCTTACACTTGTCAATTACGTATACCAGATAATCCTCGCATCCGCGCCTCAAGTAATTTGTTGCCTTAATCATCGAGATGACGTTTGGCATCGGGGCGTCACGATCCCCAAGAACCTCGACTTTGCTACCGTCCGGAGCCTTGAGTCGGATTATCTTTCGTTTACATATAATTTGTGCTTCATTGGCAGTTAACCAATCCATACCCAACACGACATCGAAACCTCCCAAAACCATAACAAACAATCTGACAGGGAATCTATGACCTTCTATCTTTATCGTGGAGTTGTCAACTACATCGGTCACTCTCGCAGTCCTACCCTCAGCGGTTTCTACGCTAAAGGCCCTTTCTAGCTTACTGACAGTGTACTTCACTCGTTTACAGAAAGTCGTAGATATAAAACTCTTACTGGCACCCGAATCAAATAACATAGAAACAAAAGTGTTGTCAAGGATGAACGTACCTGACGCCATATCAGGATCCTTCCTAGCCTGATCCTGCGTCAGTGCGTACGCTCGCGTCTTCACACGAGATCCCTCTCCCTTCTTTTCCAGGCCCTTTCCCTTCCCGGTTTCCCCCATCCTGGGCTTCGGGAAGTCCCTACTCAGATGACCGACATCCCCACAGTTGTAGCACTTGTAGTGTTGTGTGCACTCACGGGCGTAGTGCCCGGTCTTGCCACATTTGAAACACAAGTTAGATCCTAGTCTACATTCACCTGCACGTCTTACCCCACATTTCTTACAAACGGTCGGCTCATCCACCCGAGCCCTCTTATCACGAGTCCCAAACATCTTTCCCCCGGTTCGCTTGTTTGAGAAGCTCGGTCTCTTCTTCTGCTCTTCAACGGCAACAACATTTAGTGCCAGATCGTCAAATACCACGCCACTTAGTTCTACTTCCGAATCATAGGTAGTAGGGGCGTTTGCCTTAACATAGGTGCGGACCTGGTCCGACAACCCTTGAATATAGCAGGCAATCTTTCTCTCTTCAGTAGTGACAAGATGTGGCACTAGACGTGCCAGTTCATTGAATCGGGTTGTGTATTGCCGGTGCGTCATGTTCCCGGCCTTCAAACCCAGAAATTCCCTCTCTACCCAGAAATTCCCTCTCTACCTTCTCAATCTCGTTCCTTGGGAAAAAATTCTTAATAACTAAAGTTTTCAGGTCAGCCCACGTCATCGCATCCACAATCTCGCTCCCTTTTGCCTGACGTACACCTTCCCACCAATGGGATGCCTCCTCCCTCAAGGAGTTAGCAGCAAATTTTACAACTTGATCCGTTCGGCACTCGCTCAGACGAATGGCAGCTTCCATACGGATCACCCAATCAAACGTAGCCACCGCGTCTTTCTTTCCAGTGAGGACCGGTAGGTCACATGCTTTAAATGACTTGTAGTCGCATCCGCGAGCAGGCGGTGCGTTGTCGGTCTCATTGTTCTGAGCACCAATTGCCGCACTAGACCCACCCACCCCATTGACCTGCTTCAATGCTTCTGCCAACAGACCTGGCAGAGAAGTCTTCATCAATTCTGTGAACTCTCGAGCTATAGCTGCTCTCACTTCTGGTTCAAAAGTGAAAGGTTGTTCCTCAACCAGTGTCTGTTCAGTTCCATGCAAACTAACCGCCGGTTCAGTGTGAACACTTCCTTCTTCACTATTCTCTTGGCGCGCAGGGATCCTGCCACGCCCACCATTTCGACCGTCGGTATGACCACCGGTACGGCCACCACACCTTCCGTTTCCTCTCCTCGCCATTTCGTTCTATAGGACAAGAAATCCAATGTCATTACGCTAGTTAACAAATAAAATTCTATAAGTACTGTAAGATGTTAATATACACTTGCCTTCTGCAATTAACCATTACACTACCTTTCGATTTCTATTTGACCACCTTTGTGATTCCATCAGAACACAAGTCCTTACCTAACCCTTTCTAAGGCATACTATACATGTAATTATATTCTAACTTCATACCTGATGCTGTGGCTCGAGTTACCCGTACTGGCATCCGCTTTCGGTCCCATTCAAAGTTTAAGTTCAGACACTGGGAGTGTCCGAATCTCTCAAACTATTGCTCCGATACCAACTTGTAAGGCCCCAAACCCTGGAGGCCTCACTTGTTGGATTTACTCATTCACAAACAGTTCTTAAACATGAATATCAAATAACGCAGCGGAAAATTTCATTCATTCATCACAAATAAAACTTGTTCATACATGCGTAAGCGTAAACATTGTTAAAAACATAATTACATCATAACTAAACATAACGGGATGCCAGTCTTCAAAAGCAGTCGGGTAACTCTTCATCTCTAGCCAAGCATTACCGCCATACTCATAACATGCCTTAACCTGAATGTGCACACTAAAAAGTCAGCTACGCTGGTGAGTTCTAGTTTTCGTTCGATTTAAGAAATGGTTCATCATTCAAAACATTCATTAGGGTTTAACATCACGTATAAGAAAACAGGGCCTTTCATTCATAAACCTTCCAACATTTAAACACATTGAACGGATCATTTGTTTAAAACATTTAACATTCATTTAAGTCATACATTACTATCTACAATCTGTATCGTTCTTTTCGCGTCTCTGTGTCCCCGAAGGAACCGTGCATGTTGTGGACAACCGTTACGTATCACCGTCGTTGCCACAACATTCCGTCAATTCCCTTTTTGGTATTTCTCCCAAGGCTAACTGCACGAGGACCGACAATACCCATTCAGTTGCCCCCCCCCCCCTATGGCTCTCAGCCATAGATCGGCAACCTCCATTGAAGGCTATGGCTCTCAGCCATAGACCGACAACTTCCATCGACGGCTATGGCTCTCAGCCATAACACTGTCGGATCATAATTTAACCTCACGTAGGGTCACGTTAACCCTTGAGTAACCATCGTTACTCCATACCAGTTGTACAACATCAAACCATTGGCAGGCCACTAAGACACTGCCCCTGTTGTTCTTATGGTAACTATGGCTCGCTGTCCATAATCTACCACAAGGCTGGGAATCTCATTCCCAGACTTCATTCATCAATTCCATTCATTCGACAGATTAGATTTGTAATGACTTCTTTAAAACCTTTTCCCTTTTTCTTTTCTTTTCACAAAACCTTTCATTAACTTTCAAAACCCTTTACCTTTACTTTAAACCATTTCTTAGTAAGCATTCGTTCGTAAACATTCCGTTCATAGAACTTTCTTTCCATAAACCGTTCATTTCAAATCATTTCTTTTCCTAAACATGGTTTCATAAACATCATTTTATAAAACAACATTTCATATGTATACACACTAGCCCGAAAACATTATATAAAACATTTAAAAGATGGCTTCTAGAACTCACCTTATAAGCTAGTCTCGGTTGTCCTAATCAAAGGCCCAACAACGTCACTTCCGATTTGAATTGGTTACAAAACACATATATCAGACCTAACCTAAATTCTCACTTTTACTCAGCTGATATAGGCGAACTTAATGCTAAGTTCGCCTCCACTGGCCTAGGCGAACTTATAAGCGAACTTGATAAGTTCGCTTACCTTTGGCCATGCGAACATAATCAGGCGAACTTGATAAGTTCGCTTACCTTTGGCCAGGCGAACATAATCA